>JARDYH010000001.1:195737653-196987653 GCA_029215795.1 Anniella stebbinsi | reverse complement strand
TCCAAACTACCCATCCTGACTCTAGGATTCCTCGCTGAAGAGATAAATTTGCTACAATATCCTTCCCCCCCCCCCGCCGCAATTTCCTTCCTTCCTTTCGTTCCAGAAGACCACTAGCAAGAACCTGATTATTCTGCTTGTGGCATATTCTGCATGCTAAAACAAAAAGATAGATTGGGATGCAGAGAGTTAATGCTCTGTGTTTTTCATTTAAATTCCAAATAAATATAGTTTCAGCTTTGATCCTATCTGGACTAATTCTTTTGTCACTCTACTAATTAATTCAGCTTGTTGGAGAAAAGATGCTAATTTGAGCATCAAAGTAGTAGTTTCTTTTTGTTTAATCAAGAGTTGTTGAAAAAGATAGTTTAACTCCCGTTGGACTCTCTAGGAGTTCAGTCATTTTGGGCTTGTACTTCACAATTAAATGCTGGAAAAATGCTTTTTTAAAAATATTGGTTATAAGCAATAGCATCAGCCAATATTGATGATGTGAGTGTTTATTTTTTAATGAGGCTACTTCTCATTTCACAAATAAGGCTTCTGGTCATATTTTGAATTGCTTAACTGTTCCTTTCTCTGTTTTCTTGATAAATAGTAACTACTATCTATCGATATGGCAGCAACCAGTTTCTTTTTAAAATGGATTTGAAAATGTGTGGATTTGATATACTGAAATTCCACCATGTTTTTTCAGTGACCTTAATTAATTCCAGTCAGGTTGCCATTTCTAACAAAATTGATCATTGAGTAACATCTGTTTAAATCTTCACTGCTGTATTCCTTCTCTTTCCACTGAATGCTGGGCAATTGTGTGAGATCTTATGTCTCTTACTTAGAACTGATTCCATCTAAATCATGGGTGGTGAGAACTGAGACTGAGAAATACCAGAATCATACTACAAATCAAACAGCAATAGTTACCAGGGCCGGTGCTACGATTAGGCAGCAGTTCCTGGGGGTCAGGGAATAGCGGCAAGGCATGTATCACGTAACTTGCCCTCCATCCCCCCTAAGCTATCCTTCTGCCTTCATGTATGGTAGGGACAGCCAGCGGAAAATCAAGATTCAACTACAAGTCTGGTTGGCTTTGGTATATGGACTAGGGGGCTGCCAGTTTGTTCTTTGCTTCACGCAGGAAAACATCTTGGGCCGGCCCTGATAGTTACTTTCTATGTTTGACATGAAACGGACAAATTGTCTTGATGGATGAAACCAAAGGCCCATAAAGTCCAGCATTCTGTCTACCGCAATGGCCAATCAGTTGTCTCTGAGATTCACTAGCTGAGCATACTGGCTTGGATCCAAAATAGTACCAGTCCAAAATACTTTGTTGCCTAAAGCAAAGGACAAGATGGTACCCCCCATTCCATATACAGAAGCAATCGGACAACACTGCCTATGTGACAGCATCTTCTACCACATCTGAAGGCAGAAGGCTAGCTTAGGGGGCACTAGATAGGCCATTTGCTGTTTGATTTGTAGTATGATTCTCATATTACTCAATCTCAGTTCCCACCACCCATAATTTAGATGAAATCAGCACTCTGTCTTCCAACACCTTGGTCTGTTTTCCTTGCCACCTTAACTCATTACTTTGCCTGGTTGCTACCCTCCAGCATCTGTCATCTGAGGGACCAACGCTGGGTACTCTTCCATTCACAGAAGGGCTGTTTCTGTCCTAGTGGAAGAATGCTTCATGAACACAAATTCATATACTTCCTTCTGATTGCACAAGCCCCTTTCGGTGCACATTCTCAGTAAAGTTTACATGCTACAGTCTATATATTCCTTATTCACCATGTTTCTCATACCATAACACTATCCCCAATCCATTGGGATGCTGCAATGTGGGAAGTCTTCCATTAGCTTGCATATGAACCCAAATGATATAGATGATATTGTTTGATCCATGTCGTTGGGAATTGTCTTCCCCCACCATTATTCTCCTAATTCTGTCTCAGGACAAAAATATTATTATTATTATTATTATTATTATTATTAAAATATATGCAATGCTTCTCATAGCAAAAAGCAGTCTTAAAGCATCTTACACAAACAAATACAGAAATCCGTAATTAATATAAAACAAAACAAAAATACAAAACAGAAACCAATCCAAAAAGGATTCCATTTAGCGGCTGTATCTAAAAGCCATTGTAGGTCCATTTTCCATTAATTTCTCTAATCCTGTTCCTTGATTTTGGGGTGCTCCAGCTTCATGATCATTTTAATTATCGTTTTTTTAATAACTTTTCTTGCTTTGTCTTTATCTTTTTAATCGAGGCAGTTAGAACTATACAAAGTGTAGAGTTGAACCATTTCACATAGGGGAAGTAGATGCATTAGATTTATTCCTCTCTTAGGATAGAAACAAATAGTCTAGGGCTGCAATCCTCTGTACATTACCTGGGAGTAAGTCTCGTTGAACTTAATGGTATTGACATCTGGGTAGATACCTATAGGGTTGTGTTGCTAGGCATGTTGAAAAGTAAAAGAAACCCTATCATGCCTTAACTTCTAAACCCATATGCTGCTATGATTACTCCATATGATCACACTTATGAAATGGAGGAGGGTTTCTTTACTCCTTTGCTGTTGATTATTTAGTGCTTTTCCTGCCATCCTATTCTTCATACATATTCTTGAAGGCCAGAGTATTACTTTGTGTTGTTGTTGTTTGGTATCAAAATCCTATGGGCTTTTCTATAGTGCCTTCAGAGGATTCTTGATCATCTAATACAGTGGATGATTTTGATTGCGGTAATCAATGCAAGGCAACTTCTAATTTATCTCTCCAAAAATGGTAAAATAAGTAGATCAAGTTCATGCTAGAATAGAATACTCTAGGCAGGAAGCACTGTTATATCTGAAGAGGCCACACTTTAGTTGTTATGCCATTGCTGAGCAGAGTAAATAACCGTCTAGGGATGCATCTCTCTAGCAAGTTAAATATGATGAGTCTAATTGTCATCTGTTCCCTAAGAATACGGCATTTGATGGCAGGTTTGGAGAGATTTTGATTCTTCATTGTTATAATGTATTGTAGAATCTGAATTCTTTCATAATTACATTTTAGTGATAAGGGGATGAGGCCAGTAGCTGAGAGAATAAATAGTTCAACTTATTTTTGTTTCACTGCTCTTTTAATCTACATTACTACACTTTGATATTTTAATTTGTTTTATCTTTTGTCTTCTTTATATTTCATGAGAGTGGAGGAGTAATATATATTATTATTATTGCATACCCATGGATTATTACTATTTTTTGTCCATCAGAGTAATACTGAGTGTGTTATGATAAGCTCCTTTAACTCTGAAGATACACAGCATATTTTCAAGAACTGGTTAAGGAATGGATTTATAACATGGTGGATTCTTGAAATATTCTCCAAGGGTGGCTGTTCAATTCCCTGTCATGCATGCACATCCTCTTTAGCTAATGCTCATTACGTATAATTCTTGTATTGGAGAGTTTGGGTGATGAAAGCTCAAGTTTGTAAGAAGGTCCAGAGCCTTTGGTCCCTTGCCTATCGGTTTCTTAAACCAGAAAGGTAACTCACAATGAGTATTCCCCAAATATTTTATTTATTTATTTATTTATTACATTTGTATACCGCCCCATAGCCGAAGCTCTCTGGGCGGTTTACATAGGATTAAAAACAATTAAAAACAATATACAAAAATTAAAACAGCAAAAACATACAACATACACACAATCTGTACATTTAAAAACCACTTCAACACTTCAAAAAACTACAAAAACAAAACAAAACAAACCCAGGCTCCTCAGATATTGCCAAATGCCTGAGAGAAGAGGAAAGTCTTGACCTGGCGCCGAAAAGATAACAATGTTGGCGCCAGGCGGGCCTCGTCGGGGAGATCGTTCCACAATTGGGGAGCCACCACAGAGAAGGCCCTCTCTCTTGTTGCCGACCTCCGAGCTTCCCTCGGAGGAGGCACTCGGAGGAGGGCCTTAGATGTTGAACACAGTGTTCGGGTAGGTTCATGTCGGGAAAGGCGTTCCATCAGGTATTGTGGTCCCAAGCCGTGTAAGGCTTTATAGGTTAAAACCAGCACCTTGAACCGGGCTCGGAAACATACAGGCAGCCAATGCAAGCGGGCCAGAGTAGGTCTTATATGTTCGAACCTACTGGTTCCGGTTATCAATCTGGCCGCTGCATTTTGCACAAGCTGCAGCTTCCGAACCACCTTCAAAGGCAGCCCCACGTAGAGTGCATTGCAGTAATCTAACTTGGAGGTTACCAGAGCATGGACAACTGAAGCCAGGTTATCCCTGACCAGATAGGGACGTAGCTGGGCCACCAACCGAAGTTGGTAGAAGGCACTCTGTGCCACTGAGGCCACGTGCGCCTCAAGTGACAGAGATGGTTCTAGGAGAACCCCCAAGCTACGAACCCGCTCCTTCAAGGGGAGTGCAACCCCATCCAGAACAGGTTGAACACCCTCCATCTGGTCAGCGGAACCACCCACTAACAGATCTTACAGATCACTGCCCTCAGTGATCATATATTTTATAATAGCAAGGAGAGGTTTCATAGTGGTGGGAAAGAAAAATGGGTGTCCTTTTCCCTATGCCCTCTCCTGAAATTCTGTGGCCCTTAAGAAACCTAAATAACACAACAAGGCTCTTGTTCTGTGCTGGCTCGAGACCTGAGCAGGAACACTGCTCTGGGCAGTTGGGTACACACTGCAGTGTTGTGTTTCAGATCCCACTTTTTGTTATCCCAGTTATATTGTGTCAATGCCACATTAATGATATTGTGATAACAGTCACAAGTATCTTTTTTCCAAGTGTGTTGGTAGTCATTAAGTGCATTTTTATTTGAAAACTCTGGGTTGGATCCAGATTAAATTAGTCCTACTAAAAGCCATGAGACAAACTAGACATGACTCGGATTTCTTCGTTTTTGATAGCTTTAATCAGACGGGTGTTAAGTTTCTTCCGTAACCTTTGCTTCAAGTGTGTATTACTGATAAATATGCTGTTGATACTTTTAATTTTGCAGCAATATTAGTAGCATGAACCATTCTGCCAAGTGAAATTTCCCGCTCTATGCAGCCACACTGCATATTCATCTACTTGAACTACCATTCTGAAAATTGAAAGTTGCATAAGCTATCCAGTGTTTCGCATTTTTAAAAGAATTCTTACCATGTACATAATGCTTCCTAAGACTTTAAAGTGCTTCACAAACATTGGCTCAGTAACCCTGATAGAAATTCAGTGTGTGTGTGTGTGTGTGTGTGTATGGCTGGGGTGAGTTTTGAAATCGGGGTTTCCTTGCTCACATGTTCAGCCTGTGTGCCTCACCAGCTCTTATCTTCAAAATGCTCTCAGAGAGCTTTTTGCTGCATCTTCAAATGTGTATTTATCCTTTATCCTCAGTCTGATCTACTTAAAGCAGTGATGAGGATTTAACCATAGGAGACTGGGTCATCTCTTTCCTCCTATGTAATTCCACTTTCAGTCTTATTTTTTCCAGCTGATACACTATTTCAATATATTTATCATCCTCCATTTATACGGAATATTCAGAGTGCAAAATGCCTTGCCTTTTTCCTTTCTCACATTCCTGTACATTGGAGCGTTGATCATTATTTTGTTCCATGTTCTAGGACTGAAAATCAGCCCAGCTTAATGAGGTTAGAACCTAGGCAGTGGGATGGATCTAGAATCTGCCTTCTGTAGATGAAAGAGATACAGGATTCTCTGATACGAAGGTTTCTGATCCAGCAGAAGAATTTTGCTAATTCCCCCTTCCCCACTCTTCTCCAGCCACCACCATCCTTCCCCCGCCCCACAAAACTTTTTCTGGGGGCTACAGATGAGAGGGAAATGGATGAGAACTACCTCCCCACTTTCCATTAGCAGGACATTCTGAGCAGGACTAGTGCCAGTAGAAGACCTCTCTGGATCCAATGCATTATGTATATGCCATAATGTCTAGTTTCACCAAACACATGCCTGCCAACCAAAGCCACATCCCCATGTCTCCTCCTCCCTCTCCTCTCCCTCCTAATAATGCTCTGTAAGTTTTCTGTCCATGGAAGAATGGACAGGAGATGAGGGAACTTGCAGGGTGCTGATGTCCCGTCACATGTTTCCTGGGGCTTCCACTTTCAACAGCACCCACATGAATTGTTGCATCTTGTGCCAATCTTAGTTAGTCCTCTGCTGAGCTAGGACTGAACCCAGAGATCTCCAGAATCTGCTGTACTAAGGTCCCCTCTACAAGAATTCGGTTTGACGCATGGTTGGCCGATTATGCGCATCTTCTCGCAATCGCTTTTATGCCTAATTCCTATACACGGGAGGCGGTGAAGCACATTACTGGTTGTATGAAACACGCTTTAAAGGTGTTTACATGCAGAGAATCGCTTGTTTACATGGTCATAAGGCGCTTTAACTCCCACGGTAAATTAAAACTCGCTGTTTAACGCGCATTCGATAATGTGCATAATCGGACAGAAAAAGCGGCTCAACCCCCGATTTGCGCTCCACTCATGTGGAGGTAAAATCGGTAATGTGCTTTGAAAGAGCTTTAAATCGCTCTTGTAGAGGCACCCTCTAGCAAGAAAAGAAGCTTATCTTTACATTTAACTTCTTTTGAGTAACAGAAATTTATATTCAGATTATAAAGGGAAACGGAAGGGATGGAAGTATATTTGCTATAACTAAAGTGATCTTGAAACATAAGCATTCTATAAGCTATGCTTTATCTGAACACAACATATGTATGTCCAGTGTATGCATTGTATTTCTCACCAAGGGTGGAGGAGGGCTGAGTATCTGGTCAACTGTTCACAGAATACGAGCCTGCTTCATTGTGATTTACTGGGCGTATCTCTCTCCCCGCCCCATGCAATAATTTTAACAAGACATGTAGAACTGCAGTGAACTGCACCCATAATTCTATCCAATAAGTAAGAATATAAGCAGAAAGCTTTTAGGTAGTTAGAAAAACACTAAAAATGTAAAAGATTTCTTTCATTAACACTCCTATTAACATAAATGTAAAATGAGTCTAGGCTGGTAATCACAGGCAGCCAGTCTGACTCACTCCAGCACTAATACCCTGTAAAAGCTTATGTATGAAAGTAATTAATCAAAGCACGGAGCCGCTCCGAGAGAGTATTTCTCCTGCTGTAAAGCAGAGTGATCAAATAATTTAAAACACACGGCAGTCATGGCAGTTAATAAGCTTTTTATAGTCCCTGTGTGGACCTGAAAATCATACCTTATTAGTATCTTTATCTTTCTCATTCTCTTTTTACTTACATTTAAATTTAACATTGAGGCATATATAACGTCGAGGCCCCCAAATTGAGAATGTTTTGGTGCATTTTTATTTCACGTGTCCTGAAATGTACTGAGGAATTGCACGTTCTGTTATTTCTTTTGACTATAATCAGTCTTAACTTGAAAGACTCAAGGTGAGACACGGAACTCTTACAGTAGGCACATTTCTATCCCCAAAGGAAATCTTTGTTCCAGGCATTTTTACATAGTGTAAAAATGTATCTGAGACTCCTTCATGACAACCTGAAAATTGTGGCTCTTAGGTTATAGGCTCCTGGTGGAAGTCACAGTTCATACAATCAGGGACATCACCATGATCCCTATCAGCTCACAAATCCTACTGTTCCTTCAGGCAATCACTTGGAGGCCATGGCAAGAATGAACTAGGCATAAATGTACTGAGAATATCTTGTGCACCCATAATTCATTGGATGTTCTGTCCATGTCAGTAGTCCATATTGGGGAGGGGGTAGCATGAAAGTTAGTCCCTCTTCTTCCATTCTTCTTACAGTTTGTGCATGTCCATCTATGCATTCCTCCCATAACAAATTGGCTAGATTAAAGAAGCTCAGCAAACACTGCTGGAGTAATACCTGGGATTGACAATCTAGGGAAATATGATTCCCCAACCCAGGAGGTGTGGTGTTTGTAATCCAACTGAATTGACTACTGTTAACTCCTCTAACCAGTGCCTTGTGGTGCAGGGAATAACAAATGGGAACATAACCAGAGGTTGACAAATCGTGTCCAGGTTTAGTAGCCAAAAATCAGTAGCCTCTGAAAGCATACAGAGACTGGGTTTGGATGACACAGTAGTCAACAGTTGATTAAATAGTTCACGGTAGATTAAATGGTCCACGCTGACAATTGTGGCGTCTGAGAGGCAAAAGCCAATTCCAATAAGCAACACTGTGCAGAATTGTTTATCTGCGCAAACGTTGATTATTGTGTCGTCTGTCGGGCTCTGTGGATTATTTACCCTACCTACAGAGTTGCAAGGCAAGAGTGGCAGAAACCTCTGCCGCTCTTGCCCAGCGGAGCTCTATGGACAGGGGAAATAGCGTGCCATCCCCACGCGTTTCCCGGACAGGCCCATTAGTTTCAACACCGAGGCTGGAGAGAGCTGTCAACCCTCTCCAGCCTCAGCATCAAAACAAATGAGTATGCACGTGCTGTGCTGGGATATCATCCCCGGACTGTACATCCCTGTGGGGCTGATATCTTCCCCACTGCAGAGGGATACCATTCCCATTAGTTTCGAGGCTGGGGGAGAGCTGCAGCTGACAGCTCCCTCCACCCTCAAGCCTCGAAACAAATGGGACAGGATGCCAGGCGGGGGGGGGGGAGATACCATCCCTGGTCCAGGGATGGTATCCCTTCGCCTGGCATCCCATCCCATTTGTTTTGACACTGAGGCCAGAGAGAGCTGGCAGTATCAAAACAAATGGGCAAGGTGCCAGTGACGCAGTGCATGTCCCTCCGCAGCCGCTGCAGCCTGAACTGGCAGGCACAGAGGGACACGCAACGCGGGCGATGCTACAGAAACAAGGAGAGACGGGGTGCTTCTCTTCCCCCTCTCCTTGTTCCTGCAGCAGGGACCATGGCAGCAACAAGGAGAGGGGGCAGAGAAGTTTCCTGCCTTCTTGTTGCTGCAGCGGCACCTGCAGCACTTGTCCCTCTGTGGCCGCCACAGCCCGATCCAGCAGGCAGGAAATCTGTCTCCCCCTGGCTCTGGCCACAGTGGGACATGCATCGGGGGCACCGCTGCAGCAACAAGGAGGCGGGGGAGTTTCTCTCCCCCACTCTCTGCCCCTTCCCATGGAATCGCGGTGCCCCGATACAGTAAGGGGGAACCAGTGCTGCCATTCGGTGGGGATGGCAGAGAGGTGGGGAGAGAGGAATAGCCAACCCTGTCCTTATAGCCTACTCCTTATTAGTATGTTGGCCAAGCACAACATGCAAGTATTCATCCATGGAGTTCTCTATTATTATTATTATTGTCATTATCATTATTATTATTATTATTATTATTATTATTTATTACATTTATATACCACCCCATAGCCAAGGCGGTTTACAAAAATTAGAAGATTGAACACTAAAAAGACAATATACAAAATTCAAAAATATAAAACATAAAACAGCTGACATTTAAAACATTTAAAACTTTTAAGCCTGGCCACAAAGTCAGTTAAAACCTCAACTTGAGCTGTTAAAATGCCTGGGAGAAAAGAAAAGTTTTGACCTGGCACCGAAACAATAACAATGTTGGCGCCAGGCGGGCCTCATCGGGGAGATCATTCCATAATTGGGAGGCCACCACAGAGAAGGCCCTCTCCCTTGTTGCCGTCCTCTGAACTTCCCTCAGAGTAGGCACCCGGAGGAGGACCTTTGATGTTGAGCGTAGTGTACGGGTAGGTTCATGTCGGGAGAAGCGTTTCATCAGGTATTGTGGTCCCAAGCCATGTAAGATTTTATAGGTTAAAACCAGCACCTTGAATCGGGCTTGGAAACATACAGGCAGCCAATGCAAGCGGGCCAGAGTAGGTCTTATATGCTTGAACCTTCTGGTTCCAGTTATCAATCTGGCCGCTGCATTTTGCACAAGCTGCAGCTTCCGAACCGCCTTCAAAGGCAACCCCACGTAGAGTGCATTGCAATAATCTAACTTGGAGGTTACCAGAGCATGGACAACTGAAACCAGGTTATCCCTGTCCAGATAGGGGCGTAGCTGGGCCACCAGCCGAAGATGGTAGAAGACACTCCATGCCACCGAGGCCACCTGAGCTCAAGTGACAGAGATGGTTCTAGGAGAACCCCCAAGCTACAAACCCGCTCCTTCAAGGGGAGTGCAACCCCATCCAGAACAGGTTGAACACCCTCCATCCGGTCAGAGGAACGCCCCACTAACCCTATGAAGGCAGGGTTGGCTATTGTGTCATCCGAACGTGCCCAGAGTGTTCCCTTTCCACCCAGCAAGTGGCAGCTTGCCCAACTTGCAAAATTAAGGAGGCTAATGGTGCAACATGGTATTATTCCTCAGAAGCCTGAGTCCCCTCTGTTGGTCTTTTGGAAAATCCAGCGTTGCTCCCACTCCCCAGGCAAGCCATAGTACAGAAAGGATCTGTTTTTAAAACCAGGGTTAAAAGAACAAGGAGACATAGCCTTCCCCTCTCTTCCAAAGAAATCCACTCCAGATTTTTCTTCCCTTCTTGCAGCAGCTCCACTTCACAACTCAGTCTGTTTGTTTTGTTGTCTTAATTAACCTTTTTCCTTTCTAGTTTGGAAAGGAAGTGTAGAAAGGAGCCAGTTGCAAGTGGGGCTAGGAAATCGAGAAAGGCTGTAGGGGAACAGATGCTGTGAGGAAAGCAAAAGGGAAATTTGGAATTACCTTCTGCCTCCTCCCAGCCAGTCAGTCAATGAATTTACAAAACAGGCCTTCCTGTTACTCTTACAAAATATACCAGCAACTGGAGCGTAAAGTGACAGGAACTTGTTGACCTGGAGGCATTTGGCCAGTGGTAGCTGGTGCCCACTGGGGCTGATGGGGTGGAGGACACGTCACCAGAGGCTGAGCAGTCTTGTCAAACCCCAGCAGTCCATGCCACAGGAAGGGGAAGCTGAGTCACATGAACACACCTCCCAACCTCCCCCCCCCCAATTATTCTGTAAGAGATCAAGGAGAGGAAGGGGAAGACCTTTGAAGATGTAGTTCAGAACTAGAGGAAACAGGCTGTCTTTCAAAAACCTACTCTAGGTTTTCCTAGCAACCTAATTTAGTTGTTTTAATGCTCCCTCCCTCCCTAAACACTTTTACTTGCCAAGTCAAACACTTTCTCGCCTCACACTTTCTTGAAGGCTCCACATAACCCATAGGCTTTCTTGCCAAGCCCTTTGGCACTCGACATAGAAAAGAGTAGGAAGTCCTTTTGTTGCCAGCCATGTCTAATTGACTGCAGGCTGTTTCCATTGGTCGGGGCAGGCAACCTGTTGCCCTCCAAATGTTTTGGACTGCAGCTACCATAAAACCCAGCCAAAATAGCCAATGGTCAGGGACAATTGGAGTTGAGGGCCAAAATATCTGGAGGGCACCAGATTGCCTACTCTTGTGAATTATGGGTCTTAAAAAGCCCGACATTGATAAAGGCCAGTCACAGTTGAAACAGCAGCAAGTATGATGATGAATTTCCTGCTACTCTGTCTCCGCCACCTCCCACTGTATTTTTTTGTCCTGTGAAATTTACAAATCACTTTGAGTTGTTCAAAACGCAGATCACTTCTACAGATGACACCATCTAAGTGTGAGTTCTGTTTTTGTTTCCCCGCCCCCCATTACTGTGACCTTTTGAATTAATGTTCTTTTCCCACTAAATGCTTCAAATACCATTGTGTTCTCAGTTAGCTCCAGTGACATCTACTGATACGGGAGACCTAATTAACCAAAAGAATTCCCAGTTGCTGAATTTAGCTAGCAATCTGCTTAGGACTCTGTCCAGCAGATGTTTTTTCCTGCATTAGAAGTCAGGGGACTTCGTAGACCTCCCTGCTCTTTAATCCTCAAAGTAAATATCAACACATTTGAGATGTGGAAACTGGCTCTTCAGCACAGAAATGAAATGTTACCATGGCCACCGCTTTTAGGTCCTGCATGTAAGAAATTCATCACGGGAGCAACAAAGTAGGCTCACAGAACAGCAAGTTCATTTTAAGCCTGCTTCAAAATTAAAAATGAAACAAAGAAAAGATGATGTCAATGGGGTGGGGGTGAGTAAGTAATCAGCTCTTAGCATCGCCTGGACAGTTGGCACAGAAAAAAATATTGCCTCTGTTGACATCAGAGATGGGAACATATAACAATAAATATTATTCTATGCAGTTGCACATTTGATATTCAAATGATGGAACCAGATTTTTGCATTGAAAAACAAAAAATCCTGAAGCTTGATCCCATGAGTCTGCTGGGCTCCTTCCCTCAAACTCTTGAAATCTATTTCCTGCTGGGGGAGGACAGAGGTGGCCGTTGTTCTTATATAGCACCTGAAGTAGGCTGATACCCAAAATACTGTGCATCGGAACCAGCCTGTGCCCCTCTTTTGAGAGCACATTTGGGGGGGGGGGGTTGGTGGTATGTGTAAGATGCTGCTTAAACCCCCATGGCATAAACTACTGATTTGTGCTCTTGTGACGAAAAGTGTGCCTGTAGAACGGGGGCCATTTCTTCTTTTCAGAGTCTTGGTGCTAAAGCTGATATCAGAAAGGGGGAATCTATCGTACCGAAACAACCTGTTCTCAAACACCGTATGTTGGCTTTTACATTACGACGACTCACCCATTTTTGCTTCTCTAATGGCAAGTCACAGAAAAGAGAATCCCCACCTCTAGTATGCACAGCACATTTGGAATATTGCCCTTCCTTTGTAAACAACATTCTAATGCCTTTCGCTGTAGATGCCTTCATATTACGCCAGTCCTTTTCCAACTTCACTGGCTGCCGATCCAGGTCCGGGCCCAATTCAAAGTGCTGGTACTAACATTTAAAGCCCTAAACGGCTTGGGGCCAGGTTATCTAAAGGAACGCCTCCTCCCATATGTACCTGCCCGGACCCTAAGATCATCTACAGGGGTCCTTCTCTGTGAGCCCCTGCCAAAGGAAGTGAGGCTTTCTCCTAGGAGGAAGGCTTTCTCCACTGTGGCACCCCGGCTGTGGAATGAGCTCCCCAGAGAGGTTCGCCTGGCGCCTACTTTGTACTCTTTTCGTCGCCAGGTGAAGACCTTTTTATTCTCCCAGTATTTTAACAGTTAAATTAACTCAATTTTAATCCTTGCTGTTTTAAATTTGTATTTTAATCTGTATTAATTCCTGCTGCTTGGTTTTATTCTGGTTGTGTTTTTATATTGTATGTTATGTTGTGTTTTTAGATTGTGGCTTGTTTTATATTTTTAAAATGATTTCATGGTTTTAATTTTTGTGAACCGCCCAGAGAGCTTCGGCTATGGGGCGGTATAAAAATGCAATAAATAAATAAATAGTGCGTTACAAACCTCGGTCTGTGTCACCAAAACGCTGTAGAGTGTGGTATGAGGCCATCATGTTCTTTATTTTCCCATTCTTTTTTATATAGCTAAAAATGTATTAAATATAACATAGTTTTTCTAAGTCTCTTCTCTCCTCATTGAACTAGCACTCTCTGGTTAAAGAGTTGACTACCAAGGCCACCATTTCAGGGGTGAACAACAGGCAATGGCTTTTCCCTCGCCTCTCCCCCCGCCCCCAGTATTTCAAGGCAATTGGTATCTCTAGTTATTGTGAGGGAGGTGTGTGCGTGCATGGGTACCTCTAGAGAGGAGCTTTTCCCTGCGGTGGTTTTGGAGTGGCGGCAGGTAATGCACATGACGCAGCCGCCACTCAGAAGTCATCCAAGGCCAAAACCCCTAAACTCCACTGTAAAAAAGTCAGGCACTTACCCCGACTTTTTTTTTCCTGCAGAGCCTGCACAGCCGATGGTGACAGTTGATTGGTCGTCATCGGCTGGAGGAAGGCCGATTCGAGCACCCTGTGTCTCTTTCTTCCTCCCCCTCCGGCCGCCCGGTTCCTTCCCCCCATTTTTTATACAAACGGAGGGGGAGGAAGAGAGGGACGCATGGCGCCCAAACCAGCTCACCTCCCTCTGACTTCCCTCTGGCTGCCCCGTTCCCCCTGAGTGGGGAGTTGCTGCCGCCGCCGCACTGGGGAGGGAGAGGAACGAGGCAGCCAAAGGGAGGTGAGCAGGTTCGCACCCCTCCCTTCCTCTCCCTCTGGCTGCCCCGTTCCTCTCCCCTCCCCGGTGTTTAGCACGGCAGCGGCGGCAACTCCACACTGGTGCTTCTTCCCGTACAGATGCCGGGAAGGAGTGCGAGAGCCCAAGGCATCCTGGCACCAACGCGCCGCCGTCAAGATGGGGCCTGTGTGTGTGTGTGTGTAGAATTCACAACAAATGCTCTTAAAATGCAACGCTTTTTTTTTTTTTTTTGTAAATTTCAAGAGGAGGCTTTTAAATCTTGCTGTGATTTGTACTTTTCAGGATATGCATGATTCTTCAACACCTCCACCCTGCAGCTCACAGCCCTGTACTTTTCCAGAACACCCCTCTTTCTGTCAGCAACACACAACATTTCCGGTTCCTGGGCCCTCTTGGAAGCTCAAATATTTTTCCACTTACTCTTGATTTACCCCAGTGCACAATAGAGCATAAGCAGAGTCTTGCTGGATCCGATGAAAGACCTATCTAGTCCAGCATTTTCGTACCCACAATGGCAAACCAGTTACTTATGGGAAGCCCACAAGCAGGGCATGAATGTAACAGCACCCTCCTCCTGCTCATGTTCCCTAGTAACTGGTATTGAGAGACATATCACCACTCATACTGGGGATAATATATAGACATTATGACTAGTAGCCATTGATAGCCTTATCCTCCAGGAAGTAGCTAGGGGGAGTGTCTGTTGATCTGGAGTATCTTCAAATGCCTTCCTCTTCTGATGGTCTTTCAAGGGAAAGGGGCTCTTCTCTACGGATGAGTGCTTCTCCCTTCTATCTTGAGACATTAGACGGAACGTGAAAATCCGTGCTTTTCCCACAGTGAAGCTATCGTTCATGCTTTCTTTGTGTTTTTTAGTTTCGTTTCTCTGTTGCTCCTTTAACGCCATTCCTTATGCTCAACAACACTGCACTTGGTAACAAGTATGGAAAACCAAGGCACAATTTGTCTGAACAAAGGCAGGCAAGAACTTTCCATTCAAAGAAAGGCCTGTCTTTGCGACCAAGGGTGGAAGACGTGGAACCACTGAAAGCAGGTGTAGGGGGCTTTACAGGGAGCAGATCCTTTTCCAAGTCTGCTTGCAAAGAGAGGAGGAGTATGTAAGACATTTCTTAGTTGTTTTATAACAAGTGAGGGAGTCCTAAAACAATACATTCCAGGACTTTCTTAGTTGCGCATCTTTTAAGAATCTACAAAAGTATAAGCATCACAAAATACAGTAAGAAGCAATGAGTTGTCAATCTGTGTTCTCACAGACACACACACACACACACACACACACACACACACAGGGTTAGATGGCCATTAGACTTCCGTGCATCCTACGCCCTGTCAAGTAAGAGCCTTGCAGGGTGGGAGGGAGGAAGGACGGAAGTTTTTTGTCCCTTGGTCCTTCTTTAATGCATTTTAGGTTAGAGAGGCTTCTGAGCCCATCTATCTCCCTTACCTAGCTGTGGCCACAGGCAGGAGCAGGGCAGGGCGGGGGGGGGGGGCAGTGGGGCCAGTTGGCCCGGGGCCCACGATTTTGAGGGGGCACTCCGACGAGGAGGTCCCCCCCAGCTTACGCTGATGTTGTTATCGGTGGCCTTTCACGTCGCTTTTCTGCAATCAAGGACATTTTTGGACTTTTTGATTTTTTGTGGCACTTTAAGCAGCTAGATGAGAATGAGTTGTCACAAAAAACTATTCAGTTCCAGCTGCGATATCAAAGTCATATTTCAACTGACATTCAGAGTGAAGTGCTACTTCTTAAAAGAATTTTTGATGTGAATTTCAAAATCGATGGTGTTTTACCGAAGAAAATTTATGGCGAAATATTGAACTTGGGATTGGGCAATGTTTTCACAAATGTCCTCATCGCGTTGCGCATTTTTTCTGACATTGCCAGCAACAGTGGCCTCTAATGAGAAGAGCTTCAGTGTCCTAAAACGTATCAAGTCATACTTTCGGTCCACAATGGTACAAGATCGTTTGAATGGACTAGCAGTTTTGAACATTAACAGTGACAAGGCAAAGTTGCTTGATTTTACTGTTGTTATTGATGGACTTGCCCAAAGAAAAGCATGTAAAGCATTTCTTTAATAAAAGTGCTTCCCATTACCTTTTTTATAAATCGTTCTAGTTCATATATGTATTTATCACTGAATCAGTGCCACTGATTAAAAAATACTTTATGAGCAGTTTGAAGTGGGGGGGGGCACACACTTCCCATCTGGCCTGGGCATATTACCAGCTCTGCACAGCCCTGGAGCTTAAGCAGGAGCTTAAGAGGCTTGTGAATCCATGGAGACTTGTGTCCTACCCCACAAACTATCCCTTTCCTCCCCTCCTGCAATTGCAACACCGACCTTGCGAGAAGGAGCCGTTGATTTTCACAGTGGCAGGGAGGGCTGGGTCAGGGAAGATCCAAGATCCATGATGATCCATGCAATCATCGTGAGAGGCTCTAGAGGAATGTCATACCTATGCACATCATTTTGAAAATGCTTCCAATCTACTCATTCCTACTCTGCTCCTACTCATTTCAAAGTCTTCTCTTCTCTGTACATGAGTTCCTTCCACCACACAAACTCCATATGTTCATGAGGATATCCTCCTTGTACAAATGTCGTACACACACGGAGATGTGCATTCTCTTTTTCTGGGGAAAGCTTTTTGGTCTGCAGCGAACACTCATGAACCTGTCTATGGTAGCATGTTGCCTTTTAGAGGCTAACTGTGTTGCACTGTAGTCTTGCTGCTTGAATTCATTAGTAATTTGAGTTATATAAGGTTGCAATGAAACCCAGGATTTCAGTGTTGGTCACTGGAGAAATGCCAATAGACCAGAGAAATATAGTTCAGCCAACATGCTGGAGGCCACAGAGAGCTGCTTAATGAATAAAAGAACATTTTTAGACAGGCGCAAAGCGAATTGAAAAATCACCTAAAGATTATGCTGATAAATATGAAACGTGCTTATTTGATACATTTTTAGGACTCCTGGATTTATGTAAGGGTCAAGAAGACAGAAAGTAGGATTTGGACCAAGGAAGACAGTGGTTGAAATCCATTCTAATGTCTAATATTGTGAAAGATGACTACTTTTTCTTACAGAGATTTCATTAGGGATGAATGGTAGATGAATGATGAAATATTCCACATGTGTTGGACTATGTAAATACTGAATACTAAAAACGTCCTATGGCATTTTTTGTTCGTACCAAACAAAGCCTGCTCCAGATGTTTCCAAAGTTGTGATATTTGGTTAAGAATATCCTGGTTTGAGGCCAGGTTATTTAAAGCAGGGGGTCTCTAGTGTGGTGTCTGTGGGGACCCTGGCACCTACTGGGACCCTGTAAAACAATGAGTGTTTCTCCTTAACAAAAGATACTGTCCAAACAACCAGTTAAGGAATAGTATTTAAACAACAAATATTCAATAATCTATAAATAAATTGTAACACATTGAAAAATGGTAAAAGCAAGTAATATAAATGTACATATAATTTAATACAATGATAAAATAAACAAGAATAGATTGATGGTCAAACGCGTTTCAACACTTCTTGTGCCTTCTTCAGTGACCTTTACAGGAACTGCAAAGCCAAATACTGCGTATCCAAATTTCATGGCCTGGGCTTTCTAATATGAATAGCCTCAATTGTATGGCCAATATTTCTCCTTTTAAGATGTTCAACGTTTTATTCTCTCTCAAGTTGCCCGCGTTTCCATTCCACAGCCGGGGTGCCACAGCAGGGGCTCATGGAGAAGGACCCCCGAGGATGATCTTAGAGTCCGGGCAGGTACATATGGGAGGAGGCGTTCCTTCAGATAACCTGACCCCAAGCCGTTTAGGGCTTTGAATGTTAATACCAGCACTTTGAATTAGGCCCAGACCCGGACTGGCAGCCAGTGAAGCTGGAAAAGGACTGGCGTAATATGGTCTCATTGGCCAGTCCCCGTTAACCGTCTGGCTGCCCTGTTTCGTACCAGTTAAAGTTTCCGGACTGTTTTCAAAGGCAGCCCCACGTATAACGCATTGCAATAGTCCAGACGAGAGTTTATCAGAGCGTAGGTAACTGTAGCCAGGCTGTAGGCAGGCAGGCAGGCAGGCAGAGAAGAAAAGAGTTGCTTTCTGGTCCCACCCAAACCTCCACCCATACAGACCTTTCCCCTTTGCTCTCTCTCTCTTGCTCTCTCTCCACTCCCAGCCTCTAGTCTTGCTATTTGTCCCCTCCCCAACCACTTTTGTTGCTATTTCCCTCCCTTCCCAATCTCTAGCCTTGCTCTGTCTCTCCTCACCCCTTTTACCACACTGTTTCTTCCCACTCTCAGCCTCTGGCCTTGCTCTTTCTCCCCCCTCTATCCCTTTGCCTTGCCTATTTCCCCCTCCTGCCCAGCCTCTAGCCTCACTAATTCTCTCCCCAACCTCTTTAGTTCACTTTTGACTAGCCAGGCCTCCCACAGCAGCCATTATGTGACTTGCTTAATACTGTTGGAGCCATTTTGTGGTGGTGCCCACAGCAGTTTCTCAAATTCCCAAATGTGTCCACCGGTCCAAAAAGGTTGGGGACCCCTGTGCTTTTCAGTACGTTTTTTTGAGACCCTGCTCAGAGGCCCCCTGATGAGATCAATTAGCTTGACAGGCACAAAAGATGGGCCTTTCCGAGTGGTGGCCCCAAAATTAAAACTCTCTCCCACTTGAAGTGTACATGAACCCATCCATACAGGCCTTCACATGCATTTAAAAAGAAACACCTTTGTTTGAAGTTGCTTTGTCTTAAATATATCAAGAAACCGCCGGCTGAAATGATACTTAAATTGCTTTAAAGTCTTTTAGCTGATTTTAATGGTGTGATGCCCACCTGTTGTTGCGATTGTGGCTATTTTTTATCATTATTGTTAGTATTATTGCAGGCTATTGTTTTCCAGGGTAGGTTTTTCCTAAATTGCAATGGTATTTTATAGTTATACTCTGTTTATGTTATATATTACATTTTATATGCTATATGTTATATGGAAGCTGCATTGGGAGGGCCTTGCCCTAAATGTCAGCCAAAAAAGATTTAAATAAATAGATAAGTAAAATAAGTATGAAATCAAATTACAATTCTGCAGTACACGCCCACTGATGCATTTTAATAAATACCAGGTCCATTTGTATTTTGCATGTAATTTGCATTCCTTTATTTTAAATCCTAGACCAGAGATGGGTAAACATGCTGCTTCCCGCGTGTCTCATGTGGCCCTTGGCATTTCCCACTGGCGTTCCTCTGGTGCCTCCGATTTTTGATGAAAAGAAATGGCATCCATTGGGGCTATAGAGCACCAAAAAGGTTAAATTTAGGTTGGAAATGAGAGAAATTTGACCCTTCTGGTGACCTGTAGCACCATGGAGCAGATTGTCACTGAAATTTGGTAATAAACCGGTGATTTGGGAAGGGTGTGAACTGTGGCCAATGTGGGGGGTGTCGGGGGGGTGAAATGCCACCAGATCTCTCGCAGCTGACCACCCTTGCCCTATACTGTATCGTTATATGGACTTCGTGAAATTTTCAAAGGAACAACTCAATTTTCACATTGAGCCAGTACAATTATTAATCATTAAGGTTAATTATTAATCTAAACCGTTACATTTTTCTATATAATTCCAACTGCAGCCATTAGCTTTGATATAAAAATGTGTTCTTCTGTTCCATACGACTTAGTATTTTATGCCGTGGGGAGAAAACCACTTTTTGCAGTACCTTTAAGTAATTATCGCATGCAGTTTGTTGTTTGTTTATAATGAAAAGGAGCAATTGGGTTTTGCAAGGTTTTCCTGAATTAGCACTGTTTTGTCCATAGAGCGTAGCACCATTTATTTTGACACTAACTATGCTTTACCTTTGTTTGAAAGGTAGGTTGAGCATAATCAAAAATGTGCATGATGGAGTAGCAACTTGTACCGAGGAGAGTAAAGTTCTTTGCATTGGCTTGAACGCTTCCAAGGATTACTTACACGCAAACTGCCCTTAGGGAATGAAGAACACCCCCCTCAGCTGTGTTAAAATTTATGCTAATAATAGTTAGCATTGAAAACCCCATTCATTTAGCATCTTAAGAAATCTCTAGCATACATGACTCATAGTCTCTTGGGAAAAAAATTAAGCTCCAAGTGTATGGGAAATTAGTTAATTCATACTCTGAGGAATTTTTAGTTTATTGAATAGTGTATCAGCTCCATTTCAGATGTCATAGCTGAAGCAAAACCAAATTATACTGTACTGGTGTAAATCACCCTGTGTGGGTTTTGGCTGCTGTTTACTTTTCCTACTATTTCTGCCCTCTTTTCATGTGACGTGTCCTAATTTGTTGATCAGGTTTGGCAAGAGAAAAGAGGATAAAGGCCCAAAAAGTGATCAGAAGGGAAACCCCAAGCCTGGCACTCTCAGAGAAGAGGACCTAGAAAAGATGAAGGAGGAACGGGAAAGGTGAGCTGCGTGGCGTGTGTGTGTGTGTGTGTGTGTGTGCGTGCAATGTGTGTCTTGTCCTGCGTTTAGTGAACAGGGAGGGCGGGCAGTTGACAAGGGCGGGGGAGCTCTTTGCATCCCAGGCATTTCGCAACCAGTCTTTTCCGTTATTGCTCTCAAGACAAGCACTTTACTCGGCTTTGTACAATAATAGCCCACACTTTGCTCTTCCTTCACCCTGCTTTTGATTCCTTGTCTCCTTATTAGTGCCTTTCACGCGCTAGTAACAGTCTTTGATGCCTGACATCTCGGGATAAGGGAAAGCCGACTTTTTCCCCAGGTCCCCCAACAACTGCAACTGAAATGCTCCATGCTGGGTTTTAGCTTTCGTCCGTTCCGGCCCGAATCAGACCTTCGTTTCTGAGAGGAGTGAGTCACACATCCTCTCCCCAATCCTGCTCTCCTAACTTCCCATCTGGCACAATGCTAGGTCTAGGGACGGAGGAGAATTTCATTTCGTCTCGCAAAGCACGCGAGCACGCCCGGATTCGCAACTCCGAACGTGAGCAGGAGCATGCGTCTGCTGAAAATGTTTGCAAATTGCCGGACATGTGCTTGCATTTCATTTGTCCTGTGTAATTCTGGAATCATATTTATTCTCTATTGCCTTTGCTAAAACGTGGAGTTTAGTTGGCAGGATCCGGAGCCTGGAAAGTGGAATGTGGGAGGGGGCCTCCTAATTAAGAGGGTTGTGTTAGATCTGTAGAGAAGTGCCTGCCTCAGTTTGTCTTTTCCCACATACAATAATTTGAGTGTACCCATTCGCTTGGGTAAAGTTGAGCGTACCCATTCGCTTGGGTAAAGTTGAGTGTACCCATTCGCTTGGGTAAAGTTGAGTGTACCCATTCGCTTGGGTAAAGTTGAGTGTACCCATTCGCTTGGGTAAAGTTGAGCGTACCCATTCACTTGGGTAAAGGGTACTCTTGCATTGCCACAAAGTCTTGGGCCTCCCTGCTCATCTCACCAACCTAGGATCGCCCTTTTAATTTCATTTTCTCCTTTCACGTTCTTCAACGCTCCAAGCCAAATGCTGCCAGCCAGCCAGCCGTGTATATAGTGGCTTGCCAGATGCTTGCCCACCTTCATGTTTTTGATTTTGTTTCTTCAGACAGCAAAAAGAAGAGGTGGGCCTGCTTTTTATTTATTCATTTTATTTATTTATTTTATTTCTAACCCGCCTCTCCATCCAGATCAAGGCAGGGAACAACAATAAATATAAATATAAAAATCATAAAATAGATAAACCATTAAAACAAATAAAAACAAATACATTATTAAAAACATCTTAAAATTCAACTGGATAGGCCTGCTGGAAGAGATCAGTCTTCACAGCTCTCTTAAATTCAAGAAGATTTCTAATTTGTCGAATCTCCTCTGGCAGGCCATTCCATAGCCTGGGAGCGTCAGAGGAGAAGGTTCTCTGGGTAACACTCGTTAGCCTAGTTCTGGCTGATTGAAGTAAATTCTTTCCAGAGGACCTGAGTGTGAGGGTGGATTATACGGGAGAAGGCGATCCTGCAGGTAACTGGCTTGGTATGTCACAAGTTGTGCATGATCCTATGGCTGTTGCTAATAATACTAATAATAATACTAATAATATACATTTATTTCTTACCCGCCTCTCCGTTTGGATCGAGGCGGGGAACAGCAGTAAATATACAATACGATAAAATACATAAAACTGATTAAAAACATGGTACACATTATTAAAATAGCAAAACATCCTAAAAACATTCTAAAATTTATTTATTTGTAAAACACTTTTCTGTATTTAAATTTGCTCAAAGCATTATATAATTGATAAAATCAGCTCACAGTTCCTGACAATCACAATAACCGCAGTCATTCCAAAATGATCCGAAAGCAAAACACCCTCCCCCAAAATCATTTATGGCACAAATGACAACCTGTCTAGTAGAGATGTTACCTATTCTGAATAGACATGCTCAGTAGTTTTAATGAATGAATTAGTGTTTGTCCAAGGTTTGCACCAGTGGTACTGAAATTGCTGTAGCGAATATCTGGTATTGCTAGCCTTGCTCCCTTCTTTATTTTAAACTTCTGATGCCCACTTTGGATGCTGGCAATCTGAGAGGTATGTGTCCTTCGTTTTTACAGAAGCCAATGTCTTTTATTAGGCTCCTGGCAAGCTAAGAAGTATGTATCCCATCTGTTAAAAGGGCCAGTGTCATTTGCTAAAATGTTGGCAGACTTAAAGGAATGGTCCCGTCTGTTTCTAGGGCTTATGTTCCAATTGGACGTGGAGTAATTGTTGTTAACATTTCTTTTAGTGATAAATTCTCTTTCGAAATAGAATGTATTCCCTGGAGTGACAGTTAATTGGTAAGAACCTATTAAAAACAGTCAGTTCAATGCCTTTATAATTCTGGTTTATCTTCTCTAATAATTATTCACCTTTCTGACCTGGAAATGTTTGAGATTGAAATGGAGAACAGCAGGTGTGCTTAGAAGCTGATGAACTTAGATGATATTTTTAACTCACGTATTTGATTCTTATCCCACAATTAACAAGAACAGAAATATCACCTTTTTCCATTGACCGATTTCATATCTTTTAATTCTGCTTTAAGGGGGGGAAGTGTTTATCATATGAAACCCCTAAGGAAGTCTTTAAACTATGTTACGTAGACAAGCAGGTTATTTCTGTTTTCTCTGTCATATCTGTATATCATGGTAACCTCACTTCTGGCTTCAGGCAGTGATAGCCAGTCTTTTTATTTTGGCAAGCGTGACTCAGATTAGCTCCACTGGATGAGAGTGCATTATTCTAGGGCATACTTCACCACACATGCAGCCCCACAGGCCTTTTTCCCCCTGCTAGTCTAATGAGACAGGCAGCTGCCAGGAAGAGGCAGGCCTTAATCTGACATAACCAGAGATGTGGGTCACCTACTTCTATCTAGGCGTGCGTCAAATCCCTGTTGGCATTCGTACCGTAGGTTGTGGCCACCCACGGCTTACAGCAATTAATCTGGTTGCCTCCCAACATGGTACTTTTGTGTGAGATGCACATCTGCAGAGGTGTTGCTTTGCTTGGGTGCAGGCCATCCTCGTGTGTGTGTACCTGTGTGCATATTTCCAGAGATGCCGGAAAAAAAGGCAAAGGGGTAGAACAAAGGATGCTTTTTTAATACGATAAACCAATTCCAACGCGTTTTTGGACCCTTAGGTCCTTCCTCAGAGTGTAATTTGACACAGTGTAAAGTATATCGTGTTCTTCATAACCCCTAGCCTCCTGTGCTGTGTTTCCAAGACAGGACAAATTGTCATCTGGAGTGGGAGGTGGGATGGAAACTCATGAATTCTGATTCTGGGGGAAGAGGGCAAACCAGCAGGTGACAGGGAAGGATACACGGGAAAAAACAACTCCCTGCCCATTCATGGGATTTCTTTCCATACACGTTTTGAAATGGTAGAAGCGAGGAACTAACGGTAACTTAAAGCAACTGGAAATGCACAAGGCACCCAACTGCGAAAACAATAAAAATATTCTCCAAAAGTTGAAGTAAATACTTTTTTTATCGACTGTCTGATATGAGAACCCTATATATATATATATATATATATATATATATATAAGTATTTACCTCAACTTTGGGAAAATATTTGTATTGTTTTCGCAGCTGTGTGCCTTGTGCGTTATACCAGTAGTTTAGTCTTCAACGGCTGCCTCTGTTTTTGTATAACGTTTACAGAATGGGGCACGTCAGTGGAACTTGCAGAACGAAGCTCTGCTGGCCTGGCCTGGCCTGGAAATGAGGGTTGCCACTCATTTCAGGGTTGCGTTAGGCAGCGCTAACTGCTCATCATGCTGGCGGTATGTCCCACTGGCACAACAGAATAAATGGAAGTGCAGCGGCGGTATTGGATACTGCTCATAAAGTATGATGGCTCAGATTTTAATGCTCAAAGCAGTACAGCCTTCAGTGTGGCAATCCCTCCCCTCCATGTAGTCCTAGATTTTAATAGTGCAGGTGTCAGATGCGCTTTCCATGTGCCTCAAATTAGCAGTCACCATGGTAAATGCCTACAGCCAGTTCAGGAATGCATGCACCTCACCTGATTTCTCCTTGCCTGCTCCATTGCTACTTTATGGCTTCCAGCTGTGAGTGAAACAACTTCAACAAAGACCATTGTGTTTGAGTCGATGTGAAACCTCTGTCTTCAGTGTAGTTGACCTGTAATAGCTCGTTTGCAGATCCAAATCAGCACATGATGCTTCAGTCGTGAAACAATAAACGTGTGTATGAACGAGGCTGAAGTTTGGTGTACGATGCTAGAAGATAAAAAATAATGTATTGCCCAGCTCTTGAAAAGGTAGCAGATGATTTTTATCAACAATAAAAAGGAAAGCTAGCTTCCTTGTGACATATTACTATATGGACAAAAAGTGCAGGAGACATTGACTAAGATAAGCTCCAAGTTATCCAGTTGAGTGGAACTTTAGTGCTTTATGTTGTTACTGACTGTTCACCTAATGATGGCTTATGCAGACAGTAAAGATGAGTTTTATAACTCTGCCCCAAGATTCACTAATCCCATAATGTATAATGTAATTCAGGCCTAAGATTTTAATGCACGTATTGGCAGCAGCAACTACATGGTGAGTCTGTGCCATAGATCTTGCTGCCACTATGACTTCACTAGCTGCATACTTTGTCTTGCCTTCTGAATGGACCAAGCTTCAAAAAAAGATTTACTAGAATGTAGGCTCTGCGCACTCAGCTGCTCATTCCTTATTAGGAGAGAAATTAATTTATAGTAAATCTAACAATCGCAGCGCCTAGCGACAGAAGAATCGTCATATGGTGAGCAAAAGCTACACAAACAACCGGCCTTGTATCCAATTTTTAATTGCTTTCCTGACATGAGTAAAACTGTATTAGCCTTCTATTGTTAACTTTCTATGCCTGGCGGTAACGTGAATGATGATATTGTTGTACCGGTCAAGGGAAATAAGGAGAGGGTTTTTCCAAGTCCAAACTATCTTCATGAAGGGTAACTCCCCAGGTCCCCATCCTAGGGCTGAAGCCTCTGTACTAAAGAACTGGTGGAAGAGGTCTGCAAGAGCTGATTTTATGTATGGATGTCACTCACAGGATTCAAGATCCAAGTCTTTTCAATATGCTAGCAGTTGTGAGTCCCACATATCTCATCAGAGATCAGAGATTCCTTGGTTAGCGCTAGCCCAGGAAACCCCAGGCGGTGCCTCTGCATTTTTCCCCCAGCGGCAGCAGATTCCTAGTGGTCTGACAGGCTGCCAGAAATGGCTTGGCAGGGTGCAGTTTTTGCACCCCCTGCTTTAAATTTTAAGTGGCTAATGAAATTTTACTCTCTGCTTCATGGTATACAAAGCCACCATGTAGGCCCTGCTTTACAAAATTTGGCTAGATCAGCTTCAAAGTCCTAACAATTTATTTTTAAAGGGGAAACATTTTCAGTGTGTGTGTGTGTGTGTGTGTTTAAATGGAGACAGTTCATTCTTAAACCACTACAGGTTTAACATTCAATATGGGGAAATGCATACTTCCTTTTTCTGAAATGAAAGTGCCTCTCCTCCGATCCCATCCCTAACTAGAAGGCAAGGCATGTTGCTTTTTAATATTCTTTCCTCTGAAGTTCTTCCTAAAGTAAACCAGATATATCAGGTAGCTTGTGCTTTCCCATACGTTACCCTTTTTTCAGCTGTATTTAAGATTAGTATCAGTTAAAAGACAGCTATTTGTCCTGGTTGTTTCTCTGTTTTACTTAAGGAATCCTACTGAGACGGGAGTCTTCTTTCCAGGAGGGCCTAGCATCTTACTGTTCATATATTGATGCTCACATAGACACACACATTCATGTGAAACCTGATTTTTTTTTTAACAAAAAGCACGCAGAGAATATGAATTGTCTCTAGAAAAAAATTGCATAGGCCACGCATCTTTATCCTGGTCGATTCATGAAAGGAAATGCCCTTGTCTTTGGGTTTCTCGCTGGAAAAAACAGGTCTGCAAACAGAAAAGTAGGAAGTAAAATGTACAGTTGGCTCTTGTTTTCAGCAGCTGGTGAGGACTGAGTACTTAGGAGAGTGAATCTTAGGACCTTTTAAATGATATCACGTTTGTAGTTTACTTGAATTATAGGAAGCCTTCCAAAGATGTAGATGAGTTCTCCCTGTCTTACCAGCCTCAAGCCTTGCTGCATGCTAATATACTTTAAATCGATACATATGTTTTTGATATTTGGGAAACTGCAATTTAAGATTGCAGCTGTGGGTACCCTGCACACACTAAATTCATCCCAGAGAAATGAAAATAGTTTAACCCCATATTTGAAAGAATGCTAGTGACTTGAAATCTATTTCTGTTCTGTCCGTGTTTATTTTTTGTTTTATTTTCCCCAAAGATATGGGTTACTGGAAATCAACATTATGACAAATTGTCCCTTGTATTGTGTTTTGAAAGAGATAGTAGAAATAGATACTTGGGTTTTTTTTTGTTCCAAAATAAAATTATATTGTAAATTTTAAAATCTAAATTAGTGCACTCTTTGAGGCTCTGTTTCTTTACTATCTAATTGTACTTTGGGGGAAGATAGGCAGAAAACCAGGGCTGTAGCCCAAAGTTGCTTGTGCTCATGGCTCAAGTAAGTCAATGAATGAAACTTATGCCTGTATAACCATATAGGAATGCAGATTATTATGGCAGAAAGATTGTTTTCATTATTGAATTCCTAATAAAAGCTAGCTAATATTATTATAACCGCAACTCAACTTCAGAATGAGTGTATCTGTGTTGAAACTCTTGTATATTTTGCATCATATTTACCAAGAGTTAATTCAACACAGCATTTCTGTTCATTGAATATTCCTGACTTAGCAGCACTGCTAGGTTCTGTGGTTTAGACAAAATAAAGTGTTGGATGAGATCCCAGTTTTAATAGTCCCAATTTATTATAACCATTGAACCCTGATCAGATCACAGATTGGATGAGATCCCAGTTTTTTAAATGTCCCAATTTACTGCTGCCTCAGAACCCTGATAAGAATACATATTTGATTAAGGCATTGAAGGTTTTTTTAAAAAAATATATCCAGTTAATTACTTTTAGATTCTTATTAGATCATAGCAGCATAGTTATGGTATGTGCAATTTATGAAAAAAAAAACTTCATGATGTTGCGCAGGTCAAGGTCATCATTCCGTTTTATGCTGACTTCATGAAGTTATCAGGTATCTGGTTTCCAAAGAAGCAGCAATATCACGAGACCAAAAGGATAGATTAGTCCCGTCTGACTGATTTGAAGTGATTCTCATTTCAGATCTGTTGTGGCTGCTGCTGCTGCCGCTGCTGCTGCTGCTATAAACACCAGAACATGTAACAGCAGCTTCTCTTCCCCATTGACCAATTAGGAAACCAGCAGGCCAAAGTAAACAGTTCTGTCTCACCTTCCATAAGTCATGACACAACATTTAGAATAAAGGAATAGCTGCTGGGCTGACTAAAGCAGAGTTGGGACCTGACAGATCTAGGAAAGTACAATTAAATACTTAAATTATATTATTTGCATTGTCTGTCATTCAAATGGAAAACCTATATAGGCTGGCATTCCATTTCCCTTCCCACATTAAGAGCATTCACCAATGCCACATTCAGGGCTAAAAGGGCATGTTCCAAGCATCGTTTGTGGAGCCACCACATCTTCTGATGCTACTTAATCAGAGACATAAAGCAAGAATGAGCTTGTGAAAGTTAAGATAATGGTGCTTGCGTTTGAATTGAATTTGAGCTGGCATGTGTAATAGATCGCTTTTCTATTGATCCTTCACTTGTCAGATGTCTTCCTTCATAGAACTCACACTGGTCATCTTTTGAAAGTAAATAATGATGATTTATAGTAATTATAGATCGGAAGAGAACATGGCAATCCATATGGCGCAAGAGGCAGCTCTGAATCACCGGCTCCGCTGGTACGCCTTTTGCAGCCAAAAATGCTTTACAAAGGAGGAAGGCATACCACGCTGTGTGTTTAACTGGTGATAAATATTGCTACGGTATTTTCAATCCCCTGTTTTTGTACTCTTATTTCTTAGTTCAGTTCACTACAAACCCTTGTTCTCATACATCTGAGGTGGAGGTGGAAATAGAGGAATGTTTTACCCTCTTGGTCATAGCTTGCTCATCAAGCCACAGCCATACCTAGAAATGCCTCTCTTGATGCCCTCTTGATGATTTTTGGAACTGCATCATTCCACCAGCTTGTTCACATAGCAATAACTTCAGTCCATGTAGCCACAACTGAATTCTCAATGTGTGCCCCATACAACAGAGTGTTGTTATTCTCCCTCCCTATTTTCATTAACAAAAGACAGCTAACTTGTTTTTTTTACCACTGTATGGCACTCCCATCTCAAATAGCCATGGTTTGGCCCAAGTGTTATAAGTGCAGGTTAGAGTTGTGCACGGATCCAGATCCCGAATCCCGAGTGGATTGGGCTGATCTGGGCCTCCTGGATTGGATCGGGTCTGGTTCGGAACCACGATCTGGATCCGATTCGGATCCATACACAGCACTCCCTCCCGCTCTCCCCCTCCCTCCCCCCACTCTCCCTGCTTACCTGCTGCCTCCTCCGCGTCGTCCTGCCGTTGTCCTCTCTCCTCGCTGTGTGCCACCGCATTTCCCACTCGCGTCGGGTGATGACATCATCCGACACAACGGTCATGGCGGGTGATGTCATCACCCGACACAAGCAGGAAATGTGGCATCACACAGCGAGGAGAGAGGATGATGGCAGGACGACGCGGTGGAGGCAGCAGGTAAACAGGGAGAGTGGGGGGAGGGAGGGGGAGAGCGGGACCTGGCAGATCCGGATCCGGATCAAATCGGGGGAGTCCGTGCACAGCCCTAGTACAGGTGAGCTTGAGGATTCAAGGCAGAATGTTTGCATTCACCCAGATTACATTTAAAACTTAAAACATCTACTCAGACTTTAAAAATAAATATATTTTATTAAAGAAAAGACAAAGTTTAACACAATCACACACCGTATACCCAAGCAAAGCAAAATGACATACAGATCTTGCAGCTATATACTCACGAATTCTGCACCACTCATACTGACTTTGCAAAGGGACTCCTTCTCTGCAGAGAGACTTCCATTTTTCCCAGGCAAAACCAAGGAGTCACTGCAGCCTACATGCTAGGCTCAGAGCAACATCCTGGATCCCATGCCTGAAGGAAAGGAAAGACACCTTCCTCCTCTGTGTTCAGACTTAAAAACCCTTCTCAAAGTCAGAGATCTCCTTCCTAAAACATATTAATATATTTTCAAATTTCTAAATCCGTTGGTCCACATCACCAGTGGACGTATTTGTTTGTGTGATGTATTTGTTTGTTCCTAAACTGGACGTTACTTCTGCTTTTCATATGGGCAACTTATATTTTCTTCTAGACATGGAGATTTCCAAATCACAACTCTACCTTTCTATAACCCTTTGTTCCCTTATAAGGAACAAAACAGCCGGCACAAATCATAAGCTGTTAATGACTAATGTCTTAAGCAATATCAAATCAAACTTCATCAGGCCTTATCTATACTTACATCCCAAAGCATCTAACCCCTGATACAATGTTTTGCTTGTACCCCTACTTGCCTCTTAACCTTAAAGCGTTACCCCCACTATTTATGTATCACTTTAAACCCCCTTCTATGCTCCCAAAAGCTTCTTTCCCTATGCTATGCTAATAAGCCCTTATGACTCCCTTTACACATACTCAGTAAAATTGCAAGGCCCGAGAAAACCTCCTTCACCATGCGTTCGCAAAATTATTAAAATTGAAATGCTGCATCTCCTTCCCATACTGAAAATATTTTGCTGCATGCTGTTGAATCTAGCGGTCGGTATTTTTGTATTGGTAAGCACTCAGAAGAAAGACATCATCTATGCAGTTTACATCATTGTGTCAGGGTTAAATGGTGTGTATACTGTAAAGACTGCATGTGTTATGAAATACTGTAGTGTGTATGGAGATCTCTGAACCCAAGTCAAAGGCAGTCTTATATCAGTGGTTGTTTGCATAGGTCAGGGCTTTAACCATACGCCTCCTGGTCTGCGTAGTGAACTTCCTTGGAAGGCTCCATGGTAGATAAAGAAGGATTGGTAATGTCTTCTGAGTTCCTAGCATTTCTTCCCCTTCCTCTGCCTTCCCAAAAAACAGCCTATTGTTCCCTTTACTCAGCTTGACTATATATGCTTCCAGGTCAGGCTTTTGCCTGGGTAAAAAGTTAGAATCAGGATTTGTCTCTTTCTGAATGAGGCTACATATTAAACCACCTTCTTCCTTCACATTTTTCAGCTTTTTTTTTTTACTACCTGCCTGCCTTGCTCTCTGATACTTCCTTGCAACCCTCTTCCAATCTCCCTCAGGCAGACTGTTGGATACCAGACCTGCAATTGACTTGAGTTTGAGGTCGACTCTCTTGGAATACTGTTGTGCAACCCCGCTTCCTAAATTCTAACTAGGACACCATTTGGGAGCTGCCCCCATATTCCAACCCAACTTCTGTCCCATTCCTACCAGGACAATAGCTTGCTGTTGTCAGTTTTTAGTTATTCCAGCTCTCTTGCTGGGATTACGGCCACCCAAAGACACATTATAAATTGGCAATATGCCACCATCTGCTGGGTTTTTTAAATTTACTTTAAAGCAGCAGGATTCTGAGATTACGGATTTGGTTTAGTTATGTTGGTTTAAACATTCATCTGCTGACTCTTCATGATCCAATTTCTAACCACATATCATCACCATCCACAGACGAACCTATCACAATGTGTTGTAGTACATTTCATGAATAGTTTTGACCAAAAGGATAAAAGCACTAATGTAAGTAACATGAGCCTGTTAGAAACCCCCAAGATCAGACAGAACACACAGGTTCTCTTAGCCAGGAGGTTAGGTTTATTATTTAATAAACACACAAGAATAGCATGGATTGATAGGCAAATAAATAAAAATGGAGCTTAATATTTGCTCTAGATGACATCACTTGTGAGTTGGTAATTTATATAGCTTGATTACAGGAGATCCATTGTAAGAATCAATTATTCCTGGAGGTAAGAAATCCAAGTTCTCTTTCTGGCACCCTGCTAAAAAAATGCAAAGTGAAATCTAGCTTTTGCTGTCAGTTTTCGCTGACAGAAAGCAGCTTTCAAGATCCTTAGCTGTATTTTTATAGGTAAACTTATCTGGGAACTTGCTGCAAAATGCAAAACCAGTAGGCTTTGAGGACCAGGATGGTTCCTCTTTTGAAGGCTGCTGCATGTAGATTACTATAGGAAAAGAGAGGGAAAATGTTAAAAGGCTCATTTGGATAGTGAATTGGCTACCCCCCTGTAGAGCACAGGGCAAGACATAACCAGGCTAACAGGAAGAGACCTGTTTAGGGTATGGTGGTTGTGATGTTACATTTTATTCTCTGTCATAATTATAGCTGATGAGTGGCATGTTATTTGTTGATCAACGTTTATGCCCATCCTTTGGCAAAACTCATCCGGTGAACATTACTGCTCCGGCCCAATAGCTGTTACTACAGATCTACAGCTTAGGCTGTTGTTGATGTTCCTAGCTGCCTTTTGTAATGGAAGTAATATGTCTGCCTGTTCTAATGGTTAGATGCAATAGCCAGTTTCCAATGTTCTACATCAGTCTTCCCCAACCTGGTGCCCTGCAAATGGTGTGGACTTCAGTTCCTGTCAGCCCCAGCCAGCATGGTCAATGATCAGGAATCCTGGGAGTTGTACTCCAAAAAATCTAGAGCAATAGTCTTCAGGCTTTTCAGCCATTGGGCCAACCATTAGTCCAAACATACATTTGAGGACCCACTTCTTAATTTCTTACTATCTACTTATATGGTGCTGTTATAATCTTCCTTAGGTCTGGCTGTGACTCAGCAGTGGGTCCCAAGCCACCAGTTAAAGACCAGTGAGGGCACCAGGATGGAGAAGGGTGCTCTGCATCATGCTGTAACCTGTTGTGCCTACAGTGTATCTAGGAGAGAGAATGCTGGGAAACAGTTGGATGGAGGAAGCAACGGATGGAAATCTATGACCAAGGTGGTCTGTGCCTTGGAAGGGTTTACAGTAAGCAACACTGTTGGGGAAGGAAATGGAAGCTTTTCTTCTGATTACCTCTTCACCACCACAGATGGGTCAGAGTGCATTGTATGGAACAGGAGGGAAGGTTGCAGATTGTATATTGCTGCTCACCTTGCACAGAGCACTCTGACCCAGGCACAGCTGAAAGGAGAGCCAGCCAGGGCGGCGGCGGGGGGGGGGGGGGACCCTACCTTCTGTCTATCCTCCTTAATTCTTCTTTTTACCCTCAAATCTAAAGAACATTGAAAATGACAATAGCATTCAGGGAATTGGTTTTAACGCTGGGACAATATGGTGCCATTGTAAAGAAACTAATGTAAAGAAACTAAGAAACTAACATAAATGATCTGGAATTAGGAGCAGTGAAGTGGCCAAATTTGCCGATGAAACCAAATTGTTTAAGGTGGTTAAAACAAAAAGGGATTGGGAGGAACTCCAAAGGAACCTCTCCAAGCTGGGAGAGTGGGCATCCAAATGGTAGATGCTGTTCAATGTAAGCAAGTGTAAAGTGATGCACATTAGGACAAAAAAAAAACCCAATTTCAAGTATAACCTGATGGGATCTGAGCTGGCAGTGACCAACCAGGAAAAAGATCTTGGGGTTGTGGTGGACAGCTCAATGAAAACGTCAACCCAGTGTGCAGCCATTGTAAAGAAGGCAAACTCCATGTTAGGCACAATTAGAAAAGGAATTGAGATTAAAACTGCCAGTATCATACTGCCTTTATTCAAATTTATGGTGCGTCCACACTTAGAATACTGTATAGAGTTTTGGACACCACACTTAAAAACAAACATTGTGGAGCTGGACAAATGATCAGGGGACTGGAGCATCTTCCCTAGGAGGGAAGGTTACAACAGCTGGGATTATTCAGCTTGGAAAAAAGGAGGCTAATGGGAGACCGGATAGAGGTGTACTAGAACCTGGGGTCATCCCATGAAGCTGATTGGTGGGAGATTCAGGACAGATGAAAGGAAGTACTTCTTCACACAGCGCATAGCTAAACTCTGGAATTTACAACCACAAGATGTGGTGACGGCCACCAATTTGGATGGCTTTAAAAGGGGGTTGGATAAATTCCTGGAAGAGAAGGCTATCAATGGCTACTAGTCCTGATGGTTAAGTGCAACCTCCAGTATCAGAGGCGGCAGTAAGCCTGTATACACCAGTTGCAGGGGAACATGGGTGGGAGGGTGCTGTTGCACCATGTCCTGCTTGTGGGTTCCAGATCAACAGCTGGTTGGCAACTGTGTGAACAAAGTGCTGGATCAGATGGACCCTTGGACTAATCCAGCATGGCTCTTTTTATGTTCTTATGACTCTGTAGTGATTAATCCACTCCATCTTCACGGTGGATAAGCTTGGCAGCCAAGCAAAGGCGCCAGCAATGGGAATGGAGGAAAGGGAGACTGAAAGAATATGAAGAGACGGTGCAGAAGCATCAGACCTTGGGAGGTGGTAGAAAGAGAAATGACAATAATGGGAGGACAGAAGGCTGGAATCTCCCCCCCCCCCAATTCTGCTCATGACGTGCCCTGTGTAATATACTATTAAATAATAGAAACATTTGGTAAATGAGGTAGAGGGATAGAATGAAATGCTATAGAAATATTCAGTGAATGATGATCAATTTGCAGAGTAAGGTCCCCTCTACAAAATTTCGCTTTGATGCCCGGTTGCCCGATTATGCGCATATACGGAGAAGCGCATTTACTCCTAATACCTATTCATGAGAGGCGGTGAAGCACATTACGGGCTGTATGAAACGCGCTTTAAAGTTGTTGACATGCAGAGAATCGCTTTAACTCCCGCAGTAAATTTTAAGTCACCATTTAACGCGCATTCGATAACGCAAATAATCGGAGGTAAAAAGCGCCTCAACCCCCGATTTGCATTCCGCTCTTGTAGCGGTAAAATCTGTAATGCGCCTTGAAAGAGCTTTAAATTGCTCTTGTAGAGGCACCCTGAGATAAGAAAGTTTTCTGGCCTTTGGAGGAAGACAGTAAACTTACCAGCTATGTTATGTACCGAATATATATATATATATATATATATTTCCTAAGAAACTGCTAAAATATTTTCACAAAAATCAATTTTGGAAGAAAGAGGAGTGATTCTTAAAAAGGCAAAAGGAATAAGGTGGTATCAGGAATACAGCAACATACGCAAAACTGTACGCACAAGATTGTTCAGAATTGTAACTGAACTGCCAAGTGGAAAAAAATAAAGTGGATAAAAGTGAGGCCATTGATAGAATTTTATAGATTTTCCACAGAGGAGTGAGAAATAAACAAGAAATATTAATGCAATTATAATAGCCCTGTCGAAGAGATGAAACATTGATCATGGAGAAATTCACATAACCTGGTATTGGCTAGCCAAGTACAACATAAAAAGGAAGCCATTGTTTTTTAGCAGGGACAGCCTACAGCTGTGGAAGCAATTGCTCGCTGCATTTATAAGGGAGAAAAATGGAAGAAGTTGGATTTTTCTGCAGGAACAAAAGAAAATTGTGCTGACCCAGTTCTGGCTTTTGTTGTGTGCAAAATACCAGTATTGACAGCAGTACAAATTATTGTCGCTATCAAACATGAAATAATGTCACGTGTGAGATGGATTGAGCCACTGTGGTGGAAGTCTTCTCTGTGGATACAATTTAAGAAATTTCTGAGGTTTCTGAGAGGGATAAAAACGGGACCTAGTACTTTTAATAAGGCTCCTCTGTTCTTCCCTTGGAGAACTCTTGCATCACAATAGAAGTATAGCTTCCAAATCATGCAAGCTACTGGTTCCCCTCTATTCCACACTGGTTAGGCCTCATCCCGAGTTTTGTGTCCAGTTCTGGGCACCACACTTCAAGAAGGATGCAGGCAAGCTGGAGTGTGTTCAGAGGAGGGCAACGAGGATGATCAAGGGTCTGGAAACAAAGCTCTATGAGAAGAGACTTAAAGAACTGGGCATGTTTAGCCTGGAGAAGAGAAGATTGAGGGGAGACATGCTAGCACTCTTCAAATACTTGAAAGGTTGTCACACAGAAGATTGCCAGAATCTCTTCTCAATCATCTCAGAGTGCAGGACGCAGAATAATGGGCTCAAGTTACAGGAAGCCAGATTCCATCTGGACATCAGGAAAAACTTCCTGACTTTTAGAGCAGTACGGCAATGGAACCAATTACCTAAGAAAGTGGTGGGCTCTCCCACATTAGAGGTATTCAAGAGGCAGTTGGACAGCCATCTGTCAGTGATGCTTTAAAGTGGATTCCTGCATTGAGCAGGGGGTTGGATTCAATGGCCTTATATATTCATTTGTTAATGAATAACAAATCAATAATGTTGGTTTTATTAATGCCCCTTCAGCCATTTGTCCTGCATCCATACCTATTTACCATCTCCACCTCCCAATTTGGCCATACATTTCTTGAAAGAAATAGTCACTATTGGCCAATTTAACTCCAGTGAAAAATTATCTCTTTTTTATACACGTATGTTATCTGTGGAAAGGAGGTTACTGATCCTACCTTCTAAAACTTGAGACTTCCTTCAACAAAGTTCCTTAAAAGATCAGGCATTATCTAATTGTTATGTAATTGCTAATCCTACCGAAGACCCAGTTTGGTAAAAAAAATGGGTTAAACATTTTAACATAAATAACAAGAGCCATGTTGCTCTTTCCCTCATTGGCACCTCTCTGGTGTTTTTATTGTGTAATAACAAAATTAAAGTGCCCTAGACCAGCTCAATTATGTGCCAAATTATGAGCAAATTATGAGCAAATTATTTGCATAATTTTTCTAATTTTCTTTTTCCCTTTTGTTGTTGTTTTGCATAATTCTATTTTTATAATAATAATGCTAATAATAATAATAATAATAATAATTTTATTTCTTACAAGTTATTCAGGGCATAGATGTCCCACCAATAAGTAATGATGTCTGAATTGTCAGCAGGCATTGCTAATAGACTTTGAAGCATTTATTTGCAGACATAAGGGCTAGAAACTTGATTTCCCTTTAAAAAAATAATGATGAAATACTCAGAATTCTGTACCAAATAATACACTCTACGTTTTTGTGCTCTTTTGATTTATTGCATACACACAGGGTCCTGCTTTATGACTTAAATAATAGACTATTCTTTTAAGGAAAACAACTTAACAAACCTGCACTTCAAGCCAACACACACTTCCCCCTAGTAACAACTGGAGAAATTAACTAATCTGTTTGGCTAGCAATTTCCCTTGGCAACAAAGCTAATACAGAAGTATAAATGAGCCAGTCAGATGTATGAATGCATTTGCCATATAATATCCACTATTGTTGCTATTGAACTATTGTTGTAGGGGCCAAAAGGGCAGGCAGTTGGAGAAGCGGGGGGGGGGGGAGAATAAACCCTAGCTCATATGGTTCCTGTGGGGTGTGGGTGGGATTGCATCACAGCCCTTAAAATGCACATATGCATTTATACACATAAGATGTAATGTCGATTAGAAAGTGACTGTCGGTGAAACATGACGCTGATCTTAAGCTGACATGCCTTGTATTGATAAAGCAGCCCATGGTCTTTCCAAGCCAGTTTGTTCAGGCATTATATGTATGTACAATATTAATCTTTCTGCATGATAATTTCTCTTGAAATAATATGCCACATATAAAAGAAAGAATGAGAGCATCAGCTGAGTTGCCCACCCCATCTTCCCGAACCTAAAAAAAACCCCTTTGCTGTATTGATGTTGTTAGCTTATTTGTAATGGAAATCCATCTAAGTTGTTGCCATTCAGGAGGCATTCCCTTACAGTGGGATCCATAAACTGCACTCTCACAGGAAGGATTATTTTTGTTGAAAAAAAATTGATTGGTTTTAACTTTTCACATATATTTCCACATGTTTGTTCCATCAAGGCACTGAATGGGCAGACTACCCTCTCTCTCTCTCTCTCTCTCTCTCTCTCTTTCTGCTATGTGATCTTTCTTTCATCTTTCTTTCAGGGACCCCTGGAGGATTAAGCTTCTTCTTTTTTTTATAATCTGTTCATTAATTACTTGTGTGCTCGGGATTGTTACGTTCTAGAAATAAAAGGAAATACTCACGCTTCATTGCTATCTGTGGTGACCTCAGAGCCTCTGCTTAATCCTATTTTTGTTTGCTTGCCTGGGGATTACTTGTGTCTGAAGAGTGTCCTCCTCTCCCCCCCCCCCATCCTGGAGGCCTGTTTTTGCCTCCAATTAATAGCAATGAGCATTCTGTAATTTGGGGTCGTTTAGTGGGAGGGTCCCTTAATCATGATTAAGGCTTGTGGAATGGACTTTGGGCTTCTTCCCCAACTCAATCTATTCTACAACAGCTCCCATCTGCTTTTCTATCAGAACTGGCCTAAACCATGTTTAGGACTAATCCGGATTTAACCAGGTTGGAAACTAGCTTAAACAGGACTGGGGACTGGAAGAAAGAATCACATGATCCTGCAACCCATTCTCAATTCATCTTCCATGTGCTATTTCTCCCTCCCTCAGAGCTAGCATGTCCATACAACAGTGTGGAATGTGGTTGCATGAGTGTTGCTTACTAGGATGTGACTAAACAATACTGTGGCATCACTACTTATTTATTCATGTAGTCGGCCCCTGCCTGACTGCATAGACAGCCCAGTCTTATTCAGAATCAGTCATTTGTCGCCATATTGAAATGATCATCTTATCCACCAAACTTGTTGCAGTCTCCAGAAGCATGATGCACTTTGCAGAGCAGTAAAAGGGTAGGAGAGGTTCAGTCTGTTTGAGAAAGGGTCTTGTGTGGCTTTGTAGCACTTGGATGAATGAGCCCAGCCAAACTTTTTGGATCCCTGCATGTGACCATCACAGGCTTTGGTTTTACATTGCATCTACGTAAGCAATACTCGCCTCCTGTTTTCTAGCACCCAGTAAGAAAACCCACGTGTCATGTAATGCAGTTTGTACACAGTAGTAAACCCAAGTTGCTCACTGGGTGTACACCCTACAGAGAACTGCAGCATAGTGTACCTGTGGGATACATGGGTTGTAAACACCTCTTAGGTTATATTCACACTTTCACTTTTAGATGTATACTTAAAGCCCATAATGTTGGCCCCCTTTTTTCACATTCATTCTTAGTGAAAGATCCTTCCATATCATAATGTTATAAGCACATTTACTGGTTGCAAGTTAAACCTTATGGATGTCTTCATTCGTTCTAATTTCTGCTCATATTCCTTAGGTGTCTTTTCTATTTTAGTTATTTTCTCTGCCAGCTACTGGAGTCCATTGTTGTTCTAATTTGTCATTCAGCTGCTACTTTAATGTTCTTAATTTTTTTCCCAGTTATAAAAGGTGATGGTGTAACAACATGTATTATTCTCTTGCCGTTCTTTTTATACATCCTCTCTACCTATTTGCTTCCAGGAACATCTTCTGTGCTTCAGAATTTAATAATGGTGGGTAAATCCTGACTTTTTAATTGGCAGCTTTCCTATGCTTTAATCCCCCTCTTGCTTTTCATTCTCTGCTCTCTATATACCAGGCTCATCTTGCTGCTGTGATCTTTTCTGTTGCTTTAATTATGGAGTGAGGCAGCTGAACGTTTAAGTTTCATATTATTAATAGTGCCTTGTTTCAAGTTTTCAGTTGCAAAGCAAATGTTGAATTATCTGAATTTGGCTAGGTTTGAAATTATACCTGGGTGTGTTTTTACCATTCCTATTCCCAACAGATTACACAATGGCACTGATTAGCCACAGCATTTTGTAATACCACTTAAAGCTTTATCACAGTGGAGTACTGCCAGTAATAGTCTTTAATTCACTTATATGTACCAATTCATCTCTGTCAGGCTTCTATTCATTTCTTCACTGTCTTTCTCTGTCCCTAGCTCCTGTATAATGAGGTATGATGTCTCCTCACTTAAATGGGGAGCGGGGATGCAGAACCCCCCAATAAATTGTGTCTGGTCTTTGACTATTCAGACAACCAAGCCCCCTCTGCATTCATGTTCCCACATTATTGCATTTCTCACATGAATTTGTCCTGCAGGTTGTTGGGGTTGAGAGAAGATATGGAGAAACTGGCACTGATAACGTTGTTGATTAATTCAGATGTTTAAAAGATAGAAGTTTTTAACAGGCATCTATTACCTGCTTTTTATTTATAATTTTCAATGTAATGCATGCTTGTGGATGGGCATATGAGCCAACAATGTGCAAATGCTTGGATGGGGACTGGATGCTTAGCTGTTGTGAATCATGGTGGATTTGTAATTGACCTGCTTGCTTAATACATATATCAGAGCATGATTATAAAGCAGCAAATGTCCCCTAAGGTTTTAGCTGGCATTTGTCTTGTATATGTAAGTTGTTCATTGTTTCATACAAATTGACCATGAGCAATTTTGTGAAGCAGGCTCACTTCATTGTGTTGAGTGTTAAAGTAAATATTAATATTGGTTGTTTTGTTTCCTAGGATTGGGGCAAAGCATCAGGAGCTACGTCAGAAGCAGATCAGGGGGCTTGCTGAGTATTCCGCTGGCGCTGTGGTTTCACCACCGGATATTGACGATGATGAGACGGACCCAAATTATGCGCGAGTGAATCACTTCCGAGAAATGTATCCTGGTGTCAGTGCCTATAGGCCATCTTCTCCACCTGTTTCCAAAACCTTTGGGTGCGATAACCCTCCAGCACCCGTGGACAGGGACCACTTAGAAGGACTGTACGCGCGGATAAACAAGCCACCCCATCAACATGCTCCTGTTGAGAGGTAATCCTCATAGCATGGAAAGCGTTTAATGCATGACTAGTTACGTTTAAGCATAACAAAATGGCATAGCATCTGTATTATATTTTAAGGAGTGATGTTTTGGGGAGTTGAATGTCCTGTCCCTAAGACTTGTTGCCACAACATATCAATGAGCAATACACACCATTGGTTGCACTACACAACATTATCGCAAACAGTGATATTATGCAAGCATGATGAGGACTTTGGCATGGTTGGGAAATAAACCAGTGCCTGTGTTCATGATCAGGATGTTAAGAAGCTAAGCTTCAGCCCTCTTAATTCCTAAATCAATTTTTCTTTTTTCCGTGAGAGAGATCCTTATTACTAACTTTGCTTAAGCTCTTCTGTAATTTTACTCAGATGGGCCATGTGATTTTAATGATCAAAGTTTTATATTTGCTTAAAAAGAAACAATACATTTACTCTCCATATGCACCAGTAACAGTCTCGCTACTCAAGGTCATGATGAAATCAAAATCATTATAAAAAGGCACCTATTTCACAAATGGACTGAATTGACCTGCCTCAAATCCAATTGCAGTCCTTCGGAATAAGTAGCTTTCTTCTTTTTCTGCTCTGAAGAAGTTGTTGTTCTGCAGCCCTAAAAGACTTGTGTGGTCAAATTGCTTTTTGGCCCCACAATCATTTGGTGCCCATTTGCTGCAAAAGCTGGTTGCTTGCACAGTGATTTACTGTACATGCTTACAGTTTACATTTCCCCTGTTGTGTGATATTATGCACTTTCAATTAAGTTGGAGGGAGGACTTAGAATCATGGCGCTTTTATGCAGACTGTAAAGTGTGGCTTCGCAAGACAGATTACCTTTCAGGGTCTTTCCAATAACCCAAGTAGGGAGGAAGGAGCCATTCTTAATCCTTACTGTCAAGTTTCCAGGTTGGTAGCGTTAAGAAATACAGAAATATTTTTTTCTGTATAAGTTAAAAAAGGTAGCACACACATTCCTAGGCACAGTCATAGGGCCATCAACCAATGACATCCTGAAATCTGGCATTGGAGAATACAAAGAAATACAGTACTTGACTCTGCTTCCTATGTTTAAACTAATTCAAGGCACTTTGCAGGGGTGGGAGGCAGTATGTAGAAGTATAAGCAAGACAGTTAGTGGAACATAACAGAAAAGTGAGGAGGCTTGTATAACTTGGTTGTCAGCACTGTGATTTACTTCTACAATGTATATGCAAATACATATACTTAATATATACTTCTTAATACAGAAGTAAATAATATGGCTTTAAAAGGGATTTAATTGGGTTGCTGTTGTTAGGACGAGAATTCTAAAAAGACCTGATGGGTTGGAAACAAAACATGCCTAGTTTGTCTCCATTTTTGCAGCAGGAACAAAATCATTTCAGTTTTGTAAGGGTTCAGCATTTAACACCGGGAAGTTTTAGATGTGGGCATTATCTTTGTTCTTCCTGTCTCCAGTCCATGTTGTAGAGTTAAGTCTCTAGTCCATGTTGTAGAGTTAAGCTTTTTCGTGAACAAGGCCAAAAATTACCTGATAGATGTAATTTGCCACGAAAGGGGTGGGTATCCCTGTGGCTTATGAAGGCCTTTTTGTTCACCCAGGCCTTTTAAATAACTCGTGTAATCTGGGTTTGTCAGTTTTAACATCTATATGTTTAATTTTGTGGTACGGTGAGTTTTGTTTTATTGTTATAGTTTATGTTTCGTTTGATTGCATGGTTTTATGTTCGGTCTTGTATTTAAATTGTTTTTATGTTTGTTTATTGTAAGCCACCCAGAGAACTTTGTTATGCAGTGACATAAAAATGTCGTAAAATAAATAAAATACTCAAGGTAATTGGTGGCGGTGGGGTGTGCCTTATGGTTCTCCCCCAGTATGAGTTTTGGTTTTTACAAAGGTAGTAACACTTTATTCATCCAACTAGGCCTTTGGTAATCTTTGATCAGTAGAAATTACAAGTGCTGTGGAACAAGATATGGAACTTTGGCGGATTCTTCATTATGTTTTTGTCCTGATTTGATTGTTTTTGGGTGTGAATTGCCATTTGTTATGTTTTTTTTGTGAGGGCTTTTGTGGAGAGTGTGTATGTAGGAAATGAAATCTGCCTTGTTAAATGTTTCAAATACCAGATATTACATTTTAAAATAAATTAATGAAATGGACCCAGCCCCTTCACATCGACACTGTCTTTAAGCAAGAGCTAGGACAGATATTCATGTTCATTAATTTCTGGCTCTTTCACAGTGGTTGAATCAACCAGATTAGAGTATATTTTATGTACTTGCGAGTGAAATTGGAAAGAAGTTAAAATGATGTATTAGGCCAGATCTGAGACTAAAATAATAGAAAATAATTTCTGCAGCTAAAATAATATGAAATATAAATTTATATTGCTATTTTCATTAACTTAGAAATGGCCACCAAAAGTCAATCCCAAATTCAGTAGCATTCAGTTATTCATAACTAAGACAGACATATGTGTCTTTTATGTTTTTAAATTATAATTTTAATTAGGCATTTTAAAAGCAAAATTTATAATTAAAAGATAGCAAACTTTAGTGACCAAAATAGGGTTGTGACTCCAGTCTACCATTTTAAATCAGCACTTGCAAATTAGGAAGTTATTCAAGAAGATTTACTGCTATGTTTTATAACATCTGTTAGGCTATGAAATAGGATGAGTGTCTTATCATAAGGCTAGGATGTAGGTAAGTATGCGTAGTATTTAAACTGTTGGACTGGGACAGAGGAGATCCAAATTCTAGCCTTCACTCAGCCGTGAAGCTCATGGGTGACTTTGGGCCAATCACCCATTCTCAGCTTAACCTACCTCACAGGGTTGTTGTGAGAAAAAAATAGAGAGTAGGAGGATTATGGAAGTACCTTTGGTACCTTGGAGGAAAAAAGGCAGGATATAATTGTAAATATAATGTAATTATACATTTGTATCATGGCCTGAAATCTTGAGAGAATAGTTCCTTTGAAAATGAAGGAGGCTGCAAAAAAGGGAGACTTACTTGTTTTTTTCATTCTGAAAGGATTAAAAAAAATCGGTAACACACATGGGCAGAAATGTCAAAGCTTGGAGAAAAATCTGTCCCCCACTTCCCCAAAAAATGTTTGCAGGGGGCCGAACTTTCTGAATTTTTCTGCCCCCTTTTTTCCTTTAGTTTTTCCAGCAAGGCTTTCATGTCTCTACACATGGTAAATATCCAATTATAGAGCAAATATAGGTGCATATTTAACAGCTGCTACATATAGGCCATGTTAAATTGCCCCTGTGATAGTTGTCTACATGTCAGGCTTACCACATAGATCAGACGATTTCCTTCACACCACTGCAATCCTCCAAAGCAAACAGATTTCTAATGGCATGGAGGGGACCACTATTGAACGTCCATTTGATGTGGCTTCCTGCATGGAGATTAGGGATGGGCGAGAATTCCATTTCAGTTCGGTTTTGATAAGAATTTACTAAAATTCGCAAAGTTCTCCTTATCTGGGGAAACAGAACTTGAGATATTTTTAAAAAATCAAATGAGGAAGACATTGAAACTAACAGATTTGTACATCTAGCCCCAGGGCTTTGAGTTCTTACCCCTTAGAAGTAGGGTTTTGAGTCATATTTGCAGTGCTCAGTTAGGGTTACCATCTTTTTTCTAGCAGGTTCCTCATCTTTAACAGCTATATTTCAGGCACTTGCATCATGCTCTTCTCCTTGCTGGAAATAGCTGTACCAGTTGAATTTGGTTGGTGGAGATGGGTGAGAATTTCATTTCAGTTCGTTTTTAATCAAATTTGCGAAGTTCTTCCCATGTGAGAGATAAAAGATTTGAGATTTTAAAATTTTGAATGTAGGAGAAAGTGAAAGTGGCAGGCTTGAAATCATAGAATAGTAGAGTTGGAAGGGGCCTATAAGACCATCAAGTCCAACACCTTGCTCAATCCAGGAAGCCACCTTAAGCATACCTGACAGACGGCTGTCCAGCTCCCTCTTGAATGCTTCTAGGGTGCCCATCTCTACTGGAGGTAGCCACCAGAATGAGCTATTTAAAGCACCCTGCAATGGCAGTGGTTTTGTGTGTGTCATTTCCTCAGAAGGTCAGGTATGAAACCTGATTTGTCCATCAAACTAGGATAAAGAAAGAAAATGGAAATGTCTTGTTAGCCCGAACAAAGTCATTTCAGTTTTGTAAGGGTTCAGCATTTAACACCTGGTTTATTATGCAAAAGTTTCTCCAGTCTTTGCTTTCAGTCTTAATTGCTCTTCGTGTTTTATCACAGTTAATTTTATTTTAGCCTAATGCTTCTTTTTCCCACCTCTGACTCACAATCTGTGACACACAATGTGAGGACCTGAAAAATGACATAAGTGAGTTGGGTTCCTCCCCACCACTTTTTTTAAATTTTATTTTACTTTATTTTACATTTATTTTGTTTTAGTTTCAACAAACAAAACCTAGATGATCTCATCTGAGTTTTAGAATTCCTATCATGGGCCATTACCATAGAGAATTGAATTAAAACTCATGCATTGAACCAAGCAGTCACTTTTTCCCCCTATGAAGAATGCATTATCATCCTTTTAATGATTTTATAAAATTATGAGGCTGCTTATAATAAAAGACCCCTGTGGCTTGATCAGTGTACCTAATACTGCTATACAATTAGCCATGACTCAACAATGTGCCCTATTTTTATGTCCTACTTCTTGTTTGTCTCTATCCCAATAATTAGGAGCATGTCTGTACTTCAAAGGGTAAGAAAGAATGCCCAATACAATTGCTAAAACTATTTCTTCAGTGGTATAGTATTAATCCCTTCTATTCAGTGTGGACAGCATGAACCTATACTCATTTTGATAGATACAAACTTGAGCTACCTTCTTAGAGCGTGTTGGTCATGTTTCTTTCAATGGGATTCCATTGTTTGTAATTGAAAGTAGATATACAGTAAAATCCGCATAATTATCTTGGCTAAATACTTTGAGTAGTTATTATATTTTATCAAGATGTGTCTTTCTTCACATTATTTGAAACCTTCAGTGTGTCATTGTGTGGTGAGAGAGCAGAGGTCAGTGGTAGTGTCCCTTGTGTACAAAAGGTTTCAATTTTAACCCTTGACAACAGTGAAAAGGATCTCAAGGAACAAGGCTGAGCTGGAAAATACAGACCTTGGGGTGGGGGATATTACTTGTCAAAGTAGTTAGTATGAGGCTAGATCAGGGGTAGGCAATGTGAAGCCCATAGGCACCAAAAAACTCCAGACACCTTTCTTGGAACCCACCAAGGTGCCTTACCTCTTCCAATTTTTCTTTTCATTAACACATTTTTTTACCAACAGCTGGGATTGCCATGAAATAGGTTTCTGTTCGTTCAGAAAACTGTGATTGCAAAGAAGTTGTTTAGTGTTAGGGCCCAGACCCCACCTCTGCCTCGTAATCAGTCTTTTGGGCCGGTTACTTGCCCTTATCCCACTTCCCATAGCAGCCATTTTGTGGTAGTGCACAGGACAGTTTCTCAAATTGCCAAATGTGTCCACAGCCCAAAAGGTTTGCCTACCTCTGGGCTAGATGGACCAATGATCTGACTCAGTATACAGCAGCTACATATGTTGACCAAGCACTTAAACCGGTATAATGAGTTTCAGTTATAGGTCAATCCATGCTTTACTTTTTGTATTTGGGAACTGGTTTGCAAATAAAAAATGCCCACAAACATCGACACTCATGAATTGTATGAAAATCTATGAGTGGTCAGTATGGGTTGAGCCCCCTGATTCCAAACACAAGATGGTGACAGATCTTGGCGTTAAACTGCTCCACATTTTTATTAAGGAGTCTGCAAAAGAGAGGATCACCTTCCAATGAATGCCAGTTTGCCAGCCTATTTAGGTCAAGGGAATGGTGTTGAAAGCTCAGCTCAATTCTAAAATATAAATGTATTTAAATTTTAAAATATCCAGCAGGTTTTAAATATCTTTAAATTGCTCTTCTCTCTGATCACTGATCACCAATCGGAGATAAGATTGTTTGTTTTTTTTACTTAGCGCTTCTTTTCTTTGCTCTTTCTGAAATCTTCCTTTCTGCTGTTTGTTTCCCACAGCCCAGCTGAACTGTGAGTGGAGCCAGCACAACCCACAACCACGAACCGTATGTGGCCCATGGGTTGTGCACCTCATTTTAGATTATCGAGTATGAACCCTTGCAACACTCCTGCTCACAAACATCTCTAAACCACTTTCCTGTTACATATGAATCCATATTTCTCTCTCTCTCTCTCTCTCTCTCTCTCTCTCTCTCTCTCTCTGTGAGCCAATCTACACATTATGTTGGAAGTGTTTTTGTTTGGTTCCGAGGACGCTTTGGGGCACACGACGTATGTTCTAGGTCGTTTATATTAGCTGTTTCGTGTAGTTACTTTACTTCTTATAACGTTGTTTTTATGAAATACATCATTTTAAAATGGCCAATGTGTCCTTACTTACCGTTTCCGTGCTCCTCTAATCTAACCTCTGTTTTCAAATGATTGTTGTTGTGGGGGGGGGGGGGAGCTTTTGTTCCGGCGCACAAATGCTGTGTTACTGTGTTTGCCTTCCCTGGTGGTGGTAAGTGAAGTAAAGCGAAATTCAAAAGTAAGAGGAAGTGAAAAGAAGGCAAACGCAGGAGGAAGTGGGCTTGGCAACAATGGGGCGAAGAAGAAATAGATGAAGAAGGAATAGAGTGTGCCCTTCCTAAACGAACTCCAAACGGAAGGGGGGAAGAGAGGCTGTAATGGTAGGGACTCCTTCATGTGGCTTGTTACGTTTTAAAACGTAGCAATTAAAATCGTTATGCCCTAGTTTTCTAAACGTTATAACGGAAGGTGTAGATTGGCTCTGTGTGCCACACACACGGACACCAGTCCCTGGCATATCAAATATGCTTGGCTACGTGTGGTTTTTAGCACTTAAATAGGATAGGTTTGGCCCTCTCTTGATCAGTAGATGCTGTTCGAAGAAGGAAGGGTGTGAAATAAATGCATGTGATCGATCCTGCTGCTTTGATACTTCTCTTGTCCAAGTTCTTTACCGTCTTCATCTCAAGGCCACTTCACGTGTACTTTTCCCAATATGGAGGTCAATCCTTGCGTAGGGAAAGTGCGTAAAATGCAAGGTGTGAATGGCAGTAGAGGTGTCCTCCACTGAGTTTTCACGAGATTTTCCACAGTGGTGTAGCCCTCAGTCATTTCAGATCTATGAAGGGCTCGGCAGAACATAAAGTCCTCTTACTAAAGTTTCTCACTGGCTCAGTTCGGACGACACATTAGGCAACGGAGGAGGGGGGGAACAATTGTCAGTTGTGCTGCTTATTGTGTTGTCTGGAGGGCAGCACACAACGCACACACAACTGACAGTACGTTAATCAGGCAATTTAAACAACGGAGTGAAACAACGGGCTTGCACGTTGTTTAGCCCGAAGCCCTGTTGTTTAAAGTGTCATCCGAATTCAGCCCCCCACCTCTCCGTGGACTGTTCCGTTTCAAAATAGAGTTCTGCTGCCTAGAGCAGCCAAAAAAACCCAGTCGCTCTATGCAGCCAGCAGAACACATGGTGCATGCTGGGATACAGCTGGGGGACACACGGAGGAGAAGCTGCAACCAAAATGGCCGCCGCAAGTTCCTTGCAGCCGGGGCATTTGCCGGTTCCGAGCAGCGCCGGCTGCAGTGTGTCGTCTGTGGAGCTCCTCCTGCCTAACGCACTGTCAGTACGTTATTTACCCCTCCGTTGCTTAATATGTCGTCCGAACTGAGCCACTGTCTCTGTTTCATTGTTGGTATAGGCAAGAACACAACATATGGATAGGAAATGTGTCACTGCGCATTGGACCCATATGACCAGAACTAGTCTTACTGAAATTAGAAGCATAATTACAACTTTATTACAGTCATGCCATGGCTCAGTTCAGACATAGTTTTAAGCTACCTATAGTTTGAGTTTCAGAATTTAGCAGGCAAATGATGATTTGAAAGTACTTATCTGGTTCTAGGTGGTATCCAACAGGGCACCGCTGCCACAGAAATTCTGTTGTGCTCCCGCCCGTTCCATTCCTCAAGCGAGACTCGCAGCTTGCACAATGGAGATTTAGCACTTCTGGGAGCAACTGGAACTGCTCATTTGCAGAGCAGGGCAGGGCAGCTGAGCTCGGATAAGGGAGCGTCACCAACTTGTCTCAATCCAGGGACGAGTATTTCCACTCATTTCAGGACTTCCTATAGGAACCATTAAATCTCCATTGTTCAAACAACGGGTCCCACTTGTGCAATTGAAGTGGTGGGAGGGGCCACTTGTACAGTGGAATCTAAGGGAAGGGTTGCTTGCACAATGGCCCCATTGGATACTGCCCTTGGTTTCCCATCAGCCTAGCAGAGGCCTCTAGAAATGAGCCATTGGCCATCACTATAACTGGGGGTTTGGAACCCCACTTCAGATGATGGTTTCTTGTTGTAGTTCACGAGCTGATTGCAAATCACTTTCATCTGGTTCATCAGTCAGACTTTTTACAAACTCCATCTGGTTTGTCAACTAGATAGGAATAGTTAGCTGGCTATGGATAGTTAGGCTACAGTGTTCAATGCTTTAGTAACCTCCTGGTTGGATTACTGTATTATATGTGGGGCTGTCCCTGAAAATGGTCCAGAAGCTTCAACTAGTACAGAATTCAGCTGCTAGAATTCTGGTTGGTTTGCCTGGTAGAGCCATTTTACATCAGTTCTGAAGGAGTTATATTGGCTGCATTTTGCTGCTGAGCCCAATTAAAATACAGATTCTTATATTTAAAGCTCTAAACAGCTTGGGGCTCAAATATCTGAAGGAGATATCAACCATCCCACACATTAAGAGCATCAGAGGAAGGACTTCTGTATATTCCTTCCATAAGAGATGTTTAAAACTCTAGACCTGGTTTTTTCAACTGGACATGGAGATGGGGATCTGAAAGTGGGGAACTTTACATCAACCCCTCTGTCATGGTCAGATCACCACCTGCTGAGGTTTAGACTTACAGCAGCTTTTCCCCTCTGCAAGGGCGGGGGACCCATTAAGATGGTCCGCCCCCGGAGGCTAATGGATCCAGATGGTTTCCAGAGGGCTCTAGGGATGTTTTCTGGCTGATAGGGCTGGCTCTCCTGTCGAAACCCTGGTTGATCTGTGGAATGCAGAAATAACCCGGGCAGTTGACACGATTGCTCCTGAGCGCCCTCTCCTGTGTAGAGCTCGAACGGCTCCGTGGTATACCCCAGAGCTGAGAGTGATGAAACAAAACAGGAGACGGCTTGAGGACAGATGGAGACGAACTCCTGATGGATGCAATCAAGCACTGGTAAGTGCTTATGGTAAGCTGTAGTCAGGGGCAGTGAGGGCAGCCTGGTTTTGGTACGGAAACAGCCTTGGTCGCCCTGTATGATGACCTATGTCGGGAGAAAGACAGGGGGAGTGTGACTCTGTTGATTCTCCTTGATCTCTCAGCGGCTTTCAATACCATCGACCATGGTATCCTTCTGGGACGACTGGCTGAGTTGGGAGTGGGAGGCACTGCATTGCAGTGGTTCCGCTCCTACTTGGTGGTTCGGCTCCAGAAGGTTGTGCTTGGGGAACATTGTTCGGCCCCGTGGATTCTCCAGTATGGGGTTCCGCAGGGGTCGGTTTTGTCCCCCATGCTGTTCAACATCTACATGAAACCGTTGAGTGCAGTCATCCGGAGTTTTGGAGTGCGTTGTCATCAGTACGCTGATGACACGCAGCTCTATTTCTCCTTTTCATCTTCATCAGGTGAGGCTGTGGATGTGCTGAACCAGTGCCTGGCTGCGACAATGGACTGGATGAGGGCTAATAAACTGAAACTCAATCCAGACAAGACTGAGACGCTGTTAGTGGGTGGTTCCGCTGACCGGATGGAGGGTGTTCAACCTGTTCTGGATGGGGTTGCACTCCCCTTGAAGGAGCGGGTTCGTAGCTTGGGGGTTCTTCTAGAACCATCTCTGTCACTTCAGGTGCAGGTGGCCTCAGTGGCACGGAGTGCCTTCTACCAACTTCGGTTGGTGGCCCAGCTACGTCCCTATCTGGACAGGGATAACCTGGCTTCAGTTGTCCATGCTCTGGTAACCTCCAAGTTAGATTACTGCAATGCACTCTACGTGGGGCTGTCTTTGAAGGTGGTTCGGAAGCTGCAGCTTGTGCAAAATGCAGCAGCCAGATTGATAACCGGAACCAGTAGGTTTGAACATATCAGACCTACTCTGGCCCACTTGCATTGGCTGCCTGTATGTTTCCGAGCCCGGTTCAAGTTGCTGGTTTTAACCTATAAAGCCTTACACGGCTTGGGACCACAATACCTGATGGAACGCCTTTCCTGACATGAATCTACCCGAACACTACGTTCAACATCTAAGGCCCTCCTCCGAGTGCCTCCTCCGAGGGAAGCTCGGAGGTCGGCAACAAGAGAGAGGGCCTTCTCTGTGGTGGCTCCCCAATTGTGGAACGATCTCCCCGACGAGGCCCGCCTGGCGCCAACATTGTTATCTTTTCGGCGCCAGGTCAAGACTTTCCTCTTCTCTCAGGCATTTGGCAATATCTGAGGAACCTGGGTTTGTTTTGTTTTGTTTTTGTAGTTTTTTGAAGTGTTGAAGTGGGTTTTAAATGTACAGATTGTGTGTATGTTGTATGTTTTTGCTGTTTTAATTTTTGTGTATTGTTTTTAATTGTTTTTAATCCTTTGTAAACCGCCCAGAGAGCTTCAGCTATGGGGCAGTATACAAATGTAATAAATAAATAAATAAATAAAATCTACAAAAGGGAAGCCTTCTCTATGGTGGTGCCTCAGCCAGTGGAGTCTGGTGGCTCCAATTTCAGTAGGGCTGTGAATCCATTCTGGGTTCACTCATATCCAGGTCAGAAAAATGAGAAACAGGTTCTCAGGATGCAGAATGTTTATTTTCACAAAACTTTGTGAAAATAAACATTTTGCATCCCAAGAGCCCATTTTTCCGTTCTCTGATCTGTATTGGATGCTCTGCTCCTGTTTTCAGTCATAACCAGCCAGACCTCTAAAGGAGCTATCCAAGGTGCTGAATCGTTTCCCCAAAATAGCACCTGTGGATCTACTCTGAAACCCAGAGTAGATCCACAGGTCCACCAAAATCAGAGCCCCAGTCTCCACTGGCCTCAACTCTAGAATGACTTCCTCCCACGGCAAATCCACATGGCGCTAACTGTGCTTTTTTTTCAGCAGCAGGTAAAATGTTTTTATTTGCACAGACATTAAAAAAAATTCAAATGTTTTTATATTTTCTGATTTAAGTTTATTATCATTTTAGCTGTTGAAATTATTTTATGCCTCTCAATTTTTGATGCTTAGTTTTTAGATTGTTTTTATTGCATTATTTTGTATTGTTTTTAAGTAATTTCATGTGCACCACCCTGAAGTCCTTTTGGAGATTAAGGCACAGTTTATAAATCTTTCAAGTAAATCAATAAATCATGTCTTGTCAATCTGGGCATAGTGCCAAATCATAGTTTAGCTTCCTTAAACTGGATTTGGTATAATGACTGAATTCGACCATTGAATTCATGCCTGAGCAGGAATTTGAACTTGGGCCTCTCCAAATCTATTGCTGGCCAAGAGATCTCTTTTCCTTCTAGAACTTCTTTTCATCCTCACCCCATTCCCCAGTATTTCTCTCTCTTTATAATATTTTTTTATTCTGTACACAGTTCCACAATGTTCTTTAACCAAAAGTAGGTTACAGGCAGCAAGGTAATAAGAACGTTATTGTGTATGCGTGTGCATACACATTAATTTTTTTAAAACCTGCCATTTAATTTTAAATGCTAATATGTGTGTGTGTAATTAAGAAGCCAAAATTGACTATGAGGTTGGTAAGCTCTAAGAATGGGCGAGGGAGATCATTACGCCTCTGCTCATGGATAGCTATTTGCAAACCAGCTGATAATGTGCAAAATGAAGATTTCATAAGTGGCATTTTAAATGAATGGTTAATGGCTTGAAGATTAATTAAATAGTCAGAGTTGTTCAAAAGGGAACCTTCTAAAATTGTGTTTATAGGCCAGCCGCTTGCATAGTGGAAGTTTAGCATGGCTGTGGTATTTCCATCTTGCAAGCAAGCGAATGAGAGCATTTTTACCCTTGAACCAAAAATATATATCTTTCCAGAATATGTTCCTTAATTAATAACTGCAGGGTCAAAAAGGCTTTAATGCAAAATATGTTCCTGCTAAATAAATACCATGAAATAAATGGTAAAACCTTGAATTTATTGTTCAGCCAGTATAGCCAGTATTCCTGGGATGGGGTGGAGAATCACATTTTGCCAGCTACAGAACATTGCTGCTTTTGAATGCTGGGGAAATGCATTATTCCTTCACCAAAAGTGCTAGCTTGGGGAAAACATCTGGATTTCAAGGTAGCTGCAGTAACGTGATTGTCTGGAAAGACCATTAATGTGCAGTTTCATTGCTAGACAACATCAAAGCATGCAAGTCACCACAGATTTGAGCATGCTTGTTGAGTTGTAGAAGGGCAGTTGTTTCATAGAGAAAAATGTTCAGGATTTTTGTTGTTGTAATGCACATATTCAGACTATCTTGTTTATTTGGGTCCATACCAAAGAGCACGGATGTCTGTGTTCTTGTTTGTGTGAGGGCCAGTCCTCTTAATCAGGCTCACCACAACACAAACTGGTGACTATAATTTTGTAGCCTGATTGTATGAAAGTGCAATTAAAGATCTGCTATTGCAACTAAAGCTTTCTCATCCCATTGACGATGTACCTGTTGATGGCAGAGCATGCCTACCAAGCAATGAGCTTATCACTTAACAAAATCCATTCAACTGGCAGCCCAAATTGCTTTCGAGTCAGTCCGCAAGGCAGCACAGAAATGATAATCATGAAAATTGAAAAACAGATGCTCCTATTCCCAACAGGTGGTGATGATGGCAAGTTTTCGGACACAGATAACAGCATAGCCCCCAGTCTGACAAAGAGAAGCAAAGTACAAAGCCTTCGCAAGCCATTGACAACCTCAAGTTCTTCCATGCAGTGATTAGCATGATTAAGCAGGGATGTCAGGCCTAGTTCTCCCATCTATATAAAAATAAATACTTCAGTTGACCAGGTGACCTCATAAGCGTGAGGTCGGTTTGGAGCAACCAAGAGAGCTCCCCTGGCAATTATTACATGCTGCTTACTGCAAAAGATTTGTTAGACAGTGATGGAAAGTCTTAATGCATGAAGCGGAGGAGGAGGACACGTACGATGATGATTAAGATGACAGTAAGCTGGAAACAGCTGCAACACCCTCCCTGGATCTAAATTGAAGGCCACCTGGGTTGGCTACTGTGTCTGATTTTAAGGAGAGGTGGGGGGCAGTTCTCCCATTGTATATGATTCTATACTTCAAATCATTGTTAATGTCTGTAGACAAATGCCAGCAGTCATTATTTATGGTTTATGTGTATACATGTTTATATCAACATTGTTGTTGATATTTGCAGCATGCAAATTGAGTCATATTTTAAGAAGTTACACACGTTAGGAGCATAAGAAGAGCCAGGCTCCCAGCAACCCTTCCTTGCTCTTTGTTTCTGGTGTTCAGAGGTACACCGCCTCTGAACATGGAGTTTCTGTTTATCTGTGAAGGCAAATAGTTATTGATCCACCTATTCCCCCATCGCCACATCATGTGGCAGTGAACATAATAATTTATTTATTTATTTATTTATTTTATTCCATTTATATACCGCCCCATAGCCGAAGCTCTCTGGGCGGTTTACAAAAATTAAAAACATTGAACAATTAAAACTCCAATATACAAAATTTAAAAGCATAAAACATAAAACAAGTTAAAATTACAATATCCTTCTGGGTCAAAGCACAACAAAACACAAAAACCCTCATCATATGCTGTTAAATGCCTGGGAGAAGAGGAAAGTCTTGACCTGGCGCCAAAAAGATAACAATGTTGGCGCCAGGCGAGCCTCGTCAGGGAGATTATTCCATAATTGGGGGGCCACCACTGAAAAGGTCCTTTCCCTTGTTGCCACTCTCCGTGCCTCCCTTGGAGTAGGCAACCAGAGGAGGACCTTCAATGTGGATCGTAGTGTACGGGTAGGTTTGTGTCAGGAGAGGCGTTCCATCAGGTATTGTGGTCCCAAGCTGTATAAGGCTTTATAGGTTAAAACCAGCACCTTGAATTGGGCTCGGAAACGTATAGGCAGCCAATGCAAGTGGGCCAGAGTAGGTTTTATATGCTCGAACCTTCTGGTTCCTGTTATCACTCTGGCCGTTGCATTTTGCACAAGCTGCAGCTTCTGTGTGATGAAATAGTTATGTGTGATGAAATAGTTCTTCATATTCATGGTCTCTGTGCATTTTCACATTGGGAACTATGCGTGCTGTTGAGTTCTAAAGGGGAGGGGGGGTCAGCATGTGAAATACATTGCATCGGATCCATTGCAAGGTCTCCGTTGAGCTGCAGTTGGTGGTAGAGGGTGAAAGTGACTCATGTCAGAGTCAAAGTGCCCTCCAGACCATTGCCTTGATTACTCAAAGTGTGTGTGGAGGAGCATTGGTAGGTGTGTCTAATCTTGGGTCTGGTCTTGATAGGGAGAAAGATATGTTTCTTCTCTGTATTAACTTACCAAGTGATTAGCTAATTAAGAGAGCTAATTATGGGGAGAGTTGTCTGGTATTTTTGTGGGGGAGTGTCACATTACCTACATCTCATTCCTGAAGAGAAGAATCAATGGGCCAAGTTTTTGTAAGAAGGGGAAATTTTGTTGTCAACATTACAAATAAATATGGCCTGCCATGTTCTGGATTACACTGTAAGAACTATTGTGGCAGCTGGTTTTTGTTTTTTTTTTTGTTTTGTTTTTTTTGGAGAATGGGTGTTTGGCTGCAGTCCACTGCTTTGCTAGTTCAAATGAAGGCAACCGTGGAAGATCACCCATTTGAATGTTTAGAAAGTTTTATTTTCCCAGAAAGATAAATTAATGGTAAAGATAAGGAAAAAAATAGGTTCTCAACCCAGTCCTTAAGGTTTACAGCTCCTCTTCCAATAGGACAAAATTTGAGGTGTTCAGAGACACCTCACATATGTTGTTCCAGACATTCCCAACATACGTTGTTCCAGACATTTTGAGACTTTTGGGCAGACTAGTGGGGTAATTCTATGATTTATAATGGCTACATGATGAAAGTTCATTCCAATTCTTCCCAATGTGCCAATAATGTTTTCAGATAATCAATCCACCCCACATCTTGAGCAGGAAGCACTTTTATTAAGGAACTGTGGTATCCCTACCCAATAATTAGAGACAGGATTTTGTTTGAGAAATTTTCTGATCGACTAAACAGAAGTTATATTGGACTCAAAGGCCCTCACCCAAGTATATCAAAACCACAAAATTCAGAATGGTATCATTGTGAAAAATCCTACTCCTTTTATGGAAACTCAAATAGTTCACCATTATAATTTTAAAAGACATTTATTTTCTTATATGAACATACCAGCATCACAGGATGTCCCTGCCACTTCAGTGTGGGACTCAGCATCTGCGATACAAGGTAATTCCACTGAGGTTATTTGTTGGATGGTTGGGGGCACTTATTGTGAAGCAAACTTGGTCAATTGAAGAAAGTCCAAATAGGAAAAAGCTCAGCGCACTGCACATTAATGTGCTAAAACTGAGAGCTGTTAGAAATGCATGATGTTCTTGGCACCTGTAGAGATGCACAAGACTGGGCAAGCAGCTACAGATAATATGACATCAAAGTATTTTTTGAAGAAGCAGAAAGGCCCTGAATCAATCAGTATGTGCAAAGAAGTTATGTATATTTGGGAGTTATATAGTCTTCACCCCTTCACTGTTCAAGCAGTTCATATTGCATAAACAAACGGGTGGGCAGATCTCCTGAGCAGATCAGGTGTGGTCAGTTATATACACTCTGGACTACAACTATATTTTGCTGGGTTTTGGAATCTGTGTGACCAAACATACCTCCAGTTGTCCATAATTGTGCCCAGGCTCTGTTATTTCTAAGAAAATCATTGTGGGTGGTTTAAAATTGAGCTTTACTGTATGCCTTGTGCCTACCACTACCTCTTATCAAAGCTTGATTCCTAATAAAACAAGAGGGAACTCCGTATCCATTCCCAGCTGCTCCACATTGGATGAAACAGGCATGATTTTACAACTCTCACAGGACTAATGAGAGGCCAGTCCCAGATCATATTGGAGAAGAGGTCATCTACTATAACCCAATATTCATTCACTAATCAGTGTGGGAAATAATGGCATAGTAAATTAATTTCCAGGGGAAAGTACAGGATGCATTTCTACATGCAAAGAAGCAGTCTAAACATAAACCACATTCTTACGAGCAAAATTATTTTCAGGAATGGATGTTTAATAAACAAAGATTCCATGTCATGTGACATAAATGTTATTTTATTTTTTAGTATTTCCTTCCTTCAAGGGTCCTGTATCTTGTCTTAAGAGTTTATTGTGGCTTTTTGTGGGGCGGGGGATCGGGCTTTGCATCTTCTTAAATGTTTTTGAAAGGTGTATTGAATATGTATCCTCCAATTTGAGGAACATGAATTGCCATAGCCTCACACTCACCTCCAGGGAAGTGAGCATGCTAATTTCCCAGTATGAGACTGCAACTGTGGTAGCAAAGAAGAAAACAGATTGCAGTTCCTGTGACTGATGATCATGGAGTGGCTCTCTGTGCAGTCACACATCCCTCTCACCTTTCCCACTGTGGAAGCTTTAAGGTGTTCAGTAGAGGAGTTTCCACAGCAGCTTGAGAAAGAACTGAGGGAGGAGAAAATGAAGGACAAAACCATTAGCCAAGGGGAACAGAAGAGCACCTTGTACTCAAGAGAGAGCTCTGAATATTTCTATGGCTCGCTTGCACATGTATAGTTTCCATTGTGTGGCTTCACAGAGAGCTCCTTGCTGAGCCTCATTAAGAGATGATGCAACTCTGTTTTCCTTCTGTGCATTCTGAACATACTGGTCATCAATTTCATTGGGTGACCCCAAATTCTAATGTTGTAAGGGAGGGATTAAAATTTCTCTCTCCACATTCACCATAGTGTTCATAATTTTGAAACCTCTGTTATGTTTCCTCTTGAGTTATCTTTTTTTTCCTAAATTAAAAATCCCTAAAAATGTTACATTTTCTCATGCAGTACCTTTTCCAGAAGATAAACTAACTTGAGATGGGGCAACCAAAATTGTACACAGTATTGCAAATATGGCTGCATCTTCAATTTATATAAAGACATTCTCATACTGACAATTTTATTTTCAGTCCTTTTCCTAATAACTATTAATGTTGAGTTGGCCCTTTTTATTGCCATTCACACTCATCCCTTATCTTCAGAAAGGTCTCATCTTATCCCCAAGATCTTTCTTGGGCAGTCATAGGCTGCGTTCGGATGACACAGTAGTCAATGGTGGGTTAATAGTCAACTCCATAGTTGATTACTCCTCACACAACATGATTATAATCAACTGTGGTGTGGATTAAGGCAAGCATCAAGTTGACTATTAGTCAATGGTGTGTTTGATTGACACATCCCCTGTCCTCTCTTCCCCCCTCAGTCCTCCTGCTGATATCCCATTGTGAGTTCTGCTGTCTGGACTAGCGCTGTACCGCCGCTTTGGTCACTCTTGCCAGGGGACTCTGTAGTCACTGAAAATAACCAACTGTGTGTGAGAAAATAGTCAATGTTGCCTGCCACATGACACGATAACAGTTGTTCAAATAATCAACTCTGCATAGCGCTGGTTATTTGTGTTGGTTATTTCGGCTGAATAACCAATTGTGGTGTGAAAAAGTCCCGACAAATGACACAATAACCAACCGTTGACTATTTAACTCATCATTGACTATTTAACCCACCATTGGTTATCATGTTGTCCGAACACAGTCAGTATCAAGTCAGACAACACCAGATGCCTATGATGTTAGGATTGTTGCCCCAAAGTGCATCTAACTAACATTGATTTTTATGTACTATTCTGTTATTTATTCATCCAGTTTGGAGACATCTTTCTGAAATTCCTCACAATTTGTGTTGCATTTCTCCATCTAGAATAGCTGGACATCATCTGTAAACATAACTAACTCGCTTAGCTTCAGCAGTAAAACAACATCATGTGCTTTTAGTCATGAAGGCCTAGGACATCAGTCAGTCACTTTTCCTTATTTTCATGTCTCATCCTTTTCCTGTTGCCATAATCCCACTTCCCTCCACCCCCACCCCAGAGGCCAAAAGTCTCTTCATCCTCCATTGTACAGCTGTCACGCATTGTTGTCACGGTGTGTGCCCTTCCCTCTCAATTCATCTCTGAGGGAATAAGAGCGTTAGTGGCTTGCCAGGAAGGCGTTAGATGAGAGTACAGTTACAATGGAGGAAAAGGGCAGCGAGGTGCCAATATTTTTGCCGTCTTTACAAATAATCTGAATAATCAGCCCTTCTGACAGCCCATTGTTGTGCTTGATTCTCCTCATTCATTTAAAATTTAAATGATGATACATTATAATTTTCAGTGTAATAGTTACTTCAGGGTGTTGTGTGTCAACTCGGTAATCACTGAAAACATAGCCTGTGCAAGCTTCTGCATTTATCGGCTCTAAACACTTCTGCCTTTGGGCTTTTAAGCGTATTCAGACCAAGATGTGAGTTTACCTCATAACTAGGTAGGCGCCTTCTATAACGATTAAAATGTGTCAAAGGGGATGCGTTTAATTTATTGGGAGTGGAGCGACGCGGGGGGGGGGGGGGGAAGGGACAGACCTATATGTGCAGTTAAAGGATATCAACCAAAAGTGTGGTAAAATAAACTTTTGAGTTTGGAAGAGAATCTTGAAAGTGGTTGCGGCATACATAGTTGGTGGGGAGGGGGAGAAGGGGGAAGCATATAGCACTGATAGAAGGGGTAAAAATTCAGTCTTTCGGAGTAAAGGGGAGTGCTATTTTCTGTTTCCGAGCGGCTGTAATGCTCAATAATTGCCTGAAAGGGCTGCTTTAATTGAGCACTTCTGTGTGGTAAGTGTTCTGCTAACCAGGGGACCTGAAGTGCTTCTGATCCGTTCGCAGGTAATGATAGAGGAGGCTTGTTGCAATGCAAGTCCTTGCTTTACAAATCAGCGGCTCCTTCTACAGCGTAATGGAGGGGTGTGGGGGAGTGGGGGAAAAGGGCTTTGGGGAGCAGCATTAAATCAGCAACAAGCCTGTCCCTAATTGTTATTGATTGTTAAGTGCACAAATTACAGGGAAGTAGCCCCTGCAAGTCCCTCACCTGAAGAAAGTCTCGGTTTCTTCCTTTGATATTTTCAGTAACTGCGCTTCCCGATTTGTAAGAATACAGAGGCAGCTATTTTGTGCCTGTATTGAAGAAAATAGCAATGTTTATGCAGCTGCTGCTGCTCCTAAATGAGCAGAGGGAGGGGGCAACTGCACAGAAGAGGGGGGGGGCTGATCTTTTCCTTGTAAATGCCACTGTCTGTATCAGCGCTGGTGCTTTGGCCTCCATGCGGCAGAGCTTGAGAAGCCTTTCCACCTTTAGCAATAGGGGCTGTCTGTAGAGCTGAACAGTCAGAAAATCTCATTCTCTTGTCTTGAATGCTGATGCCAACTTGTAAATATCTTTATCTGTTCAGCTATTTCTAGTAAAAACTGCTCCACTTTAGTAGCTATCCTTGGGGGGCTTGGCTGTAAAGATATTTTATTGGAATGAACTGCACTTACCATCACGTGAATGGGCCTGTTCAGACAACGCACGAAACCATGGTTAGGCTGCTAACTCCTTTAGTGAGCATGTTTAAGTCGTGGTTATGCAGCCACCATGCTTAGGAATGGCTCACACGACATCATGTTTAGCTCAAAATGCTTAACCGCTATGGCTAAGTGTGTCATCTGAACACAGTCAATGTGTTTTAAGGCTGGTGTGCCAGTTTAAACCATCATAAGTCTCTTTTCTTTGATCTACGCTCTTTTCTCATTTAGTTCTCTATCCCATTAATCCATTTTGGAGCGCAAAGCCACTTCAGAAGCCTTGCGGTACGTAGATCTGCTAAGAAGCTAATTGGGTGTGCATTCAAACAAGATATTTGCGGTTTTTTGGAGGCACAGATGTAACCTGCAAGGCGTTGAATTTAAAGCTGAAAGTGACAAGCAGCCCTCAAGTGCTCAACGCTTTACATGTTCCTGCAAACTTTGGACTAGGTACCATTACAGGGTGTCACGGGGTGAGCAACATAGAATGATCTTTAAAACAGAAGTTACTGTAGTCCTCCCTCAGTTAGGATTGCCATGTTTCAATGTTTTTACTTGAAGTTGGAAGGCTTCAGCCATCTTCTCAAGTAAGAATGATGCCTGCATTACTAAAAGATGATTTTCTACCACCTGAACTTTAGCTTTTGAGGGTTACTTTCCCTGCAGCTTTTAGGAGGGATTCAGTTCAATCCAATTTTACTTCTAGTGACATTTCTGCATAATGCACCTCCTAAAATGAATTTCCAGCTTTGCTAATATAAAAACTGCCATGTTTGCTTTTACTTCTATTCCCTCTCTAACAAGGAACCTGTGTATTTCACTTAAGACTGATCTGGGTAACAGTTGGATTTTTTATCATCAAAAATGGGAGATCACCTAGATGCAACCTGAAAGCTGCATAGCATGTAGTAGTGTCTGCTATCTCCCCCTGAACTCTATTTTAACATGGTGATTAAGTATAGACTGTATGGTGTCAATCTAAAACCAGCTTGTTTCTCCCCCCAACTCCTCCCTACTTTGCTTAATTTCCAGTCTGATTAAGAGTTCTGGGGAACTCCAAAGCTTGCTCACTATTTTGAGACATTTTGGTTGGCCCTAATAAAGGTACAGCCCAACTATGGCAATACCGTAGATTTTAGCATTTTTTTTTTTGTTTTGTTTTAAAAAATATGGAATGCTTCACGAATTTGCGTGTCATCCTTGCGCAGGGGCCATGCTAATCTTCTCTGTATCGTTCCAATTTTAGTATATGTGCTGCCGAAGCGAGCACTAGATTTTAGCATTTTGAATCATTGCTTCCTTTGCTTTTTATGTACTGTTGTTGCTTGGACAACTTAACGGAGTCGAGGATCAATGAATATTAGTGATAAGAACTACTAAATGGCAGGTCAGTGTTCAAAAGCCGATTGCTGGGTACCCAGAAGAACAGGAGACCTCTGTTGATTTCATGCTCTGCTTGTGGACTTCCTGGTAAGCATCAGGCTAATGACTGTCAGAAACAGGATGCTTGGCTCGATAGACTTTTAGTGAGATCCCGCAAAGTTGTTATTAAGTTCTCAATGTCTTTGACAATAGTGCCAAACACAGGGAAGGTGCTAGTTGGAAGTGCCCCCAAATGCAGACATTTGGTTTTACTGTGCATAGATAAAGTAGTAGAACATTTTCAGAATGCTTTTACTTAAATGTGATATGATAAAAAAAATAATGCCATGAAGCTCTATTGGCCTAGAATGTAGGCTATTAGAGATGGCCTAGGATGTAGTTTCACAACTTATCTAATAACATGTAATGTTTATGCAGTAGTTATACACTTACAAAGCAACAGGTTATTAATTCCCACACAGGTCCCCTTGGAGGACTGTGGGGGTGGCATTAAGCATGGCCATACTCTGAATATTACCTGATATTGTGAGGTAGGGTGAGTAATTAATCAGGAAGAGGATGAGTTAGAAATATTTACAAGCATGAGTTGAAAATTGGAGAATGTCTCCCCATATAGGGGAAGTCTTTCAAATATCAGAAAATCTGATGTGTGCATATGGGTACGTATTAAGCAAGAGAAAAAGAAGTGCTTCTATAGAATGCCAGTGTTTATAATTGGAATGTTTGCGCAAGATACTTCGCATCATTCCTATATGTTAATACAAAGAAGCACACCACGGGTCCCTATCTCAGCTCTGCTATTTGAGATTCTGTTAGTTGAAGATGCCTGGAACTCAACCTTGGACCTTCATTGTGAAAAGGGATGAGCCCTACCACTGAGCTATAGATCCCACCCTTCTGCATGAAGAATAAAATGGAATCATATTCTTTTCTGGTTTACTGTGAACAAAATCTTCGGCAATCAGCCAGTATTCCTAGAAGTACAATTAAATGTGTACTCAAATATTAGGGTGGAGAATATAATTGTTAAAATAATGACGAAGTTGCTTTTTTTCTACTTCACTGCTTTGGCATACTAGCTGAAAGTTTTTTTCCCCCTTTCCCCCTTTTTTTTAATAGTGACATTACCTCCTGGTTTGATCATTCAAAGTACAGCTCTCAGAGAGGACAACTTTTTACATTCTTTTCCTCAAGTTTAGAACTAGCAATGAACAGCCTACCCAAAAGAAATTTTCTGCAACGTTAATTGCACAAGACCGTAGCATTTAAAGCAACCTATTCTATCGGCCATTTACCTCCCATGTGAAATGAAAACTCTGTTTTGATTTGAACTGTCACAGATAATTTCTGCACATAAAACACATCCAGGGACAGCTTTCAAATGGAGTTGTCACTTCTTGTTTAGCGGGCGGGGGGCTCTCTATTGTTGTCAAACCTTCTTTGCGAAAGCATCACTAACGTGCTGATATGCACAGCTATTCGGAAATGAAGGAATGGATACTCTGCCGCCAAGAGATGCTAGAATCCGCTTTATGTTGCATTCATCTCCTTAGAGAGAAGGTTTAAAATATTATTGTAACCAGATTTTCTACTCCTTTTGTTGTGCAAAGTGCAGATAGATTACTTGGTATTTACTCATCAGAATTACGTTATACCTTTAGCAATAACATATGGTGTATAGTATAGCATGGATAGTAACGGATCTTCATGGGAAATGCACTCAATGACAATAAAATGTCAAATTATATCTCCAAGGAAAAAGCCATCTGATTTGGTCTACATCCTTGCCTTCAGTTTCATTAGGGAGAAATAGTACATTTAATTAATACTAAATTTTCATGCAAGAACGATGCCATAATTAAGTCACAATGTGACAAAATCTCAAATGGCCTTCAAGGAAAGCCAACTATGACTAAAATGGATATGGCTTCTATTTCAGTGCATAGATATATTTGCTTTGGGTCTTCTCTGTGTTTATAACACAGAGAGACTTACTGTCAAACCTATATGAAACTGCCGTAGTTTGGAGATATTTGTCTACCAGCAAAAGCATCAAAATAATTTGTTTGTCCCTTAAAAGTTAGCACCGAGTTCTTCAAAATCTAACTATAGATGACTCCATTGTTTGTGTTGGCATCAGGCTACTCAGAGGTTCTTTGTGGGTCCTAAGCAAGGAGAGAGAAACAAAGAGGGCTGTCTCATATAGAAGGCCCAAAGCTGAGCCCTGTCTCCTCCCCTGCCCCCCACAGGAGACTGCACACACATCACCCCATGGAAAGATGTCTGGGCCCAAATATGGCCTGATGAAGCAAGTCTCTGTCGTGCTTCCCCTTCAACCATGTCTTAGACCACACAGTTTCTAAATTCAGGCATTCCCAAACTTCTTTTAGGGTGCCTCTACAAGAGCAATTTAAAGCTCTTTCAAAGTGCATTATCGATTTTACCTCCACATGAATGGAGCGCAAATCGGGGGTTGAGGCGCTTTTTCTGTCCGATTATGAGCATTATCGAATGCATGTTAAATAGCGAGTTTTAATTTACCACGGGAGTTAAAGCGCCTTATGGCCATGTAAACCAGCAGTTCTCCGCATGGAACAACTTTAAAGTGCGTTTCATACAACCGGTAATGCGCTTCACCACTTCCCGTGTATAGGGATTAGGCATAAAAGCGATTGCGCGAAGATGCGCATAATCGGCCAACCAGGCATCAAACCGAATTCTTGTAGAGGGGACCTTAGACGTTTATAGGAAACCTGCACTTCCACCTTTCTTTCCTTTTAAGGGCTGTGGGCATTTACCTTTTTTTTTTTTTTTTTAGAGCTGGAGAAAGGTATATGTGTAGGTAGGATGAGAAGAGCAACCCTGTGAAGCCTACTCAGAAGTAACTATCATTGGATTCTGGGATGTAAGCATGCGTAGGATTGCAACCTTAAATGGGTATTTTGTTGTGCTTCTGTGGGGTCAAATGTGTGAAATGCCTTTGGAGTTCTCTGCTTCTACTCAGTTACTTGGGTGAATTACTTGTTTTTTGATTGGCCAGGTCCCCACGGCAGCCACATTCTCTGTGGCAGCCATTTCGTGGTGGTGCCCATAGCAGTTCCTCCAATTTCCAAACATGCCCACAGGTCCTAAAATGTTGGGAACCCTGCTGTAGACAATACAAATAGTCTAAATTGGCACTTCCAGTGTACCTGTGTGTTTTTCATACTGTCACAATAACTGCAAATTAGAGCAGAATTTGGTCCAACTAACCCTTTTCAGCATTTCAATTTATGGGTTGCGATTGTTCAGGAATGGTAGGAAAGTGAGCACCTTGTAAATTTCTAAGAATAAATTCCTACAACATTGCTCAGGATCCCCCATTTAATTTAGTAAAATTGTTAATCTAACATATGATTCTTCTGCGTTACTCAATCTAGTTTTCAGTATTTAATTTCAGCTTTGATATGCCCACTGACAACACACACACACACACACAATTCTTTGTTTTCTAACTGTTGCCTAATAACAAATATTTTTTTAGTAGTGCTATCATCTCTTTGTATTCACTATTCACCTTCAACCAATACCACCCCTGGCTCCCCACGGCTAACTTTCTAACTGTGTTATAATGAAGAATAAGACCTTCAAGCTTTTTAATGGCGCAGCTGCCCTTCTTTTTTGACTGAGTGGAGAGCGAGAGAATAGCTGTGGTCAAGGGGAATTCTATCTAGATATTTTTCTGCTCATGTATGAATTTTTATTCCACTTTCATCATTATGGTGCCAGCGCATGGGATACTTCACTCACCTAGCAACAATGGAATGTAAATTGCTGAATTCTCCCTAAATTTATAAGCCAAGCATAGCGATCCTTCATCTCTGAGACTATAAACATTATTTTATCATGCTAATGTGACTTTTTTTTCTGGCAGTATTGCTACTTTGAATGCATGGCTTTGGGGGGAAAATAATAGAGCTTATCAGTGGGAGAAAAAAGAATGGTATGTAAGAGTGTGGACTTTGCCATGACAACATTACCACCACTGCTTCTTGCCCCAGTTTAGCCGTTTTCTTTGCTCTGTATTTCACACATAATCTATTTGCATTTGTAACTAAGGCATTAAGATGTACAAATACCTAGATGCCCCATTGCTTTGAGCAGCTGGACATTTTGTCTGGGTGACCAAAGTGTGCTGTACACCCCTGAGATTCTCAGCTGGGAGCCAAGGAGGGGGGTGGGGGTGGAACTCCACAGGGGTCTAGGCCATGCTGCACCTCCATTACCCAGGAGAGGGGAGGGGAATGGGGCTGAATTGTACATCATGCTTGAGGCTATTTATGGAAACTTATTTGCCCATGGTACAGATCTTCTGAGATTTGCTGCAGCCAATCAGAAGCAGCATGAGAGCCGAACAAACAATACACTGAACAGTGAGCTCCTGCTGGCCCAGCCCTTCTCTAGAACAAAGAGTGTGCGATTGTATGACTGGTAGTTTGAGAGACAGGGATGTGTATTTCCTTATGAGATATGCTCTCTCCAGAACTACTAGTCCCAGAGTTCTTTGTACAAAGGCCAGGAGGAAGGGATAGCTAGTGGGCGGGACAATGCACCATAATAATCAGGGACATTGATCCCAGCAGCAGTAGAAGTCAGTGTGGATGGTTGGATTTTACAGTTCCAAAATATATGTCAGTAAGTTTCTATCTTGAACCCAGACAAACCATACTGTCGTGCCGATGAGTACAAGCTAGGCAGCCAAAAACATAAGGAGGGAGTTAAAGAAAGGGAATTAAAAGAAGCTACGGTGCACCAACCATCCCATTTTTCCAAACAAACCAAGCCTTATTGCAGTCTGGCTTGGGCAACACATTAACTAGAGAAGCAGATAAACAAAACCTATATGAAGATTTTAATAGAGACTATGTGTCAGTAGCAAAAGAAGATGAAGAAAAGCTGCCAGATGCATCATGCAGCTCTGATGCTTTCAGAAGATGGCCAAGTATAATCAACATTAGCGCTACTGTATTTAGATGAAAGTTTACAAAAAGCTGGAGAGAGTAGTGCTACACTATCTCATTCATGGGTGTGTTGTTGTTGTTTTCAAAAATGCAGGCTTGTGTGACCTAAAAATGTTAACAGGTTCTATCTATCAAACAATTATTCTGTCCGGTCTGCTGACTTCTGAAGAAATGCAGGAGCTAGCAAAGTCAACGCCAACAGATGTTGGTGGGCATAACTTCCCTGAATTTCAGAATCAGATCATGGTAGATGAGCGGGAGGAGGCGCATACTATCAGGCTGCAAAAATGGATGCTTGGGTTGTGTTCACAACTTTCTGTTAAAAAAAACAAAAACACCACAGGGTGAAGAGAATTCTGAAAACGTAACTGTGGCTGTGTGATCGGGACTCTATTTCCTAACAGAAATCACTGTAGTGGCAGGAAGCCAAAAGTGGTGTTCTGGAATATCGAGATTACTCCAAACCCAAATAATTGTTCATTGAATGTGCCCTAGCGGTTGCGTCCTGTTCTTTTCTTTTGCTTTCATTTTTACTCTAGAGTAGTTGCAGAGATCCCAATCCACATTGGGGGACCCTGGTGTGGGGGGGTAGGGGCCTGCACACCTGTTCTGGAATAAAAATGAAAGAAGATGCAGCTGCTAGGTATGGGTTTAAAGTAACGTCTTTGGGGCCTTTAGAGTAGCTTTACACTGCAGTCCTGTTTGCTGTGCCCACTCTGGGGATGCGCAGATGTTTTCCAGAGTAAACACCTAAAGAGTGACAGAGAGATGTGCATCTCTCAACATTCAGTGGACATGTGCCAGAGAGTCATGACCAATCAGAGCTTCCACCCACACGGCCACTCTGTGTTCCTGAATGGGTAAGGAGGCGCATCTGATCTTCACACATTGTTTATTGTGAGGCACATTGGTGTAGCAAAGGGTGAGACGGCTCTTAGAGGAAGTGATCCTGAGTTACCTGAAGGGAAGGGGCAGTAAATATAAGAGGAGCATCTTAGAGAGGTCCAAGAGTCTATGTAGTCATGTGTGAATGAGGCAAATTGAGAATTGACAGACCAAGAGATTTAACTGAAAGATTTTCCCGTTTGCTCCTTGAGGAAACAACAGAACTGTTGTACGCTTCTTACTGACGCAAGCAGAGCACAGTCCTTTGGAGAAAGGTATTTTCAATTTGTATGTCTCTAAGTCAGAGTCCCCAATTGTCACTGTGCCCAGAGGCTCCACAATATATTAAGGGTGCCTGTTTTTTGAAAACCACACCTTCCTTGCTCATGTCGGAATCCCTTTGATAGACAGCAAGGCCAGGCTTTCTTTATAGTCCATTTCTAAAATGAAACCATAAATTTAAAGGCTGTGCTTCATCATTGCTCAAGGGGGGAGGGGGAGCTTTTCCAGTCTGCTGATGAAATATAACATTTAATGGGATGTATGAGGCCCAAATTCAGGAAGATCATTTTCAGGGCAGTTAAAGCAGCTTCCCCCCACCCGCCGCCCTTTGCCTTTCCCCATCCCAAAGCCAAAGCATAACATCCACACACATGAAAATCTGTTAGTAATTAAAAATTATTAGAAATAGCTGAGTTGAGCCTGTACAAATTTCAGTTGGTGGGAGAAAAGTATAGCGAAGGGGATTTACAATGAGGAGTGCCTCTGAACAGAAGCAGACGGCGTGTTTATATTTGTAATATAATTCATAAATACAGCACAGTACAAGTTTGAGTTAGTGGTTTTCTCACACCAGCAAATAGTCACTGAATAGGCTTCCTAAAGAGAAATAAAATATCTTGCTGCTGTATTTGAATGCTTGCTCATGCGCTTTCTGTTTAACACACACACACACACACCACACACACACACACGTCAAGTAGAAATTTTGCAGGGAAAAATAGCTCCTCTATAACTTGTGTTCGCAGCGTCCATCAAATAGGAGGAAATGAAGAAAACCTGCCAGACAGTGTCAGATTTATTAACAGCTCCACGACTCTCCAAATTAATGTGTTTTTCTTGTCTTTGACGAGATGAGATGCCCACGTGTTCTACTTACCTTAATGGACGAGAGAAGGAAGTGGTGCTCATCAATTAGCCATCTCATTAAGCTGACTACAGCTTCATTTGGAACGCAGGCACGAGAGCTATCTACTCACGAAGGTTCTTTGCAGAACTACGGTTGTTTTCTCTTTCTACAACATGAGTGCCAGGAGGCCCCATCAGGCCTCTGTGGTGCAGAAAAGATACTGTACCATCACCTGAAGCAATGCTGGCTTTGCTTCAAATTATATTCTAAGATGGTGGGTTACATTCATAAGACTGTGGGCAACCCATACAATCAAACCTATTTCAGAGTGAGATTTAATTACGCCTAGCATGTTGCAACAGGGTAGGATATGTGATGTTTTTACTTGTCGTCAGAGTGGGTTTCTCAGTACCAATGGCTCTGACTTTATTGTATTAAGTTTGCGATTGTAAACTGCCATTGGGGCCCTATCAAGGGCCAAAAGGCAGTATATAAATATTTTTATATAAAAGGATGAACTCACATAGTTTGGTTTCTGCCTATGTCAAAGATCATCCTTTTTAATGAAAATATTTCAAGCAAAGCAATGTTCTTTTTTCTATTTACTGCCCCCTTCTCCAACCCCATCATGGAGTCTTCTCAGGAGTGACCCATAGTGTAAAAAGAAAAAAAAACAGTGGAGGGAAGTGGGGGGAGAAGAAGACAGTCACTTAAAGCAGGATCAAAGGGAAGGATTAATGCACCTTTTAAAATCTGTTAAAAGCTCAATGGAATAAAAATGGTCTTGGCTGCCCATCTAAAAAAACATGAAAGACCAGGGTGATCAAACTTCCGTCAGGAGAGAGTTTGTTGCCACTGAAACAAATTTTGAATTGGGCCCAGATGGAACAGGGTTGACATCATATGATCCTAATAGAGAGTGCCAGAAAGCATGCCGGCCAATGTACCTTGCACTAGCTGTAGTTTCCGGACACTCTTCAAGAGCAAGGTCATATAAAGTATGTTACTGTAATCTAATCTGGCTGTGACTAAAGCATGTGCAACTGTAGCCAGATCCACCTTCTTCAAGAAGGCATGCAAGTGGCACATCATCCAAAGCTGAATGGTGGAACCCTAGCTGCAGCAGCCACGTTGACGCCCAGGTACAATGCCAAGTCCAGCACTTCTTCTGTCTTGTGTGTATTAAGTTTCAGCTTGTTAGCCCACCATCCAGCCCATCCTTGCACCCAGATACCAATTCAGGACTTCCACAGCTTCCCTGGTATTACTTGAAAAAGATAAAGTTGGCTGTCATAACCATATTGCTGACACCCAACTCCAGAGCTACAGATAACTTCTCCAGCAATTTCATATAGATACTAAATAGCATGGGAAAAAGAATAGAATCACCCAGAAGCCAATGATCCAAAAGGCTGAACCATAATCCCCCATTATCATGTTCTGGGAATACTAAGCCATATAGGACTGAAGCCATTGCAGCACAGTATCTCCTAATCCAGTCTTGCCCAACCTGTAGCCCTCCAGATGTTTTGGATTGCAACTCTCAGAATTCTTGGTCATGCTGGCTGGGGCTGGTAGGAGTCGAAGCCCCAAACATCTGGAAAGCACCAGGTTAAGTGTGTGTGTGTTTTCATCCCATACCAGCTAGATGCCCAGAAGAATACCATGGTCACTGAGAGGTGCAGCAGAACAAATATGCACACGCCTCCCCCATCTAGCTCCAAAGGAGACTGAGGCCTTTTCAGTTGCAAAACCTAGTCTAAATCCAGACTGAACAGGTTCTAAATGATCATTTTCCTCCAAGAAACCCTGGGATGCAGTTCCCACCACTCACTCAGCCTATCCACACTATAGATATAAAACGTTTTAAACCAATATGAAACGTTTTAAACCAATAAAAAAACATTTTATATTGGTTTAAAACATTTCATATTGGTTTAAAACGTTTTATATCTATAGTGTGGATAGGGGCACTGTTAGTTAACACCTTAGTCAAACGAACAAAAAAAGCCAAATTTAAAACTGGCTAATTATTATCCAAGTTGGTAGGATTAAGTGATAGATTTTTAAGTAGAGGTCTCCTTCAATACAGCGAGAACACAGCCGTCCTCTAGAGAGGCATTTGCGATCTCCATCAACCATGTCGCCAATCCCCCCCCCCCCGACAGTTTTAATCAGCCAGGATGGACATGGGTCTAATGAGCAAGTGGTTGACCTCAGCCCTCCAAACAACCTGTCCACATTGTCAGGCGGAGCGAGCTGAAACTTATCCGACAAAATAGGACACCAAAAAAAAAACCAACTCAAGGCACCGCCATAAATCCTGCTCTTAATGTGGAGTCCAAGTCAGAACAGATGTGAGTGACTTTATCGCAGGGAGTCAAATCATTAATTTATTTGGTTCAGTTGAGGTTCAACTGGAACTGAAATTGTTCCAGTTTGGTTCCAGTTCAGGCCAATAAAGGTTCAGTAGCTAGTTCAACCAATTCCATTCCGGTTGACGTGAAGGTGCATTATTTAAAATGATCACTTGCACAGTGGGGTAGAGCAAGCAAAAGTCCAAAACTATTGAGTGTCAGCAATAAATACTAAGTACTTAAAAGTGTTAATTTGATTTGTATTGTTTAATTTTAATTGTACAACCAGAGCCGTGTGTAATTGGTGGCGAAGCAACCACATCTGTTTTTAAAAAAGGAAGGAAATAATTACAGAACTGTCACTGTGGCTAGTTAACGTCAATATTATGAAGTTTTCAACTGATTTTAAGAACGATGAGAGCAGCAAAGAATTACCTTAAGATCTCTCTCTTCTAGATAACGTAATCCCCCTGCTATGTAGATAGATTATCTACCTGTTAGTAAGACAATGGGTGATCAAAACCTTTTTAATCCCCTGGAAATCAGGAACTCCCAGAGGCAGCCCAGAAGTAGGTCAACCTCTCCAATAAGCCCTCCTCCCATACACCATCCTTCCCATTGCATGAGCCTTGGACAGCCTGTTCCCCTCTCTGATACTCAGGGTCTGGACTAGGTTAGGCTGCTGCTGCTGCCCTGTATAGCCTTGTTTGACTGGGGCCAGCAAGGCCTAGTTACCACGGATGCCTAGTTACCACCTATACAATATGGCTGAGCACTGTCGCCTGGGGAAGCTACCCTGCAGGGCACAGCAATAGTGTACCCTCCCCGCTTTTCTTCTTCTAACAGGTGCACTGCAAATCCTTGTCACTTGTATCCACTGGCGTATTCATTTGAGTGGGCCCTGTTTGCTCCTTATCTCTACTTTTCCTGTTTTTCTGTAATCTTGGCCAGATCTACATCAAGCAGGATATGACACTTCGAAAACAGTTTGAAAACTGTATGTGGAGTGTGTGTCCTGGGCCCCAACAGTTGTCACTACTGTTATTTCCTACCCCACTTTGGCATTCACAAATTAAACCCTATTTCAAATATATTCCTGTTTCATTTTCCACTTTCGTATATAGTCTCATTGTACTGTACATGTAAAGGCCACTTGATAGACACTGGATGTGTCCAATGTTGCCCGTATTTTGTATTGTTGTATCACTTCACATACGTGTTGTATGTTCATCCCTTCTACGTTGTGACTTGTTTGTCACTCAAACCCCTGTCACAAAGGGGGAATTAGGCCTCCAGTTCATTTCCTGCCTAATGCTTCTCCGGCCCAGCCCTTGAAGAGGGCAGAGGATAGAAAGAAGCCTATTCAAACTCAAAATATATAAACCCAGATATTGGTTGTATTTTATGTGCTCATTCTGGTGAAGCCAGTTTGTGTGACACATCAGATGTTTTGTTTGATTGAAAACTCATTCTTAACTTATTTTTCCCACTAGTTCTGTTCTGGTTGAGGTTTAACAGAGACTTTCACTGAATTGCTCAGGTTCTGGTACAGATCAGGAAAAATTAATTGGCCTGGGTTTCGGTCCAAGTTTGGTTTTATTCTCTTCTTTTATCAGAGTGACTTGCAAACTGGTCACTGTTGCCTTCAGAGTTGTGTTTGATGGCAATGCAAGACAGGGCCTTTTTGGTGGCCGTACCCAGGCTTGTGGAATTCCTTCTGAAGGGAGGCTAGCTTTGTCTCCTCTCTGCTGCCCCTCTGTTGGCAGGCAAAATGCTTTATTTGAGAAAGCCTCAGGTGTGTAAGTGGCTCTGTTGGGTTAGGTGCTGTTTTTAATAATGTTTTTCTGTAATTGTTACATTTTCATTGTACTTCTTTAATTGTTTTAACATTTTTTTTTCCTGTAAGCCTCCCGTGGTGCCATTTTTGGTAGAAAGGCGGGGTACAACTAAAATAAATAGTTTTACTGATTTCCCAGCGATCACACATGGTCCAGCGTGTACAGGAGTAACTCAAACACTTGTTTCTCAGCAGGAGCAAACTTCTGAACAAGCAAAAAGAAGCAAACATTTCCTCTACAAAGCAGCTTGTCATTTACCACTCCTTTTGCTTTGCAATCACATAATGCTCAGTGCACCAATAAAAGAGTTCAGGGGGAAAGGCTTTTAAACACAGCTTTTTGGCTAGAATAAATAACACTAAGAGTTGAGGGTTCTAATCTAGATTGGGGGGTTATTGTCTCTTTTATGAGGCACGGAGCCACATGGAGAGCAGTGGGATGGTTGTTTACACATCACTTTGGGTCTTGTTAATACATTAGCTTCTGTAGAAGTTGCCGAGCTGGGTCAGTTCCACGTCAGTCAGAGCAAAACCATTTTTTGTTATTTTGCCCTCTGGCTCACCCAGAACAAAGAGAGCTGATAATGCTGTAATGAATTTTAATCGGCAACTGAAAAATTCTAGTGTGCTCCTGAGAAAGAGTAATGGTGGGAGCATTTCCGAAATCCTATCGCTATCAGGATTTTAGGTGCGTGTGCCTTCCAAGACATAGTTAGGCTACATTTCAGCACAGGGGATATGTGATGATATTTTCATTATTGTATCTCTATTGTTTAAAAAGTTCGTATGCAAAGTCTCCATAAAACAGTAACCATAAAAAGCCCAAAGTACTAGATGATGTACTAGGCCAAAGGGGGGGGGGGACTGGATGCAGAGGGAAAGTAGACGGCGTGGGGAGGATTAAGGGCATGCTTGCCCACTGCTTCTTTCCTGCAAGTGCCCCAAACACCCACAAATTTTGCACATTGCAGGCAAACAACAAGATTTCAGCACAGGGAATAAGTGATGATATTCTCGTTACTGTATCTGCATTTTCGTTTGCCCTTCCTTGTTTCCTCGAGCCACCCATAGCCGTTACTTAGATTGTGCGCCTTTAGTGGACTGTGATAACCGTGATGAAAATTGCTGTAAGGCCTCCCCAAGTACAGAGCAGGTATAAATATAAATAAGTCGGTTCCAGGGGTGCATTCTCACTCTAATAAAATATGTCTTGTAAGACCCCTGAATCGCCTCCATCAGGTTTGCACAACTTGTGATGTGCAAAGCCAGAACACGGTTCGACAGCTCCAGGGACACGGCAAAAAGCATGATGATTATCGAGCTGCCATACATGGTATTTTGGCTTTCATTCAGCTTGGTGCATCGCAAGTTTTGCAGGTCTGGTCTACATGTTAACTCTATTATTGCGCTTGTTATGTGAATGTCCAAACCCCACCTGAAAAATTTCCTTAATGATTCAAATGTCGCTCCTCTTCTGTCTGTTATGGGAAGTTTCCAAAGGCTCCTTGAGCATGATGTGCCGTCTACTTAAGAACCGTCCTGGCGATGTGTTTGAGCAATGCGTACCACAATAGATTCTGGTCCCTGTGGTCGAGGCTCCTGAGGCAGTATCCTAATAATTATAATACTGATTAAATGTGTTCATCTCAGAGGAGTTCTGTGTTCTGTAAGAGCTATGCTGCCATGCGCAGCTCCTAGTCAGCACACTTTCATCCTGTCTCACATCTTGCGCTGACAGCTAATGAAATACTCTACAAATTATTTCATTTGCCATTTACGCCTTTCCTCGTTAAATTGCCGTTAGAATGCTTGATTCTTTCCTTGTGAGGCTTGCACCTTTCACCTCTTGCTTGCTTGTGGTTTAACTAGAACATCTGCTGTAGAAAAGATGGCTGATTTTGTTTTTACATCTGTTTGGTTGAACATATAAGTACAATTGAGATGTAATTAGCTGCCTGGGAAGATGCATTTTGAAACGAGCATTCTGAGACGGTATGCCAGGGTTTGTATTGTTTGCAATGTTAGGGGTCTCTATTTGAAAACGTATGTAAGAAATTTTAAATCACTTTCCTCTTTATTCATCAAAGTATAAAAAAATACCAGTTTTATCCAATTAGAGCTCTATTGTAGAGTGAGTTATAAGTTTAGTGAAAAATTCCAGAGGAGTAGCAGTGTAAAGTGCCAAACTACTTATGACACCCTGGTTTGGGGGAGAGGATGTTTTTTTTGTTTGTTTTAGCTTTAAAAGCAGCTGGGATTAGGATAAGGGCTGTGAGGCTAGGGGAGGATTTAAAACAAAAAAAACCTCTTTGCCTGGTGGAAATACGCACAGCTGCTAATGGCCTAAAGGGGGACTTGGTGCTGAGGACTCCCAGGATGATGGTCCTTGTGGACCTCAATATTCATGCCAAGGTTGCCCAATCTGGTGCAGTTTAGGACTGCATGGGTGCCATGACAACCAAGGGGCTGTCCCAAAGTGCCATCGGCCCGACACGTGCAGCACATCACACTCTGGGTTTGGTTTCCTAGGTTGTTCCAGAAGGCCGTGATTCGAAAGTGGGGGATTTAGTATCTACCCCTTTGTCATGGTTGGATCACTACCTTTTGAGGTTCAGAATCTCCCCCCCCACACACACACACACAAAAGGAGGGAATGGTCCATCCCCAGAGACTAATAGAGCCTAGTGGCTTCTAAAGGACTCAGAGGATTTTCCAGTTGATGTGATTGATGCTCCTCTTGAAACCCTGGTCACTCTGTGGGACATGGACTTGCCCAGGGAGAGTGATACAATAGTGCCCAACATCCTGTCACTCTTGGCGGAGCCAAATTACTGCCTTGGTATACCTTGGAGCTGAGGGCAATGGAACAACAAACGGCACATCGTCTGGAACACAAACAGAGAAAGACTCATGCTGAATCTGACCAAAAGTTGGCTAGAGCTCCATATTGAGCCTACTGTGTGGTGGTGAGGGTGGCAAAGAAAAAGTTCGTTTCCACCTCCATTGCATCTTCATGGTGTTGTCCAGCTGAACTATTTTTGGGTGGTGATGGGATTAATACAAGCTGACCCTGAGAGGGAATTGGTCACAACCTCAACAACTCGCTGTCATCAATTTTGAAGATAAAACTATTCATATCTGGCATGACTTAGGCTGCCTCTACATGAGACATTTAAAGCTCTTTGAAGTCTCATTAAAAAATTTACCTCTACAAGAGCGGAGCGTAAATTGGGAGTTGAGGCGCTTTATCTCTCCGATTATGCGCATTATTGAATGCGCGTTAAATAGAGAGTTTTATTTTGCTGCGGCCGTTAAAGTGCATTTTGCCTATGTGAACAAGCGATTCTCCGCATTAACTACTTGTAAAGCGCATTTCAAACAACTGGTAAGGCCACCAGTTGTGCACTCAATTACCTCTTGCGTACAAGCATTTATGATAAAGCGCTTCTGCGATTATGCGCATAATCGGTTAACCAGGCGTCAAACAGAATCCATCTAGAGGGGGTCTTGGACTCCTCTGTTACTGTGGTTCCATTAGCAGAGTAGCAGAGGTATTCAGAGCACCATCTGCTGCAGCTGTATTAGATGAGTTTCAGTTGTTCAGCTCTGAGGAAGCAGACGACGTGCTTGGATGAGTTCAACTGACCACTTATATGCTCGATGTTTGCCCATCTTGGCTTGTAACGTCTAATAAGGAAGGGATGGCTGGTTGGGTCCAGGAGCTTGTAAATCTGCTGAGAGAGTGGACAGTACCAGCCTCCTTAAAATAATAATAATAATAATAATAATAATAATAATAATATATTTCTTACCCGCCTCTCCATTTGGAGTGAGGCAGGGAACAGCAGTAAATATAAAATATGATAAAATACATAAAACTGATTAAAAACATGGTGCACATTATTAAAATAGCAATAAAACATCCTAAAAACATCCTAAAAAGAGGCTGTGAGGGCCAACTAACTGAAACTCCATCCAGACAAGACGGAGGTACTGTTAGCAGGTGATTCAGCTGCCCGGTTGAGTGGTGTTCAGCCTATCATGGAAGGGATTGCACTCCTCTGAAAGATCAGGCACATATCTTGGGGTTGCTCCTGGATCTGTCATTGTCACTTGAGGCCCAGGTAGCCTTGGTAGCAAGAGTGCCTTTTAGCAGCTTAGGTTGCTATACCAGCTGCAACTCGACCAGGGTGGAGATAGCCTGGTTGGATTACTGCAATGCACTCTACATGGGGCTGCCTTTGAAGAGGGTTCAAAACAGAGCTGCTAGGTTGCTAAATAGGACTGGCCGATATGATCATGTGATGCCGGTGCATTGCCAGCTGCACTGGTTACCACTCCATTTCCAAGTCCAATTCAAAGTGGTGGGGTTTTTTGCTTTTGTTTTTACCTTTAAAGCCCTAAATAGCTAGGGACTAGAGTATCTAAAGGAATGTCTCCTCCAGCATGTACCTACTTGGACGTTTAGGTCTGCTTTGGAGGCCCTCCTGCAGGTGTCCCCACCAAAGGAAGCTAGGCAGGTGGCTACAAGAGAGACGACCTTCTCGGTTGTGGCACCCCACTTATGGAATGACCTCCCCAAAGAGGTTCACCTAGTGTCTATGTTGTTATCTTTTCGGCCCCAGCCAAACACCTTTCTTCTCTTTCAGATATTTTAGAGACTTAGTTCTAGACTTTTATGGCTGCTTTATCGATTCCTGTACAGCTTGTTGTTTTCTATCATACTGTATTTTATTCTTTTAAATATTCGTATTGTATTTTATATTTTTAACTGTTCTATGGCATTTTAGGCTGTTTCTAATCCCACTAGAAAACATTTGTTATTGGGCAGATCAACAATATAATAATAAATAAATAACGTACGATAGGGAATTCTAGGTCTCCCCTCAAGCTCCCCCCCCCCCAGTGATAAAATAGTGTAGGGTGGCAATTTCCATCAATAAATGGTGCAGGGATAATCTTTTCTGGACCCCTGCACCTCAGACCCAATCACCTCCCCACTGCAGTGCTTTTAAGGCTAAAACAGGGGTTGCAGGATTCAATCATGTGTATCTCCTGCATTGCATATAGTTTGGCTCTGAGCCTGTGGCATAAAAAAAACTGATAGAGTCCTATGGCACCCTTAAAACTAATATGTGTATCTACACACCTACAGAAGTTAGATATTTCACATTTTTGTTTTGCTCTTTAACTGACACTACAATATGCTGTAGTCATTGAAGCATGGTATTTAGCCTACTTACGTGCAGGTATAGGGGTTTTCCTTCTACAAAAGATTAAAACCTTTAAAATACAATATAAAACATTAAAACATTTAACAAAACAATTTTAAACACTCAATAATAAAATAACCATTTAAAGCCTTCTTATATGCTGTCAAATGCCTGGGGGTGTAGGAAAGTTTTAACCTGGCACCGAAAGATGATAATGTTGGTGCCATGCAGAACTCAGAGGGAGAGTATGCCACAACTGGGGGGCCACCACTAAGAAGGCTCTCTCTCTTGTTGCCACTCTCCAAACCTCCCTCTGAAGAGGCAGCTCGAAGAGGGCCTCAGATGATGGTCATAGTGTACAGGTAGGTTCATACTGGGAGATATGTTACAGTCCTATTCTACTTTGTGCCCTTTTATTCAAGATTTTTTTTATTCCTTTAAACTAAATGAGCCTGCTCTGTGTTTCAAACATAAAGCGTGGACTTTGAAAAGAAAATTGAGCGATAAGGGTCAGGAAGACAACTACAACCCAACAAGATTACTCATTTATCAATAGTGTATGTGAAATAGTGCATTTTTAATTTTTAATTATATTACACCAAGAGATGTACAATCATTTCCTTGATATACATTTCTTAAGACACATTAACATGCATATTTTCATCAACTGTGTGCTTATGGCCATCACTTTTTCATTATGTTGAATGCAGGGTGGGTTTTTTCCTTGTGGTCGTCTAATAAACACTGATGGTGTTACTAGTTTGTATTGAGGATTTGGTATGCTTCATCAAAATGGCAGCTCTAATTAGGTTCCTTGAATTAGCTAATGGATTTTGAGAAAGATAGCTTACAAAGCTCTTACAGCTGTCCAAGATATTCCTGCCATGGCAGAAAGACAAAAGCCCCCTGGAAGCTACAGATTTTAAAGCTTTAGAAATGCAGCTGACAGTTAAAAAGATAAATTACATTTGTATTTATTCCCGTAAAAGTCCTAATACTGGATTAATGTTATCCCAGTAGCCATCCATCCATTAAAAGCTTTCTTTTATTATAAGGATGCTTTTTGACCACATGATCTATCTACTTTCCTCTGACATTCTAGGCAGCCTATAAATAACCTTTAAAGAAGAGAGAAGCAAATTATTTCTTCAGAATTACCAACGCAGAGAATTTGAAATTTAAGCGTACTAAGGCAGTATATCCTTACAATAGTTCTGCTTAGAGATAACTATTATAAAACTAAGGAAGTCCACCAAATGGGCCGCTGAACTTCTACTGGTGAGATTGATTTATGGATTCATAATAAGTATAGTTTAGGATTTCCATCCCCAAATGTAGGGTTAACTAACATCATCACGTTAACATGTAGCTGTAACTCCGGAGAATGCACAGTGACTTTAAAAACTAGAGTGATAAGATTCCTTTATTTATATATCCTTTTTTATTAAGTGATAACCATAGATATTGTAGACACAAAGGCCTGTTCAGACAACACGGTAAGCCAAAGTTAGGCCGCTAACCCTTTTGCAGCAGATGGTTAGTGAGTGTGTTTAAACCGTGTTTATGTAGCCACCACAATTAGTAATGGTTCACTCAGCACGCTAAGCCATAATGTTTAGCTCAAAATGCTTAACCACCATGGCTTAGCGTGTCATCTGAACAGGGTCACTGTTTTGCCTGAATATGGTGTCTGACAAGAAAAGAAAAGCCATTTTTGTGGTGTGATCATTTGGAAATGCTGACAGGACTTGAGTTGAAGAGGTGTATGTTGGCTGTGGTTAGACTGTGTGAAAAGACTGTGTTTTTGCTCTTTCAGTAATGAATTAGAGACTCTCAGCCTCCTCCTATGTGACCAAACCCCTGAGTGTGTGTCCACAGCAGCTGTTTTTTGTTGAGCTGTGCCTGGGATATCACTCATGTTATCCACACCACAGTCTAAATGGTGTTTCTGATTAGGGTGCTGGTCTAGGATTTGCTGCTGAGCAGCTGGATGTCTCTTTAACAAAGTGCCGGATCCTCCCTCCCCCTGGTGTTTCTTGTGAGGACTAGACAGATGCTACAAGAAGCATTGGAACCTATGTGCTGCTTGAAAAGGCAATGTAGGTTGGTTTATTTACAACAAGAGTCACTCAGAGGTAGGCAATCTAGACTGATGTGTAGAAAGCTGTCTGGAGAACTACTCCCTTGTGGCAGATACGTGTGAGGGGAAGTGCTGTTGTTTCAAGGCTGGGACCCTTCTTCTCAAGGAGATCCTGGCAGGTGGCTTCAAGCCTACCCAGTTTCACTCCCAATACTCCTCTAGACGTTCTTTCCTTGCAGCAGGATATTGAATAGACCAGGCCCTTGCTGGTTGCCAGGAATGTTTTGATCAGGTAGTCCCCTTAATTTCACATGGCAGCACAGCAATCAGAAGCAAAACTTCCCGTAACCATTCTAATGCTCTGCCCTGTCAGATTGGAATGATGAAACAGTATTGTGAATATGGTTCATGACTTGCAATAGCTACTTTTAGTGCTGACCCAAAATAAGAGTGGCTTTCTGGAAAAGTGTTTTTATTTCTCATATTTGTTTTCAAAAGAAAGTGAAAGAGTCACAAAGGGGTGGCCACAAACAGGAAAGAGGTCACATATCTCAGTTACCAGGGCCAGCATCTGATTCTCCCTCACCCTGAAACTACTGACATAGAGCTTTTCTACGTGAGTCTGTTAATCTGTTCTGTTTACTTTTGTTTTCATGGCAGAATTGAGATCCAAGCACTACAGGAAGAGTGCTTTCCTGCTACATAAACTCTAGGTGGCACTGTGGTATAGCAGAATAGTGCAATTATACAAGAGGAAATCATGCTTTCTTTCACTTTCATGATTAAATGTCACATTTTCCCTAAAAAAACAACACCTTGCTGAAAGTGCTGAATAAACACATAAGTGAAACTAGAGGGTCAGGCCATCTTCTAAAGAATCTGTAAGCAACCGCGAGCAAGGAATGATGAGCACGTGTAGAAACACCCATAGAGTTGACCAATTGCAACTCTATATGTGTCCAGAGTTGAATCAGGCTGAAAGTCCTTCTGCACACTGTTAGTAGACAAATATAATCACCAGCATGGGACAACAGGGAGTGTTGGTCCAGTTCCTCAGCAATGGGAGACATATTCCCTTTCCCCCATACAGAATTAGGGCAATACAAGAGCTTTGTTAGCCTTCAGTAATGTCACTGATTGGCTACATGGCACTGTGGTGCTATCACATTCGCCACATGATTCCTAATTGCCTGAGATCACAGTGAGGAAGTAGATCTAAAATGGCACCAAAGGTACAGCATTTTAGGGGGGTGGAAGGTATGGGATGAGGGGGATGTGAAAGACCTCTAAGGAACTGGAATCATTTGAGAGGACTTTTGCACCAATCAAATGCCTACTTCTCACCTCCAAAATATTTGAGTGGGGGGAAATTTGGTTCAATAGTAGTTATTTTTCTAATGTTTTGTAAGACAAAATAACTGAACTACACACTGCTACTCCAAATCCCTTCTGTGTACTACCAGCTTCTTTCAGCAGAATGATCTCTTGGGTATGTCTTGTAGGTATTAGCCCAGTTTCTTGAAGTCGAAACCAGAAAATAAATGGCTTTCCAAGTTGCTGTGCAATGTTTGTTATATACAGGTGTGATAGGCACTGAGGCTGAAACATTATGCTCACTTACTTCAGAGTAAATAACATTGACTTTTAAGTAAATGTTTTTAAGAATAAGGTATAAGGAAGACAGCAGCAATACTTTACAATAATTTAGCATTCAGCGTTAGCTTAGTTGAATTGTTACAGCTGTTGTAAATTGAGTGGGTGGGTTGAAATCCGCACTCTGTTGGTGTGACCTATATGTTACAAATATGCCAGCTGCTTTCTCTCAGTATTGTAAGATGAGAGAGTGCCAAAAGAAGGCAATTTTAAGTATTCTGCTGTGTGTATCCTAAGTAAATTGCCATATAGAGATTGCCCTCCACTATTATATCTCATTAAGATATTGTGTTGGGAAGAAGTAGTAATTGATGTCATCTCAATTTCTTTTCTTTTTCTTTCTTTCTTTCTTTCTTTCTTTTTTTGGTAGGGGGTATAAAACAGAGACCGAAGCATTGCCTGGAGAGTAAAAAAAAATTGGGAGTCTCTTTTTTATTGTTTGCCATTGTGTATAAACTGTGGAAAGTTCAATTGTTATCATCAGCTGAGTCCCTTAATCTCATTGCTCTTTGTAGGCCTTTACAGATTTATTCATATTGTAGAACAACAGGAGAGAGTATATGTGCCAGAAGTTCAGACATTGCCCTTAACTAGCTCAAACTTCAACCTTTTAGTATTATTTTTAATGAAAATCTTGAGACTGTTTTTCGCCTTACAGGCACATTTTGGCTAAGAACCTTTCAGCACAAGAAATGGCTTTTCCCAAATGACTCTCTTTTTCATTCGTATGATCACAGACAGCCAATTTGACCAGGAATCATATTTTCCCCTCTTCTGTGCCTCATGTTCTGGTAAGGCTAAAAATTAAACATTTGTCATGCCAAATAGTGCCTTCACTGAAGCGAGGAGGACTGGACGGTTTTTCTTGTGTGACGACGCAGGACATTAAAGCTCCACAGTTTTCAAACTGGCTTTGCGCTATTCACAGTGCACAGCCTTCCTTGTGCTTTCGACAGCAACACGGGTGGGATTGTACGTGTGTGAGAATGCAAGGTGGAACTCTCCTCCATCCTAGTGCTTGATAAATTTCATCTATTGTAATTCTCCCTTTGAGAATTACAATAGATGTAACCATTTCTTTTTTATTAAATTATATATAGAAATGTCACCCATTAAAATATATCTATAAATCAATACATTGATTTCACCAACTATAACTTCTCTCACTTCCATTACCTCCATTCACTACTACTAAGTGTGAAGTTATAACATACCTCCTCCAAAATATTCTACTGTCACTCCTACTAGTAGTAAACCCAAGTCATAAGTGCCAACAGCATTGTAGCCAAAACCGTGCCAGTTAGGAACAAGATGGAACCCTGAGGTTTGCAGAAGTGAAACACATCTTTTCTCTCTCTCTCTCTCTCTCTCTCTTTCATTTTTTTAACAGTTAAAGGGACAACCCACCCCAACAGTCCAGTAAGGACTGAGCATGGTCGGTAGCTATGGAATGTAGAGGGACGGATGCAAAAGAAACAAAGAACATGGGGTGGGGAGTGAAATGGCCTACTTGGAGGGAATGGATGGCGGCAACCCTGAAAAGGAAGACTTCTGTTAGGAGGGACAGCCTACTGCAATGTTTTGTTGTAGGTCCAATTTATAAAAAAACAAAATGCAAGCTATTTTACAATATCAAAGCTACTGCACATGCGTTTTCATTAGGAAAGTGTATTCCACTATCTTATAAGGGGCATTCAACACTTCATGCATGTACATGTTAAGGAACCCACCCCTCAAAAAAGATGACCTGGGACTTGCCTTTTAAGAAGCAGGAAATCGCTCAACCTCAGTCAGTCCCAAAATACGTTCCCTCAGCCTCCTCTTAGTGATGTCAATTGAAAGAGAAGTCTATGGCCAGCTGCAGGTTACAAAATCAAGGGCCATGGATTGGAGGAAGGGTGGGAAAAAGCTTCAGTGAAGAAGTCCATTGTATGTTTGTTTGAGAAGATACGTTATGAACCCTTGAGGAAATTATTCAAGCACATTAAGTCACACTTTAAAAAAAGAAGACCCTGAGATGCTTGCAAAACCACTGCTGCAAACAGTCCCGGCAGCAAACATTTAATTCGGCTCCGTGCTTTGCTACAGGTAAAAGAAGAGCCTAATTGTCTTTAATTAATCCCTGGGAGCCAAAACAATATTAGCTGCTGCATTTCCACTAAGCTGCTTCTAAAGTCAAAGAGTCACGAGTGATGTTACAAGGTCACTGGGGCTCAGTTTTCATCCAGACAAATAATGGTCATGTGCTGCTTTAAGAATCTTTGACCTCTTGGACTGAAGTAGTTGTAAGGCTTTTATGCAAGTTTGCAGGGTTCAGAGGCCACAGCATTTGACTCAAGAAAACCCTTTAAAAAAAAGTGTTTGAAACTAAATAATGATGTAGTTGCAAGTTAGAGCCGATTTCTATTTACACATGAATTTTTACATGTTTTCCCTCGTTTGTTTTGTGTGCATGCATTTGACTAAAGAGAAAGCTATGTATCTGTCGTTCCTGGTTTTTTTTAAAAAAAAAACTTTGTGGCTCTGCTTGAATGGACTTTCACCCACAATTGTGTCCTTAAAATTCTCAGTTTTCCATTTTTAAAATGTTATTGCTCTTCTGGTTGCTGAGATGCATTTTCAAATCCCGCTGACCAAACTGTGATAAAGAGGTGAGCACACCAGTTTTCGGAGATATTTTCAGCAGTATACACGCCCAGATGCACACACGCAGTACTCCCTGCCCAGTCTTCTTTCGCACACAGAGGGTTTTCTCTCTGTCTCCCATCTCCCAGTTTCTAGCCTTGTCTTTCTCTCCCCCTCCCCAACCCGTTTCTTGCTATTTCTTCCCCATCTCTGGCCTTCTTTCTCTCCCTTCCCAGTCTCTAGCCTTGCTCTTTCTCTCCTCTCATGCCTTTACCTCATGGCTTCTCCCCCTCCTAGCCATTAGCCTTGGTCTTTTTCTAACCCTTTGCCTTGCTGTTTCCCTTCCCTCTGAGCCTGTAGCTTCTCCTTTTCTCTCCCCACTCTTTTACCTCACTGTTTCTTCCCACTCCCAATCCCCTAGCCTTGCAATACATGCCCCCATAGTGGTGAAGACTGTGACAACGTGATCTCCTGTGTGTCTGCTCAGGTACAACTTCAAGGCCTCTATTTGCTCATCTTCTATTTCTTTGCCTTTAAACCAGACTTGAGCCAGGGAACCCCTTCAAATAAAGGTCACTTTCAAATAGTGCACTTCTGTCTGACAGCCCTTCAAATAGACAACTGGTTGTTGTTGTTTTGTAAAGTAGGACACATGACCAACCTAGATGGGTCGGTCAATCCAAGGCATGAGGATACTAAGCCACAGGTGCTACAACATGCAGTTCAGTAGCTCACCACACAGACCCCAAAGCTGCTAGTCCTGATTGTGATGGTGCTTTTCTCCCAGCCCAAGCCTTTAGGTGACACCCTAGTTGGGATATGAGGGGTGGGGCTAGTCCATAAGAAGTGAAACAGCCGTCATAAACCTGGTCGCAACTCACTCGGCCAGTGCCCTTTTGAGGAGTAAATCATGAGGAGGAACCAGTTCTGTCAGTCACTGCACCCATAGGTCCAGAGGGGCTGTAGCTCAGTTACAGAGCAGTTGTTTTTCATGCAGAGGGGGTCCAAGGTTCAATCTCTGACATCTCTAGTGAAAAGGAATTCAGATAACGGAGCTACAGAGCCCTCTTCATGGGACCTTAAAGAGAGACTGCCGGTTACACCTGGCAACTCTGGACTAGATGAAACAATAGTCTGGTTCTGTATAAAGCGGCTTCATATGCTTATGCCACATAAGTGCATGTGGTAAAATTAATTGCAGTCACACACACACACACACACACACACACACAGCTTCTGGACAACTTAGTCCTACTGCCATGTATATCTGCAACCAGTCTTCTAAGACCATGCTGTAGGGTGACCAGATAAAATCCAGGTCAGGGCTCATGTAACTTTAACAGTTGTAGAGAAAGGGGAATTTCAGCCAGTGTCATTTGTATACAATTAGTTCCTGGTGAAATTCCCTCTTCATCACAACTGTTAAAGGTGCAGGGGCCCTGCCTTCTTTTGTATATGGTCAATCTAGTATAGTGCCTGCAACTTTAACTGTTGTGATGAAGAAGAAATTTCACCAGGAACTAATTGCATACAAATGACACTGGCTGAAATCCCCTTTTCTCTACAACTGTTACATGAGCCTGACCTGGATTTTATCTGGTCACCCTACCATGCTGTTTGTTGGATTAGGCCTAGACATGCGGCACCTTACTGGATTGCATCATCCCAAATGCCTAACTTTATAAGCATTTGCTTTGCCATTGCCGTAAAGAATCATGGTAGGAAAACTCCATTTAAGGTTCTACCTTGACTCTTTTTCTTTTTAAGCAGTGGCCTTTTCCCGGTTCAGAAAAAAAAAAGAGAGGAAGCCTGTAATTTGCTTTCGGCTGTGAAATGTGCAAGCTGTGCTTTTACATTTTGAGCACTCTCTGTTTGAATCTTAACTTCTGTTATCTTGCAGAATTGTCAAAGAGGCATCTATTGGAATCTCATTCATTTGCTCAAGTAGAGATGTAAACACCAAAAGCTCATTTCCTTGTAAACTGTCTTTTCCCTCTGCGGCTGACAAAGATGAAAGCTTGAAATATTGTAAAGTTATGTTCTTAGTATGGGTTTTATTTTTATCATATTTTTTTTCAGCTATTCTTTTCTTCCCTCTTATTATTGAGGCCGCTAAATCATTTCAGTAAAACATGCAAGATTTCAGTGTTCTGAAATAAGTGCTGGCGTTGTAAGTGTAGCCTTTGTAACGCACCCTTTGAAATACATTGGTCTTGACTTCTTAAGTGGGTGATACCATCAATGAACAATACCGCTCAGTAATGCTTTCCCACATGTTTTATGTACATACAAGACAAGCACGTTCCTATCAGTAGATCCAGTTCTGTTTTGACTTTTACAGCGTTGTAACTGGAGGAATCGGCACACTCCTTTAATCAGAGTGCAATTGTTATATGAGCTTGTGAATGGAAGACTTCTCCTCTTCACCCTAGAATTGTTTAAAAGAAAGGTTAATTTTCTTTATGTCGATTTTAAAAAAAAATCTGTGGTCCATATAGAGAATCTGAAGATAAAGAACTTCACGGTTTTAAACTTGTACAAAGTCCAACAAGATGAATTAATACCCCAAGCACAGCCCCCCCTTACGCACACGCACACACAATATCAGCTTAACCCTGGGTCATTGAAACGTGACCCAAATAAGAATGCTTTTTTTCAGCACTATTCAAACACTGGCAGCTCTCCAAGGTGGAAAAAGTGATCCCAGCTGGAAAACTTCTACAGAGAACCACCTATGTGCACCCTGTGGCATGAACTTGGCATGCCGACAGACTGCCTTGCCGATGGTAAAAGAACACAGGAGACGGCCTCTTTAAACTTGGCATATTGGCAGCTGGAAGCCTGAGTTTCCCATCTGGCCTCCAGCATAGCCCATAGTCCCAGCCTTCTCCCCCTCAATTATGCACATCAGTCACTTTCTCCCAATCAAAAGGCATAATTGAATCCCTTCTTCCAGTATAAAGCGTGAACAGCAACAAAGGCTCATGTTGTAGGGCTCAACATGGAAATGTTGACTCTATCCCTTTTTTAACTCTTCCCCCCCTTTTTTTTTAACAAGAGAGCCTTTTCAGTGGTGGCACCCTTCCCCCACTGGATTCTGGTCCCCCACTGGATTCTGGAATATCCTCCTAGTGAGAGATACTCGCCTGGAGCCTACGTTGTGGTTTCTTCAGTGCCAGGTGAAGACCCTTCTATTCTTCTTGGCTTTTTTGTCCTTCAGTTGTTGTTGTTTTAAAAAATGTGTTGGTGCATTTTAAGATCTTTGCACTGCTGTTACCTTTTACCTTGATTTTCAGTCTGGTTTTAATCTGTTGATTAACTTTTTAAGTTTATAGACTGCTGTACATCTAGCAAGATTCCTGAGCAGTGAACGATAAGAAGGAGAAAAACGCTCGTGTATAAAATAAAGGATGGGGAAGTCCAATTTTTCTAATGGGTTTACTCAAACTTTTTGAATCCCCTTCTAAACTTACTCAGGATATTATAATAATAATAATAATAATAATAATAATAATAATAATAATAATACACCCGCAGACCCTAGCCAACCATCACTACTCAGGGCTAACCACCCTTCTAGTGTGAAAAACTGGTTCCAGAAAGAAGGAAAAAAGCCTCGAATGGGCAGCATCAAGGCCGAGAACGCTACATGAACCTAACAGTCGGCCAAAACAGAAACGAACAGGCAATGAACAAGGAAAAGCACAACCACCCAAACTCCCCAGACATGTTTTGCCTGTTCCACAGACAGCCACCAAGGTGGGACACCCATGGCAACGCATAGCTTGCTCAGATGAAATGAACCATCACGTTATGCGTTGTCACTGTAAAAGCACACAACTCGAAACAACAGCACCAGGATACCAATCAGAACTTCACAGACTATTTATGGAAATCTACTCCCACCTAATGGGCACTGTAACAGAACAAAGATAAAAAAAGAGTTATAATCAATAACAAAGGCTAACGGAACATGAAATTCAAAAAAATCAAAGACAAAATAGCACAACAGAACATAACGTTCATTGACAAAAAAGAAAAACACACATACCTCATCAACATAGCAATACTGAATGACAAAAATGTTGTTGAAAAGGAAGAAGAAAAGAGAGACAAATATACACCACTGGCCATGGAAGTCAAAGAACTATGGCAACAGGAAAAGGTCACCATTATTCCATTAGTCACATCGGTCACCAGCATCACATCAAAAACTACACAGAAAACCTCCAGAAACTGGACCTACCAGAATACATGCACACCGACATCCAGGAAGCAATCATAATTAAAACATGCTCAACTGTCAGGAAATTCCTGAATCAATAAAAGACAGCATGATTTGGCAAAGCCCATCATGTCCGTCTAGAAAAACTGCCACGAGCGAAAAAGAGATGAGTAATATCTACCCAACCCACCCGCCCACTCTAATTCTGCTGTTCACCATCTTTTCAGCCAATAAATACACTGAATCTTCACTCACAACCACATGGTATGCAAGCTACTGGTATGGATTGAGGAGGTAATCTAGCATTGGCATCAGAGGAGGAGAAGCACAGGGCATCTCAGACTGCCTCCTAAATCCAGCTTCTGGATGAGTCTGCTGCCGGACCTTCTAACTCACTAGAATACCATAGCCCCTCAGCAAGTGTCTTGTGTTTACTTGGGGACCTGCCCCACAGTTTGAAAGCCATTGTTGAGGGATAAAAATTAAACTGTCCCCACATCCATCACTCATCTCCCTATAGCTTCTCCTGTCAGGTGCTTGCCTCCTAGCTGGCCTACGTTGGTATCGAAGTCTAGCTAGGGGAAAGGTAACATTGGGAGAGATTATATTATCTCCCACTTTAGGATTGTTTTATAATGAAAAGCAGGAAATAAATTCCATTAACAAATAAGTAATGGAGAAGTATGGTCACAGGCAGAGGGAGTATTGTTATTTCCCCATCCAAGCTTCCCTTTGGTATGAAATTGCCCCTCCAGCCCCCACTTTACATGTGACTGGGCCTTTAAATACCTTTAAACCAAGTTTTAAACCAAGAGTTCTGCTGCAGAACCCTGTAGTTTGAGCCTGAGAATATGACTTCAGCAAGAAGAAATTAGCTAGAAAACCACCAGGAGCAAAATATGTATGTTTTGAAAAACCAGATCTATGTATGCATGATATACAAGCATGCCTTTATAAGACATGGCTAAGCCCATGTTGATTTAACATTGTGTTTTGTTGAAGTGAGCCCAGTGAGACATCAGTCATGACAAAAAAAAAGTCGTCTGTTGCCTGACATCCAAATAAAACACTTAGAGGTGAAGCAGCCAAGGTACCTTTGTGCGGTACCTGAGGCATAGCGATATATATTGTATGTCACTGATATTGAATGGATAAAATGGGGGGGAGGGGAGCATCCTTATTGCCACGGTGATTATTTCTCCAGGTGTTCAAAATGCTTCAAAAGGAAATGACATTTAATAATATACACAACAGGGTTAAATATATTTTTTCTCCTTTGCTGATTGCTTCCCAGAAATATTAAGCATTACATTAAATCTTGTTTTGCACACTTAGTAAATAATGGCATTACATACAAATGTAGAGGGAACCTGACTAAACTAATTATATGACATCCATGAACATCCATGCATTCTCACCGAGGATGAGAGATAATGGAGTAAACTGTTTGTTTGTTTGTTTGTTTGCATGTAACTGCCCTTAACCTTCAGTACCAGGGCAATTTACAAAATGCAATGAAAGTTATGAAACTTTCATAATAAAACAACAACAAACTACAACAACAGAGAAGCAAAGGATGCATAAAATAGGCAACTATTTCATCCAATTTTATAAAGTAATTTAAAACAAATGGGCAAACAATTATTATTAGTACTGTTGTTGTTATTATTATTATTATTAATAATAATAATAATAATTACATTTCTATACCGCTCCATAGCCGAAGTTCTCTGGGTGGTTTACAAAGATTAAAACATTAAATTTTAAAAATCGATATACAAAATTTACGCATAAAAATAGACAACATACAAAGACAATATATATTTAAAACAACTTTGAACTCTCAGCCAGGCCAAAAGATAGTTCTGGGGTCAATTAAAAAAGCCTCAACATAAGCTGTTAAATGCCTGGGAGAAAAGTATTGACCTGGTGCTGAAAATAACATGTTGGGGCCAGGCGGGCCTCATTGGGGAGATTATTCCATAATTAGGGGTCCACCACTGAGAAGGCCCTCTCCCTTGTTGCCATCCTCCGAGTTTCCCTCGGAGTAGACACCCAGAGGAGGACCTTAGATGTTGAGCGTTGTGTATGGGTAGGTTCATGTCAGGAGAGGTGTTCTATCAGGTACTGTGGTCCCAAGCCATGTAAGGAACCAGCACCTTGAATTGGGCTCGGAAACATACAGGCAACCAATGCAAGCAGGACAGAGTCGGTCTTACATGTTCAAACTCTTAGTCCTCATTATTAATCTGGCTACTGCATTTTGCACAAGCTGCAACTTCCGAATCGTCTTCAAAGGCAGCCCCTAACTTTGAGGTTACCAGAGCATGGACAACTGAAGCCAGGTTATCCCTGTCCAGATAGGGGCGTAGCTGGGCCACCAGCCGAAGTTGGTAGAAGGCACTCCGTGCCACCGAGGCCACCTGAACCTCAAGTGACAGAGATGGTTCTAGGAGAACCCTCAAGCTATGAACCTGCTCCTTCAGGGGGAGTGCAACTCCATCCAGAACAGGTTGAACACCCTCCATCCGGTCAGAGGAACCTCCCACTAACAGCATCTCAGTCTTGTCTGGATTGAGTTTCAGTTTATTAGCCCTCATCCAGTCCATTGTCACAGCCAGGCACAGGTTCAGCACATCCACAGCCTCACCTGCTGAAGATGAAAAGGAGAAATAGAGTTGTGTGTCATCAGTGTACAGATGACAACGCACTCCAAAACTCCGGATGACTGCACTCAATGGTTTCATGTAGATGTTCAACAGCATGGGGGACAAGACTGACCCCTGTGGAACCCCATACTGGAGAATCCACGGGGCCGAGCAATGTCCCCCAAGCACAACCTTCTGGAACTGACCCCCCAAGTAGGAGCAGAACCACTGCAATGCAGTGCCTCCCAACTCAGCCAGTCGTGCCAGAAGGATACTATGGTCAATGGTATCGAAAGCCGCTGAGAGATCAAGGAGAATCAACAGAGTCACACTCCCCCTGTCCTTCTTCCGACATAAGTCATCATACAGGGCGACCAAGGCTGTTTCCGTGCCAAAACCAGGCGTGAAACCCAACTGAAATGGATCCAGATAATCAGTCTCATCCAAGAGTGTCTGGAGCTGGCCAGCAACCACCCGCTCAAGGACCTTGCCTAGTAATGGATCATTTGTCACCGGCCTATAGTTTTAAGATTTTCTGGCTCCAGGGAAGATTTCTTTAGGAGTGGTCTCACTATCGCTTCTTTCAGGTGGCTTGGGATTACTCCCTCTCACAGAGGGGCATTAGTCACTTCCCTGGCCCAGCTAGCTGTTCCATCCTTGCTAGCTTTTATTAGCCAAGAGGAGCAAGAATCCAGTACCGAGGTGGTTGCACAAATAGGTTTTGATCTGGGACCTATAATGATACCACCAGTCAAACTTCCATGGGAAGGCCGTTCCTCAATTGGGGTGCCACAAATAGAGAAAGCCCTCACCTTTGTTGTCACGTAGTGTATCATGGGTACTTGAAGCAAGGGCCTCATCTTAAGATCATAAGGCGTGGGCAGGCTGATACAGGGAGGGACACCCCTTCAGATATTTGGGTCGAAACAGAGCTGGCTCAAGGCATTTTGCTGCCTGAGGCAGAGCAGCAAATGACATCCCCCAAATCGGTGTTTAGTACTTCAAGCTGGTCAGGTTATTTTGGCACCTGAGGCACGAAATCACATAAACACCTCTCTCACTTTCCCAGGGTAGTAAACATACAACAATCATAAATTAAATAACTGGCTCCCTTTTCATGACCCCACAAATCAACTGACTCAGGTGGCTGCCTCACTGTGTTTAATGATAGGGCTGGCTCTTGGTCTTTTAGGGCTTATTTATTTATTTATTTATTTCATTTCTAACCTGCCTCTCCATCCAGATCGAGGCAGGGAACAACAATAAATATAAATATCAAAACAATAAAATAGATAAACCATTAAAACAGATAAAAACAAATACATTATTAAATGTAAGAACCGGAATTAAGCTTGGAAGTGAGTGAGTACTGATGCTGTTCTTTTAGAATTAGTGTGATGTGATTCCACCTGGCCGTACCAGTTGCAATCCTGGCCACCGTATCTGCGCTAGCTGAAGTTTCAGGGTTGTCTTCAAGGATAGCCACATGTACAACGCATTGCAGTAATCTAATCAGGAAGTTTCTAGAGCTTGAACCACTGTGGCCAAACTATTCCTATCCAGGAAAGGTTGTAGTTGACAAAGCTGATAACAGAGGCTGAACATCCAATTCCTGGACATGAGAAAAACCTATTTACAGGACTCCCCTCTTGCCAGGATCCAAGCTCCGTTTATTCGCCCTCTTCCAGCCCATTGTCGAATCCAGACACTTTAGCACTGGGATGACATGGAGAAACAGAGCTGAGATCGGCATACTGCTGACACCTCGCTCCAAATCCCCTGATGACCACACCTACATCCAGCAACTTCATGGAGATGTTAGGAAGCATGTGGGATCAGATGAAACTGCCATGGGGGGTCGAACAGAAATCCCACCCCCGTGCATGCCTCTCACACCCAATGCACAGGGTAGATCCAGCAAAATACCATGGTCACTGGTATCAAAAGCCTCTGAGAGGTCAAGGAGAACCGATGGGGCCACACCCCCTCCCTGTCTCTCTCCCAACAGAAGTCATACCTCAGAGCAACCAGCCATTTCAGCCCCAAGCCCAGGCCTGAAGCAGGATTGACATGAATCTAAACTTGCCTAAAGAGATTGTGGCCTACCCAGAATGAACATGTCTCTAAACTAGCCAGAGTTGCCGTGTTGTTCTGGGACAGAGGAGCACCTGGTGGCAGCTGCATCTACTGGTGGTGAGGTATGGGTGCCTTTCCTGAAAGCATTGCAACGGGTCCTACTGGATCTTTTGCACTGGCTCTTAGGAACTGTAAGTTGCATCTTTGGGTCTTAGACTTTGCTGGTTTGTGGTCTGACCAGTCAAGCAATGAGAGTTTAGCTGGCTACAATCTTTTCCCTTCTTTTTGATACTAGGAAGGGCCAAGGGCAGTTCAGAGATAGAGGGGGTGATAGGATCAATTACAGCCCACACCCTTTCAGTCCAAAACTTTAATTTAACAAAAGGAGGATCTTAAAATGTATTTCTTACATTTTTATACTGCCCAATAGCTGAGGCTGTTGGGGCAGTGCACAATTAAAACCATAAAATGCAATAAACCATCAAATACTGCTCCATATCTAAATAGGTCTTCTCATTTAAACACTGATCACAAGTCTTATTGATGCATTCCAGTGAGAATATTTATTGTATACATTTATTTTTGAAGTTGGCATTATTATTATTTTTAATTCTTTTGTGAATTCTGATTTCTTTTCAGGACAAGCATTTGTTCTGTCATATGTACCTGAATTTTTTTTCTTCCTCCATTCCTTGCTTTTGAACGGATATCTAATCAAAACCATATTTTTAAATATATGTATTTATAGTCAGATGGGAAACTAGGTTGCAGTCAAAGTATGATTTCCCCTCCTTACAAATGTGAGAAAATTGTGGTCTTTTTTTTTAATATTACCTTATCAGTTTCTCCTTTATTATTATTACTGATGACTTCATTCAGTTTGAATTCAATGCTTCAGTTTCTTTGGGGTAAACTAATAGATTATGTATGCGATATTTGCCTGGCCCTGATTGAATTCATCTGGTGAGTTTGAATGTGGTTCATATATTCATGTAATTGTCAGGAGCCAAGCTGAAATTCAGAACTGTTAAATGATTGGGCATCACAATCATTTCACATTGCTTGGAACTTGAACTACATTTTTTTAAAAACTCGGTTCATATTTCTCTCCTTAGTTAGACTTAACTTTTTTAAATTCCAGTACTTTTAACTGTATTGGTGTGGACAGTTACTGAGAAAAAATCCTCAAAGACCATGTCTGGTATTTTATGTGTAGGGGATAAAATGGGGGTATGCTGCAAAGTTTTGCCTTTATCAGACAAATCCCACCCTCCCTCTCTCAAACACACACACTTTCAGAAGAATTTTGCTCATATTTTAGTATGGAACTTTGTAGCCCTGACCTGTAGCTAAGTTGTGAGTGATTTGCTGATGAAAGGTCACTACATTCATTCTAAAACATACAGCAGCTTGATTTTTATAGAGCCCCTAGTATTCAAGGATGTGGGCCAAGTTAAGCTTGCAATTATTTTGCAGAGGATATCTTAGAAGAGGTTTGCTGCACCACAAAAATTGCTTGTATCACTAAGGACAGCCATCTCGTATTATGTGATGACAGCATAGGTGCCTGCAAACTTAAACACTCAGTCTGGGGTCTGAAAACTAAGTCAAGGATTTTTAACCAGAGAAGTAGGATGAACTAGCTCAGATACACGTTGTGTGAACTGCAAGGCCGCAGTCAGAGATGTTTCAAGTGCTGGGGATTTTCCAAGCAGCAAGTACTTCCAGGTAGAATACTGTATGAAACTTGTGATTCATGACAGTGGTACACATTTAGTTCTCACTGTGTGCACACACCCATGGAAGGCACATCTAGACACATCACATGTAAGAAAATGTTAGAAACACTGGGACTTTGCTGCTTGCTTTGGTGATGTGCTATGCAGCAGGTGATCTATCCTTTTATTATCAATTCATTAAATTGTATTATGTATTATGTATATTTGAGTGCTTTGTTATAATCCATTTGCATGGTAATTCTGGCATTTTGTTCCCATCGTTTGCCTAAGTTATTACCCCAACAAGGCCTCCTTCACCCTGCACAAAAATTCTTTCCTTTTCCTTGACATATAATCCCTACATTGGGGCAGACGTAGGAAATGTATATGGCATCCATAAATGTCACTGTGAATCAAATTAGTTTAATATCCTTATATTTAAACCCACAGAAGGCAGGAAATATAAATCTTCGCCAACTAACAGTACTCTCTTTTTTTCATTTTCCCCTTTTCACGTCATGCATATAATGCAAGCTTAACAGTACTGTAATTTAGAGGCGCCAGAGATCATACATCGCAAACATCACTGTCTCTTTCATCCTACCAGCCGTGTCTCAGCCCTTTCAACAAACTTCTTGCAGCATTTATCTGTGGGCAGTTTTTGTTAGGTGATAAATAAAGGAAGATGGGGAGAAGAGATAACTAAATGGACAAAACAAACATTATGTCAAAGAGAACTGGAGGGAAAGCCAAGGAATACCTGGCCCACCAGTAGCAACCATTGCGACCACATTGAAGAATGGTTTCTTAAAAGAACGTATTAGTTTTAAGCAGCAGGTGTAAGTTATAGCAGGAAAATCATCCCTTCATCAGAGAAGAATAACTTGATCCCAGAGTAGCACAGGTTCCCACTAGGCCTGTGCTGGTTTATAGAAATCTTAAATGAAGATATTGTAAGTTAAGCTCTGTAGTGACCCATAATAAATTTGTAATATAGACCAACCCAATTACTAAATTCTGTTCCATTTAAATTGCTAAACAAGTGATTCCTTCAGTTCCCAGCTAGCATGTGCCTGCATGAGTTGTCCATGACTTTGTGTAAATGTATGTGTAGTCATGGCTTAGGAAGAACCAGGAACATAATGGGGGATTTCCAAAGCTAAAATCTAAGCTAAAAAGCTTAGGTTGATCGAGTTCATTTACATGTCTGAAGCTGAGATGTATTCAGATAGTTAAGCTCCACTTTCTACTTTATCCAGTGACCGTCCAACTGTTGGAACTGCAGACCGCATTCAGAAGTTACGGAAAGAATACCATCAGGCAAGGCGGGAAGGCTTGCCTTTCTATGACGAAGAGGAAGGCAGAGGAAGGCCATCTGATTACGATCAGCACTGGGTAGGTGCTCAACCGAAGCCTAATCAATATGTATGCTTCCATATTTAGAGGGAGCTTAAGGAACCAGTTGTGTTTTTCAAGTAATTCACTGATAAGTGTATGTAGGTTTTGGTAGGTATGGAAAAGCTGTTGTCTCCAAGCCATGGTTTGATGGCTAAATGTTACACTAATACATTAGTTCAGTTATTGTGTGACACCACACAGATTCTGGTAAAAGTAGAAGATGGGCAAACTCACCAGCTATCTGCTGCGAGCATGTTATATCTTTTTCTCTCTCTCTCCTTGCCTCAGCAAGGTTTTTCTTTTTAGCCTTGATTAAAAAGAAACACCAAAATACTATACGTGCTACGTTGCTACATGTATACATGAAAATAAATAATGGCATTTGATTTGTTTCCTTTCTCCGTGGTCAACCCTCTCCCAACAAAGTTCATAGCTACACAGAGGCTTTCAGGACCAAATTAGCCATTATGCTAAATGAGAGCGGTGTCCCTGTGATTGTGCAGACATAAAGGAGAATCCCTAGGTAAAGGTGTTACCTCTTCTGCCCTCTGTGCTGGCATCCATTAACTTGTCCCAAATCTCAAGAATCTGGTGGCTGTTATCACAAGATAGAGGAGCAGAGACAGTTGCAATTCTTATGGAAAGTTATCCTGATTTTGATGGCACCTTACTATTAAAGGCTGCAAATACCCTCAGAGCAATACCCTGGGGGCATTCTATAGCTTATGCCCATGCATGTCCCTAAACTGAAGTTGATTAACATTAAGACTGTGCCACCCATTCACAAAGCAATTATTTGACATGAACTATGGTATTGCAGTGTCAAGATGTTCCCTGAAAAAAGCAGCTACTTAACCCTCATGGCTCTTCGTAACCATTTGCTGTCGCCCTTATTAGCTCCTTTGGTGCCATTTAAATAAAACACTTCTTTTTCTTGCTGGAAACATGATCCCAGCCATTTAGGGATCATGCTGTCCGCCAGGGAATGTCACGATGCCACATTGTCAATGAGATTTGGCTGTGTAACATCACAAAGCCAATTCAGACTGAAGGCATTTTACTGCCCTCGCTCTGAATGGGTGTTGGAGAGAGAGGAACTGCCACCAAGTATTTCATCCTCTTTACAGACACTCCGGTAAATCACTTTCTGAGCACGTTTTAAAGGAAGCAAAAAAATGTTTTGCAAAAAATGCTGTCTCCTTCAAATCCACACAGTTTCAGTCCAAGCTGGACTAATGTGTAATTTCCTATGGCATTAACTAAGGATCAAGTACTCTCTGAACGTTTAATGTCTTTAGATCTGGAATCTTTTTTGATGTCATTTAGTTTAGTGTGCCTTTCTGATATTTTTATGCAATATTCGTCTCCTTCTGGATTAGAGCAGTTTCGGAATCTCTTTGCTTTTATAAGTCATAGCATTATGTTTATGTGACAAGTTTATTGAAAGTCACACAAGTGCAGACTAGTAGAACAGAGCAATATCCAATGAAGCTGTGTTTAATTGCTAATTACACAACACTATACCTGCACTTCTGTGCTTGGTGGTTCTCTCATTTCTATTGGCCCAGACCATGAGCTCCTGCTTGATGCAGAAATCTGAACGCTTATAATCAAGTGGGAGGTCAGGCCGCACCAGACCAGACCTCTCCTCCACAAGTCCACAACTGGGGTTCCGAAAGCTCAGGGGTTTCAAGACCCTGGATTGTGACTTCTTTTATGGGGCAGTTGTCGAAAGCCAACTCTCTTCTTTGTTAATTTTTTGTTTGTCCCAGTAGAGAGAGTGCTGTGAGGATGCCGTGTCAATAAATCACTTTAACAAGCTGTTTCATTAAGACAGCCTGATTTGGCCAATATACACATTTTTAGTGTCTAGTTTAGGGGGTGGGGGAGAAAACCTATTGTCCGAACCATGTTTATGAATAGTGTGCCTGTGCTCCCGAGACAGATGTTTAAAGAACAATTGATATCCTGGAAAATAATCCGGACCTGGTCAATGAAGCTTTGGGAGCTGGCTGAGGATTCCCATTTCTTATCAAACCTTGAAGGGCTTTATTACCTTTCTAAGCATGGCCCCATAGAGTCTCCAAAGCTTCACAAAGGTCCCTTCTGAGTAATCCCCTTTAAGCTGTTTCTATTAGGTGTAATACCCTAAGATTACTGATTCCCAAGGCTACATGTTTTCTGTGAGAGAAGGAGTTGTTAATCAAAGCACCCAAGATAACTTTAAAGCTCTCCGTCTCTCTGATTAATATCAGACGCCTCAGGATTGTTTCCATTTCTCATTCGAATGCATTTGCACCCAACATTAACTCTACATGCAGCTTTAACATAATAGGGGAGGAGGCAGGAAATGCAACTTTATTGGCAAATTCTTCCTTCAGCTGTGTTTAGTTGCTTCCTGAGTACTGTTCTTCACTGCCTAGGTTCTCTTAAGCCCCAATGCTACTTGATTTGGGAACATGTCATATCACAAGTAAGAGCAACCCAACACATCCTGAAACAAACATGCCCTAGAAGGGGGAGCCTTTCTTTGCTACCCTCTATGATTTTGGCCAGCTTAGTGTCTCAAGTTCCTTCTCTTCTCAAGGCCTCTCAGGGCTGGTAGCCTGAGTGGATCCATGTGCAGGGGCTTAGTGATCAGTAATCAGGAAGTTTGAGAAATGAAATTCAGTGTCGTTTAACATGAGAACGTGCCCCATCTGCATCTCCCGGATACGAATGCATTTTACAGGCAAAGCTTCACATATCCTCAAGCTTGTGATTCGTTTGCAAATTACGTTGGTTAGCAAGACGTGCACTTTAAAAATGTGCATTTTGAAGTAATACAAATTTTGACACTTAAGTCAATGGGGGAGAGGTATCCATTTGGGCCCACACACTTTGAAAAATGTGCACCTTAATGTACACTTTTCCTGTTCTAACAAAGCTCACATACGGGAACAAGGCAGCTTCAAGTAGGGATGTGCGAATCAACAAATCCTGAGCTCTCCAAAGTTCTCAGAATTCCATCTCTTTTTTTTTTTATTTTTTTTTATTATTATTATTATTTTTCAACATAACATAATACAACATAAACCTAATCAACATAAAATACAATACATACCGCATACCCCCGTGCTCCCCTCCCCCCAGGAGACCTTCAATTATACATTATTCTTCTTTCCAAAAATGTAAAGACTCTTTTGAAGGCATTTGCCCCTTCCCCGTTCTTAATACATATTCCAAAAATAAACTCCATATATCTCCAAAATCATTCTTACTGGACATTCCCCTCTTTATTTTCATTTTACACGTTAGCTTATTAAGTGCCATGTCCCATATTTCTTTATACCATTCTTCTATGGTATATATCCCTTTCCCTTTCCAGTTTTTAGCAATCATTATTCTGGCGGGAGCCAGGAGGTTGTTTATTAATTCTCTCTTATTTATATTCTCAATACCTTTTTCCCGTATTGCTAGTAGAGTCAGCTTTGGGTTTAATTCCAAATTACTTCCAATTATATGACTTATTTCTTTAAACACCCTTTCCCAAAAATTTTGTACATGGTCACAGCTCCACCACATATGGAAATAAGTTCCAACCTCCTGACATCCCCTCCAACAATTCTTGGACACTTTTTTATCTATCTGATGAAATCTTACCGGCGTTAAATACCATCTCCATACTATTTTATAATAATTCTCCTTAATTCTAATCGACAAAAGCTTTAACATTCTTGCATCCCATATCTTCCCCCAGTCATATTCATTAATTTGTTCTTTTAAGTCATCTTCCCAAATCATTTTAAGCGAATCTCTATATACAGCTTTCTCTGTCAGGATTTTATATATTTCGCTAGTTAGACCTTTTCTAGCTTTAATTACTTATTTCTTTCCTTTTGATTCAATTAAATCTTCAAATCTTGTATTATTTCTACACTTCTTATTCATCTTTTTCCATTCCTGTGTCCATTTTTCCAATTGTAAGCATTTGAACCAAGCTATCTTTTGTGCTTTTACCAACTCTCTAATTTGCTCCTTATCTGTCATTCTTTCCATCCAATTCCTTAACTTAATAATTTCCTGACCCTTCAAACTTCCTTCCAATTCTACTTTTAAATTCCTTGGGAAATTTCTCACAACTACCACTGGGGCGAGTAGAGAGTCTCCTAGTATTAAACTCCCTTTAACTTTCTCCCAGATCTCTAGAATGTTTTTCAGCAACGGGTTGTCCAGTCCCCTCAAATCTTTCTTTTGGATTTTATTATTAAAAAAAACATTTTGCAATTTGAAATCTGGTTCCCCTGTTTGCGTTTCTAACCATTCTAAATCTTCCTCCACTAATATACTATTTATAACATATCTTAACTGATTAGCACTATAATAATTCTTTATGTTTGGAAGTCCCAAACCTCCTTTCTTTTGTGTCTTATACCATAGCCCTTTATTAATCCTAGCTCTCTTATCTCCATTGCAATAAACATTAATCATATTTTGCCAGCTCTTTAACTCTACATCCGATATTTTAATCGGTAGCATTCTAAACAAAAAATTAATCTTGGGTAATATCTTCATTTTTATAACCGCTATTCTACCAAACCAAGAATGTTTTAATTTTCTATATGCCTCTAACTTTTCCCTTACCTGTTTTTTCAAACTTACAAAATTAATTTCCTCTAACCTGTCTAAATCTTTTGCAATATTAACTCCTAAATAACGTACTATATTTTTAAGCCTAAGACCTAACTTAACTTTACCTTCCTCCATCTCCTCTTTGTTATAATTGAATAACATCATTTCTGACTTCCCCCAATTAACTTGTAGACCTGTAACCTCCCCAAATTCTCTCAAATGTTTCTTAATCAGCTCCCCCTCCTTCAGGGGATCTTCTAATGTCAGTAATGTGTCATCCGCAAACATATTTATTTTAATCTTCTCCTTCCCTCCTATCCCCTTCAATCTTGAATCCTCCCTTATAACATTTGCCAAAATTTCTATTACTATCGCAAATAAGATCGGTGAAAGTGGGCAGCCTTGTCTTGTTCCTCGGGCTAGTGTAATCTGTTGCGTTAACCCATCATTAACCATTATTTCTGCTTTATTATTTTTATACAGTTGATCCATCACTCCCATAAATTTCACTCCAAGCCCAAATGTTTTCAAAATTATTTTAAGTGCTGGCCATTCCACGCAATCAAAGGCTTTGAATATATCCAATGCTAATAACCCCACTTTTAGATTCCTTTTTTTAATAATATTAATTATATTTAAAACTCTTCCAATTAAATTAGGCATTTGCCTTCCTGGGATAAATCCACATTGATCCTTTCTAATATACTTATGTATAAACGTACTCATCCTTTTTGCCATTATTGCAGTAAAAATTTTTGAATCTTGATTTATTAAAGATATTGGTCTATAAGATCCTTTCCTGGTTTCGGGATTAATATGATCAAGGAATGATCCCATGATGGGGGGGGTCTTTCCCCCTTCTATTATACTATTAAATAATTTTTTTAAGCTTGATAGTAAAATTCCTTTAAAAACTTTATAATATTCCGTCCCCAAACCATCCAATCCCGGAGATTTCCCTCCTTTTAATTTAGCTATAATTCCTTCTATTTCTTTCTCAGTAACTAAACCTTCCATATAATCCCTGTCTTGCCCCTGTAATCTTATTTTCCAATTCCTCTCTACATATTCCAATACTTTAACCTGTGATCCCATATCTGATGTATATAATTCTCTATAAAATTCCTGAAATATATTTAATTTATCCTTCATTAAATTACAATTTTTCCCTATCTTGTCTCTAATTGTCCCTATCATACTCTTAGCCTTTTTAGACTGAGTGGACCTAGCCAGCATCTTCGAATTTTTATTACTATATTCAAAAAATTCCCTCTTTAAATATAGCAAATCCCTCTGGACTTGTTCTAACTCTTCTATCTTTAATTCTTTTTTTTTAGCTTGAATTGGGCAAATAGGCGTTTATCTTTTGTCTCTCTTAGCTTGTCCTCTAAGTCCCTTACCTCCTTTTCAATCTTTTTCTTTTGAGCCTCTTGTTGTTTTCTTAGGGTACACATTTCCCTGAATTCCATCTCGAAGCTTGTTCTGACTTGAGTCTGTATCAGATTGCGAGCTTCATTTTTTCCCTTCATGCATGAAAATCTGTGCATATTTCCATGCGTTTTTTTTCCAAATGTGTATATATCTTTGAAAAGTATGCATTCTTCTCCTGTTGTTTAAAGCATATTTGTACACATTTTTCAAAAGTACCCCTTTTACTTGCACGTTTTTCAGCTGGACCTATGCTGTCAAATGCGTTTATTTGATCAGTGAATCAATTTCAAGCTCACAAATGTACAGACTTCAGGTTGCATCTGAGTCCATGTTGGGTCCTGATCAGAAATGAACTGAAACAAATTTCTCATACATCCCCAGCTTCAAGGTGGAACTCGGAGAACCTCAGCAAGCTTGGCCTTGATGATTCCCCACTCCCTTCTCAGTTGAGATATCATGGGAATTTGCCATATTCCAATCCACAACAAGCTTCAAGGGCTCAGTGATGCAAAAACTGGAAGCCCTGGAACTCTGTCACAGGTCAGATTAAAATGCAAGCTGCAGAAGGTTCTGAAACTCTACGTTAAGAGAGCTGGGGCTGGGGGCAGAAGCTTACAACCAGTGGGGGAGCTTCTCACCCCAGGGGTTTCCCATGGAAGGTGGACCTCTCCAAGGAGCAGCTCTTCAGATCCAACCCTGACCAAAGCATGGATTTCTCTGTCGCTTTGCCAGAGAGCTGCATTTTGGAGCCTCCCCAATGAAAACTGGGGTTGAGGACCAAAAGCCCACCCCACAATTAACTTAGTAAGAGGGTTTCCCATGGGGTAGACTAGAGTTACCCCTAGTTTTTTTAGGGGTAACTCTAAAAGAACAGCCTTCTGGCAGGGCAAGGGAGACATTTTTCCATTGCTTTGTTCAGGAGGTGCAGTTTAGAGCTGCCAGCACATGGGCGCCAGAAAGTTTCCTGACCTTGCTGATCAGTGCTGCTGTTCTAGTCCAGTTTTCATAGATTGCCTTCATCAAATGTTATTTCATTTGCATGCCACCCTTAAGAACATCAGAAGAGTCCTGCTGGATCCGACCAAGAGTCTATCTAGACCAGCACTCTGTTCACGCAGTGGCCAACCAGCTGTCAACCAGGGACCCACAAGCAGGACACAAGTGCAGCAACAACCTCCCACCCATGTTCCCCAGCAACTGGTGTACATAGGCATATTGCCTCTGACATTGGAGGTAGCATATAGCCATCATGACTTTTACCCATTGAGATAGATTTATCCTCCATAAATTTGTCTAATCCCCTTTTAAAGCCATCCAAATTGGAAGCCATTGCTATATCTTGTATTTGTGAATTCCATAGTTTAACTATGCGCTCTATGAAGAAGTACTTCCTTTTATTTGTCCTGAATCTCCCACCAATCAGCTTCATAGGATGAGCCCGAGTTCTAGTATTATGGGAAAGAGAGAAAAATGTCTCCCTTCAATATAAATGTTCTCACTGGGATTTCCTTCCAAGTGCATAAGGAATTTCCTTGCTGGAACAGAGGTTTTCCCACTAGGCTTCTGTTAAGGTTGCTGAAATAGACATGAAAATTAGTCATACAACTAAAGGTCAGCTACTAAGTGTATCAATTCGCTTTTCCAGGAGAAATATCTCAACGTATACCCATATGTAACAGGAATGCATAGCCGCCCCTAGCCTGGCACCCTCCAGAAGTGCTAGGCTACATCATCTCCAAGTTCAGCCAGCTAGTTGGGGATGATGGATGTTGTAGTCCAGCACATCCAGAGGGTGCTATGTTGGGGAAGTCTGGCCTTCACTTGGAATACATTTTGATGGCACTAGAGCCAGGAAGGATGGGAGTGGAGATATTGGGGGTGGATGGGGCTTGCCCCCCTGCACACCCACACACAGTTTATGCCCCCTCATGTGAGCAGGAAGAACACCTACATAGGGTGCTTGTGATACAGGAAAAGGCAGTACAGCATCCATGAAACTGGTAAAACTAAGCTGCTACCTTCTTTCTCTTTTCTTAAAAATGCCCCTCTTTTTAAAGGAAATCCTTCCTTCCTTCCTTCCTTCCTTCCTTCCTTCCTTCCTTCTAATCACATTCCCTTTTAATAAAATATTCCTGGACTGAACGTGCAGTTTGACTAATGGAGGGAGGCAGGCATAAATCCCTACACATTAAAAATAAATAAATCCTAGCTTGACAGGGGCAGGGGTGGGGCTAGACTAGTACTTTTCTCCCTGACATTTAAATTCCTATTTGCAGGAAGGGTTCGGGGTGGGAGGGTTTGATATTGGGATAGCATGCAGTCAGCCATCCAGTTCCCCAGCTGCAGTCTGAAATGGCGCACTCCATGACGAATTTTAACGCGGAATCTTCTGTTTGCGTAACCTGTGCAGAATTCCCTGATCAGCTGCTCCCCCTGCTTTGAGTATTGGAACAGAAACCCAGTTGTTCCAGCTCTGAGCTTCCATCCCTTTCTTGTTACTCATCTAGGAGTGCTTCCAGATGGGGCTCTTAACTGTGCAATTGCCCTGCCTCATTGTCAGAATTTATGGGGGCGGGGGGCAGAAGACAACAGCATCTTCCATTTGTAACCCTCCCATGTTTCCCTACCAATTCTTCCGTTCTTGTTCTTACTGCAGAAAATCCATTAAGGAATGAAATACAGATCTGCTGTTAGCGCTAGGAGCCCTTTGTCTGAAAGCACCCAATTCATTTTTCGTGACACATTTCTTGCCTGCCTGGACTAAAGGCAATAGCTTTGCCACAAAGCCCCATTTCTGGACTCCATTTAGAGGTGAGGTGATCAGATTCAAGTAGGTCATGAAGCATTGTTGTAATTGGTCCTTTGCTGTTGATGCTGCATACAGCTGCAAAAAACACCCCCACCAAAACACCCCTCCCATTTAAACATTGCTTCATACCTCCTCATATAAATATTACATATCTGCCTTCCCCTGTGGTCAGCAACCTGGTTTGAGAATATCTGCTGTACACTATGATCACTAGCAGATGGACTTTCCAACTTTAGCTTTGCTCCCTGGGAACAGGGCTTGAGCAACAGCTGATTTTTTTTTTGTATAAGAAAAAAAGAAAAGCTAATTCCATAACTGTGATTAAATTGAAAACTTATTGTGGTCTGCATCTTTCCAGATCTTTGTTTTAAAGACGGCACATAGTGCTGAGACAGGAGGAAATCCTGTTGTTAAAGGTTTTTCCTTTCCCTGTATAGGAGATTCACTAGGGGGAATGCAGCTGGTGACCTCTTCTCATATGTATAGTTAATACTAGATAGGTTCTCTCTATGCTTTTGTCAGTTAGCCATGTTACCTAAGTCATCTTTCCTTTATGGTGTCCTGCTAATGTTTAGCAGCTGCTATAATCACAATTCACTATCTAATCTGAGTGTTAGATTGGTTGGCATCTGCCACTGATCCACAGGATCAAAAATAGATGATCTTCCAAAGACAATGTGTTGTTTCAGTGGCTGTGCTAGCCCATAGTTTTTTTTTAAAAAAAAAACACGTAATAGCTTCATGCCTTTGTTAGACCAACCAACTTTTGCGTTTTGTGTGACTTGAAGAATGCCAAACCTAGCCATTCAAGAGCAGGATCCTAAGCTGGAGGAAGAGCATGTTAAACTACCTGGAGGTGGGACTTTATTCTCTGAGAGTACCTCCCCTCACATGTCTAGGTAAAGCTACCCAATTTTGGCTTCTACTTACTTTATTGTTTTAACCTTACTACCTAAAATTAATCTCCAACTTTGTTGATTTCAAAGGGTTCTAATTCCTCTTTACTTTTGTAAGGAAAAGTAGTAATAATAATAATAATAATATTTATTTATTTATTTATTTATTTCTAACTGCCTCTCCCTCTGGATCGAGGAAGGGAACAACAATAAATATAAATACAAAGACCATAAAATAGATAAAACATTAAAACAAATAAAACTAATACATTATTAAAAACATTTTAAAATTCAACTGGGTAGGCCTGCCGGAAGAGATCAGTCTTCACGGCTCTCTTAAATTCAAGTACCAAGGAAAGTAGGTGTATTTTGCCTAAGATTGGAGATAGAACTGGGTGACAGCTGGATTTTACATTTTCAAAAATGGGGCATCAAACATTGTATGTTTCTTTGTCCCAGCAGTCCTAGGTGCAACCTGAAACTGGCACAGCACCTAGTAGAGCTTGATCTAATCAACCGCTCCCTCCTCCCACATTCCATCTTAAGACTGTGACTAAATCCAGGCCCCGTGGCTTCAACATCAGCCAGTATTTCCCCCCCCCCCCCATTCCCCAAGCTTTGTTTAACATCTAGCCTGATGAAACTAGATCTTAGAAGAATTTGGGAGCTTGCTTGCTATTTGGTGACATTTGGTTTGATATTGTCGAACCCTGGGTCTTGGAACATATTGTTGGTGTATTTGTAGACACACAAATAAAATGTAGGCCCATAAAAATAATGCTGGGGTTAACAAGTAGCCTTTTGCTGCCACTGTACTGGATAGAATATTGGATATAAAAGATATTTTAACATCTACATGAAACTGCTAGGGGAAGTCATCAGCATGCAGGTGATACTCAACTCTACTTTGTGTTTCCATCAACATATCCAAAGAAGGCTGTTGAATTCTTAAACCAGTGTCTAGAGGCTGTTTTGTGGTGAATGAGAGTAAACAAGCTGAAACTTAATCTAGACAAGACGGAGATACTGTGGGCTAGGAAACCAGCTATCCTGGATGGAGGTTTACAACTGGTCTCAGATGGATTGCATTCTCCCTAAAAGACCAAGTACGACGCTTGGGAGTCCTCCTGGACTCTGAGCTAACTGGGGAAGCCCAGGTGGCCATGATGTCCAGGAATGTGAAATCCCAGCTATGCCAGCTACAGCCCTATCTGAAGACAATGGACCTTGTCTCAGTTATCCATGCAGTAGTGACGTCCAAGCTGGACTACTATAATGCACTGTACATGGGGCTGTGTTTGAAGTCACCCCAGAAACTTCAGCTGGTGCAAAATGTTGGTGGGAGCAAGGCTATTAGATCATATAACACATATTCAGTGCCAGCTACACCAATTGCCAGTGTGTTTCTGAGCCCAATTCAAAGTGCTGGTTTTGACCTTTAATGCTTTAAATAGTTTGGGACCGCCTTTATCCATACCAGCCTGCCCAAACATACAGATCATCAAGAGAGGCCCTTCTCATTTGTCCACCTGTGAGGACAATTAGGCAGGTGACCAAATGAGAGAGGGCCTTTTACGCAGTGGCTGCCCACCTCTGGAATAAGTTGCAATTGGTGATTTGCCAGGCCCCATTACTGCAAGCTTTGAAGAAGGCCTAAAAACTTACAACTTTAGTCTGGACTTCGCCTGACTATATTTTATTGGACTCGGTTGTAGCTGCAGTTACCTGTTCTAAGTTTTATTTTATGCTGGTGTTATTTGTTTTTTCGAATATTTGATGCTGCTGCTGTTTTTATTGTGTTTTTACTGTTTTTAATACCAGATCAGTTTTTATTATGTGTTTTATTGTTGTACACTGCGTTCGGTGGGCTCCTGCCCTGAAAAGGCAGCCAAGAAATATTTTAAATAAACATTTGAAACAATCACTTTTTAAAGAACCTGTAGGATGCATCAAGTTAACATGAGGTGCCAGCTTTTCCTTCATAAAAGGAAAAGATTCTGTATTGGGAAATTGGGATGCATAAATATTTAAAAGTATGGCCTTTTTTCTTTTTTTTTAAAGTAAGCCTTCCCGTGCTTTATGTCTTCCTGATCTTTTTCAGTTCACTGCAATTCATCCCTTTTGTCTGTGTGCATGTTTTTCCTAGGGATGAGTGGATTGTCCCAGCTCTACCCAGTTCTGTTATGTCTTAGCTTTCTACTTCTTTTGTCTTTCGGCAAGAAAAGAGAATTTCGCAACATTGATCCTGCGTTGGCAACGCATGCACAAAACAAAAGATCCTCACTTCCCCGGAGCAAAAAATTGTTTACTCCTTTGAAGTTTGTTCTTTCTTTTGTTTTATGTTGCCTTTCTGCAGGAGCTCGCTCGCTCACATGAAAACTCAGGTCCCCGGAAGAAAATAACTTTTGTTTTGCAACCTATTTAAAAAAAAAAAAAGCTCAAAGAAGCACATAGCATGTAAAGATAAAAAGTTGAAAGTTATAAAATAAATTTAAAAGTTTAAATTATAAATAAATAAATAAATAAATGTTCCCTGGAAGAAAAAAAATATGGTTATTTCTTTGAGGGTGTTATTTTTCCTTTCTGCATGATTTTAAAATCATAGTACACATTTTTATTTAAGAAGACTCCACTGGCATAGATAGAGATATATTCATTGAGGCATTTTTCTTAGCATTCCTTTTTGATAGTGCACAAGTTCCTGAAATTAAACACACACACAGAGAGATTCCAACAGTATTAGTGCCACTCCAATAATAGGCTCTGGTAATTTGGAATCCACAGACTGAGGCAGAATTCTGAATGGGAATTTTTTATCCCCCTTGATCTTTGCATACTTCCTGGTTTACCCCCTCTCTATTTCCTTCTGGTCCATTTCTACTTGTCTCTGTATGGAGAGAGATGTAATTATGGAAGGGGTTGTGACATCAGACTCCATTTTTCTTCTTGGTTTATGTTGTTCTGGGTTATTAGTTTCATTTAGTTCATCTTTTTGGTCCATCTGAAAGCAGGAAGGACTATAGCTATAAAAGCAATACTTGTTTTAAAAAACAAACCCACAGAGACAGGTTCCCAAATAAATGCAGTTATATTTTTAAGAGTATGCTGGTCTGGTATCAAAAAGTTTTTGTATTGTTTTCTGATGGCCCTGTGATGATTTAAGGAAGGCTTTGGTCTGCGCTTTTAAGGATCTGATCTAAGATCCTTTGAAGTCAAACACAGTATTTCCTATTAATTTCACTGTATTTCCTTCTATTAACTTAGACCACAAACAAATAGAAAATTACAGGAAATTGAGAGTACATTTGGGTCTTGGTACGTTTGGGAGGAGTTCTTTGTTCATACTCAGGGCATTATTGTGAAGTACAAAAAAGAATTCTAATAAGCTGCAAAGGACATTGTTGCCACAATCCAGTTAGGTGCTGTGTACCCACTGAAGCAGGCTTCTGTATGCATAGCTGTGGCTGGATAGAGAAATCCATCTTCCCTTCCCGCCCCCACCATTTTTTTTAAAGCTGGATGTTCCTGGTCCAATAGTTGGTGCTGTGTGAATACAGCCCCTTTTCAAAGCTGAAATCCCTTGGATCAGCTGTTCTGGAGAGGGATGGGGAGCCCAGATTTAGTCTCCCTGCTCTCCATTCCTTCATCAAAAGCTGATCAACAAAATTTCAGCTTTTAAAAAAGGAATACCCCTAGATAGCCCTGGCTGCTTCATGTCGAATTGGAACCACTATACATGTACACACCCACGAAACCTAAAATAGCTAGAAATTAGTAATCTCTTTGCACATTTGTGTGGATTGCTTTACAGATCTCACACCGAGATTTGGTTACTTTATAATCTTAGCCCTGTCCTTTGGTGTGGCATTAATTTCCTCCCTCTCGCTTATCTTTTGGTCTTCAAGAACTGCATAAAACACAGTAATTGTGTAGTTCTTCACTGGTAGGGTGGATGCAGACGGCATGACAATTTCCTTTTATAATGCCTTGTTTACACCCAGTCTCATAACTCCTTTTTTCTTCTCTTTTGCAAGTAAGATTTAAATGTTGATAAATAACATCTTAAAAAATAACAATCACATGTTCTGTTATTTGAACTACTCTCAGCCATTCCCAGTTTAAAACCTGGGTAGTTTGGCCTGAATATATGGTCTGTCAACAAGTTTTGACAAACACTTTTGTAACACACTGAGTTTTGTCAGTTCCCAATTAAGGTTACAGAAAAGTAGAAGAATCGTGCTAGTTTGTGTTAAAGGCCAAGGAGTTTGTTGTGCCTCTGGCATGAATCCAGACCCCCAAAAAAGTCAAACTGAGAATAAGAAGCCTGAGAACTGCATTATTTTTCCATAATGTGTCAAAAGGTTCTGTGCTTACTTTGGACTGAGAAAGGAGTTCTTTGTGCATTTAATGAGCAATTAATTCCAGCTTCAGGACGTTGAGTTTAGAGTAGGTTAGGCTCCCCAAAACCACAAGCGTTTGTATTGGATCATGGTTTTTAAAAAGCGACATTCCAGCTCAGAGAGAGTAATGGCATTCCTGTCTTCTCGTGCAATGGGAGAAATGACTACTTTATGTTATACGGGAACCCACTGCAGAACTGCCCTATGAATTTAAGTGCTGAAAGCCCTCTGGCTGATAAAGTCAGTTGTACTGTTCTTATTCCTCCCCCTCTTAACTCCTTTTTAGAAAAGTAATACTGAAATCTCAAATTCTGAAATGCCCCATAGCAGCTTACCTTTAATGAAGATACTTTATGACTAGCTTTGCCCCAAAACCAAAACCACATCATGGGAGATGCTATTCTTGTCTGGAAGAAAAGGAAAGGCCAGAGTTTTTCTCTTCGTGTATATGGATAGCACATGCTTGATGAGCGCTGAACGGGCAACTGATGTTCCTAAAGCCGGGAGTGTGCAGGTCACACCTACCTTTCTGCAGAGGAGATCCGAGATCCGTGTTCATCCTGAATGAAGACGTGGCAGGAGAGAGTGGGTAGAAATAAAAGAAACTGCTTGAAAGAGGAACCAAGGCAGCATTTTTCCAGCTGATTGCATGAAACAAGCTGGATGTCTTGAGAAAACAAATGCTACTTTAAATACAACTGGGTGTCTATCTCTTCTCCCACCCACCTCTCTTGGTCTCCACTTGTATATTTTTAACCAAACTGATACTACCAAAAAAACAGCATTAAAGGGGTCGGCATCTCTAGGCAGCTGACTTCTGACCAGCTGCTGAGGAGTGACCACAGCCCCAGCTACCAACTGAAGCTCAGGCTCTCTGGACCCACAGGGAGGTGTAGGCCCTCCTGCGCTCATCCTCCCAGATAACTTGCTATTGCTGCTTGTTCCCTTGCCCTCTCCTTCTGGGGAGGGACCACCAGAGGATCTGCTGCCAATGGCCATCCAAACTCTGGAACTGGTCCTAAATACCCTTCTCACAAGGGACCAGGTGATGATGACTCCTGAAACGTTCTGCTTAAGGAAATGGAAAACACAACATGGCATAGATGTCTAATGAGAATCTTAGGACCAAAGCAGACATGGTGTTAAGTACATGATAACATTTAGCGTATCTGTTTGATTCGTTTAATAGCAACTATGGGGTGTGGGACAATCCGAATCAGGACCAGGAAGTAATCCCTATCCCTGTGCCATGATCCAATGAACACCCCCCTCCAGCAGCTATTTTCCATGGGAAGGAACTGCTATTGGTGCTAATAGCAGCTTCCCATAGCAAACTGCAGCTTTGGGAGGGAGGGTTCATTGGAATCACAGCAGAGAGGGTTACCCCTACCCATAAACCAAAGTCCTGATCCTGACCATCCCCCCTCCCAGCAGCTGCTTTAAAAAGCAAATACCAGGTATGGTGATTGGAATCCAGCATTTACTAATTACTATTAAGACATGACTTCTTCACTCTTCGCTTCACTCCACAAATTGTACCCCCAGATTTATCAAGCCTTTTACTGCTCACTCCAAACTTCACCATGCGTCCTATCCCTCCCCTTTCACTTCTCAGAACAGAGCCACTGGCCAAAAGAGGGACCAGACTAGGCCCATTGGGTTTCATGTACTAACACTACTTCAGCAAGGGCCACTAGCACAATGGTAGTAACCGCTGCACCAGCACTCCGATGGAGTCAGGTCTGGCTGAAAAGCCTTCAATCCATGTCCATGGTGCTTGGGTGCCACTTCATTGGCCATAGCCTCAAGCTACTTGTTGGCTAGTATGTTGGCACGATTGGATGCGTCCCTAAGACGTTTCTCTTTATTTGCAGATCAAGTTCCACAGCTCTGTAGATATCTGCTGTTGCCATCCCCAAAGCTCATCCTATGTAAAGGTGTTTGAAATGTACATTTCCACATCCTCCAAGTTTGAAATTGACCACGCGTATGGAAGAGAACATGAATCCTAGCAATAGTGAAAAGTCTTTTAGCATTATTAAGCCTTCCTGAGGATTAACCAGACCTAATATTTCTCTGTTTGAACCTTCACTCTCCTATTTGAAATACACACCCAAATGCCGGCTCTGTTCCTGAAATCTGGCACATGCCGAAGGATAAAATATAGCTTTTTCCCCCTGACACCTAACTACATTGGCAAGAAAAAGTGGAATTCTTCTTTAAAGACTGACAAAAGTTTGACATCTCCTCACACACCCCCACCCCTGCATGGCAGTAAGATTCTTTGTTGGTAACTTTAGAAATGAGCTCCCACTTTTTTGAAGTCAGAAAAGAAAACATGCTCTTTCTAAATCTTTTCCCCTTCATCCAAAGGTTAAGGCAGCTGTGGGGGAAAAGGTGATCCATGCTGACTTGCAGCCATGTCTGCTCGTGCTAAACCAGTGACAGATGTGCTGAGTTTAGCCCAGAGTGGCTTTTTATATGTTGTGGCAAATACACCATTCTTTTTTAAAAAAAAAAAAACCATCTGGGTACTGTGTAAGTAGTCAGTCCTGGATGTATTCAGTACATGGTGATTGCTTAATGTGGGCTGATGTAGATGAAAGCCAGCATCCGCTGATGTTCCCCCTATAGGTGCTACTGGCTGACAAAGTAACATGAATAAACTCTAAAACATTAGAAGTAGCATTAAAATGGAGAGCTAGAATTCCTCTGCAGAAGAGGTGGAGAACTCCAAGCCTATGGGCCAGATTTGGTCCTCCTGGGATCCCAATCCAGCCCTCCAAGGTTCTCCATATGGCCACATCTCCTTTTCCTGGCCCCACCCCTTTTTACCCAACAGCTGGTTGTCTGGTGGTTTCCCTGCTTTTGCCAAGTTCTTTCTTATTATAAAAGGTTGTAATACCTCTGTTAAGGCCTAGTGACCTGCAGCAAGAGCTTCAAGCTAAAATATACTGGTGTTTTGGTCCCACCCATTTTGCCTTTGATGCCACCCACCACTGGAACGCAGCCCCTGAGAGCTTCTCTGAAATTAAATTTGGCCCTCAGTCTGAAAAAGGTTCCCTGCCCCCTGGTGTGCAGATTTTAATGTAAAACTAGTTCATGGTGACGCCTCTCTCATGCTAACTTTCATGCGTACTAGTTCCATTTTGTTGGCATGTTCCTTACAGGAGGAACTGGGCCTAGTTTCCTCTCCCCATTTCTCCCACTTGCCATGAAATCCAGGAAACTTCCCATGATCCTTTCCTTCCACCCCACACTTTGCCCCATGGCTATGCAAGCACAAAGAGAGGCAATCTCGCCATCTCTTTCAGTGCAGACAGATAAAGACAATTGGCCCCTGCAATGGGACCTGCATTTCTAGGGAAACCATCTGGCATGGACAAAGTGCTTGGACAGGTTCGTGCAGCCACCTCTGTATTAGATCCTTGCCCCTCTTGGCTTATAAAAGCTAACAGAGATGGAACAGCCAGCTGGGCCAGGGAAGTGATTAATGCCTCTCTACAAGAGGGAGTAGTCCCAGGCCATCTGAAAGAGGCAGTAGTGAGACCACTCCTGAAGAAAGCTTCCCTGAACCCAGAATATCTTAAAAACTATAGGCCGGTGGCAAACGTTCCATTCCTGGACAAGGTCCTTGAGCGGGTGGTTGCTGGCCAGCTCCAGACACACTTGGATGAGACCGATTATCTGAATCCATTTCAGTCGGGTTTCAGGCCTGGTTTTGGCACGGAAACAGCCTTGGTCACCCTGTATGATGACCTATGTCGGGAGAAGGACAGGGGGAGTGTGACTCTGTTGATTCTCCTTGATCTCGCAGTGGCTTTCGATACCATCGACCATGGTATCCTTCTGGCACGACTGGCTGAGTTGGGAGTGGGAGGCACTGCATTGCAGTGGTTCTGCTCCTACTTGACAGGTCGGCTCCAGAAGGTGGTGCTTGGGGGACATTGCACAGCCCCGTGGATTCTCCAGTATGGGGATCCGCAGGGGTCAGTCTTGTCCCCCATGCTGTTCAACATCTGCATGAAACCATTGGGTGCGGTCATCTGATGTTTTGGAGTGCGTTGTCATCAGTACGCTGATGACATGCAACTCTACTTCTCCTTTTCATCTTCATCAGGTGAGGCTGTGGATGTGTTGAACCGGTGCTTGGCTGCGACAATGGACTGGATGAGGGCTAATAAACTGAAACTCAATCCAGACAAGACTGAGATGCTGTTAGTGGGGGGTTCCTCTGACCGGATGGAGGGTGTTCAACCTGTTCTGGATGGGGTTGCACTCCCCCTGAAGGAGCAGGTTCGTAGCTTGGGGGTTCTCCTAGAACCATCTCTGTCACTTGAGGCTCAGGTGGCCTCGGTGGCACGGAGTGCCTTCTAGCAACTTCTGCTGGTGGCCCAGCTACGCCCCTATCTGGACAGGGATAACTTGGCTTCAGTTGTCTATGCTCTGGTAACCTCCAAGTTAGATTACTGCAATGTGCTCTATGTGGGGCTGCCTTTGAAGATGGTTTGGAAGCTGCAGCTCGTGCAACATGCAGTGGCCAGATTGGTAGTAGGGACCAGAAGGTTCGAACATATAAGACCTGGCCCACTTGCATTGGCTGTCTGTATGTTTCCGAGCCCGATTCAAGGTGCTGATTTTAACCTATAAAGCCTTACATGGTTTGGGACCACAATACCTGATGGAACGCCTTTCCCGACATGAACCTACCCGTACACTACGCTCAACATCAAAGGTCCTCCTCCAGGTGCCTACTCCGAGGGAAGCTTGGAGGATGGCAACAAGGGAGAGGGCCTTCTCTGTGGTGGCCCCCCAATTATGGAATGATCTCCCCGATGAGGCCCGCCTGGCACCAACATTGTTATCTTTTTGACGCCAGGTCAAAATTTTTGCCCAGGCATTTTAACAGCTTAAGTTGAGATTTTAACTGACTTTGTAGCCAGGTTTAAAAATTTAAAATGTTTTAAATATCAGCTGTTTTATGTTTTATGGTTTTAAATTTTGTATATTGACTTTTTAATGTTCAGTCTTTTAATTTTTGTAAACCGCCCAGAGAGCTTCGGCTATGGGGCGGTATATACATGTAATTAATCATCATCATCATCATCATCATCATCATCATCATCATCTGCACTGGTTTCCCTAATGCAGAAGCATCAGCAGATGGGTAGAAGAAAAGTCAAGTAGTGACTTTTGAGCGATGCCAATAGGGCATTTAGAATGGGCCACAGGTTCACTCTAAAAATAAAGAAGCGGCTTTGTGAGGGCACATGCCCAAAATTTCTCATGCTGGCAAATGACTATAGATGTATTTTTACTGGGATGATGTTTTGAAGAGGACAGACAATTGACAGGAGGCCAGAGTGCTGTGTGATAAGTGGTAGAGTTAAAGCTGGCAGGAGACCAGAAGGTAACAGAGGCCACTTCCTCTCTGCCCTGACCCAGCTGAGTTGCGTGAAGGACAAAGTGGCAGGAAGTTGAGAGAAGAGTCCTGATTGTCTTTGTAGGCACTGGATACAGCTGTACTCTCTCCTGAGGTTGCCACAATCCACAGTCTGAACTGATGGTGCAGATTGTACTATATGAAGTCCACAGTGGACTGATGGTTTTAACTTAAGATGACGTGCTACAGAACACAGTCAGTGACATAGACTGGATCTGCCTTTTCTTTCTTTCTCTTTTTTCATGTTTAAAGTTTGCCATGCATCCTTTCCTGACTCCCTGGAATAGGTCAGGCCATAAATTTTTATTGGTAATAGTCCCGAAGCTGATAAAATATATTACCACTAAAGGTGTTCTGCAATTGCCACGTTAATCTGCATCATAGCTGCTTCTGCTCTTAACTACAAAGCTTAGAAGTGTGGTGGCTACATTGTTTTCAAGTTGTTGCAAATCTTAAAGAGCTTGAAGCCCCCATTCTCTCCCCCCCCCCAATTTCTCAGCAAAGATGTGAAAATTAGAATGCATTGCTGGGTGTTGTATAAAGCAATTATCTGTGAATATAAAAGGGCTTTTTAACAAACAAGTGGCACTGTTATAATTATTTTAAATGAAAAATAAAGTCAGTGGCTCAGACACCTAGAGATTGTGTGGATAACTTTATTAGTTCCCACTTCAAGGTCTGTAGTGCAGATGCTAATCTAATAAAAATGCATTAAAGTACAGAACAAAATAGGACAGAATAAAACTTCATTTGTTAAATCAACCCCCTGGCATTATAGAAAGTTAGCCCTTCTGTCAGGGAAAAAAAAAACATCTTTCTTTCTTTCTTTTTGCAGTTTTCTGGCCACAGCTTTAATAGTTAGTGAAAATTTACAAAAGTGTTCTGGAACCCCTCCCCATTTTTTAATGGTGGAAATGTCATTTAATTAAAAAAAGCATTTTGCCCAACCAATGCTTTCTGTTAAAAACAACAGCTCAGGTTCTCAGATAATTCCATTTTGTTTGTATTTCTAATTTTAAAATTCTTTTTGGATGTGCCTGTGTACTTGAATAAATTGGATTTATATATTAAAAAACACCATGCGTAACAGTTCTCTATGCTTAGGCATTTTTCCAGCTCAAAAGAGAGAGAGAGAGAGAGAGAGACTATATTAGAGTCATGAGTACATACACTTCATCAATACTACCTCATTTAAAGGATGGTCTGTGATGTTAAGCTTATATTTGTATGGCATTGTGTCAAGGGCATATTAACCATATTGAGCATAGGCTCTACAGACATATTCAATGTATCATCTTAGCAAGTTAGCATGGTAGATGGCTTTACCCACATTGAATTTTTCATTTGTTTTGACTATGTTTGGCAGATCTGCATGCTTGTTAGTGTTACTACTTCTCCGTGGTCTCTGTGACTCATACATGTGGACAGAGTAGTGTTCGGAACATTCTAGAGCTCGGCAGAGTTTTGGCGGGAGTGTTCCCCCCCCCCCCCGCACACGCTCCTAGGCTTTCCCGCTTTCCTGCTCAGTTCCTTTCCATCAACAATAGTCATGTTTTGCAACATTCTCCGTGTCTCATCGTTTTTCCCCTCAGTTTTTGGCACATTGGCCTTCCAGGCAGAGTTTTCTCTTTCTTTGGTTTTTAGTTGTTTTTCTTCTATTTGTTTGAAGTATCATTGTTTCTTCTTCTTTTTTTAGCCACCCTGGGGGCCTTTGGTCTCCAGGGCCCTCTTCAAGAAATGTTCGCCGTGTGGTGGGGAAATACTTCTGACTGAGCCATTCCCTCTTCCTGTTCTCCCTCAGAGGGGGCTATTTGGTTGGCGCGTGGAATCAATGCCAAGCATTGACCAAATAGACGCAAAGAAAGTGGGCAGCTCATCTTCGTGCCTGGCAGTGGGAGCAGGCCTTAAAAGCCGTGAATTCAGTGGCTTGGAACCAACCCCTTCATGTTGCCTCCTCATCCGCACCAGACCAGAGCCATTGGTGTAATTGTCGATGTCTCTGCCTGACTGCCCAATGGAGACAGCCTCAAACCAAACTCCTTTTGGCAAACAAGCTCCTAAAATGGCATGGGTCTCGGTCATGCTTCAGGGTTTTCTCTTGGAGCTGGCGTTCCAATCCATATCTGATGTTGTGTTAGCCTTGAGTTCAAAGATTGGTCCCAACAATCTGCTGACTCTGGCTTGACGAAGTCACACTCCAGGTGCTCCTCAGCCACTATCACTGGGACAGAATTGAAGAAACAGAAGAAAAAGGACACCAAACTGAAGCCGTTGAGGACTCACAGTGTGCATTGGATTCTCCCATTGCAGGCCCAGCCATCCCACTTCATGATGTAGTGTCGATCTCTCTTCCGCACCTTCTGAGGTCACCTATCCTGATTCTGTAGAAGCTTCAATTGCCCCTTGCTTCTTGAACTTCTGATGAAATGCAGTGCATGGGAGCAGTTTCAGAGGGTGAAATCCAAGACAAGTCTCATCCTCAGGTGTGGTGCCAACAGCTCTCGCCTCATCGCCACTCTCCCTCTTCTTCAACTCCAAGATATCATTCCCAACATCAGGGTCATTCCTCTTGGCACACAGAACCGTCCCCTCCTATCTCCTCTGGGGGGTTTATTCACCATCATTGGAATCTTTCCTGGAATAATCGTACTATGCATGCCATCCACAATATTATTATAAGGACCAATTTCCCCATAGATGAGATTATCTGTCTTCTTGGTATACTGCTCGGGATGAACCTTCCCCCCATATGACCAAAGAGACATTGGTCCCGTTCAGATGACACCATGAACCATGCTGTTAACCGTTTTTTGGTTAAGCAGCATGGTTCACGGTATCGTCTGACATGCGTTTTTCTTAACTAGGTGCCTCCGCTAATCACATTGTGATCAACCTTACTAACCATGTTATGCAGCATGGTTAACGGCACTAAATTTGGTTAAAGGTGTCATCTGACATGCATGTATGGTTAACAGGGTGAAATCATAGAGCTTCCTGTATAGAGAATCAATAATTGTCCTGGCCGCTCTAGCCTCTGGTCTCCTTTGCTGCTCCAAACTGCTGCTCTGCTTAAACATTCATTGTGGCCACCGTTATGGTTAATCGGCTCCGATTTTGGTGCGGTAACTTTTATTTTAATAGGCGTGTTCTGTATTTACTGCTACTTCCCTCTCCCCCGGCACTTTATAAACTTGTTGCAGCGCCATTACAGTGTCACTTGTCTACGCCTCTATGGGGTGGACATATGCACGTGGTATGAATGGAGGCACTCACATCGCCAGAACACTTGGCAACAGAGCTAATGGGAAGCGGCTGACACACTCAAAATGGCCGACAGAGCAGGATGGTGGCGGCGTGCCTTCAGATGACAACAGAAAAACCGGCGTAAGTCCTGGCCTCTGAAACCACAGCAGTTCATATATACTGCAGGGCTATCGGATGGCGGGGCCAAGAGCACAGGAATCGCTCACTGAAAGGGCCGGTGTATATAAGTACTTGCTGCTTACACTGTAGCCTGAACTAAAATGGCAGGCACAACTGTAAAAGGCTCCTTGCACAAAGACTGCTGGGATACGGGGCAGATCAGTTGGAGGACTCAGGATATCATCTAACCAGTTTGTGGTTAGCGTATGGTTAAGGAATCCGTAGCCACAGATGGGTTAACGGTGTCGTCTGCTAGCGTTCCACTTGTGGTTAGTGTTAACCACAGCTGAACATGGTTAAGCTAGCCACAAAGACCTGAGTGTCATCTGAATGGGGCCATAGAGCACAACCACTCACATTACCCTCAGACACGCCGCGCCCCCCATAAATATCATTCGGAACCGACGTGCACTGTCTAATGACAACCAGACACCAAGCCTTCTGCACGCTCCCGACACTGATGGCTACTTTTATGGCACTGCTACTGTCAGCCAATCCTCCCTTTACCTCCCAATTTCTTGCAAGATGTTATCCTTCCAAAGATCCCAACTGCTATGGTGGGAGTTGTAACCGTCTACAGTAAGTTCCGTTCCACTCCTCCACCTGCAGCGCTTTCCGGTTTTAGCCCTGGTGCTACTAGAAATGGTTAATCATAGGCTAAGTTGCCTCTTTCCGGAATTTGCTCACACGTTGTTAGAGATGCTGCTGCTACAAATGAAATTCAGCTTGAATGTTGCAGTTCTGACACTTCTGAGTCTTAATTCAAGCTCTGGCAACCATTCCAAAACCTGTCATTCTTTCAGTGTGTCTGCCTATTCTTATTTGAATGAACTTCGTATGATATCCTGTATTTATTCTTTTTTTTTTTTGCAATATTTCAGCCTTTCCAAGCAAAACCATTCTACATTCATGCAATACTGTAACATTTTTGTGCCAGACTGTCTATATTACGACAAGCAGAACATGCATGTGTGAAAGCCAAACCGTTGGTATTGCTAATCTTTTAGCCTTTTCACACCAAACAAGCCCTATTCTTGCTAGCGTAATATGCATGTTCAGGAATTGTTATTTATGCAGCCTTAAAGCTTCAATACCTATGATGCCACTGAATGCAAGACATAAAAATATCCGTGCCCTATAAGCAAATAATTGATGATACTGAGGAAAATGCAGTTCTGTTTGGAACTAACCAAAATTATAGTTGGATGCATTTCCCATGGAAATGTGTTGCTTGGAGCAGGGAAAATGGAACTGAACATGTATCTCCAGTGCATTTTGCTAGCTTGTTGGGAGAGATGTAAATATGTCCTTAGTCATCTGGATCATGGATGAATTGTTGCTCACTGTTGGTATTCTGTCTGCGCAATTGCTCCAGTGCACACTGACAAGTCTGACATGGGATTTGCCACATTCATTTCATTGGAAGGGAGCGTGTCTATGTGTGCAAAGTAATGCCACACATAGATCACCTTCCTTTACTGAAATTAATGGGTTGTCCTTGGAACTACTGTGCTCATAACTTAGGGTGCCTCTACAAGAGGCATTTAAAGCTCTTTCAAGGCACATTAAAAATTTGACCTCTACAAGAGAGGAGTGCAAATCGGGGGTTGAGGCGCATTTTCTCTCTGATTATGCACATTACGAATGCATGTTAAATAGCGAGTTTTAATTCTCCGCGGCCGTTAAAGCGCATTTTGACCATGTAAACAAGCGATGCTCCGCATTTTAGCCACTTTAAAGCGCATTTCATACTTCACTGCACGTCGTTTACAGGATTTAGGCGTAAACCCGACTGTGAGAAGATGCGCATAATCGGGCAACCAGGCCCCAAACCGAATCCTTCTAGAGGGGACCTTAGATCAACAGAAGCTATGTTGATGTGTAGAAACACATAGCATTTGATAATCTATTAAACTGTTTAAAATATATGCAATAAATAGACATGTATATAACCCACTCATAATTAATAGCTACAGGTCTTAAAACAGTGTAGGCATCATACCTGTTTATATTTATAATGATTATGTATTGCGTTTGTGTTATTTAAAGAGGGATGGAGAGAAAGTAGAGGAGTGGAGGAGGAGCATTTCTTGCTTACTCTATCCAATTTAAGAGGGATTTTTCTAACTTTTTGATCCAGAAAGGTGAAGCTCTTTGAGAGAGAGAGGGATGAGGGTTATCTTCCATTTCTGTCCTGCCATCATCCAAAATCATAAGCCCGCACGTGGCGTGAAAAACTTGCACAAAGCAACAGAACAAAAAGTCATTGTTAGATACAACTAATGAATTCGCGTGAAGTTTAATTCTCTCTGATAATTTGCAGGGAAATACCTGACAAGACAGCAATTCAAATGTACCCGGTCACCAAGATGTTTACGGGGATTAATAGATCTTTCTCTTGAACGTTGTGTTCATGAAATAATAGCTATAATATGCAGTAGCATGACCCCTCTTGAGACTTACCGAAAAAAAATAAAAATAAAATCAAGTTCTGTCATTTTAATGCAAATTGTACCTTTGGAAATGTTGGCCTGAAAAGAATGAGTTTCCATGGTAACCTTAGGGAACCACATAACCTGTTTATCATAACTCCTCCATGAAGCAAATTACAGAGTGGAGAGCAGGCTTTGATGTCAGCTGTATTTTCCTGCAGACACCCTTCTAAATTTAAGGACAATTTAACTCAACACTCTTAAACTTTTTTTTCTTTTTATACATAAAGAAGGGGGATAGAGGGGGAAATAACTTGCAAAGTCATGTTTGAATTAGCTGCCTCAGGCTTCATTCAGGACCATGAAATGACCATTTCTATATTTCAACTCCAGTTTGAAAGATAGGTCAGCCTCCTGAAAGACTAAATAAAAAGCAGATACCTACAGCAAGCCTGTTCTTCTACTGTCCTCCTCTCCACCACTCATGCAGAGTGTCCAGGCTCAACCTTTCCTGGATGCTTTCGAAAAGTTCTGTTTTGTTGTTGCTCCATTTTGCCACAAAGCAAAGATTGAATTTGAAAGCTGCTTATCTCAGTCTCTGGATCACTATATTTGTTCTGTCGCAGGAGAAAAAGTATATTGATTATACTTTGCATTCTGAGTTGACACTGGTGACTGAAGAGTTGGCATCTGGGCCCATTTATTAGACAAAGCGTAGAGGCCGGAAGTGTATATATTTTTGGCAGCTGTATATTAACTTCTGGGTAAAAGAGAGCATGACTTCCCATCATATTATTTTTTAGGGTCATTAGGAGTAAGGAACAGATGTTGCGGTCCCCCCCAACAATTGTCTTGCTTTGAAGTGCCATTTGAGACGACCAGCTGACAAGACTTGACCCTGTATGTGGTGATTTTTTAGAACTGAAGCTCAGAAGAAGGCGTTGCCCAGCATTGCCCATCTGGCGTCCATCTGGTACCAAAGAAATGACAGATAGTACCAGATCACACTATACCAACTGCTAAATTGGTATCAGCAAAGAAGGGAAGGTTGCCACCCAATCGTTTGGGACTGCAGGCTTAAGGAAACAATATCTGTATCATTTGGAAAGCTGGGACCAACAAGATCCAAAAAAAGCCGGATGGCGTGGCATATGGAACGTAGCTATTCTCAAAACCCTCTGCCGCTGATGGCTTTGATAAATGTTAGTGCAAAATTGTTGGATTTTGGTGGTGTGTTTTGTTAACGCACTGAAGGTGAATTTTGGACAGGGTTGGGGGGTTTTGGCCATAATTATTTAAAGTGGCACAGAGAGAAAGAAGTGAAGAGGAGCGGCATTTCTTGCTCACTCTATCCTATCTATTTTTAAAAGGATTAAGGGGGATTCACTACTCTAGCCATTAAAATTCCATGAATGCTATTCTGGTTTGTTATTAGATTAGAAGAAAAGTATGCAGGATTAAAATTTAAGAACAAAAAACATTGACTGTTTTATTCACTATGAGTGTTTGGGGTTGCTGTTTTAAAAACCAGTTGTTCCGTCCGTCTGTATTCTGATTTGTACAGTAACTAAATGTTTATATTGTAATAATACAAGCCTGAAAAATGTATTGCCTCTAGGCTACTCCTTCTACTCATGAGAGTCTCTAGCGAGGCAGGATTATTATAGACAATGAGAGACTCTTGTCTCCCTTATGTGCATAACTGGCTCTAAGAATATTTTTGCTGTCTATTTTCACCACCTGATCTGCAGGGATGTCCTATGCTCTGCTGTGACAAGAACACACGTGTTTATAGGTGCATGCACATATTCTCACAACAGCATGTAGTCATGTATGGCAGTATAGTGGAATCATACTAGTTAGCTATTAAAAATAGAATAAAGGCTTTAGCTGGCTATTACCAATTAATGAACTGGGATATTTTGGTCCCCCACTCCTCATATATGTTCAATTTTGACTTCACTGCTGACTTTTCTAAAGATCTTTTGCATGGGTTGGACTGCAAAATTGGCCCCTGAGAGGTAGCATTGAATGTTACTTTAAGTTAAAAGTTAATGTGATGGGAGGAAATGCTTTATAAGAGCTTGGAAGTACAGATAAGAATTCCAAATGTTAACAAGACAATGAGCTGACTTGAAAGAGGAGCAGTTTGTAATCTGAAGGCAGTAGTTATCTGGCTAAACTGTGTAGTGAACTAATTGCAGAAGAGGGAGAAGAGGAGAGTTCAAGATTGGAGGAATGAAAGGGGTTTACTCTCAATAATAGGAAATGTCAAAAGGTTGGTTTTAATATTACGTATGAGCCAAAGGGGCAGATTGTCATGGCGGTATTAAATAAATGATGTCCATCCAGATCAAAGAAATAAACAGAAAAATTGACCATTCCAAGTGATTCCTTCTCAATGAATGCCTAGAAAGAGGCTCATTTTTTCTGTGTTTCACAGTTAAGAGTTAAGATTCTGAAATATTCCGAATGTGATCCATGGAAAAGGGAGCCTGTCTCCTTGTTTGAAATAGAAGTACTATTAGCATTAAGCTGAAGGTGTCTGGTGTTTGCTTTTCTAGTTTATCTCAGGGTTGGGTTGCAAGTCTGAGGGGCTCACCAATCTGGTGTGCATTTAGGACAATTAAGGGGTCAAATTAACAAAAACAAATTATTGGATTAATGAGAAGGAAAGCCACCCAGGGAGAAGGGCACAGAGGAGGCAATGATCTCATTTGTAATAGACAAAAAACACAGAGGCAGCCCTTAAAGCTCTTGAATGAGAAGCTTATTGAGATTGAGGTTCTGAAATCAGAGCAGCCCAATATGCTCAGTATTTCGACATTTTCAGTGTCATCTTGGATGCATTTGTATCAGAATTTGCTGTATAATTTATTACAATAATTTTAAATAATAATAATAATAATAATTATTATTATTATTATTATTATTTCTTACCCGCCTTTCCCTCTGGATCGAGGCGGGGCACAACACCAAATACAAAATACCATAAAATACATATAACTGATTAAAAGCATATAAAACTAATACATGATTAAAAGGCATCTTAAAATTCAGCTGGGGAGGCCTGCCGGAAGAGATCAGTCTTTATGGCTTTCTTAAATTCCAGGAGACAATTAAGTTGACGAATCTCTCCCGGCAGGCCATTCCACAGTCTAGGAGTGGCAGAAGAGACAGTCCTCTGGGCAACGGTTGTCAGCCTAGTTTTTGTTGACTGTAGTAAATTCTTCCCAGAGGAACTGAGTATGCGGGTTGGACTGTACAGGAGAAGGCGATCCCGCAGGAAACTTGGACCCAAACCATGTAGGGCTTTAAAGGTAATAACCAACACTTTATATTTCGCCCGGAAACTAATTGGCAGCCAGTGGAGTGATTTTAAAGCTGGTGTAGTATGGTCACCCCAGGTGTACCGGTGACTGACCTGGCTGCCATATTTTGAACTAGTTGAAGTTTCCGAACTAGGCACAAAGGTAGCCCTATGTAGAGCGCATTGCAGAAGTCGAGCCTCAAAGTTACTATCTCTGCTCAGAAGTAAGTCCCACTGAATTTCATGGGTCTTACTCTCAGGTAAGTCTGTATAGCATTGTACACTAATCTCTATATTTTCTAAAAAGTGGTACACCTAACTCTGAGTTTACTCTTCGTGTTTAAGTAACAGAACTGATACCGTTTTAGGCACAGGCTTTGGCTCTTAGTTTCCTTACCAGAAATTCCCATCTGCATTTTGCTTTCTTTATTAAGAAGTGTTTTGTTCCAAGCTTAACTATTGCATTAGTGAGAAATGCTAAAATATTGGGATAATAACGTTGGCATACTGTTGCCTTAGAAGCTTCATGCTGCTTTCTGGTAGAGAGAAGAACTGAAATTTAAATGTATTAGCAGTGTCATTATCTAAGCACTTTTTTATATTTCTTTCACCATCTTTCTTTCTCAAAATGTGAGAGATGGGACAGTTAAAGGGACACTTAATTGTCTGGCTTTGCTTTTTAGTAAAAGTGTTCAGAACTGCTAACCAGAGACACCAAGGTCATCAGTAACTTTAATACTCAAGTCTGTTGTCGGTCTTTTATGGAGAATAGGAAGGATGGTGTGATTATTCTATCTAGTTACTTTATTCAAGGATGCTTTCCTGACCCATGGGAAGTGCATTCTAGAGACATGAACATAACTATTAATCAACACATAGCGGTAATCAGTGAGTGAAAAATGATGACCAGAAACTGAAAACGCACCAGTAAAACGGCTTAGAAGAGGGGTTTTTTTTCCTCCTTTGAGATCATGCCCTTGCATTTCTAGAATGGATAATGCTTACACAGTTATGATGATATATTCTAAAATGCAGTGATTTAGAAAAACAGTTCACATCCATCGCCTCTTTAAAATGCTTTACAGAATGCTTTGGAAACCAAAGCTGGTCAGTTATGTAAAAACATTTCTGTAGACTTCAGGAAAGGACTGTGAGTTTTTGAGGTGACCTGAGGCATTGCCTAAATACCTCCAAGCTCATATTTAAAGACATTAGGGCTGGAATGCTCTTTTTTTAAATGAGAGTTGAGGCTTTGAAAATGCTGAAATCTGCACCCAACAACAAATTCCACCCTTGAATAGTGGAAACATGGGCACATCTCTGACTTAGGACATAGCAACACAGGACTCTTTTCAGGGACTGAATGCACTCACTAAGGGCATCTTGAACTTTCCCCCTCCCTATCTATTCCCTGAACTTAGCCTTGGTTAACCCCTTAGGTGTCTGCATGACAGACAGACCACAGTACAGGCTAAGCTGTTGTAACAACCATGCACTGCTGAAATGGAATTCTACAGTGCTATGCTGTCCCTCTTTTTCTGCCAACTCATACTTACAGATTTGGCACTAGAGTACTGAACTAAGATAGGGGAGATGTTTTCACAAAGATATATGCTTGCTAACTCAATGGTAGGTAGGGGTGAACAGATCTGTGAATCTCAGTCTTGCCGAGATGGTCATTTGTTAAGGACAAGCTCATTCCGTCCCATTTCTGCACAAGCTTGTGATTTTTTTAAATTAACGTTTGCATGAAAATTAGTATTTTTTGTGTACACATTCTCCTAATGTACGCATTTCTGTGTATATGTTTTAGAAGCGTGCATTTTTCCAAGTACTTTACCTTGCAGGAATGTAGTGTTTTGCATATTTCCCCCAAATATGTGTTTTTTGTACACACTTTCCCCTAATATGCACATTTGTTTGTATTTTTCCTGAGACAAGCTGCATCGAAAAGCTTGCAAAAATGCAGATTTCCATACCCAACTCTGTCTTGGCTCGCTGAAAGGTTTGGGAGGTGCAAATACACATTAAACATGTTTGGCTTTAAAAATAAATACAATAAAGCCTCAACAAATCAAATTTCTCACCCATCCTACTTCTACCGAACACACAACAGGGCTATTATTCTTATTATTTCATCTCTTTCTCACTCGTGGTGGTTTTTCTAGACCGACATGACAGGCTTTGCCAAGTCTTTTACAGATTCAGGAATTCCCTGACAATTGAGCATGTTTTAAGTATGACTGCTTTCTGGATGTTGGTGTGGATGTATTTTGGTAGGCCCAGTTTCTGACGGTTTTCTGTATAATTTTTTGATGTGACTAACGGAATAATTGTTACCTTTTCCTATTATTATTATTATTATTATTATTATTATTATTATTATTTCCATGTTATACCGCTCCATAGCCGAAGCGCTGTGTGTGGTTTACAAACTTGCAAACTGATCCATTTCAATTTAAGTTTGGGCTGGCCACAAATAGGAGGGATCCCAGAATCTGCCTGCAACCCCCTTTCTGCTGCACTCATCCAGAAGATGTCTTGATACACTTAGGGCACAATCCTTTGCAAGATTACTCAGAAATCAGCCCCTCTTGTGCTCCCTAGTAAGAGTGTTTAGGATTGCAGCCTTACTTGGATAATGCTCTTTAAGGCCTAATCCTGAGCATGTTTAGACAGAGAAAAGGCCTAAAATCCCAGCTGGGGCATGCTGGGGAGTGTAGGCCTTTTTTCTGTCTAAACATGTACAAGATTGGGCCTTATTGGGCTTTTCTCCCTCACATCAAGAGGGAAGGTATTAAAAAAAATCCAGAAGTCCAATGTAGTAAAACATCCAACACCCAAAAGAACCATTGTCCTCCAACTCTTCATGTTGGGAAAACAATTGGAACACCACTAGCTTTTTTTTTTTTTTGATTAATATTTTTATTAATTTTTCCAACAAACACATACACAAATAAACAATAATAAAACATACAATAACATAAAACCAATTCCCCCCTCAACTACCCCCCGTGCTCCCCCCCCCTTCCGAGACCGTCTCATTATCCTTCATCCTCTTTCCAAAATTTTAATGATTCTTTTGAAGGCAATTGTCCCTTCCCCGATCTTAAAACATAATTCAAAAGGGGCGTCCATATTTCCCCAAAATCACTCTTCCTGGACATTCCCCTCTTTATAGAACACCACTAGCTTAGTACAGTAGCAAACTCTGACATGCCCCCTCCCCTTTGTAATATACTCTGCATCTTCTTGCCGTTCCCCGTCAGCGTCTTGATAAAACAAGCCCTCCTTTTCCAGTTGCTCTCTCTCACTTTCTCCTCAGCCCCACAAGCAACCTTTCCTTTTCCTTTTCCTTATTCCCTGCCAATCTAGCTCCTAGATTCATCTCTGCCGATCTCCCCTTGTTTGTTCTTAGCTATTTCTGCCCTTCGATCATACCTCTCTACTCGTAAGCCTTTCTTTGGCTGATATGGGCAATTCTTCCACTCCAGCCCTTGAACATACTTGGTCAGAACATGCACATGGCCATAACACCGTGCTGTCCCACAGATGTCTGTAAAGCAAAACACTGTCTTCATGGTCATATTAAAAATCCCTGGTGGTCACATTTGAGAAACTATGGTATAGGCCTATAGAGTTTAACCTCTGACCCTTTCTGCCTGTGTGTGTGTGTGTGTTTTGTCTGGACCAAATGACAAAATGATGACCTAACATCTCTGCTCCATCCAAGCCAGCATGGTTGTGGTGTTCTCTCAAGTTCACTTTGTTTTGAAATGCAGGAACAGGGGGCAAAGATCCTTATATTTCTGAGCAATTTTCTTCTCGGTATCGTCTGTTAGAGATTTGTAAAATACGCTACCGGACCAACAGAACCCTGTTCGGGAAGCAAAAGTAGACAAATGCTGCCAGCTCTTGGGTAAGCAATAAGTCCAGTAGAAATCCAGGAGTTGAATAAATACTCACACACAGTATCTTGTGTATAATACAAGTCGTTTACTTGTGGTCCAATATATACAAAAGCACAACAGGTTCCATCAGATATATACAGTCCTCCGTCAAAACTCTCATACGCAATTCTCTCCATCCAAAATACACCACGCCTGACTCTCCAACACTAGCCATTAAATTAAGGCTCTCTTTTATACTTTTTAGACTAGGGTGTCCAGATGGCCCGGGGTTTCCCGGTCCTATCCTGGAAACCTAGGCCGAACCGGGACAACCGGGGGGCAGCGGGGGAAAACCGGGGTGGCGGGGGGTCACGCGGCAGTGGCAGGAGGTGGGCAGCGTGAGGCACTTACTTGCTGGAGGGTCTGCTTCCCTCCGGTGCTCGGAATCTACTGAGAAACAGGCTTCGCGGCCTGTCCCTCAGTAGCGCGCCGGGTGATGACATCATCACCCGGCGCGTACTGAGAGACAGGCCAGGAAGCCTGTTTCTGAGTAGATTCTGAGCACCGGAGGGAAGCGGACGCCCAGGTAAGGAGCGCGGGGTGGCGCGGCGCGGCGTGGGCGCACGGTGGGGGGGTTGTTTTGGGGGGGTGGCGGGGGGGGGGTCCGGGATTTTGATTGTCATAATCTGGTCACCCTATTTTAGACACCAGCCCAGCCCAGATCAATTACCTTATCCTGATAGAAAACTTTCCTATTATCAGTTGACCTTTACAATTTCAGACATAGAAAAAACCCTTTCCTTGCTTATTGCATTCAGCTGGCTGTTCTGTCCTTCTGGACACTAAAACTTTTGACCAATCCACTTAGGCTTGGAATTTTCTCCAACAAACCCTTCTACCCCCAATTTCCTTTGATTTGCCTGCCCCTGGCTTGGCGTGAAGAGTAGGACTGCCAGCTGAGCCATTGTTTGTGTTTTTATTTTAGCTGTCTTGATGGTGGGGCGGGGGGGGGGAGCGGCACAATGTGACACTACTTACATTTCCCTTTTAGAGAGAGGCTGATTGACAGCTATATAGCAGATCTGCTGTGATTTCCTTGGGCTTATATAAATTAGGTCCAATCGAGAGGCTTCAGTGTGCACACACACACACAGAGTTCTGCACAATTAAGGGCTGCCCTCATGCCATGCAGAGTGTTGCGTGCTCATTGGAGAGACACAAGCATGGCATTTTCCCCAGCGTGTTGAATTCAGTTGTGGGGTTTTCTGTTTGCTCAGAGCTCCGGGTTGACATTGCCACCCTCTCACCCAAAGAGTCTGGTTTGGAGTTTTTCCGCTATTACAGTGCAGGCGCTGCTCACTGAGAAACCTATCATTGAGATATATGTAGTTTGGGGTTTTCAGAAGGAGAAACAACAGAAAATGTTATGGCCCCTTAAAGAATGACAGATTTATTGTAGCATGAGCTTTGGGGGAATGGAATTGTAAACAGTGGGGTCAAAAAGCCATGAAATGTGGGGCCAATTGGTTCTGAAAAGGCCAATGTATCTACTACTACTGCCTCTTATATTTAATGGTCTTTTCGCCCCACTATTTACAAGGGTTTTTCCCTCTCTGTACCCATGTGAACATACATTGTGACAAAGAATAAACACTGATGGAAGTGGGATCTCATCCACAAAAGTGGATGCCACAGTAAATCTCTTCACCTATAAGATTTCACAAGACTCTTGGCTATTTTCACAGTTTGGGTTTAGTATTGGCGTAGGCTGACCATATGAAAAGGAGGACAGGGCTCATGTCACTTTAACAGCTGTAGAGAAAAGGGAATTTCAGCCGGTGTCATTTGTATGCAGTTAGCTCCTGGTGAAATTCCCTCTTCATCACAACAGTTAATGTTGTAGGGGCCCTGCCTTCTTTTGTATCTGGTCACTCTAGTATAGTGCATGCAACTTTAACTGTTGTGATGATGAGGGAATTTCACCAGGAACAAATTGCATACAAATGACACTGGCTGAAATTCCCTTTTCTCTACAACTGTTAAAGTTACATGAGCCCTGTCCTTCTTTTCATATGGTCAGCCTAGTATTGGGATGTGGGATATTTCCAAGGATGTTACATTCCAAAAGACTGTATTCTATGTTTGGCTGGCATGTAATGGTGAGATCAAGTAATTGACACTGTCTCTGCTGAACACCATTTGGAACTGCTGTCACTGCCTCTTTGAATCATGAATCATCTGTTGTAGCCTTGGCTTTCAAAAAGTAAGACCTTAATGCTCCAATATTTTACACAATTACCTGGGAGTAAGTCCCACTTAACAGTAGGACTTACATTTGAGTAAATAGGGTTAGGATCAGACTGCACAAAGCAAGGCTGATTGATACCTTTTTTTTAACATCTTGAGTCATGAAGCATTCTGAAACTTTCTGTTAGTGTATCCTTAATGGAGGATTGAAGTAAAGAACGTTTTTGTGATTAGGCCTTTTATCTATTTGAAGTGACTAAAAATATTTGCTTTTCTGAGCTGTCGCTAACTAACTGCTTTCCCATTGTGCCCAGTGAAGAATTTTGTATAAGGCTGTCAGATGGTTCAATAATTTTAGTTGATTAATCGCCTACCCTTTAATAGATGAATTACATTTAAATATGTTTGCATATTACCAAAACCTCAGTATTAGTGCCTTGTTTTATGTATTGAAGGAAATGTAAGCTTAAAAATTACTAAACACAAAACTAGCAACCTTTGTTGGCAAGAAGCCATATAAAATGTCGCCCTGTTCATTCACTATTCATTATCACACTGCAATCCAAATAGACAAAAATGTTCAAGAATACTCCCTCCTTTTTTAAAATGTATCTGGTGGCAATGGTGATAGTAGTTTCTGGTCCTCATCCTCTCTAGCTCAGCCAGCCCCATGTTTGCAAAAGAAAATGCCAGGGCAGGCCCCATGGCACACTACTTTGATTTCTTATGTTTTGAGTAGCAGCAATCTGAACCAATCAGAAACTGACTTTGGGGCGATCCAGCCAGTGAGGGCACAGGACTAGTGAAGCAGCGGTCTTTACTTCACTCCTGTGCCCTCATTGGTCGTATCCTTCAAAGGTAGCATCTGATTGGTTTGCATCACTGCTACTCAAAACATTTTTTAGAAGTTATTTTAAGTGGCACACTACACTGCGGCTTGGCTGGAAGGCTGCCATAGTGATTCCTTTTGCAGCTGGCCAGATGAGCCTGTAGCCAGGGTCAAATTGAGAGCAAGGAGAGGGAGGAGGAGCCAGTGCTGAAATTTCAGGGGGTTGTTTGGGAGTTCTCAGTAGGTGCCCCCAGACTTTCCCCCCAAGGTCCACTGACAGTTTATAATTAAGAATATTTAAACTAGGAACCAAGCAGAGAAAGATTCAGAAATAATCAGTTGCTTTTTAAATGAAAGTAAAACGTAGAATTAACTAACTAGCATTTAGGTATTTGGAGAACTAACATAGAACAATTCACATTTCCAAACAGCTTACAGGTAAGGGAGCACCCAGCTTCTTTGGGGAGGGAGAACCAAGTATTGACTCATGGGGCAGCAAATCTTGGGTTCACGTTATTTTTAATACACAACCTCTGACTGGCCCGAACATAGGATGCTCTGTGACATGTGAACCTGGACACTATGGTTATTCATGGGTTAAAGAACCCAAATTTGGAGTGCTTGGTTTTAAAGAAGAACCTAGACATAATGGGCATTATTTGTAAACCGCCCAGAGAGCTTCGGCTATGGGGCGGTATATAAATGGAATAAAATAATAAATAAAATAAAATAAATTACAGAAACTGGTGGAATTGAGAGAACCAGTGGGATATGGTCATCTCTGGATAGTAATTCTACAGAAAGCTGACAGGAGCTGGGAAGCATCCAGTTTGGGGTAAATCATCCCAAAGGGGATAAAGATGAAAATGTTTTGATTGCCCAGCTATAGAAGGGCCATGAATACAAGGTAGAACATGATAGCCAATTAAAGAGACCCAAGTGCCATAGCAAAAGATGCACAAAGGCTTCCGGAGAGGGACACCATGTATAGGTGTTTCTATGCAAATGCTAGAAGCTTCCGAGCTAGATACGTTATAGAAGGACAGGGGAAGCCAGATTTGTCACATAGCACCTTAATCAACTAAAGCATTAGTTGATTCATATCTTGATTAAGCATGCAGGCCTGGTTTTGTGTAACTTGAAAGCTTGCATATTCTTTCATTGACAACAGTTCCAATAAAAGGTCTCCATCTTATTTCTTTTTCACACCTTAAAAAAGGAAGGACAAGTTATTCTGTGCAATAGAGGAGTATGAAAAGTGTGTCATCAAACAATGGCACAGCGATATTGATGGGATCGCATAACCCTAGCTCCATCTTCAAGAGATGGCTCCTGTCATTAAAATCAATGCAACTTAATTAAAGCAAATTATAGACAGATACGTCTATAAATAAGATATTAAAGTGTGCTGCTGAATATGATAATTGCTGCATATTTAGTAATCAGTGTGTGTGTTCTGCATTTACCAAGAGGGATTTCATTCAGTGGAATCAATGGAGCTTTATTAAAAACCATCCAAATTAGAGGCAGAAATGACGAGTGTTATAATAATGCAAAATCACTGTTTCAACTTTGATCGTAAGAACCAGGAAAGCAAAAATACATCCCCTCCTCTGTGTAAAGAAAACACCAGCACTGTTTTCTTTCTTCTCGGTTTTTTTATGAACACAAGAATGTTTGAAATTTTAATTTGCACCTTTTTGATTAAATAAAAAAAGCAAATGGACAAATCTTGAAGGATTTAGTAAATAATGCGTCATGGAATCTAAAGACAGGGAGGAAAGCATCAATTCGGTCTTTGCTCTTCCATGATGCAAAGAAGGAAATAGCATTTTAAAGCTTTTGTAGTAAGCCCCATTTTTAGGCATTTGGCTGGAATACATATGATGCGAGTGGACTCTTTTTTGGGGGGTTAAATGGCTTTGGGTGGGCAGTGCAAGATATATAAGATTTTGTCTTTTGCCTGCTTGCATCCCTCTTCCCCAAATGTTCCAAATGCAGAAGAAAAAAAAACCTCACAGAGGAGATGTCAAAGAGAAAATTCCACATGGTTCCATGGCTCTTTTCATGGCTTTTCTTTTCAGTATTTGATCAGAAATGTGGAGGGGTTGCAAGGGGGGAGGGGGAGAAAAGAGTACCAAAGGAGTGAGGTCAGGAAGCCTTCTGAGGCCAAACCCCTTAATACAATGAGGATGGGCGGCAAAATCCAGTGGAACTTCACTTGAAAGGGCATCCTTATTGTGTCTGACAAAGGTAGGAGAGATACTGGAAGTGAGGCAAACAGTAACACCTAAGAGTTGCTAATGTCACCTTTCACTGATAGAAAGTTGACACACAAAAGAGCAGCTGGTAATTTCTGAGATGAGCACAAAGCTTGTTAACATCCATAGAGCTGGTAAGCGATGCCTATCATTAAAAGTAGCAAATTATTATGACCATGGTCCTGTGCACAGTTGAGAGACTTAAATCCCATTGACGTTGGTGGTATTTTAGCAGCCTTTCTCTGCATATGATCCCAATCTATATGAAATGGCTTCCCAGTTTCTGACAGTCTTGATTTCAATTCACTCTTCGCAGATGTGCTCTTCAGAATGTCTTTGCAAAATTTTGCAGCCATCGTAACTGGTCGCTGAGATCCTCCAGTCTGTTTCGTTCCTCCAAATCGCAGCTTGCGGTATTCTCCTCCTTCCTACATGTACTACTAAATAGAAGCCTTGAGTTTATAGGAGCACTTCTTCATTCAGCATCAGTACTAAATGGGGGTGAAAAGGAACAGTGTGTGAAAAATCCCTTTACTTTTCAGTCCTTTGAACTTGGGGACCACCCAGCACAAGCAGGATGTTATCCGGAGAGGAGGAAAGATGGGAGTTGAAATGGAGACAGGGCCCATTCATAAAATCAAAACATTTTTAAGTGCTGGAGGCAAGGGAGCTGTACGCTGGTTTTTACCGTTGGGTTATGGGTACCCATCTTTTGTTAGCTGCAAGAGAACTTGTGAACATTTCCTAGAGCTATTTTACCATAAGTTAATCCTGAGTCATACAGTTGGCGGCTATGGTCCACCTCTCGTATGATACGAAGACATTACCCCAACGTAACTATCATTTCTATCACAGCCAGCAAGGACACTTTCCCTGGAGGTCAAGGGCAATTCCCCCTTTTAAATGTGTGCCTAATGTGCACACAAAAATTACAAATCCTGCATTGGCTCCTGGGGTTGTATATGTGGCATATCCTGCTAGATTGGTATAGTGCAGATGTCTGCCAGACAGGCGGCTGGTGCTGTCAGTGTTGAGAACTGGATTTCGGTACCACCATCCACTCACCCTCCTTGATTGGTGTGTGGTGCTGTCAAAGCGAACAGCACCAGCAAACTGTTCAACAGGAAGATCCTCCTCCCACAAATTTGTGCACAAATTTTTTCCCCAAGTATCCTGATCCTTGTCGGCTCATTCCATGTGCCAAAGATCTGAAATTAAATGAAGCCAAACGCCATATAGCTGACATCCCAAAATGTAGACTAGACCTCCACGATCTGGGTTATGCTGCATGCAGTGGTCAGATCTCACTGCCTTTGCTGCTGTGTGGATGGTGTGCCAGTAGTACACCTGCATTCGCCTCCTGTTGATATGCAGCATTTCCCACCTGGCCTTCAGGTCCTTTTTCTCATACATGTGTATGGTGTGTGTGTTTTCCTGGGCAGATCTCACTGAGAGAATCTTCAGGCTGTGGGAGCTTGTTTGCAGCTAGACTATCACCTGCTCTTATTACAGGCCTCAGCTAAAGCACCATACAGTTATCACCTTTGACAGGGCCATACCTTACATTTACACCTGCACATCTCTCTCTCTCTCTCTCTCTCTCTCTCTCTCTCTCTCTCTCTCTCTTTATTGCACTTCATTTCCCTTGAATTGAATTATGTAATGTGCACACCCACACCTTACTTCCTTGCCTCTCTTTCATAATGCTCATAGACTCAACACCATGGCAAGACTGATTGTCCATTCACTTCTTCTCCCCATCTCACCTGTTCAGCTTTCTTCTTCTTCTTCTTCTCCTCCTCCTCCTCCTCCTCCTCCTCCTCCTCCTTCTTCTTCTGATGAGGCATTGAGGCATCATTGCATATTTTCCCCGTGCATTGGCCATTTTCAATGCAAAATAATTTCAGTGCCACTGTAAGAGAACTGGCTGCTGCCAGAAGTGGTGGGTGGGCTGAATAGATAATCAAATAGCACTAATAGTATGAATCATGCAGAAAACAAGTTGGCCTGGCATGAGAGGCTCCCAGCTACCACACTCGATCAGGATGCTAATCTTGATCGTTTTGCTTGTACTCGCCTCCCATTTGTGGTCACTCTTTACTGCTTTTGAGAAACTGGTGCAAAAAAGAACAAAATGTTGATGTGAACTACAACCCACGAAAATCCGTGAGTGCCCAGCAATGAGCATGCAATAAAACACTCGTCTGATGGAGCTCTAGAATGTCTTAGAACCTCTGATTGCAAACTGGATACATTCTAGAGCTCCATCAGACGAGTGTTTTATTGCATGCTCATTGCTGGGCACTCACGGATTTTCGTGGGTCCCTCTCATACTGTTCGCTGCCTGCTGCCCCTTCTGACCTTCCTCGCGCCACAAAATAACAGCCACATCTCCTCTGTAAATAATCCCAGTCCTTTGCATTCGTTTTAGGATACCGTTAATCCACATCATCCCAGACTTTATTAAACTGAGCCTTCCGAGATAATGAGACCAAAACAGAATCTCTCCATGCATTCTGATCCTATCCATGTTTCCTTCGTAAGCCAGTTCCGCAGAGTTCAGTGGAGCTTGCTCCTTAGTAAGTGTGCGTAGGATTCTAGCTTCAGGCTGTGGTCATATATACACTTACCAGGGAGTAAGTCCCACTGAACTCAGTAGACTTACTTCTGAGTAGACATGCATAGGATTTCAGCTTTAGTGTGTCAAAGGGGGAAAACCAACTAGTATTTTGTTGCCAACGTGAGAGTGTTTCCTCATGAACTCCCAACCTTCTTTAAATCGGGGACAGGGAGCAGATTATAGTGATCTCCTGGCTGAACCTTTATAGGTTTACAGCCCTATCAAGGTGCATTGCAAGGAGTAGTATCCAACAGAGCCCACTCATAAGCAACCAGCCCTGTTGATTCCCTTCCGCAAGTGGCGCCAACCACTCACATAACAGAGGGCAAGCTTCCGTGGGCAAACTCCAAAAGTAGCAGAAAGACTCATTTGTGGGACAGGGCACGCTGGCGGAGCTTGCGTAAGGGAGCTTCGCCAACCTGCCCCATTTCAGAAAAGAGCATTTTGACATGTTTAAGTGCTTGCCCCCAAAGCGCTAAATCTCTGTTCCACGAGCAGTGGGCACCACTTGCAGAAAGGAATCAACGGAGCTGACCGCTCACAGGACAGAAGCAGCTGTGATCACCACCGCTGGCGGACAGGCAGCAGGGGATATTGGCCAAGAGCAGCTTGTTCCTCACCATGCCTCTCTAGTAGGCTGACCATATGAAAAGGAGGACAGGGCTCATGTAACTTTAACAGTTGTAGAGAAAAGGGAATTCAGCCAGTGTCATTTGTATGCAGTTAGTTCCTGGTGAAATCCCCTCTTCATCACAACAGTTAAAGGTGCAGGCACTATACTAGAGTGACCATATGCAAAAGAAGGCAGGGCCCCTGCAACTTTAACTGTTGTGAGGAAGAGGCAATTTCACCAGGAACTAATTGCATGCAAATGACACTGGCTGAAATTCCCTTTTCTCTGCAACTGTTACAGTTACATGAGCCATGTCCTCCTTTTCATATGGTCAGCCTACTCTCTAGGGAACCTTACCATATACTTTAGAGAACAGTTGCCTTAATAAATTTGCCCCCCCCCCCCGGTGAGATCCTAGGAGCAGAAATTAGTATTATGCTTTGGGAAGTGGTAGAAACAGTCACAAAATTCTCTCTCCATTCCTACCACCACCCAAAATATTTTCTCCTAGTTTTTGCTGTATTCTCATCCATCTCCTGGTATTTTCCAGCCTGATCCACAAATCAGCTAAGCTGGAGTATTTAAATTGAAACCCATTTAGTTCCACTTAAATTCAAATACTTCAGCACAACTTGTTTGCTAATTAAATTGTTTGTTTGCAGAGGTGAACAAAAAATAATCAAGATGTTATAGCAACCTGGGCTCTCTCCAATAGAGCTGAGCCATTTTTCCCCTGAAATAACTGTTTTATTTAGAATCCAGTCAAGGGTGTCAATTTAAGCTTTAAGGCTTTTGAAAATGTTTCTCTCTGTTGCATTTTGTACAAACGTGAATAATGTGTCCAGGTGTCTTTTCCCCCCAGCCTGTTCTGGAAGTGTAGCTTGACATCTAATAAGACTCACTTTCAGCTGAAACTATCTCTTTGTGTTTGTTGTTATTCTTTTTTGAGGGATTTGGTGTGTGTGTGTGGAATAACAGTGCAATCATTTATGGAATAAAATTCAAGCAGATGATGAGGGTGTGCTAAAATGCATATAGAGAATACCTATTGCAAAAACAAAGCAAAAGAAATATGGCCACTCTCCACTTAAGTCTCATATGGATACTGATGGAAAAGAGAAAAACCAAGCCCCCAGTAGATTCCTGGTTAGTCACTGGCTCAGTTCGGATGACATATTAAGCAACGGAGGGGTAAATAACGTACTGACAGTGCGTTAGGCAGGAGAAACTCCACAGATGACGCACTGCAGCCGGCGCTGCTCGGAACCGGCAAACACCCCGGCTGCTAGGAACTTGCGGCGGCCATTTTGCTTGCAGCTTCTCCTCCGTGTGTCTCCCTGCCGTATCCCAGCATGCACCGTGAGTTCTACCAGCTGCATAGAGTGGCTGGGGTTTTTTGGCTGCTCTAGGCAGCAGAACTCTATTCCGAAACTGAATAGTCCACGGAGAGGGCGGGGGGGCTGAATTCGGACAACACTTTAAACAACGGGGCTTCAGGCTAAACAATGTGCAAGCCAGTTGTTTCGCTCCGTTGTTTAAAGTGCCTGATTAACGTACTGTCAGTTGTGTGTGCGTTGTGTGCTGCCCTCCAGACGACACAATAAGCAACACAACTGTCGATTGTTCCCCCCCTCCTCCGTTGCCTAATGTGTCGTCCAAACTGAGCCACTGTCTTCTTTGGGGCTTATCACAACCAGAAATGGGACCTTCCGTGAAGTATATAAAGTTGCAACAAAGGGGGAATTAGTAGTGGTTAAAATGAGTCAAGAAAGGGAACATTTTGAAAGGCTATAAATATGTGACATGGACAGGGCGGCCACACGGTGTCATCATCTTTTTCTCTCTCACTAAGTGGCTTTGGATGTAGAACATCTGGCATTTGGAGTTGATTTCATTTTTATATATAGGCAGTCTGTGCAGTGAATGGAAAAACATTATATAAAAAGATTCAGCTAATCAGTTCCATAGAGGAGAAGGGAAGAGGACAATCTCTAACTAGAGGAGGTTCTAAACTCATTATGCGAATGTCTGTTGTGTGCTTGACCTCCAATTCGAAGATTGACCCATTGTAGTGAAAATTCCCCATGTGACATCAAGTATACATGTAACCATAATGGCGGCCTAACTGGACAGGTGCTTCCATTTCCACACGTACATACACACATACATGTATAATCCCCTTCATGTTTTTATCAGGCCAGTTTTTCTTTTGCGTGATTCGCTGAGCTAACATCTTGACTTGTGTCTGGACAGATGGCGAGTGGAAGAAGGGCTGCGTTGAGCTTCTAATGAAAGACACAAAACCTTTGTCTGCTCTTTGAGCTTATTGGCCAGTTTATCCTAAGCAAAGAATCTATCAGCTGTGTGGAGCCAAATTTTGTAAAACTGTATCCACAATCAGTTTCTATGGCAACTGTATCTTAGAGCACATACACAAACAGAACTGGAAGGGGGGGGTTCTCCCCCTCTTCTTTTCTTCTTCTTCTTCCTCAGAAAGAAATAATCAGAAATTGGAGGGTGCAGGGCTATTACAAGACACACGTGTAATCCAAGCGCGTTTTCCTTGCAGAGCAGCTGTGTTGGCTTGTCTTGGTAAACAACAATACAATTCTTCTTCTTTTTTAGCATCTTTGTACGCTAATGGACTTCTTATTCTTCGTAGGTTTGAGACGTTATCATCATCAAGCTGCGGTTCTGTTTTATAATACCCAGTTAGTTAGTTTGAAGATCATTTGTCCTGTAAATCTCCTGCCGCTCCACATTAATAATTGACTGTTCCTGATCAAGCACAGTATTTCCATGACTTTTGTTCTCTTAACCCTAGAACATGGATTTGTTTAGTTTTTCCACAAAAAAAGCTCACATACAACAAGACGGAATACTGTATTCCAGGTGTGTCCGTAAACAGAGTTCCTGATTATTTAAGGCAATTGGAGTCAACCTTCCCCAACCTGGTGCCCTACAGATGCATTGAACCAACTCCCACAAGCCCCCAGCCAACACATCTGGGGGGGGGCACCAAATTGGGGAAGGCTGATCTAACTGTTTAAATTGGAAGTGCAACATCAATTGTTGCTGCTTCAGGTAAAAACCGGAGAAAAATATTTAAGCCATGGTGGATTGCAGGTTTTGGCAGCTTGTCATCTGGTATAGGGATTTCAGTCCCCGCCCCTCTAGTTTCTACCTTCTTTGTTTCACAAATTCCAACATTCTCCCCCCCCCCCCCCAACACACACAAACAACAGGCTGTGTTAAAGGCATCCTGGATTTGGGGAGATGCAGATTTTGTAGTGTTGTATGGGTGAGATACTCACACACACCCTTTACTTTTAACTCATGATTGTGAAGTTACTTGCAGCTTGTCTTTTCTGTGCATTGAGGTCTGTTGGTGGAGCAGAAAAATATGGGCCCAACGGTGTGCTTTTGTGCTATTGGATGAATTTCCCCCTCCTTGCTTTGCATTCATGATTTTGAAGTTACTTGCCTCAGTTGCTGCTGTACCAGAGGAATGTGAGTTCATAGGAGTGGTTTAGTGTGTTGTGGGGATCAGACCCTGACATTTCCTTCAGTCATATTCTCTGTCATGCAATTTGCGGGTCTGCCTCAGTTTGCTTTCAAGCTTCACCTTGAGCCTTTGGTGCCGTCCCCCTTGGGCAACTTGGATGTAAGGAAGGGAGGCATATACACTTTTTCTCCCAGCACCGACCCAAGTGTGACATCTTGCACCTTTCCAAACTTAAGCGTTCCTTGACTGAACCTTCTAAACTCTTCTTCAGAGAAGAGGTCCCACGATATCCCAAGGCAGCTTGTTCCTGTACTTCGTGGTTTCTTTGCAGCCCCACATATGGGAATGTCCCCATGCAAGCCACAGCCAAGACTTTCTAACAAAGGTCCCCTCTACAAGGATTTGCTTTTGCGCCTGGTTAGGCGATTATGCACATAATCGCAGAAGCTCATTTACGTCTAATCCCTCTGCACGAGAGGCGGCGAGAGGCGGCGAAGCGCATTAACAGATGTCCAAAATGCGCTTTACAAGTAGTTAATGCGCATAAGCGCTTATTCACACAGTCAAAATGCGCTTTAACGGACGGAGCAAAATAAAACTCGTGATTTAACGCGCATTCGATAATGCGCATAATCGGGGAGATAACGCGCCTCTATGCCCGATTTGCGCTCCGTTCTTGTAGAGGTAATTTTTTTAATGCGCCTTGAAAGAGCTTTAAATGCCTCTTGTAGAGGCACCCAAACTCTAAAAGGAGAGGGGCACCGCCCCTCCTTGCTCCTGCAACTGGTTTAGTGAGGGGCAGGGGCAGTGTTTCTTCGTCCAGTCTTTGGAATGAGAGGTGGCTAGCAGAAACTGTTTCAATTCTCAAAAAGGTCTCGTTCAGAAGCAAAAGTATTGTCATTTTTACCTCAAAAATAAAACACAAGCTTAAGCAGAAAGCAACTAAGCTCAAGCACTTTGTGAAACTTTCCGGTATGACCTAATCCAGGGTTTGTCAATGTTTTTGAACTCTGCCTCCCTTCTAAAGGTACTCTTCCTCCTCAGCTAGCCCACCCACCAGTAGTTTTCTCAGTGGCAGGTGAATGCATAAAATCCTCATAAGCAACTCGCAATAGTGTACAGAAAGATCTATGGTTAGGTTAGCGTCATGACTAAGCTTGCCCCAAAACTTACTTGGCAGTGGCATTAGCAGGGGGATACTTTGGTACAGGCCTCTCTGCAAGGCCTCCCTCCCTCCCTGACACCTTGAATGCTGTGTCCCAGGGAGCCCTGGGACATATAGTTTATAAGATGCCTTTTTCCATACTTGGGCACCCTGGTGAACTACATTTAACATGGTCTTCGGTGCTTGGGACATTGCCATTCTGGGAAGGGAAGGGGCCCACTGCAATGGGTGGGTCTTGTAATGATGCCAGGGAACAGTTCAGGGCCAGCTGAAGGTCAGAGGGGGGCCCTCCTCTGTTGGTGGGCCCTAGTGAGCTTATGTCTGGCGGTAGCAGCAGCCCACCAACAAGCACCAGGTGGTTTGGGACATCTTTTTAATTTTCCACAATGCCCCAGGGGAATGGTGGGAAATTAAAATGATGGTTACACCAAGCCATCAGGTGTTCTGAAAACGCGAGGCCAGAAACTTTCTGTAAAGAGGGCCCAAGGAAGTAGTAGGCTCTTCCAGTGCACTAAGACCCCAGCAGCTGCCCAAGGAGACTGCTCCTGACATCAGCCCTGGAATGGCTTATGCGCCAAACCAGAATTTTGCTGGACGTGACTTTTCTGAATTTTGGCAAACTCACCAATTGAAGCTCTAATCCAACAATGGCATTCGAAGAAGACATTCTAAGACAGCCAGTGTGGCGTGGTAGTTAAGAGTGTTGGACTGGGACTCGAGAGTCCCGGGTTCTAGTCCCCACTTGGCCATGAAGGTCACTGGGTGACCTGGTGCCTGTCTCTCAATTTAACCTACTACACAGGATTGGCGTGAGGATAAATTGGTGAGGAGTAGATGAGGGTCATGTAAGCTGCCTTGAGGGAAAAGACGGGATATAAATGTAACAAATAAAGAAGAATAAAACCACCCTGCCAATCGTGGAATCTTCTGTGATCAGAAGTTCCCATATGTTCGCTGCCTCTACAGCTTCCATGGTTACCATAGTTATTTTGGTGGCTGCAATGCCAAACCTCTGCTGGTAGGAGAAAAGTCTGTCTTCCTGCTGCAGGATTCTCTCCTCCCTGGAAATACAAGAAACCCCTCAATGTTGTGGGACTCCTTTCCTCTCCACCCCACAGTTTGGGAAGCACAACTTTAATGACTAAATGCAACTCTTTGCTTTGCTTTGCTCCCCCACCCCCTTTTTTTTTGTCCAGTGAACCTGGACATGCGGGAATAATCGTTCATGCAGCTCATTACACCGCCTTTCCATCACAGTGGCTTTTAAATCTGTTCAGCAAAACTTGACATATTGTGCATAAATTGCAATAGAACATGAGGAACATGTATGTATTATGTATCAGAAAGAGAGAAAGGAAACAAACACAATATAAAAATTAGTTCACAGAAAGACTGGCACAATAGTTTAAATGAATTGTGAACAATGTTTTGAAAATACATTAAATCCTCCCCCATTCATTAATTTGTGAGGGTGGGAAAATATTTTAAATAGCTTCTTAGTATATTGCTTTATAAAATAGCTGATTTTAGCAGTTCTACCATGGTTTATTGTTATATCCAAAACTGAAGCTATGCTTCATCTTAACTGTGGTTTAGGAAAACAAGCTGGGATTATAAGTAGGGATGTGCACGGACCCCAAAAATCGAATCGGTATCGGAATTGGAACTTCAGGTTTTGTAAAATATCAGATTGGAAAAATCAGAGGTCCGTGTTATCAGATCCGATCCGATACCAATACAAAATCGGAAGTTCCAATTTCGATATCGGACTGCCAGTTTAGGTGTTTTCCCCATAGGCTTGCATTGGGGGAAAGAAAGCTTTCCCCCAATGCAAGTCTATGGGGAAAACACCTAAAATGGTGGCCCTGCCCCCCTCCCACTTGCGCTCCTTACCTGCTGGCGTCCCATGCTGCCATCCGCTGCTTCCATCTACTGAGAATTAGGCTTTGCAGCCTGCTTCTCAGTAGAGCGACAACACGCCAGGTGATGATGTCACCCATCAGGTCACGCTCTTCTGAGAACCAGGCCGCAAAGCCTAATTCTCAGTAGATGGAAGCAGCGGACAGCAGCGCAGGACGCCTGCTGGTAAGAGGAGACCTCCTCCTCCCTCCCCCCACTCTCGCTCCTTACCTGCTGAAGTCCTGCGCTGCCATCCACTGCTGCCGTACTACTGATAAACAGGCCTTGCGGCCTGTTCCACAGTAGAGTGATCGCACGCTGAGTGATGACGTCACTCAGCGCACCGTCGCTCTATTGTGGAACAGGCCTCAAGGCCTGTTTATCAGTAATACGGCAGCAGCGGGTGGCAGTGAGTAGGCAGCAGGTAAGGAGAGCAAGTGGGGGGAGGGAGGGAGGTCCCCACTCACCCACTGCCATGTTTTCACCATAGACTTGCAATGGGGGAAAGCTTTCTTTCCCCCAATGCAAGCCTATGGCGAAAACACGTAAAATGGAGGCCCGATTTTCCAATTTTTTCCGATATTAATCGGATCGAAAAAAATCAGATCTGTAGAAATTGGACCTCCTGCGGCCAGCATCGGAATTGGACATCAGATGCTCGATTTCCTCCGATTTGTATCGGTATCGGGTCTGATACGATGCACATCCCTAATTATAAATCACATTTTGAAGTTTGTTTGTTTCCCTAAACCAGGGGTGGAGAACCTGGGGACTTCTAGTTGTTGGACTGCAATTTGCATCAGCTCCAGCCAGTATGACATAGTCCAGGATGATGGAAGTTGTAGTCTGATGACATCTGCAGGGCCATGGTTTGGCATTATTTAATTGAGTCATTGAGCGAATTACATTGGGAAGACCCTTCGTTAGGTCAGAGCGTCTCAATTCAGCAATCAACTCTTTTTGCATTTTATGGCTGGAATAGTGCAACCAACTAACAGGCCAAACTGAGAACTGGTACTTTTACTGAATGAACTGCTCCAGCACATGATAAATGCATGCTTAGCCTTGTTCATTCTTCAGCTTTGCAAATTCCTGGATATGTTGTTTGGAGCAGAGGGATGGGGCTGTTGCTTGAAGCAGACTTTTGAAATAATAGTGAACTCCTCAACAACAGTAGTAAGCAAACCGGATGGAGATTCCTTCATATTTCTGTAGCATTCCAATAGTATCTTCGGGATACAAAGGGCAGTATCCTTTATTGCCCCAGTTGTAGCAAAACAGACTGCTAGCGCAAGTAAATGAGGTTGAGTTAATTCCTATTGCCCATTCGGAATGCAAAAGACAATCTCCTGCCCTGCTACTGGCAGAACAGACTGCTAGCACAACCGGAGGCAAATTGAAAATGAGTGGAAACCCTCATTTCTGGAATGAGGCAGGTCAATGGAGCTTCCAGAAGGAAGTGTACATTGCCACTAATTTCTGTGCTCCTTTTGTATTAGCAGTGCATTGCGCTAGCAGAATTAGCGGAGCCACAGCAACAGTATAGATGCTTAACATTCTTTTGCATAGCCATCCAGAAAATATCCCCATTTTATAGATTGGAGAACTGAGGCTGAGGGAGGGGTGCGTCATATCCATAGCCTACACCTTGATTTGAACATAGTCATATTGTGTCCAATTTTTAACATGGCCCATCATGAATGGTGGTCAAGTATTTTTTCACTTCATCCAATATTTTTTCCTGGTTCTTTTTCTTTTAAACAGATTGAAGGATATAGCACACCTTTTCCGTTACCCCATGTTCTATACAGATTTGCAGCACCTCTTCTGGCCTGTAACGGGAACGACAGCGAGGAACATAAGCGCTCTTTTGATATAAATTATCTTTTAAATGTTCTTAATTGTGATAAGATTGAGTGTGGATTCCTCTTGGGCCTCGGCATTTCTTCTTTGTTGATTTTGGCATGCTGGAGCGTCATTTGTTCTCTGATTATCATTTTGAGAAACATTGTCAGTAACCGGGTTGAATAATTGATCTTCATCTCTAATTATGCCGTTCTTCACAGGTGTCTGGGAAAGTTCCAGATGGGACTACACACCACCTCCAATTTGAAGGGATAGAAAGACAATATGCCTCCTTGCCTAGGTAAGTTTTATTTTAAATTTTCACGCTCTCGCTCTATTCTACGCAGGCAAGCATGCGCACACTCGGTCCCTCTATAGACAGACAGGGATATTTCCCCCCTGTTCCTGCACTATTTAGAGAAATCTGCATTGAACAGACATCTGGCAATGAAATGAGAGATTATGTTGCAATTTTGTCACGCTGCCCTTCTGCTGATGATTTAGTGCCATTTTCATAGCTGTGTTAATAATTTAGACAGCCAATTTTGGGGCGGGGGAGGGGGAGTAAAGTCTCTCTCAATGAACATGTCAGCAAGAGTCATGATCTGCAGGAGAAGAACATGACACTGAGGAAGCTTATTCCACAAGAGTTATAGTGGGTCTTAGCCAGGCCTAACTGAGAGAGAAATCATAGCTAGCAATGACAGAAGGCGGCTGTGAGTTCCAAGTGCGGCAGGCACAGCTACGTCCGTAGCTTCAGAGCTGTTTGAAGGACAGCCACACTACAGTACACTACAGTACTCTAAGGCTGCGGTGCTATACATACTTGCCTGAGAGTAAGTCCCATTGAACTTGGGAGGACTCTAGTTCGGAAGAAACGAACATAGGTTTGCGCTGTTAGTGTGCTCTGTGACCCAAGATCGTTAGGAAATGAGAAGAATCACCCGAACTTCTCTTTTTCATTCTGTCATTTCCAAACTTTTTTGGGGAGAAGACCCTCTAATGGTTCGTAGTCAGCTGTGGGCTCCTCCTTCCCAGCCTGCAGAATGGAAATGAGCTGTTCCATTTGTGGGGGGGAACTCTGCTGGAATTCAGTCTCTGGGATCCCCTTGGAGTGATGATCATGGCTGAGGAGCAGCTGTGGCAACATCTCCTTTTCTTCTGCCGTGGCACTGGCCCTGATCCTGCAAGATAGCTAGAGAACACTACTGTTAGATGTGATCAACATCAAGTGTGAAAGAAACTCATAAGGGAGGAGTGCAGCAGAGAATCAGATAGTTAATCAGTTAGAGACATGTATGTCATATGTTCTTTATTTTGGCTGGTTAGTATCGCCTTAACTGAAGATTCCAAGTGTGTCCCATAATGCAATTCTCAGGCTAGCTTCCTGGTTCTAACTGCTCTCTCTGTGACAGTTACGTTTTCTGATGACAGTGAGTAAGTAGTCTTCAAGAAGTCTAGATAAGATTAGTTTATCCCTTCACGCCTATTCTATCTATTAATGTTTCATTTTTGTTCTAAGAATAAACAGATTTTTTTTTCTTCTCTACTATTAAAGAATTGTCTCTAGCATTGTTCTTTAAGAACACACAAATTCTGACTTCCGCTAACAACAACGACTGCCCTCACTCACGTCAGGCAGCACAAATGAGCACAGGTTGTCTACTTAGTCCGCTCCCCCTTGTCCCACAGAATTCAAAGGAGATGCGCATTGACTAGACCAGGTGTTTCTGGCATAGTCAGTTGCATTCTCAAGGGAACCTTTCGCTTTGGTTCTTTCTAAAAGGTTACATGACCTCTCTAACCTTTCACAGACATAAAAAAAATCAGTTTCAAAAATACTCTGGGCACAGTACATGTGATAGTCACACCGAAAAAATAAAAATATTTTTGATTGACATTTTATTGAAAGATTTTTTAAAAATATATACACAGAGAAGCCCATTTGTCCTTTAAAATCTCCCCTCTTCCAGTTAGGATTTTTTGTTTTGTTCCCCACAATCCAAAATGTACAGAAATCTAGTGTTGCTTTCGTGAGGTTGTTTCAACTTCCCCAGGGTAACCCCTGAAGAGCTGCAAAACCATCTAAAATATTGTCATGGTGGGACACACAAAATGAATGCCTGCAATCTAAGCGATAACAGCTCTACAGTTCCACTTCCAAGTATCTGAAAAGCCGTGGTGGACTCACTCATTCAGGATCTATTGTGAAGAGAAGAGGAATCGTCTACAGTTTTCTATGATCTCCTCCCTCACTTTCCCAGCAACCAGCTTCTCTTACCCATCATGGCAGGCAGGCAGGCATTCATATAGATTTTAGGAAACCATGAGACAGAAAAAAAAATAGCTAGGCATCAGTGAAGCATGAAAAAGCAGAACGGCTCTAGGGAATTATGCCAGGTTGTCAGGCTTTGGTGCAACTCACAATAGCAGTGGGTAAAAATTAGCAACGTTGGAAAGGAAATTAAGAACAGAGAGAAGAGAAACATTAATTATTTCTTTGCCTAACTTGCTAAAGCAAGCAAATGGATCTTGGAATACAGACCCCCTTTCGTAAATCAGTGACCTAGTCCACGCATCACGCTAAGCCGCTGGAGGTTGTCACTATGGGTGGCTGCAGGGTGCCTTAGAGTGACATCCGAATCCTGAGTGACTTCTTGGTCATGGGTTACTTTTCACAAACAAGCCACTCTGAGAACGTATGGTTTGTAGTAGAGTTGTTTGGGGCGGTTTATCGTGACATCCAAATCTGCCAATTTTGCTTCAGCTTGCAAGAGTGGCAAAGCATCCTGCCGGTCACTCCTCACAATCTCGCCCTGTGAGCAGGGCCGTGCAGAGGTGGGGCCAGTTGGCCCGGGGCCCACGATTTTGAGGGGGCACTCCGACGAGGAAGTCCCCCCTAGCTTACGCTGCTGCTTTCGTACCATAAGAGGCCCATCGAGAAGCGAGGAGCCTGCCTTGCAGAAACAGCACAGAAGCCGTCCGTCGTGAATACCATGGTCAGACTACAAGCTCCAGGAGGCCATGCTGCATGTGGGGTGGGGATATATGTGCCTAAATTGCAATAGTAGTCCTTACTGCGTCTCTTTCCTCAATCTTCTCCATGGCATATAATCTCTGGAGTGGAGGGTGAGGTAATGATGATGATAGTTATTAATGACAATAATTATGATGATACCATGAGGGTGATGATAATGTTTGATAATGATGAAGGACTGTTCTATTGCTGTTGCTTCTATTTGTACATCAACTAAAAATAAATGTTAATTTCTGATTCAATATTGAGGTGTTGTAGAACAGGTTTAATATGGAGGTGTTATGTAGAACGGACATGTTGGTGGGCATTAATTTTTTTAAAAAAAATACTTAATGAGCAGTTTGAAATGGGGGGGGCACACACTTCCCATCTGGCCTGGGCATATTACCAGCTCTGCACGGCCCTGCCTGTGAGTGCTTGCCCTACCACTGTTGGCTGTAAACCGGGCCTCATGAGCCCCCACCAAGCGCTCACAAGGCTCACGAGCGTTTGGTGCCTGCCTGCTCTGACCTGCTGTGTTAATGACGGCTGCCATTAGTGTGGTTGGGGGAAATGCGCTTTCCTGCCCTCACTTCTCCAGTGGGGGGGGGCCTTGAAGGCCCTCTTAATACAAGGTACTGTTGCGTTGAGAGGGCCTTTAAGGCCCCGATTGGAGCAGAGAAGGGGCTGGGTCTGCCCTCGCGCTGGGTGCATGCAGTTGGGTCTGTGAAGGCCAGACGCAGGGGCAACCGCTGCCCTCGCAGACTAGGGAGAGGTGCTCCCTCAAGTATTGAGGTCCCAACATGTGCAGGACCACAGCAAGGAATATTCTTTTATTTTATCCATATGGTTCATTGACTGTTAAATAGGCAAAGCAGAAATAAGCTCCCCGTACTCCCACAGTAATTACACCTGTAGCAAGAGCTCCCATCTCCGTCAGCTGCCCCTTTCAGAGTTCGCTGTCAAGGCAAGTAGGAATAAAAGGCTCTGAGAGTTATGCTTTGCAACTTGTCAATTTGACAGCTATGTCATGTTTGGGTGGCAGGGAGAGCTTTTGGCCATTGGAAACACAAGGATCTATGAGGTTGAACCTGGGACCTTCTGCATGCAGATTCTGAGCCTTGTTGGCAATAATGTTTTTAGTATCATAGTTGTTGTTTTTTTGTGTATGTTGCCCTTTGGCTTTAGGGTGACTCATAAATTGTAATAATAATAATAATAATAATAATAATAATAATAATAATAATAGCATAATCAAATATTCTCCATATCCCAATTGTTTCTGTGGTCACTTGGCTGAAAAGAGAAGCGTTATTTCTGCATTTGCTTTCTCTGGTAAGAGGATATGTGTGAGCTGCTTTCACCAGCATTGGCATCTTTTGTTTTAGCTATCTCATAGCATTTTCTTAAAGTTGCAATGCCAATGCTAAAGTTGCAATGCTAAAAAAAAAAAAAAAAAAAAGGTGGGGGGAGATGTTTACATACATCGTAGTGAATGTCCAGAGTTTGGTGAATAGCACCATTCACACATGAATGCCAATGATCCCGAACAAATTTTGTCAATGTCCAAAAAGTTAGAGATACACTGGTGAATGTTGATAGTCATCTACATAGGATGGTCAGTACTCACTAGTATATTTCCAAAATGTGTGGGGAACGTGTGAATTCAGACATTTATGACGTTCATCTGGAATTGTCAACATCCAATACATTTTAGGCATACTTGGAACATATATAGTGTTGTGATGCGCATTTACTCATAGTTCTGAAATAGGATACCTCTAGCCAAAGGCAGAACTACAGGACCCTAATGGTTGAACTTTAAAGCCCTAAACAGCTTGAGACCAAAGTATCTGTAGGCACGTTTCTTCCCACACATACCAGCTTGGTCCCTTGGGTGATTTATCTTCAGAGGCCCTTCTCTAGGTGCCCTTGCCAAGGGAAGCTAGGCAGGTGGCTACAAGAGAGAGGGCCTTCTCAGTGGTGGCACCATATTTATGGAATAAACTGAACACAGAGTTTTGCCTGCTACCTACATTGTTACCTTTTCAGCGCCAGGCAAAGACCTTCCTTTTCTCCCAGGCATTTTTAGAGATCTAGTTCTAGATTTTTATGGCTGTTTTATTGATTTCTCTGCTGTCTGTTGTTTTGCATTATATTGTGTTTTATTCTTTTAAATATTTATATTGTATTTTAGTTGAGTTTCTTAACTGTGTGTAATCTGCCCATTAGTTATTGGGTGAATTAGAAATGTAATACATAATCAGCCAATCAATCAGCTATCACATGTTTCGGAACTCCATCCAGTTCCTTAGCAAAGAATGGGTGGGGAGGTAAATATTTCCATTTGGCATGTAACTTCTCCTGTGGAACAGAACCTGTGCTTTTAAAGTGATCTGTCAGTGTGCCTGCCTTTTCCTCATTACTTCACACATTCAAAATCTTTTCCTGCCTCGAGAAAAATGGTTTTGGATTCAAGATACAGTAATGGTCCCCTGGACCACCCTTGTAAAATCAGTGCGGTTCACAGTCGTGGCATCTGCTTAAACATCAGCCTGCCTTCCGAGTTCTCCATACCTTTCAGCCTGCCCATGTTTTTCCTCAGTGATTCTGTTGACATATTTTATAGGGATTGAGTTCTTATATCACTGTGTTTATGTTGCCTTTCATTCATATGGCATAGCATTTCAGTATCCCAATAAAGGTTGCCTAATTTGCCTCTGCCCCAACCCCCTGCCTCTGATTTTGAGTAGGAGTAATACATCTTTCAGAAATGAAGCCATTTAAAAAATATAGAGAAGTAATGATCATGTATCGGTTATAGATGTGCCTGTATTTTATCAGTATTTCAGTTTCTAGTTTTATTTTGCATTATGCTTCTTTGGGTTAATACCACCTTGTTTGAACAAGGTTTTTTTTCCTAAAACCTAAGGCTTATATTAAACAATATTAAGAATAGCTGGATGGATTTATTGGGTCTCTCCTATGAGAACAGTTTCCCAGGCTTTAACATTCTTTAAAGATACATTAAAACGGTGAGATAACACTCTCTTGTTTAAAGGGGATTTTACATTTCAAGCAATCCCTTTCATTCACTTCTGTGACTAATGTGGCACATAATTTGCTAATTTAATATCAGAAGACCTATCTTTCTTAAAAGTATATAGTTTGGCTCCCTGCAGTTTTCCCCTATGCCTCAGGTAATGGAATATTTTGAAGATCCATTTTAATTGTAAAAAATATATATATAATCTTGTCTGCAACTGTCTGCTTGAGCAGCGAGTTCCCCTGGTTGATTATATATTGTAAGAACTCCTTGCATTTTACGTTTTCATAAAAGAGAAGCCTAACTCACAGTGCCCACTATACTCCTCTGCCCTACTCTTTCCTTCCGTCCTTTTATTGCATCTTCGCTTATTCATTTCCTCTCCCTATTTAACAGAATCTCTTCCATTCAATCTGTCCCTTCAAGTCCAGGTCTTTTCTAGGCCCTGCTGCAACCACTGCCCTCTTCCATCTCATATCTGCATCCTCTCTATTTCTTTTACATCTGCTCTGTAATAGATCATCAGAACTGAATATAGCACCCAGCTGTGCATGTACTTATTGATTTATATGACATTGGAGCTTTTTCAATATTATTTTCCATTTGGTGCTCCTCCATCTCAACATCTTGTTTACTGCTTTGACTGCAGCTTCTGCTGAACATTTAGTAGCCTTGCACTGAACTGTTCGCATGAACGCAAAGATGTTCTTCCCTGATCGATTGTATCTAAGTCAGGCCATTAATCTCACACCGTTCTTCTCCAAACTTCAGTTGTATCTGTATTTGTGATAGGTATTCGGAAAGGATTTAAGAAGCAATCGCGGTGTTCCATAGCCTGTGAAGGTAAAGGGAGTTTCATTTCTGCTCAGTGTCGGTCAGCTGGGAGATTAGAGCATGTGCCCTCCTTCAGTGCTCTGAAGAATACCTGAAACTCTGCCCTTGGAATAAAATATGCAAAGCAATCTTATGCAAATGTTCTTATTTTGTATAAGCCTGTTAAGTTTGCATACTTTGTTTCTGAATATTGATATTTCGCAAAATATGAGTGGTTTTTTTTAAAAAAAATTGTTTTGTTATCAGAAGTATATTAACAGGAGTATATTTCAGAACACATGCAGAGCCATGAACTCTAAAAATGGCTCAATAAATGTCAAAAGGGTAGCTAAATCGTTAGAGACCCCAAGAATTGCACACAATCCAAGAAGTGGTTTGAATACCTCGGTTCACTTTTTTAGGGAGAGAATAGGTCCATCCTTCCTTTCCCAGCTTTCTTCCCATTGCAAAGGGAGTTTGGGTGTGTGTGACATTTGCGATCAGGACCATGGCAAGGACATCGGGTTAAAGGCCCCTTCCCATAAGCCATGGCCCAAGCTGATCCTGGACCCTCTCCACACAGATTTTTTTTTCCTTTTGAAATAAGCCATGCGTGGGCTCTCTTAGGGTCCCAGTCCATCCTTTCAGGGTCCCCCAGATGATCACATCCTTTTCTCCACCCCTTTCCCCCAACCACTGACAGTCCACCGATCGTTTGGTGATTTCCTCGGTTCCACCCCCCATTCTAAAAGGTCGAAATGCTTCTCCAAAAATTTAGTTACTGGCAGTAATCTAAAGTCGGCTGGCATTTTGTGTGTGTGTGTGTGTGTCTTTTGCCTCTGCCCCACCCATCACTTAAATGTGGCCACTGGGAGTTTCCCCAAAACTGAATTTGGCCCTTGGACTGAAAGAACTTCCCCAGCCCTGCTGTAGGGTGTGGGGACTAAAGATTAAATTCAAGCAGCCTTCCCCAACCTGGTGCTCTCCAGATGTTTTGGAATACAACTCCCGGCGCTCCTGGCTTGGGGCTGATGGGAGTTGGTCCAAAACATCTGGAGGGCACCAAATGTCGGGGAAGGTGGTTTTTGAGGCCAGAGGGAGGGAGAGATGGCACACAAAAATATTACGTGGTTTGGACTAGACAAATACCTTGGGCCATATACTGGACTGGGTGGCAAGCCAGAATAGGGATTTAAGGACAGATACTGCATGGTCTGAGCAAAATAGAGGCGCATGAAATTGGAATTTCCTCAGAAGTGTGTCACTGGGAAAATGCCATTCTTACACTCTCTCTCTTTCCCTCCCATCCTCACGTGCTTTCAGTATTAAAACAATTCACTTCCTGGAAGGTGGTGTAGCGACTGTCACAGGCACCCATTGGCTAGTGCCTGTGAGGTGACTGGTGACTGGTCCCACATGCCCATGCCGTTTTGTCACCTTTTGTGCATGTAGCAGGTGTGGGCGTGGAAGGGGAACTCTTCGATGCATAGCCATCCCCGCTTTGCAGTTCAAGCTCTGGAATAATCCATGGTTGTGCTTGGAGGGTCAGCTGCGTACCCTGTCCTGGTATGGGCTGCATGGCCCAGTAGAGGATTGTGTGCGTGTGTGAGTGTGTGTTTGTGTATGTGTGTTTTAAAGGGGACAAATAGCAGTAAGACTATTCCCCCTGTCTGCCCTAGAGCACCAGTATGTTATGGACCGGACATTGTTCCCTGTGCAAGAAGTACGTTCTTGTTAAGATGTGGTTGGAGCAGACGTCGTTTGATTGGCTGTATAAACACCTAAGGTTGAGAAGGGCCTTCTCCTCAGAGCTTGCTGCAAGGCCTGCCTCCTATCCAGACTGGACAGCATCAGCCTGGATGGACCATTGGTCTGGTTTCTCTACTGCAGCACTTTATATGACTAAATGATCCCAGGTTTAGTTGGAGCCAATGACTTGGAGGAGGGCGGGTTGGAACCTCACACATCAGCACAAATAATTAAATGCACTTGACTTACTGCTGCTCGGCAACTGTTAGGATCCATGCTAGGATGCTGTAGAGGCTGGGAAGGATGGAGAGAGAGAGAGAGAGAGGCACTGGCAAGCCTCTGAAATGGACAGGAGGGATCTCTGGCTGCAATCAAAGTATTCATCTGTTTGCTTCCAAACATGTGTTGAGAGCAGACAAGAGAGGAGGTGGCATCATTATCTGAAACGCTTCCCAGGTTTGATACCATAGTTTTGCCTGAAAATATAAAGAATTTGTTCCACATTTTCAACATTCCTGGCCCTAGCTGAGAAGTGGGGTGGGGTGTAAAGTGGGCCAGGTGTAAAGGATACATGCATCACGTATCCCAGAAATTCCTAATTACTGAAGAAACAAAGAAATCTGAGTGTCTGCAACAGCACAGTAACTTCCTCATCTTCGTACATGGTTTTTCTCATTTCACTGAAACAGCAGCCTGAATGAACCATTTGAGGCATTCACGATTTACATGGGAATTACGCAGGTACAATGATGTTTCTGGCAACAAACCCGTGAAGTGTAAATGAAAGATGCATGTCCTCCCACACATACGGTCCTAACATATAGTTAGGAGCCCTGTTCGGGTTATGGTATCCTCCCACTCACCCCTGACTCAACAGATGCATATCGATTTGTGATGATGCGCATCCATCATTGATGTTTTATGTAATCACTGGTACAACATGAGTGTACCTATGTCAAGAGTGATTAGTGCATAAAGGTGTGAAGTAGCCCCTCATTTGGTGGTGTAACTTCTTAATATCAGTAAGATTAGCTCAAATATGCCTTTAAAAAAACAAAAACAAAAACAAAATAAAAATAATAATAATATGTTTGTATATTTTAGAGACATGTCCTTCCCCACCCTATTTTAATTGATTTTGTTTAAAGGAATTTTGTGGCACTTTAAAGAATAATATAAGTATTAATGGACTAGAGTCTATCTCATGAGATGCATGAAGTGCTATCCTCAGCTGGGAAATCGGGAAAAGAGTGTATATATAATGTGCGTGTGTGTACATACTGAAACTATTGTAGAGAAAAAATGGTTAACAATGAGGCTAAAATATATGTAGTGTAAGTGGTACAGCCTGCAAGATTCCTATACTACATTAATTTGCAATAACAGTCTTCCTGGCTTTGCTATCATAATTTAACAACTGTGGGGGGGAGGGGCAAGGGCAGAAAATAACCTTTTTCTTGCTTGAGTCTTAAATAAATAGACTCAAACTTTCTGATAAATTCAGTTCAGCAGTTTTGCATTGGAATATTCCTTTGAATTTGTGTTGTTGCTGAATGACAACAAAGCATCAGATTTAATCGAACAAGGCTCAAAACCCTGTGTGAGTTCTCTGTTGTTAAGAAAAGCTGTAAAGGAAAATAACCAGGAGTCAATCAAATCAGTCATGTGACCTTTAAAAAAAATCTAATATTAATCAAAGTTTACAGTCATCATTTGGCAACCTTTAATGGGAAACTTTCTGCTAAGTCAGATCTTCCCAAGGGCTCAAGAGAGATGGATACGTGTTCTCATACCGGATTGTGTTATTTAATCTCCAGAAGGGAAGGAAAAGAGTAAAAGCAAAAGCCAAGGATTTGCAGGAAAGATAGAGTTCTTTGCACTCAGTAGTTGCCCTGGGGCCCTAAGGCGAACCGCTGCTGAATAGTATTGAGCAATGTTAAAGCTTCTTACTTAGAAAGAAAATAGCATAGTTCTTGCCAACTCGGCAATGCTATTTTGGCACTAGGAATTGACCATAATGCAAGACACAAGACACTGTAAAAATATTTGGAGATCTTTTCCCTGACCCTCTAAAATAAAAACACCTTGATTTACCATTTCATCAACAACATATAAATACTTGAAATGATTTTCATTTCAAGTATTTATATTTTGCTGATGCTGAAATAGGCCTGTTTGCTGCTGCTTCTTTTTTCTTTTTAGCTTTCCCTTTGCACTTTGGTTTCATCACAGACTCCTTTAATTCAAGGGATAATTTTGCCAGGAACATCCCAAGTCAGAAAAGTGTTGATGTCTTTGGATGTGAAACGTTTCTCGATTTGGACCCAGAAATAGACTCTTAACCAGAAGCAGAGGTCAGTCACTAAGACCTTTAATGATCAGTATTAATACGATGTATCTCCTGAGTCTCAGCCACCTTTCTAGCAAGAAATGCTGATTCTAAAAAAATCAATGTTTCGATTCTTCTCAGTCCTTGTGTTGATTCAAGAACAACATTTCATAGCACAAAGGACACCAAAGTAAAACTGAAAAGACTAAAGAGAGTTTTCATTGTACAACTCACTTCTGAAGCAAAGGAAATCCGGTGTGTGGGTGTGTGGGTGTGCAATGCAGGGTGACACACCCATCTTCAGAATTGAAGTTTAAAGTGGGCCTCAAAAGGAACATCTAGATTGGGTTCACACATAATACTTAGCCAAGATTTGTTCAGTCTACTTGTGGCTTGTTTGAACACTTAAATGCATGCCAGGCAACAAACAATGGTTTGTTTTTTGGCAACAACTCCCAATTTGAAGTCATGTTTTGAAGTTGGTTTATGAATCCATTTTTGCTTTAACCATGATTGTTGCTACGTCTGAACCCAGAATCGTGGCTTCTTCCTCTTTCTTTATCTGCCCCACTCAAGCCTCTCACCAATGTCAGGCAAAAGCAGCTAACAAAGAAAGTGCTCCTCAAGCAAAACTATTCTTGTGCTTTTTTGTGAACTCATCCCTCCTCATTCTCCCTGGCACTGATCTTCTTTCCATGCCCAAATAAATAAATCCTCCCTGAACAGAAGGCAAAGATGGGGTCTTACTTCTAAATGGGTAAACCACATGATTGTTGTCATGAAACACAACAAAATATCCCTTTCCCAGAAGGGAAACCAGCGAGGCATAGAAAAAATCCCACAAGGAACACACCCCGAGAATCCCCCCACAAAACCCAAATACCACCACAAACATACAGGCAAAATGCACACACCATGAAAAGCCCACAGACACAATCTCCACACAGAACACCCAAAATCCACAGACACAAGCAAAACACACACCCTACAATAAACAAAAAAGCACCATATCCACAAACACTCCAGCAAATCAGTCCTTTACTGCTGTTATGGAGTTTGGGGTGCCCTCTGGGCACTGGCTGAAGACACAGAGGGAAAACCAAACCAGGAATTGGCCAAACAAGCCATGATGACCTCGTTCATCTGCAAGACAACCTGGTTCTTACATAATGACAACCCTGATTATGGGTTGAGTTGAGTAAGGGCTGAATATGGGTTGTTGTTGAATCATAGGTTGTGTTGAATTGTGGGTTGTCATTATGTGCAAACTCTGCACTATAGTTTAACTACGGTTTGTTAACCATGAAAACCCAGAGTTTACAACCCAACAACAAACCATGGCTCTACTTCCTGGATTATTTGTGGTTAACAACCCATAGTTAAACCAGGGTTTACACATGACAACCCACAATTCAACAACAACCCATGATTCAATGACAAACCATATTCAATCCATACTCTGAGGGGTTGTTATGTGCAAACCAGGTCTGGTTTGTTCAATAAACCATGGTTAAAAGAAATCTTCCTTTAGCATTATGCGTGAACATGGCCCTAGAAGTTCTGTTTGTTCCTGGCCACTAACTATATTTAGTGAATGACACAAGGAACCAAAGGCTTTGCTGCAACATCTTTCCTTACAGTAATTTAGTGGGATGGGTTGAATAATCTTGAGACAAAGGGGGAACGAGTCAACACTGTAATCCAACTGCTGTATTTGCATAAATTCAACATCCTTGCCAAACCTTGAAAGAATGCATTAATTCATGTCTGTAATCACCCTGAGATTTGTTAGATTCATGTTTTTTCTCTTACTCATGCAGACACTGCCCAACTAGTCTCTCCCAGGCTATTGTGCAAAATTAATCTTCCCAGTAGAAGGCATTTGTCTTCTGGAGTCACCTTCCCATTTTGAATATTCCCCTTGAGGTTGAAACAAGATGCAGAGTTTGCAATTACTTTTTCTTGCAAGGTTACATGCAGATGTAGACTCAGGATAACAGTGGATGGTCTCTGCGTTTCATTCTCGTCCCCCGACCAATCTATTTAATGTTTTCTAGCAATATATAAGACTTTTATTATTCTTTTATTGGGCTTGATAAATATCTGCACAACAAATTTGATTGCTCAGATTCTCCCCTCCCCCTTGGTTTGAAAATTGTGGTGCTCATGGCCGTTGTAAGATTAAGCTCTCACATTTGATCCAGATGCTGACAATCCAATTCTAAGTTCCTCTGCTTATTGAAGTCAGATAACCCATTGGAATGACACCTAAGACTCTTTTCGCCAATATCTGGGCTTATAGATGTAACTAGCTCAAAAGATGGCTTGCATTGCAACAATCCCCTACCTGGTGGGGAAGGCTTGTAGGTCAGTAATAGATCACATGCTATGCATACAAAATGTTGTAAATTGAATTCCCAGCTGGGAAAAACCCTTTAATGTCTTGATTTATTAAGAGTACATTTACTATTTCCATTTCAGTAACCACGTTCAAGAAAGCTTACGATATTACAACATATTAAAGCTAGCTTTAAAAACCAGAAATATTCACATACACAATTAGAGAGAGGTCACAGCAGATGAAACAGAAATCACTAGAGGGGCTAGAAGATGGGGCCATAAAGGCCTTTTTCCCACGGCCTTTCTCTCTTTGCCACTGGCAGCACACAGGTGAAAGCCTCCCTTACAGGACTTAGCAAGATGGCACCTTCAGATGGAAGAAGATGATCCTCAGGCAGCTTGAGCCCAATCAGTTTATGACATTAACATGATAAACAGCACTTTGAGCTGTGCCTGGAAACAGGCCTGTAGCCTGTTTGCTGTGGTAATTGTCTCTGTCTTTCTTCTTCTTGTCTAATCTAGTTTGTGCTTTCTTTGTGTTGTACCGGTTCTGACCATTTTTCCAGAATGTGGTTGTTATTTCTTCTTCAGTTGAGGATTTAATGTTGTTTCTTTTTTCTTGCTTATTCCTTGGTATAGTAATTTCTCATTTCTATTATTATTATTATTATTATTATTATTAATCTCTTTTTCACTCATGGTGGTTTTTCTAGACAGACATGATGGGCTTTGCCAAGTCATGCTGTCTTTTATTGATTCAGGAATTTCCTGACAGTTGAGCATGTTTTAAGTATGACTGCTTTCTGAATGTTGGTGTGGATGTATTCTGGTAGGCCCAGTTTCTGGAGGTTTTCTGTATAGTTTTTGATGTGATGCTGGTGACTGATGTGACTAATGGAATAATTGTGACCTTTTCCTGTTGCCATAGTTCTTTCACTTCCATGGCCAGTGGTGTATATTTGTCTCTCTTTTCTTCTTCCTTTTCAACTACATTTTTGTCATTCGGTATTGCTATGTTGATGAGGTATGCTTTTTTTTTCTTTCTTGTCTATGACCGTTATGTCTGGTCAGTTGCAAGGTATTGTCTTGTCCATATGAATTGTTCTGTCCCAGTATATTTTATGATTTGCATTTTCCAAGATTGTTTTGGGTGAGTATGTATAGTATGGTGTAGGTTGTTTGATAAGGTTGAATTTGATGGTCAGTTGTTGGTGAATTATTTTTGCAGCTGTATTGTGTCTGTCCGTATAGTCCATTCCTGCCAGAATTTTACATTCTCCTGTTATATGGTCTATTGTTTCTTGGAATTGATGGCATTTCCTGCATAGGTCTGTTGTTACACTGTTATCTTTTATGATGTATTTTTTTATAGTTCTTGGTGGCTATAACTTGAACCTGTATAGCTATCAGGAATCCTTCGGATTCTGGAGATAGCTCACCTTTCTTGAGCCATTTGTACGATTGTTCTTTGTTTATTTGTGGGGTATGTATTATGTTGTAGTGTTTCCCATAGAGTGCTTTTTGTGCCCATTTTTCTTTTTTCTCTGCGAGTGTGAGTGGTCATATTTGATCTTCATTTTGTAGTGCTAGGTTGAGTGGGGTGTAGTTTTTATCTGCTTTTACAATGGCTTTATGAATGGGGGTGTTTTTGGTGTGGAAGAATTCTCAGAGTGATTTTATCTGTTTAGCATGAATTCTGTTAATGAGCAGCAGACCTCTTCCTCTTTTCCTGCTGATTGTTATTCTTTCAGTGCATGAGTTGGGATGGAGCATGCAGTGTTTTGTGAGTTCAGTGCAATTGAGTCTGTTTATTTCTTCGAGTTCAGTGTGTGACCAGTGTATGATTCCGAATGAGTATGTGAGGATGGGTATTGCGTAGGTGTTGACGGCTTTGAAAATGTTTTTCGAGTTGAGTTTAGATTTTAAGATTTGTGATAGGCAAGTTTTATATTACATTCTCAGTTGAGTTTTTTACTGTGGAGTGATTGATTTTTGTATTTTGTTGGAATCCTAAGTATTTGTATGTTTCATTTTCTTCCACGTTATCTAATATGTCGTTATTTAGTATTTCTGCTGTTTCTTCTTCTTTCCATTTTCCTTTTTTTATGTGCAGCATCTTGCATTTTCCTATCCCAAATTCCATTTTCATGGCTGTTGTCAGTTCTTAAGTTATTCGCAGGAGGCCTTTTATCTGTGTTAAAGTTGAAGCCTAGATTTTGTTGTCATCCATGTACAGAAGGTGATTGATTCTGTGCTTTGCTTGTTTTTTGGTGTTTTGTGTCGATGCCGTATGTGTTGTTGTTAAGGGTGTTAGATAGTGGATTGAGACACAGGCAAACCATAGAGCGCTGAATGAGTCACCTTGGAATATGCCACGTTTGATATTTATTTTTTCTGTCTGTGAATGGTCCTTGCCTGTTGTTAGGTGTATTGTCGTTCTCCATGTTTCCATGATTCTTGTCAGAAAGTTTTGGATCGAGGGTTGTATTTTGTATATTTCCAGTACTTTTTTCAGCCAACTGTGAGGGACAGAGTTGAAAGCCTTTTTAAAGGCTATGTAGCAGATGTGGAGGTTTCTTTTCTGTTTTCTGTTTGCTTCATGATGATACGGTCTATTATTAACAGCATCCTCTGCTGTTCTTTTTACATCCTTTTTGTTCTTCTGTGAGTATATTATGTTGGGTGAGATGTGCTTCAATTTTCTGTGTGATTGTGGCAGTTATAATTTTGTAGAGTGTTGGAAGGCATGTTATGGGTCTGTAGTTAGCTGGGTTTTGGGTGTCTGTTTTTGGTTTAATGTAGGTTTTGCCTTCAGTAAGGAATGGGCGGATATGTGTGGGTGCTTTATGACTGTGTTGATCTGTTGAGCAAGGTATCCATGTGTTGATGTGAGCTGTTTGTACCAGAAATTTTGAATTTGGTCCTGGCCGGGTGCTTTCCAGTTGTGTGTCCTTTTCATTGTTTCCTTCAGTTCCTCCAGGGTTATTGTATACTCTGTTTGCTGTGGTAGTTGTTTCTGTCTTTCTTCTTCTTGTCTTATCCAGCTTGTGCTTTCTTTGTGTTGTACCGGTTCTGACCAGATATTTTTCCAGAATGTGGTTATTTCTTTTTTAGTTGGGGCTGTAATGTTGTTTACTTTTTTCTTGCTAATTCGTTGGTATAATAATTCCTTATTTCTTTTAAAGAGAGCATTTGGGGCATTCCTTTCATTTGATTCTTTGTATCTTCTTAGCTTGGTGGTCTGGACTGCAAGTTTTTATTTCATTGTGTTGAGAGCTACTGTTGCTGTTTCTTCATTGTTTGCTATGATGTCTTGGGTCTTTTTGAGGATATTTTTCGAGCGATTTCCATTTATGTATTGCTTCATTCTTCCTATATCCTTTCGTAGCTTTTCAATTTTGTTTTCAATTCTGATTTGCCGTTTTGGTTTGATTTCTAATCTTCTGTGTGTGTCGTGAGTTTACTATTCATTGTGTTTATGAGTTTCTGCGTGTCCTTGTTAAGCTTTACTCTAGGTAGTGGGTTTCTTTTCGTCGGGTCAGTTTCTCTCCAGTTTGTTAGATTTGTCTCAATTTCTTCAGTCAGTTGCTGCTCTATGTTCATGTTTGTTGTGTTGTTGCGTTTTTCGGGTTGTGGCATTGTCTGGGAATCCTCTGGTGGGGCTGTTGTGTCTAGAGTTGCTGTTTCTTCTATGGATGTTTGTGTGCTTGTTGTTGGTGAGAAGGGCTTGGGTGCTAATCACTGACGATATGGTAGATCACTGACGATACGTTTGAGTGATCTTAGCTGGGAACTGTAGATCGCAACAAGTGGTGTTCTGGGTTTGTCCTGCAGTAGATTATCTCAGGGTTCCTGAGTAACCTACTATAGGACAGACCTGGAAGACCCATCCTGGACAATGACATTTCCCTTTCACAGGTGGTAGGCCTGTACTTGCACCCAGCCGACTCTGTCTCTATATCTACTTTGTCATTAGTGTTGCTGGACCTAATAGTACCATCCATAACATCAGGGGTTCATATACCTGCTCCTCTTCCAATGTGATATATGCCATCATCTGCTGGGAGTGTCCTACTGCGTTCTACATAGGACAAACAAGCCAATCTTTACGTGAAAGAAAAAACTGACATAAATCTGACGTCCGAAATGGTAACTTTCAGATACCAGTGGGGAACATTTCAACCTCCCAGGGCACTCTGCCAATGACCTTAGGGTGGCCATTCTTGAACCAAGGAATTTCAAAGATATCTCGGCTAAATTGCTGAAGTACAATTCATCAAGTGAGTCAACTCTTGTTTCTTGTGATTTGAATAGGATGTTGTTGCTTTTTAATCACATTACAGACGTTAGCTGCCTCTCCTATGCAATGAGGTGTGTGTTATCACGCAACAATTTTTGAACGGCAACCATTTAAGGTAATCATCACCGCCTGCGTTTTTTGCATTTCAATTCCCTTTGGCCGCAGGATTTACTTCCCCACCTCACAGCATGTGTATAAAAATCTGCCAATTTGAGGTTAACACTTTGTGCACCTGAAGAAGTGGACATTGTCCACAAAAACTTTTGCCAAAACAAATTGTTAGTCCTTAGGGTGCCACAAGTCTCTTTATTGTTTTTGTTGCAACGGACTAACCTAGCTACCCCCCTGGAACTTGTTATATATGTTACCAGATGTATTTGCATCTGAATGCACAAGACTTTCTCCTTTAAAGAGAAGTGAAAATTTGACTAAACATACAAATACAAAGATTGACTTTGATAGTGAAGAGGAATAATTTGTGCTTCCTTAAAGAAAAGTATGACAAAGCCTGTAATTAGCAGGTTGCTTTTTCTGAAGGCCAAATTAGGTATTTTATATTGAAAGGCATTCTTTTTAAGGAAGTCAAGAAGGTCACGAGGTCAAAGCATCAAGTCACGAAGCGCAGCTGTCCAACCAGATCTGTAATCTCCAAGGGAGTAACTAAAGAAATTTCAGCAGAGGGGGGAAAACACACCCTTGTATCAATGAGGACATTTCTTTAAAACCAAATTTAAAAAAAACACCCTGAAAGCTTTAAAAACCAGTTGTCCCAGAAGAATACTCTCAAGATGTAGACTGAGATCAGAAACGAGCAGAGAGGATTAAATTTTGTCATTTGCTGTCTTAAGGCTCTCAGCTCTCCCCACTAGAAAGAACCAGTTGATATAAATGGAATGGTTTAAAAGTCAATTACTTTTTTGAAACCAAGCAGCTGAGTAAATAGAAAAAGGTTTACTGTAAAAAAAAAATGTTCCTTTAGTGGTACATATATATAAAGCATAACTCTTGGGCAAAGGTTTTTGTATATGTTGACAAAATGCCCTCTCACTCAGAGCAAAGCAGAAATATTATACATTTTGGGGAAATAAAATATTAATGGAGAGAAAACAAGAAAGAAAATTTTGAATAGACAATGCTTTTGCTCAAGATGAAGAGTATCTGGAAATAAAGATAATTGGATTCATTTTTTTAAAAAAACTACAACAACACAAAACTGTTTGTCCCATAGAATGCCAAGCTGTCCTGTAAAATGCAACCTGGCATTGTTAACACAGGTATTGAAATTGCCCAGGAGATTGGCAGCTTGAGATGCTCAGTGGGCTGTCTGTCTTGAAGAGAAAGTGTAACATTGGAGTTAGGGTGAAAGAAATAGCTATCAAGAGCCACTGAGGTGTAGTGATGGAATATTAGACCTGGGAGACCTGTGTTCAAATCCCCAATTACCATGAGGCATCCTAACATTGGGCCACATCTCCCATTGTTGTTTGAAACATGATGGGGAAAGAGAGATCCATTGGTAGCAGCTGAGGTCACTGGGGACAAGACGGTAGCAAGAGACGCTCTTTGCCTGTACATGGATCATGAAGAAGGAACTGCAAACCTAGGGCTTCCCCCATTTCATGTTTTATTTTCCTTTATTTAAAATTATTTTTAGGCTTCTTTCAAGGGTGAAACCCTAATGCTTACCAGAATAGAGAGATGTATGAAGCGGGAAGGTGTGTGAATGAAAGGGCAGGTAGAGAGCAGGAGAAAACCAGTGTGTGTGTGTGTGTGTGAGAGAGAGAGAGGGGGGGGGGGAGAGGGAGAGAGAGAGAGATTAGTGATATGCATTTTTGAGAGAGAGGCACTTCTAACTTTAAAATGAAGTCAGTGTGAGGGTCTGGTTGTATTTATTTGTTGGTGAGCAGTGGTGCAGCTAGGGCCTGGGTTTTGGGGCAGAATTCCACATGACCACCCAGAGAGCAGCAAGTGATGAGGGCAGTGGCAAACAGGTCCAGCTACAGCCCCTGGGTCAGCCTGGGCGTACTGGGTTCACCAGGACTGATGTTGCTCACTGCAGCATCCTTCTTAGTTTTAAGCATTTTAGAGTTTAGAGGGCAGGCAAATGGGCAAATTTACAGTGACCCTTTTATGAATTTTACTTTTCATATACATTATCCTTTACTACAACAAAGTAAAACAGTTGAGGATCAGGCTAGCAGAAACCAGCTCCATTGTTTGTCTGTAGTCATCAAAGTACTATGATTTATGTGAGGTTAAAATGCAAAACCGCACATGCTCAGAACACTTCTTTTTGGTAAACAGGTTTTCCCCTCCTTTCCTTTCCTTTTGCTCTGAACGTATCGGGAATGTAGAACAAGTTGTGAAGCATGGGATGGGGGGGGGGGGGTTTAAGAGAAAAGAGAAATGCTAATTGTATATTTCACAACTGAAATAATGCACACACAAACACACACACAAACAATGCTGAAGTCCATGGTCTAAAACTACCTAAGAGACATGGACACTTCACTTGTGCTACTGGACACAATGGAACATACAAATGGCCTCACCCTTGAGATGAGAATATTCAACATGCAGCCTCCTCCCCACTCAATACTTAAGGAATTAGTCAACCCTGATTTAGGTTACAATTTGACGCATATAGTAAAAACTCCTGTAACGCCCAGCATTCCCCAGCCAGCCACATAGGCTGGGGGATGCTGGGAACTGCAGCATATTTCTCTTTCTAAATATGCATCAGATTTCACCCTTCGACACTTAGGTCCCCTCTACAAGGATTCGCTTTTGCGCCTGGTTAGGCGATTATGCGCATAATCGCTGAAGCGCATTACGCCTATTAGCTCTGCACGAGAGGCGGCGAGAGGCGGCGAAGCGCATTAAGGGATGACCAAAATGCGCTTTACAAGTAGTTAATGCGCATAAGTGCTTGTTCACATAGGCAAAATGCGCTTTAACGGCCGGAGCAAAATAAAACTCGCTGTTTAACGCGCATTCGATAATGCGCATAATCGGAGAGATAACGCGCCTCTACGCCCGATTTGCGCTCCGTTCTTGTAGAGGTAAATTTTTTTAAGCGCCTTGAAAGAGCATTAAACCTCTCTTGTAGAGGCAGCCCTGATCTGTGTGATGTAAAGTAAAAGCAAAATTCTCGTGCCAAATGACACTTTATATTGGTAACATTTTTAAGTTGGAGTGGGTCAGTACTAGGACAATACCCGACTACATGGTAAACCATGCTCAAAATAAGAAAGGGTACCAAAAAAATCTGACACATTCAAGCTTTAAAAGTTTAAATGTTGAAACCCACGGTAAAATAGTTCAAACCCCCCCCCCCAATTAGTTTGATGAGACAGATAGTGTTCTGTTTTGCAAATGCTTCCATGATTCACATGTTATTAGGACCCTGGTTTTCCTCACAAATTCAGAGGAACAGGTGAGTCAAACCAGAATCAAAGTGCTGTGTTATGATACATTTCTGAGCATCTATGTAGTGGTGTTGTGTCCTGTTTTATATTACATTGACCTTTTAGCCTTTTTCCTTACAAAAAGTGAAAATTAATAAACATTGTCTAATGACACAAGCAATACGCTTTTGATGTTACATTGAGATTATAAGTGTGAACTATAGCAGAATTAACATGCAACATTAGCCAGTTATGCGTGTGTGTTTAACAAAAGGCTTTCCTCCTGCTAACTTTCATCTTAGTAGTAATGTGGGTCTTGCATTACTAGCCTTTCACTCCTTATTTTGCCCTAGAAGACTGGAATACGTGCAATCCTGTGAGATGCTTGGGTAAACTTAGTTTTAAAAGAGTTAATACCCTCTGAACCATGTAATAATAAAAGGGAACGGGAAGTCATGAAGCTCCGATTCAAGAGGAGTCCAGGAGGCATGAATTTAAATGGTGGAGCCGTTGATAACAGAGGTGAGAAGTAACTTAAATGGAGAGCTGTTACCCAGGTCAGCGTCCTCCCTGCACAAAGTAATTGATATCCGGTGCTTTTGCAACAGCTGAAAAAGCAGCAGAACATGCTCATCACGACATAACAGCCGTAGGAAGTGAGAGGAAGGAGGGTGCTACCTTTGGAGGAAAGTGAGTTACCTACCAGTTTTGTTCTGCTTGAAAGTTAATTTAGTATGGAGAAAGGAGGACAGCACATTCAGCTATTTTTAAGGACGTATTCTAGAAACTGGTGGCACAGCATCATCGAAGGAGCCAAAGAAGCAAAAGCAGAGTACCTCCTGACACAGGGGGCTTGGAGGGAGTACCCAGGGAATCAGGGGTGTATTGTGAGATATTAAATTGAAATGTCTTGCTTTTATTTAAAACCTTTGCTTTCTTGGTGAAACAAAGTATTCCGTTGAGCAATTTACAATAGATAGCAGCAACATTTGGCAAGCACACGCAATCTTGGTGGGATTTCACAGTTGAAACTCCGTGCAAATGACTTTTTACTTGGATCAAGGTGTCAGCAGCAACTGTATTATATGACAGCGTTTGACATTTTAGTTATCAGTTGTCATTTTCACATTTTTCTTTTTCAAGCAGAGAAACAAACACGGGGAAAAAAGTATGTCGTGTACTTTGAAGTGGATACTATCAGAGACCTAATGAAAAGAAAGAAATGCACCGATTGTGGATGTGTAACTTCCAGCTTTTAATTGTTCCTGCTGCTTAACAAAATATTTTAAAACACAAAGTAGCCAAATAGGATCCCCTGACATTTATATACAGGCTTTCTTCGTAAGCATCCTGGAATTGCCGAGCATGGCTTGAGTTGGTTGCTAAGTGCATCACTTCCCTTTTATTGTCTTCCCTCCAGACATCTGGCAATCGGTATTAGGGCAGTGAAAGTTATACCATTTTGAAGAAAGGCTGACAGCAATCCTGCAACCATTACTTGTGAGCAGAGCTCATTGTGTCCCTTGAATCCTTGCACGCAACAGGGCAAGTAAAAGATTAAGGCGCTTTCTGTGTGCCAGAATCCACTTTCAAAGGCCCAAGGAAACCCCAGATCTATTCATAGGAGGAATGTTGGGAATGGTTCTTTTTCTCTTGTTTATCTTTTACGCGATTCTGCTATTCCAATAATATTACTCATTTCTGCTGTAGTGTGGCACAATTTGTTACGATACTTTAAAACTCACTTTCGGAATGTGACAGGCAGAAACACCCTGGCATTGTTTAGCTCTCCAACATATCTGGAGGTGGCTGGAAGAAGTGCACACTGGATGAGAGAACATGGGAGTCGCAGGTACGCAAGGCAACAGCATTAAAATCAATGTAAATCAAAACACATGGAATACACTCAGGATATACCATAGTACAACAAACCACTGTTGTTGAGGAATGCAATTTGCTCCTCCTCCTCCTTGCATGCTGTAAAGTCACATTGGCAGCTGGTTGCAATGCAGTCAGGGAGACATACCAACATACGGAGCTCTCTTCTATGGAGTCAAACCATTGGTCTTTTTAGCTCAGTTTTGTAGACACTGACGGGCAACAGCTCTCCAGCATTTTAGACAGGGTTCTTTTCCAGCCCTACCTGGAAATGCCAGAGATTGAACCTGGAGCCCTTTGACTGCAAAGCAGGTGCTCTACTGCTCGGCTAAGAGCCTTCCTCTAAATAGCAAGTAGCACACTTAAGCAGCTTGTGTGGACTGCCAGCCATGTGGGTGGGTTGATTTTAAGCCTGGCAAGGAATACACATTCTGCAACACTGTTGTTTTTTCCTGGTCTGTTTAAAATCAGCTTGAACCACATGACCATCACTTTACTCAAGCTGCTAACCATACAGTTCAGCACCCACACCATTACTCTCCTGTAAGCAAGCAAGCTGTGCTCCTTTAATATACCACGATAAGGGCCATTTTATCATTAGTACCCAACACATTGTGAGGCTGTTTGTTTATTGTCTAAAACTGCAACACATTTTTTTTATACTACTGGTTAACCAGTCAACTTCAGATAATGGTATTGTTTCAGCCTTAAGATTTTATAGTTCAGTCCCCTGTTTGTAAAAGCCGCTACCGGCACTATAACTCTCTTTCCTAACCAAAGCAGCAAAACATCATAAGGACTTCTTGGAAAGTAATGTTGTTTGCTATGCAAATTATGGGTGAAATCCAGGTTGTGTGAGCCGATGGGGTCTTTCCCCTCGTGTCTTCCCCTCATGTCTTCCCCTGTGCTCTTCCAAATCTGCTCCAGACAGTCCCCCTAATCCTCCAGAACACATTTTGAAGGCATGTGGGTGCTGTAGGGAATGAGGAACCACCCCCTCCCTGTCCTGCTGACAGAAACCGTTCCTTCAGAAGGAGATGCTAATTGGATGATGATGATGATGATGATGATGATGATAATAATAATAATAATAATAATAATAATAATAATTCTTACCCGCCTCTCCCTCTGAATACCACCCAATATTACCTAACTTTTAATTGTCATCTGCAAGTGGGAGGAAAAATCAGTACAAGCCTGTTAGTCTTTTTGAGATGCTTGAATGGTAGTAGGACATCATACATACCTCATCGCATTGGTAACCATTAACAAATTTTAAATCATATGTTTGTCATACAAATGAAAACTGTGTATCTATCAAGCAGTAACCTTTCCCCTTTGGCCATGTATTTTATTAAAAACTGTTTTCTATTATGTATTTTACAATGCGGAACAAAAGGTTTTCTTAATACATAAAACAATGAGAAAACAGTTCAGTAGTAAGCTTGGGTCTAAAAGTTATATTCTGTTGTGTTCCCAAACCTACATTAGGGATGGACAAAGATGCAGCGTTTGAGCTTGTTGAGATTCTCCAAATTCTTCCTCGAAGTTCATTTCAATTCCTGAAAGCAGGTGTCTTTCCCCCCACCCCAATCGAAAATGCAAGTGCGCACTTTCAAACACGAACACAAATTCAGGAAATTGGCGCTCACATTGGGGTTGCAAACAAGATATGTTTGCATGATTTGTGAACAGGAACGAAATTCTTGTACATCCCTACTCTATGTAATATTGGCCATTAACACAATGCATATTAAGATTTTAATGAGGGACAAAAGACAGTACAGAAAAGCTGATTAAAAACAAAAATGCAGACTAAATAGAAGATTGTGCTGTAGATTTGTTTCTTGTTGTGGTTTTTTCATTCGTGTTACTGTAAATTTATATTATATATTCATCACCAAAAGTTTCTACATAAAGAAGGGAATTCATGCAAAAACAAATCCATTTTCTTAATCAGAAGTAGAATCAAACAGGGTTCAACGACATGAAGCTATCACAAAAGAGTTTTAGACTGCAATCCTGTGCCCTCTTACCTTGGAATAAGATTTACTTCTGAGTAGACACATATAGGATTCCACTGTTATGATTGTTTGTATCTGACAGTTGAGAAGGAAGATGAGAAATGTGGGAATCGTACATGTAATTATGTCATTTGCTGGCATTATATAAGCATGAGAAAAAAACTTGGAGCTGTTCCCAAAATTCATGGAACTGAGGTCTTAGCCAGGACTACTGAATGCTGATCTATGTTTCGTAATACAAACACCCAGCACACCACTGGTATTAAATAAAAGTTTAGCAATAGCAGCAGTTGTTTCTGGGTAACATATTTATTTATGCTCCTTTTTTTTCCTTTGCAATTTTTGTGGCTACTCTGTGCATGAAATAAAACCACTTCAAATTGCAGTATTACCTTGCTGTCCTGAGTGAACTGGGATCTAATGGGCTTGGCAATCGACATGATCTATACATTAACACTGCCTTGGGAAGAATAAAAAATTCTCTCCATGGTACCAAGTGCAAACATTTTAAACACATTGACAAATCAGCCTTACTAGTTTTCCCAGCTATGAATATGCCATGCTATTTGCATACACATATATCAAGTGTGTATTTCTTTCTGTGTGCGTATGTGTACACAGAGCAAATTACTATGGGTAGAGTCCAATTCACCATGAGTGGTCTTACTTTTCAGCTTCCACTTGTAGGTCCCTCTGTCTCCCCACCCCCCAAAAAAAGTCCTCCCAAGGTCGGGGGGGGGTGTAGAGTGGCACCCTATGAGTTGTGAGAGGCTGGCAGTTTAAGGAAATATTCTGCCCTTTTCTTGTAAATGCAGAAGCATTTTCCATTTGCATAGGGGATTGGATCCTGGCCTTTATTTATAGCAGATACCACCATAAAAAAGTTAATATGCTTTAGGAGCCACATTACAGTTGACATAGACATTATAGCTTTAGTTTGGCGAATTTTATTTCAATTCAAGTTAACGTGGTCTTAGTATTGTGGACATGTTTGAAATATGCAGTATTTAATACATGTCAGGAGCATTTGGGACTTAACTGAGGGATTAAGATGGGTTCAGGGCTCTGTCCACCCCGTTTTCACAGAAATTGCTCCATCAAGTCACTGCAAGGATCCAGGGGGTGCTTGTGCCCACCTGTGACGCCATCTGTGAAGATCAAAGAGATTGCATTTCCCTGTAAACCAAAGTGCAACACTGAGGCTTTTTGATTTCTCTGGATCTAGGAAAGCGGGAGACCTCTCTGGTTAGTGTAGAGATGTATATTGATGACCAAAGAGAAGATAAATGTATGATGGCCGATTACAAATTGCCCCAAAAGAGGAAATGCCTCACTGCAAAAGAGAACTGAACTGCCCACAAATGTGCATATGCTCATTATACATAAAGATTCAAAACTAGGAATAATAATTTAAATAGAAATACAGTAATTCTCACCACAGTGTGGAAGACTGTGACCCATTGACCTTTGCACCCACTTCTTCAGTCTGCTGTCCAGATGCTAACTGTTAATAGACAACATTTCTTATGGTTCGTTATCTTTAAACTGGAATCGGACCCTTCGAAGGGAGGACCGTCCTCTGTAAGAGGGGATTCTTGGCCATCCTACGATAGGTGCTGTTAATGCCACTTGATTGTAGCTATTTGCACTGGTATATCATTGCTAATTAATGCAATCATTTTACCTTAACAAATAAGCCCTGTAAATATCAGTGAATTATCAAAGGTAAATGGGCTCCCTCTCCTCCTTCAAATCTACCATCTGAACTTTGCCTGATTAAAAAGGGGGGAAATAAAAATCTGCTCTTCGGTTGCTATGACTATGAAAGCGTCTCTGGTCCGACAGTAGAAGCTCTTGGTAAGAATCTCCGTTCAGATAGCCAAACAAAAGATGTCAGCAATGGTGGTTACTTCCATCACACGCTTGCAGCAATAGTTGTCTGGCTTTCATTGAGTTCCTCTTGAAGAATGGGGAAAGTTGGTTACTAGACTGGTGAAAGGATATGGACCTGTTTGGAAAACTACAAGGCTGTTTTGGGACGCACCACCAAAATGGTTCCCCACAGGATAAAGCTGAGATTGCTGTGTCTTTCCAAAACGTCTTCATATATACTACATATATGTGTGCCTACAGCTAGGAATGACTCACAAACTAGCAGAAATAGAAACAGGATTGCTTTTGTTACCTGTTTTAAAGGCAGAGAGGGACATTAGGCAAGTGCATGAATTGAAAGACCATCTAAATAAAACCAGTACAAAGCTTTTTTAAAAAAATGTGAACTTCAGTTGAAGCTTTAGGTATGAAAAATAAAAACGAACATTTCAGTGAGTTTGATTGAATTACTATATCCATAAATAGCTTTTTAAAAGTGGAGGGAAATACAATCTTTCTGCTCTGTAATTTATTGAAGCATATTTTCTTTTAATCATAGAATATAGTTTGAGGAGGGTGAGCACTGACAGACAGCAAAGGGGAAAACAGCAAAGAATGATTTAATTTAGTTGGACTATTTTAAAAAATAAAAGTGCTATAATAGCATTAATAACCTCCTCTTACAGTGTTTTATGCAGTTGCTAAATATCAACCTGTATATTAATAATAATCTGATATTTGAATAGGTAGAAACTCTGCACCAGTTGTTATTAAGGAGACTGTCACTAATGGCTTCTATTATTTGTTGAAAATCCTTTTTACAATGGAGCTGAAGGTTCATTGTGCTTTAAATTCATTTCGTGTGTAAAATGGGAACTGATTAAAATGTGGTTTTTATATGACTTTCAGTGTGCATTAGAGAATGTGTTGGATACTTGTGGCGTAGTGGGTATGCAGGCAAAGGGGAGAATTATTGCATGCATTGCAGGAGCTCTTCTGCAGTCCTTAGAGGTTGCTTGCTTTGCTGTGCACTTCAGAGAAGGATATTTTTGTCAGAGCACCAGAAATGCTTATTTTAAATCTTGGCAGTTACCAGCAAGCTGTATTCTGGCCTGTTAGGCTTATTTTCTGTAATCAGGTGCCTCGTTGACAATGGTCCAATCTTACGCAAGCTTTACCCTTCATACTAGCACAGTGTATTCTTCTATCTATATCTTTTTCTTTTTTTTCTTTTTCTTTTTAATAATCTTTTATTACATTTTCATCCCCTAACAATTCCAGACTAACATCATACTTTATCATTACAGAAATCTTAATTGCCCTCACCCCCCTCTCCTCCCTCCTCCAGCTTGGTTCCCTTCTGCTAGTATCAATGAGTTCCATAAATCTTCATATGCTTCAGGTATATTCTTTTTGTTCTCTTCTTTCTTCGTGTATTCTACGTACGCTTTCCAATCCACCTTAAAGGTGTCCCTTTTCTTTTTCCTTTCATAAGTTTTTCGTTTCTGCGACAACTTTTCATTTATCGCAATCTTCCATAATTTCCCCCCCACATCTATGTTGTCAACATTTTTGCTGTTTTCCATTTAGAAGCAATCAACTGTCTAGCTGCTGCTAGCATAAACCCGATTAGTGCTTTTTCTCTTAACTCTCCATTTCTATTATGAAACATATTCAAAAGAGCCAACTCTGGCGATCTATTTATCTTTTGCTCCGTAATCTCTTTCATTTTTTGGAAAACTCGAACCCACAGCCTTTTAACCCTCCCACATTCCCACCACATATGTATTTGAGTTCCTTTAGCCTTACAGCCTCTCCAACATTTTGATATTAAATCTTTGTTTATTTTCGCCAACTTCGCTGGTGTCAGATACCATTTTTGCACATACTTTAAAGCCCCTTCTTTAATTTTTATAGATGTAGTTTGGAAGGGATATCCCTTAAACATCTCTTTTCATTCTTCCTCTTCCAAGCCTTTTCCCAAATCTTCCTCCCATATTTGTTTTATTATTATTTTCCCTCTATTTTCAAGCTTTAATAAAATTCTATATATTTGTGTTATTATTCTTTTATCTCCCACTTTATACTTGTCTACTAGCTCCTCCCATTCCATCAGTTCCATTGTATTTTCCCTAATTATATTGCCCTTTTTTATACATTTATTAATCTGCAGCCATGCCATCCATGATATTTTAATAGGGGTGTGCACGGACCCCCCGGATCGGATCGGGACCCGGATCGGGACCTCCAATTTTGTCCCGGACTGGTTCGGACAAAATCGGAGGCCCCCCGGACCGGATCGAGTCCGATCCCGACCCAAAAATCGTAAATTTTTGGATCGGCCGCCATTTTTTTCCCCATAGACTTGCATTGCAATGCAAGTCTATGAGGAAAAAATGGCGGCGGGTGGGTAAGGGGGGGCCTAACTCCCTCCCCCCCCCGGGGCCGTCCGCTGTGGACAGCCCCGGCAGGTAAACCCCCTCCCCCGCGCTCCCTACCCCCCCTGGGGCCGCCCACTTCCATCCGCTGGCGCCCGCGGGCGCCAGCGGATAGAAGCGGACGGCTCCGGGGGGGGGGGTAAGCCCCCTTCCCCGCCACTTACCTTCTCGGCCCGTCCGGCGCCGGCGGCTACTACCAGCGGGCTCCGCGGCCTACTCTCGAGTAGCGCGCCGGGTGATGACATCACCCGGCGCGCCACCCTGGAGCAGGCCGCGGAGCCTGCTGGTAGTAGTAGGCGCCGGCGCCGGACGGGAGCCGCCGGGCCGGGCAGGTAAGGGCCCCCCGCCCCCCTCCCCCCTCCCCCCTCCGCGCGCCCCCTCCTCCCCTCCACGCACCCCCTCCTTACCTTTCCGGCCCGGCGGCTCCCGTCCGGCGCCGGCGCCTACTACTTCCAGCAGGCTCCGCGGCCTACTCTAGAGTAGCGCGCCGGGTGATGACATCACCCGGCGCGCCATCCTAGAGCAGGCCGCGGAGCCTGCTGGGAGTAGTAGGCGCCGGCGCCGGACGGGAGCCGCCGGGCCGGAAAGGTAAGGGCCCCCCTCCCCCCTCCGCGCGCCCCCTCCTCCCCTCCACGCACCCCCTCCTTACCTTTCCGGCCCGGCGGCTCCCGTCCGGCGCCGGCGCCTACTACTTCCAGCAGGCTCCGCGGCCTGCTCTAGAGTAGCGCGCCGGGTGATGACATCACCCGGCGCGCCATCCTAGAGCAGGCCGCGGAGCCTGCTGGGAGTAGTAGGCGCCGGCGCCGGACGGGAGCCGCCGGGCCGGGCAGGTAAGGGCCCCCCTCCCCCCTCCCCCCTCCGCGCGCCCCCTCCTCCCCTCCACGCACCCCCTCCTTACCTTTCCGGCCCGGCGGCTCCCGTCCGGCGCCGGCGCCTACTACTTCCAGCAGGCTCCGTGGCCTACTCTAGAGTAGCGCGCCGGGTGATGACATCACCCGGCGCGCCATCCTAGAGCAGGCCGCGGAGCCTGCTGGGAGTAGTAGGCGCCGGCGCCGGACGGGAGCCGCCGGGCCGGGCAGGTAAGGGCCCCCCTCCCCCCTCCGCGCGCCCCCTCCTCCCCTCCACGCACCCCCTCCTTACCTTTCCGGCCCGGCGGCTCCCGTCCGGCGCCGGCGCCTACTACTTCCAGCAGGCTCCGCGGCCTGCTCTAGAGTAGCGCGCCGGGTGATGACATCACCCGGCGCGCCATCCTAGAGCAGGCCGCGGAGCCTGCTGGGAGTAGTAGGCGCCGGCGCCGGACGGGAGCCGCCGGGCCGGAAAGGTAAGGGCCCCCCTCCCCCCTCCGCGCGCCCCCTCCTCCCCTCCACGCACCCCCTCCTTACCTTCCCGGCCCGGTGGCTCCCGTCCGGCGCCGGCGCCTACTACTACCAGCAGGCTCCGCGGCCTGCTCTAGAGTAGCGCGCCGGGTGATGACATCACCCGGCGTGCCACCCTAGAGCAGGCCGCGGAGCCTGCTAGTAGTAGTAGGCGCCGGCGCCAGACGGGAGCCACCGGGCCGAGAAGGTAAGTGCCCCCCTCCTCCCCCCCCCGCTGTCCACTTTCATCGGCGGGCGCCCGCTGGCGCCCGCCAATGGAAGCGGCGGTGGGCGCCAGTGGGCGCCCGCCGATCCGCCGATCCGCCGAACCGGTTCGGAGCTTTTTCGGACCGGTTCGGATTGGATCGGCCGATCCAGCTGCGGGATCGGAAATCGGATAATTTATCCGATTTCCCACTGGACCGGACTCGGATCGTGGATCGGGTCCGATCCAGTGCACATCCCTATATTTTAACCTTTTGTGTTTGTTTTTGCCACATCTCTTGCGTTATTGGCTGTTGTTGCTTATAGAAATTTCTCATTTGTGTTAATCCTGTTTCTTTCAGATTATTTTTTGTAATTACTTTCTTTTCAATGTCAAATTCTGAATGCAGCCACATCGGAGTTGAAGGTGACATGCTTGGCATCAATCTTCCTTTCTTATGGTACCATATTTTCTACATTCCTTTTATTGAACATTGTTTACTTTCCATTTTTTTATATATCTTTTCTATTTCAGAATATATTTTGTATCTCTTCTTTCTTATATCCCATCAATTCCTTCTCTATTTCCACCCATTGTAAATTTTCTTTTTCTTTTGTCATTACTAATATATATCTTAATTGATATGCTTCATAATATATTTTTAAGTTTGGTATACTCCATCCTTCTTCCTGTGTAGATCTGAACCTAAATGCTTTTGCTGTTCATAATCTTTTACTTTGTAATATAATTTTTCTATTCTATTTTGCCATTTCTTAAACATGTTATTTGGTATTTCCGCTGTTAATATGTTAAATAAATAGGTAAATTTGGATATTAACATCATCTTTACAGTCATGATCCGGTCAGATGTGTTTTCTCCCATCTCACTATATCGTTCTTTATTTCTTTCCACAATCTCCCATAATTCATTTTCAGTATATTCTTTTGTTTCTTGGGTATTTGTATTTCCAAATATCTAAAAGTTTTATCTATGATAGGAATACCTGTTATTTTAGATATTTCTATTTGTTCCTTAGGTCCTGTATGCAAGCATAATATTCCAGATTTCTTTTCATTCACCTTAAGACCTGCTACTTGTTTAAATTCCTCCAATGCTCTTGTTACTTTATTTATTCCCTTTTTTGAATTTTGTATTGTCATTATTATATCATCTGCATATAAACTTAATTTGTATTCTTTTCTTCCTATTTGGATTGCCTTAATTTCTTTATTTTCTCTAATTCCCTCTGCCAGAAACTCAATTGCCATTACAAATAACAATGGTGATAACAGGCATCCTTGTCTTTTTCCAGAATTTAACTTTATTTTCTCTGTTCCTAAACCATTATACCTTATTTATTCTGGCTGTTGTCTGAATATATATTGCATCTATTATATATTTAAATTTGACTCCCATGTTATATATTATTAGCATATTGGTTATAAATTTTGAATTTACCATATCAAGTGCTTTATACACATCCAGAGTCATTATTATCATTGGTACTTTCCTTGTAATGCTCCACTTTATTAGTCCAAATGTTTTCCTAACTGGTTCTGCTCTATATCTATTTTTCAGAAATCCATACTGATCTGCCCCTATAGATTCATTAATCACCTCGTTTAATCTTTTATCCCAAATTTTTGTGAATATCTTATAGTCTATGTTCAGCAAAGTTATTGGTCTATATGAGTCCGGATTGCTGCTGTCCTTATTTGTGTTATCAATGCTTGTGTCCATGAATTTGGGAGAGGGCCCCCTTGTATTTCCAAAACAACTTTCTCTAACTGGGGCACCAAATTCTCTTGAGTATGCTTTATAAAATTCTGCGGTATAGCCATCCTTCCCCGGAGATTTATTATTTTTTAATTCCTTTATGGCCTGTTTTATTTCCTCCTCTTCAATCTCCGCTTGTAAATATTGTTTTTGTTCCTCCTTTAAAGGTGGAATTTTAGCCTTTCCCTGGTATTTCTTAATCTGACTTATTTCTATTTCTTTGCCCTTATATAATTCTGAGAAATACTCTTGTAATATTTCCCCTATCTCTTTTTGATCATGTGTTTTTCCATCTCCTTTTGTACTTAGAGTCCATATTCTATTCCTAACTCTTTTCTTTTGAACTCTGTTTGCCAGTATTTTTGAACTTTTCTCTGTAATCCATAAAACCTCTAATTTACATATAGTAGGTCCACCAATACTTTGTTTATCTCTAATACCTCTCTCCCTTTCCTTAGCTCCTCCATTTTTTCCCTGGTCTTTACTTGTCCTGTTTTTTATATTGTTCCATTAGCCTGCTTATTTCTTTATCTAGTTTTTCTTTCACTTCTCTGTCTCTTTTTTAATTTCATTTAAATACTTTATACACTCCCCCCTAATTGTAACTTTTGCAGCTTCCCATCTAATCCTTTCTGAGGTTTCTCCTGTTTTATTTTCTTCAAAATATTTCCTTATACCCTTTTTATTTTTTTATTTTATCTCTTCTTTTGTTAGTAAAGTAGAGATCAATATCTTTTTCTAGTTAGATGTTTAATTCTTAGATTAGGAGCTTTTTCTTGGGCCGTGCCTGTAAAGCAAGTGAGCCCATTTCATTTGGACGCACTGGTTTTCCTAGCGATCCTCTTGTGTTCTACTGTATGAGAATCAGATCCTGGAGCTGTTCGCTTTCTACGATGGCCCACTGTGTGTAAAATAAGAGAGGCTGCCATGGATGCGGGGTGCATGAAGATGCCATTCGGAATATAAAACCCCTACTCCAGGGTTGCTGTGTCATACAAACCCGGCGAGAGTGGTCTGTTTCAGGGTTATGCAAGAGTTGTTTAACCCTCACATAATCATGTTTGCTGAGGTCACATGACACAACAAGCCCGGAACAGAGGTTACATGTGCAACATGGCACCCATGGAGGCTTGCTTGTGAGTTAAATAGCTCACAACAAGCTGCAGTGTGTCATCCAAACCTGATCCCTGTGTTCCTCACCCTTGGGGTTGTTCCAGGGCAACCAAGTGATCTCTATTTTATTATCTGTGTTTTTAAGTGATCTATGTTTTAAGACTTTTAATTTTAATATGTATTTTAAATGTTGAAATGTTTTAATATTGAAGCCTATTTAATTATATTTTTAACTTTTGTATATCTCTTTATTTATAGCTTTTAACTGTATATGTTTTAATTTAATTTAATTTAATTCTCGAAACATGACTGAGCCTGCTGGGACATTTAATGAGTAGAAAACTTTTTTTCGTATTTTATTCTGTGTTTAGTTTTGTTTGTTGTAATGGGTTGATGTGGTAACAATCACAAAATTACAGAGAAGTGCCTTTGTTCCTCTCAGCTGTTGGTGAAGGTTTTATCCGAAACGGGTCGTGCAGTCTGAAGATAAGATTAAATTATAAAGAAAAATATTTTTATATAGCACCAGAGCTTGGCTCTCCTTTTTCTTAGGAAAATAATGGTTGTCAGGGGAGTCCAGTAAAGCAGGGTCTTGGAGAGAAGCCGGGATCAAGCACAGTGGGGCAGTCTAAGGATAGGTGTGATTCCAGAAGCAATGTCTAGCAGGGCTCCAGAGTAGTCAAGGTGGGAGACAATGTTGAATAGGACTGAGCTGAAGTTGTTCCAGCAACCATAAAACTTAAAATGATAGCTGATATAGCCTGGTCCCCAGAATCCCCCCGAGACCTAGCTTCAAGCAGTTAGTGCAGGCTTCAAGGCCTCCTTACTCCCCAGGAGCCCCATACTCCTAAAGAGCCTTGTTCCTTTGGGCCTTGAGGCACATGCTTCATCATCAGGTGGTCACCTTTGCCAGCACCTTCTGGCATCGGCACTCTCTGTGGCTGGGTGGCAGATGAGCCATCCCTAGCAATTGTATTGGGGACCTCTTCCGTAGGTCTTTCCTAGTCCTTCTCCATAAAACAAAACCTGGTGATGCCTCTCTCGGGATGTTGGGAATGACCAGTGTATCACTGACATAGGGTCTTCACGTTCCTAGCTGAATTCTCACCTTAGCAGAAGTCGTCCTGGGTTGGACCTGGGCCAGGCATGACAGTTGCCTCTCTCTAGTAACATCAGGTCCTCATTCCATCCTTTGTGAGCAAACAGGATCCCCAAGCCAGCATTGGGATGGAAAAGTCCTCTTCAGCAGCTGCTGTGACAAAAGTGCTCCTCTAGTCGGCTGCCTGAGAGTCCCCACTGTCCAACAATAATCTCTTCCCGGTGGCCCAAGGGGATTGTGTACGGTTTCTCTAATAACCTGCTCTCTAGACTGATCTGAAAGTTTAATTCAATGAGATGTGCCAAGCACTCTTTCCACAAGGCTGAGTGTTTTTGTCTACGTACAGACCTCAGCCTGTGCTGATCCAAGGAACAAAAAGCTGGGGAGGGAGGGAGAGAGAGAGAGGCCCCAAATCCTAATCCTGGGCTCTCTTAATAGGGCAAAAGGGGTTGCAACACAAAAGACATGACTACTTAGCATGGAGACGGGAGCTGTTGGTGCCAAGAGGTTAATGACTCTCCAGGTATTATGCTGTGTCGAATAATGTGCAACATACAGAATGACACATGTTGTTAATTTAAGTAGCAAGTCATTACAATCTGCTTTAGCCCCTTTCAGTTTTGAAAAGGTCACATAATAGCAGCGTGTGCTCAATGGGTTCTTTAATTCCACGCACTCTCCTGGAGGAGAAGCCAGCCTGGCTTGAGATGATCTGAATGTAAAGAGCCTGCAGGCTAAGGAAGGTTGTCTGAATGGTTGCTTTCTCTTATGGCTTACTCCAAAAACTATGGTGTCGTTCATGTAAATCTGATTCCCTTCTTCATTGCACTGTGGATCATGTGGTCCACCTTGAGCACAGGGAGGATTTGTGAGTGTTAAATAAAAGATCTCTCTGTTTTCATCTTTCAAGGCGTGGTCACTAGAGCTGCCTAAAGCTTGGGGAATGGGGCTGTTGGGTTTTTGAAAGCATTTGGTGCATTTACAGTCCACTTCAGTGCCTATTTATTCAGAAGTCACTGGGACTTATTTCCAAAGAAATGTGCATAGGGTTGTAGCCTTACCCATCTCTCACTCTCCACCCCACCCCGAGTCCTTTGCATCAGATTCTACTCACCTAGCAATGATTTTTCAGCTTCACCTGTACGTGGCAAATACTCTGGTACCAATTGTTCAGCTTACATTCCCTCCCTCTGTTTCACATTTGAAATAGCTGCCTGACATCCCCCTGCAGTGACTAGCAACCTCCAGGAGCATGGTATATGCTGTTTTTGACACAGGACACCTCAAACAACGATGTCACCAAGGCAGGACAGAAGTCGGTTACAATTACATCTAAGGACTGTCTGTGCAGCCTCTTTAATGCTTGTTCTCCTGGGATACTACTGCTTGATTTTCCATTCGAAGAAACATTTGATTTAACATCAGACTATTGCCAGAGTACACTAAAGTGGCAGGATAACTCATTAGTTCCAGCAGTAACCCAGTTGGAATGTGCTATGCCCAATACGTATTTGTACGTACATACATAAAAGAAGGTACATGGAATATTTTCAGAACTGGAGAGCTCAGGGCAACGGTGTAGCAGAGGAGCAGGCTCCTGAACTAATATTGATGATGCTGAAGAAGAAGAAGAAGAAGAGGGAAATTCTCTCTTCTCCACAGCTATTAAAGTGACAGGAGCCCTGTTCTCCTTTGCATCTGGTTATCCTACTGGAGCACTGTTAGCACTGAGTTTTCTAATCAAATGGTCCAAGTAGTTAAAACAGCCAAGATGATTGATTTTATTTGACAATCCTTAATATGAAGAGCTGTCACTGAAGGTTCAGCTTCCCACTTCAGGGAGGTCTAATAAGGCACCGGTGGACATTTTTCAGTATTGACAGCATCATTCAATTGCTTTCTGTGGATCAGAATAGGAAAAGGATGCAAAATATTTTGAACCTGTGCACTGTCCCACATTTTAACTCCAAGAGTGAATTAGGGGTGACGGCGGTTATTGTTGCTGGAACTGTAAACTGGGTGCAGTTGTGCCAAGGAGAAGAGGGGTTGGCCCAATCTATCTACCAGCTTTGTTAAAAAGGTGCCCTTGCTTGAATTACATTGCCAGCAAATAGCAAAGGAACTTCTTGCTCTGTGCAAATTCAAGTAGCATAAGTGAAGGCTTTTCTTTTTCAGTATTTGCTTTCCACCCAGTAACTTAGGTCATCAAACGATCATTATTTTTTATGGATCTGTAAAGCCCAGAGAAGTCAAAGCTGTGTAATACATAACGCTGCAGAGTGGTTTGCTAATCCTGTTCAGCCGCAGTCGTGCCTGGACCTAGGATGGGAGGTCTGGTAACTGGAAATCTGACGCTGTAGGAATTCCAAACACACTCCTCCAACTAAAAACAGCTCCTACTGCATGGTATGTGTTGCAGGAAAGCCTGGGATTGTATTAGTTTACATTGTCGGATTTTTAGCAGCACATTGTTGATAAAGGGAGGGAAAAGAAAGCACCTTTACCCGAGCAGCCCATAAATAATCTGTGTGTGGCGTACTTGAGGTTTGGATGGCATTGCTAGATGTCTGCTTTATACCGAGAGGCACAACAATCTTTCTTAGACATCAGCAGTAGCAAAAAGAATAGCGTTGTCTTTTCTTTTAGCACTTCAAGTCACTTTGGGTTCCTGCAGTTTTAAATGCAAAAAGCATGACCCTCTTCTATAAACATTATTTTGAAATTATTAAAGCAGTGAACTTTGGAGAAGGAGGAGGAGGAGGAGGAGGGACTGTTCCAGGGACTTCTAGGATTGTAAAACTGATTTTAATGAGCTGTGGCCAATAGCTTTTCACACACAATGGGGGTTCCTTTTCTTCTTACTAACAAGGTTTGCCCATGCAAACATAGGGTGATCAAATACAGAAGAGGGCAGGGCTCCTGCAGCTTTAACTGTTGTGATGAAGAGGGAATTTCACCAGGTCCTGCATGCATACAAACGACACCTGTTGAAATTCCCTTTTCTATACAACTGTTAAAGATACAGGAGCCCTGTCCTCCTTTTCATATGATCACCCTAAGCAAACGTCCCTTTGTTCAGGACCAACCTGTTAGTTGGACCTCCTCTCTCAGGAAAAAAAAAACCCTTAGCATGAATTAGCAGAAGTCCAGCAATGTATGTACACACTTATCCTAACCTGGCTCACTAGTTTGAATGTGTCCTCTATTTCAAGGACTGTCCAGTCCAAAACCTGCCTAAACCATAAAAAGGAGGCTTGAAGAATGAGCAGCCACACAGGTCACCTGCTCAGTCTTCCCCACTGTGGCCAGATGTAGGATGTCTCTACTTTATTTATTTATTTATTTATTTACTGCATGCTTGCTTGTATTTGTATACTGCCCCATAGCCGAAACTCTCTGGGCGGTTTACATTAAGCAAAAAACCTGCATCCTTACCAGAGCTTTCTACGTTTGGGTTCTTTGGGGGACTAGGAGAGGGGCTCCTTTACACAGTAGACACTTGGTTTGAATTGAGGGAGCATCTCCCTTTCTTCCTGGCATTTGTGCAAAGGAGTTTGTGGAAGTCTTGTTTTCATCACTTAACTTGTGGTGTACTGTTTCCTCGTAGCCCCCAGGAAAACTATGATTTACTTCTGAGTAGACGTAACATTGAGCTGTAGGTTTACAAGCCTAGGCACACCTACTTGGAAGTAAGCCCCATTGACCTCAGTGGGACTTATTTCTGAATGGATATAAGATTGCACTGTAGGTCCGCAACCCTTACCTCACTTACTTGGGAGTAAGCCCCCATTGAACTTAATGGAGTGCATTGAATCAACAGAGGGGAACAGATTTGTCTCACCTTGTTGCAGGGAGGCATTTTACCCTCTTCTCTCTCCGTTCAGCCTGCGATTGAGAAATGCGCTCAGTCATTTACATGGCAGACACATGGTTTGAATTGAGGGAAGTCCTTCCTCGACAAGTTCATAACACTACACCGGCATTACATACTGCCTATATGGCACCATTAATTTTATTACTAGCTTATCTCTGATCTTTTTGAAAGTGGAATAAAGGGGAAATGTGTGGAAGCTGTCCTGGAGGTTGATGTAAAGGACCTGCAAACTTCTGTGAGTGACCAATCACAAGTGTACAATAAATCACTTACATAGAGACACCCATATTGTATTTCTATTTAAATTATACTAATTATTTCCACATATACATCTGTTCGTTTAAATTGGCATATTCAAATGTTGTGCAAACCTTTGTTCTAAGTAGCCCTACTGCTAGGAAATTGCTTGTTCTACAAAGAGACCTTTTCTTCACCAGTTCCTCTCCCCCTCTTGAACTTGGGCTCAATGATAATACACTGCATCTATGTTTTTTGCACTGAAGACATATGGGCACTGGGAAAAAGCTGTAAGCATTGCACCAGTTTGGGTAGCTCCTCTCCCAATGTATGCCTGCCTGAGATTGTTGAAGAAGCCCTCCTCTGCATCCCACGAACGTGAGACATACGTTATAGTGGCACATGAGAGAGGGCTTTCTCTGTTGTGGCACCCTGGTTGTGAAATACCCTTCCCCTTGGAGGCCTGACTTGGGCCTATACTGGCTTTCTTTCGGTGCCAAGTTAAAACGTGGCGTTTTATCAAAGCCTTTGAGGACTAAATTCACCAAGGCGGCACATAGTTTTAATAGTTTTTATTGCTTTTAACTTGATTTTATTGGTTTTAACTTGATTAATGGTTTAATATGTTTTTTAGTTGTGTATGTTATTTATTGGTTTATGTTGTTGAGTTGATTTTATCGGTATGCTGCCCTGAGTTCTTAATGATATAGGGCGGGATACAAATAAATAAATAAAGGTAATGCGCTGCTTCAGACTATGAAAGTGCCCTCAAAATTCCTTAGATATTTTGCCTGAGCCAGGACCCCTCCACATTTGTACTGAATGACAATGCCCCGGACAGAGCTGTGTGGTAGAAACAACCATCTCATCCCTCTGTGAGGCTGCTGATATTGTCTGGGTTCTGCCACAATTTGCCTGCTTGCCACAGAGTTAAGCTGGACTCCAGTGTACAACAGAAAGTGAGGAGAGACTTGCTTATTGTAAAAATTCCTCCCCACCCACAGGGCCATGTGGGTGGATTATTTAACAACCCGAGCTTTCAAGCACGCTAACCAAGCAATCCTAACTGAAATTTACATGGGACTTCCATTGCCCTGCTGTGGCTCTGAGGCTGTTTATATTACACCAAGAACTAATCATTTCACACAAATATAATGCCCAGGATAATTTTCTGAACAAAGTATCTGTGGAATTAGGAGTGACGGGGTGTGTGTGTGTTTTTAAATAAAATTTAAATGGAACTTTTCTGTCAATAAAAGGAACATACAGAAAAGTCACAGGAGGACATTTTGAGTCTTGCATCTGTTCCTGTCTTTTTAATATACTAAAGACAAGATGAGGAAGTTGAGCATAACTAAACTATTTACTATTTATCATTTAACATTTTTAATTTGCAAAGTGCTTTATAATTGTCAGGGAGCTTGCCCTCCTCACAAACCTCCAAGATTTCCCGTTTTACAAATGGGGAACTGAAGAGGAGATAGATTGATGCTGAGGCTCCACAGTGACTCCATGACCCAGGTAGGACTGAACTAAGGTCACCCGGATCCAAGATCAAAGCTTTTTCTGCTGGACTATGCTAGCTGTATGCCGTGCAAGGCTCACATTCTTTTTCCGCCTTTTGCATGAGAATGGGTTTTGATGCCTATGCCATTTTGGCTTTGATTTAGTTTTATAAGCTCTTACTAGATGATCTTGAAATTCATGGGAAGTGGTCCAGTTCACATGACCATTTTTAACATAGTAATGGATGTGCTAAAAAAAACCCCATTTATTGTGAATGCTATAGCATGAATCAAGTTCATAGCTAACCAGTTTAATTTAATTGCTTTTTAAACTGCCTTAGGGCGCAATCCTATGCATGCTTTAGACAGAAAAGAGTCCTGCTACTCCCAGCATTAACCAGCCAGCCATGCTGGCTGCAAATGCTGGGAGTTGTACAACTTTGTTTTGTCTAAACATGCATTGGATTGCGCCCTTAAGCTTTCTAAAATGCTGTTTGAGAAAGTGATGGTCAAGAAAACCCACCCCAAGGAAGGCTGCCTGGAGCCTCTGTTAATACCATTTAAGTGTCAGGCAAGAACATCCCTGTTTCCCCAGGCTTTTAAGAACTGCTGAAGTTAGCATTTTTAACTTGAAGTCATTTTGATTTTACTGCCTATTTGAATGGACTGCTGCTTTTTTAGTTTATTGTGATAGTATGTATGAGTTGCTGTCATCGTCATTGTATTGTACTTTTGGTTCTTACTATTTTGTTACTTACTCTGGAACATAAATGTATGTTGAAGCTGCAGGATATAAATTAAGTAGGTAAATAAATAAGCAAGATCACAAAACTTGCTGGAACATTCACAAAATTGGTCATACACTAGGCTGACCAGATAAAATCCAGGTCAGGGCTCATGTAACTTTAACAGTTGTAGAGAAAAGGGAATTTCAGCCAGTGTCATTAGTATGCAATGACATTCCCTCTTCATCACAACAGTTAAAGGTGCATGCACTATACTAGAGTGACCATATACAAAAGAAGGCAGGGCCCCTGCAACTTTAACTGTTGTGATGAAGAGGGAATTTCACCAGGAACTAATTGCATATAAATGACCCTGGATGAAATTCCCTTTTCTCTACAGCTGTTAAAGTTACATGAGCCCTGACCTGGATTTTATCTGGTCACCCTATCATACACACACATCACCTCATAGTGACTGCACTTAATGAAAATAAATGTTTTATGAATCAGGCTGAAGGCCTCTCATGCTCCAGAAAGGACGTTCTTGTCCTGCTCTGGCTTTGCCCCGTGTTATTTAATGCCCATCCCACCAGGGAAGCTAATTTAGCAATTATCTGTTTAGCAATTTCTGTTTCTGTCATTGTAAGATTCCTGTGTTGCAAGGCTCAAGTATAAAATCCAACCACCACGGGAAAAGTTGCTGCAGGATCAGTGAGAATCACTTCTGTGCATATGTGAATAATCTCCAAGTTAGAGGCCAGATTACAGTTAGTCTCCACCCTTTTTAATACTCGGGCATTCATGGTAGTATCATATGTTCCCCATTTCATCGCAGTGCTGGAGGAAGGAGCTGCAGCTGTGGAATTGTTTCTGGCACATCTCTGTTGAGTATGTGAGGCACAATCTTTCATTATTGCAGGACAATGTGGAGTACCAAGACCCTCAGTCCGGCAATTCCAGGAACCTGAACTTTGGTCATTGCACCGGAGAAGTAGCTTTTTCCACAATCTCAGCAACTTGTTCAGACATTTTTTAAAAAAAAACCTTCATGCCTGCCTGGCTTAACTAGCTTGTCTCTAGCTCGCCAGTCCAGACGGACAGGTGGATATAACGATATACATGGAAGAACACCTTGGTTTTCCACCTGTTCTTCTGGATAGCTAAATCTTCTTTAGCTTTGGGCTGTGCCCAGTTCTTTTCATGCCTGAGTCAAGCGACCCTCATCTCATCATTTCCTGTTAGGAATGTTCCCCACATGCTTTCTTGAGTGGTTGGACATGCAACAGCCAGTTTGGATGAGACCCAGGGGTCATTATTTTTATGCTTCTCACTGTTGGTCTAACAGACGCACTCTCCAAACCATGGGTCACTGGGGAGGCGTGAACCAGGCTTCTGAACTCTGAGCTGTTCAGGAGTCAACAAAAACACAAAGAGAGGAGGGGAAAAAAATTCATTAGGACCTCCTCAGAAGTGGCCATTTCTGCGAAGAGAGAAATGCAGCATTGTTTTGCTTCTGTTTGGAAAGGGGTCACCGAGACACATATGCACTCAGTGTGTCTACGTGTGCTTGTTTAGTTGGTTTTTAGGGAAAGGAGTAACAAGTAAGGCATTGTGTAAGGTCGAGTGAAGGTGAGCGGGGTCAGTATTATACTATGTTTACACTTCTGCAGTTTCATCCTTTATCGGTCTTCCATAGGGGGGAAGATGTTGTAAATCTCTCCCCGCACTTACTCTGGTTTCAGTGGGACCCAGGATTTCTATTTTCCAGTTTGATACTAGAGGGCAAAACTACATGTTACACTCACCCTAGGCCTGCAACTTAAAACAAGATCAACTTCTCTCTCATAATACAGCCTGATGCCATTTGTTTATTCATTAAAAACATTTCTTGGCCGCCATTCAGGGCAGAAGCCCTCACAAAGCGCTTACAACAATAAAATACATAAAAGCAGTTTAAAACATTAAAAGCAATAAAAACACACACAATAAAATAGCAGTTAAAACAATAAAAGCTAACAATAAAATCATCCAGAAAAGCAATGGCAATAGCAGCAAAACAGTACTCATCACGAGAAGGCCACAGTAAAATAAAACAGTTTTAAGGCCTTCTTAAAAGCCTGCAAGGATGGTGCATGGCTGACCTCTGATGGACATTTTTTCCACGGGTGTGGGGCCACTGCTGAGAAAGCCCTCTCCCATGTGAACACCCATCTAATTTTTCTCACAGGTGGGCAAACAAGGAGGGCCTCTCTTTCTGATCTTAAAGTGCAGCTAGGCTGATATGGGTGAAGGCAGTCCTTCAAGTAACTTGGTCCCAAACTGTTTAGGGCTTTAAAGGTCAGACCCAGCACTTTGAATTTAGCTCAGAAATGCATGGGTAACCAGTACAGCTAGTGCCATATAGGCAGCATGTGATCAAATTGTTTTGCCCCCACCAATACTCATTCTGCACCAGCTGAAGTTTCCAAACCACCTTCAAAGGCAGCCTCACGTACAGCGCTTTACAATAGTCCAGCCTGGACGTGTCCAATGCGTGGATAACTGAGGCCAAGCCCATCCTCTCCAGATAGGGCCGCAGCTGGCATACCAGCCTAAACTGATAGAATGCACTCCTGGACACTGCAGCCACCTCGACTTCCCCAGTTAGCTCAGAGTCCAGGAGGACTCCCAAATTGCATACTTGGTCTTTTAAGGGGAGTGCAACCCCATCTAAGACCAGTTGTAAACGTGCATCCAAAGTAGTTGGTTTCCCCACCCACAGTACCTCCATCTTGTCTGGATTAAGTTTCAGGTGGTTCACCCTCATCCATCCCAAAACAGCCTCCAGACACTGGTTCAAGAGTTCCACAGCCTCCCTGGGATGTGCAGCTGGAAAAGAGAGGTAGAGCTGAGTATCATCCACATACTAATGACACTTCAGCCCAAACCTCCTGATGACTTCCTCCAGCGGTTTCACATAGATGTTAAAAAGCATGGGGGTGGGGTAAGATAGGACACTGCAGCACCCCAAAGGCTAATAGCCATGGGGTGGAATAGAAGTCCCCCAGCACCACCTCCTGAGACCGCTCCTCAAGAACACTCTACATCATTGGCTGCCAGTGGTAATCATTGGCTGCCAGATGATGTGATGAGACCTGGCAAACCACTATTTGCTTCCTTACTTTTACCGCATTTGTATCCCGCTTTTCTGACAATCATTGTCTTCCAAAGTAGCTCACCTCAGTAAAAGTGAGCAAAACAGGTTTAAAAACCTGTCAGGTTTAAAAACAAAAAAAGGGGAGGGAGGGGAAAGGGAGAGGAAGAAGACCAGATTTTCAAGACCAGAACTGTCTAGTGAGCTATAAGCAGGCATTTATCTCCAGTTCAGGCCAGGCAGTTCTTTCTTTGCTGCCTTCAAGCTTGAATAGCAATGGGTGGTTCTCCTTCACTTAGCCGATGGATGGGGCTGGAGCGTGCTTTCTCCTTGCTTCTGCAGTCCCAAGGTAACATGCAATTGAAGTTGAGTGTCTCTTCTGGCATGGAGGAGGAAGCAAGCTCCCTGCAGCTCCTCCTCCTTTGGCTGATGGCTGAGGCCAGGCTGGTCTCTCCCATGCCTTGATGTTTTTCCTGGGTGGCCCTAGGTCCCCTAGCCAATGGCAGAGTGTGCTTCCCTTCTGCTCTGCAGCCCCACGGCAACTGGAGCAGCTTCTGTGGCTGCTCATGGCATTGCTAGAAGCAATAGCTCAATGTCCATGTTCACAACACTGCACAAGAAAGTGATTTCAAAATAAAAATTGGGGAGGGGTGGAATTCCCCCTCTGTGGATTTTTGTTTGCATAATCTAGCCCTGCAATTTGGCCCCATCCATCAGCCAGAGAAGGGATTCCTTTGGCATGATTCCTTAACCTTTTCCTATGCAGAATTTAGCATCCTGAGAATAATCTTGGGGGGAGGGGGTTCCCCTCAGGGATGTGGAGTGTGCCCTGCACAGCTCTTTGTCTCTCCCCATGGTGAGCAGAAATAATATGCAAAACCCTATTTTTAAATGTTATAATTTATATCCTTGCTTTTACTACACAGAGTCTGCTGAAGGCTATCTAATTAAAATGTGCAGTTTTTACCAGACACAGACTGGGGACAACGTTGGTGCAGAATTCGTACGATTTTGTTTTGTTTTGAAATCTGTTTTTTTTCTGGGCAAACCATGGTCTCAACACAGACAGTAGTGTGTGCGGCCAGAATTCAACTCGGTCATGGAATGAGCCCTCTGGAATCTTATTTCCACTGCCCAAATGGTGAGCTTTCTGCTTTCTCAAGGATTCCACAAGAAATATGTTTCATTGTCTGTGCTAATCCAGCCAAAACGAAAACTTCCTGTCATGTCATCTTCCCATACAAAATACGTTCGTAAGAACAGTGACAATCCAGCACCTTCCAGGCAGCAAAGATCCACTTCCTCCTCAAATTAGCTCAAGTGCACACTATACCTTACTTATAGTGCAAGGGAGGAATAAAAACAAGTAGGTCATTCCGGATCTCCAGGACCTCAACAAGATTTTGATCAAACCATGCAAGGATTACCAGGTACACTCCGGGAGTCTTCCTAGCTTCAGTAGGCTTAAATAATACTCTCTTACTCTATTCCATCAAAAACAGGGTCAATTTTTATGCTTCATATATGCAACCACAGGAATGGTTAACTCTGCTACCTGGTCTTTTCTCATTCGCCTGATAAAAACTAGTGGGAGTTAGTGCTCTGTCTCTTCCCCATCCCCCCCTTTTGATGCAATAAGCAATCTAGGTGACCTCTGATGTATCATTAGAAACCAGTAAAATCACCAGTTAGCTTCATGATGAATCACTCTTGACGTTCAGCATATCTTATATAAGAATACGATACTCGAGATCTACCAGGCCAGTTTTGGTCATTTTTGTTTTAATCTGTAGAAATGCAGAAAAGTTTTAAAGGTCAAAAACGTTCAAAACTCCGCACTTTAATAGCAAACAATATGTTTCTGTGCCCCGGTCAGGAGCCTGAGGCAATTGGGGAACTACAACTCCCATGTTGCTCCATGCCACGCAGGTGTACAGAGAGAAAAACACAAAGGCGGGGATGGAGGGAGGGCCTTTGCAAGTTGAGGTTGAAGCGGCCATATTGTTGGCAGGGATGGTGGTGGAGGCGGCGATGGTGGCAAATGCTCTGAGGCGGTGGCGACAGAGGGGAAAAAGCGGCCCTAGGAAAAGCCAGGCTTTAAAATGTGGGGGAAAGGGGAAGGAGACGGGCTTGAGGCCTGAGGGGAAGAAGCCAATGTTGTTCAATGGCGACAGGTGAGTGGAAGTGAGGGCCAAAAGTCCTCGATGGCATTGAAAGAAAATAACCCCTATAGAGCTTCTAGAGGGCTGACACAGCAGAAGTCAAGGAACAGTATGTTTCACCCTCAGACTACTAGCACTCATGGACTTTACACTTCTCTCTGTGTGTGTGTGTGTGTGTGTGTGTGTGTGTGTGTGTTGATCGATCAATCGATACATAATTGTTGATTCCAAAAGAATAACTTTAATCTAAACAAACAAGTTGTTGATTGATTTATCGTTTTTTAAAATGCAGTTCAAACTTTAGCCCTCTGCTGTCTGAGAGCCCAGTCTTGTCTGTATAGTTGGGTTTTCTTTCAAGCGAGGGTGCTAGCATCTAACCTGAACTCCAGCCTCATTGAGGTATTATTATTATTTTTACATGGACTGAAACACGATGTGCACATTTCTTTTTCCTGCCGCTCTCACTTAAGCCCATGGGGTAAATCACCAACGTAGGCATTATCTGCCTTGGAGTGAACCTACACTCTCCCCCTGGAATTGCTCAGTGCAAATGTTTCCTGTTTAAAGTGGAAAGAGAGAAGGGAAGAATTCCAGGCCTTGGACTTTCAGGACCCTTGCCTTCCCCAGAGATCTTTTTTCACTTTAAAAACAGAACATTATAAAAGACAGGCCCTCCCGGTTCTACATGAGAAACTCCAGACAAAGTGCTGAAGGGCCCGCAGCTACCCTCAGAGATACTGAAAGGACTCCAGAGTCACATGTGAGAACGCTGCTAGTCACAAAACCTACATTTCAGCAGCAGACCAGACATTGTTTCTCCCTCTATCACGCACACAAAGGTGGAGAAAACCAGTACATTCCCTGATCATATTGTGCCTTGCATATTTTTGATTTTTTTTATGATTAGAAGTTTGTTTTATAGGCAAGGAAAGTAACTCGAACAGCTGTTCTACACTGACATATAAAATAGACGTGCGACAATGTGATACCCTCAGATCGACAACTAGCTTTGGGCCAGTTCAGATGTAACAAATCCGAAAGAGCATTTTGCCCACCCTCTTCCTCTTCTCTCTCACACCACGATTCAACATTTCTGAGATAGAATCTCAGACTACAAACCAGGATAACAAACGGTTTGACGTTCTGGTTTGCACTCCAAGATTAAACCACTGTTTCCTGATCCAGATGTTACAGGAAACGGGTTTAAGAAATTCCAGTAGTATTTTAAGGCACAAGAGAAAGGAAAGTCAAGAGTACACAGGCACAATGCTCATTCTCAATCTACCAAATTGTAATAACAGGCATATGGCTGTCAAGGACATTTATAGTCTATTATAGATCTTGGGTTCTTAATACATTCATAAATTGATATAAAAAATTAAACATCTTGTATTCCTGTGTAGATATTCAGGTTATTCAGAAAGGTAGCATTTCCACTTGATTAAATAAACTTTTTATTTAGTCAAGTGGAAATATTGTCTTTGTTATTGTTTGCAAGTCTGGGGACTTACTCCCATGTAAATGTGTTCAAGATTCTAGCCCTTCAGGCACTGTACTACACAAATTAAGGTTATGAGTGCTAGTTGGGGTTTTCAGACCCTGATGGAAAGATCTTCCTTTACCTGATCTTTGTTCCATGATTATTATGTGGGAACTACACATATCCTGGTCAGCTGTCAGGAGATTGACAGGAGGAAAGGCTAATGTAGAGCTTATGGTTATGGATAGATAATCCTTCAACCCACACTGACCTTCCCCAACATTTTTCAATCTCATCATGAGCTTTACTTCTTTAATATTCTGTGTGGTTGTGGGAAAAAATGTCAGTGGCTGGCATGGCATTGATCATGGCTACAATCATAATGATCTGGAAGAGCTCTAAATGTCTCCCCATATTCTTCTCAGTCTAGGTCAGGGGTTTTGAAGTTCTTTCAGGCTGCAGGCTGAATTCCATGTTGGAAAACCTCCAAGAGCCACATTCCAGTGGTGGGAAAGGCAAAGAGGTGGAGCCAAATACCAGAATAGTTCAGTTTAAAGGTCTTCCTGCTAGTATCAAAGCCTTAGGAGAGGCATTGAAATGGGGCAGGGGCTGCACAAAAGCCAGGAAATGGCCAAGTGATTGGTGGTCAGGGGAAACAGGTAGGGCCGGGGGAAGAGGGTGTGGTCATCTGGGGTGTCCCAGAGAGGTGGGTTGAGATCCCTGGCAGGCTGGGTTTGACCCCCAGGGCAGAAGCTCTGCATCTTTGATCTAGGCTTTGGTGATGGAGCTTCTTTACAGAGTCCTTCTCAAGGGCTTCCTTAAGAGATAACAGGGAGGATTCGTCTTGGTTGAAGAGCACATTTGCTTCACTGGCGAAGGAGCCAATCTCATTCCTCCTTGACAGCTTATGAATAAAACCACTGAGGTGTTAAATAATAGAATGATGCGCTTTCCCCTGATATTCGGAATGCCAGACGGACGGTTCTCTGCTCTAACCAATTGATGCTATTTTGAGACTTTGTCCTCCCCTAGGCACAGTGACATGCATCCATTGTTATTTGCAGCCTTTCTGGCTCTATCAAGGGACCAGCCTCAGACCTCTCAAGTAAAAGCTATTGCTTTAATGATGGCTAAACCTGAGCTGGAAGGTGGGAGTTTCAGCCTTATTCCCAACGTAAGATGCTACGGCAGATGCAGAAAGAAGAGGCAGTATAGTCTTTCCCATTGTGCTTAACGCCAGCAGGCCCATGAGGCTGGATAGATCCCACAAGCTGAATCATACAAAATTGCAAGGCCATGCTTGTTGTACCAGGTTCTTTTATTTCTTGCTAGCCTTCCTCTTTCAGTCATATTTATCCCACTGAGCCTGTTTCGCTCGTACACATTGCTCGAACACTCTCACTGCAGGTGGGAGCAGTTAAACAAACGTGAGGTGGAAACCCAGGCCTCTAGCTTGTCTCTCCCCTGACAAGTCCTAGAAATAACCAAACAATGAGCCATGGGTCTGTGGTTGTTTAGCTACGCCCACTTGCAGCCGGAATGATCAAGCAGCATTTACGAGCATGCTGCTCATAAACAAGCCAGGGCTCCTTCGAGTCCTGACTTATCACGACATGTGAACCCTTCTGTCGGGTCAGGCCCCTAACGAAGAAAACTGTACATTGGCGTTTAAGAACACTGCTCTAGACAGACAAAGAAGTCAGTTTCTCTGCCGCATTTTCAGAAGCAAAGTACCAGGAACAGGAGATATGTCACATCCATGGGATCCAAATGATTGCATGCTTCTTGTTCACCTATACAAGCCTTTGGTTTTACATTATACCTTCTCTAATGAATAAAAACAGAAGTGCCCTTTCTAAGGGATGCACAAACTTTTTCAGCTAAGTTCAATGAATTTGATTCTCTCACGTCCTGCTTGGGGGCATCCCAGGAGGCATCCAATTGGCCGCTGTGGGAAACAGGATGCTGGACAGGAGAGGCCATTGGTCTGGTCCAGCAGAACTCTGCTTATGTTCTTACCAGGTGGAAACCTTTTCATTTTCCAAGCCCTTTTAAATTTGTGGAGTTTTTAGTGATTTATGTCGTTGCTTTGTGATAAAGCTTTGTTGCTGTGCTCTGTGTGTGTGTGTGTGTGTGTGTGTGCTGTTTTTACTTGCTGCTAGTATGATTTTAAATGGCAGTATGGTACACTGGGGGCCTTCAGGTAGAAAAACAGCCTAAAAGTGCCAAGAGAAACAAAACAAAACCTAGAAATAAAATAATGAATGTGAGAATTCCCATAACTCTGGTGTTGGGTTCAGCACTTCTGGTTCCCATTGTCTTTAAATATATGCAGCCTGCACTGCTCCCCGCAAGTTCACAAGCTGACACAAATAATGTCATGACAGACCTTCCAGTGTGCAGCAGAGAATTGTGATAAGGATAAGGCACAGGCGACTTTCTTAGGGCAGAACCATTAGTGGTGGTGGTTTGGGTGGCTTTTTTGGGTTGAGGGGATAATCTGCTCTTGATACGGAAGGAACGGGCACGATCTGGGGATTTGTCACTATTTGAGCTCTTCTTCCTGGTTGTGTGTGCTAATCTTTTAAGAAGGTACACATTTTTCCACAATTGATTCGAATGAAAAACGTACTATCTTCCTGCTGAAAGTCCTACCTGTCTACCTTCATTATCAGAGTCTTTCTCCTATTTGCTTGTGGTGAATTTGTGTTATTATATTTAAGCAGCCGTGTACCAAGATTTCTTTTCACAGAAACTAAAGCTGGCTGCCTTCCAAGGCTCCACTCTTTTCGCTTCCAAGCTGGATCAGATTTATGGGGGAGAGGAGAACGAATGTAATTGCACAAATTCAGCATTTATTAAGAAGAATTAAACTTTTTTTTTTTAAAAAAAAAACCCACTGAGGTCCAAGAGGGAAAGCACGTATGTGTGGAAAATATGTAAAGATGGATTGCAATATGCTGTCTGGTCTGAACAAGCCTTGCACCAAGACACTCTAGAAATTGTGGCACCTATTTTTGCATCTCAAAACTGTTGCAGTCAAAATTCTCTTCAGAGCCAGTCAGCGTTCTTTCTGTAACTAAACAAATATTTCAGTCTGAAGAGAACAAGTCCTAATCACATTGAGCTTTTGTGGCTTCTGCACTGACATCTACATATAACAGTTATTTATTCCATGTAACACTTATCCTGGCTTTACCCTTATTAGGGAGAATCCCTCATTAATGTAAATCCTGGAATTAAGACAGAGAAAACTACAGAACTGACTCCATAATCAGGCCCCCTGACATTACATGTTGCTTTTCACTTGCACTAGACCTTGTCAAATCCTTATTGATGCAGACAAGTTATAGAGCTGGCTCTAAGACTCAGGCTCGCCAGCTCACATACGTGTGTGTAGAGTGCAGGCACCCCTCCCCCAAAACATTATTGGCAACTGGCCCACTAAACACCAGATACTGTATCCTCATATCCCTTAATGTTTTCTTTCGGGAGTTCCAGGCTTTCCAACCGTGGGGCTTAGAGAGTTTTATGGTCTGACACGTTTGAGACAACAAAATTGGCAAATCCGCTTTGAGGCGTGAATATTGCTGTGTGCAAGCCTTGTGGGGCTTGCCGGAATGGAGACCGAAATCATCTGTTTATCCTCAGGCTAGATAAGACACAGTCAAGCGCACCTCCTTGAAAGGGTCTTTGTTTTCCATTATTGCAAATAGATCTTGAGTAGCTGGCATTGTAAGCTGGAGGGTTCCAGTGGCGCCTTTTTGTAAAGGAGCTGTGATGTGTGCTGGACCTTTGCACCCGCATCCTCTGTGTGTTACCAACCTAGCAGCATGCAGTCTTTATGCTGCTGCTTTGACTTCACATGGGCCGGTTGCTAAAGAGGGTGGCATTCCTTGTTCCAAACAAATGGAGAAATTTTAAGTGAAAGTGATGCTTGGCTTTCTGTTTACAGCTTTCCCTCCCCTTCCCCTTTTATTTCCCCTCCCAGGCACGGACCTGTAGAACCAATGGAGTATTTAAAAGGCCTACGGGTAACATACAAAGAGAAAGACCTTCCTTACTTTCAAGGAGGCCAGCCTGCAGTTCATCCACAAGACAGCCCAAGGACAACAGAGTTATGGTATCCTCAGTATTACCCACAGCAACCAGTAGCCCAACACAAAGGACCCCTCCGCCAAGATGTGCCACCATCACCCCCTCAAGGCCACAGAGTTCTGCCTTATCATGAAATGGGCAGAAGTGGCCATCGTCGAACCAGTCCTGATCAATACCAGTACAGGCATCAAGATCCTAGGCAGAAAGACCCCATGACTGCAGCCGTATAGCCTGAAGCCAAACGCTTGTTTATACCTTAGAAGAAGACTGACATCATCTTACAGCTGGTCCTACTGAGCCTGTCCACCCCAGGGGAGACGTCTAGCCGATCTGCATCCAGGATACGTTCCTAAAAGCATTGCCAGCTCATACAAGGCGGTACACATGACTCTTAGCTATCAGCGTATCAGAGAGTATTTTTTTAAAAAAGGTCACTTGAACACAGAAGTTGGGTAGGCAGAATTTCTAAGCACACATCAAAGTGCCACTCAGGGCTATTTGCAACTACACAGGTACACACAAAACACCAATATTCCAGGAATCTATTTTGGAAACTGTTTCTGAAATGGCATCCATACGTACATAGTTTATTTATAGTCTACTGACCACCACAAGGTACAAAAATACAAAAAGATAAAATACATTATTCTACAACTTCAAATTTAGTCACAATACCATAGAGGATCTAATTTCAATAACAACGTTCCAGAATTTAGCAACTTGTTCAGTGACTGATCTATTAGATCCTTTGGTAAGATACATGTAAGAGAGTCTAAGGACCCACCTGGGAAACATTGAATAATTGGAAATATCAGGGCACTCTGCCCCCTGGTAATAACAGCAGTTGAACAGGGTATATATAACAGATTCCGCTTCTTCATTATTACAAGGGCAGCATCTCTCATTTACTGATGTTTTGGAGTATCTACGATCTAAGAGATTAGAGGGAAGAACATTAAGCCAGGCCAGAGAGAACGCTTTCCTATATTTGGGAATTGATGGCCAGTTTAAATAAGACATTCTGTCTTTGGAGAAGGAGCCCAACAAATCCAGAAATCTGGGAGAGCAAATGTTCATGAGAGATGGAATCAAACACAGATTTCAAATCAATAAAAGCTGTAAAACGTTTGTCTCCTTTAGACTTATAATATTTATGAGCTAAGTGAGCCAAAACCAGACAGTGATCTAAAGTTAGAATGACCTGGTTTGAATCCTACCTGTTCTTCCCCTAGGATGTTGTTATAATTAATCCACAGTTTTAATTTAAGGCCCCAAAAGCTAGCCAAAACGCTAATTGGTCGGTAATTATTTGGATTGTCTTTAGGACCATTTTTATGAATTGGGATTATAAAGACTTTCAGACATGTTACAGGAATTACGCCAGATTTATTAATCAGGGAGAAGAGAGAAGTCAGCAAAGGGACCCACCAAGTGATATTATTGATCAGTATCTCTGAGGGGATAGCATCTGATCCAGGGACCTTCCCTAATTTAAGTTGAAGAATTAAATCTTCAACAGTATTTATATCGACAGGTTGCCATTCAGGGAGGATAAGTAGAGAGGAACAATAGAATTAGAAGAGTGTAAGTCATTGCAAACTAAACGAAAATAATCCTTCCATATGTTGACTGGAATATGGCAGTCAGAGCTGCCAGACCTGTTGGTTAATGCACCTGATACTAATTGCCAAAAGGTTTTATGGTTATGAGTGACAGCTTCTGAAGTCAGCATCTGCCATGAATCTCCAATTTTTTCCTTCTTCTTCCAAAGTAGAAGCTTTATATTCTCTTCGCAGCTCATGATACGAGTGAGGCAGTTGATGCTCATTAGTGGTGGTGAGTAGAATAAATGCTTCTTCTAAGATTGGCACACTCCCAATCAAACTAGCTGTTACTAACGCTCTCCCAACGGGGGTGGGGGCAGAAGATTTTTGAAGACATGACTGCAAATCCTGAATAATTGCCTCAAAGGCCGGTATAGCCTCTGAGGGGGAGTTCTCTACAGTTATTTGAGTAACGGCATTTATTGTTTGAGCTAAATGGATAAACCTAGAAAAGGCCTGTTCAGTTGACTTGGACCATTTAGGCTTCCTATTGTTGGAGGACGGAACTAAATTTAAGAGAGGAAGATGTTGCACCTCCAATTTGAGAGTGTCTGATACATTAAAAGCTATCTCCAGTGGCAAATGGTCACTGTCTGTATGACCAGCAACTCTGAAGCTGCAGCCCAGATTTTTTCAGAGCCTTATGTGCCAAAATATAATCAACTACACTAGACTCCCTAGATGAAACAAATGTATATTCGCCCCAGTCATCATCACTAGATCCGTGAAAGAGGCATAAATCATTTTTATGAACAAATTTTAGCAGCCCCAATCCTGCAAAATTAATATAAGAGTCTTTGGAGTGCCTAAGCCACCCTTAAGTTGCTCTTTTCTAGCAAGAGGAAAGTCACAGGAAATAGTAGGGTCCACTAGAAAAGTTCCTGTTCTTGCATTGAAATCGGCTGCTATAATAGGTAGAGCGTGGGGAAATATAGCAAGATCTTCAGTGTATTAACAACCAATTTTAAGCCACATTGACATAACATCTTCCCTATGAGTAGCTGGGGCAAGATTCATATTAAACACAAGCAGAGACAGCTGAGAAGCCCTTAGTTCCAAAAGAAATGCTAATAGAAATGAGTCACAGTTAGGTAACTTTGTTACTATGGCATCTAAAGAATAAGAAACTTAAAAACATAATCCTTGACTAACCCTGCCCTTTGCCCCTTGAAGAGAGTGCGGGCAGACAGAACGTCACAAACCCATTTAAGTAGATATAATCGCAGCACCGGGTTTCTTGAAGCAAAACTGTATCAAATTCATTTAAGTACTCAAGAAAGTCTAGATTCCTACTTTTAGTATTCTAGCCCACAATTTTCCAGAAGAGAATTTTTAACCGGGTAGGACTGACCACTTGGTGTGGTCAGTCAAACTCCACAATTCTGTCCAGAGTGCCCCTAGAATTCCTAAAAACACAGCCATTGAGCTGAACAGCTTGTGGGATGCAGGTTCCAGGGCCATTGCTAGGTATATCGGCAGATGTTTGAGAGCCTAATTCATATACTTCCAAGTATCGAGAGCCCAGCTAATCAGATTTCCCATTATTTACAATTTTAGAGTTAGCAGGGGCAAAGGGTGCATCTGGGACAGAAGTCGTCCTAACTTCTCGTATCCATGCACATTTGCTAGAACTTGTTTGCAGGGCTGCAGCAGCACAATTTCAGGGCTCATAGCTAAATCACTCCTTCAGGTAAGCTAGTGATGATCAAATATAGGCTGGGTACCCCCCTGACTGTTACATTCTTGTAGGAGGCTTCTGGTGGTTCACCAGGAACAATTCAGTCACCATTCCACTAGTAACTTCCTTACCACTCTCAGAATCAGGGGCAATCAAACAATTATCGTTTGAGTGAAGGCTGATACCCTGATGACTCATATTGAGTAACATCTCCTGTAGGATAGAAAGTCTCAGCAAAAGATCCTGCTGAACCGCAGCTGAAAGGGCACCAAAACTTCTAACCACCTCATGGTCCTCTTGCGGAAAAAAACCTCAGGGGGAGCACTTACACCACCACCAAGACCTTCTTGTTAGAATAGATGTTGCTAAAGCCAGAGGAAATTGATATTCCAATTTCTGCAGGTGTTAGCAACATGGGGGGGGGGGGTTTAAAATGAATTATCATTAATCGTGCTAAGCTCAGTCAGATTCCCAACCAGAGGATCCTTGATCTTGCTATTCAAAGAGACATTCCAGGGGAAATAGCCTTAAAGTGCCTATGAACCCACGTCCCCATTTTTCGAAAACCAGCTCTAGCACTGTAGCTCCTAGCTGCTATATTAGCCAAAGCAAATGTTACAATAGCTCGAGAGAATGATCATTATAAAAAAGGGTATTCAGTACTTAGAAAAGAATCTCAGGTTAAAGTGATAAGAGGATGGCACTGTTATAGCTATTATATTAGTACTCATGACTTTTCTTCTAGTCAAACCTACTAGATTTTTACCTTTTCCTTATTTCTATTCTTGTCATTCTTACCCCTTTAATTTACTGAAGGGATAGGCTCACTAACAAATTTGAGGCAGCAACAGGTCTTGACCACATGCACAGGATCAATTACTGTCGGGTTGTTTAAGGCTGCTCTTCCACCCCCTTCTCAATATATCTAATCCTAAGTCAGTTAAGGTAGTCAAAAATTCCTTGCAAACAGACAAAAAAAATATTTATCTGAAATAAATCATCTGACCAACTGATGAACAGACTCCTAAGCAGCTCATGTTGGATTACTGAAGAGATTCAGTATCGCTGTGGAGCTTGTATTGTAGGGTGACCAGATTTTAAAAATCAAAATCCCGGTTCCCCCCCCCCCGCCCCCCCACCCAAAACAACCCCCCCAACAAGCCACCCCCCCAAAAAAAAAACCAGCCTGGACCTACCGCTGGGTTCCTCCGCCACCCGCGCGGGGTCCTCCGTTGCCGCCCGCACGGCCGCGCCAGGTCCTCTGTCGCCCGCGCGGCCACGCCGGGTCCTCCGCCGCCCGCGCGGAAGAGGCGGGAGAGGGCCGGATCCGGAAGTGACGTAACCGGCCCTCTCCCGTTTCTTCCGCACGGCCTCTGGCCTTACAAGCCCGGCGGCGAAGGCGGCGGAGGAGCCCGGGAAGCGGCCGCCCCAGCAGGTAAGTGCCCCCCTTCGTGCATACCTGCTGGGGCAGCCGCTTCCCGGGCTGCTCCGCCGCCGGGTCTACCGCCGCTCCTTGCTTGCTGCCACTGCCGCGTGACCCTCCACCACCCCGGTTTGCCCCCCCCCCCCGCCCCCCGGTTGGGCCGGTTTGCCCCTGGATTCCCGGTTAGGACCGGGAAATCCTGAGCCACCTGGTCAGCCTATTGTATTGTCTCTAGTTAAAGTTATGTCAGTGTGAGACCGCTGGCACAAAAAGATAAAATTCAGATAAATTAAAATCCAAAGTTTCCCAAGGAAAATATCCCATGCAAGCGAGAGCCTCACGAACCAGCAAGGAGAGGGACCACCCCTCTGTCCTTAAAACATACATATACACTAGCCCTCAGACAATGCCCTTCAGCCACTGCCCAAGGTCAGTGTCTTGGGCTTCTGCAGAGAAATATCCTCTTGCTGGGCCACACCCATTAGAGCTGCAGGTGGAAGCAACTCTGTTTGCAAACAGACTGAGAGGCAGGCAGGCAGGCAGGCAAACAAACAGATAAAGTGGGTGCTCCCTTGGTGTAGCAGGTGATTTCTAGGGTCCCTCTCAGCGCTGCCTTGGGCGTCTGCAGTGAAATAGCCTCTTGCTGGGCCATGCTCAGTATAGCACGCCTTTCCTTCTGAAGACCTCCAATTAAGAGCACCGAGGGTAATTTCCAGTGTCCAAACACAAACGACAGAGACAGCTGTACAGGTTGTTCCCAGCCCGTTTTGACGTGGGTCTTCATCAAGGGAACTAGAGAGCGTGAAATATTAAAAACATTGGTAAATTATATATAAAATATACCTTAAAACGTTTAATACACATATTTCCAAAACTGTCATGAATTACCTGATTAAAATATTCACTAAACTGTCTTAAAAGTGATGTTAAAATTCGCTAGGCATATGTTCTATAAAAACTGTTCAAGACCTGAGAAATAACATATATTTAAAACCCAAAACTTTTAAAACACAAATTTGCATATATATTTTTTAAAAAAACTCTGGATACCATATCGGTTGGCTTAAAAATAATGGTGAGGTTCTCTGTTTTTTTGTATTTTATATATTTTGTATTATAGTTTTTATATTGTTTAGATGACCAATAATGATCATACATGAGGGTTTAAAAAAAAAAAAAACCTTTGCAAAATCTTAGGGGCTTTCCGGAGGATTCCCTCCCCCTTTCTTCTCCAACGACTAAAAGGTTGTTGGATGAACAACCTTCCAAGTTATATATAGGATGTCTGTTAATCACCTGATCCTTGTGATTTCCAGTGTCCTCTACAAAGGATTTCACTGTGTTGGGAGAAATGATCCATTCATGGTGTGACCTGCAACATGTTTTTATGTCATCGTATTGAAAATTTTCTCTCATTTTAATAATCTCAGTCATCTTTTTAACTGCCTCAATGAACTTTCCACTTTATTCTCTTCATTTTTTTTATTGGGCCTGTGCCAAAGTCTCATTCTCTCTCGTGAGCACGCATCATGAGCTGGTGTGGTGTAGCAGTTAGAGTGTCTGGACTGGGAGTCGGGAGATCCGGATTCTACTCCCCACTCAGCCATGGAAACCCACTGGGTGACTTTGGGCCAGCCACAGACTCTCAGCCCAACCTACCTCACCGAGTGGTTGTTGTGAGGATAAAATGGAGAGAAAGAGGAGGATTATGTACGCCGCCTTGGGTTCCTTGGAGGAAAAAAGGCAGGATATAAATGCAATAAAAAAATAATAAATGAGGACTCTTGGGAAGGGATATAAAAGGGCACAGTGTTAGCTCTGATTTCCAGTGCAAAGTTTTAGTCCATTTGGGGGCCTGTTTGTGTCTGGAGAGAGCTGGCTCCTACTGGTAATGTCAAAAGTGCCTGCCATATATCAGTTACTCATTGTATGTCAAGGGTCAGCAACAACCCTTGAAGGACATGATTTGGTCTCCACAGTTACCAGCCCAGAGACAGGAAGGTTGTATGGCTGTGGAATATGACTCACCAGCAGCAGCCCATTTTTGCCAAGCGATAATGGAAACCTAGCCTACTGCCTTCTCCTCAAATTGGCCCTCCCAAAAAACTAGTCGCTGTCCAGGTTTGTAAGCCTGTACAACACTTGGGAATCTCATTCAGCTGGGAGGTTGGAGTGTGTGTGTTGTGTGGTTTTTGCGATGTCATCAGTGGAAGTAGGTCTTCTGCAGATCCCAGAAAGGAAAAGTCAGCCTCTGGACGGGCTGGACGAATGCTCAAGTGCCAAACAATGCCCTGTTGCATGGCAGGTGTTTCATGGCACAGCAGCCTCGAGGGCAGGGGAGGCATATACTTACAAACAAACAAAAAGTTAATAGGATGGTTGGCTGATGAGAGGAAAAAACACCAGAGGATACGGGATACAGAATGAAGAGAGGCTTTCATAATTTCCAATCATCCGCAAACAATGAGGGCAGAGAAGGCTGAGGTCAAACTCAGAAGATATCCCTGTGCTGCTGTGATCTACCTGTGTAGAAGAGAGGCTAGGGTTGTGGAGCTGGGAGGAAAGAAGATGGTAGCACTTGCAGCTTGTTGTGAAGTATGGCTGAGGGGTGGAGGGAGGGGTCATCTAAGCTCTGTAGATTTTATTTACCACCCAGTCTAATGAGTCTTCCGAAACTTATTTCAGCTAGGAATTTTGAGCAGCTTCAGCATGACTCTTTGATTTCTCAAACTCTGACTTTGGATGTATTGCAAGCTTGTGCTTTAGTCCTTTTCCTTTTGAGGGAAAGACCTTGGGCCTGGCCACAGAAATGTGTTAGATGATCTGCTGGTTTTCTTTTGGTATGCAGCAAATTAACAGGATTCATTACACAGGTCATCTCATAATTATTCTATATCACACAGAGGGGTCATCTACCAGGCACGGCCATTTATCATTTACCCTTTCTGAAATGGCTTCATTATACTGGGTGGCCTCGAGAGACTTGGCGTATAGTGAATCTATCACAGCACGTGCATTTGTGTTGCTGCATTTCTAAGTGTCAGCTCCTCCAGTGCCCATGAAAGATTCAACGGGTTGGTATGGAATCTACAGACCCAACGTTGTTGTCCAGAGCATTAATATTCTGATCAATAATTGAATTTTAACAAAACTCACAGCCTCAGATTCAAAGTCCCTGAGTAAAGATTACTGGGTTTTTAATCCAAAATTGTACGTCATAGCCTTTCTAGAACTGTATGTCATATACATCTCTAAATAGGATTGAGTGACGAGAAATACCAGGTGTGTTTCTATGATTACTTCTAACAGGGAGATGTCACCAAGGAGTGACTTTTCCATGTATTTATTTTCTGTGATTACTTGTTCCTAAAAACACACTCTCACATGGTCCTGTTCCGTAAAGGACAATATCTATTTCCAGTGGCTAAATTTAATTTCAACTGGCTATGAATGAGTAACCAGAGATGAATTGCAAGCAGCTATGAGTGTATGTCAGCATTTCCTTGGACAACTATATTTATATAAACAACTTTAAATCTTGTTCTTTCCACTTATAAGTGGACAATGGATTTCCACCACCCCCCCGCTCCCCATGTAACCATGTCAGTTAACATCTTGCAAGCTTATTGAAGAATGAATGATGAGTTGCTTACTCCTTATTAAGCCTCTGTCCTCAATTTTATACAGAGTATCCAGAATGAAGTAAACTACTACAGTGAAGAAAATAGTAACATATTGTAATCACTGGTATATGATTGCATGATTCAGTCAGGCAAAGCCTTATTTTTATATTGGACTTCACTTTCATTGTTTCCAACCTGATTTAAATTTCATTAACAGAGAAACTATATGCAACATGTTGTTTTGTTTGTTTTTCACCTTCTATAGTGTTGCAAACTATGTCAGGTGTTGAGGGTATTTATAATTTATTCATAATAGTGGAAGTTAACTGAAAGGTCAGTTCTTGTCCACTTTGAGCTGCTAATGCTTGACTTTTCTAGGCCAGCTAGGTTGCCAGATGGTCCCAAACAAGCTGCCTTTCTGTCGATCCAGAGCTGATCCTGGCCATCTAACCCAGCCTGTGGGAAAGCTTCTTGTATTGAAACTCTCCTCCTTCACTTTATGCCTTGCCTCTTAAACTCTTTTGGACAGCACAGATGTGGAGACTTATCTTTGGTGTACACAGGCAAAGAATTCATTGAGATTACCTCAACTTTGGATGTGAAAACAGGATGGATGTTGGGGAAGCTCTTCCGAAATAAAATTAAAACAAAAAACACCATTCACTTTCCCCTTGGGAAAGTGCTTCTGACCCTAACCCTTCAGTTCCTGCAAAATAAACCATATAAGCAGAAGGACCCTAAAATGAACAAGGATCTGGCAAACAAACAAAATGTGCAGAAAGGCCACTAGAAGTGAGATGAAATTTTTAAAATGCACTTTGCTTTTGTATAAACATAACCTATGATACATTGGGATCTTTCAGTAGAAGAAACTCATGTTGATGACGGTGGCTTTATCTAGCCTGATCACAATTAAGAGGAGCTTTGGAAGATAAGCTCCCGCCTTATAAATCACTGCTTCCCAGCCCTTTCTTGTGCCATTTCATCCCCGTTTACAAAGATAACTGACAGCATTTCAGGAGCAAGGGATAAATCCAAATTGGATGGAAAGAGTCTGTCTGGGTTATTTATGGCCTTTGAAGCTCGTGCTCCATTGTTTCCATGTAACTTGAAACACCCCTCTAAAACTCCCATTGACTGTAGTGGCTCCGTTTGGTAGGGCAAGACAGGTCAAAGGAGACTTTCTCAGCCGTTAATCTCAGCCAATGGCTTATTAAACAATAGTTCTGCTTTTAGATCAGTAGGGACTTTTCCCCCATTTAGGGGGAAAAAATAGATATAGTCAATATATAGATGCTTCATACCCTACTGGTAGCTGTGAAGGGAACAAAAACTCTTGACCTGTCGTCAATTGCATACTTTCCTCATCAGTCCGAAGTGCCATGAGTCTGACTGGGGGGAGGGGGAAATGCTGCTTTGGACTCATACAGGTAAGTGTGTGTGTGTGTGTGTGTGTGTGTGTGTATATATATATCCTGCTTCTCTGCAATAATGTAAAACAAACTATCTCAGCACCATATTGCAGTCAAATGTGTAGCACAACATAATATATCACAAGGTGCTATAGCTGATGAATGAAAATATACCACTTGCAACAACAAGAGTTGTTAAGAAATTTGTTGCTCTTTTACCCTTTGTACCCATATTGTTTGGGAATATTATGGATCGGAAAAGGTCCTTTTATATCCTGAAATGCTTTGCACTCAGCTTCTGCACAAATGTGCCAATCCAGTGGGAGCCACCCGCAAAATGAATTCGGGTCTGCTGGATTAATTTGATTTGCCCCTGTGAGTAGATTCTGTTGCATTTTCACAGCAATGATAAGGATGATGAGAATCAACAGGTGACTCGAGTTGAATACATTCAGTGTTGGATGCCTATCCAGGGACCAGGCAAAATGATCCCTTCCACTACAGCCCTGTTCTGCTTTTGGGTAAAAGGTTATCTAATAAAGCAGAAAGCACAGGACCGTAAGCCTGTACAGATGACTACATTGGTCTGTATCTTCCTGCCAAGAGGTAGAGAGAATTTTACTGGTCATCAGGCGTAGTACAGGGGATACCTGTATCTAACCACTTTGTTTCCAACTTAACCCCCCCAAAAGAGTAAGGAACGTGCTGCAGTTGCTAGGCAATGTTGACGTGGTTTCTTCAAAGACTGATTGTTTGAAGTGGGGGGGGGGGAGGTGAAATTATAAGGGAATACAAGGGAAGGAATACCACACTGGATTCAGACCAGAGCAGTCAAAAACCCAGATCTGGCCTTGTACACTTATTCCCCAGGTGCTGGGCTGGCTTAAGTATTGCATTTGGAACAGAAGCCTGGCTGAAAGTCCACTAACCTTACTAGAAACATCAAACTCTTGTTGCAGCTTTTTGTTTTGTTTTTTTGTTAAGTGGATTGTACGCATTAACTGTTGAGCAACTAAAGATTTGATATAGGCACCAGCAGTTCCCTGAACCACCTGTGGTGGAGACAGGAATTAACATAGATCACAGCAACTGAAAAGGCGACTCTCTATGGCCAGGAAGGGGAACTGGGAAGCCAACTCTCCAGACCGTGTTCAGGAGCACCACCTTCTTACCCATGTCCTTAACCAGATACAGCTTCACATGGTGCCTAATTTTTGCATAGTGTGAAATTCCTACTTCTTTATTTCTATACTAGATGTTCTATTATGTGCTCTGGGGTGAACTCTGTCTCCCTTGTGGGAGCTAGGAGGCACGTATTACCTTCCCAGATCAGGCCTTTGAATATAACTCTTTTCACGACTATTCCAACCATCTGTGCACTTACTTGAGAGCCGCTTGCTTCTCAATGCAGAAACCAGAAATTATTTTAATCCCCCAATTCACAGGCGCATCATCCGCTTCAGCAATTGAACTATAAGGGGAGTTGCTCCGGTTTGCACATTGCTTCCCTTTTCTATACTTGTTTAGCTTTAAAAAAAACAGAACAAAACTATATTTGTGTGCATTCTATTGTTTAAAAGTTTGTAAAATTTATTTGGGGAGGGAAGACATTTGAAAGATCACTTGGTACCAATAAAGTTTGATCTTTTTTGTTTGTTACATGTTGCCATATAAATGTTGAACAGTTTTATTTTGCATTAAAATTAAGGCTTTAAGAACAAGCGGCAAGTGTCCTTTTGTGATTTTTTGATCCTTTTCGGGTGTGGTCAGACTTCAATAGAGGCTCTTTGAAGAGAAACATGGGATCCTGCAGGTAGCTTTGGCATTGGGTGATTTCTTTGTTGTCTTCATTTTGCATACCCCAAACCTTCAGTCTGCATTCATCCAAAGGCAGGGATTAGGGACTTGTATCCCAAAACTACTTTTGTGATGCTCACATTTGTCTTGTCAAATCCTATGTGTGCATACAAGGAAGTAAAATCATCTGATGCCAGTAGGACTTCCCATATGCTCCAAGGATCCTTATTTACCAGGGACAGGGTCCACTTTTCTGATGCTGTCCCTGGTAAACCACTTCCCCTGTTTTGCTTTAAGGGACAGGAGATTTTAGCGATAGTTTAAAAGAGGGGGTGAATTGCTAGAAAAATGCCATTTTTCAGGCTTCTGTCCTCTCCCTTGGACATCATTTATAGTGTGCAAGTGTGTAAATGCATACATGTGAACACAAAGGCTTTAAACGAGGATTGGACAAATTCAAGGTGGATAAGGCTTCCCATGAGTATCCGTTTGTCCACAGTAGGAACAGAATGCTGAACTAGGTAGGCCTTGAGTATGATCCAGCAGGGCTTTTCCTTACATTTATGTTCATTTCACATGTTGCAGCAGATAAGGCCCATGAGTATAATGTTGAGTAGGGCAATATATCACATGACAATATTTGTATCATGAACCAGGGTGCCTCTACAAGAGCGATTTAAAGCTCTTTCAAGGCGCATTACCAAATTTACCTCTACAAGAGCAGAGTGCAAATTGGGGGTTGAGGCGCTTTTTACCTCCGATTATTCGCATCTTCGCATGCGCGTTAAATAGCGAGTTTTAATTTACCACGGGAGTTAAAGCACCTTATGGCCATGTAAACATGTGATTCTCCGCATGTCAACAACTTTAAACCGTGTTTCATACAACCTGTAATGCGCTTCACCGCCTCTCGTGAATAGGTATTAGAAGTAAATGCGCTTATCCGTATATGTGCATAATTGGGCAACCGGGCGTCAAAGCGAAATCTTGTGGAGGGGACCTAAATACCTCCTTTCCTTTTAAATCAGGTGAGCTGTGCCCGAATTATTCTTTCTTGGTTGTCTAATAAACGCAAAATGCCAATACACCCAATTATAATTGTTACTCAATGTTGTCTGTATTACAGAATAGCAGCAACTCAATCAGATCCATTGGGAGAGATCTTTAAATTTTTGCAGGTTTTTTTTTTTAAAGGAAACTTATGGTCAGTTTATGGACACCCCCTGCTTTGGAAGTCTGTTCAGGACAGGCTGTTAGAAAGTAAATAAACTTAAAATACAAGAACTAGGGAAGGGCCTTCAGCTATGTGAAATAGTGTATATGTCTGGTCAAGTAACTTCTACTCCATGGTTTGCAATGTAAACCCATCAACCAAGCATAGCAGTATAACATCTGCCCCTTTCCTGCCTCTGCTTAAGCACATTCTTTTAAAACATTTGGGTGAAGCAGTCAGACTTATGTCAATGCAGGGTCAGAGCTACTATTTGCGATGCGGCCTAGCAAAACAAAAACCCTTATTTTTTTAAATAAAAAAATGAAAACAGAATCCCATGCAGTAGCTAGTAAAGAGATTACTTCACTATGAATAAAGCATTTCTTCTTTTACAATATTAAATGGAAAAACTGAATAATGATGAGACCTCAACACTAGAGCATGATGAGGAGGTCTTCAAAGCTATCGAGGGTTGTGAGACTGGATTCATTAAAACATATTCAGTACTCAAGAAAATCCAGGCCATATATATATGCAGAGTTTGACATTTATACCCAAGGCGCAGACAACATTAAGTTGGTTTTAGCACATATTAAATGATAATCTGTGTAGACAGCAATTTTGAAGGGGATTTCTGTCAAGTATGTTGCACTTTTAGCTGAATCTACATAGGTAGATAAAACTCTAATGCTTTAATTCCCCCATTTCCTGCTAATGATATAAACAGATGAATCAAGAGAACTGGAAACAGAAGTCTTTTAAGCACAAAGAGCCTGGTAACTACCTTTTTTAAAGCTGCTTTTAAATCTCGCTTCTGTTCCCCACCCTCTGCCAAGTTTTCTAAACACAGAGGCTTGAATCCCAAGTTAAATTAACTTAAAGAAAGTTTCATGTCCCCTGCATCCTACAAAATGTCTCCCTGGAGGGTTTGGGGGGGGCTCCTCAACAATGGGGGGAGGGGGAGGGTCAGCCAAAATTGAGCAGACCTCTCTTATCAGCAGACTAAGGCTGTATTTTTTTCCCAAGTTTAAAAGATGAAAGCAATTCAGTACTCCTAAGTAATCACTGAAAAATGTGTCCTTGTGCCATTTTCATATATGATTATAATTTCTGCTATAGTCCTGTATGTATTCTGCTTTTATTGATACTGGAAACCATCAACTTGTATGTGAACTAGTGTCTGTGTGCCTGTTTAACAGAAAATTGACTCATGCATTGTAGAAATTGACTTGGTGAAATCATAAGCGAATTTTTCACTGAGACAGTAAACCCGTTTCTGGGCTGTACCATTTCAGATTGCTGGTGGAGGTTCACGTGGAAAAAACATTTCCTTTGCATAGAAAACTGTCATGCCAGAAAGAACAGTTCTAGACTAGACTTGTTCTCCTGGGCATGGTAATGCCGTATAGCTGTACTAATATATCAAAAAGCTCGCTCGCTTTTCGTACTCTACACCACACAGATTAAAAGATATTGACCCAGACCTAGTTATTCAGTAGGGAGTTTAGGGGAGTTTCTGCAATCCAGATTAATGTCTAACCCCAATTGGTTTTTATTCCAAATGTTTCCCCAATATAAAACAAATGAAATAGTATGAAACAAATGAAAAGGTAGCAACCAAGGGAGTAGAGCTGCAGCTGGAGAGTGAAGGAGGCACAGGTGGTGGTAGTAGTAGTAGTTGTAGTAAGGAGATCTGGTAGTAACTATGAGAAAACTCCCTGTCCCTGAAGGTCAGGCAGGCGCTAACACTAGGCTGCTTCCGGTGCCTCCTGAAAACAACTCTGTTTCGAGAAGCCTTCCTCAACTGACTAGCCATTGTTTTTCTGGCTAGTTTTTCATTGTTTTTAAATTGAACAGTTTTAATGTGCTTTTTTAAATCTCCTTTCTTTTACTGTTTATACCTATGTTCACCGTTCTGGAATCTGTGTTAGATAATTGAGTGGCATATAAATATTATTGTTAATAATAATAGCAATAATGCTGAATAGTTTCAATTTAAGGCTATAGCTACTATTACATCGTGCAACCACAATGGATGCTAGATTGGCCTAATAAACCAGACAACAAGCATTGGATTAGCATATCTTTTAGGAAGGATGCTATTGTCCATTCTCTAATAACAGCTCAGGTTGAACAGGCAATGCAGCGCAGCTTGCCTAATCATGGACACACTTAAACTATGGGGCCCCACCGCAATGGACTGCACATTTGTTAGCAGTACCTTACGTTCTGGGAACAACCCCCTGCACAAACCAAGGAAAAAGAAGCCCAGGAGGTAGCTGCACCTCATCAGAGCTCCAACGATGCACAGAGACTTTGGAATGCACCCCTAGAACATTATATATCCTACTAGCCAGGCATCAGCCCAATGAGCTGAGAATCAAGGCAAGCTGGTGTGATGGTTGGAGGCCTGATAGGGTGGCATAGAGAGATGGGTACATGTGGACCTGGACAACTACAGTGGAGACTTTAGACTGACGTTTGCCACAAGCTAACCAGCAGAAGGATCCTCTGTCTTGTCAAAGACTTGAGCAAATGCAACACACCCACCCGCTCTCCGCCACACCGTGAATCTGGCCATCAGTCAAGCTGTGAGCATGAATAAAAGTCATCTCTCAAACCTCTTATCTATCACCTCTTAAATTGTGGCATTAATCCACCCTGTCCACAAGCCCAGTTCTAGTGGAGGATTCACTAATAGCCCAGAGGGAAAGGGGGAAAACCCAGAAAGGGGCTGTGAAAGTGACCTGTCCTTACATCTCTGTCATGCCATGGTTTGTTCTCTGCCTCAAGCTCAGAATCTCTGTATACTCTTTTACTCGTCTTTTATTCTGACACTATTTCTGTAGCTGGTAGAGCTTAATTTGGACGCCTGCTGCCTTCCCATCTCTTTTTCCCTTGTGTGTCAAGTTCTTTAGATTGTGAGTCTAAGGGCAGGGGCCATCTTGCTATCGATATTTGAAGCCACTCTGGGAGCCTTTAAAAAAACAACAACCCAAAAGAGTGGGGTAAACAAGCTTTAAATAAATGAATGAAGATGTGTTCCATGGCTTGAACATCAGCTACTTCCCCCATCATCATTATCACTATTATTATCATTACTATTACAGTTATAGGAATTCCTGATTTGGATATTTTCTTTTGGCCAACACCGCTACCTTCATTTCTTTTTTCCTGGGCCAGATCTACACCAAGCAGGATATAACACTTTGAAAACGGTTTGAAAGCCATACATGCAATGTGTCCTGGGCCTGAACAGTTGTCAAAACCATCATAAACCCTTGTAAAGCAGTAGTGTAGATCCTGCCCTTGCCAAGTCCTGCTGTTTTCAGCTCATCAAAATCTGCAAAATTCACTCTTCTCTCCACCTCTCTCTCTATAGACCAAAGTTTACAATGGAGCATTGTAATGTGCCTCTTTATTGGTCTTTTACACCTCTCTGTAGCTTAAATGCTACAGATGGCTGATGTTTTCAGGAGGACCTATTCAGATTGTTTTGCTTCTGGCTGACTATTCCTTTGTTAGGCTAATACACTAGGTTGGTTAGTTGATGTTTCATCAATGGGAACTAATGGCAAGAGCTGATCTCCTGAGAGCTGGAGATCTCAAGTGTTTTGAAGCAGAGAGAGCCATCAGAGCTAAAGGAGTGTGTGTGTGTGTGTGTGTGTGTGTGTGTGTGTGTGTTTGCCAGCACACAATTTGCAAGAGACAGCGGAAGAGTTTCTTGCTGGCATTAGCTGAAAGAGGGGGCATAGCCTTCACACTAGCTCTTTGGGATGCCTTCTAGGGAGTGCTTGTTTGCCTCCACTGATGCTCTGCTTCAGGGGTAGGGGAACTTTTTTTTAATCCAGGGGCCAAATTTCCACCTGTGGGTGGGGCCACCGTGTGATTCTTACTCATTTTAAGTCTACTCAGAAGTAACCAAAACAGGTCTTTGCACGTCTACTCAGAATTAAACGGGACTGACTCTCTCAGCATCACTTTCAAATGACATCCCAAACACGAAGCCTCTGCTTGAACAGCATGTTTACTCAGAAGTAAGCAAGGCAAGCCTCTGCATGTCTACTCAGAAGTAAGCAGGACTGAATCACTCCGCTTTCTGCCCAGGCCGCATTCCCCACCCCTGTTGTACTTGCATATGTGTAAATAAAGCAAATATTGCAAAGACAACATCAGTCTCTAGTGCTCTCTCTGATCCAGGTAGCACTTCCTTTGAAATGTCTTACTGCTTGGGGAAGTGGGGAATGTGTAACACCACCATTATTTCCAACTAGCACCCTCTTTCTCCTTATCTCCATTCTTTTTAAGTTCCTTGTGCACAGTTTCAGGCGTCTGCACTCTTCTGCATCTTTCTTCCCTTGGTCGATATGCCTTTTCCTGGACCCTTTGCTCTACTGCTACCAACCTCCTGCTTAAGACTAGCATTTTTATTATCTGTCAAGCATCCCTTTCCCACTGTTCCTCTTTAATGCTTCTGGTGGCCAACCTGGCTGTGGGTCACAGAACAGTCTTTGAATCCCCAACAGCCAGCAAACCTTACACAGAAAGGAAGAACTTTAAGATTGTACATGCAAACAAGGGATGGTAAATCAGACAGCCACACAAAAACAACTCTCATTCCACAGAGAAGCTAGTGATTCTCTGCCCAGTGCAAGGGGGGGGGGGGGGAGTCACACAACCACACAAAATCATGCTGCTGCTGCTACTATTCATGATGATGTCCTCACAGCCACACAGGGCTGCATCAAGCCATGGTGGGCCGCAGGCCAGCCATTTGTAGTAACTTCGAATTTGTACACCACATTTGCACATACACACACCAGAGTCAATGTAGAATAATAATACAAAAACATTTTTCACTACATATTCTAGTGGAAATCATCTTCTATGCTTTCCTGGAAGCAAAAGTCTTATATCTTTTCCATGGTAAAGAACTCAAATAGAAACACAAACAGAAAACATAAACACGCATTAAAGCCACAACAGAGTCATAGACTGACTCACTGGGTGCGTTCGGACGACACAATAGTCAACCCTGTGGGCAGAGTCCACTCCACGGTTGAGTATTAGCATGTTACAATGAACACGGCATGCTAATAGTCAACCATGGTATACACCATGCCCACATGGTTGACTATTCGTCGGCCGTCCCCACTGAATGGCATTGGTTCCCACTTTCCATATCGAGGTACCGCCATTCCGTGGGGAGGGGGGAGAGATGAAGCATGCCTCCTTCTTGCTACGGCAACGGCCGCGACAAAGACACACTGTGGCCATCACTGTAGCAACACGTAGCAGAGTGATTTCATCTCCTGATAGGAGATGGGATCACACTGTCGCCTCCTTCTTGCTATGGCGACAGCCACAATGAAAGACACGCCATGGCCATCGCCATAGCAACAAGTGGCGGAGTGATGTCATCTCCTGACAGGAGATGGGATCACTTCGCCCCACCTCCTCCTTTCGGTGGGGCCATAGCAACTAGGAGCGGGGCAGGTATAGCAACAAGGAGCAGGGTGGAGTCAGCTCTAGCCGCCCCGCTCCTTGTTGCTATAGCTACACTGCTGCTTTTTGCTATGGCCCCGCCAGCTCCTTTAGCTATAGCCAAGCATCAGACCAGTGTCTCGCTCCATCCAGAGTGGCAGAAGGAGACGCTGCCCTTGACAGTGTCAGGCCAGCATTCCCACCCACCCCTGCAGCCCTTGCCCTAGCTACAAATGGGGAAGGAGGTGTTGCAGAGAGACACCATCCCTGTCAGGGGATGATATCCCTCTGCAATGCCTCCTTCCCCATTTGTTGCAAGGCCAAGGGTGAAGAGAGATACTGACAAGAGAGTCTCTCCTGACAGCGCCCCCCTGCCCTCAGCACAACAACAAATTACAAACAAAGGGCGGGACGCAGGAGGATGCACTCATTCTTCCTGCGCCCCACCCTCCGTTCGCTGCAAAGTGCTGGCAACTGGCAGCAGGGTACGCTAGGAGCTCCTGTCGTGCTCAAGCAGTGGCAAGAGTTCCTAGCATCCCCTGTCCCCAGTCACCAACACATTCCCTCTGTGGCGGGGCGGTAGCAAGGGATATGCACATCCCTGGGAACACTTCAGGCGCCGCAATTGGCGGCATCCCACCCTGGGATGGCATGTGCCCATCCCAGGAAGCATGTAGGGAGCCACCATTCGCATCGCCCCACCAAGGGACGGCATGATTAGCAGCTCCCCAAGCACTTCCCCAGATGGGATTATTTCCCAGGCTTATAGAATCCCACAGGACAAGAGCGGCAAGGGTTTCTGCTGCTCTTGCCTTGCGACTCTGTAGGCATGGGAAATAATCAACGGAGCCTGCCACACGACACAATAATCAACAGCTGTGCAGATAATCAACTCTGCACACCGTTGATTATTTGCGTTGGTTATTCTTGAAAATAACCAACCGAGGCGTGGTTGACAATAGTCAATGGTGGATTATTTAGTCTACCATGGTCTATTTAATCAACCGTTGACTATTGTGTCGTCCGAACCCAGTCACTGCCTTATTGAAACGCAACAGCTAAATAGGACACACACATTCACAACAATTGCTGGCCCAGAACATTTTGCTGCCTGAAGAGGGCCAGCAAATGCCTCCCATTTTCTCTGGATAGTTTAGGCCAGTCACTACCTCTCAATCTAACATACCCTACAGACTTTTTGTGAGGGTACAAATGGAGAGATCTGTAGCTCTTGGAGGAAAGACAACACATAATATAATAAGCCTTCATAACATGTAATATGGCCATCTGTGCATTCCATTATGGTATGCATTCATTTACATGCATGTGCAGTGGAGACAAGATGCATCCAATTCCCCACTTGGAAATTTATCATATACAAACTTGGGGAAGGGAGCCTGAAGACTGACCCCAATCCTTATTAAACATTCAAAATGGGGGGGGGGATCCTCTTGATTCTCATATGCCTCCATCTTCTGCATGAACATCAACTCAAATAAATTTTATTAACAGCAAAAACAACAAAGAGTCTTATGGCACCTTAAAGACTAATGCATTTATTCTGGTGTCAGCTTTCATAGACTGTAGCCCACCTCATCAGATGCCTTGGGTATTATGGGGATTTTTAGTTTTTGATGCAATACATATGGTGTGGGTGGATGGGCTGTAAACAGTGAGGTCAGAAAGAAATTACATGCAGAAAGTATTTAATGAAGTAAATGATGGGAAGTATCCTTCTTTTCATTAAATACTTCACATAAATAAAACTCAGGTAACAACTAGATAACAACTCTGGACTACGCTGCAGTGATGTCATACAATGATATGGGTATAAAAACTATGGGCTACTTTGCAGTTCCGGCATAACCCATAGTCCGACACAGAGCATTCTCAAAATTTTCAAAATCGATTTTTTTTTCATGTTGTAACAACAATACTAATAAGAATCCACAAAAAAAGCACTCCTTTGAAGGCCTATTTTTTTCATGCCAGCAACAACCCACATTGCACAGACAAGGAAACAGAATAAACGGTCTCTGAAATCATGAATGCCAAGTGTGTGCGGAGGTGTGTGTGTTGGGCCGAACTGGGATACCCTCCTGCCTGACATTCAACCTTCCTACTCCATTTTCAAATTCATACCCCTCCTTAAGACACCCCAGTTCACCCTGGCTTTTCCTAACGACCTGACCCTCCTGACCTTTTTTCCCCTGCCTTTCCCTCTCCTTGCCTTTGTGTGTTGTCCTTAATTAGACTGTACACCTATAGGCAGGCACTGTCTTGTTTTCTCAACACATGGTGTATATGCCCTTGCAGTTCAAAACCCAAATGGAGAACAATGTCTAAAGTAGAAGGGGACAAAACCAAAAGAGGAAATACGCAAAATACAAGTATAATAATATTGCAAGAGGAAGAACGTGCGGTAGCAAACGTCCATTTATTTTTACCTTTAATTCCATGGTGTGTTCCGTTGGCTGAGCTGATTCAAACGTTTAATTGTATGGTGCATGGCCTTTGCAGATTGATATCCAGGAGAAAAAGTATTCAAGAATAGCACGTGTAGTAAAATACAAACATACACTGCAGAAAGGGAGAGAAGGAGAGAGGCCATTCAAAAACACGGTATTTATTTATACTTTAGTTGAGGTATACAGAATGAATACTTTGGCTTTCATTACAGAAGACACTCACCACATTGGGCCTTTAAAGGGCAGATACCAGGAAGGTCCAAATCCAGGAGAAGAAAAATACTACCTATTGTAAATATGCAAAGTATATTTATTTAAAACATTTATGTCCTGCCTTTCCTCAAAAGAGTACTAGATGGCTAACAACAAAAATTAAAAACATAACAGTTCGGAACATCAATTATGAACTATTTATTTATTTATTGCATTTCTATACCTCCCAATAGCCGAAGCTGTCTGGGCGGTTTACAAAAATTCTCTGGGCAATTTACAAAATCTAATACTAAAGCGTTAAAATAGTGTCAGAAAACAACAATATAGCAACAATAAAAGTTATTAAAAACAAAACAAACCAGAGATGTTTAAAACCAGTTCAATTAACAGCCATTTACAAATTAAATACTCTTACAAAGGAAGGTTTTTACTAATTTCCAAAAAGCCATTAAAGAAAGGGTGATGCGAGCCTCTCTCAGGAGGGAGATCTACAGCCAAAGTACAGAAAGGGCCACCTTCTTAGGCCTCCTCCACACGAGACGTTTAATGAGCCTTGAAGGCTCATTATAAATTTTACCTCCACACCAGCGGAGCGCAAAACGGGCGTACAGGCGCGTTATCTCCCCGATAATGCGCATTTTCGAATGCGCGTTAAATAGCGACTTTTATTTTGCTCCGGCTGTTAAAGCGCATTTTCGCAGTGTGAACAAGCGATTATGCACATTAACGTCTTCTAAAGCGCTTTTTGGACATCAATTACTGCGCTTCGCCGCCTCTCGCCGCCTCCCGTGCAGAGGGATTAGGCGTAAATGCGCCTCCGCGATAATGCGCATAATCCCCGAACCGGGCGCAAAAGCGCATCCTTGTGGAGGGGGCCTTGGTCCTAATCAAGCATATTTTTAGGGACACTGATCGTTTCAATAAGTGGACAAGCTCATATGGGAGAAGGTGTTCCTTCAGATATCCTTATCCTAAACCATTTGACATTCCAAATCTCAACACCAGGGCTAAAAATTGAATCCATACAGTAGTTTCAATAAGGACATCACATGCTCCCTATACGAAGCCCCTGTTAACCACCCCCACCCCCATATTGTGGATCAATGATAGTCTCTGAATACAGTAGGAATATATGTGGGTCTATATATGTATTGGCTTTACTTAAGAAGCCTGATCCCACATAGATCCAAATCCAGGAGAAAGAAGCCTTGTGTCTAAGCCATTATTCATAAATTCCCTGGGATGTTTGCGTTGTGGAGAAGGAAGCAGTACATCCCTTCCCCTTGACTATACAGAAGATGCGGTTGCCATATGAATACCACCGTTTGAGCAATATTCCTTCAAAAAAAGGAGGGAAGAACTCACATAAATCACACACAATTAGGCATCCATGTGGATGATCAGACTCATAAGTTGGGCCATCTGTGTGACTGAGTGCTTACTACTGTTCCACCACACAAACACTCCCAGTAACCTATGAAATAAGGCTGAGCCATGGGTTCGCTATGCATCTTAATGCCATCGCATGAAGGGAAGAGAAAGGGACAATGGCTGCCAGCCTTTAAAATGCCAAGAAGCATAAGGTTAAGAATGCATTGGGACATGCACTGATAAAACTAAGTGCAGTTAAGTTGTACACATGACCACCATTTCGTGGGTATCTGCTGGTAAGCCCTGGACTTTACTTGCCTTTAGTGAACAGCTAAGGAAATCATTGGCCACTGGATGAGAGGGGATTCTTTAGTTTTGTGTTAAGTGTTTGATATGCTACAAATTGCTTATTGTGGTAGGCAAGGGTATATGGACTATTTTAAAAAGTTGTTTCCTTCTAACCTCTGTGGACTGACTTGCAAACCTGGCTTAATTCCTCACCAACATACTGCCTAGATTTGCGTATCTGCCTTTCCCTGTCATATATTTGTACATTTGCCTTTCCCCGCCATCCATAGCTTGATTCAGCAGCTGTTGCTGTCATTAGGAATTATTTACTCTCTTTGCACTTTATTCTGCTTGTGACACTTATGTATTTTCAATTGTACTGGTTGTTGTTTTTTTGAGGGTGTGCTCCAGGTCTGGTGTCAACACATGGCACTGTTGGGCAACTGCCCATCCCCCAATACCCAGCAGGGCTCACCAGCCCTTACCCATGTCCTAGGCCCTCCATGCCCGGCAGCTACAAGCTGCCATTTTTAATTTTCCATAAAACCCAGGAGCATGCAAAATAGCATCAATTTGTGGCATTGTGGGTAATTTAAAATAGTGACACATAACCACTTGCCTCTGCTAAGCTTATAGCTTTTTGGACCCACCTATGTCAGAGGGGTTCCACAGAGGGCAGTTTGCTAAGAGACCCTCAAACTTGTAAGAATGCGGCAATATCAGATAGAAGAAAGAGGTTTTGCAACTGACCCCTCTCTCTTAACCTGCCCAAGACCTCTCCCTTATTTTAGAGTCTCTGGGGGCCTGGCAATCTTATTAAAAACTTACCACTCACGTTCCCAAAAGGATGCCTGCATCTGAAAGAAAATAAATTTCTTAGGGAATCTGTGCAAATAAAATGGCAAAATGAGACATTCAGTGTAGATTCTATATAAAACCATGCCCTTTGCCTCCAACACACAATGAATAAAAATGATATAAAGAAGCAATGAACACTCAATGTTTCATATTTAAAATATGTTTTTGTGGGGGGCAAACAATGTGGCATAGAAATAGAGCTGAAACGTTCTCAAAGGATAATGCCAGCAACTGCAAGACGTTAGCTGCATTGTCACCCAGGTTTCACGGCAGGTTTTTAATTTTCTCTTATGAATCGCAGCGGCTGAGGTGAACGTTGCCATGAAAATTCATTAGGAGGAGGGAAAAAAGTAAACTTCCACTAAAATCGACTCACTTTTCTTGCAGACTTCTTGTACTTGTTTGTGAGAAGGGTGACTCTGCCTTCCTGCTAAGCCTCGTCTGCGCAAGGTGATAATCTAACCAGAAATTCTGTGAAAATGGGAGTTTCTTCTGTATCCTAGCAGGGCTGGAGGGTATTTCCACCCCCTTCTCTATAAAAAGAGGTGGTTTGAAAAGATGGCTTTAAAATAATAGGAGAAATAAATTTGTCGCTACATATTTGTCACTTTGAGCCCCAGTTGTTGGCTTATCCAAGTGGTGGCAGAAAGGGGGGAACAGTGAGAGCGACGGCTGTTTTTCTCACAGAATCAGCCTGTCCTATTTAGCAGTGACGTAATTTCTACCATATGAATAAGTGGGAAAGTGGTGTAATTTGCCTAGTTTATGGCCTGCTGAGAAGTGGAGAAAATCTATTTTGGTAGCACTGGTGTCCTGGCAACCCAGGCAGAGAAGAACGAGAATGAGGGACACCCCCCCTCCCGCCCCCAGACACCCCAGAGAAGCAATGGATACTGAGTGAAAAGGCTGCTGACAGAGTTTTTTGGGTGGAACTAGAGGAAGAAACTAAGGTCCTTTTCATTTCACATGGCTTAACTGGGTTCCTTCCATTTCACGTAGGACCTACCTGGGTTGGGGGCAGTGCCTGTACTTTTTATTTGTTTATCTTTCATGCACTAATTCCTTTTGTAGCCCACCATTCTGCATAGAATGGATTCACTGGCCATGAAAAGTGCAGCTGAAAAGGTTTTTGTAATTTAAAGGGGGGAGAGGGGAAACCTTAGTAATTATAGCACTTATGGGGGGGGGGGAAACACATTACAGGCTTGACTTCTGCAATGCACTGTACATAGGGCTACCTCTGTGCCTAGTCCAGAAACTTCAACTAGTTCAAAATATAGCAGCCAGGTTGGTCACCGGTACACCTAGGGGTGACCATATCACACCAGCTTTAAAATCACTCCACTGGCTGCCAATTAGTTTCCGGGCGAAGTACAAAGTGTTGGTTATTACCTTTAAACCCCTACATGGTTTGGGTCCAGGTTACCTGTGGGATCACCTTCTCCCATACAATCCGCCCCGCATGCTCAGGTCCTCTGGGAAGAACTTACTACAGTTGGCCGAGACTAGGCTGACAACTGTTACCCAGAGGCCCTTCTCTTCTGTGGAATGACCTGCTGGGAGAGATCCACCAACTTACCAGTCTTCTAGAATTTAAGAAAGCTATAAAGACTGATCTCTTCCAGCAGGCCTACCCAGTTGAATTTTAAGACTTTATTTTAATAATGTATTAATTGTATATGCTTTTAATCAGTATGTATTTTATATTGTTGGTATTGTTGTTGTTCTCCGCCTCGATCCGGAGGGAGAGGCGGGTAAGAAATAAATTATTATTATTATTATTATTATTATTATTAGCAGTGGGCAACTTGTGGCCCTTCAGATGCTTTGGCCTACAGCTCCCATCAGGCCCTAGCCAGCATAGCCAATGGTGAGGCATGATGAGAGTTGTAGGTTAGAACATTTGGAGGGCCACAAGTTGCCCAGCCTCTGCTGTAGTTGGTGAAAGCTTTCAAATGTTCTCTTAATAATCCTTACAATAAGAAAGGCTGGATTTTCAAACACTACTTTAACAGGCTGTGTTGTGTTTAAATCGGGATATGTCTCCTAATTTCTTGAAGAAGAGGACATTATCATGGGTTCAATAGAAGCTGGCAGCATCTCAAATCCCAATTCCTTCATGCCTGTCCCGGGCCACACAAGAGGCAAACACTTCTAGAAAGGGCTGCACTCAACACCAAGCCTTCGAAAGTAGAGCATAGAGTTCTCTGTGAGTGGTGTCCTAAACGAGAAAACCCTCCTGTGTCCAGTCTGAACATCTAATCACAAAGATTTTTCAGGGGCTTCTTATTCTAGCTTTTTCATCCCCTCAGGTGTTAGTAGGTAGAACCTTTGGGGCATCCTGTTTGCCTCCAACTTTTCAGAGGTCCACAAATATTATATATATATATATATATATATATATATATCTCCTACATTTCAGTCTAATTAACGTAGTTGCCCCTTCTTAAGATGGCCCTGGATCAATTCTCCTCATGTCTGAGCCTGCAGTTTCTTTCAGGGCCTGCTCTCCTCTGTGTTCCCTCAGCCATCCAATGCACCACCCTGCCACTGCTACTGCCTCCTCCTCCTCATCTTCCTCCCTTCCGCTTTTGCCTTCCTGAGCCTTCTCCACTGCCCCTTTCTTCCCCCACTCCAGGCGACCACGTTTTCCTCTTTCTGCCTTCCTAATCATTTACCACAGAGGGCCTTTTCCCCCCAGAGGAAATGATGCAAATAGCATCATTTTACCACCAGGAATTCTGGGGCAAGTGATCCAAATTCTATCCCCAGCAGGAGGATGTTCCGAAGGGGCTCTTGGAATCCCTGCCACTAATGTTGCCTACCTCCTTCCTGTTCCCCCAAGTTAAACTTCAGATCAAAGGAAGGAGGAGGCAGCAGTGGCAGGGCCGGTCCTATCAATCAATGTCACCTCAGACAGCAGACGTTGTGAGGTGGCAGCAAGGTGCTGGAGAAGAGACCTATGTGCCATGCAGCCTGCTCTGTGCCGCCTACATTAGCCTGCTACTTTCAGAAACAGTGGAGGATGCCCTCCCAGCATCAGTGCTGAAGACAGATTAATCTGCCAGTCCAGTTGGCTTTTGTAGGTGGAATGGGAGGGGGCGCCATATTGTTCTTTGCCTCAGGCAGCATATTGTCTTGGGCCAGCCTTGGGCTGTGGGGCTATCTACATCCAAGCAAACAGTACCCTTCTTGCCTTGACAGTACTGCTCAATTCTCACAACATCTCTACTTCTTACTAGACTGTGAAAGAGATAAATTGTACAGGAACTTATGCTCCCAGTTCCCAAGCATTTGTGTGGAAAACGGGGAATACAGAGGTTGGCCATCCTTGTATAATTCATGGTGGTAAGCATATGTGGAAGTTAATACCATCAGCAACAGAACTTTAGTCGTCAGTTCTGTCGAACAGTGAAAATACTAACAACGATTTCATTTGCTGGTCATTTGCTGGCCATTCTGCATCACGACAAAAATACACAAACAGAGAAACGCATTGCAGTGCCTTAACATGGGAACACCAAGACATTGGACAAGGTCGAACCAGCACAACCCTGTGTACAAGCACAGGAAGATTTCTCCTGGGGAGATGCTTATTGTAACCGGACACTGCTTTGGGACCCAAGCAGTGTGAGGGTTTTGGCAGGTACAGGGACTGGAATTCAAGGGGGGGGGGGTGGAATTAAAAGCCCCAATGCATGAGTGGTTGGGATTTCTGCCATTAGCAACACTGATCCTTAGTTACAATGCCTACAGTGTTATCACTCCTGTCAAAATTATGGCAGGGAATACAGCCTTGGGATGCTGTGAAGTATCACTTTCGCAGTAATAGAGAGCCTTTAATTTCCAAGAACTTGGATGCAACACTTCCTACATAACTATGAGGTCTAGAGGTCTGCATCCTGTAGTGGGATCTCATTCCAAATGGGGACCAGCCTCACCCTGATGATAAGTCTGCATTGATTTCACTTGCAAAAATCTCCAAGGGTTTTTAATGATAAGATTGAACTTGCAAAACTTTCAGCATAAAACAATTCATTCTTAGCATACCTAAACAGAGAGATACTGAAACCTAAAAGATGAGAAGGGATCTTCCTGCTTATTACAGGAACTATGATAATAAAAGTCCCTCGTAATCCCTTTGCTTGCTCTGAAGTCATTATATAGCAGTGGAATTGTTAATCACCCTGTACCATGTTACTCCTGAATTACCAGCTCAGCCAAAGATCCAACTTTCGCACCCACTTTGCATGGGAATGAATCGCTAGTGGCACAGGTGGCAACCATTGTCCAAACTTTCTAGAGGACCTGAAAGGACATGCCAGCAAAATCCAGATGGAATCCAAGCACATCCATCAGTTACCCAGAGGTGATTCCTAATTAAAAAGTGGCATATGGTTAACCTTTCTCCAGCAATTCCCCACCTCTACTGCAATAAAAATGACTCTGGTATCATAAAGCATTATGACTTCATTTTCAGAGCGGCACAAAATGGCCATAGCAATGTAAAACCTAAAATACTGAAACAATTTCCATCAGCAACTCTCCCTTTAGCTCTTGATTTTATTATCGCTCAAAGTACTGATATAGGGCGGGGGCGGACAAACTTGTAAGCAAATTATAAGTTCATTCCAGTATGGATCCCATATAACACATCTTTTACCCATAACTAGTTTTAATGGCCTTGACTAGTGAAGGATTATCAGGGCTCAGAAGGTGTGGTATAACGGGCAAAGACATAGGCCCTGTTCAGACAACATGCTAAACCACGATGGTTAAGCATTTTGAGCTCAACATTATGGCGTAGCGTGACTTAGTGTTATGTGTGAACCATTCCTAACCATGGAGGCAACATAATGACAGTTTAAACATGCTCACTAATCCCTTGCTGCAAAAGGGTTAGCAGCCTAACCATGGCTTAAAGTGTCACCTGAACAGGATCTTCCATTTAGGACGTCCTGGTGCAAATCCCACTCTTGTCCTGAAAGTCAGTGGGTAACCTGAGGTCAGTCACTATGTCTCAGCCTAACCTACTTCATCTGTTTCTTAGAACAATATTAGGATAAGGTGAGAGTGGGGAATAACCCCACATCTACAGTCCTGAGATCACTGTGGTAAGATCAGATGCTAATCCAGTGGTGACGTACGTGGCCAAAGATAGCTCTGATCTGCAAATATGAGCCTAACAAATATCCAGCCCTGCCAGCCATCTAGAGCAGCCTTGCTACCGTTTGCTAGCGAGTAACCCTGGTACAGCAGCAGGCTGTGATGGGAAAGAGTCCCCAAACTTCCCCAAAAATGGGATTACAAGAAAAAGCCATAGGTTTTAATTGTATGCATTTATTTATAGATGTATAAGTCACCTTTCAGCCCAAATGTAACTTACAATTAAAGCTTTACATGATTAAACACGTTAAAAACCATTTCCAAAATTTAAAACATCACCCACAGCAGAACTAAGAGCAGGAGAGATTCTTACTGATGCTGATGATGCTGATGCTGATGCTGATTGGTGTTAAAAATTGCCATAGCTCTGGAGTGACCATGGTGTCTTTAAATGCCCATCATCATCTATAGAAGATGCATCCAGCATGTGGGTTCTTTCATCTGAGCTACTCTTCCACATGGTTTCTGCCTTTCAAGTGCCCTCCATACTGCTTAACATTCATCCATTCAGTGAAAGCTTAGAGATTCTACAGTGAGCCGATCTACACTACTGCTTTATAATGGTTTATAACAGTTTTAAACCAGTTAATAACGGCTATTAACCAGTTTAAAACTATTAATAAACCGTTATAAAGCAGTAGTGTAGATCGGCTCAGAGTGACCAACCAGGGGCTTGGGGACAAGTTTGGTGAGGATTGCAATTTGGTAAATTTGTCTTTCCCTTGTGCTACTTCTCTCCATCCTCATCTTTGAGTTTTTGTTTTATCCTGTGAAAAGGTTTCAACAATGAAAGGAAATTTGCTGCCCTGGGGTGCAATTAAAAACTGTTTGGGAAAGAGTTGGCTCCTAGACATCAAGTAGCCATGGGGAGGGGGGAGAGAAAGAGGACCCAAATACACCACCCTGCATACAGACTCAGCACATATAGCAGGGAAACACACTCCCTTCCCTGCACACCCACAGGTAGAGTGCATAGATTCACACACGTACACAGGGAAAAAGGACCACATACGCTTTGCTGTCGTGGCACAGAAACGTGGACTGGAGGCACTGATCCTTAGCCTCATGATTTTTGCAAGAGACCTCCTCACAAACCATCATCAAATTATAGGTCATCTTTGTGTCCACAGAAGAGTCCAGTGATTAGGCAGTTGTTTCCTTGGCATCCTGTGTTACAAATTATAAAGATCCGTGCCCTGAATCCATGCTTCTGTGCCATAGGGGCGCTGGCACATTAAGGACCAATGGTTAGGCTGACCAGATAAAATCCAGGTCAGGGCTCACGTAACTTTAACAGTTGTAGAGAAAAGGGAATTTCAGCCAGTGTCATTTGTATGCAATTAGTTCCTGGTGAAATTCCCTCTTCATCACAACAGTTAAAGGTGCAGGGGCCCTGCCTTCTTTTGTATATGGTCACTCTAGTACAGTGCCTGCACCTTTAACTGTTGTGATGAAGAGGAAACTTCACCAGGAACTAATTGCATACAAATGACACTGGCTGAAATTCCCTGTTCTCTACTACTGTTAAAGTTACATGAGCCCTGACCTGGATTTTATCTGGTCACCCTACCAATGGTGGCGTGGCGGTGCTGGCACAAAAGGTATCCATGAGAATCCCTTTTTTAATTGACTAGAGCTGATGTTTATCTTGTTTTTTTTCCATGCAGTGGATTTTCTTGGCCTGCTTGCTCCTAAGGCAGCTGTTTTGTAACTCACCACCACCACCAATGGCAGCCATTTTGTTGTGCCCATGACGCTCCAAATCCCCAAATGTCCCCGTTTTTTATTTATTTATTTATTTATTGGCCCAGGAGGGCAAAAACAAACAAACACCTGTCTGTAGACCAACAGGTTTCACACTGTGATCCAATGAACTCTGGAATACACAGAACTTGCAAGCTTGTCAGGAGTTGCTCAAGGCAAAAATTAATCATAGAGGTCAAACCTTCCTAAAAAAATAGCTTGCCCACCATAACTGGGAGCACACCTAGATGTTACTTTAAATGTGTACTTAACATGTAAGTTAAGGGCTGTAAGCAAATTTAACAGGAAACATATTCTGGGGTGGGGCAGAAATTTTCAGAACCTTAGCTGGTGTGGAGGGGGCAGTTACCCCTTTCCTTCCCTGCTACAGTTCTAAGGAAAACTCTCCTCTGAAGGCGTTATTTGCATTGGAAGGAAAACTACCATGGGCACAACTGGGCAAATTCTCCTCCCTGCTTACCACTCTCCAGCTCTCTCTCCATCCATCCACCCACCACCCCTCTGCCCACCACCTCTCTGTGTTTCCCTGGTTCAGGAAGGCTTTGACCTGCAGGTTGGAACTGTTGCTTCAGCAGTGAGCCAGCTCAGTTGGGGAGCTTATGTAGGAGCCTGACTCACTTACACATGCTTCCCCACAAGTAGACCTGTATGCAACTAGCTGGGCATTGCGCCAGCAGCCCTGAAGCTTGTGGCTGGCTCACTGACTCCTCTACTTCTTTGATCCTAGGTGTGATAAAAGGAAAGTCTGAGAGCTGGCCAAGAAACCAGTGTGGAGACCTCTGGCCCTGAGACAGAGACCCCAGGTTCCAGGTATGGGCTGAGCTGCACCCTGACACCGTGAATTCAGAACATTGAAAGATGCCCCAAAATTTCCTGAAGAAGTTCCTTGTCAGAGAAGTTAACATGGAGAGAGGTCTTCCCAGAAGGAAGACGACTTGGAAAAAATGCTGTACTGGACAATTTGAGCTTTGTCTGATGACCCGTCAAACTTCTGATCTGAGATTACTTCGTTAGCCATATAAATAACCTTTTTAAAATCTGTCTTCCCTATCTTCATTTTATACAACTGAAATATTTGTAAACATCTGGTTAGATGTCATTCCAAGGCATATTTTAGCAATTTCAACATTAGAAAAACATCTGGCTGTCTCCTTGGATGCAATTTGTCTCATCTGCCCCGTTCCAAATGAGAAGATACACAAGAGGTCCTAAGCGTTCATAATGTCAATTTTCCATAAACCAAGCAGCACAAGGCTTGAGATTTTATAATAGGTCTAGGACAGCCTTTTCCAAACTTGGGCCCTCCAAATGTGTTGGACTACAACTCCCATCATCCCCCAACCAGCATGGCCAATGGCTGGGAAGGCTGTCTCTAGGGTGAGTGTTAAAGCTGATATTTGAGGGTCTGTCTGCAAGGAAAGCAAAGTTGTAGTTTTCTGGGGAAATAAGAAAGTACTGGATAAGAAAGTTCCCTGGATAAGAAGTACTCATCCAGGGAACTTGCAAGCCTCCCTAATATAACTTAGAAAAACCAAAGGCAGGGAAGTCACATTTGGTATCATTCATTACATCCTAATGAAACTATGTGAAGAAAAGGATGGAGTTTTGAATGCAGGGACTCATTCCAGCAGGGGTGGGGCTGGAGGTGGGGTGGGGCAAGCACCTCCCCAAACCAGGAGCTAACTATCCCACTGCCTCCCACCCCCACTGCTGGACTCTTGTCATTACTTGAAGGAACAGCACTTTTCACATATACAAGTGCAGTCAGCTATTATCATTTCTGTAGCTCTTCTACAGTTCAAATGCAGCTCTCCAGCCAACAAAGGGTACACTTTTTGCAGCTCCTGACATACTCTTCAAGATGCCAACAGACCAGTGGCCACCCACTGAGGGGGAAAGGGGGAGCACCTGACATGTAGGGGAGAGAATTAACTTAATTTATTATGAATATAGAGGGTGCTGAATAGTTATAAAAAGAAAAGAAATTCTAACCACAAATTAATATTTTTTTCAAAATTAAAATTAATTTCCCCTTCTGTGGTGTAGGCCTAAAGTAACCTTTTCCCCATTTAGTTCAGAAATAATATGTCTGGGATGGAAGTTTTAATGCAAAATATACCATTATTTCTCTTTCAGAGTTCTTGACATGATACGAGACACATCTTGCCCACCTAGAAATATGCTTTGGCCCTTCTGTGCCCTCCTAGGATTATTTTTTTCTGGTGCTGCCACTGCATTCCAGATCCTCACATGAATGTATGGAGGTCCAGGGTGGAGCTTGTTTCCAAGATCCTGCGCGCCCTCCCTCACACACACCCTACATGGGTCCATTGGAATGACTGTCAGAGGCTGCCTCTACAAGAGGCATTTAAAGCTCTTTCAAGGCGCATTAAAACATTTACCTCTACAAGAACAGAGCGCAAATCGGGCATAGAGGCGCGTTTTCTCTCCGATTATGCGCATTATCGAATGCGCGTTAAATTGCGAGTTTTATTTTGCTCCGGCCGTTAAAGCGCATTTTGACTATGTGAACAAGCGATTCTCCGCATGTCAACAGTTTAAATCGCGTTTCGGTCGTCCAGTAATGCGCTTCGCCGCCTTTCGTACAGAGGTATTAGGCGTAAATGCGCTTCTGCGAATATGCGCACAATCACCTAACCAGGCATAAAGGCAAATTCTTGTAGCTGAGGCCTGAAAGGAGCTGCTCTCTTTTCTATTTCCAGGGCTGCCTTATTATTAGGAAAGACAAGGCCATCCAGTTCTTGGTTTATACTTTTTGGTATATATATTTTACCATGGAGTGGGGGCACCCATCCATTTGGATAATCTACTTAAGACATTCCTTCTGTCTTTTCCCCCTTTCCAAACTTTCTCCTTTCCCTTCTCCCATTGTCACACCTCCTGGAACAATTGCCACAGTCTTCAGAACTACCTTGCAGCCTGATCCTCAGTTCTCACACCTGTGCTCGTACCGAACAGATTTTACACTCCGTCCCGGTCTCCAAAAGCTGGAGAATGTATTTGCAAGATCCAGCAACTGACAAACATTTCTTTTCTAGATTTGCGAGAAAGTTAGATCAGGGCTATGTACAAACTAGCTCTCAGTTTTGGGCATTTTGAATCGGAAACTCTTGTTTGAGACTTTTATCCAGCTGTCGTCATTGTTGGCAACACATTTGTGTGCTCGTTTGAAAGAGCTCTGAGGCAAAGTTGGGTTTGGAGCCTGAGCAGTGACATTGCCTCTCAAACTAAGTGATCCCCTGTTGTCCTTATCATCCAGCGCATAAACATTACATTGTGGGGCTATAAACACAGGAAAAGTTCAAGATGAAAATGAATTCAGGATGGTGTTGTTTTTGCCAGGATATTTCTTTTCCTAACAGGATATAGTCTTATAATTTTTAGGCATGTGCATTTTAAAAGGATTTAAAATGTCATTGTGCTGTATTCTGGGAGCTTAAAACTTCAGGGTACAAGGCCATATTGCTAGGACACTGATCTAAATCCATTGGTAGCAAAACAAATCTGAGTTCAAAACAGAAATGTTTGAGCTTGTGAGTTCAAAGCGTGCTGTATTGACGGGTCATGTGGAATTATTATTACTTAATGGGTTGTGTATTTAGCTAGGGAAATGTTTTTAAAATTACAGAGAAGATGAGAGGGAGGGAGAGAGGGTGCTTGGCTTGAACATGTTGCTCTTGGCCCTTTGCTTACAGAGAAATTTGGGGGAAATATGGCATGTGTCAATTGGGAATGTTACCCCCCCCCCCGCCATTAAGATGTTAAGAGTTCTGGACAACATTGCTGCACCCTTATCACAGCCACCTATTCATTTATTTACTGTGAAGATTTATACCCTTCCTTTCAATCTCAAGGTTCTCAAGGTAGCTTACCAGCAACAGCCAACTGTAACATAGGAAACTGCCTGATAATGACTCAGATCATAGGCTGGCCTAGCCTAGTATTGTCAACAGTGACTGGTAGTGGCTCTCCAGGGTTTCAGGCATACATTTTCCCAGCCCTAACTGGAGAGGCTGCCTGGGATCAAACCTGGGATTCACTGCATGCAAAGAATATGCTCTACCACTGAGTTACGGTTCCCCTCCTCTAGTAACACAACCACCAGCCCATGAAAAAAAAAACCTTACACACAGACACCCACACAGACACCACCAACCTTTGGGATAAAGACTTTTATCATCACTGAGGACCAGTGAAACAACTACCTCCCCTATGCCCACACCAGTTTGTGAATTGCAGTTTAATTTTCTTTTGCACTATATTCTTGAGAGACTTGAGTCAAACGCGCTCATCTCATCTGCCAACACATCAGCAAACAATTATTTTAAAAAAAAAACAGCAAGGCTCCTTGCCCAGTCCCTCCATTAATGCCCTGCCATTTTGTAAGCCTTCTGCATCTTCTTTTTTTAAAATGTGTTTGATGGCAGGCCACTCCCCTCTCTAGTGAGCAGACCTTTTCTACTGTTCATTTTTCTATGAGAAAAAAGTGGCACCGAGGAATATAAGAAATGTTGCTTTCTGCCTGGCAGAATGTGACTCAGTAGACAAGACTTCGGGGTTGTTGCTTATATCAACATCCACATCCCTCCCTAAGGAGCCAGACCAGCCTGCAATGTTACACGGAAGAAAACAACAGAAACTGAACTTAGAAATGGAATGTTCCCCACTTCATTCCAAACAGTTCAAAACAGTGAGAGCCACACAGAAGAGGCCTATGAGTTCACGTGGCAATATGGGCTGGGAGGGAGGGTAACCCGGGCCAGCCTTCTCCAACCTGGTGTCCTCTGTGTGTGTTGGACTACAACTCCCATTATTTCCAGCCAACATGCCCAATGGCGTGGGGATGGTGGGAGTTGTAGTCCAACACAGGTGGAGGGCATCAGGTTGGGGAAGGCTAGGTTAGGCCACACCTCCTTTGCTCCCCTCTTTGGCCAATTTCTTGCTGGGAAGGGGCGCTGGCTTCTAGCCATTGTTTGGGCCAGGAGGTTGGACTAAACTGCATGCTCCTTGTGCAGCCTTCAGTGTAGCTAATAATAATATTAATAATACCCACATCCATTCTCATCTCACAATTGCCTGCTAAATCCCAGCAGGGGGACCAAAGAAAACAAAAGGAAGGCTTGGACATAAGTCTTATCTTAAATCAATGCTAGGAGCTCAGTGGGACGCCTTGCGACCACAATCCATTCCGCGGGAGACCTTGTTTCTTTTCTCTTTTGGCAGCTGTTGCAAAGGACAGGGCTGGAGGAGGAATGAAACTTCAGCAAACAATTTCAGAGTTCAGAACAAAGTCAATGTCAATTCAAAGGTGTAAAAGGACTTGAAAGTTTCGCCATGTCAGTTTGAGGGGTTGGGGGTAGGTTTGACTTGCTCTAAGTCTCATAAACGGAGGGGCTTCTCCCATTTCTCGCTCCCTGGCAGGTACCTTTGGAATGTCCTTGCAAAAGATTTTGTCGCTGTGATATTCCTACAGCACACGAAACCCGGAGAAGGGAAGAGGGCTCTGCATGCTATTTGGATACAGGGAGATGAGGAAGCATGCGCAAGTTGCGTCTCCTGCTTTTCAAGTGTTCAAGCAATGTCTGAAAATAAACTTGCGTGGAGCAACACGCACTCACCAGATGCTGAACGGCGCTTGAGCATCTCTCCCACGAATGTTCCCTTTTGACTGTAACACCAGCTGCATGCAAACAGAAGACTCAGCCCACTCAAGTTTCCTGTCCTCCATCTGGATAACACACACACAGGCATTTGTGGACATCTACCTTCGACTAAAGCAATCAGTGACTGAACTGCTGGAATAGAGATTTGGAGCCATCCAGAAGTCCTTTTTAGGCTAAAATTGCCCAGCTAGTCTTGTCTCTGGCCTCCTCCACACGAGACGTTTAATGAGCCTTGAAGGCTCATTATAAATTTTACCTCCACACCAGCGGAGCGCAAAACGGGCGTACAGGCGCGTTATCTCCCCGATAATGCGCATTTTCGAATGCGCGTTAAATAGCGACTTTTATTTTGCTCCGGCCGTTAAAGCGCATTTTCGCCGTGTGAACAAGCGATTATGCGCATTAACGTCTTCTAAAGCGCTTTTTGGACATCAATTAATGCGCTTCGCCGCCTCTCGCCGCCTCCCGTGCAGAGGGATTAGGCGTAAATGCGCCTCCGCAATAATGCGCATAATCCCCGAACCGGGCGCAAAAGCGCATCCTTGTGGAGGGGGCCTCTGTGAATCCTGCCTGGTCCACCATCAACCGAAACGAGTGGGTGTTTTGGGCCAGCTCACCTCTCTCCTTTTAAAAAATGCGTATCATTAACATAAGCAGTTGGCTTCAGAAGAGGTCCACGAGGTGGGATGGTGTTGTGCAGCATCCCTCTCTGAACATGAGAGATGCTGTGCACAGCAACAGGGGGCAGGTCTGCCGCTTGTGCTTATGAGTGCCCAGAAGCACCTGATTTTCCACTTCTGGAAGCTGGGTACGGGACCCCTCCCTCAAGTTGGCAGTATGATAGCAGGGGAGGATGGAATCAATGCCACATTGCTATGCAGGTGTTTACCTAGCTATCGGTGCTGCCTTCCAAGTCAAGACACAAAGGAAAATGGAAGGAGGAAGCAACGGAGACGACGTCTGGAAAGAAGCCAAAGGTCAACACCAAAGGGACACTATATAACATCCAACAGTGTAACTGGCACCCAACAACTTCCTCCCTCCCCATCTCTTTTCCATTGTGTATCGTGTCTTTCAGACGATAAGCCTGGGGCTCTGGGCTCTCTTATTGTTCATCTTTGGAAATCACTTTGGAAACTTTTTTGACTAAAGCAAGGGTGGGCAACATGTGTCCCAGGGGCCGCATGCACCCCCCATGGCCTCAAATTCAGTCCTCACCACCACTGCTGCCATCCCTCACTCCTATATTGTTGAATTTTGGCAGTGTAGCAACAAAAGGAACCAGTGGTTTCCAAGCTAAATGTGGTCCATTTTTGTCCCCGTAATGAATTGCTGCTGAATTTCAATGGCAACCCACCAACTTTTTTGCTGCTGTGCAGAACTAGGGGGAGTCTGGGGGCTGGAAATTTACCTTCAGACTGCCCAAACCTGCCCATCCCTGGCCTAAAGTGTGTGTGGGGGGAAATACCTTAAACAAACAAATAATATTAACAAGAAGCAGTTGTATTATATCACAAGGCTGAGGAACCTGTGGCCCTCCAGAAGTGGATAAACAATTACTCCCAGCATCCCTCACCACTGGCCATGCTTGCCGGTGCTGATGGGAAATGGAGTCCAACAACATGTGGAGGGCACAGGTTCCCCAACCCTGATATACCATGGCTGTATGTAACGAAGTACAGCAAACTGACACCAGTAACCAAAAACAAAGGGTATGATTGACTTTCACAGACAGAACCAAAGCATCCGAGAGGAATTATTACAGATCTTCTGTTAATTTGGTTACACGTATCAGTGAGAAGAAGGGAGTGGTGATCCAGCCCTAACCCTGGGATCTGGGCCACCTTTTTGGGTGGGTGACTCAAAATACTTCCCATTTTGTTGCCTGGGGATGGGTTGCTTTGGCTATGCCTGAAGATTATTCCAGGTCAATACCATCGACTTGATTAAAGACAAGCACCTGAGGTTGTGCAAAATCATTGCTGTCCCTTCCTGACCCGATGTCAAACGGCTATTAAGAAAGGCAGTGCAGAGGTTGCCCCCCTCTTCTCTCCAGATTCAGTTAGCTCCTCATTACTCTTTGGTGCAGTCATATGTATGATGTTTGATCTTTTGGAAAGACACATACCTGGTATGGGCATACAAGCATTCATGTATGGAGAAGGCAATCGGAATCTCCCCCAAAATTTCATATTTATTTACTTATTTAAGTTAACTTGCTATTTGCCGCCCTTTAAAACCTCAAGCTCCCGTCAGGCACATATGTTCTCATCACACTCCATTGCCCCCTTCTCTTTTCCTTCCCTGAATAGGCCAATACCTTGTTGAGCCCCCACATATGTCTAGGCTGACCACATGGAAAGGAGGACAGGGCTCATGGAACTTTAACAGTTGTAGAGAAAAGGGAATTTCAGCCAGGGTCATTTGTATGCAATTAGTTCCTGGTGAAATCCCCTCTTCATCACAACAGTTAAAGTTGCAGGGGGCCTGCCTTCTTGTGTATATGGTCACTCTAGTATAGTGCCTGCACCTTTAACTGTTGTGATGAAGAGGGAATTTCACCAGGAACTAATTGCATACAAACGACACTGGCTGAAATTCCCTTTTCTCTACAACGGTTAAAGTTACATGAGCCTTGTCCTCCTTTTCATATGGTCAGCCTACATATGGGGTTTGGGGGAAAGTAGGAGCAGTGTGTGTGTGTGTGCGGGGGTGCCATTCAGTTGTAAACCAGGACAAACCTAGGAGGCCCAATACTCCACTGAGACATTTCAGGGGAGGCCAGCATTTCCATCACAATAAACACATTTGCTTATTTAATTACCAGGGTGGCTTTTTTTAAAAAAGAAAGCCTCCTGCTAAAGGGGGGAGGGGGAAGCCTACGGCCCTGAAGGAGAAGGGACCGCTGCGTGGAAGCTGGAACGAGAAGTGTCAACGTTTCCCCAAAAACTTTGATCAGCCGTTATATTAATAACATGCAGACCATTTCACATTTCTGAAAACTGACAATAATATGGGCTCCCTGTCAGAAAACACTTTCTCTGTCCAGCTGCCGCCACCCCCACCCCTCCTTCCCGTTTGAAATCTCGTACAGATGAAGGTTTGGGCTTTGCAGCAGCTGGCTACGGAGCTTCCCTGTGAAGTTCCTTCCTCGTAGCCCCCGGTGTGTTTCCCTCTAATCCAGTGCTGCAGGCAAACACCAGCCGGGTGCCTCTCTGTTCTGAGCCCCCGTGAACAGGGCATTGCAAAGTGCTTCTCCCTGTTTCTGAAGTTTATTCATCTCCGTCTCCTTGAAAACAAGCTCAGCTAAAGAGGGCCCCTTTCATCCACTCATTATCCCTTTACCGTAATAGCCTCAAACAGGGAGACTTCAAAGAGCCGGGCCAAGTTTGATTCTAATTTGCTACCGGATTGGCGGCACGGCGAGACTGGAGAGGGCAATGCAAGGGTGGGTGTCTTCTTCGGCCTTCAAGAGGCTCCAGCCACCTGTCCATAGAAAGACACCAGAGCCAATCTACACCAAGCAGGATAAAACATTTTGAAAACTGTATAAGGAGTGTGTCCTGGGCCCCAACACAGTTGTCACTTCTGTTCTAAACCGTTTTAAAGCAGTAGTGTAGATAGGCTCACAGTCCGGGTTTTCCTTTCGGATTCGTTTGGTTCCCCCCACTATAACACACAAAAACGGCAAAGGAGGAATCCCCCCATGCTAGCTCCGTCCCTCCATCTTGGCCTGGCGACAGCCGGCCATTTTGATCTCTTCCGCCACACATCCCTGTGGAGGATCCGCTTTGTTAACAACAGGCCCCTGCTGTACCTTCATTAATCAGAGCCGTAATCAGGGCAGAAGTGAGGACCGGGTTGGAAAGGGGGAGAGGTACAGGGCTGTTTGGTGTCATAAATCATTTTGCAACCCTGAGGCAAAATTATTTGAAAGCATCCCAAATCCTACTCACTGGAATAAATTAAAATAACAAAATAAACATGCTTGAAATAACTTACCAGGGTGGAACGAAGCAGGTGTATAGTTTGATCTCCTCTTGCCAAGTGCAGGAAAAGACGTGGCATCTCCATGGAGAATCATCAGGTGGGAGGAAAGAGGGCTTACCCTTTCCCCACATATTGATTCATGGGCCTGGTTCGGACAACATGATAATCAACCGGGGGGGGGGGGAACAATCATCAGTTGAGTTGCTTATTGTGTCATGTGGAGGGCAACACACAACGTACACACAACTGACAGTACGCTATTTGGGGCTTTTAAACAACGGGCTGCTCAGTTGTTTATCCCGAACTCCGTTGTTTAAAGTGTCGTGTGGAGGGAACTCCCCTCTCTCCATGTACTATTCCGTTTGGTCATAGAATTCGTCAGCCAGAGCAGATGAAAAAAACCCAGCTGCTCCAATACAGCCAGTAGAACTTGCGGTGCATGGTGGGATAGGGCCGGAGGACTGAGGGAGGTGGGAGGGAGGAGACACAGCAGCCCAGAAGGATGCCGGGACTTTCAGCCGTGCAACGGGAGGGAGGGGCAACATGTCACATGGCGGGTGCTGCAGTAGCGCCGCCAAAATAACACACGGTCAATACGCTATTTCCCCCTCCATTGCCTAAAGTGTCGTCCGAATGCACCCATTCTCTCTCTCTAGGAGACAATTTAGGCAACAGAGGGGGGACTAGCAAACTCACCATTTGTTATTTTGCCGGTACTCCCAACACGACATGTGCCCCTCCCACCGTCACATGACTGAAACTCCCATCGTTCTTCTGTCAGTCCGTTACTCCACCCTCCCTCCTCCCAGGGCTATCCCATCAGCCAGTGCAAGTTCTTCTGGCTGCAGAGGAGCGGCTGGGGTGCTTTCGGCCGCTCCTGCCAGAGGGCTCTATGTCCTTCTGAAACAACACATGCAGCATGGGAAAGTCAGCAACAGAGCCCACCACATGACATAATAACCAACGGAGGAGGCTCAGTGGCAAGCGGCAGCAGCATGGAATGACCCTGTAGGCTATGCTGAGCTGCACCACCAATAGAGCTGTGAGAAAGCAGCTCACCGTCCATCTCTGCATCATGGGTAACAACCCTGTCAGGGACCAACCAGGAAGGCAGACCACCGCTACTCTCATGGCACATGAATTTGGACCAGCTCTTAGCAGCCCCTGTGGCTAAAGGAATAGCACGTTCAGCTCTATACCCCTTCCCCAACTTGCTCAGGGCGAGAGAACAGCACGACAGGGACAATGTCATGCTAGTCCAGCGCTGAAAAAGTGGATCAAAGTCGCGGCAGATGTGCATTAAACCGCCAGTGTGATGACGCTCATAAACAGACTGCCAGTATCCCGTCTCATCTTGCTCCGCAAAACCCTTTTGGTTTTGGATTGGCAGGTGAGGCCCCAGCTGGGGCTTCTTAGTGGGGCAGGTTTCCGTTACTGTTCCATGTTACAAATGCACCAGGAAAAATCTACCTGAATAACCCATCTCAGGAATTTTCCCCAGTGTCCCTTTCTGTGCCACAGAGACATTAATGGCTCTCTTGTTCCGAGTCTCAAAAGGATCTTCTGGGGCATAATTTCTGAAGCAGACTTGGGCACATCCTTAGCCTCCAAGTTCAAATATCTGAAAATCAAAGGTCTCTAGCAGCGCAACTCTTCTGTTTGTTTGGCCTCCATGTCTCTTCAATCATGGCTCAGAGCAAGAGGTTGACAGGTTGCTCCTCCTGCAGCCCACTGAAATCTGTAATTCCTAAACCCAGTTCTAGAAAAGGGACAGTAGTGATTTTATGGGACACAGACAATCCCCCCACCCCCAGAAATACAGAACAGCTGACCAGGCTATGGGGCTTGTCATCACTGCTATCAGAAAATTCAAGCGCCTACTTATTAACAACCCTTTTAGGTTGAACACCGCTGATTTCCAAACAGCTGCCTTTGTTCTTTTCCCCTGCCCCTCCTTTCTCCCTTTCTTTTTTTAGGTTTGTTTTGAATCAAATCCACATGGCGCTAAAATCCTGGCTTCCATTTGCACGTGGCACAGAACACATTGTGGGATTTCATTTCCTTCTGGCTGATCAAAAAGAAAGAGAGGGGCGGTGGGACAGAGAGAGACTGAGTGGAGGTGGGTTACAAAACAGAGAGCCAAGCAGCAACCAGTTACGCTATTAAAAAAATAAAAATAAAGCGGAAGTCCAGGTGCAGTTTTTTCCATCAGAGCTACTTTGTGCCTTTCACGCAGATGTTTTTCTGTAAAGCTCACACTGCCACCCCATTCCCTTTGTATGCCAGTGCACCGAGGGCTAGAATGAGAAACAATATAAATTAATATCCATTGGAATGACAGCTGTTTGTGTACCTCACGTAGCCAGGGACACGTGCCTTAGAACTAAAATTGATTACTGGTAATGCTGATTAATTTCAGAAAAACAGCAGCCTTTTATTTTAGTTTTCTGGCAAGGCGACAGGCATTCTTAGCCAAGAAAAAAGATGTTACATATTTGTCTTGCAAACTCTTCAAAGATTTTCCAGCCTGATTTTCAGAGGTGTTGGGGAACCAGCAATTCCTGATAGAGTCAATGATCCTTTGATGCAATCAGCAGCTTTGAAAGCCATTGTTGCATTATCTTTAGTGCTTTGACACAATTGGGGGGGGCGTGAATTCAAGCCTCCCCAGACAAAAAGGCTAAACAAGATCTGATGAGCTGTTGCTTCTCAATATACAAGTATGAAACTCTGCAAAAAAAAACCACCAACAACACAAAAACCCCACACACATACACGCACGAACACAAAACACCGATCTAACACGATTGTACCTATAACCATAAAAAGATTTTTAATTTTGTTTTGTTCCTAATTGTCTTTTTTTCCCTGGTAAAGCAATAAGGTACTTGTCAGATGAGTGTCCAATTAGTAGCTGTAATGAGTTACAGTAATATGACGGCAGCTTCCATTCCAATTCCTTAGCAACTGTAATTGCAGAGACAGATTGCATGTTTCTCTCGCCCCTAAGAAGAAGCTGAGTTATGCCGAGTGATATTTTTAAATGAAAATCCTAATGGGCTAAACAGTAATATTCAGCTGGTCAATGACCCAGCAACAGTGTCTGTACTGGCAACCGTGGCTGACCATATACAGGCTCAATTCGGACGACACGATAGTCAATGGTGGGGTAATAATAAACTTTACAGTTGTTCAACTAGGGGGTACTCCCCACACAACGTGGTAATAAATAATCAACTGTGGTGTGGATTAGGATCGCGCTGAGTTGACTATGGCAGCATTCGGATGACACAATAGTCAAAACAACTGACGATTGTTTCCTCCACACCAGTTGTTTATTGTGTCGTCCAAATCGAGCCACAGTCAATGCTCAGAAAATTTCCCCTTTTATTAGAAGTGCAAGTCATTCACAACGATGCATCTTTAGTGCCTTTGTACGGCAGGAAGGGTGAAATAGTCCATATCCTCCCCTGTCCCACTCAAAATGACATAGGAAGCTGCCTTATACAAAGTCTGGGTTCCAATGATCATGGGCAGGAGGGAGGGGAGAAGGGAGGGGAGAAGCCATTGTGTCTTCTTCCCCTCTGCCCCTGTGCATGCTGTGCACACCCTGTCATTGACATAATTACCCATGCTGCAGTGTGGGTTGGCATGTCTTCAGAATCCAATGCATGGCATGGTGGGGTTGACTTGCAATAGGGGTGGTAGGGTGGGCACGAAGTCACCCCTCCCACACCACATGCCTCAGTGAAAAGTGCATTTTCAGGAGGCATTTGAAACATACCACATTTTCTGTCTTCCTAACAGCAGGGGGAGGGTTTTCCATGGGTGGATGCCACCACCAAGAAGGCCCGCCTTTGAAATATATTACATGGCAACATTCTGTTGGTCGCAAAGGGAGAGGCGGGCTACAAATAATAATAATAATAATAATAATAATAATAATAATAATAATAAGCAAGGAGTCCTTTGAGGATATTAATGGTTGGCTGGGTATGTATAAGGGGAAGTGGTCTGCTGGTATCTTGGTCCCAAGTTGTTTAGGGCATTGTATGTTAACAACATAAGCTTAAACAAGGCTCAGCAGCTAATTGGCAAGCAGTGGAGTTTTTTAAACAGAGGTCTTATGTTAACATAGCTGAGCACCCTAGCTGCTTCATTCTGCAGTAGTTGCAGCTTCTGAACCAGGTTCAAGGGCAGCCCTATGCTGAATGTATTACAGTAGACTAATTGTGAGGTTACCCGTGTTTGGATTGCTGTGGCTAGGCTGTCTCTATCCAGGAATGGGTGTAATTAGGCTGACCATATGAAAAAGAGGACAGGGCTCATGTAACTTTAACAGTTGTAGAGAAAAGGGAATTTCAGCCAGTGTCATTTGTATGCAATTAGTTCCTGGTGATATTCCCTCTTCATCACAACAGTTAAAGTTGCAGAGCCCTGCCTTCTTTTGTATATGGTCACTCTAGTATAGTGCCTGCAACTTTAACTGTTGTGATGAAGAGGGAATTTCATCAGGAACTAATTGCACACAAATGACACTGGCTGAAATTCCCTTTTCTCTACAACTGTTAAAGTTACATGAGCCCTGTCCTCCTTTTCATATGGTCAGCCTAGGTGTAATTGGCACACCAACCAAAGTTGGTAATGGGCACTCTAGACCACAGAGGTCATCTGGGCCCCTAGTGATAGAGATGGATCCAGGAGCACCCCCAAACTACGCACTTGCTCTTTCAGGGGGACTGCAATCCCATCCAGTACAGGCAAACAGATCAATTCCTGGACTTGGGAAACAGCCACACATAGGCTTTCTGTCTTATCAGGATTTAGCTTCAGTTTATTAGCCCTCATCCAAGCCATAATTGAATCCAGGTGACATCAGCATACAGGTGATTCCTTCCCCCAAATTTCCTAATAACCGCTCCCAGCATCTTCATATAGATATTAAATAACATTGGGAACAAGATGGTCCCCAGTGTTCAACTGCTAAGGGGCCAAGACACAGTCCTCTGATGTTATTCTTCGGACCCAACCCTGCAAGTAAGAACCAAACCACTGTAGAACAGTGCCTCCAACTCCCAATTTATGGAGGCAGTTTAGGAGGATACTGTGGCCAACAGTATTGAGAAATCAAGAAGTAACAGGGTCACATTTCCCCTGTCCCTCTCCCAAAGAAGGAAATCCATCAGGGCAATCAAGGCCATTTCTGTCCTAAAATGGGGCCTGAATCCAGACTGGAATGGATCAGATAATCAATTTCATCCAAGAGTGTGTGCTCTACCACTGAGCTATAAGCCTCATCTACAAGAATTCGGCTTTGCGCCTGGTTAGCCGATTATGCGCATATTCGCAGAAGCGCATTTACGCCTCATACCTCTGTACGAGAGGCGGAGAAGCGCATTACTGGATGACCAAAACGCGCTTTAAACTGTTTACATGCAGAGAATCGCATGTTTACACGGCAGTAAGGTGCTTTAACTCCTGCCGCAAATTAAAACTCACGGTTTAACGCGCATTTGATAATGCGCATAATCGGAGAGAAAACACGCCTCTACGCCCGATTTGCATTCCGTTCTTGTAGGGGTAAATTTTTTAATGCGCCTTGAAAGAGCTTTAAATGCCTCTTGTAGAGGCAGCCATAGTCTCTCCCTAAGGTTGGGCTACCCAACCCTTCACAGATCACCTATGTAGTTGCGCTGTAAACCAAGAGCTGGTGCATTTCAAGAGGTGTTTCTTAACGGGCAATACCCTGAGATTAATTATGCATTCAGCAGGAAAGTGCAAAAATGCATATACACATTCGCATGAAATGAATGTGCTTACTTACTGTTAAAGATTCAATCCAAATAAAGATAAGCTTTCTGAAGCTGCTTCCAAATGGAGGAGAATTAAGCAAGGGCTGGAATGAATCTCTCCCACAGAAATCAATAAGAACTTGAAAACTTAGGCTGGACTGTGCCTGAAGTCAGGATAGCAAATTTCTAAATTGATCTGGAGGCTGGAGATGTATTTTGCCATACAAAACCTGTCTACCCCACCCCAGTGCCTGTTAATCAGGATCTATACTAAAGTTGGCACCATCTAACAGTAAGAAATTCCCCAGTGATGGAGTACATGAGCTCAGGCATAGCTGGAGCATTAACATACAAAACCCAAGGAGAGATGCAGAACATTAAAATGGGAGTGAGTTCTCTCTGAACACACCCTCCAGTCTGTTTCAAGGGGGTGGGGAAGGAAGCCTCTGTTGCCTGATGCAACAGGTGTGTGTCTGTGTGTTCCTTGAGGTGGCTGGTTCCCCCAGCCAATTCCATTAATCCCCTGACAGTGCATACTTATAACAGCAGAGGGGAATGTGTATGTCCCTCCCACTGCCCAAATTGGGAGAGGAGGGGGGCATTATAGTTAGGCTGACCATATGAAAAGGAGGACAGGGCTGATGTAACTTTAACAGTTGTAGAGAAAAGGGAATTTCAACCAGTGTCATTTGTATGCAATTAGTTCCTGGTGAAATTCCCTCTTCATCACAACAGTTAAAGTTGCAGGGGCCCTGCCTTCTTTTGTATATGGTCACTCTAGTATAGTGCCTGCACCTTTAACTGTTGTGATGAAGAGGGGATTTCACCAGGGACTAATTGCATATAAATGACACTGGCTGAAATTCCCTTTTCTCTACAACTGTTAAAGTTACATGAGCCCTGTCCTCCTTTTCACATGGTCAGCCTAATTATAGTCCTCCACTACTTTTAGTAAGGTTAGGGAGGGGGGCTATACCATAAAAATAACCCTCTCCTACTTTGCCTTCCCCCTGTTTGGGCTTCCATAGGGTGACTAGATAAAATCCAGGTCAGGGCTCATGTAACTTTAACAGTTGTAGAGAAAAGGGAATTTCAGCCAGGGTCATTTGTATGCAATTAGTTCCTGGTGAAATTCCCTCTTCATCACAACAGTTAAAGGTGCAGGGGCCCTGCCTTCTTTTGTATATGGTCACTCTAGTATAGTGCCTGCACCTTTAACTGTTGTGATGAAGAGGGGATTTCACCAGGGACTAATTGCATATAAATGACACTGGCTGAAATTCCCTTTTCTCTACAACTGTTAAAGTTACATGAGCCCTGACCTGGATTTTATCTGGTCACCCTAGGCTTCCAATGTATTTATACTTTACACACACACACACACACACACACACACAGAGAGAGAGAGAGAGAGAGAGAGAGAGAAATTGAATAATCATATGTAGTCTGTAATATTAGGGGCAGAGAGGCGGGGGAGAATAGCTGCTCTCTTCCCCCCTGCCAAAAAGCTTCCTTCTACGCTTTCTCCTCTCCCCCCACATGTCTTTCCCCCTTTGTCCTGCCCCCACACTTCCCCAAAGCCCCTTACTCTTTCCAAGCTCCTGGGTCCTCCTCTGCCTTCCTCACACTCCCTTGCAGCTCAGGGACCTTCTCCGAACAGTTTTGCCTCCTTGTTTTCGCGATGCCCAGCCCTTGTTTTGCCTGGCGCCTTTTGCTTCTGCGAGTCACCCTGTGACACCACCTTGAACTCGCCCACACTCACCCAACAGACCCCTTCCCAGCTGCTGCTCTCCAAACTCCTAGTTCCAAACTCTCCACAACAACAGTTTTGGGAATGACGAGACAATTAATATGCATTCTTTCCATAGAACAGTTTAAAACAAGAAGCCAAAAAAAAAAAAACCACTACGTTTTTGCAGCGACTCCCAGTCAGAACTGCTTTGACTATTGTGAAGCAGGAAACTCTAAGAAATGGCAGCTGTAAAACATATTATAAAGTGTTTTATTCATTCCTCTCACAATGTGGCAAAAGACACTAAATACAGCTTTTCATTTGTTTTACTAAAAGCTGCCATTCCACAGTCTCTTTAATGGTAATGATCCCCAGGCTTACAATCCAACCAACACACTCGCACACACAAAACCCTTCGAAATTTATACCAACTTTGCCTGGTGAATTATGGATGACTAGATCCCACTAATGCCATGCTTCGAGAGAGTGACAGGAAAGCTGAATGCATTACATTTTTCTTCTGGATGTATTAAGAAATGAAGCACAAAGAAGAAATGGGCACATCTCTATAGAGATGGCCTCTTCCAAGGATGGCGCTAGGACTGAGGACCCTTTAGGTCAAAAATGGGCAGTCCTGATGCTCCAGGAAAGCCTTCCTCAAACTGGCACTCTCCAGATCTGCTCAAACACAACACCCATCATCCCAAGCCAGAAGTCTGCACCAGGACATTACATTGTGGATATGACACAGAGGACACTTGGAAAGTGGATACTAATAATTAAATTGCAACACCTCCAACCAATTGGTGGTGCTTAGTACTTAGCTAAGGGTGCAATCCTATGTGTGTTTAGACAGAAAAAGGTCATACAACTCCCAGCATGCCCCAGCCAGCATGGCATGCTGGGAGTTGCAGGACTATTTTTCTGTCTAAACAGGCATAGACGTGGGCCTTATGTTTCTATATCTTGTCTTGTTATTTTGTCCTGGAGTACTTGGAAAGTGCAGATCTATGATGGAGGCCTGTGTTCTTGGTTTAAGGTGGTAGATGAGCTCCTGCACGCTTTCCGGCGGCCCTGGAGAACGTGCTGCCTGCTGCGCCTTTTCCTCCGCCTTCCTCCCCCCCCTTTCCCGGGATGAAAGGGCCTCAGGATCCCGGGGAAGGGGTGGGAGGAAGGCGGAGGAAGACGCACAGCAGGCAGCACGTTCTCCAGGGCCGCTGGAGAGATTGCAAAAAGTCCCGGATCTGCTGTGGACGGGGCTTAAAATGCCCATTTCTGGAAGTGCCTTTCAAGCCTCTGCAGGAGCAAAATTTCCGGATTTGGGGGCAAATTACGGGATTTCCCCCGTATCCTTGTTTGCCCCCAGGGGAGCGGCGCGGGCATTTTAGGGCGGGAGGAGAGCAAGCCGACGGTTTCCCAGAGGTTTGCCCCCGCCTCCCCCTGGGGCCGGTCGCCCCGGATTGCCCCAGTTTTCCCAGTTAGGACCGGGAAACCCCTGGCGAGACCACACAAAAGGGTCATGTCTGAAAGCAGTACCCTAGATGGGTTTCCCAGAGTGCCTCTAGAGGGGCTCTTTTCCCCGCGGTGGCTTCGAAGCGGCTGCAGGTGATTTACATGACCTTGCCGCCACTCCGAAGCCATCTGGGGCAAAGCCCCAAAGCTCCGTTCTAAAAACGTTGGGCATTTATCCTGATTTTTTAGCTTGGAGCTAGGCGACGATGGCATTTGCAATCTGTCGCTCTTGTTCCGGAGCTTCTGGGAGGCGTGCCGCAATCTATGGCGACCACTGATTGGTCGCCATGGGCTGGGCTGGGCAGGGAAGGGTGTGGACCAGCTAGTTCCCCCCCACATTTTAAAAAGTTTTTTAAAAAACACCTTACCTTAGAAGAGGGGGCGGATGCTCCCAGGCGGGCGCCGTGGCAGCAGCAGGAAAGCCTGCTGTGGCGCTCCTTCCGCTGTAGATGGACGGAAGGAGCGCAAATGTGGTGCACGACACCTGCCGCCACTGTCACGACACCGTGAAGATGAGGGCCCAGTCTTTCCATGCACTTGTAGCCATTGTTCTCTTGTGATTGGGGTGACACACATAATAAGTCGTGCATTCAACTGTTACAGCTCTCCCCGCGGCTTCGATTTGGCAGCTGTGACATTTGAATCCGCTCCTAAGGTTTGACGCAGTCCTTTGGCAACTACCTGCCTTGGGTGGGTGGATTTCCTCTCCCTGGTTGGGCAAAAGCTAATAAACTCTCCTTCCCACCTGATTCCTTATTTTCCATAGTTCCTCCTATAGATTCTCTCCTTGGCAGTTGGAATTGCAACCTTTATTTCTGGCAAGGCTACTGTGGCTTTAACAACTTCATGGTAGGCAGGAATGCAAGAGGTAGAGATGTTCCCAGGATGAAGATGCAGAGATGGGGCCAGGCTTCACCTCTTAAACTACTTCTCTTGGGTCTGCACAGAAGTCCTGTTTGGGGGGAGGGGCAGGGCAAGATGTAGCCCTACTTGGGAGCTCTTTTCCCAATCATGGACAAATGAGCCCAAATGCTCTTGTGTAGTAGGCTGCAATCTGGAAACTTGCCTTTCATGTGAGAATGGTGGATGGGGGGGGGGAGAGAGATACCCCAGTCAGATACCCCAAAGAGGCCTCTCAAGTTGGAATACAAGAAATACAAAGAACCATGCTGGAACAGACCAAGGGTCTATCTAGTCCAGTAGTCTGTTCACACAGTGGCCAATCAGCTGTCGACCAGGAACCCACAAGCAAGGTTCTGGTGCAATAGCACCCTCCCACCCATTTCCCCCTGCAACTGGTGTACATAGGCTTACTGCCTCGGACACTGGAGGTAGCACATAGCCATCAGGACTAGTAGCTACTGACAGCCTTCTTCTCCAGGGATTTGTCCAACCCCATTTTAAAGCCTTCCAAATTGGTAGCCATCCAATTTGTTACTAGTTACTAATCACAACTGTTAAACTAGCCCTAGATTAATGTGTAATATAATCTTATTGTTGGACATACTATTTTTGCTTTATCCTGAGCCAGGTGATGGGTCCATCTAGCCCAGTACTCTCCAAGGTCTTAGGCTGACCTGCTATCGAAGATCTTTTAAACTGGAAATGGTAGGAAGCAAACCTGGGACCTTCTGTATGCAATGCATGTGTGCTACCACTGAGCCATGGCCCCTCCCCAATATGTGTTAATCGGATAGTTAAAGCATTATATCGAAGCCCAACTACACATTAAAGCTTCCAAGGAGCTTAAATTGGGGTCTGAATGGAACTCTTTTCTCTAAATGTAATTTGAAAGCACAGCCTCCTGATTCCCCTTAGGCTGGCTGAAAGTGTTACACCATAGTTTTCCTTTCAAGCTGATTCATGTGACATTTTGCTGTGGTGAGATGTGGCTTGTTACCAGGTAAATGATAATGATAAGCTTTCAATCCATGGCTACATCAACATCTGGTCACTTGGCCAATTGCCCAAACTCCAGAGCAAGCATAGCTCAACTCACTTCTGGGAGGGCCATGCTGGCAGGTGGTGAGCAACCAGCAGTGTGCTCTCTCTCTCTCTCTCTCTCTCTCTCTCTCTCTCTCTCTCTCTCTCTCTCTCTCACACACACACACACACACACACACACACACACTTACTTAATGTTCTCCACTTGCCCCGCCTCACCACATATCCCACCATATGTAACGGTTGTATACCCATATAAAGTATACATTATGGACGTTCAACTGACAATCCCCCTAGTCTGACCATATGAAAAGGAGGACAGGGCTCATGTAACTTTAACAGTTGTAGAGAAAAGGGGATTTCAGCCAGTGGCATTTGTATGCAATTAGTTCCTGGTGAAATTCCCTCTTCATCACAACAGTTAAAGTTGTAGGGGCCCTGCCTTCTTTTGTATATGGTCACTCTAGTATAGTGCCTGCAACTTTGACTGTTGTGATGAAGAGGGAATATCACCAGGAACTCATTGCATACAAATGACCCTGGCTGAAATTCCCTTTTCTCTACAACTGTTAAAGTTACATGAGCCCTGACCTGGGTTTTATCTGGTCAGCCTAGGTATTGCCCCCAGACCAGCAGGAGCTTGGGCCCTTGGTTGTGATGGCTTCAGGTCCATCCCTGTCAGAAGGAGGGGACTCCGCCTCTGAGGCAGAGGCTAAACAATTCTCTGGCCCCCAGGAGTGTCCTCTCCTCAAGCTACAGGCTAGTAGGGCTCCTGGGAGAAGCAGTGCTCGCAGAGAGGGACTTCTCAGGAGAAAGTGATTACTTTGGAGTGGGGTCCTGAACAGAAAGCTGTGTTTACTGCAGCTGAACTCTGGGTGGGGCTCAGCAGGCTTTGGGGTTAAAAGTAGGGTGACTGGATGAAAAGGATAGAGCTCCTCTATCTTTAACAGTTGCATAGAAAAGGAAATTTCAGCAGGTGTCATTTGTATATATGCAGAACCTGATAAAATTCCCTCTTCATCACAAAAGTGAAAACTGCAGGAGCCCTGCCCTGTTTTGTATCTGATCAAGAGGTCACGATCCCGCAGCTTTCACTGTTGTGATGAAGAGGAAATTTCACCAGGTGCTGCATGCATACAAATGACACCTGCTGAAATTCCCTTTTCTATGCAACTGTTAGATACAGGAGCCCTGTCCTCCTTTACATATGGTCACCCTAGTTAAACAGCTTCGCTGTAGACCTATTCAGAGTTGCGACAACACCATTCTTCCAGCTCCTGTGCCATGTATCTTGCCTCCTCAACCTTGTCTTGTGATTGATGCTCTGTGTTGCTGGCCTTTTGACTCCCTATCTACTCTGCCTCGGGACTGCATAATGTACTTAACTGGCTGCCTGTACTTTGACCTCTGCTTATTATTTGGACCACTCCTGTCTTAAGTTGGAACCCCATGGGACAGAAACCTGTGTGCTTGAATGTTTGCTGGCTTTGTTGCATTGCTTCTGTGTTAGCCCTGTATTCAGAGTGTGCTGTAGTCAAAGCAGGACAGTGTGCCTACTCCTCCCACTGACATTGGAAGCAGCCTTGTACTGGTCCATCTAACCCAGTATTGCTGGCACTGACTGGCAACTGCTCTTCAGGATGTTAGGAAGGCTCCTACCTGGCCATGCCATGGAACCTGGGGCCTTTCCATGCAAATCAAAGCTTCTCCTCCACCACATATTTGATGGCCACACATCCATCCGCCTTCTGTGCATTTGGCATATGTGAGAATGGGTTCTGTACTTGTACTGATGTATCCCCATAGTGTTCCTCCACTGTTCTTTGAATGGGTGGGTGGGTGCTCATGTGAAGGGGTCTTGTATACCTCTTTCATGATATTACTTTCTCTTTTCTAAGATCAGTTTAAAAAGAGCACATAAGATAGGATGAAGATAACACCCCTCTGAAATTATTCAAGAAATGTATTGTGCCACGGATAAACCGTCATACTGCCTGCCAAGGGATTTATGCAACAACATACAACTTAGACTGTCTGGGAGGGAGGCAGTATTCAAAGCTGACTCCCAACTTTTTCTGTCTTTGCTCTTTCTATAGGGTCCCGATAGATGTATATGTTCTGATATATGGGCACATCGATGCGCCTGAGCCTGTAAGTAACCTGTGGATCAGTGTGAATTGCATTTTATTTCTTATGGGGGGGACTGGAGCTTTTGAAATTACTTAAATATTTTCAATGCATTGATAAATATTATGAGATGCCACGTTTGGGGATTTAAATTTGCCTAGACATCGGCCTTTCTTAAAAAGAAAAAAATATATCAGTGGGAGGAGCTTCTGCACTGGAAAAAGTGGAACGTAAGACAGGTGTCATGGTGAGTGCTTGGTGACCCATCTCTGTTAAACATCCTAAGGAAAGGAGACCATTCAGGGCGTCGGATGTGTATTTGCATGTCATGCGTAGTTCAGCCTGATGCCTTCCAAATGTTTTTGGCTTCAATTCCCATCAGTCTCAGCCAGTATGGCCAATGGTCAGGAATGCTGGGAATTGTAATCCAAGACATCTGGAAGGCACCAGATTGGGGAAGGTTAAAAAAGAGATGGCATTTTAACAGGGCAATCCCATGTACGTCTACCCCCAAATCAATCCCTCTGGCTTCAGTTGAGCTAACTCCCATGCAGATGGTACAGGATTGCAGTGCAAGAGGGTGAGACGATTAGCCAAGTCCTAGGGCAGTATACCTCTGGTTTTCAGGTGCTGGGGAGAGGCAGGAGGAGAAAGCCTTCATGCCCTGCTAGTAATCAAGCTCAGCAATTTATCCTCTGTAGCATGTTTTCTGGTATGCGTGTGATGAACCTCTGTGTGTGTTATGCAGCATCTATACCAAACTTTTCTGGAATTTGATCATTCCCCTCCTGGGACCCGTCGCTTTCTTCCTCCTTTTTCGCAATCTCTGTGACATTGTGTTCCATGCTGAGAAATCGCCTCCAAGCAAACTGGATCAAGAAATTATCAGCTGCATGATCTGAGTAACTGCGAAAGTGAGGGTTGCCCTTCACAACAACCAAACGTCTTTCCTTGGGTGTCATTTCAGCCAGGGTTTGAGTGGGGAGTGAAGGTGGGGGGCAGGAGTTTGGTGAGGGAAAGAGCAAGATTATCATAGGAAAAGTTTAGCTTTAAAAGAGAAAGAGAAACTCATGGCAATCACTGGTTTCTGATCATGATGCCTTTAGACTACATCCAGAATCAGAGGCAACAAAATACCAGTCACTGGGAAACAAGAGCAGGGGAGGGGCCCCTCGTGTCCTGTTTGGGCTTCCCAAAGGCATATCGGAAATTGGTCACTGTGGAAAACAGGGTCCTAAATAATCAGACCTATGTAGCCTAAAATGGCACCAGAGACCCTTTTGCTTTTTGCCTGTAAGAACCCCTGGGCTAGGGGGCTGAGGAGCCAAGGGCTCTTATGGGCAAAGAGCTCTGAGACCTGTATATTATATCATTTGCAAAATTCTGGACTGGAGCAGATGCACAGCCCACAATGAATGATGTACCATGACAATATATCACTATAGCATTTAAATTGAAATGAACTGTAAAGCACACACACACACACACACACACACACTAAAACAAAAAACAGAGGGTACCTCTTCACGGGCACTTTGCCTCGTGGTGGCTTCAAAATGGTGGCACTTGGGTTTACATGACGCTGCCGCCAATTCGAAGCAATCTAGGGGCAAAGGCACTTTGCTCGACACTAATAAAGTCGGGCATTTAGCCTGACTTTTTTCAGAGCGGAGCGGGCTGGGCAGGGAAGGGAAGGGGGTGGAGTGGCGAGCCATAAGCTTGCTGCACCGCCTCTGCTGTCCTCCCCCACAATTTTTTTTTTTAAAAATTAAAAAGTCATGTACCTTAGAGTAGGTGGGCCGCCCCTCCAGCCGCCCCTCCAGCCACCCCTCCAGCTGATGTTGGGCAGGCGAGGGTGCGGTGGCGGCAGAAAAAGCTGCAGCGGTGCTCCTGCCATGAAGACTGGCGGCAGGAGCGGCAATGCACAGCACACCGGCTGCCGCTGCACGCTGGAAGACAGATGACAGGGTGTTTGTATCCTGTCCCCACCCCCTCCCTGAAGCTAGTTTTGAAAGAGGGGATTTCTCTTGTATTCAAAGCCTGTTTGACCAGCGGCCTAGTACAAACACAATGTTTTTAACTAGTTAGTGCGAAAAGAGATTTGTTGCCTTAATTCTGGACAAGGCTGCAAATGTTCATTGAAACCATGATTTTTCTTCCCAACCTATGTCTTGCCCCTGGAAGGCATGACGTTGTGGCCAGAGAGACTGGATAGACAGAGAAACTGCCTAAATCAGGGTTTGCTTTGCTTTGGGGAGATGCTAACCTTGAACTGTAATGAATGGTCTTGTGTCCTAGGGTGTATTAGACCTCTGAAATGTTGGAGAACTCTTGGGCAAGAATAGACAACATCCATTGTGGTCCCAGTCACCTTCCTTGGTGCCCACCAAAGCACCCTATTCCTCCCAGTTTGTATTCTATCTAAACAATCTTTTCATGTTTTCTTACGGGTCACTAGGATTGCTTCAAAGCAAAGTGGGAGCCTGTAGCTGCTGCTATCTTAATTTCCCACGAATACCTTTGGGCAGGTTACTTGTCCTCGTTACTATCTATGACCACCCTTGGAAGTCATTTTATGGTTGTGCCCGGAACAATTTCTCAGATTTCCAGATGTGCCTGTGGGCCCACAAGGTTGCCTTCCCCTGCTCTTGGCGATCACATTTTAGTAATGGGCATGAGCAAAAGGGCAGGGCCAAAATACAAAATATACCACCATATTTTATCTTAAAGCTCTTACTGCCAGTAAGTAAGCCACAGGAAAGGCATTTCAACCTTTTAGAAAGGAGGAAACCCTGCACAAAAGCCAGGAAACCATCAATGATTGGCAGTCAGGAAAAGGGGTGGAGCCAGAAGGTCCATCTTGGAAACCCAACAGGGCTGCATTGGACTCTAGGTGAGTTGGATTTGGAACATGGGTCTGAGATTCAACACCCATCCTAGTTTGTGGCTCATCGTTAATCATGGCTTAGGTATGCTTAACCCTTGCTTAGAGGACTCAAACATAACATGTTTCTAGCTCGCCACTGTTAAAACAGGCCTTTGGTTAGACAGACCTTTGGTCTCATGGACAAAAAGGGTGTGTGTGTGTGTGTGTGTGTGTGTGTGTGTGTGTGTGTGTTCCATGAGAAGTGTAGGCTCTTCAAAAATACTTTCAGGGCACAATCCTATGCATGTTTACACGCAAAAAAGTCCTATAACTCCCAGCATGCCCCAGCCAGCTTAGAATTCCCAGCATGCCCCCCATGCTGGCAGGGGAACACTGGAAACTGAAGACTGGCTTGGGAATGCTGGGAGTCGTAGGACTTTTTCCTGTCTAAATATGCACAGGATTGTGCTTTAAAAACTCTCTTAAAGAATATTGTCTGCCTTCAACCAATACTGAAATGAGTTTCAGCAGTCAATTAATGCACTTATTGTCAATAGGACACATTGGGCCTTGTGTTCTGCTAACGGGGTGGGCATTTCATAATCTTTTCTAGCAACATGTATGGAATGATTTCCCAATAATGGCTATGCATTCTGTGAGTGTAGTAAGATGAAAATATATTCCAAAATGTGTGTAAATATTGGGAAGCTGAGAGGTCGCAAACTAAAACATGACTAAATGTAGGTGGTGAGGAGAAGGTGGCTGAAACGTACATAGATCTTCTTGCCAGGGCTTATCAAATGGAGAGTCAAAACACTGCAAATCACACTTTTAAAAAAAAACAAAAGGGAGGAGGTGGAGAAACAGGAGGGGGGTGAGAGGAAAAATCGCTTCTGGACGGAGAATTTATTTGCTAAGTTTCAGGCAGGAGGGAGATGAAATATCCCTGTGATAATTTGGTTTAGGGATCTATTTTTATGGCAGTGTTTATAACAGAACCGCTGGCAGAAAAATAAATATCAAATAAAATACTGTGCAGACCTCCTGGCACTTAGTTGTCTACCCCTGGACTCCAAAACGGGGTGGGTTGACTCATGGAATGCTGAAAAAGACCGTGAAATGTGCAATGCGCTTTGAAGACCACAACTAAATAAAATGTAGCCCTGTTCCTTCCAAGAAACTCAGCAGAAAATGAAAGATTGTTTATACACATGAATATTGGTTATAAGACCTCTCTCTAGCAATCTGTATTGCTTGGGCGCCTGTGACTCTTTCAAGCTTTCAGTTCTGTGTCACTTTGTGGCTCCCACTATCATTTTAGGAGCAATGGTATGTTGAGGGACGTGGTACGTAAACATTTTAACAGTGCAATCTTATGCATGTTTAGAAAAGAACAAAGTCCTGCAACTCCCAGCATTCTCCAGCCAGCCAAGCTGCCTGAGGGATGCTGGAAATTGTAGGACTTTTTTTTCCTATCTAAATATGAGTAGGATTGCAACTTAGGTCTCATTCATTTTTCCACCAACGTTGCCTTTGTTCAGCGGACAGCAACATTTCCTCCCCTTTTTCTTTATTTCCCTTTTTTAAATGTCCTCAGACCATTCATTGGATCCACACTTAAATACACTTTTTTTTAAAAAAAAGAACTTTATGCAGAAAAAGAATTTTAAACTACAGGCCCATTGAATAATCTGGGAGCGTTTGATGATGCAGAGTTGCTGAAGTCAAGCAGGTGAGGATAAACAATACATATAAAAACATATTCAATAATTAGAAATACTGATTCCTAAGCATTCCCTTTCAAAATGCATATTTCTAAATGTATTTTAATACATTGTTTGAGCTGAAAACTACATCAGGATAGTCAGGAAATGCAAAATCTGGTGAATAACTAAGTTCTGATCTGCATATTAGCCCGGGAGGTGCAGATCAGGCCAGTTCATAGAGAATTCACAAAGATTCAATTCCTCCAGCAGATCTGCAACATGGACCAGATCTATTATTATTATTATTATTATTATTATTATTATTATTATTATTATTGTTATTATTTACATTTATATACCGCCCCATAACCGAAGCTCTCTGGGTGGTTTACAAAAATTAAAAGATTGAACATTAAAAAGTCTATTAAAAAGCCAGTCTACCACCTGGATGGGAAACCGCCGGATCCCCTGTAAGTGTGGGAGATTATAATAAATGACCGTTTTTGAAAGTTTTAGTGTAAAGCAGAATTATGTACTACTAACTCTTGATGATATGCTCAATATTTCGCTCCCCCCCCCACTTTAATCCATTGCAAGGAGTGTGACGTGTTCCTTTCCAGAAGCCAGTCCTGTGCTGTAAAGCCCCTGCAAGATGGGCAGCTTGCTCTGGTCAATGCCAGGCAATACTGACAGCAAGGTGATCTGCGGGAAAGGTCAGGCACAAATGCAGGCTTCACACTGGGCAATTCTTGCAATTCCAGCAAATGCTAACGGTTGTTGCTGTTTGTGGCAGGGAGTGTGAGTGGCGGCAAAGATTTTCTTTTCAACTTGTCCTTTCGTTGTAGCTTCAGTAAACACTGCTGAGGGGTGGTGGGAGGAGAGGAAAAATGTGGAACTCAGAAATCTCATCAAAGGTGCCCTGAATGTCAGGAGCTGTTGCCATATAATTAATGAAGTGTAATTTCCTCGTTCAAGCCATCAAGAATAAATAGCATACCCTCCAACATTTCGCAGATGAAAATAGGGACAGTTTTCTAATGCTCCTGTTTGCATGCGATAGATCGCTGCTTGTAGCCGCTATGGTTAGAGTGTTGGGCTGGAACCAGTGGAGGCAGGCGGCCCCCATATAAGTAGGGCTGTGAATCTGTTCTGGGTTTCAGGCAGAACGCTAAAGGAGCTGTCCAAGGTGCTGGACCCAATCCCCAATAGGCCAAGTACCTTGGATAGCCCCTTCAGAGTTCTGACTTTATCTGATTGAAACCCAGAGCGAATCCACCCCCTCCCTGATATCAGAGCCACCATTTTCCACTGGCTGCAACTGAGGGAGATCTGGGTTCTAATCCCCACTCAGCCATGAAGCTCATGAGGTGGCCTTAGGCCGTCCTTTTATCTCAGCCTAATCTACCACACATGGTTGTTGAACACCTGCCCCCAATGGGTTCTCCGTAATGGCTGTGTGTCAAGCTGGACGAAGGTCTCCAGGGAATGCAACGGGGCTCAACATTGTTCAACATTTTAAAAAATAATAATAAATGACTTGGATGAGGATTTGGAAGAAATGCTAATCAAATGTGCAGATGACCTAAAGCTGGGAGGGATAGCGAACACCATAGAAGAGAGGATCAGGATTCAAAATGGTATTTACAAGCTGTAACATTGGGCTGATACAAATAAATTTAAAGTTGACAGAGATAAATGTAAAGTCCTTTATTTAGAGGGGGAAATGAAAGGCACACATATAGACCTGGCTTGACATGCGAGAAGGCTCTACCTATCCAAGTTGATCTTGCATGAGCCAGCAGGGCTAATCAACTGTGAAAAAAAGCTAATGTGATCTTCGGTTGCATTAATAGAAGCATAGTATCCATATATGGAGAAGTAATAGTTCCACTTGATTCTGTATTGATCAGGCGACGTCTGGAATATTGTGTCCTTTTTAAGAAGGAGATTGACAAACTAGAGTGTGTCCAGAGGAGGGTCTGGAAACCATATCCTATGAAGAATGATGGAAAGTGCTGAGTATGTTTCGCTTGGAGGGGAAAAATTAATGGGAGGCGTGATAGCAGTCTTCAAATATTTGAGGGCCTGTCATGTAGAAGGTAAAGTAAACATGGGTTCTGTTGCTCTGGAGGGTAGGGCTAGAGCCCAATGGATGGAAATGGCAAAGAAACAGATTTTGGCTAAATACCTGGAGAAACTTCTTAACAGGGAAAAAGCTGTTTGGCAGTGGAGCAGATTGCCTTGGGAGGTGATGGGATCTCCTGCACTGGAGGTCTACAAGCAGAGAGGCTGGATGGCCCTCGGACTGGGATGCTGCTGTTGCAGGGTCCGTTCACTGAGCAGGTGGTTAGACTAGATGAAATGCAAGGTCCCATTGCAACTCTATAATTCCATGCATCATGTACGCCTCTTCGAAAGAAAGGCAAGCTATAAAGTTTATTAATTAATTAACCCCTGCTTAATTATGCATTGCTGTATTAATTTTATTTACACTACCCTGTCTGGCAGTGATTTAACAGCCAAGATGGTATTTGCTCTTTTGGTTAAAGATAAGTGACAAATACATATAATATCATGTCACAAACAATTCAGAAAATGTCTCTCCCAAATTTACATTGGGCCCCACCTCTCTGAGTTCTTGTTGACATATGCAATGAAAGGAAGCCACATTGCAGTAAACACACCCTGAGTCTCAAATCTTCTCATGATCCTACTTTTATGAATTCATTTCTCTGCTAAGGAATACACTCTGTCCACCTACCTCTGTTTCGAGAGGCTTTCACCCATTTTCCACTGGGCAGCCGCTTCCATTTGGCAGGCAACAGCCAAAAGAAGTCTCATCAAGTCTTTGTGAAACACATTTTTGTTTTCATGAATGAAAACAGACAAAACCGGCACACCACAAAAATGAACCATTTGTCTCGTCATTTCACTAAGCACCCAAAGTACATTCGACCAAAACTAGGCAAAGAAGCCACATATGTATCAACATATTCCTTTTGCCAACATACCTGGGACAACCCAGGATTAATCCTAGACAGCTTAACAGGGGGCAAGCGCCAGCGCGGTACAGGTTTCAAAGCTGCTTCCTTGACTTGCACTGAATGTACTGGATGTTGTTGTACCCTATTAAGTTAACTGAAAAATTCAAAAGAAAAGAAACCTGTAATGGGCTGACGACATGGTCTCACAATTCAAAATATGCCTTAGAAACTGCAGTGTGTGAAAGGGGGGGCTGTGCACCGCATGACACTTTAGGGTTCATGCTCATACATTTATGCGCATGCACACTAGAGTTAAGATGCATCCATCTCACCCAACAAGAGATTTAACTAGAGACCATGGTGAGCAATCAAAATCCTGAAGAATTGACCACTGGAGTAACTGGCACTAACAAAATGTTTACACACCATTGCCAAATGGCAAAAATAGAGACAAAATGTAAGATTGCATCTATCCATCTATCATCTAAAAGAGAAAGAAGGGAAGACAGGTAGACATTTCCTGAAAATTGGGACATTGGGATTGTATGAAATAGCCTGCCTCTTGCCTGGGACAAATACATAGATGTGTGGACCAGCTGGCCAGTACTTATATATTTGGATGGGCTAATAATTTCTGGGGACTAATTTGCTAATCCTGTCAAGCCCCTATTTCAGGCTTTCCTCCTCCAAGGAATGTAGTGCATTTTGAACACAAGGAAAACCTCACTCTGCCTGTCTCTGCCAGGAGGGAAAGGAGAGCAGGGGGGAAAAACTGTAGTGATAAAGCTATGAGACACCAGCTGCTGCATAATAAAAAGTGGAACCAGAAGGGAAACACCATCCATTTAGATCCCTTATCACAGAGAGGTCAGTAGCAGGCTGCGTACTGAGTCTCTCCCTTCCTTAGAATTCAATTTTCTACATTTCAGATCCTAGGGCTATTTCTTGCCAAGGGCCCTGGCCTTGTGTGGAGTGTAATTAATAGTTGCTGAAGATCCATCTCCTGTCTGAGGTTCTCCTCTCTCTGTTTCTCCCTCCCCCTTCCCTCTACCCCCCCCTGCCCCCATCCCCGCCCATGCATTCCATTCACTGGTGTAAAACATCCGTTTACAATCATGCCACAGAGGGGGTTTTCTTCTCTGCTTAATGTAGCCACCCAGTAGGGATCCCAGCAAACATGAAAGTGGCTGAAGGGACCCTTTAATGAAGTTAACCTGCTGGAACCAAGAGAGAGGTTGGGATGAAATGCACCTTGAAAAGCCTTAGATTATACAGAAGCTGCTTTAAAAAAAGAAAAGAAAAAGATCCATCGCCTCCTTTTATACTGCTGAGGTATTGAGAGAAATAATATTGGCACCTTTATATTCAGTCTCATTGAGTTCGCTTGCTGAGGTCTGAAAGCTTTTTTTGTTATGAAGTCTGAAGGGGAGGCTTCTCTCTCTCTCTCTCTCTCTCTCTCTCTCTCTCTCTCTCTCTCTGAAGCAGCTTTCGAAAGATTTAAACCTTCTCAGTTCAGCAGTGCTTAATTCCCTTCCTCTAATATGATTGTGTATTTCAACGTGATTCATTTGTGTGTGTGTGTATGTGTGTTTTATTTCTGTAGCTGATCATTTGTTTTCACTTCACGGGTTTCATCTTTCTCTCTCTCTCTCTCATCATCTGATCTTTCTGTAGATTTCCCCCTACCGTTTTTTTATTACCTTTTCCCCTCTATTTGCCTTGTTTCTCTCTTCTTTGATAGTCCCTTCCTTTTACCCATCATCTCGCTGTGTTCTTTATTTTCCAACTGCATTCTTCCGCTCTTACTCTTTTCTGGTCACAGCTGCCCCCTGATGGTTTCCAGGCACATTACAGCTTCAAAGTAATTGTGCGGAGCTGGGTGGGGGAGAAAGCTATACCTGCCATGGATTTATAATGATTCTGATTGATCCGAATGGGAGGCAGGGAGGCACTGCATTCAGATGTGTTTTAAAAGATAACACTATCTTAATTTTTTTTCTTGCCTTGCAAACATTGCTATAAAGGAGGAAAACACACTTGTCCTGGAGTGACATCTGGAAGAAGAGACTCAGGGCATCCAAAATCCATGAAGTCACTACTGGCTAGTCCAACCTGGTGCCTTCCAAAGATTTTGGGATTCAACTCTCACCAGCCCCATCCAACATAACCAATGGTAAGGAATGCTGGGAGTTGTAATCCAAAGCACCTGGGGGGCACCAGGTTGGGAATTAACATGGATAATAGTAATCCAGGTTCCCCCTTCATCTATGAAGCTCATCACTGTCTCTCCGTCTAACATTAAAATTGTGCGGCTACAAATGCCACTCTAAACTTCTTGGAGCAAGTGTGAGACATACATGTAAACTATATATATATATATATATATATATATATATATATATAGCTGATGTAGCATGGGGTTAGAAGAAGTCCCTGGGTTGATTCCTACATCATCTGGTGGCCTTAGGCAAGCCATCTGCAATATGAGGATAATTGTTTTGGCCAACCTTACAGGGTTGTTGAAAGGAGCCCAACCTGCTAATATATGTGAAGTGCTTTGAACAGCCTGCTATATAGATGCTAGGAATAATGACTGATTATGTCACAATGAAGCTGGTTAAACATCAAGATAAAGGGAGTCTACGATGTTTCATTTCTTTTAGTTGTAATTTAAAACAAAGTAACTACGACCAGCTAAAACTTTATATGAACCATATTATATGAACCATAATATCGCATCCACACACTGACAAAATAACATCAGATGGGCTTTTTTTCAGATGTATTTTGCAAAAACACAATAAAGGCAATGAAATGAAAAGTGGTCCAAATGCCTTGACACACAGAATTGGCACGTTGACATGTTTCTGAACCAGCCCCGCCCCTTATACACATATTTGACTGACAGTGCCACAAACTGTGTAGCATGCAGACTGGAAAGGAAGAGGGGCTATTAGTTTGAGCGACTCTGAAGCCTCTTGGGTGCCAAAAGGTTATCTTTTTTCTAGTCTCCTCTCCCCCTGCCCAGTTTCTCCCTCTTTCCAAACACACAGCTATTGTTTTCACATTGGACCAATGGGCTTCCCACCCAAGGTGCAAATTAAGCTAACAGCAGTTTGCAAGTTTAGGGGAACAGTATTTCGGGAAACCTCTATTCAACAACAGTATCTTTAGGCTTACCTCTTCCCAAGTGTTGAGATCTGACCCTGTCTAAGTAGGAATTTGCTGGACATGATCTGTCATTACCATTTTGTTACAGAATATGCTGAGGCGTGGTTGCGTTTGGCCAAGGGGAACAGGTTATTATATTGCAAGGGTGGACATTTTTCTCCCATGGATTATCCTCCACCCACCCACCCATGCACCACACTCTTGGGCACCATGCACTCTCCAGGGTGCTTGGAAGAAAGTAGCAGTTTGCTGCCAAAATTCGGGACAATTTAGCATCTTCTCAAGGTAGATTGGACAGCTTTAGCACTCTGGAGCAGCAACGGAGCACAAGAAGGGTCTTAGCATGAAAATTGTCCAATTTAGCTTGAGAACAAGCTAAATCGGTCCCTTTTAACACTCGGTAGCACTAAAATTGCCCATTCCCCCCCCCCCGGCCATCCAATTTGGCAGCATGCCGCAGGCGGTGCCCACCCCTATTATTATTAAGTGGTTGCCGTATTGACACACACTAGTTATTTATTTTATTAATTGCATTTACATCCTGCCTTTCCTCCAAGGAACTCCAGGTGATGTGCATGGTTCTTCCCCACCATGTTATCCTTACAATAACCCTGTGAGGTAGGTTACTGTGAGAGAGAGCAACTAGCCTAAGGTCACTCAGTGAGCTTCATGGCTGAGCGGCGATTTGAACCTGCACTCTAACCACTACACCACGCTATACCAGGATGTGGTTGGTGTGTGTGTGTCAAAATTACTAAGGTTATGTCTTTTATAGGATCAGGTTCAGCTGATGTTAGAGTTGGGCAAACTTGAGTCATGAGTCCAATTCGATTCATAATTGACCCGCTGAAATTAGATTAAAAGGTTGTCTGCTGGACACCCAAAATTTATTTGCTTTTAAAATGGGCCAACTACAAATCAGCAAGGACTCTACACCTCAGTGTGCTCTCAGTGATGGAGCATAAGGGGCCATCAATGTTTCCCTGCGCCCCTCTTGCAGCCTGTGTCGGCTACACGCCAGGGTGTCCAAGGCCTAAATGCACCCTGAGCTTTTCTTGGCCTGCGTGGGTTCTTTCTGATGCCCCTGAAGTGAGTGTAGTCATGAGAATGGGCTCCATCCTAGTCAAGAGGGGAACAGGCTGAAGATAAGAACCTAGTTTGGTGTCATTAAGGCCCAACAATGTGTTGGGACCAACCAAAAGTAGACTCCCTCAACCTATCCTCCAGGTTAGTCATTTATGGAATTCAGTAACCAGGCGTGCTCTTTTAAATTGTTTTAGTTATATGTTCTTGTGTGCGATATCTATGTTGTGAATGGCTCCATACTTTATATAATGCATTTTAATGGTTTTTAATTTTTGTGAACTGCCCAGAGAGCTTCGGCTATGGGGCGGTATAGAAATGTAATAAATGAAATGAACGAGTCCTTTATCTGAAGGGCAGGTGCAGGATCATACTGTATTTGAAGGCATTGTCCATTTGAAGGGCTGCCCGGTCTAATTCCCTTTCAAAGATAAACAACTATAAGAACTGTTGCCCATCAATGGTTAGTACCTTGGCACAAGGCTGAACAGGCAGGCATATAGGTCCCCTGGTCACAGTCTTCCACACCATGGTGAGATATACTATAATTCTATTGAAATTATAATTATTTTTAAATTTGCATCTATACATATAAAATAGCATATGAAAATGTTATACAAATCAGTCTCCTCTTTTGTCCTCTTTTTTTGTTGATTCATAAATCCCCCTACTGTGCTATCTTTCAAGTTACCCAGAGCTCTTCATCAGAAAGTTTCCAGTCATTTTGCAATTTACCACCAGCCCAGAGTGAGTAACGTTTGTTTTATGTTGTCTTTCTGGGTGAGTTGTTTATCAGCGTCTCTGTTCAGGCTGCCCGGAATATGAATACATGCAGATGGGTGGGCTGCCTGGTAACATGTTTGACCTTATCTGCTTTTCGTTTCGTTTCGTTTATACGTATCTGCTTCAGTGGTCCTATGTCGCCAGATTCTCCTGAAAATGGTATTACCTTACATGTTGTGTTATGATCTATATGTGTTTAGTGGAGGAACTCTGCATTTCAGATCTTATTTCATAAGCAGAGGCTGCTGATACTTCACTCACATAATGCGCTCAAGGTTAGATGATGACTTGAAACCCATAATTTTGCCATTGGCTTATTGCCATGTGCTCTTGCCACGACGTTATTATCGGTTGCTTGCCAGAAGGAGACATTCTGCTCAGTGCATTTTTGTGGCCAAATGAATCTGCGTTTGGCTTTCTGGAGTGCTTATTCCAGCCCTGCCATTTTGTTTGCTGCTTTGGGATGATGCCAGGGGGTCTGGGACAGAAGCAACGCATTGTGATGTGAGAGCAGTAAAAAGGGCACAGTTTATCTGAGCTCAGTGGCCTTAAAAACACAAGGTATTCTTGATTTTTTTTAAAAAATAGATAATGCCTCTGCCTGAATTTATTTTACATGTTTAATGCGCAGTTAAAACGTTGCTCGGAGCCCCATTGTGAAATCTTGGGATACGTATGTAACACATAAAGAAAAGCCACTTAGTTGGGTGGGAAGAGAGGACTCCTTCCCACTTTCTTCTCTCACTCCACAAGTTCCAGTTCTTTGCCCTATGCTTCCAGTCCAGCTTCTCCGTCCCTCCTTGTTCCTGTATGGACCACCAGTGTCACTGCTTGGAGAGGTACCCTGTGAAACATATCCCATGGTGCATCGGCCAAGCCCTCCTGCTCTGCGCTGCCTCCACTGCTACATCAGGGGAACAAGTAGGGGCAAAGAAAGACCTTCTGTAGGGAGTTTGCCTCATGTGGTGGTGGCAGCACCACTGGTGAGGCTCTAGGCCAGGCTTCCCCCAAACTAGTGCCCTGCAGATATGTTTGGCTACAATTCCCAGCTTTCCAAGCCATCCATGCAATTGTTGTTTCCTAGGCCTTTCAGGACAGCAGTATTCCTCTGAGCACAGCTGCAGCCTCATGGGCCGAGCGAGGAAAGAAAGGAAGGCCTCCTCCATCACTGATACAGTTGCTTTGCAATGGCATCCATCTCTTGGTTGCTCAAGAGGGTGACCGAGATATTTTAGGCACTTCCATATACAAGACAAGGATTAGAGCCAGTTCCACAAATACAGCTTTCGGTCTACGTCGTGAGGTCAACAGAGTGGCATCGTTCAGAAAAAAAGTTTGTTGCACCACCATAGTAAGGAAGATTACTGCAGCTTCTTAAGAGACAGGACGAAAGGAAAGGTGAGATATTGGAAGAAGAAATCCTTTCTGTCAAGACGGGAACAGAGAATAATGGGGGGAAATAGGTTCCATATATGAAGATCATTGGGCCCCTTCCCCAGTGAAAGGAAATTCCATCCCAGGCAAACTCCAGCCAGGATTTCATCTGTGAAATTATTCCAACCAAATTTAATGCAGATGGTGAAGTAAACAAACTATTAAAGAGCAATTAAATTACAGATTGACCTATTTTCCATGAGGTTTTATGGATGTTTCTCATATACTGAGATGGGGAGGTGGGGGAAGGAGACAACCAGTTCCAGTAGTGTGTTGAGAACATTTGCAGAGCCATTAAATTCCAGTGAAAAACAATATGAATGGACCAGTCTTCTCTACTCTTTGTAAGTGGAGTTTCTGCTGATGTCAGTGGGAAGGATGGATGAAGCCTGATTGGCCCCAGGAGTGGGATTGCATCTCCTTCATCTGTAGGCATGTTGATTCCAAGTCAAAGCAGCTATGTTCTAGATACTGGCAAAGGACCTAGCTCTGAACAGCCCACAAAGAAGACACATACCGGTCTAATGCAGATGGCCCTTTCATTCTATAATAGATGATGTCCTCCAGCCACAGCTGTTCTTCTTCTGCGATTCCTCTTGCAAGGATTCCCATGTGGAATCTGGCACAGAAATTAGATTCCAGAGAAACTGAGTTCTCAGTCTGTAAAGATGACTCCATAATTCCCATAGCCGTCGAGAGAGATATTTGGGGGGAGATGCTAGCAGTTGCATATTGTGGGGAGGGTCAGAGCATCTGTATTGCTTTTCTTCTCCAATTCCCTCTTGAAGGACTAATCTGTTCCTTCCCATATGCCATTACGTTTTTTCTCAATTATTACTACTGTTTATCTCCTGTCACCACCTTGCTACTTGCCCAAAATTCTGCAGATTCTAAATTCTGCCCTTCTCCCAAAAGTAGCATTCACACACACACACACAAACTGAATGTGTTCATTGAACAAGATAAATTTGCCTAATGGTATTACCAATGTTCATGTCGCATTTGGGTGCAGAAGGTGTAGTTTCAAAACAGAATGTGAACTGGAAGAGCCCAAACTCATTGGTTCAGCACCTTCTCTGTATCCAAAAAGCCCCAGGCTTAATCCCTCGCATCTCCAATTTAAAAACAAACAAAAATAAAATAAAAATCTGGCGATGGAACAACTCCTATTTGGGAGCCACCCTTAGTCAGAGTAGACCTGTCTAGGTTGGCCAGCAGTCTCCCTTGACATAAAGCAGCGTTATATAAATAGCCTTGCAAAGAATACGTGATCAATTTCAACCAGGGGTGAGGCAACCTGTTTTCCCCTACAGCTCCCATGATCCCTATGCTGGCTAGGGCTGATGGAAGTTGCAGGCCAAAACATCCGGAGGGCCCCAAATTGTCCACCCCTGGTTGAAAGAAAGAAATGGCTGCGCTGTGGCTCCTTAGAGTCCAGGTGTTCAGTGGCTGCTGTGTGTGTTGAGCTCTTCATTTACAGCAGCCTTCCCAAACTGGTGCCCTCTGGATTGGCCACACAGGATTGGCCTGCTGGGAGATGCAGCCCAACTCCTGGAGAGCACCAGGTTGAGGAAGGTTGATGTACAATCACTTTCCACATGAGATTTGTTTTCTGTCTGACCACGGTGGCATGGTAAGGATGTCTGCTTAAAACAGGGATGGGGAACCTTTTTCTGTTGAAGGCAGCATTCCCTCAGGAGTAATCTGTCGGGGACCACATGCTGGTGGTGAGTGGAGCCAGAGCTAGTGGCAGATGGGGCCAAAACCAAAAAGGAGTGGGGTCTCTCTTTCTGCCACTCTTCTGCTGTTTTTCTTTTCTTTCTCTCTCTCTCTCTCTCTGCTCTTGCCAGAGGTCTAGAGTGCTCATGTAACATACTTTATAGTCTTGTATTTGATTTGATGGCCTGCTAGAGGACTGTTCTCTATTTGAAGGGCTGTGCCCAATCCACGTCCAGTTTAAAGGTAAAGAACCCTAAGCAAGGAGAGCTGGGCTTTGAAATTGACCATCAACAGTGCCTGGACAGCGGGCTGAGCTGCTATACTAGTAACCTGGTCACAGTCTTCTTTACTAGAGTTAGATGGATTGCATTTCTATTTAAATTATAATAATTATTTCTAAATTTGCATCCTTTCTCTTTATATAAATATGCATTTTTATGCAAATATGTGTCCTCTTTATTGCTAATGCATAAGTGGCCACTCTACAAAGGTCTGAACTGATCGCTTGCCAAGGACTTTTGAAATTAAGCCTGCAGGTTGCCCACTTGTTTTAAAACTACCTAGAGTTTGTGAGGAAAACTACATACTGGAGGAGAATACTGGTCATCAGCTGACAATTTTATGGGTACTGGTTTCTATGTTTCTAATAAAGCTATTGCCTGTTTTGCCTGCAAATTCATCATATTGCTTAGTTGAATTTTACATATGGCTTTTTAATCACATAACATTATGATGATAAAGCTCCCGTTGCAGTTTATAAGTATTTATTTTGCCAACTTACTGAAAATACTTGGGGATCATTTCATCATGTTTCAGAATGATTCCCTTCTTATTCCTGTGCTCTCCACCACCACCGCCACAAAAACATGTCTTGATAGCCAAATAGCAATGTGGAGGCATATGCATTAATATATAACCCACAAGCAACTGTGTTATGGTTTCCCAGATCTATTTATATACTAAGAAAAATTAATCAAGCTTGACTAGTTTGATAGTAGTCTAGCCAAAAGCTAGCCATCTAAAAGTCAGATTTTCATGCTGAACACGCAGTGCAAAAAGGAACTGATTATGCTCCCGTTTTCATCAATGGGAATCTCTAAACAAACTGCTGTAGATGGTAGATGACACAGATCAAAACTGAAGTGCCTATAAAAGTCACAGAAGAAACAGCAAGCAGTCAAAGTAAAATATATATATACAATTATCTCACAGAATGGGCCCAAGGAATCCCTTGGTTTCAATGGGAGATGAGACATGGATGTAAGAGGCTGTGCATTTGTATATATGATGGATCACAGCAATGTTCAGATTTTATTAGTATGAATCAATCAACAAAATTTACAACCTTTGTTCATCAATCCAAACATATGCCACTAACTTCATTCTAGCACAACATGTATATTTTACTTGTAAAATAACTTTTTGTCTTTTGAAATGTTTAATCATGTAGGGGAAAATGGGGGTGGTGGTGGTGGTGGTTAGAACACCTATGTCCAGGTGTACTGCAGCTGGTTGTGTACAAGCTATAAAAGACCACAATAACCTAAGCAACCAAAAAGTCCATCTTTAAATTATCAGGCCCCCCAGGTGTCTCGAACTCAAACTCTTTGTTAGTTGTGGCCAAAATGTAATATGTGAACCTTCTAAAGACATACTGATTAAAACAACAAAAACGTAGCCAATAAACATACATACACGCACACACACACACACACAGAGTTATTTCTGTTTTCCAGAACAAGAACAAAATTAGGCATCAGATTGCATGAAAAACGCTCCATCGACATCTGTGACAGACTTTGGAAAGTTACAAGACATTTCAATCTTTTAAAAATAGTAAGCAGGTGCAGTTTGTCATAAAGACACAAAATAAACATTTTCAGGTAGTTTTCAGAAAGGCTTATTACAAATGACTATTAAAAATGGGCCCAAACCATTGCAAAGCCTATTCAGTGCAAAAGGCAATGCCTATTATGACTTATTTAAAACCCAAAAGCAGTCGACCGGGCGCTACTACCAGATTACCATTGATATAGTCCTACAGTTTTAAAATGTTACATTTTCTCAGTAATCCTTACAGGTGGGCCTGTATTATTACCCTCCTTTATAGGGCAAGGAGGGAGAGAAGGGTAGGGGCTGAGAGGACAGTGGCTTGCCTAAAGTGTGTACATGACTGTGGTAAGATTTGAACGGGGGACTTCTTAGCTGCTACAGTACTAGGCTGACCCTATGAAAAGGACAGGGCTCATGTAACTTTAACAGTTGTAGAGAAAAGGGAATTTCAGCCAGTGTCATTTGTATGCAATTAGTTCCTGATGAAATCCCCTCTTCATCACAACAGTCAAAGTTGCAGGCACTATACTAGAATGACCATATACAAAAGAAGGCAGGGCCCCTGCAACTTTAACTGTTGTGATGAGGAGGGAATTTCACCAGGAACTAATTTATTTTATTTATTTATTTATTTATTACATTTGTATAACGCTCCATAGCCGAAGCTCTCTGGGCGGTTTACATAGGATTAAAAACAATTAAAAACAATATACAAAAATTAAAACAGCAAAAACATACAATATACACACAATCTGTACATTTAAAACCACTACAACACTTCAAAAAGCTACAAAAAAGACCAAAAAAACCCCCCAAACCCAGCCTCCTCAGATATTGCCAAATGCCTGAGAGAAGAGGAAAGTCTTGACCTGGCGCCAAAAAGATCACAATGTTGGCGCCAGGCGGGCCTCGTCGGGGAGATCGTTCCACAATTGGGGGGGCCACCACAGAGAAGGCCCTCTCTCTTGTTGCCGACCTCCGAGCTTCCCTCGGAGGAGGCACTTGGAGGGCCTTAGATGTTGAACATAGTGTTCGGGTAGGTTCATGTCGGGAAAGGCGTTCCATCAGGTATTGTGGTCCCAAGCCGTGTAAGGCTTTATAGGTTAAAACCAGCACCTTGAATTGGGCTCGGAAACATACAGGCAGCCAATGCAAGCGGGCCAGAGTAGGTCTTATATGTTCGAACCTACTGGTTCCGGTTATCAATCTGGCCGCTGCATTTTGCACAAGCTGCAGCTTCCGAACCACCTTCAAAGGCAACCCCACGTAGAGTGCATTGCAGTAATCTAACTTGGAGGTTACCAGAGCATGGACAACTGAAGCCAGGTTATCCCTGTCCAGATAGGGACGTAGCTGGGCCACCAAATGGCACTGACTGAAATTCCCTTTTCTCTACAACTGTTAAGGTTACATGAGCCCTGTCCTCCTTTTCATATGGTCAGCCTATACAGTACACCAGCCAGCGTATGTAGACGTATACAGGAAAATGCTGTATATGGAGTCAGACCATTGGCTCATCTCACTTCATATGGACAACACTGACTAATAGTGGCCCTCTATGATTTTAGGCCAGAGTACGTCTTTCCCAACGCTACTGGGAGATGCTGGGCATTGAACGTAGGACCTTCTGCATGCAAAGTGTGTGCTCTGTCTTTGAGCTATGACCTTTCCACATAGTGCAACTATTCAAACAGGTGGAGTTAGTATGTCTCATGGTACAGGCATTAGACCTATGCCCAGCACCCCAGATGGAATCCCTACTAATGCAAACTTTGAATGAGAAAATGGCTTAAACCAATAAACTGTTTAATTTCTGGCCCTCCAAATGTTTTGGCCTACAACTCCCATCATCTCTCACTGTTGGTTCTGCAGGCTTGGGTTGATGGGAGTTGAAAGCCAAAACATCTAAAGGGACATAAGCTGCTCACTCCTGATCTAGACTGTTGTAGGCTGGAGGGAGGGGAACAGTGGATATGATCCTTCCAGTGATCCTTTAAGGCTGCTTTTTCCTGGCGGGATTTATCATGGGTTTAAAGCATAGGTACACACACGAGAGAAAGACACCATTGAGGGATTCAGAATAACTGGCTTTTCCAAGACTAGCACCTCCTGACTTCCCATTTTGAAGAAGTTCTCAGGAGTGACATTCCAGTGGTGGGTGGGCAGAATATTAAAAGGGGTGTGGCCAAAATACCCTAAACACCAACATATTATAGCTTAAAGTTCTTACTGCCAGGAACTCAGCCATAGGAGAGGCATTTAGAAGGAGGGGGGATTCAGAAAAGCCAGGAAACCTTGGTGGTCAGGGAAAGGTGGTGGGGCTTGGGGAAGGGGCGTAGACATCTGGGAAACCCTGGAGGGCCAGATTGAGACCTCAGGGAGCCTGGATTTGGCCCCTGGCCCTGAAGATTCTGCATGCCTATTCTAAAACTCTTATCTGCCCCCTATCTTCTTTGCTTCAAGGCAATATCAGGCTTAATATTTATACCAGGGTGGAGAGTCTATGGCCCTTCAGATGTTGTTGGGAGTTCAATCCCATCAGCCCCAGCCAGCATGGCCAATGCTCAGGGTTGATGGGAGGGCAGCAAGTTCCCCCTTCCCTGATCTATACAGTCCTTCTCATAAGTGACCAAAACACTTCACACACATTCTCAGGAGTCCTCTTTCTGGGCCTCTTTCTAGGTCTACATTAGATAGTCAGAGGTCCCCTCTACAAGAATTCGGTTTGACGCCTGGTTGTCCGATTATGCGCATCTTCTCGCAATCACTTTTACGGCAAATCACATAACAGATTGCCTTACCGGTTGTATGAAACGTGCTTTAGAGGTGTTTAATGCAGAGAATCGCTTGTTTACATGGTCATAAGGTGCTTTAACGGCCGCGGTAAATTAAAACTCGCTATTTACCGCGCATGCGATAATGCGCATAATTGCATAGAAAAAGCACCTCGACCCCTGATTTGCGCTCCGCTCTTGTAGAGGTCAAATTTTTAATGCGCCTTGAAAGAGCTTTGAATCGCTCTTGTAGAGGCACCCAAAGACAGATGGGAGAAGTTAGGCTTTCACTGAAAAGCAGTTGGGATGGGACAGAGGAGAATCCGATAACAGTGGAACCGCAAGATGAGATGGTTTCTGACAGATATACGATGTGTGAGGTGTCATTGGTTCTTGTCTACCCTTTCCCAGGTAAAAGAGTTGCCAGTGAAAACAGAATCAGATGGGAAGCAAAAATAATAATTCAACACACAAAATATAAACACACAATTTCTTCTTTCTTTCAGAAGTAGTGACAGGGTAGGCGCTTAGGGGCTGTTGGTTCTACCCATCAGCCCCATGTTTGGGGACAAGTTCAAGGGTCCTGCTTTGTTCACAACTAGGGAGACCAGCACTGTGCATGTGTGGAACTGCTTGGACCATTTCTGCTGAGCTTCACAGCTTTGCTGTATGTATATGTGTTTGTTGCTGGAATCCATTTCAAGCCCTTTCTACACCTAAGGGTGTAGAGAGAGTGAATGGGGAGGATCGTGGACTTACCTGCTTCTGTGATCCTCCCCCAGCATCCAAACGGAAGCGCGATCTCCCAGAAGGGAAGAGGGATGTCACGCCCATTGCGTCTGCCATTAAAAAAAAATTTAAACTGCAGCTGGGAGTGCAATTGCACTCCAATGAAACCGTGAGTGGAAAAAAAAAGGCCCGACCCTGCTTCCCCCACCCCCGATGTTCCTGCATTCCCCCCAGACCGCTCCTTCCCTCTTGCTGACCCCCACTACTCATGGGGAGGAGGGAAGAAGCCGGGAGAGGCACCCACACTCCTCGGGATGGTCCCAGGACTGTGGGGAAAATCAGGATAACTGGGGAACCAGTTATCCCGGTAAAATGGAAGGGTCATCCCTGCCTGCTCCTGGGATCCCCTGTGCATTTGGATGCACAGGGATGACCCTGGGAAAAAAGGCCAGTGTAGACATGGCCTCAGTCTCTAGAGTTGAAGCTTCTGCATTCACTGAAGTAGCTACTTCTCCTGCACACTTGCCTACCATCCACTGCCATGACTTCGGTTGCATAGAGGAGCAAAGAAACAGGAAGTTGGTAGACTGGGAGATAAGTCTGCTGACTTCCTGTTCCCTGGCTGCAGAGGAGAACAGCGAGCAAGTGGTGGTGGGGAGGAGGAGGAAGGGGAAGATGGTGGGTTCCTGGCGGCTGCACTCAGGGGCGCCCAGGGGTGCTGTGTGGCAGACCCCTGGTATAACCTGTTTGCCTTCCAACCCCTTTCAGAACATTCCCTTCCTTCCTTCATTTCCCTTCAGATTAATGGTCTCATTTTATATAATTCCAGTGAGAGCCAACCCAAACCTTGGTATGGCGAAGGGATTCCACCCATCCCCGTATGTATTTAAGAAGATTTTATACACAGCATACAACGGTAAATCAATGCCTATCCTTATCACAATAACAAACAAGAACACTGTTTTAATGATGTGGATCATTAGCATTAAACACTGCCTGGTTAGCTTTCGTTCAGAAGGGCAAAGAACTGATCTGAGTCATTTCAGGTGAGCCCACGCTGTAACTGAGGTCACTCGTTCTGAGAGGTCCTTATGGCCCCCAGTTTTCATGGCATGCCTCGGCAGTTTTCTCTTTGTCCTTGGCATGACGCTCCTGAACCCATGTGCACTGCGGCCCCACATGATCTATGTTTACTCAGAAGTGAATCCCATTGTATTCCATAGAGCTTTTGCCCAAGCAGGACTGTGCAGAGCTAGTAATATGCCCAGGCCAGATGGGAAGTGTGTGCCACCCCCAATTCAAAGGAGGAGGACAACATGGCCGCCCCAAGGGGGTGTGCCCACCAACATGTCCGTTCTACATAACACCTTCATATTAAACCTGTTCTACAACGCCTCAAGGCACATATATCCCTGCCCCACATGCAGCATATGGCCCTCTGGAGCTTGTAGTCTAACTGTGGTCTTCACGACGGACGGCTTCTGTGCTGTTTCCGCAAGGCGGGCTCCTCACTTCTCGATGGGTCACTTATGCTATGGAAGTAGTAGCGTAAGCTGGGGGGGGGTTCCTCCTCGTCGGAGTGTCCCCTCAAAATCATGGGCCCCGGGCCAACTGCCCCCCCTTCTTGAAGTATGTAATGTACAGGATTGCAACCTGTACACTATGGATACTGCTGTTTCCACACCAGCAAGACTCGCAAGCATACACTGATTAGCACACTGATTAGTTCACTTTAGAAAGTCTCCCCCCCCCCATATGTTCACATGTATTGGTCACATGGCTTTTTTACTATAATGGAGCCCTCATGCAGGTGTACCATGGGGCTGGATCCAGATTTAACTTGGATCCGTCTTCCCACAGCGGCCCCTCCAGCCTCCTGAAAACGCTACACACAGAGTCGGGAGACCCTGCATAATGCAGTGAGCTGTGTGGGAGGGGGGAAGTCTCTCCAAATCAGGCCGAGGAATCTTCTGTGAGAGGAGCCCTTTCTCTCATGGAAGGTCCTTTTCTCTTGCAGAAAGCAGAGCCTGGATCCAACCCCATGGGTTGTATGAATCAGCTCAAAGGGCCCAGCTCTAACCACAAACACAGCCATGGTAACTCCTGGGCAAGCTGAATTCCAGCCAGAGGTGCCATGTGGGAAGGAGGTCATGTGCATGGGTGATGGCACATGTCAAACTCTGTGTACATTGGCTGTGTGTCTTCTCCCCACCCCCCAAACAGCTCTTCAGAAGACGCATGCTAATAGTCAATGTGCCAACAATGTTCACATGATGGCACTAGCAGCTGAAATTTGGGACATCCTGGGGAGAATTATGCTAGACATGGTCATAGTATCAGTTTCTGTGGTTTGTCAGTGCGTGTGCATGACTGCTGTGCTGGCCTTTCTCTGGTGGTATCAGGAAGGTGTGGGGAGCATTGAGGGGGTGCACAGAAGAACGTTAAGGCCAAGGCCTACCCATCTCTGCTCTAAATCCTCCCAATTTCAGCTTGTGTTACTTGCACGTATATACTTTTAAGGTTGGGGTCGTGAGGAATGAACACAGAACAGGTACAGCCATTTCTTCTCTTCAGCCTTTGGCATAAGAACGCACAAATATCCATGTCCCACACAGGTTTTCACCAGGCTTCACTTGGCCTGCTGGAGAGTTCTGTGCAACTGGAAAGCCTGCATTCTCACGCTCCAATGAGTGCTGGTCCATTAAGCCCTCACACGTTCTCCTTGCTGATCCGGTCAACGACTGTCGACACCAATCTCTTGATAGGGCGGAAACGTTACATGCTTGGCCTGATCCCAGAGGTAAATTTATTTATTGCGTTGCTGGCAAGTTTTAAGTAAAAACCATTCCATGGTGTTATAGCAAACAATGTGTCTCCTGCCAGCCTTTTAAGTGTTATTATTTGTGTCTCCCTCTTTGTGTGAGTAGTGCTTGGAGCACAGGATTTCGTTTTACATTTGGAGAAAGCTGCTAAGCACTGAAGCTATCACCTCCCCACCCCCGTTTCTCTTGACAGACCCATTTTCTGGACTTGTGTGTGCGGGTGTGTGTAAAACTACATATATTTTCCAGTGGAGCCTGGTGGCTCCAGTTTCAGCGTGGGTTTCAATCAGAACGCTAAAGGAACTATCCAAAGTGCTGAACCAAACCCCCAAACCGGGCCCAGTGCCTTGGAGAACTCCTCTAGAGTTCTGACTGAAACCCAGAATGAACAAACCGGAGTTGGAGCTACCAGCCTCCACTGCTATTTTTATGTACGTATAATGGGCGTGCAATATGTAGCACACACACACGCACGTATTCCCTCCCCCCCACCCGCGCCCCCCAACAAGTGGCGGGGAGAGTCACCCCAGCAACAACAGCCGAGTTTCCCCAGTGCAAGATGCTGGCATGCGGCGTGCGGCCGAGGGGAGAGGAGCGAGAGGCGCCGCGTTTGCATTGGACTTGTTGCTTTCGCCAAGGGCGAGGCGCGGGTTGCAGCCGGCAGAGTCGGAGTTTAGTCTGGGGACAGTTGCAGCAGGATCCTCGCTGATCTTGCCAGGGGAATCAGGAATCAAGAAGGGCTTCGCTGCTGCTGCCGCCGCCTTGGCTTCGTCCTCTCCTTTGGGCTGGATCCCAGCCGAGTGCCGCTGAATGTGGAGTGCTCGGCGTTTCGCTGGCTGCCGCTTCCCCTCCCCTGGTGTGTTTTGTTTAAATGAGAAACATAGAAGGGGCGGGCCCTGGGCGAGCGTGTAATCGGATAGCTCTGCCTTTCTGTCTGACATCCACATGCTGCCCTGCCTGAAAAGGCTGCGAGGGAGCCGAGAGGCAGCCAAAGAAAAGGAAGGAGGCACCGAGACCGCACCGCCCGCACATCTTCAGAGAGGAGCGTGAGGCAGGCGGAGGGAGGAGGCGGCGGCGGCGGCACGGCTCGGGGCAAAACTCACGCAGCAGCAGATCGCGCTGCTTAGAAGCAAACGAGGCGGCGGCAGTGGCATCGGGAGCAGCAATCGAGCCGCACTTTGGTGCTCATCCCCGGCGCCGCGTCCGGAAAACGCCTCTCGCGTGGAGCTGACCGGCGGCCCTTGGGTGCAAAGCGGCAGGCGGGGGAGACGCAGCCCGATTCCCTCCGGGGCTGGGGAATTACAACCCTTCGCGTCTGCGAGCGGAGGAGAGAGACACCGGGCGTCGCGATCTCGCTGCTGGGCTGCCGGCGGACTCGCGCGTGAAATCTCCGCGAGGCTCAGTCGGCGCTTGGGCCATGCCCGGAGGCGACACCTTTCTTCCGGCGCCTCGGCGAAGAGCTCTGGCAGCGACGCCGCGCTAAGGGCGAATGACACTTCGGAGCGCTGCCGCCCTCCCCTCTCTCGTTCGCCCCGTGCTCCTCTCCGCCGGTGTCCGCGCGCGGGTGTCCGCGCGCGGGTGCGTTTTCCACCCGGCCGGGTGTCATTCGGAGCGCGCGTCTTCCTAAGCCGCAGCCAGCAGCGCCTTCTCCTCCTCCGAATTGAAGGAGTTCCCTTCGGCTTGCCGAGCCTCTCCGGGAGTGGGTATATACATCGCAGAACCGGGCGGAGGAAGCCCCGAAGAGGACTGGAAAGGTCGGCGGAGGAAATTCTACGGCGGGGCCGGTGTCATCTCGAAGAGGGAGGGAGACAGCGAGTTAAAGAGAAGAGGGGGGGACCTCGCAGTTGCAAAGAACCCCCCCCCCCCCGCACTCCGATTCAACGCCGCTTGGGAGGAATCGCCCTTCTGCCGCCGAGCATTTCCTCCCCACTCCCCAAAATGGATACAGTTCCTCTCCTCTGGGGACTTCTACTTCTCTATCTGGCCGGATCCGGAGTCATGGGGCAAGCGCCAGGTAAGACCAACCAACTCCCCGATTTATTTATTTTTTTAAAAAAGACTATTCTCCAACGTGCGTATTGAGGATTTCGGGGTTGGGGAAAGCGACCAGTCCTCTTCGCACGGCCAAATCCTCCGGCGGATCGGTTTGCATCTATGAACATAACCCTCCTCCTTTCCCAAAACACAACTTTCACCCGCCCCCCACACCCCTTGAGTTGGCTGCAATGTGGATGGATGGCACTCTGCAACAGATTGGAGAGTCTGAGAGGTTGTTTTTTGGCCAGGGTGGGTGGATGGTGGTGGGGAGTTCACTGTTGTGTTGGGATGTCTCATATGGAATAAGTCAAAGGTTTAAAAATACTACCAAGCCCCGAACGCCTCACATCTTTTTTTTTTACGGGGGCGGAGGGGCTCCACCCCCCAAATGCGGAGTATAACTCCCCAAAGTCTGTCCAGCCTAACAGAAAGGCATAATATACCATTTCTAGATCTGAAATACAATTTCGCGGATTCACAGGTTCCTAATAAAAAGAACTGACCAGAGGGGAAAAGACAGTCGCGTACTGGCAGAAATCGGAAAACTTGGTTTTTGCTTAGTGTCGGGGAGTGAACATCGCATCTCTGCGGCTTAGGGGTATCTTACGAATGCAATAGCTAAAGGGGCATAAAGCAAAGGGCACCCCCGAAATCTGGGCTTTCTTCTTGGGAGAAAAAGAACTTACTACCGCCTTTCCCAACCTGGTGCCCTCCAGAAGTGTTGGACCACAACTCCCATGGCTGGCTGGGGATGCTGGGAGTTGTAGTCCGACACGTCCGGAGGGCACCAGGTTGGGGGAAACCGGCATTGTTAGGCTAAAACCCAACGAGAGCGTAGTAGGGTCACCTCCGTGAAATGGACAGCCTTGGAAAGTGGTTGGAAACTTTTCTGGATGCAACTTAACTTGCTCTCTCCCCCCCCCCCCCAAAAAAAAAAAAAGATGCGAGGAGGAGGAATTATGGGCAAGGCGATGCGAACGAACTCTGCTGAGATAAGGGAAATTCCGCGTTCCCATTCCAATTCCAAACCGCAGTGATTCGTTACCAAAAAAAGTAAAGCAGCCTGGTCCTGAAAAAAAACACACAGCAAAAAAACCCTCCTCCAGTCTTGTTACTGAAAGAAGAAGGCGGCTAATCCCCGTTTACTGGCGAAGAGGGCGCACTAAACCCATCCGCCTTAATTACTTCATCTGAGATCTGACACTCATTTCCTCCGAATTAGCCACCGAGCAGGCAGTGAAAACTCCGATAAGGCAGATCAGAAACAAAACAGGATTTAGAGAGCAGAGGGAGGGAAGGGAGGGAGGGAGGAGGAAGAAGGGCGAGGAGAGAACACCAGCCTCAAGAGGAGGGGGCACTGGAGCGGGGGGGGGGGGAAATCCCGACTACGTGCAGCCCGCTCTATTCCTATAACTCAAGGCGAGTCCCCGCCATTCCTCGCACCGCGATTCGAAGCATGTTTATTCGGAGGCCAGTCCCCTTCCATTCAATGGGACGTATTATCTAGTACACGTGTTTAGGATTGCAGCGGCGCATTCCTGAGCATCGTTACTCGGAAGGCTCATCGAGTTCAATGGGGCATGTCCCCAGGTGCAATGGGTCCAGGATTTCAGGCTGAATCTTAGCCGGTCGTCCTCGCAATAATCATGCCAGGATATATCGTGTGTGTGTGTGTGTGTGTGTGTTTTACAGATGAGGAAACCATTTTGCTGATGAGGAAAGCAGGGTGTCGCTTGAGCCAGGGCTCGCTAGGCCCCGGCTCCGGAGCCCTTTTTTTTCCACAGCTAGGTTTTGTTTTGACTTGGCAGATAAAAGTCACGGAGAGCAGTCCCGAGCATAAGCAAAAGGCCCTTTACCGTACCACTGCCACTGCATGTGGGCAGAAGGCGCAGAGTTTTCGCGTCAGAGGCTGGGGGCTTCTAAGTGGCTTTGAGCCCCGGCATCTTTCCTTTGAGGAACGAAGGCCTGGAGCAAGCCAAAGGAGAGGAGAGATTTGAACCCACGGCGCAAATGGGCGGAAGGGAGATCCCAAAACTAATCCGAACACATTTGGCACCCCGAGGACCTTTGCCTGTCTGGCCCAAGGAAACATTTCTGCTCCTGAAGGGCGGCGGCAGGCGATTGTAAAAAGAAGGGTGTTTTACTGGTGGATGGGCGACACCCTCATTTTAACCCCAAGCTCTTTTCCAACACCCCGCGTACAATAAACACATTGCATTGCTTGCTCTTCGTTGCCGGCCCTTCCCAGCAGCCCCGTGGCAAAGGCCGCCAAGCAAGCCGCCTTTACAAGCCCCGTGGCTGAGGGCGTGCGTGCGGACGAGGGTGTGTGAGGACGCAGGCGGCGGCGTCGAGACATTCCCGGGTCTCTCCCCGCGGCGGGGTTTCCCGCCCGGGGCCCAGCGCGTGCTGCACGCCGCCAACGGCCGAGGCTCCCTTTTGGCACCGCCGAACCTTTGCGGCAGCGCCCGCCTCTTCTGCTAGGCTGCTGCGCGCAAACACATGCATCAAAGGCTGCTGCTGCTGCCTCCGGTCCCTCTCTCCCGCACGCCCCCCCTCTTCAAAATCCCCCCAGTGTTTTGCAACAACCGCCCCCCACCCAACGTTAAAACCTCTAGCTAAAATCCCCCCTTCCTTTCCAAAGAATGGGGAGGTCTCCCACGTTCGTCGAACTTCAGCTCCGTTCACTTCAGGGGGTCTACTCGAAGTAGGACTCACATGGGCTACAAGCCAACGTCTTTAGGACAACTTACAAAAAGAAGCAGCAGCAGCAGGGACTGGCTCCATCCTCAGCCGTGTTGGGTGGCTAGGGGATCGGGTTTGATCTGGACGCTAAGGGGGTGAAAGCGGCCGGTCTGCCATGTTTCCCTCTAACCTCTCCCCTGCGTGCCTGGCCAGGTGCACGCCCCTCTCTTCCCTGGCGGCAAAGATCCGGTGCTACGGTGGGGGGGGGGTGGGGAGGAGGGGAGGGCGGAATTAAAAGATTTGCAAACCCCATGAAGCAAAGCGCAGGAGGAGAGCTGAGAGGGGAGGGGGCTGCCGAGCCCTCAATGTAGTGTAATGACCAGGTCACGCGCTTCCGAAAAGGAGAAAAAGGCAGGAAGAAAAGGCTTCAATGCACCCACACCCAGCAACCAACCAGGCAGCCAGGACAAAAACCCAGAGGGAAGGTAGGAAGGGAAAGACTTGGAGAAGATGGGTCGAAAGAGGGCACCGGGAGAGGGAATTCCTGTTAGTCTTGATTATAACACCTTCACGTTACAACCCACACCCGTTACAACCCACACCCGTCTACTCGGTTCAGTGGGATTTGCTCCCAGGGAAGTGTGTTTAGGATTGCAGCCTTAGGGTCGGATCCAGTGTTAAGTCCTACTTAGAGGAGAGCCCTTGAAGTGAAGGGATCTTAAGTTAGATTAACACTGGATGCAACCCAACGCTTAGTTATTATTTAAGAGCACCCTTGTTCCAATGTCTGATTTGTCCAGGAATGAATCAAGAGTTTCCAGTGAAAGGAGGAGAGGTGAAAAGGCCCTGGGTAGTAAGGGGCGCTACCAGTGGAGGCTAGTGGCTCAGATGTCAGTGGGGCAGTGAACCTGCTCCGGGTTTCAGTCAAAACTCCAAAGGAGCTACCCAAGGTGCTCAGATAGCTTCTGTTGAGTTCTGACTGTATGGCCTCATCTACAAGAATTCGCCTCTACGCCTGGTTAGGCAATTATGCGCATATTCACAGAAGCGCATTTACGCCTAATACCTCTGTAAGAGAGGCAGCGAAGTGCATTACTGGACGACCGAAACGCAATTTAAACTGTTGACATGCGGAGAATCGCTTGTTCACATAGTCAAAATGCGCTTTAACAGCCAGAGCAAAATAAAACTCGATATTTAACGCCCATTCGATAATGTGCATAATCGGAGAGAAAACGCGCCTCTATGCCTGATTTGCGCTCCGTTCTTGCAGAGGTAAATTTTTAAATGCGCCTTGAAAGAGCTTTAAATGCCTCTTGTAGAGGCAGCCAAAGCTAGATGTTGGAGCCAACAGCTTTCTCAGGGTTCTACTATGCTTTAGTTTGGGGTAAGGTAAGGAAAAAGGTAAAAGCAGTAGTGAAGAAATCCCCTGCACATCCTCTCTCCTTGTCCCAGGTGATCATTTAGGGTTAATGTGTGCTTCTGAAGCTCTGCCCTGCATGCCCAAGAGCGACTCCAGAGTGGATTTTGAGTCCTAGCATGAGCAAAGCGGCAGCCTGAAGCTGGTCTCCCCCTACTCCCTGCCACCATGTAACCCCCCTCCCCTCTAATAGATTATTAGCCATCTCATCACCACTGTGGCGTGGAATCCCTCTAGAGGATACACCCTTCCTCCTCCCTGGCCCGATGATTTAAGTGAAATCGGCAGGGAAATCAGAAACATGTGATTCGGAGTAATGGAGGGGAATACAGAAGAGGGAGAGGGAGCCGGGGGATGGATTTGTCATAGGGACAGGCCTGTTCCTCCATTCCTGGCACTCCTGCACTGCTGCAGAGGGCTGCTCTCTTGCAGACTGCAGTGGCCCTGTGCTGACAGCAGGCTGGTTTTTTTGTAAAAAGGCCGTCTTCTCATAGGCACAGGCAAAAGTAAATGGGGGTCTGCCGGCTGTGAAGGGCTATGTATGATAAATTCGCGGAGTGGCACTCTAATGCCGGAGCCCCAGAGTAGGCATTTAGGCAGAACAGAACAGCTGCTGAGCAGACTGGGGAGCTTCAGGAGCGCAGCTTGGCCCTAGCCTCCTGCATGGCTCTCCTGGGCAGTCCCACTTCGCCATCCCTGTTTCTGAGAGGAAGCTATTTAAGCATGCACAAAAAGCGCATGCAAGGCAAGGGCTGAAAATCGTGTCAGGATCTCTCACCTGGTAAACCTACCGAAGCCTCCCACAACCTGGTGCCTTCCAGATATGCTGGACTACAATACCCAGAATCCACCGTATCAGGTTGGGGGATTCTGGGAATTATAGTCCAACACATTTGGAGAGCACCAGGTCGGAGAAGGCTGATCTACCGCTTTAAGAACCTTGGGGCTTCCGTTAAGTCAGGTGTTGGTAACAGAGGTGTGGGGTAGAGCTTGATTTGTATGTGGTGGTGTTTTTAAAAATAACATCTCGGCCACCAGATAGGAAAAGTACCTTACTGGCTTGTTTACTTGAGCTGGATGGAGCAGAGTTGTTCTTCAAGCACCCCAATGCACCTGCTTATGGCATACTGTGGGGGAAACTGGGTTGTGGGTGGAGAATGCTGAATGAAAAGTGCTACCTGCCGAGCCGGCTATTGGCTGGAGGAGCCTTTTGGCCCCTCCCAGCACTTGGCGATTTTGTGAATAAGAAGCATTTTGGTTGTGCTCTTCAGCTGTTGTGTTCTGAGAGTCCTCTCTTGTTGCATGTAGGAGACGTTGCTGGCAGAGCTGCAGCTGTAACACTCCCAACGCCGCTGCAGAGCAATGATGTAACTTTTTCAGGCCACGGTGGGGAATTTTCTATATTTTTACATTCCAACTAATGCTTGATGCAAACCAAATGGCGTTGCTAATGCAGTTAGGAAAGGTATCAATCGGATAGCTTGGAATTTTGCTGACAGAACTGGGTGAGCTAGAACTAACTGTGCTTTCCACGTTGCTTCTGGGCACAGTAGCTAAAGACCAGAGGTGTGACTCCAGAGATCTGTTTTTGCCTGTCGCTGATTCTCATTCCTTCCCAACTGGGAGCGGGGAATAGGGGGAGGAGGGCTGTCCTTATTTGTAGTGAAGAACAATCTCTTTTACCACTTGGCATTGATTTGTTTGGGCCACTGAAGCAGAAACAAAACCCAGGCAATCCATAAAAATTCTATTAAGACAAAGATTACCCACCCAAACAAAATACAAGTACACAGGTAAGACAAATCAGCCCCGAATCCCTAAGTGGGGCATTTACTGGCTTTCTCATCTAGAATCGAGGCTTCCTCCGGCTATGCGGAGCTGGTTAAATGGTTGAAAGAGGAAAAGCAGACAAATCAACTGTGAGATCTGACCTTATACAAGGGAAATTCATCCTTTCCAGTGGGACTTTCATGTTTTGGAGTAAGGGACATTCCGCTAGAATGTGGGTGTACAACATAGATACTACTGGTAGAAGTTTGCTTGTATGGACTATGGGCTTTTTTAGAATGTTGAGAAACTTGCCTTTCACTTATTTTGAACTAAGTGTCGAGTCAAGATATTAGAAATATCTCACTAACCTCAATGGAAATCCTGATGTGATTGGATCCCTGCTCTTACAGGATCATAGAATAGTAGAGTTGGAAGGGGCCTATAAGGCCATCGAGTCCTGCTCAGTGCAGGAATCCACCTTAAAGCATGCCTGACAGATGGTTGTCCAGCTGCCTCTAGAATGCCTGTAGTGTGGGAAAGCCTCCCTAGGTCATTGGTTCCATTGTTGTACTGCTCTAACAGTCGGGAAGTTTTTCCTGATGTCCAGCCGGAATCTGGCGTCCTGTAACTTGAGCCCATTATTCCATGTCTTGCACTCTGGGTTGATCGAGAAGAGATCCTGGCCCTCCTCCGTGTGACAACCTTTCAAGTATTTGAAGAGTGATATCATATCTCCCCTCAATCTTTTCTTCTCAAGGCTAAACATGCCCAGTTCTTTCAGTCTCTCCTCATAGGGCTTTGTTTCCAGACCCCTGATCATCCTTGTTACCCTCCTTTGAACAAGCTCCAGCTTGTCTGCATCCTTCTTGAAGTGTGGTGCCCAGAACTGGACGCAATACTCAAGATGGGGCCTAACTAGTGCCGAATAGAGGGGAACCACTACCTTGTGCGATTTGGAAGCTATATGTCTATTAATGCAGCCCAAAATAGCATTTGCTTTTTTTGCAGCTTGTGATGTACAACAATTCCAAGATCCTTCTTGCTTGTCGTATTGCTGAGTCAAGTATCCCCCATCTTGTAACTGTGCATTTGGTTTCTTTTTCCTAGGTGTAGAACTTGGCATTTATCCCTATTACATTTCATCCTGTTGTTTTCAGCCCAGCGCTTCAGTCTATCAAGATCACTTTGAAGTTTGTTTCTGTCTTCCAGGGTATTAGCCATCCCACCCAATTTTGTGTCATCTGCAAATTGGGTGAAAGTGCTCATGGTTCATTGTGCAAATAGGTCCCCTTTGAAAGGTTGCTACTGTGCACACTTCCCCAACCTGGTGACCTCAACATGTTTTGGACTACAGTTCCCAGCATTCCTGGGCATTGGTCATTCTGGCTGTGGCTGGTGGGAGTTACTGTTCAAAACACCTGGAGGGCACCAGGTCATTCCATAGTTGTTTCTAAGGATGCAAAACCTTAGAAACAACTATAGAAGTAATGACATCTTTAAATTCTCACCTTTATAAATCCAAAGATGTTCAGAGATGCTTCAAGACTTTTCAAAGGCTTTGCACAAGGTTTTTCACAACTGTGTTTCAGAACAAGAACGACGCAACATGTCCACCAACTGTAGTTTAGCATCTGCTGTGCTCATGAAATGATATGCAAATTGCATTAATTACATGTCACTATGGCGTGCGGATTCGCTCAGCTCTCCTGCTTATGATATATTTCCTGTCATGGCCTTCAGTGCTGCTGAACAAGTTCCCAGGCCCTGCTTGAAGTGTAAATGTAAGGGATGCTTAGAAACCCAAGGAGAGAGAGAGATGTATTGCAGAGGAAACTCCCTCTGTTTGGGAGCTGAACCATTCTTGATCTCTTGCCACCCTCAGGAGCAATTTTGGTTGCAAATGAACCTCTGCCTGTTGTTGCTTTTCCCACGTGAGGAGGAAATTGTGGCTAATGCTTCATTTCAGCTGATTGATTTCTCCTTAATACCAGCATAAAGTTAATAGAGGAGAGCAGAGCTGTGATTAAGCTATATAGCCCCAACCGCTTGACTTAGTTTGATTGAATCTCTGTTCTTTACAAATATAATCAAAGAGCCCGGAAACTGGTTTTGGATGAGCAAAGCTGTTAATGGTAAAGAGGAGGAAGAAAGGGGCAGCTTGCAGACCAATCTGGTGTAAATACTATAGACTTCAATAGAGCTACACCAGTGTAGGTGGGCACAGAAGTCACCCCCTAAGGCTACATCTCCCAAGATAATTTAATGTAGGTGGGAATGATCCTTTAATACTCCTTAATCACTCTTTTTTGTACTTGCATGAGGGTAATGAAAGTGTGGTTGAAAAGTTGATTCCCAACTATTTTTATTGCAAAGCTTGTAATGCAAAAATTAATGCAGTGATTCTAATACTGTTAGTTATTGTGAATACATAATTGCGGGTGGGGGTGGAAATTGTGTATTAAGTAACTATAAATAAACAGGAGTGAGTAAAGAGTAGATGCACTAAGGAAACCTTCCTCAACCTGGTCCCCTCCAGATGTCCACCTCCCATCAGCCACAGCCAGAATGACCAATGGCCAGGAATGCTGGGAACTGTAGTCCAAAACACGTGGAGGTCACCAGGTTGGGGAAGTGTGCATAGTAGCAACCTTTCAAAGGGGACCTATTCGCACAAGCAACCGTGAGCACTTTCACCCTGGAGAAGAGCAGGGATCCAATCACATCAGGAGTTCCTTTGAGGTTAGTGAGGTACCTTGTGCAGTCATTTGAGTTTAACATTTATTGAAAGGCACCTGATTGACAGCCCTAGAAAGGGAAACCTCCCCCCTACTCCTACTCTCTCCAGAAGTAGTCATTGGTTTTCTTCTGTTGACCTAACCTTGACCCAGGCAGACCACATCTGAGGGAGGGTGTGTGGGAGTTTTCTCTCCACAGCCATTTATTCCTTGCCCTTTCTGCTCATTCTTCCAATTAGTTCTGTAATAGGGAGGACATCTGCTGGTTTAGGCGTCAGGTACAGTCTGAGAAACACGTGTGCTGTGCTCAGTTGGGAAGATTACTGGGAACACTTCAGATGGGGTGTTCATCCTATAGCTCTCAAACCTGAACCTGGACTTCTTCAGTTACTGGAGATCAAAATGTCCTGTCACTCAACCGTTCTTTGCATTCATTCATTCAGTACATTTCTTAGCTACCTTTCAAGGTTGCAGTCTCTTCCCAAGGTGGCTTGCAACATGAAAACATTTTTTCCAGAGGGGGAGTTGCGTTAGTCTGTTGTGGGGACAACAACAAAGAGTCTTGTGGCCCCTGAAAAGACGAACAAATTTATGATGGCATAAGCTTTTGTGGAGACTGTCCACTGTACAATCCAATATCAACATAAGTTCACGAAATCATAAATAATTTTGAAACAACTTTAAGAATGAGGCAGTTGCAATAAAATACCATTTAAAACAAGCCAGACCAAAACCTTAACTAATCGACAAAAGCAGCACTTATCATAAAAGCCTTTCAGTTTAAAGCAAAACAAAACAAGTAAGTTTTTTTAAAAAATGCGGTAGCTGAGTTCTGTTTCCATTGCTTGTCAAATTGGTGCAATTTGAAGAGATAAAAAACTTCCACTAGTGACAGGTCCGTCCTCTTGTTACAAAGTAGGATCATCTTAGCCACCCGCCCTCTGACTCTCAATCCTACAAGTGTGCCAGAGTCAATAGAGAAATGTTCCTGCAGAACAAGTATGACTCAAGCAAGTGATCCATGCCACATGCCACATGGGAAAGTAAAAATAAATCCCGATTTAGAAGACCCAGAGTTGCTAGGTGATGCAACCTAGGAAAAGCCCTTCCCTACTCCAAAGGTCTTGATATTCTTAGTTAAAATTCTCAAAATTCTCAAAATTATTATTATTTACATTTATATACCGCCCCATAGCTGAAACTCCCTGGGCAGTTTACAAAAATGTAAACTTCGGGCATAAAAAATCGATATACAAAATTTAAAACTGTAAAAGCATAAAAACAGACAACATATAAAAACAGTATACATTTAAAACGACTGTGAACTCTCAGCCAGGCCTAAATATGGTTCTGGGGTCAATTAAAAACTCAGCAAATGCCGTTAAATGCCTGGGAGAAGAGGAAAGTCTTCACCTGGTGCTGAAAAGATAACAATGTTGGTGCCAGGCGAGCCTCGTCGAGGAGATGATTCCATGATTCTACAATGATATTTGGGTTAATTAATCAGATAAATAAATTATTATGCGTCTTTATATATTCACTGCATTTTAAACTGACCAGTAATCAAAGGTACAATATATCAAAATGTAATATACAAAGTAGCAATAAAACAAATGAAACACATCAGAGAAAAACAAGATAAAAACAACTAACATAAAAACAGTAAAACAAGGCAGATAAAAGCCAAGATAAAACCAGCAGCAACACATAAACAGTGCAAAGATTGAAATGCACTAAAACAGTACTGTAAAATCTGGGAAAATAAAAAGATCTTCACTTGATATGGGAAAGACCATAATGAAGGTGCCTCTCTGGAGACAATATTCCACAGACGGTGTACCACCACTGAAAAGGCTTTCTCTTTTGTAGCCATCTGTCTTGCCTTGTATGGTGAGGTCACCTGGAAAAGGCCCTCAGATGATGACCTGAAGGTCTGGGCAGGTAAATATGGGAGGAGGCGTTATTTCAGGTAACCTGGTCCCAAACCTTTTAGAGCTTTAAAGGTTAAAACTGGCACTTTCAATTGGTTCCAAAATGGCAGCCAGTGCAAATGGCACAGTAATATGATTATATTGTCATAATATGATTGTATTGGCCAGTCCCAGTTAACAGTCAAGGGGCCATGTTTTGGATTAACTGAAGTTTCTGGTCCGCTGCATGGCTGTGCAGCATTTGATCGAATTCATATCTTTAAAGTTTTCTTTGCAGTCATGTAGGTTGGGAAAGTACTTTTAATGGAAAAGTTAACCCTTTTATTTTAGTTAACCCTTTGCCTCCTCCATTATGTAGGCTGTTCACAGGCACACCCTCTTTTTGGGGACCGGTGCAATGGCCCATAACCCTGGAAGTGTCTATTACTTCTGGGAGTCAGTCAGTTTGTGGGAAAGGTGGCCTCCTTGAAAAATGTTCTTGGCTGTACCTGCCCCTTTACCTCCAGACAAATTCAGAGCTCAGATGTAGAACTCCATCACACTTAATCCCCCACCCTGGTTTGCCTCTGCATTTTTTTAGAAGCGCGTCAAGGTTATGATCCCTTTCCCTCGTTTGCTCTTTCACTCCACTCCACTCTACACCTCCCCTTCCCTTTCTCTCTCCAGTCAGGTCCTGTCAGATGTGTACTTCAACCAGACCGCCTTTCTGCTGAGCAAAAATGAAACAACCCTTTAGTCTGGCTCTTTGGGGCATCGAGGGAGTTCAGTCCTGTCTCTGCAGAGATTCAGGCATTGTATGATTAAAAAAAACACTTTCGAGCCTGGGATGCAAGGTTTGGGTTTTATATTGAGGCTTGGAGCTGGCTGCTGACAGAGATCACCTTTCCCTGCCAGGCCTGATGCAATCCATTCAAGCCCCTAGTTCCCTTAAAACTACACGGAGGCTTAGGGCGCATTAAATGTGCTTAGGGAAAGTAATCCAGACTTTCAGCATTCTAGGAAAGGCCGGGGAAGAGGCAAGGTGTCAGCAAGACAGGCATGGCGTCATGTGAGTGCTGCAAATCTGCACACCAGGCATGGCGAGAGTGCACTAAATTGCTGGTGTGATGGAGCTCGTAGTTTGTGATGAGAAAATGTTGCAAAGGCAGCTCCACCAAAATTCCTGCACCGTTTTTAAACAGGGCTATCAACTCTTTGCAACAAGGCAACTTTTGCCTTATGCAAAGTTTGCTGGCCTTCTCTAATCTGCTGCCAAGCGTACATACTCTGAAGCTGGAAATTCCCCAGGTCAGTGACTTATATCCTGCATCTCATGGTAGTGCAAAGGCCACTATGCACACATTCTTATATTCTACTGGACAGTATGTTGTTGTTTTGTGGTGGTCCAATTCTCTGGGGTGCAAGTTTTTAAGTTTCCAGTAGGGAACTTGAGGAGGTAGTTCCCTACTTACTTTTGAGAGTCCCCGCCCGACTTTCTTGTTTTGTTTAGTGAAAATAGGAGGCAATAGAGAGAATGTTTAGACTAGGGATCAGCCAGTTCCATGGACTTGCTAAAAAGATTTATCTAGTCACTCTTTCGGCCTCAGTTCCCCTTCTATTATAATATGAGAACAGTGATAACTAGTTTTGCCAAGATGAATGAGGGTGATGAGAGTAATGCATTTTGCTCAGTAAAAATGTTATAGGGACTAGCTTGTTATTTGGAATCAATATATGAAATTCAGCTCTCTTGTCCTCCTTTTTACCTCATCTTCAATGAGCATTCGGTTCAGCAGAGTAGCTATTGTGTATACACATACAGACGTACGCACACATCACAAAAGATCTATACCTTTGAAGTTGATATATCCAAATTCTAACCCATCTCCCACAAAAAACATGGCACAACCAAAATTCATCTGTAGGCAAAACCTCACATCTCAGAAGTCCTGAGAGGTGAAAATCCTCCTCCCCCACTTAGAATATTGTTCTTCCTTAGCAGCTTCTCGCCAAGCTATGTAATTAACAACTGTATATCGGAATGTGAGATACTTGATTTTTCAGAAATTCAGGGATGCCCACTGGATTTGGGGGGAATTGCTTAATTTTTTAAATGATGTTTCAGCAAAATCCATTAAGGATGGTGCCCAGTACTGCTGAATATGTGTCCATGAAATGATTTTAACTTCTCCAAATATTGGGAATATTTTGCTTTCAGTGATGTCAAATATTTTTTCAAAGAATGATGGAAGAAATTAAGAAAAAGTTGACTAAGGGCGCAATCCTATGCATGTTTAGACAGAAAAAAGTCCTATAACTCCTAGCATTTTCCAACCAGCACTGCTTGCTGGGGAATGCTGGGAGTTGTAGGGCTTTTTTCCTGTCTAAACATGCATCGGGTTTCACTTTAAGAGGGTGTACAGATTTAGAAATTGTTAATAAATCAGTCCTGGAAGACCAATTCTTTTATAATTCGAGGAATTTAGTACAAGGAAGAAAACTTTCAACTGCCTCATGCATTTTCCCTTGAATCCCTTCTCTCTCCCAATCTGACACTCTATAGTTAAGCAACATTTAAAAGCGCAACACTTTGCTACATGAAAGGCTCAGTATAGTTTACGAGAACAAATGTAAACATTCCCAGCAAATCTACTTCAAGTAGCTTTCTTTGCCAAATGCCGCCGCCTCACTATGGCAATGGGAGAAGTTATGTTTAAATAAATAGGAAACCAAAGGAAAGAGTCCTCACTTCCTTCACTGGCAACACATTCTGTGTCATAGAAAGAGAGAGAAATGTAGGAACATTTTGTTAGCGGGGCAGAGGCTGTGATTCTAATCATACTTATTGGGAAGTAAGCTCCATTGACATCAATGTGACTTGCTTTGAAGTAAATATTTTTAGGATTGTCCCATTATACCAGGGGTGCACAACCTTTTTGGCCACAAGGGCTACATTGGCTGTCTGCTTGGGTGGCAGGGGCCATCCACACATGTGCACACTCCTTCACGCCACTTACACACAGCCTAGCAGCAACAGGTTTTGGTTTTGCATAAACAGCATATGTTGCATGTCACAGCTTCAAGATGGTGAATCTCCCAACCTAATTGCCAAAGTGATCTAGGAACAGACTGCATGGTTCCTGCCTTAGAAGCCCCATTCCTAGAATATCCTTGGAAGCTGGCAGGAACCTTCAATCATGGCTCCCTAGGATGCTCCAGTGACACTCTAGGAATGAGGCTTCTATAACAGGAACAATAGAGCCTGTTCGTAGAGGGGTGTCCTCCATTTTTTGTCAGTGGCAGATGCTGGGGGTCTGGGGGCCGCCAGAGAAGACTTGAGGGGCTGCCTGCACATTTTGAACCCTGATGTTATACCATGGTAGATTCACAATATGATCCCAAGCATGTTTTCTCAGAAGTAAGTCTCAGTAATGTCAATGGGGCTTACTTTAGTGTGTTCAGAATTGGAGATGCCCTTAGAAGAGACTTTTTTTTGTCAGCCCAGACTGAGTGTTGAGATGGCGTAGCCGTTGTGCCTCTGTTCAGATGAGTGCTTCACTACCGTAAACAATGATCACCTCACCGTGTGTAGAAGATGAGGTCCAAGCAACGTGAAGATAAGTTAAGTCACTTTCTCTACTGATCTCAAGGTGTGCAGCTGATCCCAAGAATCCTGAATCTTTATAGCAGGATATCAGGACTGCCTCTCCAGTCCAGTGGGTGGGGAATTAGGCATGGATAAGGAATACTTGGTTCAGCTACCATTACTGCTATAAACTTGTGGCGTAGCCTTGGTTTAATCACTATCTCTGTCCACCTTCCCAAGGTGGTTGTGGGGTGGAGACAGACCAGGTCATGGCTGGGACGGTAGGACATGGAAGGCAGTTAAGTCAGAAGTAGTGCCAGATGGGTAGTACTCCACCCCTCTTGGTTCCTGCACATACATATTCAGATGTGCTTTAGGATGTGTAGAAGTTCAGGGGGAGGGGCTGTGGCTCAGTGGTAGAGCACATCCCCGGCATCTCCAGGAAGAGCTGGGAAAACTCCTGCTTGAAACCCTGGAGGGACGGTGTGAGTCACTGCCAATGATCCTGATCTAGATGGACTGATTGTCTGACTCAGTATAAAGCAGCTTCCTATGTTCCTATACCTCCAGTCTTTCATCCCTGGTGTTCAGAGCGAGGCCTGAGGTAAACAACATATCATATACTAATTGTAGAGCCTTAGGCTCGATGCTTGCCCATTTGGCTCTAAGTATGCAGGGATTTCTGCTGGTCTTTTCCTGTTTGTCACTTTCATTTTGCATGGATAGCTAGAACAGAAGAGAAACCTTTTGTAAACTATGACAAAAGACCTGTTAATGCCAAATTGTGTGTAGGACTCTTAGAAGCACAGATCATATTATCATTTTACAGCAGGTCATGTGTGTCAGGAAAAAGCAAAGTTTGCAGTATTTGCACATTCTCAGTGGCTAACTTGCTTGTTATGAAGTCAGAGGGAAAGGAATAGGTGATAGGTGACTGGCTTTGGGGGAAAGAATAGAAAAGGAATCCTCTGGGTGGAGTCCCCGACTAAGTAAAGAATAGGAGGTGGAGTTGTTTACTTGTTGTTATCTTATCACAAAGTATTTATCAATGCAAGTAGTTCACATCTTTAACTGTGAGCCATCAAGTGTTAAGACATCTATGGATTGGCGCATGAGGGGATTGGTCCTTCATCTTCCTCCCCAACAATAGTATGTCTTCCTCAAGCAAGCATCCCATTTCTAGGCTCCTGCCCGTTGCCAGTGGTTTGAAAAAGATATCGACCTAATGCTGGATCTGGTAATTAAATCCTAATCCTATTTATATCAGCTGGATTCTATCATCAAAGAAATGAGTGTGATATCCAAGATACTGTAATGTGTCTTCACTACATAATCTAGCAAGAGATAAAGATAAATTGTGACAAGGAGGAAGCCCTGACTTCACCACAGATGGCTTTGGTAATTAACAAAGGAGGGTAAGAAAACACGCTAGAGGTAGATAAATTTATGTCAAAAGCTGGTGTGTTTGAAAGCTTTTCCCCATTATGAAAGTCTGTCTCAGCTCCCCAAAGGAATGAAAGATGAGAAGAGGAAAGAGTTTTAAATAGACAATAATATGGTAATCTACTCACATAGAGAAAAGCCTTCTGCAATGTATATACATTTTTAAAATCTGGAGGAAGTAAACAGTGCAGCTGCCGATTTGTATGTAGTGAAGCAAATATCAAGACAAGAGTTTAGGGCAGTGGATGGGAAACCAAGGATAAATCAGAGCTTTGGACAGTGGGGTATTTCTATCGTCCTTGTCTAGTTAGAAAAGTAAGCTAGGGTAAAAACATCCAGTGTTGGGTGACCATGGCACAGAGCAATTCTGCTGTATTGTTTATACAGCTCTGAGTAATGTGCGCTCATAAAGGCTTTGAAATGTTTTGCTAAAAGCTAGTATTTTTAGAAATGACTTCAATAAATCTAGCAGAACATATTGCAGTGGAGAGAGGCAGGCCTGCAGCAAATATTTTGTACACACGCGCTGGTTGGTTTGGCTCCGTAGCTTCTGAAATCCTGGTTTGAAGTTTTTATTGGAAATAAGGATTTACAACAGGAAGTGGACAGCTGTCAGAAACATCTTTAAATCACCCTACCTTGCATTTAATTAAGAATGCTAATTCCTGTTACTAAGACAATGGTATTGCACAGCTAACTTCTGGAGCCTGGAGTCCTGGTATCTGTAATGGTAAGCCTACCCCATTCCCCAGAGAGAGCGGGCTTGACCATGCTGAATTGGAAACTCCTGATTGTGCCCTTTGTTTGGGCCTGTCAACCCTCCTCCTACCCCAGAAAGTGTTGATTGACTCTTGAGTATTCAGCCATCATTGGGAAAATGCTGCCTTTTGAAAGACAGTGTGTCCACATTAGGACATAATCCCGCCAGTTAAACAATTGGAAGGCTCACTTGATTCAGTGAGAGATCTAGTTCACAACATATCAGGGTGGTTAATACACTACGGTGGATTATTTCCCCTTAGGGTAGGGTGACCAGATAAAATCCAGGTCAGGGCTCATGTAACTTTAACAGTTGTAGAGAAAAGGGAATTTCAGCCAGTGTCATTTGTATGCAATTAGTTCCTGGTGGAATTCCCTCTCCATCACAACAGTTAAAGTTGCAGGGGCCCTGCCTTCTTTTGTATATGGTCACTCTAGTATAGTGCCCGCAACTTTAACTGTTGTGATGAAGAGGGAATATCACCAGGAACTCATTGCATACAAATGACACTGGCTGAAATTCCCTTTTCTCTACAACTGTTAAAGTTACATGAGTCCTGACCTGGATTTTATCTGGTCGGCCTATTTCCCCTCCCTGTGTGTGCTGTGGATTCTGGGTGGCTTGTTACCTATTGCAGCAGGCCACCCTTGCTGGGTTCACACAACACAACAAACTGTGATCCTTGGGGCAGTTATGCCCTGTATATGACTGGCACACACAGGGTGGGGAAATAACCCACCATGGCTTGTTCCCCTCCATGATCATGAAAACCAGGTCAATGGCAGACCCGTCTGGTCGATGGCTCTTACCATTGATTGGGTTTGCGCAACATACTAACCCACGCTCAGTAGTTGAGTGGGGGTTGTTGTTGAACTGTGGGTTTATCGAACCTATAGGTTTGCATGTTGTCTAAACCCAGGACATTTCCTGCAGGATGGCTTATTAACCATGCAGTGTGGCTTATTTTTCTTGAACAAGCCGCCTTGAGAATTCATGCTTTGTTGAGTTGTTGAGTTGTTTAGGGCGATTACAAGCTTCACTGCATGGTTAACAAGCCACCCTAAAGAAAATATCCTGGGTTCAGACAACACACTAACCCACGGTTCAACAACAACCCACACTCAATCCCTGAATGTTGGTTAGCGTGTTGCATGAACAGACCCACTCTTTGGTTCTCCTTCACTTTCCAGTAATTTATTTTGTATTTTAGATAGTTTCCTAAGATTGTACTCAGATGCAACAGCCCTGAGAGCTAAGTGACTATTAACAGGCCTCAGATAGTTTGTTTCGTTCAAGTGATCCCTGAAACTGTCTCTGCAGCCAAGCCAAACCTGTACCTTGTGGTCTGCATGCTTCAGACTAGCACAATCCTGTGAAGGTGGCAGGATTTATATGAGTGATAGAAATATGCACAAATAAAATTTCATTTTCTCCTTGATGCTGCTTCCTGCACATCTGGTTATGTGATCACCAAACCTGAGTCAGAATAATTTACTATGGGGACACACACACACACACTTATCCTCATTTAACAGGCAAGGTATTAAAGGTGACACATATGACTTGCTTGAAATCCATGATCTAGTTTGAGATCTCCAAGGGGCATTGTGCTAAAAAATAATAACAATGAATCAAAATTCTATTCCAAAAAAAAACCTTGACTTCTATTACTGGTATAAATTAAGAAATATGCATATAATTGATTTATTTGGCACAGTTAATTCTGCTTTTGCTAGTTGTGAAGGTGTGTGTTTACAAAGAGTTATGCAGTATATTACCCTTCCCCAACCTAGTGCTATCCAGATGTGTTGGACTACAACTACCACCATTGGAGTATAACTCCCATCATTCCCATCCAGCATGCAGAGGGCACAAGCTTGCAAAAGATGGCAGTTCACTAAACTCCTTTCTAGCCATAGGTGATTCTGTACACCTCTCCCTTTGTCTTCTGAGATTTTGCCAGGAATTTTTGGTCTTCATAGCCTAAAGGGCTAGAAACACACTGCTCTTGAAACTAAAAGATAAATATGGAGAGAGAGTGAGAGAATGCTGAGATTCTCAGGATGCATAGTTTTGTGTCCAGTGGCAAATTTCACACATGCACATTGCAATTACAGAATACCAAAACGGGATGTGCAACAATAATTACTGTAACATGCTTGACATGGTGCAGCCTTTGAAGAGTGTTCGGAAACTTGAGCTGGTTCAAAGAGTTGCAGCCAGACTGTTGACTGGGGCTGGTTACAGGGAGCATAGAATTCCCCTGCTTCACTGGCTTCCAGTCTGTTTCCGGGCACAATTCAAAGTGCTGGTTATGACCTATAAGTCTCTGTATGGCATGGGTCCAGGTTATCTGAAAGACGTATTATCCCTTATGAGCCTGCCAGTGCCTTGAGATCTTCAGTGGAGACCTTTCTTGCAGTCCTGCCACCATCACAGGTACACCTGGTGAGAACACGGGACAGGGCCTTTTCAGTGACTGCTCCAAGGCTCTGGAACTCCCTTCCCAGGGAGGCTAGACTGGCTCCCTCCTTGCTTTACGTCTGGAGACAGGCAAAAACTTTTTTGTTCCATTAGACCTTTGGGAATAGTCTGGACCTTGGTTAATTCGCTGGATTTTATTTGCCGTTTCCTTTTAATCTTTTAAATGGGTAGATGGTTTAATTATATTTATAACTTCTGTATAGTTCTATTTATATGCTTTAATTGTATATGTTTTAATTTTGCAAAGCCGCTCTGTTCTATTCCCTCTCCCACCAGATGTTCTGTTCCCCTTGTAACAGCCAGTAAGAATTCAAACGTCACTAAGCGTGTGCAGCCCTCATTGGAGTGTTCTTTGGTGTCCTCCCCCCCAATTAGGGTTTTTATCCCTCAAGATACATGTATTTCTGAAAACGTTGGGGTTCCTCTAAGCCTACTGATACCTCCCACTTATGTGTGGATGGTGTCGGCAACATAAGGAATGAGAAGATGAGGTGATAATGATTCCACATGTTACACCGCCCATGTGCTGCAACTATATGTACGCGGTCGTGAGGCTGTGTTTAAGTAGCAAATTCCTGTTTTTCAACCTCAAGGCTTTTTATCAAGAAGCCATCTCTCCCGCTCTAATTAAAAACAACACCACTGTGCATATGAATAAATAAATAAAAAGTGAGGAGGAATTTGGTTTGATTTCTTAACAGGATTCCAGTATGGTTGAGTTCCAGGACGCACCGGCCTTGTACCTCCAGTAGCCGTAGAGGAGAAAGCATCCTTCACAGGCTTTAGGAAGCTGTCAGGTTCAGATAAGGCTGGGATCTTATCCTGTGGGACCCTCAGTAGTATTAATAAGGAAAAATTAATTTTTAACCACTGGGATGGCTGCCAAATCATGCGACCTTTTGGCGGACCAGCTGTGCTAGAAAAAAACAATTGCAGATATCGAAGAACCGTGGTGGGGTGTGGGGTGGAGGGAGGGAATCCTATCATCAGGCAAAGCCGGGAATTTATCTGCGTGGTGGTGGGGGATGGGTGCAGTTTTGTGCTGGAAAGCCAACCAACCAACAGGCTGGAAATCCGCTAAAGCCTCTCTCTCCCCCTTTAGTGATGTGCAATTGCATATACAGGCATTGCGTTCCCCTTGAGGTCCCAGATTACAGCCATCTAATCCAGAAAGTGTGGAGAGATGACAGCAAAGACACACCCAAGGGAGAGAGGGAGGCGTTAGCAATTCCAGCTTTACTCTCACCCTAACCGCAGCCCTTTGGCACTTCTAATTAATAGACATGCAAGCAAAAGGAGAATGAGGTTCTTTGCAAAAAGCTCTCTCTGCGTCCCACAGCCTGAATTCCTAGTAGCTGTGACCGCTACATTGTAAATCACTTCTGCCCCTGTCATGGTTTAACACCGGCGCTTAGCAGAAGACGCATGGTTTCTAGTCACTACCTTGTAAAATAGAGGGCTAAGCCCCTTTGAAGTCAAAGTCAAATCAAAAACCTCAAAGGACTGGCCCTAACATCCTTGTGTTTCTCTATGTGTAATTACAGACCAAAAAAACCTCACTGACTGGTAGGAATTTCGCCTTAATAAAGCCTTCTGGAATTTGCTGATATTCACTGGTGTATATTTTTCAGTACAAGATTCCTGTTCTCTTGTTGCTCTTTCAAAATATCACCGTGTGGATGGCATTTTGGGATCATGTGAATACATAGTTTCCACCCCATCTATATATATATATAATTTCCGGAGGGGTATTGTGTGTCTCCCCCCCTCCCCCCCCCCCCCGAAACTCAGATATGAAAAGACTGGGCTACATTTTGGATAAATGGGATTGTTGTCGCTCATTCCAGACTTCAAAGGGGGTTCATGCACTCAGCTAATACAAGCACTTCCTGCTCTAGCTGTCCCTTACATCAGAGATGGGCAGACTTCAGGCTTCCTGGATCTACTTTGGTTTTTGCAAGAACCCCAAGACACACCAACTAGATCCTGGTGCAAAAGACTTAGGGGGAGTTCAGACAATCACAGCGGGGGAAGCAACCTTTGTGGCTGCTCCCCCCACGGGTGGTGTATGGGCGACTGCCATTTGCAATATTCCCAGTGCTGCAGTGCAGGTTGGCGTGTTGACCGAATCTGGCACGCTGCATTGCAGGGGGAAGGTGGTATCCATCCTACAACTTCTACTGCACTTTGTAGGTTGTGTACAACCCCCTCCCCCACCATCACCACACTGCATGCTAGGTTCAAACAACATGCGAACCCGCACTCCAGCGCGGGGAATAAAGCAAATGGTGGTTGTGGGATGCGTTGGGATGGGTGGGTGGGGGGTAACCATGATGGTTGCTCCCCTCACTGTGATCATCTGAACCCGGTCATGGACTTAGAGAATTCTCAGCCAGGAATTGGTTTCGATTAACAGAACTGAATGGAGTTCACAGCCCTTCCATGCAAAAACCCATTCTTGATTACCCAACGTTTTTTTTTTCGTGCTGGAGTATAATTTAGGGAGGGGATATGTGTGTCACTTAGTTCTTAAATAATGGGAAGTCAGAAATGTTGGCTAATCCACTGCAAATCAGCCAGAGATCTACCTGTAGATTCAGATCTACCTATGGTCCATCCCTGTATTACATCTGCTGGATGCCTTGTTTTGCCAGTGCAAGGGACAGAAAGAAGCTCTCTGTGGTTGCTAGGCAACTACAGCAGACATGCCAATTCTCCAGCTTTGAGTGATGAACTACCCATTTTTATGTCAAACTCCTGTCCTCCCTTTCCTTAGACTTTAATCTTCCAGTCCTTGGCATATTTGGCATAGTCCTTACATTGTACCCCACTGCTGAAACCATTGCTGGTGGTCTGATCCTGGATTGCCATGTTTTTGATGTGTGATATAGGAGCAGTGATGTCTGTGCTAGGGCAGTGGTCAGGCAAGGATTGGGGTTGTGGATTCTGGACCAAATATATTGAAATGAGACAAGAAGAGCTACTAATCCTCCAAAACCAGAAGGTTTCTGAACGTCACCCTCTACTCCACCCATCTCTTTGGATTTTTTAAAAAACTGTAATTTTGTTATTTTCTGATTCTTGTTTTCATTCCTGGTGATGATGATAATAGTCATGCCTCTGTATAATCAAACTAAGATCAGTATGCCTGTTCCATGTGAATATTAAGCATTTAAGAAATGCCTCTTCAAATAATATCACTTATTACTTGTGTTCTCAGGATAATAATTGACACTCAAGTCTGGGACATCAGGGTCCAGTAGGGTTGACATTGTTTTTGTTTGCTTTTCTGAAAGAGCTCCTGTGCCTTTAAAAGCTGCATTACAAGCAGGAATGTAACAGCAGCTTTCCCCAAGCTGGTGCGCTTCAAATATTTTGAACTTCCAATTCCCACATGCCACAGCCAGCGTGGCTAATAGTCAAGAACACTGTAGGTTGTACTCCAGTACAGCTGGGGGTGGGGGCACCAAGTTGGGGAAGGCTGATTTAAAGTTCTGCAGTGATGGAGAGAGCTACACCTGATTAACTTTTAATAATAATAATAATAATAATAATAATAATAACAATTTATTTCTTACCCGCCTCTCCGTCTGGATCGAGGTGGGGAACAACAACATGATAAAATACATAAAACTGATTAAAACATGACACATATTATTAAAACTGCATAAAAATCCTAAAACATCCTAAAAACATCCTTAAAACATTCTAAAATTCCACTGGATATGCCTGCCGGAAGAGAACAGTCTTTATGGCTTTCTTAAATTCTAAAAGACTGTTAAGTTGACGAGTCTCCTCCAGCAGGTCATTCCACAGTCTGGGAGCGGCAGAAGAGAAGGTCCTCTGGGTAACGGTTGTCAGCCTAGTCTTGTCTGACTGCAGTAAGTTCTTCCCAGAGGACCTGAGCGTGCGGGGCGGATTGTATGGGATAAGGCGATCCCGCAGGTAACCTGGACCCAAACCATGTAGGGCTTTAAAGGTAATAACCAACACTTTATACTTCGCCCGGAAACTAATTGGCAGCCAGTGGAGCGATTTTAAAGCTGGCGTAATATGGTCACCCCTAGATGTACCGGTGACCAACCTGGCTGCCATATTTTGAACTAGTTGAAGTTTCCGGACTAGGCATAGAGGTAGCCCTATGTACAGCGCATTGCAGAAGTCGAGCTTCGAAGTTACCAGCGCGTGCACCACCATCTTTAGGTCTTCCAACTCTAGGAAGGGGCGCAGCTGGCGTATCAGCCGAAGCTGATAGTAGGCACTCCTGGCCGTCGCATCTATCTGGGCTGTCATTTGGAGCGACGGATCCAGGAGCATCCCCAAGCTGTGAACACAGTCTTTCAAGGGGAGTGTAACCCCATCCAGAACCGGTTGACACACCTCCAAACCCAGGTTGCGGCCTTTGACAGCGAGCACCTCCTTCTTGTCTGGATTCAGCTTCAGTTTGTTTTTCCTCATCCAGCCCATTACCGCCTCCAAACATTCATTCAGAGGAGACACACTATCCTTAGCTGGCGCTGTTATCGAAGGCATAGAGAAATATATTTGGGTGTCGTCAGCATACTGATAGCACCCCGCCCCATGCCTCCGGATGATCTCTCCCAACGGTTTCATGTAGATGTTAAACAGCATTGGGGAAAGGATGGCACCTTGCGGAACCCTGTGATGCTGTACTTAAAGGCACAAGAGAAATCCTTCAGTAGAGAGGCAGGGGACAAGCACTGACCCTCAATGTGGCCTGTCATATTCCTGAGGAACATTCCTAGCCTTTGTGGGAAAAGGCACAGCTTAGTGATTGCTCAGCCAACTCACTCTTTTAATTCGGTACACAGATATAGCTTTCCCCAGGTATTACAGGCCTGTCCTGTCCACACAGTGAGTCATACAGCCGGGTCATTAATAGTACAATTCTGTGTAAGTCTACTTAGAAGTAAGCCCAATGGAATTCATTGGGGCTTCTAGGTAAGTGTGTATGGGATTGCAGCCGCAGGCTGATGTGAAAGTAAGCTTACTTCTGAGTAGACACATATACTATTATGCTGTAGGACACACTAGTGCTCTAGCTGGAAGCAGGGGTTACCCCCAAAATAATGAGTAAAAGAGAGGTGAACATGTGTCAGTGGCTGCACATACATGCTCTCCCCCTCCCCCCTTATTTCCTTCCTGATATTGAGAGTTTGCTTAGTGGGAAGCAGCGTGTTTAAGGCATTCTGCAGAATGTGTGTGTGTGGGGGGAAACCAACCCTTTCTGCTGTGGCACCGAGGCTCCAAGCAGTAGCTAAATTGGAGAAAGTCATGATAAAGACAAAATAGCTCTCCCACTGCAAGGCTCTCAATAATCCCTTCTACTCCTGTGTCTCTGTAGAAAAGCCCCAAACTCACCCAGCAGAGTGGCGGATGGAGAGACAAAGATGGCTGCAGGGGTGCGCATGAGCTCAATGTGCGCATGAACACAATGCTGATATCCCTCCTGAACAGCCTCCTGCCAAATGCCCAGCAGGCTTGTAGCCAGGGGAGGGCTGGGGGGGGGGGTCAGCCCCCGTAAGTTTCCTCTGCCCCTTAATTTTTTTTTTTCTTCGTAGAATTCACATTTTTTTGGCATAAAAATACTTTGGGAACAACATTGCTGATCATATTGTTGACATTACTTGTCCAGATGTTGTGGTTCTGGACAGGAAGAATGAGCAAACTTTGATGTGACAGTACTTCTTGATGAGAAATTCCAGACATTGTGGACACAGAACACAAGGAAGAACCAGGTCTTTGCTATGGGTTAATACAGGAACTAGAGGAAGTGCTACATACTTATTACTTTTTTAGTCTGGGCTCCATAAAGAATGGAAAGTGCCCCATACCAGCTTCCTCAACCTGGTGCCCTCCTAATGTGTTGGATTACAACCATGCTGGCTGGGGATGATAGTGCATTAGAGTCACACACATCTGGAGGGCAGCAGGTTGGGGAAGGCTGCCCTATACTATTTCTGCTGAATACTCCAGCTACGTTCTTTACTGGAGCTTTCAGTGTAATACTGATATGCACACCTGTGTCTTAGGAAGAATACAAAAGTGGTATAGGAGTGGTTGTATGCATCTTCTTTTGGGAACAATGTTGTGTTGTCCTGACTGCCCCAGAGGTTTTGCTGTGCATCCCAAGTCATAAGTGTAACCGTCTGACTGGAGTGTTTTCAGGTGCAGCTCCGTATCAGCATATAACACCTCTGTTGAAGGCTCTGCCCTGGTTGCCCGTATGCTACCAGGCCAAGTTTAAGGTTCTTGTACTTGTCTATAAAGCTCTGAACAACTTGGGATCAGGATACTTGGAAATATGCATTTTCCATTAGCATCCTGCCTGTTCACTGAGGTCTTCCAAAGAGGTATTCCTGGTGGTCCTACATGGGTCAGAGATCTGCTTGGAAACTACCAGGAGTAGGGCCGTTAGTGCACCGATGTAATTTTGTTTGCTGAAGACCGTTTAGGCAAGCGTTTCCTGGCTGATGAGTACATTCCAGCCACTGTTTTAGTGATCTATTTGTTTTTACTGTAACATTTTTGTTTTTTTTTTGTTTTAATGTATTGCATCTCTCAATGTGGAACAGTTTATAAATTGTGTAATAAAGAAATACAATAATAATAATAATAATAAATGCAAACTAAGTTGCATTCACAATGCACTCCTATGTAATTCATTGCAGCCCTGGGATCATGGCTAGCACAGGTAATATATAGCCCAAATGCAGGCCAAAAATAGCACTAAGGAGCTTATCTCAGTATAGGAGGAAGAAGCCATCATCATCAGGTGATTTGATTAAACCTTTAAACAATTGAATTGTAGATGAACACAATATAGAGAGCAATGTATTTTTCATCTCTAGGCCATCCTACAAAGTAGATAGGGAGATATTTTTCTCCCTCATAATACTAGAACACGGGGTCATCCCATGACGTCGATTGGCGGGAGATTCAGGGCAGATAAAAGGAAGGACTTCTTCACACAGCCCATCGTTAAACTATGGAATCACTACCTCAAGATGTAGTGATGGCCACCAATTTGGATGGCTTTCATAAATTCCTGGAAGAGAAGGCTATCAATGGCTACTAGTCCTGATGACTATGTGCTACCTCCAGTATCAGAGGCTGTAAGGCTATATACACCAGTTGCTTGGGAACATGGGCAGGAGGCTGCTGTTGCACCTGTTTCCTGCTTGTGGGTTCATGGTCAACAGCTGATTGGCCACTGTGTGGACAGAATGCAGGACTAGACAGACCCTTGGTCTGGTCCAGCATGGCTCTTATGTTCATTTCTATAGACTACCTAGTAAAATGGTGACATTGTTATACATATCCAGACTGGTATAGGACCAACTACGCAGGCAGCAGCATCTGCATTGCTGTGTCCAGTGTGAGGTAGTGTGAGAAGGAGATCTAAGAGCTGACATTGTACAAAGCACCAGAGCTGCTGCGCATTAGGTAGCACCAATGATTGATGTTGCTATGAATTATAATTCCAGAACTATAAGCAATGGCCCCAGAATTGCATTTGCAGTAATGCTTGGACAATAATGGGCATAAATATAAATTAACACTATCAAATCGCATGTTCTATTGGAATTACATTTGTTTATGATATAAGATGACAGATAATGATGTTAGTGTAGGTGGCATTATGGGTAATTCAGGATGTAGAATCTCATCAGTTACATTTGTGAAAAAGCAAATTGTGAGTATTAAACGATAAATTGTGGGTTGTCCCTGTAGCCTTCTGTAAATAGCTTTTCTGTATTGACTTCCATCATGGCTTCGCTTAAGGGGCAAGCTATGCATTATACAAAAACACATGTGTAATGTGTAGCAAAGTCCCAACAGTTTATAATTATTATTTTTAATGAAAAGTAGCTCTGGAAGGGGGAGATTTAGAGTGAAGGAGGAACGGGTTACTTAACTGTTTCCTTGCCACTTACTTTTTTCACTCCAGCAGTCCTGACTTAAGAGTTTCAAAGAGTTCCATCGTTATAACAAAAACACTTTGCTATGGCTACAGGCTTACCTGGGAACATTTTGTGAGGGAGATCTAGAGAGCAAATATGACTGGCTGGGAAAGGGCCAAGCATCCCATCATTCTACATTCCACCCCTCCAAAGTGCTTTGCATTAAACAAAGCAACAAATGACCATTGAGACCTCTTCTTTATGTAAGTTTACATGGAACTTCACACATAAGTGTAGCTTGCCTCTAAGTTGATCTTGCTTTGTAAATGTAGCAGATGTATTTCTATTCTCCCTTTACCCTGTGAGGATTGTGCTTCAGGAATCTCTGCAGCAAGCACTTTCAAGTCCTTGGAAAACCTCAGGGATGAGGAGAATGTGGCCTCCAGATGTTGTTAGACTGCAACTCTCATCAGCCCTAGCCAGCATAGCCAATGGTAAAAGATGATGGGAGCTGCAGTCCACCAACATCTAGCAGGCCACACCTTCCTCATCCCTGGAATACATACAAATACTCACACAGCAAGAAATTCCAAGTACACTAATGTGAGCCTATGATGTTTGCTGTTAGACGTATCCATACAGATGTACAGCTAAAGATAAAATGAACTTCCTTCGCTACATTATTGGGAAATTCTCTCTTTCTAGGATCAAAATCCTTTCTCAGATTCTGGAGGAGGAGAGATTTCCCTTGCTGCTATTATTTATTAATCATATTTGTGCTCCACCCTCCAGCCATGAAACTGGTGGAGGGAGCATACCTGAGGTTATTCCACTTTATAGGCTTTGGGTATATATTTGGTATATATTTTGGGGGGAAAGAGACAATGCATCAACAACACAGAGGACAAAAGAAGAAACAGACCTGCATAATATTTTCATATACTAATTTATATGTATAGATACACATTTTAGAAATAATTAGCACAATTTATATAGGAATACAATACCTCTGTGATAAGGTAACCTGTGTGACTGCGCTGTCTGGTGCCCAGATGCTAACTGTTGACCAGCATCTTTAAGGCCACTTCATGCTTTTCTCATGGTGCTTTTCTCTTTAAACTGAGCTTGGACTGGACAGCCCTTAAAATAGAGAGCTATCCACTGACAGTCTTTCAAATATCCCCTGTGAAGTAAGATGGACTCATGGACACTTTAGGGATGCTGGATGTATGAAATCTATAACTTTGTGCCTTAAAGACAACACTGTGAATCCAAAATGCAACACACACACATACACACACGATCTGAAAATTGAACATTTATTTTCCAGATTAGGCAAATTATGCTGCTAGAATCATGTGTGTCAGGCATGTATTGGATTACACATTCTGGCAGATATGTCTTAAGTTGTGTGCGAGAGAGAGGACAGGAGGTACCAGAACAGCTGAGAGTGAGTGTGATCTGGTGGTTAGAATATCAGGCTAGGACTGGAGAAACCTGGATTCAATTCTCCATTCAACCATGAAACTCACTGGGTGATCTTGGGCCAGTCACTATATCTCAGTCGAGCCCACAACAAATATAGCTGTGTGAATAAAAAGGGGCGAGTGGGGGCGAAGCCATGTGTATCACCCTGACTTCCTTGGAGGAAGGTTGGGATACAAATATAATACATACAAATTTTCAAAAGCTCTTGAAGTAAACACATTTTTGCAAGACTAATGTCTAAAATATGTCAGAAAATTTGCCTTTTTTCTTTTAAGACTGCTTTCCGTTTTATCTTTCTTTGATAAAGGAAGACTTAAGCTGGTTCCTGTTCATGAAAGTTCACAGAGAAAAATAAAGCCATATGCTGCAATTTCAGGAGTTCATTACTCACTGCTGTCCTGTGCTATAAAGTGGATATATTATACCCCTTCCCACTTTGCCTTAGGAAGTGGTCAAACAGCCACATTCTTGGGCTGATGAATTGGCTCCTCTCCTTCATTTAAGCCTAGACATGGCATTTATGAGGTTGTCTCATGACAGGCTGAAGTCACTTTGACTAAAACAGAATTCTAGTTCATATTGCAGAGAAAGGGGCCTAGCTGTGTTCGTAGCATGAAATTTAGTTAAAAATCTGTCTGGGTGAACACTGAAGGATTAATTGACAATGTGGGTTTGGTTTCGAGCTTGTTACGATGCTAATGGAAGGTTGTGTTCCTGTATGCGCTTACTTGTATTGTGATTCTGTAGGAAAAAGCCTGTGGCATTGCACAAGTGTAATATATTGGGAGTATTTCTGTATCTTATTTCCCTCCCTTCTTTATTGTTATTAAATTGTTTCAGGAGTCTCTTATAACCTACCCCACAGCACAAATTAAACCAGCCTGACACATCTCTTAAAAATGACCTTTGCCATCAGTGCTGAAGCTGTCTTTTCTCTGCCTTATTAGTGACTCCTGTCTTGGATGTCGTTCTTTGATAAATTACTTTCATAAGCGCTGTTGTTTAAATCAGAGGATGTCAAATTTACATTATTCGATCCCTGTTCGTGCCTCTAGGCTGAAGCTCTCTGTTGGGATTTTGTCTTGTGATCTTTAGAATATTTTTGCCTCTGATACTTCTAAGTGGCTACACGAAAAAATAGATCACCCATTCCCAAATATTACCATAGTGTGTGAGCCTCCTTAGAACAAGGGAAATGTTGGATGTCATGTGGAATAAGACACCCCCCCCTAAAAAAACCTGGCACTCTCCCGATGTATTGTACTACAACATCCAGCTAGGGAAAGCTGGAATAAGAGGATGTAGCAAAATCATCCCAAGACTTCCTACCCCTGCGAACAAATCCAAGATGAGCTTGTTGAAACTAACTTCTTTAAAAAATGACTTCCAGAGGGGTAGCTGTGTTTGAATGCTAGTGCATTTATATCCATTGTGAAACTCAAGGCAATGGACATAGGGGTTCCCAGGGAGTTGGTCTCCTATCCAGTCATTGACAGGACCAAACCTGCTTAGCTCTAGCAAGGTGTCTGCATTATGTGCCCACAAACCAGCCCCTACCAGTTGCAACGAAAACAACCAAGTCTTTTGTGTCACCCTAAAGACTAGCAGATCAATTGAGGCATTGGTTTTTGTGGACTAGAGCCTGCTTCATGAGATGTTTGCAGTGCTATCTTCAGTTGGCAGATGATGCACACAGAAGGTTAGTTGGTGCAGGGGCGCTTTTGTGGGGATTGCACCTGGGGAGGGGAGGTTGAAAGCCTCCCCTTCCTGTGTGCTAAGTTTCTGTCAAAATCATGCTCCCCCGTTCCCCACACTCAGTATTAGCTAAAAAAACAAAAACAAACTGCTGCCAAGTCATTAGGTCCTTTGTCTTTAAGGAATCAGAAAACTACTGCTGGCTCCAATTTCGGTGGGCCTGGGAATCCAGTCTGGGTTTCAGTCAGAAACCACTAGAACTCTAAAGGAGCTGTCCAAGTTTCTGAACCTGATTTGGCTATAGGGTTCAGGAACTTGAATTGCTCCGTTAGAGTTCTGGCTGAAACCCAGAATGGATTCACAGCCCCACCGAAATCGGAGCAACCAGCCTCTACTGCAGTGAACACTTCGTTATCTTTTTTAAAAAGTGAAAGATCTTGGTATTACTGATCCTTTGAGGGGTCACATCTTACAACAGAGTTGGGCAGCAGAAGGTAGATTGGGATCTGTTAGTAGATCTTTTTGTGGTTTGCAGATAAGCAAGGGTTTCGAACTCCCCAATGGTTTAACGGTAGCAACTTTTAGCTTTACATTAGACTGTTAGTCTTGGCTCTGTAGTGACTCAGATGTAGATTTGCGTTTGTGTATGCTGGTCATCCCAGATAGTTGGCTCTGCCCCCTGAACCACCATTTTGCACCTTGCTCCAGTTAGTGGATCTTGGGATTCTAGTGAAACAACAACAAAGTAGACCCTGCAAGCCTGACATCCGCCTTCTCCTGTCTTATAGCATAGGATGCATGTTCACATTTCCATTGTGACTTGACATCATATTTTCAGTAATCTTTGAAAGGCATTTGCATGTCATGGAGTAAATCTAACTAGGAGCCGTAGCCAATTGTGGCTCCAAAGGGGCATGTTTATTGCCACATGGTTTCCTACCTGCAGATACCCTCCAAATGTTATGCATATGGCTGTAGCCAAGCCATGTCTTTGCTAAAACACTTGAAGTGGCCCTGGGCAGATGGACACTTAAGTGCTATGCAGAACAGTGCTTAGAACCCTGCAGGTCTGAAATTTTAAGCTATTGATCCACAGAGCCTTTAAGCACACTTCCATGCGTCCATGCTGCTTCCAGGGCTTTGGTAGGGAAGTTTATGATTTGCAGGAGGGAGGTGGTGATGGGGCCAGATCAGGGTGGTGCTGATTACTTTCAAGGCTTACTGTCTGCCTAGAGAGTTGAGAATGCTCAGCGCTTTTTGCAAGAGGCGCTCAGCCTTCACTGGATGAAGTCTTCAGCGAGCTATAAACAAGCACATGTGCTGGTGTGGAAAGCTGCCTTCGGGAAATCTTCCCTCTTCTGTACTGAATTGCGATGAGCAGAAAATCTTCTTTTTGCTTGGAAGGCAGGCGGGAGCCGTGTGTGGACCCAAATGTGCGTGGCATTTAGAAAAGAGTAAATAAGGTATTCAGCTTAAGGGGATGGAGCTGTGGCAGCTCAGAAATGCAACTTTCTGTGCTCTTCCTTCCCCTTGCAATTGGACTCGGAGCTCTTAGTTGGGAGCATCCTCAGCATCCTGTCTTCTCCAGCATAATTTCTAGAAGTAGAAATTTAATTTCGGAAGGATCTTATGTACCAATAACTCTTAAGTGCACGCTTGCTTTTATTTTTCCATTTGGGTTGGATTTTTATTTATTTATTTATCTATTTATTTTATAAAGTATTTTATACAATATAACCAAAAAAGTGATCAGTCCCCTAACAATTAATGTCTAAACAATAATAAAATAATAATTAATACATTTTTAGGGGAAAGAAAAACAAAAGAAATGTGCATTTTGTGGGAGTGGACAGGGCAGCACCTGGGATTTGCAGCTCCAGCATCACACCTGGGCCTCTTTGCTGTTAAACAGATGCTCCCCATTTAGCCGCAAGGAGCTTTAAATCCCACTAGGTCCTTTCTTCATACAATCTATCCTCTTCCAAAATAATAATACAGCATTAATCTAGCAGCTTTATGTCTCCAGTTACTAAGAGCCCTTTAAAGCAATGCTGTGAGGCTGAAGAGAAAATGCTGTCAGAAATTTCTGTAGGTTTGTATGTAGAAATATTTGTTTTGTGTGTATGAGTAATATTTTCAGTGCCGTTTTTCCCCTCTTGGTGTGTGTGCTTAATGTAGAAATGCACTGAGATTTTGCTGGCTTGCCAAGCTGGTAGAAAAATAAAACAACTGTTAGAAGTGATGCTAATACAGTACATCTGTTTTTGTGGAGAAGATTCTCTATTGGTATTTTTTTATTGCTATAAATGCTCAATGTTATAATTAATGTTAAATCTTTGAGGGTTGATATGCCTGGAAGAAAAGAAAACCACTTCTTTTAGAATCGTAACTATCATTGTTATTCATTAAAAAAACATGGTGATGAATTTTGATGCGTGATTAGCTATTTCATATCTGAGCATTTTTGATGCAACTATGGCTTTCAGATACCAAAGCCTGTTCAAGATTATGGATATTGACTGGAGAATGTACAAAAGTATTAGTGAGATATGCACATTCCCCAAGGCCTGTTAGGGAATATATATAATGACTGGGAAATTTGCACAACTCCACCTTCATGGACAGATGATATGCTCACCATTCATGAGGTGTGGCTAATGTGGACAATGACCAGTTGTGTAGCTTAAAATTAGATCATGATGGTTGAATAGCTTAAAATTGGGTAATATCCAAAATGACTTATGGGTGTTCGCGCCAATAAGCAGTTTAGGGTACAATCCTATTGTGATGATCGTAAGCTTCCAACCTCGGAAGCTTATAGTCATCCTATGCAGAGTGGGAGGAGTGGCAGAGGCGATCTTCACCTCCGCAGTCTTCCCGCTCTGCGTTTTTACTAGATGGGATTTTTTTTGCCTGTCTAGCAAAAGCGTTTCAGAGGGGGAGGGAAGGAGACTGGAGTGCTGTCTCTGAGGGTGCCTCTACAAGAGGCATTTAAAGCTCTTTCAAGGCGCATTAAAAAAGTTACCTCTACAAGAACGGAGTGCAAATCGGGCGTAGAGGTGCGTTATCTCCCCGATTATGCGCATTATCGAATGCGCGTTAAATCGCGAGGTTTATTTTGCTCCGTCCGTTAAAGCGCATTTTGACTGTGTGAATAAGCGCTTATGCGCATTAACTACTTGTAAAGCGCATTTTGGAATCTGTTAATGCGCTTCGCCGCCTCTCGTGCAGAGGGATTAGACGTAAATGTGCTTCAGTGATTATGCGCATAATCGCCTAACCAGGCGCAAAAGCGAATCCTTGTAGAGGGGACCTGACTTTGGACCTGGGAATCCAAAGTAACCTGTGACCCCTCAGATGCTCTCTAGGGGCCATAGAACTGTTTTCTTACTTCTTTTTGTCATGACCGTGGTTGTTGTATTTGGGTAACAAACAAAGATTTGTTACGCATTCACACACATATTTCATGTAAAAAAAATAAATGCTTTTTCGAATATAATTTAAGTAGTCGGTACACTCTTTGTTAATGTATTAGAAATAGAAGGCAAGAATTAAATAGAACTGTTGAATGCACCCCTTGCTCCCCATATGATGTACTTTAACCAACTACTGTTGGAAGACCGAGATGGTGAATGAATTGGTTTAGAGTAAGGGTATTGATCCTCCTTCAGCCAGAGGACCGAATTCCTTACTGCCAATAGCTAAACCTTAGGAGAGGCATTTCAACCTTTTAGAATGGGGGAAAACTGCACAAAAGCTAGAAAACTGCCAAATGATTGGTGGTCAGCAGAAAAGGGGTGGGGCCAGGGGAAGAGAGCATGGTTACCTGGAGGGCCGGATTGGGATTGCAGGAAGGTCAGAGTTGGCCCCCCATTTTGAGGTTCTGTACCCCTGGTTTAGAGTCAAACTCTGTGATTATTGCAGACATAGGATGGCATTGGAAATGCCCCCGCCCCCATTCTGTTTTCTCTCGCCTTGTAAAAAGGCCCTTCATTTATCCCATATTTTGATATGTGTTCTCTCCTGCACATCATTGACTCCTGTCAGTACGGAGGGCGCAATATGACAACATCATAGAAGGGATTGAAACGGCATGTTACAGAAAGAGAAGTTCTTTTCTTGTGGGCTGTTTTTGGTGGCCATCCTGCCTCTGCTGAAACGTGTCATTTGAGCCTCTGCTAAGTTCTATATACTACATGATCACTCCATTTATGGTGGCCACTGTTTCATAGTAAGGGCGGGAGACGGTGAACTCCCAACAGAATCCATTCTCTCTCTTCCTCAGTGAAGAGTAAATCACTTACTCTGTTCAGCACTAGTTATAGAATCCTTTCCTCTCCTCCTGACCTCCCATTAGTGTTGGCAGTGGCTGGGCAGGGCTGGGCCAGCTGGTGCTTGAGAGCCTTGGGTTTCCCTTTCTGTGTAAAGGGCTCCTGCTGTGGAGCAGATCCCTTGGTTCAACCTGTGCTTCCTTGCTCTGCCCTCTTCCCCACTAGTCTCAATGGGCACAAGCCACCAGTAGGCAACTGGCTTTTCAGGCATTTTGCATGCATCCACAAACCTTCTCAATGTGGGTTAAAGCTGGAGCCAAGATCTGGATAACTGCTCAATTATATATATATATATATATATATATATATGGGGAAACTCGGCCATTGGGTGTTTCTTTGTCCCAGCATCTCTCTGTGTAAACTGAAACTTGCACAGCACTGATGGATTAAAACATGGGTAGGCAACCCAGTGCCCTCCAGAGGTTTTGGACTACAACTCTCATAATCCTCAACCATTTGTGATGCTGGTTGTGGCTGATGGGAGTTGTAGTCCAAAACATCTGGAGGGCATCAGGTTGCCTACTTCTGAATTAGGAGAACCTAATCCAGTGAAGCTTGCTACATCTTTCTACACTCCATCTCTGCCTGAGTGTGACCACTGCAGATATTATTATTATTATTATTATTATTATTATTATTATTATTTCTATTATTTCTATACTGTCCCATAGCTGAAACTCTCTTTATGGCTTCGACGTGAAGGAAGCTCTCTTTCCATCCCCCAATATGAAGGAAGCTCTCTTTCCACCCCCCAATGCTTTGCTTAACATGTAGTCTGATGAAGAGTTCTGGAGAACTCGAAAGCTTGCTCACTATCTTGTGACATTTTGCTTGCTCACTATCTTGTGACATTTTTATGGCTGTTAATAACTGGATTACGATCTATTGCATGCTCGTTGCTGGGCACTCACAGATTTTCAGGGGTCCCTCTCATGATGACATCTGTGTCCCACACACCTCCTGTCCCTTCTAGCCCGGCTTATTTTTGTGTGCAGGAGAAGCAGCGGGATCAACGCTCTCCACTGAATGGGCCACATACACGGTTGTTTACTTCCTCTTTCAAAAGAGGAAGTAATGAGGGACAAAGGCTTGGGCAGAGGGGCAACAGTAAGCAAAAGCGATTTTCCCCATGTGAAGACGCCCTATGACAGAATCTTGATTTTTATCCTTACGGACCGACACAGCTATCTTTACTTTTTAAACTGTGGGTTGAATGGCAGCGTGAAAAATCAGAGGTGCTTAGGCCTACAGAAAGGCTTACATAAACAATACGTTTCTAGAAGCACACCACAAAGAGGTTTTCAGTGTCCACCTAAACATGTAAAGTGTGAATGCAACGAGCACGTGTTTGTAAATGTGACTGTTACACAGTTATGCTTCTGAAGGAGCCAGGATTTACCTCAGCTTCCTGTTGAAGGTACACTCTTGGAAAACCCGCGTTTACCTTATGTAATGTGTGAGTGACCTTACGTCTGTTTAGGCTGAAAGACTGCTATATAGGGATCATTTATTCTTCTAGTACAGTATCAAGTGAAGCAATAGGAGCTGTTTAGGAATAAGTGGTTTGACATTTCAGGCAGACATAATGGCAGGCAAGCAGGTAGGGAAATGTGGAACTGAAAAAGCACCTGTGTTGCTTTTTAGTCTTTTTTGTTTGTTTGTTTGTTTTGGTAGTTTAAGCCTACGTGGGAATCCTGAATGCCATGTGAGGGGATGATGAGATCTAGAAGCTGTGAACATGTATTTTTTACTTGAAGTCTTTGCTCTGCGTTCCAAGTAAAATATAACTGGTCACTTGAATGTTTTTGTTGGAAGGGTTTATGCTTGTGCAAATGGCAAATGATTGCTTTTATGAGGAGGGTGCAAAAGTGTGTACAGGAGGGAATAATAAATTGCATATATATGCATATATGCATCTGTCAAGCTAACTGAAAGATGGGTGTATAGCTTGCCTACATAAAATCTTTACTCGCATGGGGGCATATATGTGAGCATTGCTTACAAGCGAGGGAAAGAGAGTTTAGAAAGAACTGTGGGTTTGTAGAAATGTTTTTGTGTTGAGAAAGCTCTCTTCATGGAACAAAACCAGATGTTTTTCTAAGTCCTTACCTCTTAAATGTTTTCTTGTGATTTCTCTCGGATTCTTTTTCCCATATGGGGAGTTGCATAGAATCTTTCGGATGACGTGCGAAGAGGAGGAAAGTATTTCAGCAATCTGTGTGTTTTAGAACAAAGCAACAAGCCATGCACACTGCGCACACAGAGACACGGGAAGATGGACTTTATTTGTGAAAGATAAAAACAGTATTTTCTGGAATAGGAAGTGAGTGACCCTCTTGTGAGATGGACAGAGGGAGCCACGTGTGAGGAGGTTTCCTGTTGCCATTGTTCCTCTTTGCTGCTTCTGTGTTGAGCAGGGCGTCTTTCTTTTGGGAAGAAGAGAGATTCTTCTTCTGGCTTTGCAGGGAGGGGGGAGCGAAGCAGTTTGTAAAGTTAAAGTAGCTTTTCAGGACCTTCCTGCTTGCCTTCCTGAGGGTGTTGGCTTCCGGCTGTGCTATTCTCATTGGTCTCACCATGGCATGCAGGATGTTGACTCCTGGGTTGCAGGTTTTCTGCCCGAGTTAGCAGGGGAGCGTACAAATTGGAAAATTACACCCTTTGCTGCTTGGGAGCCAGCTGTCACCCCCTGTGTTATTACACCTGGAAGGCCAGGTCCTCATTGGGTGAAGTCAGCACGTGGCTCATGAGCTGCCTTGGGCTAGCCTGTGCCAATCTTGGCCTCCGCCTTCCCATTCTCGCATTATAAGCCCATACTGCTTTCAGCCACTTGTGCTAAAGGCACCCCTCTGGTATTCATTGGATACACGGAGTGCCTAGAGAAAATGCAATTTGGTTTGCTCGCAACTGTGGAAGAAGGGTGGGTGAGTGGGGAGGGGGGAGAGAGCTTGGGTGTTCGGAAATGGGATGATTTGTGAGGAGCTAATTATCTCTGCTATCTCCGCCATTGTGTTAGAAATGGTGTAATTGTTAATATGTGCCAGAGAGCAGAAGGCTCCCTCCTGTGCGTTGTCACTAAATACAGGATTGCGCACACTCATTAAAGGCAATGGCCTGATTTTGTTCCGTGATTTAGTGCAACTTAGTTTACCTCATCTGAGCTCCAGCTAGTCGCAGAGACTTTTTAAAAGGCCCAGCCTCACGGATGCAGAGGAGCTCAAGGCCAGGGAACCGAATTCTTTCTTTGCCGCTCCCCCCCCCCCCTTGCATTTGAACCCTCTGTGGCAGGCCCTGCCTGAGGCAGAAATGTGGGAGGCTGTATTTCAGTCCGGTTGGGGGTGGGGAAGCAGCACCTATAGGGAAGAATGCCCTCGTCCTCCTGTTGAGAGGTGGCTGCTGAGAAGTAATATATAATTCACAAGGCCACGCTGCTTCACGCAGATGGTGATATTCAAGCATGACTGACGTTAGAGGAGCAAAATCTCTGAAGCCTTTATTTCCTTCACCCTTTCTCCTTCCTCTCTTCGCTGTGGTCTGTTGAAGCTTTCAGCTTTAAAAAAAATCCCAAGCTTGGAAACTTCAGGTACTCTATAATTTTATAGCGCTCCTTCTAGTCTCTAATTTCAGCCTCTTGCTTATACGTCTACCCAATCCAGGAAGCATTTCATATATATATATATATATATATTCTCATCCTCATTTTGTCTGTAGGACCATGAGGTCATTCAGTGCATTTGGGTAATCAGAGGTTTGCATAACCAAGAGTATTATTTTTCTCATGGTTACGTTGGGAGAGTTGAGTGTGGGGAACATACAACTCGGCTTTCCTTGTTTCAAAGGGTATTCTTATTCTAGGGCGTTACATCTTTGTAGAACTAAAATGGTCCCTTGAGAGAGAGAAAGAGCAAAAGAGAAGGTGTGTGGGCAGGGCAAGGTTGATAGCATGGCTCATAAGCTTATGGCAGAGGGTGCCTCTACAAGAGCGATTTAAAGCTCTTTCAAGGCGCATTAAATTTTTTACCTCTACAAGAGCGGAGTGCAAATCGGCGGTCAAGGCACTTTTTCTGTCTGATTATGTGCATTATTGAATGCGCATTAAATAGCGAGTTTTAATTTACCGCGGGAATTGAAGCGCCTTATGACCATGTAAACGAGCGATTCTCCGCATTTAAACACTTTAAAGAGCGTTTCATACAACTAGTAATGCGCTTCACCACCTCCCGTGTATAGGGATTAGGTGTAGAAGCGATTGCGAGAAGATGCTCATAATCAGACAACCGGGCGTCAGACAGAATTCTTGTAGAGGGGACTAGAGACAGACAACTAGTAGCCCAGACCCAGGGGCTCTGTTGCCATCTGCCTCAAGATGGCCCCTAAAAGGCTCCCCTTTTGACATACCTTGACTGTTTTTCCTTGTGTGACCAAGATAGATACAAATTGCCTTTTTAACCCTCCCCCCACCCACCAAGGGCATTGCCTACCAATGTGAATAGCAAAAAAGGTTTTGACAGAGTTCTTTGCCTTGTCCCTGAGCCTTGGTTCATATAGTTGAATTAGCAGCCGAGGTGTACCATAACAGAAGCACTTTTTCAAAACAGTTGCTTCTGTTCAGATGGAGGAGGAGAGGGCTAAACAGTCTGCCCCTAGGTCTGTCTGGTGCTCATTGTATGGCCCTTTGAATCCCAGACCTGGAGTCCTACTTATTATGGTAGGTTAGGAATTGGGGGTAGATGACAGATCGCTTACAGACAGAGCAAGCAGGAGAAGCTGAGGCTTCTAGCACTACCAGTCGGAAGACCTTGTGCATTTATTCCATCTTTTCTTCTTTAAGGGTTCTATCACACCTACTTTTTTTTGCTGGTATGCACCCGCAATTTCCACCTCCATTTCATTAGCACATCAGGCACTGGTCACTGCGCTATTTCACTTTGTTTACCTTTTCACCTGCGTTTGCTCACGCTTCCTGATATCACCACTGTTGTTCGCTCTCCCGCTATTGCGCTCACCCCACCCCGACTCTTCTCCTTCCCGCTCCAGTTCATTGGTTGATGGACATTGTGATGGACGTGGGCGCCCCCACCTCACTCTGGTTTTGTTGTCTAGCATTTTAGCGATTTAGGGTTTTATCGGCTGGGAAGTTGAAATGGGTGGATGAGAAAGCAATAAGAATCGGGTTGGAGCAGCGAAAGTCCATTCAACCGACTCAGCACAAGTCCGTTTGTTTGACTGTCTCAGCACGTGTGCTGGAGGAGAATCTCCCCTGCCCTCCTCTTTCATCAGCAAGACTGCCCTTCAACGAACACGCCCCCACAAAGGTGGGAGTTCCAACATAGCACCAGGATGGCAATACAAAGTGGCAGAAGAGCAGTTTGATCCCGTATGGAGAAAAAAACACCGCACTTTCCCCACCCTAGAAAAATGCGGAAAATGGAGGGGAAGAGGCAAGATGACTGCAGGATAGGGACAACATCATGTGAGGGTCGCGTGGCAAAACAGTAAACAGCAGGACAAAAGTGAGATAAAACGTTGGTGTGATGAAACTCTAACAGTTTTTTTTCGGTTACAACTAGAAGACATCATCATCTGGATTCACTGGAAAATTCCATGAATGTGGCAGAGTCATTGCACAATAAAAACTTCATCTGGAAGAACCCCATGTTTCCCATGGTGTGTGTGTGTTTGTGTGTGAGTGGGAGAGAGAGAGAGAGAGAGAGAGAGAGAGAGAGAGGTACATGACAGATCTCAGGGTCGGAACCTGACAACCCTGTCAGATATCAATCCCATAGATTTCAATGGGGCTTATGCTTAGGACTGAAGTCCTAGATGCATTACACAACAGAAACACATACAATCACACTTGTACCAAGTATTTGCTTTATTGTTCACCTTCCTGCCTTCAGGTTTGCTAATGCAGAAAATAATGTCTCTCGCAGCCAAGGATCTGATTGCAAGAGAGTACATCGCTTAACTCTTCTGTGTCGCATTCAGAAAGGGCCACCTCACCCAGTCTACCATCAACCGTCAACTCTTAGGGCTGTTACCATTTGCGATAGCTAGATCAAGGATAGCCTCCAAAGCCATCCCGAGTAGCTTGCTACAGGGCATGATCACCTACTGGTGGGAATGGTGCTGCTGTGCAGCTCGGTTACTTTTGATGGGCCCAGTGAAAATAAAAGCTCTGTGTCATAGACAGATGTTGCATGGGAAAAGGGGCATTGTTGGGATTCTTTAGTATGTTATCAGTTGTGTATATGATGCAGATTCCCCCCCCCCCCTTAGCCAGTAATGAAATAATAAATCAGATTTGTGGCATTTGTAAGATGAAATGTTTTCTTGACGATGAAATCACCCTCCAGGGTCTGTTGTTATATAACCAAGGGCTGAAAGTGCTTTCTTCACTCAAGATGTAATTGTTACCAGGCTATTTGTGGGCCACCACCACAAAAACCACCACTGCTGATTATTGCAGTCTTTAATTCCAACTGCTTAGCTTCACTTGAAATGTTGGAGGAGACAGGGAGGAGATGAAGGCAAAGCCAAAAGGGAGAAATATTTGGAAAGGAGGTGGAGAGGGGTGTGGAAGCGCTGTCTTGTGGTTGGAACTGAAACAAGGGATGCTGGGATGTGATCTGGAAGCCATTCCTAGCTGTGCCAGAAGCTTCATGTGTGGGCCTATGTGGGACACAGAGGTCTTCTCACACAGACCAAACCCTGATGTTGGATAGAGTAGATATTTGTCTGGGATGCCAGCTTGTAATGAGCTGCTGTGGGGCTTAGTAATTGTTTGGGTTACTTCTGAAGAATCACTTCAAGGTTTCAGGAGAAACATTTAGGCAAGAAGCTTGTTTCGGACCACATGTGAACATTCTTCAGGAGGAACACCTGCATTTCTAGTTTTATATAGGGCTGTGACTAGACTTGTAAAACATTTAATAGGCTGGTAGATTGATAGACGTGCCAAGATCCAGTGTGGTGTAGTGGTTAGAGTGTTGGACTAGGACTAGGGAGACATTGGTTCAAACCCACCACTGCCCAGGAAGCTGATGGGGTGATTTAGACCAATCATCACCTCTTAGCCTAACTTACCTCATGGGTTGTGAGAATAAAATGGAGAAGTATGTATGCCACCCCTAGCTTCTTGAAGGAAGGGTGGAATAAATAAGTCATAAATGAAATAAAACCCTTAAAATAGGATGATAGTTTATTCGGTGGTGATAGTATTATTATAATTGTTGTGAGATTTCTTTAAAAAATTTTTTTGGTGCTTTTCTACAGTCTTAACCCTGAATTTTTCAAAAGTGGGTCTTTGGGCCTTGCTGAATCTCGCCAGCCTTCTTCAAAACCCTCTCCTTTCCTCACATCCATCTGAAATTATACTCCCGCAGGGAAAGAGATCATTTGAGCTGTTTTCTGCTAGGCAGCCACAGGAAGATCAGTTTCTTAAACAAAATTGCAGTCAAGCACGGAAGCGTGGAGGTGGCTAATTTGCAACTTTGCCCAGTCATATAGTCACATGACTCAGGGAAGGAAGTGGGTGGGCACCGGGGTTGTGGGAGGGCAACCAAGACCAGGAATGCCCTGGGCCTAATTTTGTCTAGGGCATTGAACATATCATGGTCGATCCAATTTCTCTATCTGAGCATTCCTGTTTCGGAAAGCAAGGATTCTCTTTCCCAGTTTGCAAGGGTGGCGTTGTTATGTTGGATCTAATAATTTCTGTGAGGTGCTGTTAGGGCAACTCTGGAAGACAGCCAAGGAGTGCTTGTAAAAGAGCTAAGAGGAGGGAGGAAATATAGGCTTGTCTATTTCCAAATAATCTGATGTCTGTGTTGGCTGTTCGAAAATAAAACATCTGAAATTGCGTAGGTGGGCCCATTTATAGCTGTTCTTTTTTCTGGTCTGTCTAAGATGTGAAATGTATCCGTGCGTGGGAAGGATGATTGCGTATAGTAACCATCTTCACTCAAAGTGTCCAGAGATTTGCTTTGTACTTGGAGACTTACATGGCTGTAAAACAAAAAAGTCTGTAAAACATTAAAAAAAAAAATACAACAACCTCCAAACCCAACCTTCCAATGGTACAAATCCAGAGGAATAAACTGTAATATGTTTGAAGTTCATAACTGATGTCAGCTGCTTTTTATTTTAGGCTTTGTTTTTTGTTTGTTTGTATGCAGCTCAATCGTGTGGGGGCCGTTTGAATTCCAAGGATGCAGGCTACATCACTTCACCTGGCTACCCGCAGGACTACCCCTCCCATCAGAACTGTGAGTGGATCATTTATGCCCCAGAACCCAATCAGAAGATTATCCTCAACTTCAACCCTCATTTTGAAATTGAGAAACATGACTGCAAGTAAGTGCTTGATTTTTAATTTTTTAATAGCATCTCCCCACCCCGAAGCTCTGGCTTGAAAAATGTGGCTGAATTCGGACAACACGATAGTCAATGGTGGGGTAATAATCAACTTTACAGTTGTTCATCTAGGGGGTACTCCCCACACAACATGGTAATAAATAATCAACTGTGGTGTGGATTAGGATCAGCGCTGAATTGACTATGACAGAATTCGGACGACACGGTAGTCAATACAACTGACGATTGTTTCCCCTTCCCCAGTTGCTTATTGTGTCATCCGAATTCAGCCTCTGTCTTCTCCTCCTGGTTATTGGTCTTGTGGTGTCTTTAAGCTTACAGTGGGGTAAGTATAGTATATCTATAAGAGGGCTGGAAGAACGGAGGGAACGTGAGTGAGTGGGAGGTTAGTACTTTGGAACTGAAATTGATGATGCCTTTCTGAAAAGTTGCATTAAAAAATATCACATTTGGAGCCAAGTTAATGAACAACAATGCCTGATAAGCCCCTATTATATTTTACCCATTTTTCATGATCACACAGTCCAACTGTTAATACCTGTGGTGCATTTAAATCCAGGATAACCTTAATCACTGTATGTATGTATGTATGTATGTATTTGTTGCATTTTTATACCACTCAATAGTCGAAGCTCTCTGGGCGGTTTACAAGAATTAAAACCATAAAAACCATTCAAAATATAAAACAACAGTATGAAAATATAGTATGAAAATACAATATAAGAACACAAGCAAGATAAAATCAAGCAGCCATGCAACAATGAATACCAATTTAAAATACACATTTAAAACAGCAAAGTTAAAAATTAAACTGATAAACTGTTTAAATACTGAGAAAATAAAAAGGTCTTCACCTGGTGTCTAAAAGAGTATAATGTCGGTGCCAGGCAAACCTCTCTGGGGAGCCTATTCCACAGCTGGGGTGCCACAGCAGAGAAGGCCCTCCTCCTGGTAGCCACCTGCCTCACTTCCTTTATACAGAGAGCACCTTATTTTATTGACAGCTGGTTCTGCCCAGCTCCTCAATGGGTTGAGAATTCCTCCCCTGTATCTTCCATGGGATGTAGTCCTATCCAAGCGGACCTACCTCTCAAAACGTCCTTTTCTCCACCGCAGGGTATGGATTAAAGGCGACTGGGAATGTGTATGGAACTCCCTTTTGGGGTCCAGAAAGTCTGTGCCCATTAGTCTTTACTTGTGCACAGAAGAAGCTGTATTGCCCACGTAGGTAGACCTCACCAACATTTTCAGTTTCCTCATGGCTGGGAAAAGTGACCATTGTTCATCAGATGTGGGAAGAGAAAAGCCACCCTCTTCTGAGCTGCAGGAAAACAAAGCAATGTATAGGATCTCATCCTAGTGAGAGCCCCCCCCCCCCTTGGTTGGGAACCTAACACCGCATCATGTTTCGACATTATGATCCTAAGTAAGTTTATTCAGGGGTAAACCTGAACTTAAAATAACTTTCTTAGAATCAAATTGTTACGTTCACGCCCTTTTCGCCTCGCGCGGCCCAAGCACACGCAGACCGAGAGGGCTTATCAGAAGCAGCCCACGATCTTCCAGAACAAAAAGCGTGTGCTTCTGGGAGACACCGGCAAAGAGAAGCTCCCCCGTTACTACAAGAACATTGGTCTGGGGTTCAAGACCCCCAGGGAGGCCACTGAGGGCACATACATTGACAAGAAATGCCCTTTCACTGGTAATGTGTCGATTCGGGGCCGCATCCTGTCAGGTGTGGTCACTAAGATGAAGATGCAGCGTACCATCGTCATCCGCAGGGACTACTTGCATTACATCCGCAAGTACAACCGCTTTGAAAAACGCCACAAAAACATGTCTGTGCACCTGTCTCCTTGTTTCAGGGATGTGCAAATTGGGGACATTGTTACGGTGGGTGAGTGCCGTCCACTCAGCAAGACGGTCCGGTTCAATGTCCTCAAGGTGACCAAGGCTGCTGGTACCAAGAAGCAGTTCCAGAAGTTCTAAAGGCTCCTTTGGGCTTTCCTTGAGATGTGCAAATAAACCTTTTGTAAAGAAAAAATAAATAAATAAATAAATAAATTGTTACGTTCACACTGGTGAACATAGGAAGCTGCCTTACACTAGGGCAGAGTAATATAAGGGAGGGACCATAGCTCGATGGTAGAGCACTTTGCTTTACATGCAGAAGGCCCCAGTTTCAACCCTTGATATCTCCAGTAGAGAGGTGGATTAGATAGCAGGTGATGGAGCAACCTCTGCTGCCAGTCAGAGTAGAGCATTGTTGGCTTGATGGGAAAACAGTCTGACCTGGGATAAGGCAGCTGCCTGTATTTCTATTTGTAGGAGGCACAGAATTTGTTGGAGGGAACCGAATGTTGGACTAGGTAGGCTGTTAGTCTGATCCAGCAGGGCTCTTCTTATGTTCTGATTTGTCCGTCTAGCCCATTGTCTAACCTGTACTATTGTCTAGTCTGACTGACGGCAGCTGTGTAGGGTCTCAGGCAGGGACCTTTCCCATGTCCTGCTACCTGATCCTTTTAACTGAGATGCCACTGGGGATTGAACCTGGGACCATCTTTGTGGAAAGCAGGTGTTCTACCACCGGGTTCCAGTCCCTCCCCAAAACTGCCTCTTGATTTAAATTGAGGTATACCCATTTTGGCAATTGCAAAGCATGATGGTAGAACACTGGGATCCTAATGATGTAGAACACTGGGATTTCCACTCAAATATTGCAGCTATGGTATGAACAAGTCCTGTATTGATACATTTAATAACATTGGTCTTAATTAACTCTCATGACTCCAGCATAGCAGATTCCATTGGTATGAAGTAGTGATTAATTACTGAACGGGATATTAATATGACCACAAGTGGGGGTGGGGGGAAGACCACTGCTGCTATTACCCTTGATAGTATTCTTAAATCCCAATGATCAGACTACTGTATGAGTACTATAAATTCAGCAGGGGTAGCTTGTCATGTGGGGATGAGAAATAGTCCTCTTCTGAACTATCGGTACAAGAGTTTTGTCCTCCTCTAAGGCTTGTCACCCTAGATTCTGTAGCTGCACTATGCATTCCCATAAGATGAGAAAGTGTTGCTTTTTTTTTCTTTCACAAATCAGGCAGTTTTTACTGCATTTGGTATATTGCAAGACCAGGGAGCTGAATGTCCAAGAAAAACAATTAGCAGCTAGTAAGGAATAATTAACAGCTTCAGTGAGCACCATTAAAAGCATGAATTAATGAGGTGGCCCCTTGGGTCTTATAGACCTGTTTGAATGTCTGTGGCCTAGAGGCTGTCTAAAATGTACAGCTTTTCCTGAGTGTCTAGAACTGGGCCTGATTCTGCAGTATTTCCATGTGGTTTTAAATCCCATTTATTTCAGAGGGATCGCATGAAGTAGCCAACGGACTCACCTTCTGTGCTGATGATAGTTATGAGCGCTACTTTCACACCGATTGTGGAACTACGGATGGGGGAGAAACTTGCTCAGTTCGTATTTTTGCGTGGTTCGCATTTTAATGCTTACTTCCCTAATTTGCATTTCTTGAACCAATAAGCAAACCAAAAAGCGTTTATGGATTGGTATTCACACTTCTGCGAACTTTGCAATTCAATTTTTCAATAAAAATGTGCACAGAAATATCTTAGGGGAAATTGCTTGGAAAATAACATACAAAAATGTATCATATTAGGGGAAATTGCTTGCAAAAACCTGCACATTGGGCAAAATTGTACGTGAAAATTTGCACAATTATTTGTACGCACTTAATCCCCCCCCAACTGATGTGGAAATGGAATGGAACAAATTTAAGATTGAAAAATGAGAAACTGGTATTGACAGTTATATCCATTGCAGAATTTATTTATTCATTTGTTATGTTTTTGTACACCCAATAATCAATGTTATCTAGGCAGATTACAAACAGTTAAAAGACTAAATGCCATCCAAACAGTTAAAACTATAAAATGCAATATAAAATATTAAAACAATATGGTAAGGTACGGTGCAATACAACACCACAAACAGCACATGAATCAACGAAACAGTCATAAAAATCTAGAACTAATTGGATGTAGAAAAGTACTTGGATGAAATTGATTACATCTGGTTGATTACATTGATTAAAATCTGGGATTAGGTCTAGTTTTGGGCTACAGTCTTGGTAGTGTTGGGGATTACGTATGTCAACAACAGGGCGAATGCATCCCTGTTGGTTCTCCTGAACCTCTCAGCAGATTTTGATACCATCAACTATGCTTCTTGGGCATTTGGCTTGTATGGGATTTGGGGGCACCATTTTGCAGTGGTTCTATACCCATCTAGCTTTATATTCCCAGAAGTTGGTGTTGGAGACTGTTGCTCAAGCCATTGGCCAGTCTGATTTCTCAGGGCTCTGTTTCATCCATTAGACTTTTTAACAGGTACATGAAGCCTCTGGGGAAGGTGAACCAGAGTTTTGGGATTGAGTTTCATCACTATACTGATGAAACTCAGTCTCACTATCTCTGTCTCTATCTGTCTTTTTCAACTAATGCCAAGGAAGTCCTGAACTGTTGTCTGATTCAGTGATGGATTGGATGTAGGCTAACATGTTGAGGCTCATTCTAAACAAGATGGAAGTTCTTTTGTTCAGTGAACAAGTTAAACTGGGTCTGAAGATACAACCTGCTTTGGATAGGGCTGCCCTCCTTCTTCTGTAGGATCAGGCTTGCAGTTTAGGGATGTGTCTGGACCTGACATTGCTCCTGGAGGACTAGATGGCTTCTGTAGCCACGAGAGCGTTTGCCTGTCTTTGGCTGGTACACCATCTCCACCCTTCCTAGAGAAGGCTGATCTGGCCACAGTGATCCATACCTTAATCACATCCTGTTTAGATCGCAGCAATGTGTTATAAATGGGGATGCTCTTGAAGAGTGGTCGGAAACTGTAGCTGATGCAAAATGAGTCAGACAGATTGCCTTCTGGTGTGCATTTTGCAGGGCTGGCCCAATACATTTTGCTGCCTGAGGCGGAACAGGAAATGGTGCCCCTCACCCATCAAAGTCAAGATGCATAGGATGCAAAGCCAGCCATGTTATTTGGGCACATGAGGCGGAAAATCCCACAAGTGGCTTTCCTCATCTGTAGCAGTAAAATTACAACATTAACAAACTGAATAGCTAACAATTTGCTGAACTTTTAAATTTGCTGCTTGAAGCAGTTGCTCACTCTGCTTCATGGTAGGGCCGACCCTGGCACTTCGTATACCATCATACACCAGTCTTGTACCAACTGCAATGGCTTCCAGTTTCGTTCAGGGCCCATTTCAAGGTGCTGGTTCTCATCTGTAGTTTTGGATCAGGATATCTGAAGGATTGTTTCCTCCCATATGAACCTGCCAATAGTTTACAATCCTCGGAGGCTCTGTTGTTTGTCCCACCACAAAGAGAGGTGAGATTAGTAGAACACAGGGCCGAGCCTTTTCTGTAACAACACTGTAACAGATTGGCTCCATTGGCTTAGCTTTAGGCTGGCTGTTTAAAGGTTTTGAAACCATTTGGCTTTTGAAATAGGATTAATTCTGCTCTTTGGTATGTTTTAAAGATGGTTTTGTTCTATTCTTAGTGTGTTTTGATATGGTTTTTTTGGGGGGGGGAATTTGTATATTGCCTTGGGGCAGAAAGGTGATTGAGAAATATTTTAATTAATAAATACAAATCAATGAGATAAGATCTTGCTCTGATGATCCGTAGTGCCTAACCTCTGTTGTAAGCCTGCTAAGAACTATCAATGGCATTGCAAGAGAATACAGCAGGGGATAATTCTCCATGGCAAAGCATGGACTCAGTTGAGATACCACACCAATTCACAGTTTGTGCTCCCTATAATTAGAACCCAGACCATGATTTTGGGCTTTCTTTGGCCTTCTGGCTGCTCAGTGCTTCCATTTCAATGGGGCAAAGGCTTCTGGAGGAGAGCAACAGCTGTAACCACGTTGTGTCAATTCATATATCACACCAAGGTATAGTTGCCCAAACTGTGATTTAAAACCCATTTCAAACCGTAGGTTCTGGTCCTGGTTTACTGGGTGATCACAAACCATGGTATGTCAAATCAGACAGCACACAGTAATTAAGGTTTGGTGTGAGAGACTTCAAGATCTGACATAAAGCTTTCTCTATTTCTGAGAATTCATCACTGGTACAAGCAACCGCAGTTCATTGACCTACATTTCATGGACTCCTCCAAAGTAAAAGAAGCTTCACCAGCTTATTCATGATGATCACTTTGGTCAGGGGTAGGCAACCTGGTTCCTTCCAGAAGTTCAGACTACAAATCCCAGAAACTCTGATCACTGACCGTGCTGCCTTAGCCTTATGGGAGTTGTAGTCCAATTATTCTGGAAGGCACCAGATTGGCCTCTCCATGTCCATTGTATGCATTCAGAATGTCTCATCTGTGGATGTGTGAATAGCATTTTAGCCTTTGTGAGGTAACCTGTTTTTTAAAAAATCAAACTAAATTTAAAACAAGATGCAAAAAAATGTCAGCGTTTATTAAATAATGGGACAATGCTCCACGGAAGGAGAGTTGGCCTTGAGATTATGATTATTTGGAAAGACACATCAATAGAATACTGTTGTGATCATAGTAGCAAGTGAGGCTTACTACACCAGGCCTGCATAATTTATCTGTAGTTAATGTGGTCAGCTTGAACTTGTGGCATTTAAACTTTGTTAAATGTGATATGTTTACATTTTAAAGGATAAGGCTGCTTACTCCACTTACATGGGAGTAAGTCACAGTGGGATTTGTCTACTTAGAAGTAGGCTTGCACGGTTAGAATCTGACCTTGAAACGTGCAAGAGCCACATATGCAAAGTGGTTTAAAAAAAACATACTTGTGTGCCTAATGCTGTTTCTGCACTCTAAGATACTGTAAAACTCACTTGTACATACATAATTCGCCTTCCTGCATTTGGGGCTTTAAAATGGTTGCATATAATTTGCATAATGTAGTATAGAAATCTTAATCTTTCAAAGACAGATATTTGTAGTGTAGTTTTCACCGTGGGTGAACCTAAAACGACTCCACATGTTAGCAGAGCTTAAAAAAAACAACGACCCCAAAATGCCCCCCCCCCCCACCTTTCCGATGAGTTTGTGGGCACTTTTTGTGAAAATGTTTGCTTATTAGTTTACCTTCCCCTTACTCTCAAGCACCCAGATGCTGTCATTGATGATGTTTATTAATTGATTATTTATTAAGATTGATATCTTGCCTTTTCATCGAATGACCCTAAGGGAGATTTCAATTTATATAATAGCACGCACACACACACACACACACACACACACACAGACAAACACACGCACAAACATAGACACAACCCCATACTGACACAACTTAGCAGCCCATAGTCCCCTTTCCCTTCAGCAGTCGCAGAGCAGCTAACAGTTGGAGATGAATGTTATTTCTGGCATGTAAGGGGAGGAGGTGATCTCCTTCTCCTTTGGCTGATGGACGAGGCCAGGCTGGTCTCTCCGTGCCTTGATCTTCTTGGGAGATAGCAGGTGCAGCCTTTCAGTGGCTCTAGGTCCCCTAGCCAATGACAGAGGGCAGAGTGTGTTTCCGTTCTGTTCTGCAGTCCTAGTCCTAACATAGCCAGATCCGATTGGCTTGGTAGCGCTGTCATGTAAGCCCATTCTCTGTATGGAACCTGGCTGGGTGAAATTGCCCATTTGACTAATTCACAAAAAAGGAATTAATAGCAGCCATGAGGCAAAATTCCCACTGATGTAACAGGAACTGAATGCTGCTGAGAAAAAAAAATGTTTAAAAGGTGTATATTCACAAAAATGTTCTTAGAAGAAATCCCTACCACAATCAAATGGCCAATGGAAAATCAAAACTTAGGAATATTTGGCGCAACTCTAGTTTCCACAGTATGTTATCTTCAGAGAAAGGTGTGATTTCAATCATGTGGTTTAAAAATTAAAAGAAGTTCACTATTCATTTTTCTCCCCATTTGCATCTACTTTGATCGTTTTGTGGAAGTTCATTCATTTGTTCATTTGGAGATGCGTCCGTGTCCACCTCCACTAGGAAAAGGCTCTGCCTTTGCCTTCCCCACCATGACGGGACTCATTTGGCACAATCAAAGCATCGTTTGCCCCCATGGCTTTGTTTCTGCTCCAGGAAAGCTCCTTAGTTTTGGAAAGCACTTCAAAACCCAAGAAAATTGGCTTCCTTCTGTTATTGCACCCCGCGTGCGTTTGTGATAGGCACAGCCGGGACCCCTTAATACTTGCGGGATGGGCACTTTTCTGAAATGAAGGTTGGAAGCTGAGCCATTGTTTGCTCTGCTGCCCTTCAGAAGCAATGACACAGCAGTAAACCAAGTACGAAAGGGGAAAGGGGAACAGAAGCTCTGATGAGAGGCGTGCCAAACTATTCGGAAATAACTGTAATAGCCCCCGTCTGCTTACCATTTCTTCCCCTCTCAGCGCTGCGAGCACAGCTGCCGTTTTCCTACTGCTGCTCTTCAGCCCCCCATGCCGTGGGATTGGGTATCTGCTATTTGAACCGGGAAGCGGCATCTAGTTTGAAAAGAGCATGCTGCTTTTTTAAAAAGGCTGCCATTCTGTCACATTACATTGGGTAAAGCCCCGCTGCCCTGCCCATGCCAAGGTTTATTTTTGATCTGGAAAAGAGAGAGAGAGAGAGAGACTTGAACCAGCCTTCCTGGAGCACAGTGACGATGCTGACTTATTTCCCGCCCTTCCCCACTTCTCAAGATCCACTTGGTCACGTAGCTGCCCTACCTAGTTCTTCTATAAGTGCTGCTGCTCAGTTCTTTGCCTGCTTTGGAAAATCCGACTCTGAAACCTCATCAGTATGTGAATCACCGCACCGAAGGCCCACCTTTTCCATTCAACCCCTCCTTCCACAACATCTTTCAAATTCAGGTTTCACTTTAGAATTCATATGCATGCATTCTCTTCCCCAGCCCTACTGCTGAAATGTGCCACCCACTGTTCCACACTAGACTAATCATCGCGCTGGAGAATCTTATTGGGTGCTTTTCATCCCGTCTGTTTCGCATAAATACACTCACTCCACATCATGGTGGAGCAGCTTCTCTCCCACTGCAAATGACGACATTTCAAAGAAAGATCCGTGAAAACCCATCCAGCCTGTTTCCCCCATCATCACTGACTGAACATGACATTCGATTGTATTATGAGTAATCCAGCGGACAGCCTGTCTCTGCCACTCCAATGCTCGCATGTGCACATCTGTGGCTTCAGCAACAGTAGCTTTCAGCCCCCTCTGGTGGTGACATGTCAAAGAGGACACATGATCTATCAAGACTTTGGTCCTTTGAAGAAATGGCTGCTGATATTGGTGGCTCTGTGGCCAAAGAGATACTATGAAATTAAGAAAGAAGTTGTCTCTGAAATTCCAAATGCGAGTGTTACCCTGAAGTGAAGTCTCTTTCTCTCTTTCTTTCTCTATGTCTGTGTTTTATATATAAACAAAAATAGAATGCATTGTGAAGAACTGCAAGGAATTCATGCAAATCATCATGGTGTGTTGTGGACAAAAAGGGCTGATACTATGAGGCTTCAGAAAGCAGGCTTTAAATGTAGCCCGCATTAGGCATATTATGCATTGTACTTTAAAACTGCTGTCTTGATCCTGGAAAATAGATCAATAGATCAGAGTATATTAACAGCATTGATTTAAAACCCAATCTCTTTCTTGCAAAGTTGCTTCTTAATTATTCCATCTCATCTTGTTTAAGGGCCCAGATATTGTAGGTGGTATTCAAAGCTGAACAGGAGGAGGCATCCCATGTCCCAAAGACAAACAAGTGGAGTATATGGACGGAAGCTTCAATAATAGAAGCTCCTCTAGAATGTATGTCACAGGTTAGGAAAGATAGCACCAAGTCCAATAGGTCACCAGGATGGTTAATGAGCAGTGTCAAGAAAGCTATCAGAGAAAATAAAGCTTCCTTCAGAAAATGGAAATCTTATCCAAATGAGGTGAAGAAAATGGGACACAAACTTGCCCAAAGGAGATGTAAGCAAACAATAAGAGATGCAAAAAAGCATTTTGAGACTCATATCGCTAACAACATCAAGGTCAGCAATAAAGAATTCTTTAAATAAACAGAAGTAAGATTTCAGAAGAAAGCATAGGGTTGCAGAGCACTTCTTTCCAGTTTGCTGTTTCAGACTTTTAAGAAAGCTTCTGAGTGACCATACTATTAAAAGTCAATTCTATACATGTTTACTCAGAAGAAAGTCTCTCTCTGTTCAACAGGGTTTACTCAAAGGTAAGCATGCATCGGATTTTAGTATGACTTGGATGTAAATGCAGTTGAAATCAATGGGATTTACTCTTGAGTAAGGGAATCAAGCCCCGGCAATAAATGAGCTCCATTGAACACGCACACACACCTCCGATTCCTTAATCCACCCATGAGCAGAATCAGAGGTGGGTGTGGGTGTGTTAATGGGAAGGAATGATTTAAGGGGGTGGAATTAAAAATTCCTAACTTGGCATGCCTAAAGCCCTACTTAAAAGCTCTCACAGTCCCAAATTTCATCTCTTTATCTTCAAAAATGAGGGAGTTGTGGGCAAGGAGGATGGGGTTGGAGCAGCAAAAGTACATTAGGCTGTTCCTACACCTGCCTTTTTTGTGGGATTGTCCCTGGGTGGTCCCTGTGAGTCCCGTGGGCAGCAGGAGATGGGCACGGGTTTCCCCCGGGATAAGGGATCCCGGGTGAAACCCAATTCTTCCCACAGTCCCAGGAACGTCCGAGACCATGGGAGGTGTGGGCGCCCATCCCGCCTAGTGCCTACTTACTTCTGAGTAAATGAGCAGAAATGGGCATGGGGCCGTGCCGCGGGGCTCCGTGCCCATCAAGGGAGGGGGGAAGCTAGTCTGCCGTCCCCAGGATGGCGGGGATGGGATGCAGGGGCAATTTCGGGGGTTACTAAAAATAAACCCGTACCTTTCTGTTGGAGCACAAGTGTGCTCTCCTTGGATCCGGAACAGAAAAAAAAGGCGAGTGCGACGTGCAACGTGCAACGGCCCAGGAGGAAGCCGGGTCGTTGCACTTCTGTGTGTATTAGAGCGATGATCCTGGAAGCAGGTACTTCCACGACCGCCCCCCGACCGCCCCCCTCCCTCCCTCTACACCTGTATGATGTAGGAAGGCCCTTAGACCAGCTCAGCACAAGCCTGTTCATTGGAGGAGGAAAACCGCCCCACCCTCCTCTTTCGCCAGCAAGCTCTCCCTTCAAAGCACACTCCCCCCAACAAAGGAAATAGCGAGAAAACAGCACAACACATGGGCTGAAGGGCGCTTTAATTCTGTTCGGGGGGGGGGGGGAACACAAAAGAGGGAGGGGAAGAGGTGGGTTGTCTGCAGGACAGGCACGGCGTCATTGAGTGTCATGCTACAAAAACCGCAAAGCAGGCATGACGAGAGTGCAATGAAATGCTGGTGGGATGGAGCCCTCTGAGATCCTGGACTTTGCCATTTTGTGCAGTAAAGACTGGAGGGGAGTTCTATTCATAGCTGCTTGAACATGACTAGACCTCTCTGCGCAATTGGGAACCAGGATAAAGCAGGGCCCCCAGTTGTATTGAGTGTTCTACTTAAGCAGACATGAGTAGAACAGCCCTGTAGGCTGTGCTGCTCTACATGGTATGGTTGGGGATCTGAGAAATTGGGTCAGCACACACGGGGCTATTAGGAGCAAGGCCAGTGTGGAGCAAGGGGCCATTAGGAGCATGGCGCCACTAGGAGCAAGGCCTTGTCTCCAGTTTTAGCCCTCATGTTGTTGGGAGAATGCATCACAAGAGCTTGAGAGAATCAAGTAGACGCCATAACAATGTCACACTTGCATTATTTATCTAATGATGTGGCAATTTCTGAATGCCCACCTCTGCAAAACGTTTGGTCACTCTGCTTTCTAGATCACATGAACCTGAATGGACTGTTGTCCTCCAGGTGCTGCCAAATTTTGGCCTGCTTGGAAACCCATGTGTGCTATTTTCTTCTGTTTAAGGAGCAATTTCATACCCACAAGGAGCTTGCAGTCAGCAGGCTACTTCTCTGCATCACTACACAGAGAGGCATGTCTTTGAGGTCTAAAATGAAAAAGAAAAGGGGGAAAAAACCTGTCATGACAGGGTCCCATATTTACTTCCTGAGTAATTTAGGGTGTGTTCACCCAATGGAGTGAAGGGTCATCCAATGGTGAGTGACACAGGCTGCAGTATGAAGTCAGTGGTTCAACCTTCCTGCTTCCTTGAAGAAACTGGAGCACAGGAAGGGCTCATAGAAAATAAATATGACCAGAGTTCACAGGATTGGTGGGAAATAGGACTTGGTGCTGACACTCCTGTTACAGTAACAACGCCTCTTATGAACTGGGAAGTCCTTGATCTATATCTCGCGTTAGCAATGAGCTCACTAAGGCCCTTTCCACACCATAGGGCTGGAGAGGGCGGGAAGTGGGCAAACCCGGAAGTGGCTTCTCCTGGGCCCCGTTGCAAGTCGTGGCAGCCACTTTTTAAAAAAGATCCACGGAGGAGCATACGAGTGCTCCTGCGTAAATGTAAGCATATTAAAAAAACGAAGACTCCACGCAATCACTCCCCCTCCCCCTCCCCCCCCCACCCTGGGGATGGCGGTTTCGCTGTCCGACCCTCTTGATGGCTTCGGAGCTGCACAGTGTGGCTACGTGGCCATCAGTGCAGCCGCACTTACTCGCGGGTAAGTGTGGCTGCGCCAGGGATGGGCATCCACACTAGCCGCCCATCTTGCTGCCCTCCTGGGAGCAGGGAACAAACCGGGATAATAGCATTCCCTGAACTCCCAGGAAAATGGAGGGCTGGCCCCTGCTTGCTTGGGGGATGCTCTGTGCGTCATGTGGCCTCTCCGCGAGCAGGCAGGGGCAGCCCCGGGAAAAATGGCTGGTGCAGAAAGGGCCTAAGTGACCTCAGGTAAGCCAACATCTCTTGGCCGCAGTCCACCATCTGTGTTATGGGGATAATAATGCTGACTTCCCTTACTGGGATAATATATTTCCTGCATTTTGAACACCCCAAGTATTGTATAAATGGAAAGAGGGACAGTGGTGGGTGTTTTGGGGGATCTTCATGAGTAAACAGCAACATTATGTTAAGGGACACCAAATGTTTCAGAAACAGGGCATGCCAATTTTGAAACACAGTGGAACATGAATGTTATGTAAATGTGGGTTTTGTTTTTCCTACCCTTTTAAATGTTTAAATGGAGGGAAGCTGAATAGTGAGTCCATGAAGTATGGCTGTGACTTCTCTCTCTCTCTCTCTCCCCCCACACACACACACATACGCATATACATACACCCCAGACAGCAGCTGATGATTATAATTTTAGACCATCAAGCCATGGCTGTATCCTTCCTCACAAGAATGCAATGTTGCAAACGGTCTTCTTTCCATCAGCTGAGGTCAAAGAGCAGTTGAGGCAGCAATTACTGGTAGATAATTAGACAGTGTTTTGGAAATTGATGAATAATTAGCTCATGCGTAAAAGCTTCGAAAACAATATAAAATTATCTCTGGAATTGGGAAAGCTGCTAGAAATATAAATCATGCAACTGAAGATATATGTAAGCACAGCATTTCTTTCTTCTCTGTGATATAAAGAAACATCTGGTCTATAGTTTGTATACCTTGTATGTGTTTTTCCCCAAACTTGAATGAATTGTTTTGATTTGAGATAGAACATCTTGTTCTATAACTTTGGTAGAAATTGGTTTGCCTTTTCCCCCAGATCTTGCACATGTCAGTATTGAATGGGTAACTTCAACATATCATAATTTGGGATGCAAATGAAGCCTATATTAGAGGCATTTTATTAATATATCATACTGCTTAACTAAGTAATATAAGGAAAACAAAGAAAATGTAATATTAAAGACAGTATTTATACATAAGAAGGCAGTTCATTCTAAAACCTTTAATAAACTAAATTTATGTAGGAGGCACTTAGATTTCAATTACACATATAAAGCTACAAAAACACTAAGCATTGTGAAACAATTATTTGAAAAAGGAAGCAAAGCAGACAAATTACTAGCTTGTAGTATTGCTAAAGGATGTTAAAAAAGAGATTGTATCCGTGAGATATAATAAGATTCAGAGACCAACTCACAGTTATAAAGCATCAATCACTGACCTCTTATGTTTCTATAGAGTTCTGCATCGATCTGATGCTCCAGATTGAAGAAATGTTAGAAGCTTTTTTTTGCAAGATCTGGAGAATCCTAGATTAATCGATATCAACAAATACTTATTAAATTTAACAATTGAAGCTTAGGTCTATCAGATCACTCTAAATCTCATACCAAATATAATTCCAGGTCCTGATAGCTTGCCAGCAGAACATTATAAGACTTTTTCTGATACTCCGATTCAACTACTAATTGAATGTGTGGAGACATGACATATTGCGGTCTCCTGAAACGATACAAGAATTATGCTTTTAGATAAACCAGTTAAAAACCCTAGTAAAACAAACTTAAATAGACTCATTTCACTTTTAAATTAGGATTTTAATGTATGCCTTTGTGGGCCAATAGGTTAAATAAGATAATTGGTAATAGTATACATTATGACCAACCTGGTTTTGCAGCAGGATGGCAATTATTAAGCAACACTAAAAGTGCCTTATCCATAATTAACAAGTATAGTGAGACAAAGGAAGTTGTATTGATGTTCACTGATGCAGAAAAAGCTTTCAATAAGGTGGAGTGGCAATATCTTTTTGCTGCACTGCAGAGTTTTGGAGTAGATGGACATTTCCGGAATGTAAATCTTGGACAAAATTATTAGTTAATGGACAAAACTCAAACACCTATCTGCAAGGAAGCACCCATCCAGGATGTCTTTCAGCCATATTATTCACGAGTTATTCAAACCTGGGGAGGACAGACTTCAACCTCACAGGATCTTCTTTTTTACTTGAACCCCAAGATTCATCAACCAGAATCAGGTGCAAAATAAGGGGACGGGGATGGGAGATCATACATTTAGGATTAGGAAATTTTAGCAGCCTAATTTGGGGTTGAGGAGGAAGCATTATTGCTATTGTCATTGTTAAACAATTAGGAGTTGGAATCTCTTGTTGATGTACTGAAAATCCCAATCTACCTTCTGTCCCCACTTGATTTAGACAAATGGATGAAATTGAACATATATATGTTAGGCGGAGTTGTCATTATTAAAACAAATAACCCCCAAATTTATTTTTGTGTATTGGAAATTGAAATAAGGCCACAATCCTCTGCAAATTTACTTGGGAGCAAGACCCACTGAATTCATATGAGGCTGACTATGAAGTAAACACATTTAAGATTAGACTGCATAGATGACACAATTACTGCAGAGAAGACACTTGTGTAGGAAATAATGTACTACTCAAAGGGGTTTCTGCTGGTCTGTGAAGTAATGGATGACCATGACTTCTTCTGACCACATATGCACTGATACCTTGATCTGGCTTCCATGCATAGATTCCCTTGCAGATTCTCTTGAACCACTGTCTATTATCTTTGCAAAATCATGGAACACGGGTGAAGTGCCGGATGACTGGAGGAGGGCTAATGTTGTCCCTATCTTCAAAAACGGCAAAAAGGAGGAACCTGGGAACTACAGACCAGTTAATCTGACAACAATCCTTGGGAAATCTTTGGAGCAGATTATAAAGAAATCAATCTGTAAGCATATTGAGAACAACACAGTGATTACTAGAAGCCAGCATGGATTTGTCAAGAACAAATCCTGCCAGACTAATCTGATCTCATTCTTTGATCAAGTAACCTCCCTTGTGGACTGTGGGAATGCTGTGGACATAATATATCTTGACTTCAGCAAAGCTTTTGCCAAAGTACTCCATGACATTCTGATCAGCGAACTAGCTAAAAGTGAACTAGATGGAACAACTATTAGGTAGATCCACAGTTGGCTACAGAATCAGACTCAAAGAGTGCTCATAAATGGTGCTTTCTCAAACTGAGGGGAGGTAATGAACGGGTACTGCAGGGCTCAGTCCTGGGCCCAGTGCTCTTCAACATTTTTATTAATGACTTGGATGAGAAGGTGCAGGGAATGCTTATCAAATTTGCAGATGACACAAAATTGGTTGGGATAGCTAATATCCTGGAAGACAGAAACAAACTTCAAAGTGATCTTGATAGACTGGAGCACTGGGATGAAAACAACAGAATGAAATTTAATAGGGATAAATTCCAACTTCTACACCTAGGAAATAGAAACCAAATGCACAGTTACAAGATGGGGGATACTTGGCTCAGCAATACTACAAGCAAGAAGGATCTTGGAATTGTTGTAGATCACAAGCTGAATATAAGCCAACTGCGTGATGTGGCTGCAAAAAAAGCAAATGCTATTTTGGGATGCATTAATAGAAGTATAGTTTCCGAATCGCGCAAGGTACTGGTTCCCCTCTATTCCACACTGGTTAGGCCTTGTCTCAAGTATTGTGTCCAGTTCTGGGCACCTCACTTCAAGAAGGATGCAGAAAAGCTGGAGGGGGTTTAGAGAAGGGCAACGAGGATGATCAGGGCTCTGGAAACAAAGTCCTATGAGAAGAGACTGAAAGAACTGGGCATGTTTAGCCTTGAGAAGAGAAGATTGAGGGGGGACATGAGAGCACTCTTCAAGTACTTGAAAGGTTGTCACACAGAGGAAGGCCAGGCTCCCTTCTCGATCATCCCAGAGTGCAGGACGCGGAATAATGGGCTCAAATTTCAGGAAGCCAGATTCCGTCTGGACATCAGCAAAAGCTTCCTGACTGTTAGAGCAGTACGACAATGGAACTAACTACCTAGGGAGGTCATGTGGTCTCCCACACTAGAGGCCTTCAAGAGGCAGCTGGAGAGCCATCTGTCAGGTATGCTTTAAGGTGGATTCCTGCATCGAGCAGGGGATTGGACTTGGTGGCCTTATAGGCCTCTTCCAATTCTACTATTCTATGATTCTATGATTAAAAAGCACACACTTAAACTAGAAACATCCAGTGCAACCCATCTTGGATAACAGAGTGTGGATGAGGGAATGCATTTTCATCCTTACAGCAACATGGCTGGAAATGCACATCTCCATTTACTGTCTTGATATGTTTCATGCAACTTGATATGTTTCATGCAACTATATCTGGATTGGAGTGTGTATAGCTGATTGACTCTCATTAAATAAACTACATAGTGAAATGGTGAGAAATTCAGGATGGATAAAAAGAAGTACTTCTTCACGCAGTACATAATTTAACTATGGAATTTGCTACCACAGGATATAATAATATCCACCAACTTGAAGAGTTTTAAAGAGGGATTAGACAAATTCATAGAAGGTAAGGCTTATCACTTGCCACTAGTCATGATGCTATGTCCCAGTGTCAGAGGCAATACATCTCTCTTTACAAGTTTGCTGGAGAACATGAGTGGTAGGGTGCTACTGCATTCATGTCCTCCTTGTGGATTTCCTGGATTAGATGAGACAGTGTGGCGTAGTGGTTAGAGTGTTGGACTGGGAGTCGGGAGATCCAGGCTCTAGTCTCCACTCGGTCATGGAAGCCCACTGGGTGACTTTGGGCAAGTCACAGACTCTCAGCCTAACCTACCTCACAGGGTTGATGTTGTGAGGATAAAATGGAGAGGAGGAGGATTATGCGCGCCACCTTGGGTTCCTTAAGGAGGAAAAACGGTGGGATATAAATGCAATAATAATAATAATAATAATAATAATAATAATAATAATAATAATACCGTTGCACAAATGTCTCTTTTTGGTTTTTGCTTTGTTTTTTACAGTGGTTTTGGATCCCTTCTGTTATGCCGGGGTTAAACAATCCTATGAGAACTATCCAAGAATCCTCACATAATGCAACAACAGACCATGACAAACTGCAGCCAGCCATTGACTATTCAACATAGCCGCTTGCACATGTTCCAGTTTATCGTAGCTTAAAAACACCACGGTGGCTCAGTTGTGCGAATCAGCCCATATTGTGTTACCAAATGTTGTGAGGAGCGGGATAAAGGAGATGCAGCATTTCTGGGTTGTTGTTGTTGTTTTTTGCAGTAGCCATGTGTTGGCTTCCAAATTAATGTCTAGTTTTGGCCTAAGATATGGAAACGATCAGGCAACACAACTCTTTAAAATTAACCAGAAGACAAATGCACACGTAGAAATCAAATTTCAGCATTAAATTGGCAGGTGCAAAAGTCTACATATTTTATTGTAAAAAATATCCACTGTGCACAGCCTTTGATGTCGCAACCCTGCAGTGGTATATGGCCAATTACTGAGATGATATTATACCTCTGGAGAAATGTGCTACGTTCATGTAGGCAGTTATTGGTATCTATTATCCTCTACTTCTTGTAACTGGGAACTTTTCTGGCATTCTTGTAATAGAATTCTGTCTCATCTAATCCTAGCACATTGCTCTTTTCTAGCTACTTGAAGATTAAGTGGCTTTAACTCAAGAAGCTTTCTAAATATTGGCATAGAGATTATTATCTTTCTGATGTCTGTTCATGTCTGCAGTTTGTAACCCCACAAGTTTCTGGAATCTATAAGGTTGTGGGGAAAGAAGATTCTTTGGTGGATTTTTGTAGGGTTTGTGTGTATGAAAGTGAGCGAGAGAGAAGCCAATGGCTGTTAACATAGCTTTCAACTTGAGTGGTTTTACTTAACAATGGTATTATAACATATTTTACACTATTCTATGGTTTTTTTCCTGCATTAATAGCTCATCGTTAATTTTTAAGAGCAATGTTCTAGCCCTCTGTGTTTCAAAAAAGATATATGAATACTTGTGAAGTTCATTTTGTGCCACTGGTAGCAAGTGGCTGCTCACATGGGACTAAAGAAATATCAAAATAGCAGCAGCATATATAGATATATCCACATTGAGGACAAACAAAACAACAACACCTGAAGGAAGAAGAGACTTGTGTGCTTCTTGAAAAATTTCAGAACGACAGAAATAAAATGTTCCCAAGAGTAAAAGCACAACTGACAAACAGCTCAGGTTGTAGCATCTAAACATCTTAATTAGACATAGGTGGACACTTCCTTCTTCCAGAATAAGAGGGAAGCTTGGAGGACGGCAACAAGGGAGAGGGCCTTCTCTGTGGTGGCCCCCCAATTATGGAATAATCTCCCCGATGAGGCCCGCCTGACGCCAACACTGTTATCTTTTCAGCGCCAGGTCAAAACTTTTCTTTTCTCCCAGGCATTTTAATAGCTCAAGTTGAGGTTTTGATTGACATTGTGGCCGGCTTAACAGTTAAAATGTTTTAAAGTGTTTTAATGTCAGCTGTTTTTATGTTTATGGTTTAAAATTTTGTATACTGACTTTTTAGTGTTAAATGTTTTAATTTTTGTAAAACGCCCAGAGAGCTTTGGCTATGGGGCGGTATATAAATGTAAATAATAATAATAATAATAATAATAATAACAGGATTAGTTTCCCTGACATCCTCCAGACATCCAGAAGATAAATTCAGCCAGAATTTGGACTGTGGATTAGATGTCTAGGCCCTAACATGCAATGGTGACATTGTCATGGGTCAGGCCCTAGAGGCTGAGGTCTAGAGCCTTCAGCCTATGAATAGGGCTCCCTACTTCACATTAGGTATTGCAGACAGTGGTAGTACCAAAGGCTCTTGCAGCCTTCATCCTGTAAATGGAGCCTTCCTTGCAGTCTCTGGCTTGTGGGGAAGAAGCGAGTCAGTAATGTCGGGAGATCTCTGAGAGGCGCATTGCAGACCCCAGAAAAGAAGCATATATGACTTGCTTAGCAAATTTATGTTGTCATGGGGAAGCTCATACCATGACTTCAGAGATGAATCTGTAGCAGGTTTTCCAAGAAGGATGGTTCTTTGCATGTTCAAATATGGGATCCTATGGGATTTCTTCTGAGGTCCAACAACGCAACAGGAAGCACTTCTACTTCGGCCCTCTTCCTTGTCTTCCCCTTTCATCTGGAATCTTACAACATGATGCCATGTAATAGAGCCTTGCCTAGTAAGAGTGATAGAGGAAGTACTTGATTCCCTCTTACAGAGCGACAGAGAGAATTAGAATTCTTTTGCATTTGGTAATAAAGGAACTGAACCAAACTTACGAGTGTCGGGGTGGAGGGAGGGACGCCTTGAGAAAAAAGGTAATCTTGAAGCAAAGCAAAACAAAGGAAAACGTCTCTAAACAAAGCAGTGTCAGGGTGTGATGCCTTGTTGTGTGATATAATGTATTTTACAGGTTGGTGTGTATACTGTATATATGGTAATGTTGTCAAGGTCGATTATAGAGTGAATATGGCAAGTGAGTTAAGATGAGAGGGGGGAGTCATTGAATGGAAGATTGGTGTGCCGGTGACTGATTGGTGGAGAGCGTCAAGAGTTTTAAAAAGGGGAGTGTCAGTGGTCAAGGGAGTTAGTTAGCCTGAGAGGGTGCAGGGACGGGCTGTTTATTTTGGGGTTAGAGATTGAGAGAGGAGTTGAGAATAGACTAGTTATTATAAAAGGAAACAGTAACTTCATTTTTTAAAAAAAATCTTTTTAAGGCCACAGAGAGTGTCATCACACGGGGAAATCATGTTTGCATACCAGCGCTTCTCCATCTGCACATTTGTCCCTCATTACTTCCTCATTTAAAAGAGGAAATAAACAACTTGCACATGGCCTATTCAGTGGGATGTTTTGATCCCTCTGCTTCTCCTGCACGCAGCAAGAGATAGCGACAACTTCCGTCTTTAAGAATAAGTCGGACTTACTGGAGTGGGGTTTCTTTTGTCGCGCGAAGAAGACTAGAAGGGGCGGGAAGCGCGCAGGAGGCAGATGGCGTCGTGAGAGTGCAATAAAACATTCGCCTGATGGAGCTCAGAGGCTTAAGGCCACAGCTTATTAAGGCCATAGAGGCTTATTCTATAGCATGATCTGTGAGCCAAGAAGTAGGCAAAAGTTCATATTAAGGGCCAAGCTGTGTGGCAGTGTTAGTGCTGAATTCATGTTCTAACTTCTTTGCCAGCACAGCACACTGCCATCTAGGGGAGCCTTTCCCGGCTTTCTTCTAAGTCTCAAGATGAGGGGATGGATTACTTGGTAGCCCACTTGACATATTTGCAAATCGCTTTGCTAATAAAATGGTTAATATCCGCTCTGACTCAGGCACCACTTTGAGTGCAGTTCCTGCTCAAGAGGTGTCCTTGGCCTCCACTTATCCAGTTGTTTCGGATGAGTTTCAGCTGTTTTCAGCCCGAAAATGGTGTGGGCAGGGTCCTTGCATTTCCCTGCCTTGCAAGGGTTGTTTTTACATGATCGTCTACTTTGTGCTGCTCCTTTGTTGTTTCAAGTAATGGTGGATACCACTGTGTTAATGGGCAGGATACCCATCTAGTGCCTCTCAGGAAGTCTGGTCAAGTAATCAGGAAGTGTAGACCTACCACAATATAGACCTGCGTTATGTTATTTTGCTCTCTGGCTGGTGGCTTGTTCTTCTGGGTGTTGGGCTATGTTTGACATTTAGATCCCATGCCTAGTCAAGCAAAACGTTCAGGAAATATATAGCCAGAAAAATGCTTCCAGCAGATGTGTTAGTCATTTTTTATTTGTAGCTCTGCAATCCAATATTCCTTGATTGGCTGAGATGGTCAGTATTGCCATTTTTTTAAAAAATAAATGCACATTATTAAGATGTGCTTTTATTTTCAAAAGCAGAATGCAATAAATGGTTTCTCCCATTGTTTAGCTCTTGTCACTGTATACTACCGGAAACACAACCCGTCCCCTCCCTAGGGCATAAGAGGAAAAATTCAATCTTCAATCCAGCCTCATTGTGTCAGGGCTGCCTTTTAAACCCAGCCAGAACAACGTCTTCATAATTCATCTGACAGGGGAGGTGCCAGAGTGTGAACTGGAAAAGAGTTACGAAATTGCTGAATGAAACGAGCTGCCTCAGCAAAACAGTCACTGGGTAATACCCTGCACCATCCATAATGCCCTGCTGTTAAAAAAAGAAGAAGGGAGAAATAAACTGTTCTAAGAATTAATGAGTGGTGATGAGTTTCATGTTTCCTTCTATTGGATGATATTGCTCAGTTATATTTTTAACAACATGAGTTAAGTCATATAAAAATACTGAGTGTCTTTCAATACGTTATGCAGAATGAGGTGGTCGACCTAGGTAGTAGAATTTGGTACTTTATCATTGCAAGCAGTAGGAGCGGCATGTGTCTTTCTGTCTATCCTATCTATCTATCTATCAATCATCCTATTGTTGCTTGTTTTAGTTTATATAAATAATGCATAACAAAACTTTTCTTAAATGCACATTTTATTACTCCATCAATAGTCAGTGGCTGAATTCGGACAACACGATAGTCAATGGTGGGATAATAATCAACTTTACAGCTGTTCATCTAGGGGGTACTCCCCACACAACATGGTAATAAAGAATCAACTGTGGTGTGGATTAGGATCAGCACTGAGTTGACTATGGCAGCATTCGGATGACATGATAGTCAATACAACTGACGATTGTTCCCCCCCCCCCCACAGTTGCTTATTGTGTCGTCCAAATTCAGCCAATGTCTACTCACTGTTATTTTCTCTTGTTATAAAATGACCTTCCGGCTTTATTTATTTGTTTGTTTATTTATTTTATTTTATTTTATTCCATTTATATACCGCCCCATAGCTGAAGCTCTCTGGGCATTTTACAAAAATTACATTTATATCTCTCCGTTCTTCCAAGGAGCTCAAAGTGGCATACCCCATCCCATTTTATCTTCACAACAACCCTGTGAAGTAGGTTAGGCTAAGAGATAGTGATTGGACCAAGGTGAGGTTCGTGGCTGAGTGGGGAATTGAACATGGGTTTCTCCAGGCCTAGTCACTCTCTAGCCGCTATACTATATTATTACATTATCTGTTCTCTCTATATCCTAAAATTAACTGAACAGTATTTCAACCCCTAAACAAAAATAACCTCTGTCTAGTTCCCTTCTCTAGAAATAATCCAAATAATAAATACGAGAGGCTCCTGGGCATGTGATTCTGCTTACAAACAAGTAATTCTGCTTGCAAACAAGTTGTGTCCTCCCTGCATGCCTTGTTTTCCTGCAAAATCGCTGTGACTTTTGCTACTGCTGCTGCAGCAATTTCAACAGCAGTAGCAGCAGGGCCAATTAACACACAGGCTCAATTCGGACGACACAATAAACAACTGGTGTGGGGGAAACAATCGTCAGTTGTTTTGACTATTGTGTCATCCAAATGCTGCCATAGTCAACTCAGCACTGATCCTCATCCACACCACAGTTGATTATTTATTACCATGTTGTGTGGGGAGTGCCTCCTAGGGTTAGCGTGAGGGTTAGGGTTAGTCAACCCACCATTGGCTATCGTGTCGTCCGAATTGAGCCACTGTGTTATTAATTAATTAATTAATTAAATTTCTATATCTCCCAATAGCTAAAGCTCTCCGGGTGGTTCAAAACACTTAAAATCGTAAAATGCAACAACATGATAAATACATAATATAAAACTTTTAAAAGTTTAAACGTACAGTCAAAAACCAAAGTAAAAGACAGTGTAAATATCTCAAAATACAATAGCAGATTTTAAAACAGCAAAAACTGAAGGACTAAAATGCCTGAGAGAATAAACGTTTCTTTACCAGGTACTGACAAGACCACGAGTGGGGTGCCACCACTGAAAAGCCCCTCTCTTTACTAGCCAGCTGCGTCACTTCATTTGGCAAGGGCACCCAGAGGAAGACCTCTGAAGATGATCTTAGCGTTCAAGCAGATATATATTACAGGGGTTTTTTTCTACAATGGGAGCAGTTTCTATCTCCCCTGGGTACAGTCACATAGACAACTGTAATGTGTGAATGGGGTATTTACAGTAGACTTGGCAGCAAATCCATGATGTTGGCACCTGGGAAAAGTGATGGAGCTTTCACAGAATTTTTACCAGTTGTATCTGTGATCACCCAGACAGTTCATGTGTGCTGAGAATCGCCAAGATTGCACAGCAAAACGTCTTGTATAATTTATCCCTTAAAGCAGAGAATAAACCTGGAAAGGGATCCAGCTGGTAAAGGTCCTCTGTGCTGTAAAGTTCTTACCTGACTCCAAGCTTCTCCATTTCTTTTAAGTGTTGTTTGACAGGGAATAGGGGCCTGTATATGATGAGGACATTATTCTGGATTGGTTTGTCATCAGTCTATTGCCTTGGTACTGTTCAGAAGTGAACATTTGTATTATCCATTATTATTATTATTATTATTAATAATAATAATAATAATAATAATAATAATAATAATTTCCTTTTAGTGATCAAGTGCCACTGAGCAGTGACAGAGCAGTGAAATAGAAAGCAAAGCAAGTTTCTCCACATATGGATTGTAGTAGCACTAGGAAGGTGCGAATACAGTTTCTCAAGGGCCCTTGTATCCTTGAGAGTCGCATTTTCCTATGTGACTAGAGGATGGGAACTATGCTTTTCTTTAATATGTATTATATTAGAATACAATGATAGTGTAGAATAATGTGGAAATAATAGTGTTTTGTAAAGTATTTTTTTTTAAATTTGTTTTATTCCAAATTTCTTTATGACTTTTTGCCCTTCTCCTAGAAGGCTTGCAACAAAAGAGCATTGTAGCTTAAAACGGAAGGGTGAGGAAGTAAGAGAGGTAGATTCTACAGACGCAAATAGAATTAAACAGTCACATATGACTCAGGGATGACAAATTGCAGAAAACTTTGGAGGCGTGTGTTAGTGTACCATGTTTCCTTGTCTTGCATAGTTAAACCATTTCCCAAATCTGGCCCATCTGAGTCAAGAGAACAGTGTTTTCCTGTGGTGCTCAACTCTGCAGAATTTTGACAATGCTACCCCAGAGCACAGCCTAAGGAAGAGATGACGGTAAATTATAAAGAAAGGAATCAGTAGCAAAGGAAAAGAAAAACGGGGGCTATTTTATCTTCCTCTCAACTGCATTGAGAATAGTTGCCTCTATTTGTTCCCCACTGTTTCAGGATCTGAAAACCGCTTATGATCACTCCACAGTAAGCTGGAGGAATGTAGGTGATGTTAAATTAAATGTTGAAACTCACTGGGTGACTTTTTGGCCAGTCGCTAACGCAGAGCCTAACCTACCTCACAGGGTTGTTGTGAGGATAAAATGGAGAGGAGGCTCATATACTCCACCTTGGGATCCTCGAAGGAAAAGCAGGATAGAAAGGTAACAGGCAAATAAACAAACAAACAAACAAATATATTCTCTGCTCTAAAAAGAGCCAAGATTGTAATCCTTTTTCACCTGGGTAGTGTGCCTGCATGCGGAGGCTCTCCATAGGACACACTGTAACCCTAGTTTCTCCGCCTTGGCACTCTGGTGTGTGCAGCTCCTCTCTCCTCACAGAACTTGTGCTCCTTGTCTGAACACAGAGGATGGGATGAATGGCAAACATTCAGGCTTCCCATTCCCCTTAAAAGCTTGGTGCAGGGCCTGCATATGACCTCCTACATATGCCCTATGGAGGATCACTCTGGTCACAGATGGGAAGCTTCGTACCTCAAATTCTTTGACAAGATGAATCAAATTCCAAGAGCTGCGTGAATTACATGTATTTGCATATATATGCTTAATACACCATAATTTATTCTGCTTCTTCCACCCAGTTATGGACACAGTTCAGAAATTATGCAGACCAACAAAACCTCAATCCAACCACTGGTAGACCACTATTGCCTATGTATTATGAAGCTTGCCAATACAGCCATGAGGACTAGAAATTTACTTGAAAGAAGCAGTCACTAAGATGTTTCACAATGCTGCCCAATGTCTACATCTGTGATTCCTCAGTACAGTACAAAAGGGCAGAATATGTGCAGCGCTGGATAAAACACCAGAGAGTGTGTGGCATATAGTGTTTGGCACTGTTATATGATTTGGTATAGAGACCCTCATGTCCTTCGACCCAACTATAACTACAGGACTGAAAAGTGCAAACAGTTATCAAAAGCCTCTAAGATTAAGGTTTTAACTGGTACCTGGTGCCTTAATCTTTCTGTTTTGTATTTCTTATCTGACATGGGCTTAGTCTCCTACAGTATATGTCAAAGCAAGACTCTGTTCTATTTTAGTCTCTCTTGGAAACTTCCTGTGTGACCTTGGGCAAAATATTGACCCCCTTTCCTTCCTTAACAGGGGTCTTGTGAGGATAAACTTGCTCATGTTTGCCAAGGGCTCAGTTAAGGCAGCGATGAGTGTCACAGAAATAAATTCTTGCTGATAAAAGTAATAATAACAAATGGCTGGAAAAGTTTGTATCCAGATTTGTGTTTTGCCTGTTCCCTTCTATGAGATAACAAGGCTATGGTAATTTCTAGAGACAGGCTAACTAAAATAACAGGGCACATCTTATCTCATTTTCCCTCCTGCGTGTGAGCAGTAAACTGTGAATTGATAGAAAAGGGTATATTTCATAAGGGATCTTCAGAAGCGACTGGTGTGTTTATACTTTTTCTGGGAAGGCAAGAAGGAAGGAAGGCAGAAAGGAAGATTGGTTAGACTTTGGGGGAGCTGATGTAAACAAGGCCCAATTGCCCAGATTAGACTGGTTTTGCTTTGAACACAGTCTAGTATTGCTTCCTTTGTCTTACTGCTGTATGTTCAGAAACGAGGGTCAAAGTGAGAATCTCGGAGAAAGAGTAGGTGCAAAGCGGTTTGATTGACTTCTCATTTTGCACTAGGCAGTGAGAGTTCAGTGTGTCAATCCACTCCTTGTATGAGCTTCATTTGTAATTAAGTTGGCTGGAGGTTAATTTGCTGTTCAGCAGCGTTGGCAGCAGCAACACCATTTAGACCGGGGAAAGCACTCTGAAGAAGTTCTGACACCTCTCCCCACCCCCAGGCCCTTCTTTGGCACAGCAATCACTTTCGAGGGGAGCAGAAAAAGGATTCAAATGATTCCACTGTTTGGTATCACCAATACACCCAATATTCTGGATTTTTCATTGAGCAAGCAATATGGCCCGCGTATAAATATGCTTTCATTACTGTGAAGCACTTTGAGAACCATTGCAGTTGGACAGAAGTATACAAATATTGCTAAATATATAAGGCAATAAAGTTCCCAGTTTTTTTGAATTGACAAGTTAGATCAAGGCATATTGTTGTGGCTTCAGTTTGGGCATTCCCCAACCTGGTGCCCTCCAGATGTTTTGGACTTCATCTCCCATTAGCCCTAGCAAGCATAGCCAAAGGTCAGGAACGCAGGGAGTTGTACTGTTTCACAATTAAAAGTTTACATGGTTTTCTGGGCTGTTACTTCAAATTAATGGACATCTCATTTTTACTTACTCAGGAAGAGAATCTAGGAGGTCATTCCAGATTGTAGGTGGTGTGGTCTATGGAGGGAGGATTCCTAGCAAGAGTCAAAGGCCCATTTTTCAGTATACTCAAGCTTTAGATTTCAGAAAAACTCTACCCCATGTACTTTAAATGTGTTCGCGCAGTTACTTTTCATGTCTCATAAAAATGAGAGGTGTAAATAAAAGTGGTCCTGTGCAATAATCACATGTTGTCCATCTGTCTAAAGGGTGTCCTTGCAAAAAATAAAAAAAGATATTGATCCCCTATCAAATCTTGCTGAGTTGTGAACTCCCCCTCTGTGCAGCTTCTTGGTACACTGTCAATATTATGGTTAGCTGGTCAGTTATTGTTAATTGGAGTTCAATATTTAACCCATTTCAAGTTCTGGTTTCCATTTGGTCTGTGCCAGCATATCTAAGACTGAAGACAACAGTTTAGCCATTGTGTTTGACTAAGTAATCTTGCCAATAACCCCAAACGTCTGGGAAAGATTTCAGTTCATTCATTTGCAAAGAGAATAGTGTGTTTCTTTTTATTTTTCTTGGGTGGTGCACCAGAACCAAGCTGTAGGACAGAAATGAAGTGACAGGTTTTCTCCTGAGTACTATAAACTGGAGCAACAAATAGATGGCTTTGTTTGTTTGTTTGCTTCCTTTAATTTTGCCTATAATGTTTTCAGGGCTAATGGAGAAAACAGAGAAATGAATTTCTGGGAAATGGATCAGTGTTAGCCACAAGAGACAGGAGAGACATTAGAAGTAGCTTATTCTGAATAATAACAAAACAGTACATCAGAATGTTTTTCTCTGAAGGAAATATCTGTTTAATAAAATGAAATATGGAAATGCTTTCCTGGTTAAAAGCCTTTCATATGTTGGACTTTCTTCCTCATAAAAGTCTGCAGCAATGTGGGTGTATGAGGAAAATTGCATTCTCTCTTGCCTTGTGACCTCCTCTCAAACATATTTGGCATGCTTTTTTCTCTCTCAAAAGAAAAAGTAGTTGGGAAGGGCATCATGTATCTTTGAAGATCCCTTTCTCTCTGGAAAGAGATCTCATGTTAGGCCAATTGCAATCTATGAAGAGCTATCGGTCTTATTTGAGTCCAATTTGAATAAAGTAAAACATAGCTCATATTAGTTATGACAACATAAAGGGAACCCTGCCAAAGAGCGTCATCAGACTGGGGGGCGGGGGAAACCGCGGTTCCCTACCGTCGCTTCTCTGCCCCCAGTCCTGTCCCACATTACTCCCTCTTCTCCCCCACCCTGGAAAAAAACACATGGGCTGTTTTTATTGCACAGCTTTTCCAGCACACAGCAGGAAACAGCAGCGCATTCCATTTCCCCAAAAATGTCAGATTAACAGGGGTCCATTTTGTGACAGAAAAAGGCAAGAAGGAGTGGGTGATGCGCGGGAGGTGGACGTCGTCTAAAAGGCGTGCGAAAAACGTGAGTGGGCAGTAGCGAGGGTGCAATAAAACGCTCTTGTCTGATAAGCCCCAAAGTTAGGTCTAGTTCAGAGCCTTATTTTACCAGTACTCATTTAGACGTCTTCCGGAAGCTCACCAGCAGGGCATCTTGGCAACATCTCCTCCTGCATTGTTGTTTTCAGCATCTGGTACTAAGAGGTAGATTCCATTTAACTCTCCTGGCTAAAAGCCATCAATAGACCTTATTCCGTTTAAATTTATCTAATCCTTTGCCACCAGTCTGTTTTAGCTGTAATTGTTTATTTTTAATACTTTAGCATGTAAACAGCTTAGAGATTTGGTTTTATCAAGCAGTATACAAGTATTATTAATAAATTAAATTGAATAAATAAGCAGTCTAGATGGCTCTTCATTTACATCTTGTGATAATTCTGTAATTTAATTGTGTGTTGTGTGAATGAGCATTTTCTTTTGTCTGTCTGCCCCAAATCTATAGTCAGTGGGCTGGATCACATGATCACCACAGCCCACCATGGCTTAAGTCACAGTGGGTTGCAGCATGTGCCGCCCTTCCTTTTGAATATTCAAGCCATGGTGGGCAGTTATGTTGTGTGAATTAAATTAGTGGATTAAATGAGGGTTAAATAATCCTTGCATAACCTATAGGCTGTTTTAGGGCTATGTGACAGTTTTTTAACCTTTGTGTAAGCCACCCTCGCTGGGGTCGTACAACACAATAAGTACAGTGACCGCCCACTGTGGACTGATTATTCAAAAGGGCGTTCAGCACACACTGCAACCCACCATGGTTTAAATGATCCACGGTGGGCTGCAGTGATTGTGCAAGCCTGATCAATCATTTTCATTGGATGGTCCCAATTTTTTCATTATGACAGAGTATAAAAATATTTCTACCTGTCCACCTAAGTATCTGAAAAACAATGCTAATTTTAATCAGGATTTGATTTTGGCCAGGGCTAAACTCAGGAATCTGTTTTCAGCCATTGCTTGATCCTACAAGTCACAAAGTGGAAAAACTGGTGTCTAGCAAAGTGTCTCCTATTGTGTATCAGGTGTGAATGTCTTGTGGCCTTGTTCTTTGTTTTTGCTTTTTTCGCCTTTAGACTATCATCCCCCAAATTGGTACATTCCAAATATGTTGAACTACAACTTCCATGATCCCCAGCCAACAAGGCCAATACATCTAGAAGGCACCAATTTGGGAGAGGCTGCTCTAAGCACTTGCAAAGAATCTTTCCCCTCACTACTGAGAACTCACAGCTACTGTCTGAAGAATCAAGAGTACTGGGTACAGAGGAATAGCTTCCAGGCAAGCTCAAATCACTGCACTTCTTTCTTTGAAAAGTAAAGGACACATTTTAACCAACGGCAATTCGAATTTAAAAAACAGCTGTCTGATGATTGGCTGATAGCTTTGGATGCCATCATGGTACAAAAAGGCCTCACTCAGCAACGGTGCACTGAGTCATAGTTTTCTAGAAATACAACTAGAAATCTGAAGTGTGTGCACGTTTTTGCAAACTGAAAAATGAAACAAAAGCCTCTGAGCACTAGGGAAATTCTATTTTAATATGATTAGAGCTGTGACTCTAGTAGGTTAGAGATGACACTAGTAGGATTGTGGAGTTTGTGTCTGTGTGTAAGTTGAAATTTGGAAAGAGCAGCAGTTACTGCATGGTTAAAACAAACTTGGATTTTTTTTGTCTCAGTGCCCAGGATTTTGAAATAAAATGGTTCTCTGCTCCCACTCCCCATTTATCTCCTAAACTAACGGAAAGCACATAATCTCTAGCCAAGTCCTAAACAGTATGCTTTGGCAGCAGCAGTATCATGATATAGGTTATCTCTCACTTTGCAGACCTCTTTAGCAGTGCAGTAAAATATATATTTTGCATGAATGAAGGCTGCATGAGCTGCGCCAAAAACAAAAGTGTGCAAATGGACCTGTGTGTGATGTCACAATTGGCATATTCTATTGTTGTTGCTTTTGTATCTCTTTCTCCCTCTGGATAGATTTACCTTGTCACATATATTACTTTGTAAAAAGAGAGATATTGTGAATTATGCCTGTTGGGTATGATGCCTCATGTCCTGAAAGACCCTCACCCTCAGATGTGGGGATGAGGGTGGAGGCTGCATAAATAAAGTTAGTGATGCTTCCGTTCCATGTAAATGCGTGGTACAAGTTAGTTGTGATTGGTTTACGCCTTCTTGATGTCAGTGGGACTGTGTGGTTACCTTTAGTTGGTTCAGAGGCCTTCTGTTTACTCATGGATGAGGAAGACTCTTTTTGCCAAAAGTTTATCCTTCATTATTATTTACTTCATGTGTTACTTCATTAATGCCTTCAGCTGAGCTGTGGCATTTGAGACCTTGCCTCAAATTAATTTGTGGTTGTTTATGCAACATTTGTTACTAAGGATGGGCTATAGTCTTGTAGGAGGAAGAAAATTCCTTGAAATCTGTGGATGGAGCCAATATACAATCTAGCTGTGTAGCAAATCAGTTATATTTTTTGGCTTTTGTTCTGCATGTAAATTGTCCATCAGCAGATTGTTAAAAATTTAATGTTTCAGTTGATGGGGGGGGGGATTCTAATAATTCAAATAATGCCTTCTGTTGGTTTGTGGATTTGTTGACAAATAAGGTGCAACTTCCATATCTCTGGGAAGCACATGCAAAGAATTGAATTAGTCAGGAAATCAAGCAGATGGTGATTCATCTTATTAGTATTAATGACAGCAACAATAACAACTTTTGATTCCTAAAATGCATCTGTTGTCCAAAGGCTAACTTTCCACAGACCTAATAAAAACACAATAAATGATTTGCCACACAGTCATGTACATGGCTATTCAAAAGTAATTCCCATTGGGGTTCAGTGAGTCTTAACTCCCAGGTGAGTATAGGATTGCAGCCCGATAGTCCTATGAGTTTATTTTTAATTAAATTTTAAAGATTATCCAGCTTTCCCCCTCGCTTATAACTTGGCAACAGTTTCAAGAGTGGTCTGGGTAGGTTTGCATTGGCAGGTTTTCACATGCTGTACTTCAGCGCTAGCAGGTGTACTCCGGGCCTTATCCCAAGATCTGTGTCTGATTGTCCCTAATGGGCACATCCGAATTGTATCGCAGAAAACATAAGTAGTTTCTCAAAGAAGTCCTATGTTTTCTTCACAGATTGCCACTGATGTACATTATATTCCCTGTTGCAACAGCACTACCAAAAACCTTGCCCTACTTTGGAATAATTTACTCGCTTATAGCTTCGGCAGCTTGTGATTTCAAGTGGTAACTTATCATGCCTACTTACAAGAGCATTAACGTACTAGCAGTTGAGGCACTCTGAGGCTGACGCAGTACAGTGCCTTTTTTTTTTACTTGTAGCGAGATGTGGTAATTGGCTGCTATCAAGTGGCAAACTGCTCCACTGACATGCAAGTAAAACTTACATTGAGCTGCTTGAAAAACAGTTACTACTTAGCTACATTTTTGAGCCTGACAAACCCAGACCTATTCAACCTGAGTTTAAACTCCCCCTCCAGAAAAACTAAATCTCAGGGTCATTCCAAAACAGAATTAAACAATAACATGCAACAACAGCTAGCGGTACAAAAATACCAACATGGTAATGAGCATTATAAACTAAGGCTAAAGCTAGTTTATGTTCAACTTTCTACAAATTAATATCTGTTTAGTTGGATCTAATTAACATAATTTGCATATAATTGAATAGTATTGTGGATAGGATACAGGTGATCACATTCTGTTTATGTTATAGTATTGCTAGTCTTAAAAAATCTGTCTGTCTTTGAAAATAAACCTCTTTCTGTTTCCTCAGAATGGTTGAAAAACAGAGTGACCCAGTAAGAGTAATTTAACAGCTTTTAAGACCCGTTGAAAATATACCGACAAGTTAGTTATGACCAATTTAAGTCCCATTGATCCATTGCTTTTAAAGAGATTTAAGCAGGACTGCACTTCTCTGGACTGGAGCCACTGAATTTGGCCTTCATTTCTCTTGCTTCCTTGCTTTTGTCAGTAGATTTTAACCTCCCCCCCTCCCCTCACCACTGCTTTTTGTAAAGAAACAAAAGATGGGATTTTCAAGATTCTAGAGAGCCCCCTGGGGCTACAAGTTGCCTGATCCCAACCCTAAAGCAAGGTTATGTGTCAGAATGGGGGTTAGCAGCAGGACATTCTTCATGCTGTAGAAGTAGGGAGACTGTGTTCAGGGCTGGTTGGTTTCATATTTTATGCTAGCTTCCAGGCAACAGACTCTCCCAGGGCTTGCCAAACCCTGTCTTCTTAGTTTCCCAGCCTTCCAATGGCCTTTCTTCTCCCTGCCTTGACTTTTTAATCTTTTAATTGCCTTCTCCTTCACCCTTCAAGCACATATCTCTCAGGCTGCTCTCCTTGGAGGTGGCTGGGGTAGGAAGGAGAGGGGTATTTAATGCTGGAAGATCTCTCCTGCCTGTCTCCTTGCAATGCTGAAGGGATGCCTTCTGTTTCTACAGGCCAAGCAACGGTAGTTTGTGAGTGTGAGGGAAACATAGAAGGGCCTCAGCCCTTGACAGATTATCCCCAAGGGAATGTAGTGCATGTTGCCAACCCCTGTTCTAAACTGAAGAGTATTTCATATTAAAGTGTACAGAACACAAGCACAGTGTGAGTGAGTGAGTGAGTTGTGTGTGAATGTGTGTGTGTGTGTGAATGTGTATGTTCACACACACACATGTGCGCCCCCACCCTCGCCCCCCCAGCAGACACGCGATACAGCCTTTGGGGCAGAAAAGTTTGTGCGCCCCTGCCTAAGGCATTTGTTTCTGGAGCAAAGCCTGATTAACTTCCAGAAAGGAGTGAAATCAGGACTTCTCAGTTGGTCAGCCTTGCTGGTAGCACATTAAGTCCCTGTAACTTTGTTTAGGGTGGTTGTCTGGCAGTGTATGTCCTGCAGGAATGAGTCACATGAGAGTCGTTTCATGTCCAACAAGCTATTTTTCCTTTCAACTCTTGATTCGCAAATAGAGGATCTTGTGATCCTGGCAGTGTATCACTTTTCTTTCCTCCCAAGCCCCTTTGAGGAGGAGAGTGGTAACATTCTGTTTTAACAGGTTGACACAATGCAAATAAATAGAGGACGGGAGAGACTGGCGATTTCCTGCAAATGATGTTATTGTGAGGACAAAAGTGGTAACAGCGCACATCTACACTTTTAGTACAAATTGGGGGGAGAAAGAGTTCATGTCAGAGACCGCTGGACTGGATAATATTCAAATGAAGCAGTCAGACTATAAAATGCACCACCAAGCTTGCCTTACCTCCACAGATGAAGAATCCAGAGCCCAGTCTTTATTTTGAGGAGTGAAGGAGCCAGTTCACAATTTTGCAGCAAACTCTTCTTCCAAATCCATACCACCCCTAACCCTGGGTTTTCTTGAGAAATTTGCGGGAAATCACAGTGAACTGAAAAGTGAAGAGACTTTTGGGCTTGATCTAAGGAAGATCAGACAGCTGCCGGGCAAGACAAGGAAATCGCTGTAGTGAAGATCTACAGGAAGAGCCATTATTGCTGCAATCCTCTCTTTGTAATATGGCGTGATAAAAATAGCCAGGATTACTCAGCAGGCATGGGAAATGTCTTACCTATAGGTCTAATCTGGCCTTTGGAGGTTCCCCATTCAGCCCATGAAGGCTGGGAATCTCTCTGCGGGCCCTTCCCCAAACTCAACTCTCTGGGGCTTACTGGTAGCTTGGGGAAGAGTTGGAAGAAAGGAATCCCCACTGTTAACTCCAATCAGTGGGGGGTGAGGAGCACACAAAGTAACCCCCACCGTAATCTCTGATAACTGACTGGAGATAACGGGGATTCTCTGTTCAGAGATAACAAGGGATTTCAGTGGGAGGGGGGAGGAGCGGTATACTAAGTGCATACCCACCCTGTGTCCCTCCCTAATGGGGGAAGATGCAGAACAGGTGAAGCTGCCCTGGCAGAGGCATGGGATGGAGGAGTACTCCTCCACCCAGTGCCCCTCTCAGGGCTGCTTTGGGTTGTACGGGCTTTCCCTGGCTAGGGAAAGCTGGCACACACTGGAGACAGGTCCCAAGCTGAGGTGCTGGGTAGAGGAGTTTCAGCCAACACTTCAACTAGTGTCCTAATGACATCAGGGTGTGTGTAGCCACCCCCTGACATCATCAAGTGCAGTGAGGGCTGGGTGGGGGATTATTCAGTCCCCTATTCCATAAAACTTCCCCATCCCTGCTTTACAGTGATATTGTAAGAATGGCTTACAACGTATCTGAAGGACTTCGAACACTATGCAGAGAGAGGGGGGGGGGAAATAAAGACAAGAGGAGAAACGTTCTTGGAAGTCCTGCATTCTCATTGAACTCGTCACTAGGACCTTCACATAACAGGATTTTAAGCTACAAGACCAGCCTGCGATTTAGAATTATTTGTGGAAAGTGGACTCAACATTTCTTATTTTACATTTAGAAAAAAAGTATTCTCTGTTTTCTCTTTCAAAAGAATTCAAAGTAGCTAACAATGAAATCCATCAAAACAGTAAACATGTATATCAAGCAATAAAGAAAACAAAACCACGACAAAAAACAAATACAGTCAAAGAGGCAAAACTTCATTTCACAATTTACTTGATGTTAACAAGGGGGGATTATTTCTATCTCTAGAAGAAAAAATTAAGCATAAGTTAACTAGTTGCTTTCAAACCTGGTCCTGTCTTGGTTTTATTGATGAAACCTTTTTCTTACCTGTGCTTCAATTTATGAGCTGATATTGTAAAATCTGGCTAAGTCCCGACTCTGGAGACATCTGTCTGGAATCAAATGGAATGTGGCGACCAAAGGTTTAAGATACTCAGATACACAGTCTGACGAATAGAAATATAGCCAGAGTTACAGCTTAACTCCCTAGTTAGTAATTAGTTTTATGGGACAGCTGCTTTGAAGGGACAATGGAGGACAATCTCCCCCCCCCCCCCCCTGTACAGACTGCCAGTAAGAGCAAATGCCACAATTAACACTTGCCCCATACACTGGGTTGGCAACTGAGGAGCCAGTTGGTACAGTCCAGGGGCTGGATATGGCTTGGGTGTCTCCAACTTTATCCCTAACAATTCAATGAAAGGCATATGAGCAGAACAAGATAGTTGGCACAGACAGTAGCTCTGAATGATTGAGTGAGCCTTGGGCTCTTAAGATCTAAAGCTAGAGATGTGTAAGCATCCTCTTATTTGCCTCAAAACAACTTGGATTTTGCAGTCTATTCCCTGTGAGTACTCAAAAACGAGTCATAAAACCCACTTAGTTTTTGTCCCTCTCTAGAAAACAAAAAGGAATGCCTTCCCTTGACAAGTGAGGGAAGGAGGTGGTAACTAGCAGCAGAAGGGACCCCTGGCTCAGTCCTATGGATTAGCTAGCTGGCTGACTTGGCCAACTCCCAGAAAATGAAATAATAGTTTTGAGCATCCTCATCAGTTCCTGCTGGGATCAGTTTCCAGAGGGATAGCATGGTGCAGCAAAAACAACAAAGAGCCTCGTGGTACCTTGAAGACTAACAAATGTATTGTGGCATAATCTTTAGTGGACCAGAATTCACTTTGTCAGATGCATAGAATGTCACCCTGAGTTGGAACATAGATGTAAAGGAGTGGGGTGTGTGTATGTGTATGTGTGTGTGTGTATTAGCAGTGTGGTCAAAGCCTGTGATAAAACTGTAAAACACAGCCTATGATAAAATTATAAAATTCCTCGATTCCTATAAAATTATGCTTCAAAGTATCATTGCAACTACTGGACTTGACCGGGCTGACCTGCCAGCAGTAAAGGTGGTTCCCTCCTATCAGTGGTTACTCCCTCCTGGTACTGATTTTGTTGTTGCTGAGGGGGGAGGGTTGCTCTTGAAAGGGGAGGGAACAGGGAGGATGGGGTGTGGATCCGAATTTGCTGCCCATTTCAGTGATCAATCCTAACTGACACTGTTCTGAATCAAATTTGTTTTCCATTTTGAGCCTCCCAATTCAACCCCCCCCCCCCCCATATACAGGAGGACTGGGAAATCATCGATTGTGTTACTTCTGTGAATAAGAGACATTGGAGAGGGTGCCAAATATTTTTTGTGGATCACCCAGAGCAATGTAGTAATGAAATAAATTAGATTAAATGAATACAATTTGTATTCTATAATGAAAATAATTCCTGCATTTTGGAAATAATTATACAAATGTTTCCAATTCATACTATTTGTTTTCTGTTAGTATGGTTGGACCTTAACCTGTTCTTTGACTTTTTGTGGATTTTTGGACCGTTCCCCCCCCCTCCCCAATTTTTTTGTTACAAGGTGTGATATGGGGATACAAACCTATCCTTGTCTGGGTATTTTAGGGGCAACAGAGAAGTAGTGAATAGAAACTGAGGACTAGATGCACAGGGGCAAATCTCTGCTCTGCATGCCTTTTGCATACCACCCAAACAATTTTTAGCCACCTTGAGGGTTTTTTTGTGGGCTACACTACAAGAAGTAAATTAAAGAAATAAATGCATTTCTAAATATGCCATATTTTAAAGATACCACAGCCAGAACATGTTATTTAAAAACAACAACAGAAACCTCCCTGATGATGAATTTTGCATATAAAGAATCAGCAAAGAGAGGCAGCTTAGAATATAAAATGAAAAGAAATTATTTTTATAGATGAGCGCATAGAAAGGCCAAAGATTTATTTATGGACAGCAAGAAGAGCAGGGGAATGTTCATGGCTCTGTGTGTTTTACAGATTATGATTGCTATAAAACTTTATTTATCACAATGGCTCGTAGGACATCTAAAATGTTCAGTTAATGAAATGTTTTCAATAAATGAGCAGAAGTGCAGATTTTACCAAGTTTTGATGTTGTCAAGCTGTTTGGAGGGTATGCAGTGAATTCTGCTGGATAATTTGATAGCAGAGAATTAGATCATTGAATACTTTGGAAGAGCTTATTAATTAAGTAAAATGTAATGGTTTCTGCTTGATGCGTAAAGGATCAAGCCTCTGGAAAAAAGTTTATATGGAAGGGACTGACATGCCGGACAAGATAAATCACCACATGTACATGATAATTTTGTTTTTTTCCTCGGTATCTTTTTCTTAATTGTGCCTTGCTTTATCTTCTTCCTCCCATTGACAGGTATGACTTTATTGAGATACGGGATGGGGACAGTGAAACAGCTGACCTCCTGGGCAAGCACTGTGGAAACATTGCTCCTCCTACTATCACCTCATCAGGTCCATCTCTGTATATTAAATTCACCTCAGACTATGCACGTCAAGGTGCTGGGTTCTCTCTGCGTTACGAGATCTACAAGACAGGTCAGTGTATAACTGCTATGGATGACAAACTGGTTTTTTTCTTGGCTTCTCTTAACCATGTTTTTATGTGTGTGTTTTGACTGGGGCCCCCTCTAGATGGATTCCATTTGACGCCTGGTTAGCCGATTATGCGCATAATCGCTGAAGCGCTTTATCGTAAATGCTTGTATGCAGGAGGTAATTGAGCACTCAACGGGTGACCTTACCGGTTGTTTCAAATGCACTTTACAAGTAGTTAATGCAGAGAATCGCTTGTTCGCATAGTCAAAATGCGCTTTAACTGCCGGAGCAAAATAAAACTCGCTATTTAACACGCATTCGATAATACGCATAATCGGATGTTTAAAGCGCCTCTACTCCCGCTTTGCGCTCCGTTCTTGTAGAGGTAAATTTTTTAATGCACCTTGAAAGAGCTTTAATGCCTCTTGTAGAGGCAGCCTGGGTCAGTTTGCTTTTTCCTGATTGACGGTACTGGTGCCCACTGGAAGACCTCCCAGAGCATGGTCTGAACTAAAAGCATGTGATAAAGTGGCTGTGCTGAAGCTAAGCAGGTCTACAACTGGTCAGTGCCTGGATGAGGACTGCATTGGAATCCTGTCTATACTACCTTGAGTTTCCTGATCGAAGAAAAATGGGATTTTAATGTAAAACACTGTAATTTATTTATTTTTATCCCAAGGCTTTTTGTTTTTGTGGGCAAAACCCTAAAACACGTCACATGCTTATTTGTTTGCTTTAAAAATAATAAGCTGTTTTCTAGTGTTCTGGATAGTGTGAGCATTGCTCGCTGAGTCATTCTTTGGGGCTTGCTCAGTCAGTGGGCTGAATGTAGAAACAGAGCTTGGAATTGTCAGATCGGCTGTTGTTGTCTACCAGTCAGCATACTGCCTCTATGCTTATCCCGGCTGGTGCATGAAGGAAAAAGTTAGATCTGCTACTGGCTGGGACCACCAGGCAGATAAGATTGGACTGCCTTAAATTCTCAGTTGTTCAGCTCTTGCTTAGAAAGTCAGAGCCTCAAGGCTGCCTAGTCATTTATGGACCTTTCCCCAACTTTTATTATGTCGGGGGAATGCTGTGGAATGGGGATGGCTCAGCAACTTCAGTTGCCTACGGAAAGGATTGGTCACTTTGATCTTTAGCAGACCCAGGTTGACAAAATTTAAGAGTCTTTATCCAAGCTATATCCTAGTAAGCTTTACTTGCATTGTGAAGTTCCTTCGCCTCCTCTGTGCTGCTCCACTTCCCAAATCTGTTTCATCAACACTTCCAAGGAGGTTAAATATTTTGGTGGCGTATTGACAATTTTGATTCCTACCTTGGCATGAAAAGCAGCCATTAAATGATCTCATGCATGCTAGAACTACAAACAGTGTATCTTTTCTCTGTGGCATGCATTAAAAGCTTGTTAAAGTCAAGGCTAAGCAAAAACGGTCCTCTCTTAGATCTGCATAGTGGTCTCTCCCCATCACCCCCTCCTGTGAATATGCGATTCAAGCACTGATCAATAGCCTTGTGTTTTCTCTTTTCAAGAAGCCAAGGGTTTTGTAACTGGTGTAATGCTGGCTTAAACGGGCTGCTGTTGGCAGAGCCGTCAAGGGAACAAGGCGGGCGCCTCTTGAGCTCTGTATAAGAGGAACTATTCATAATGCCTTTTTGATACTGAACTATTATTGGAGAAAGTAAAAAAGCTAATCAGAGGCCTTTTTAAATTGGCTCTGTCTAAATATTTGTCAGCTTGGTGTGTGTGGGGCTGAGAATTGTTGAGAAATAAAAATGGTCTTGTTTTGTGCCTGCAGGCGTGGGTGAGACAGCGTTTTTGTGTGCTAATGGAGAGGCCTGGCTGTGTCCTGCCCAAAGATAGTGGGGGCTCATGGTCACAAGACCCAGCCGCCTGTCCACATTCCATTGCTGGCATCGTGGCCGGAAACACACAAAAGATTTACGTCACCACTAGAACATGAAACAAATGCCATGGAGAAACCAGGCCCCCAAAAGTGGTGGTGTTGGGGAGGCAAACAATGTCCCAGAAACCTTGATGAAGGATAGCATAAATGAAGAGGTCCACATATACAGTTTTGGAGGTTTTGACATAGATGTATGGTCCATCCATATGTGGTTGATCATAAATACATAGGAGGAGATCTCACACAAATTTGAATAATCTTTTCTGCCCCTCGTGTACAGGGATAGGAGAGTGATTGACATGAGCCTTCCAGATCTGAATTTTAAAGAATGTGCTAAGGTAGTGGGCATGGGGCCGTAATTTGTTTTATTCTAACAACATGGGGAATGACTATTACCCGTAATGGGTATGTCAAAGATCTCAAACTGTGCTAAAAGTAAGCTGCTTTCTGTCAATACTTTTTGAGTATAACGAAGGCTGCATTTGGACATAACAATAAACAATAAACCATCATAAACATAATGATAAATTATGGTTTCTCATTACATGAAAAAACCTGGGCAAGCTTCTGCTGTCTGTACTCCCCCTCCCTCTTCTCAGATGGGTTTGCATGGAGAAGATTGAAAGCTTTTGCTTTAATTTTCAATTAACCATTGTTAGCATTTCATCCAAATCCTAAATAGTGGTTAATCTTAACTATGGTTTATTGAAAAGCCAGCTTTATAAACTAAAGTTTGAAGTTGGCTTGTTTCAGTATACTATAGTTAAGACTAACCACAGTTTGCCTAGGTTTAGACATAATACTAAACTGTGGTTATATAAAAATGGAAGCAAAATCTTCTGGTCATCTCTTTCTGGATGAGCAGGATGAAGAAAAGGGAGGAGGGTGCAAATGTTAGGTTCTTTCATCTAGCAATAAACCATAGTTTATCATTATGTCTGAATGCAGCCTAAAGTCAGCTCGCACATGATGTTTTCTGATTTGGGGAACATGTGTTTCTTCTTGGCTCAAGCTGGGCACACTACACTCCTGATGTGTGGAAATGTCCTCTGGAGCCAAGTTCAAGGGATGATAGGATGGGAAGATAATATGTTCCGTCGACATGTTTCTTTGGGTGTTCAAGCAGAGCTATCACTACAAAAGTGATCCTAAGACTGGAAAATGTGATGTTTTCAAATGTGTTTGGAGTCTGGGAGATATTCTGATCCACCTGTGCTTTTTGATAAGCAGGATGCTGTAGTAGCTAAAACCTTTCGATCAGCTCCATTTTCTCTGCAGGCTCCACCCTTATTTGAACAGACAGAATCTTGCCAGAACTTTCAGGCTTCAATACTTCACTTGAACAAGAGCCCCCTTTTATTACCCTTCTGGAAGCAGAACACATATCTTTTTAGGCTACTTTTGTTTTTTCTTGCTGTTGCTGTAATTTTTCTTTGTTTGCTGGTTTCTGTTGGTTACTGTTTCCCACTTCGAACAGCAGCTAATAAATTATTTCAATGGTAATAAGAAGTGACTTGGCTTCTAGTTACATTTGAGAAGGCTTAAACAATTATCTCTTGTGACATGGGGAAGCTTACCATGCCAGAGTTCAAGCATTTTTGTTCTATAGCAGGTAGGCAGAAAGGTAGGTCTCCAGATGTTTTGGATTTCAGCTGTCAGAAGCCCCTGCCTGCATGGCCAATGGTCAGGAATGCTGGGAGTTGAAATTCCAAATATCGGGAGATCTCCTTTCTGTCCACCACTGTTCTATGGGGCTGGTTCATATGTAGCTTTTCCTGTGCATGTAAGCAGCAGCATCCATCTCCTTGAAATGTAACTTGCATGGGGAAATTCTAGCATGGACTGAGCTGTCGACAGATACTGCCACTGCTATTCCCATGATAGTGCGCCCGGGGGAGGGGAGGCAGTGCTGTAGCTCAGTGGTAGCATCTGTTTTGCATGCTGAAGGCCCCAGGTTCAAGCCCCACATCTCTAGGAAGGGCAAGAAAAACTACTGCCTGGAACCTGTCAGCAATACTGGGATAGATGGACCAGTGGTCTGATTCAGTATAAGGCAGCTTCCTATGTCCTACAGGGTTGTGGAACTGCTAAAGGCACCATTCATCCTCATTTTATGCTAATTACAGTTGCAATGTTTAGTCAATTAATTGCTTAATTTAATTGCTCAAAAACCTTTTGATCAGTTAAAAAGATAGATGTCCTCAATTCTTTCAACATCAGTTGCTGTTGTTTTTTGAGACCATGACATCGTTTTTAATGTAGGTTTTTGCAAAAAAAAACAAAAAAAACCCAACCCTGCAAGGACTCTGCCCCACCTGGTAAGAGGAATTCTACTTTCCCTGCCACCCAGAAGAGGGAATAGCTCTTCAAGATAGTGCCTATGGTGACATAGGCATGTATCACCTAAAAAAGAAAGGAGGTGTTGCTTTTTTACATGTAAATATAAGCAGATTTAACCAATATCTAATTAAAACTCCTGTGATGAATTAACTACAGGCACGATCATATGCATGTTTAGACAGAAAACAAGTCCTACAACTCCCAGCATTCCCTACCAAGCCATGTTGGCTGGGGGATGCTGGGAGTTGTAGGACTTTTTTCTGTCTAAAGATGCATAGGATTGTGCCCTAAGTAACTGGGTAACAGCCCTAACACCAATATTTCTCCATGCTGTTTGCAAGGACATGTGTGGCTAATTGTGTATAGGGCACATCAACTGTGAACTGACTAGGAAGACAAGCAGGCAGCTAGCACCCACCTTTCTTTAGGTATAAGAGACATAATTCTTAGCTATTTTAAGCTCTTTGTTTATTTAGATCCCACCCTTACCCTATAAGAACAGCTTATGAATGGTTCCCCTGCAGTGTCCCTCTGTTTAGCGTCAACAATAGAAATATGTCATGTGCCTTCATGCTGTCCTCTGGGCCATTTGGTCTCAAACTACTTCCAGACTTCTTTATTATGTTTACTAACCTGTTTCTTTGGTTGATTGGCAGGAGGGAAAGGAAGCCTCTGCTCAGTCTCTTCTTCCAAAAATTGTTCTGCTACTTTCTCTCCACTTAAGAATGTCAGACATACCTTTTGTGGGACCTCCAGGTGGTGGATGTCAGGTTCTTCACAATCATGACCTCCACTGTTAGGGAAGCCTTCCTGCTGCCATTTTGAATATTATGGATATTGACTCCTAGGGAGAAATATGAGAAATGCAAATGCACAAGGTCATCAGGTAATTTATTAGTGCGCCATTCAGGTATTGCTTGGCCCTGTGGAATATTTGTTGCCTTCCCAGAGCTCCCCCCCACCCATATTACTCTGGATTACAATACCCTGAAATTACAAAACGTACCAGAATACAATATGGTGTATAACGCTCTATACTTCATGATATCTCTGAATCGCCATGCAGGGATTTTCAGTATCCTTTGTTAACTGTCTTCAAAGGAAATGAAGATGGGAAGAAGCCAAATTTGTTGTGTTAGCAAATTTAGTGGTTTGTTTTCAAGATGCCTATATCTGAGCTGGTCAATCTGAGTCTACATCATCGCCAGCCGATCCAATTAAGCCCCCCTCGTTTTTGGAAGTCATCTGATTAAATACATTTCCATATCCATTAGTATAACATCCTTGTTAATGTTTCATCTCTCTTAAAGGACTGGTGATCTTTTTTTCTTTTTTTTCCTTTTTTTTCTTTTTGAAGAGTACAAACATCCATGCAAGGGTTTTTTTGTGTGTGTGTGATGGTTGTTAGCAAAGTGTTAAGAATTGCTCAGGACTAGAATTGTGCATCTTCTGAGCGACTTCTCCATAACAAAAGAAAAGGCGGAAAGTTAATCCTTGGTTACAGCCATGGGTCTCGCAACATTTTCTGTCCCCTCTCCCCACCCTCCCAGTGACCCGTAGCCTAGAGAATTCTATTGTTAATTGTCTGGTCCCTACATAGCAATAGTTTTAATGCAGTCATAGCCTGAACAGAATGCAACCTCCTTCTCCCCCGAGGCACCTTGGGGCAGTAAGAAATAGAAGGCACTTAGCCGGCTGTGGCACAATGGAGGCCAGTGTTGGGGTCATCACTAAATAAGTGGCAATATTGTCTGCGCTGCTGGCAGTCAGAAAGTCGTTCCTTAAGGATAGAAATAACTTGCATTTCTGGTGCGATGGTTAACATGGATGAATGAGAAAGGCAGCTCTGTTCCTCCTTGCAACAGAATCCCTCCTGCAAACACCCCCTTCCCACCCCAAGCATTTTTAACATAGCCATTGTGAAAGTTGTGCCTATTCATGTGCCATTTTTCGGTGCTTAAGAGACCATACTTCAGGTGTCACTGCAATGAGGCTGCTTTGCTAATTGCCACTCTGATGGAAAACAAAATGGGGACAGTAATATTAATAATTAATACTTTTGCAAGGCTGTAGCAATTTTCTGCATGAGGGATTTAAGTGCTTTAAAAAAAACATTTACGAATTACGCCTCTCAGCCTGGCTACTGTTAGTGAGGTGGCTGACGAGTAGTATGTTAATGTCCTGCCTTGGTTCCCTTATCTCTTGTTGCAGGCTCTGAAGATTGTTCTAGAAACTTCACCAGTTCAAACGGCACCATCGAATCCCCAGGATTTCCCGATAAGTATCCTCATAATTTGGACTGTGCTTTCACCATCATGGCCAAGCCAAAGATGGAGATCATCCTTCAGTTTTTAACCTTTGACCTCGAGCATGACCCCTTGCAAGTTGGGGAGGGAGATTGCAAATATGATTGGCTGGACATCTGGGATGGTATTCCTCAAGGTAAGGATTAAAGTGATGTATCGGCAACGTTTTCTTCCATGTCTGGCTATTGTCAGGCTAACAGCATCAATTTTGAGTCTGAAGAATTCCATAAAGGTCATAAATTGCGAACACTCTGCGGCTCTATCCAATCTCATATATTGTTGCCTTGTCCTTAGCAGAAGCCAGAAGTTAAATTGAACAGTGATGGAGTTCCCTTCACTATTTCTGGTGCTGGCATTGCACCTTTTCTTGTTCAGTGTAACTTTAGGTGATGTAAAAACACATTTAGTCCTTCAGATAACCTGATTTTTATAATCAGATCATGGAGATCAGAAAGTGGAACCTTGGAGACATTGAAGGATTTATTTATTTATTATATTTCTAATCAGCCCAATAACTTATGTTCTTTAACACAGTTAAAAGACTAAAATGCCATAAAACAGTTTAAAATATAAAATACAATACAAATATTTAAAAGAATAAAATACACTATAATGCCAAACAATAAGCACAGGAATCAATAAAACAGCTATAATAACCTAGAACTAGGTCTCTAAAATGCCTGGGAGAAAAGAAAGGTCTTTGCCTGGTGCCCAAAACATATCAAAATAGTGCCAGGCCAGCCTCTTTGGGGAGTTTATTTCTATAAGCGGGGTGCCACCACTGAGAAGGTCCTCTTTCTTGTAGCCACCTGCCTAGCTTGCTTTGGTGGGGGCACCTGGAGGAAGAACTCTGAAGATGACCTAAGGGGCCGAGCAGGTACATACAGGAGGAGATGTCCCAAGCTGCTTAGGGCTTTAACAGTCAACACCAACGCTTTGAATTGGGCATGGAAATTGACTGGAAGCCAGTGCAGCTGATAAAGCACTGGCATCACATGATCATATCAGCCAGTCCCAGTTAGTAATCTAGCAGATGTATTTTGATCTAACTGAAGTTTCTGAACTGTCTTCAACGGTTACAATTGCATCGCTGTAGTCCAATTGGGACGTTACCAGATCATGGATAACTGTCCCTGGCTATCTCTGTACTCTTGATTTCAGAAAGCCCCTTAACCAGAAAGTATAGAATAAACAGTTATTCTACATTGGTTGTATACAGGAAGGCTTTGTGTGTCACCTTGAGAACAAGTTTTGTGGAAGAGTGACTTAGTAATGTTATCCATTAATCCATCTATCACAATTTTGCATTCCAGTGAAACAATGGATGCATTAGAATTATAAATAGCTGCAAGTTAGGCTTCTCAACAGCACCTAGGCCAGATTGCTTGCTGTGAATTTCCACGGTGACCAGGCAGGAGAGCTTTACAAATGTGGATTCTTTACCGTGCAATCACTGTGCGCCTTTCTACTTTCTAATCCTTTCTACTTTCTACTCAAAAGTAAGCCCCACTGAGTTCAATGGGAATTACTCCCAGGTATGTTAGATAGGATTGGAGCTAAAGTCATTCAAGGCCAGGCAGTCGAGGGTAGAAAAAACCTTTGTAGAACTCTGTGCAAAGCCAGCTGCAGATAGACATTGTAAGCTTAAGCATCTATTTAAGAGGATCCACATTGCTGCCCTTGCAAGGAAGAGCTTTTACAAATTTGTAGCACAACACAAGTGAGGGATTTCCCGCCTCTAATGCTTTTATTTTCATTTGGTTGGTTCCATTTGTGGATGGTTGATGCTTGGCTGTCTACCTCAAGGACCTTTCCAAGCCAAGCAAGCCATGAGTTTGTCTAGCTGAAAAGTAAGCTGTGCTTTTCTCCTTGTTTCTGTTGTAGTTGGCCCCTTGATTGGCAGGTACTGTGGCACGAAAACCCCTTCAGAGATCCGTTCAACTACTGGCATCCTGTCGCTCACATTCCACACAGATTTGGCGGTGGCCAAAGATGGCTTCTCTGCACGCTATTATTTGGTCCAGCAGGAGGCGCCGGACAGTAAGTTGGCATGTTGTTTAGTCTGAATGCTCTCCGCTCCTACTTCTCCAATTCCAGATTCTGCACTGGAGGCATGGAACATGTAGCTCTGTTTAGGTGACTTCTGAATTCCCCATCTCTGAATGCAACTGCAGCACTCAGATGGTGGTAGTGGGGAAATAATAATAATAATAATAATAATAATAATAATAATAATATTTCTTACCCGCCTCTCTGTTTGGATCGAGGCGGGGAACAGCAGTAAATATAAAATATGATAAAATACATAAAACTGATTAAAAACATGGTACACATTATTAAAATAGCAATAAAACATCCTAAAAACATTCTAAAATTCCACGGGATACGCCTGCCGGAAGAGATTAGTCTTTATAGTCTTTATATAAATCATTATTCAAATTATTTTTATGTTGATAATTGAGTGTTACCATTTGAATTTCATGACAGAACTCGTCTATCCAGATATTATGTTTTATTTTATATTCTGAACTTTGGTCACGATTGTGGCGCCACTATCATCCAAGCTTCAGTGCCAGATTTTGAAATTGCTGTAGAAACTCTAAACCAAAATTAGAATTCTAAAATCTTGCAAACGTTTTAATTTAGATTCTTCCCCCCCTCACCCCATCTTTCAAATTCAAGATTTTTAGAACTGAAATGAGCCTGAGCTGTGCTTTGTATAAGAGGAAGGCAGGCACTTAAAACAATGTCATGAACACTTGGAATGTTACCAGTTGTCTCTTCCTCTTGTGTGGGACATTAGATCTGTTTCTTTCTTCGCAGCTTCTACAATATACTTAGAAGTCAGAGGAAGTCAAGATGGAGCTTTCATTAGTCGAGGAGTGAGGCTAGATGTGGGCTGGGAAGGCAGCAGATGTTTTGGTATGGGGAAAATGGCCAGAGTGTGTGACATGTAACTTGCTCAGCATTATCGAAGTAAGGGATGTTGAATAGGGTGAGCAGATAAAATCCAGGTCAGGGCTCATGTAACTTTAACAGTTGTAGAGAAAAGGGAATTTCAGCCAGTGTCATTTGTATGCAATTAGTTCCTGGTGAAATTCCCTCTTCATCACAACAGTTAAAGTTGCAGGGGCCCTGCCTTCTTTTGTATATGGTCACTCTAGTATAGTGCCTGCACCTTTAACTGTTGTGATGAAGAGGGAATTTCACCAGGAACTAATTGCATACCAATGACACTGGCTGAAATTCCCTTTTCTCTACAACTGTTAAAGTTACATGAGCCCTGACCTGGATTTTATCTGGTCAGCCTAGTGTTGAACCTCTTTCAGCCCAAGGGCTGAATTCAATTTTAGAGAAGCTCTTGGGGGGCAGTGGTGGGTGGAGCCAAAGGCAAAAGGGGCAGGACCAAAATGCCAGCACATTTTACCCTAAAGCTCTTCCTGCCAGTAACTTAATGCAGAATTCTAGATTTTCTGGTCCTTTGCAGGAGTTTGTCGAGCCAAGAAAGTTTTGCACTAGCAATAGCTGCAACACTTCATGACCCATGCGAAGGGATTTGATAAGGCTCCACGTGTGAGCGCCTTCATGCCTGCTTCTGAGCATTAACGTTTTATTAGCTTTCCATAGGTGCATAGAGACAAGGTTTTGCTCCGTTTTGCAGCCACAAATGCTTTTATTTGAGAAGATGTTGGGAGAGAATTAGTGGCAATGCTTTAGTTTCAATAGGAGTGGAACATGCAGACTCTATAGAGGGATTCATCTTCTGTTTCGTCTCTACCTGCTCTAGATTTCCAGTGCAACAGCCCACTGGGGATGGAATCCGGCCGCATCTCCAATGAACAGATCACTGCCTCCTCTACTTACTCTGATGGCAGGTGGACCCCACAGCAGAGCCGGCTCAATAGCGATGACAATGGATGGACTCCTAATGTGGATAACAACAAGGAATTCCTGCAGGTATTTTCCGCTCCTAGTGTATCAGCACCCAGCAACCAAGGACAGATACCTTCACAATTTAGAAAGATTGGGAGTGAAGCCATAATGTGATGTCAGGCTTAGCAACAGTTGCGTTGTCAGACAACTGGTGTGATGTGATGTTTAAGTCGATTTTGTCAAGATGTGAGTCCCCAGCTAGCATTCTCCTCTATGAGAAGCGTTACTTGGTATGGGAAGGCACACCGTGTGTCCATGGAAGCAGCCGTGGCAGGACGATGCATGGGGAACAGAGTTTGTCTTGGCAGGGAACAGCTACTGCCCTTCAGCCCTTCAGATTCCCTCACCACCACCACCACCCCTGCCTCACCCCCAATGCACACACTTTTTTTTTTTTACCCTTGAACCATACTGGTTATCATGCTGTTAAATTGACCCCAGAACATGAGGCTTGTGGAGTCTTCTGTTGCTCTTGTTGCATGCTGGGAACCAGCAGGAGAGGCTTGAACTGCTGTTTGGCAAAGGCCCCGTGACTCTCATCTTCATGAACTGAAGGCCGCACTGTTGGGCCATTAACATTCCTGTAGAAGACTTGGCTTGACCTGCTGCCCCCTGAACCTTGATAGGCTTTCCAGAGGCCTAAGAGGGAGAGCTCGTGGCCCACTTATAAGCCCTGTTGACTCTGCGGTGATCTAAACGAGCGGGGACTTTCTTGCGTGTGTTTGGCAAGTACAGCTAGAATAATATTTATTCTGCCGGGGGACTGCAGTGCATACCAGCAGCTGGGAACTCCAGCAGGAATGTGCGCAGGAAAGGCTTTAGCAGGGCCTACTACACGGGACCAGTTCATGGCAGCAAATAATTATGGATTGGTTGGAGCACTGTGGGATGGCAAGTGCTGAAGGGCAGACGCTGGAAGTACTGAAAGGTCATTGCCTGTAGCAGATGTCTAATTCTTCATAGCACAATTACTAGGCCGGCATGCCTGTGACCTTTCATAATCTACATCACTAAGAGATTTCTGAAAAGTGGAGACTAGACATCACCACTTAATCTTATGTGTGAAGAAGACCCCCCCTCCCTCCCTCCCTCCCTCCCTCCCTCCCTCCCTCCGTAAATTGGCCTCTGCTCCACCGCGAATGAGGCAAGATCTCAGTTTCAGTGAAGATTCTGTTGCTTGAGCTTTGGTTTTATTCAACTGCAATAATGTCAGGGCCAAAGTTTCAAAGTCCTCTGCTGAGCTCAGGATTGGGGTTTCTCCTCCCCTTGCAGTCCAGCCTCAACCAGAGAAATCTTTCTTTCACCACTGAAATATGTTGGCATTTGCTTGATATGACTTAGAGAAACATTGTGTTGTGTGTGTGTATGCTCTACTCTATATGATTAATTACATATTGGCAAAGGGGAACACAGCCTTTTAAACTCAAATTGCTTCCATTGCAGTGCAAAATAGTCATTTATTTATTTTATTACAGCTTACAAGTGAGCCTGGAACCTAGTTTTGCTGGGCATTTTGTGAAAAGCGTTGGAGGGATTTTATCCCAGAAATGTTCACAGTCCAATCCAATGAGGGAAAGAGAAACAAGGAGATGGGGTGTCCAATACCAAAATGTGCTGCTCTCCCTCAATTATGAAAACTGCAACTAAACCAGGCAAGCTGAAAACATTTCCTTCTATGGCTCACATGCTGCCACATCTAGGAATGTTAACTCAGCTGGTCTGAAAATTGATCCTATTAAGTTCTTATACTGGAACAGAGCTTAGACAGAATAGGCAACTCTAAACGTGGCCAGTGGCAAAAGCTACAGCTGCGTCACAGCGATCTACTGAAAATGAAATACTGTCATGCTAATTTATACCAGCTAAGCACCCGATCCTCAGGTCTGCTTGAAGACCTACCCTCCTTGAAGCAGCAGCAGCCCAGCATGGTGAGTCCTGCAGAATCCCCTTAGCACAACACACTACTATTGTATACTGTCAGTGTCTCTCTGAGATCCACTGTGGTTCAGGCAGGAGGCCAAAGGGGTCCATGTTAGAATGATAACACTCTTGGCAAGTTCTGTGTCAATGGCTTTCTAGCTCTCACCATCTTGGTATGCAGTCTTGTCCAGTTTTGACAGCTACTGAAACTGCTTCAAGAACTTTGTCATCTGAATATACCTACCATGTTTCAAGCCACAGGAAGATCCATTTTATTGCTGACTTTGTAATTCTCTTGCCATTCTTCTTTCATCCTGGTCTGCCCCCCACCCCCACCCCCGCCCCGGTAGGTGGATCTTCGCTTTCTGACAGTGTTGACGGCCATTGCTACGCAGGGCGCCATCTCCAAAGAAACGCAGAATGGGTACTATGTTCGGTCGTACAAACTGGAGGTCAGCACAAACGGCGAGGACTGGATGATGTACCGACATGGCAAAAACCACAAAGTAAGTGCATTTCGCCTCCCTCCCCAAATAATTCCAGATGGCAAAAGATTCTATTGATGGTGGAATGGAAGGTTTAAATCGTAGAATCATAGAATAGTAGAGTTGGAAGGGGCCTATAAGGCCATCGAGTCCAACCCCCTGCTCAATGCAGGAATCTAATCTAAATCAACAAGAGTCCATAAAGAGTTTTGGTGCTTTTTGGTTCATAGCCAAGACACAAGTCATGGAGTGTGCAAACCCCCCCCCCCAAAGTAATCCTTCTTACTTCTTAAGGGATGAGGAAACCGTGTTCCTTGGAAAACCTGGTTGCCGTTCTGCTTTGCTCAGTGGAGACAGAGAGAGAGTCTGCGGCACGTCTTTTGACTGCAAATGAAGGAGAAAATGCTTCTGCAGCCCGTGTTTTTGCCATGCAAGATTTCATTGAGCATTTACAGCCTGAGCCTCGTCCACATGCTGGGCTAACAATCACAAAGCCACATGAAACTGCAGTTCAGGAGTTATTGAGGCCTGGAAAATGAAAGGGCACAAACCCTGAGAGGGGATCAGAATGTCCTAGAGATTAAAGTCCAGTGATAAATAATGAGGAGCAATTCGGTTTGTCAGGGATAGGGGATGTGTCGCCGCAGCAGCGGTTGTCGGTGATGCATTGAGCGCTCTGTGCTTGCGCCTATAAATACGGCTGGGTTGACCCTTGCCGATCCCTCGACCTCAGAATGCTTAGAGTGTGCTCAGCAGGGGTGGGAGTGGGGGAGGCCCTTGTTCTGGGCTCCGGGCAGGTGTGCGAGAGAGAGCGTTCCGTGTGGAGTGCAGCTGTGTATAATAAAGCTGTAGGGGCTCCTGGGAAGGTTCAGAGCCTTCAATCATTGGCGCTTTTCTCGTGAAGGCTCTTCCGAACTGACCCTCCGTGCTCTGCTGCAGAATACCGTCAAACAGGAAATCTCAAACTCTTGTCTCCGTGAACCACCTGAAGTCAAGGAGGAAAGGACAGTTTTTGAAGCCAGCCCTGAATAAGGCGAGGGCTGCTCATCCGGGGTGGATGGGGGTAAGCTTCGTCTCTCCTGCCAAAAGAAGACGCGGGCAGTCGCTAGGGGGATTTTGAGGTGCCTCTTTCCTTGCTCCCACCCTCCGTGTCTGGCATCGCCAAGGGAAGCAGCAAATAATTCCAACCCAACCCTGGTTTGTATCGAGAGGTAGGAGCGGGGGTGGGAAGTTTTTCACTGACTTCCAGAGCGAAGAGTTCTATCGTTCCCGTTCCTTCCCCACAAGGAAATAGGTTAGAATCTCCAAAAAGTGTTATTCCTGCCGCAGCTTTGTCATTTAAATAAAATGGCAGCACAGGCAAGGAAGACGAAGCACACTGTAGCTCTCAGGGTGCTGTACAAGATGAAAACAGTACAAAAGTATGCAAACAACCAGATAGAATACTATAAAAACAGACAACAGCAATAAAACCTGCATCCCACAGATTATGGGAAAGCCGGTGAAAACAGGTAGGTCTTCAGAGCCTTCCTGAGTACCTACCAAGAAGGGGCCTGCCGAAGCCCCTGCAGAGCCACCACTGAGAAGGCCCCTCTCCCTTGTACTCACCAGCCAAACAGCCCTTGGTGGCAGGCAGGTAAAAAGGGCTTCTGCTGATGACCTCTAGAATGCAGGCAGGCTGGGTAAGGCAGACACCATTCCTCCAAGTAACTTGTGCCCAGGTTAAAGGTTAAAACCAGCACTTTAATTTGGGCTCGGAAACACACCGGCAACCAGCCCTGTTTTTCATTGGTTGCTTTGATCCCTTTTGATCCCTCCGTTTGGGAATTTAAAATACTCAGAATGTTCAGGTGGGCATGAGTTGGATTTGAGCCCTTCTGCAGGCATTATGAACTTACACATGTGGAGGGAATGCAGGAATGTGCACACCTCCTCTTCCCATGACCATTGCAGGATTAATTGAAGACAGACTTTTACCACGTTCAGCTGAAACAACAGGGTTACTGTGCTGCATGAAACTGTGCAGTGTTCCTGATTGCGCAGTGTTCCTAGTTGTATGAAGGACCATAACTGCTTTCAGCCAGATGCAATTATGGTCTCTCTTCCTGATCAACACGGGAAGGACACTGGGGTGGAGGGCTGGGGGTGGGGCTGGCACACGCATCCCTTTCTGTGCTTACAATTCCATAACACCTGCATGGGCCTTTGGCCTTTGTGGCTTCCTTTAATCCCCCCACACACACCTGATCTCCCACCCACTGAGCCTAACGGCCTTTGTTTTATCATAGCATACCCAAACATTTCCCATCCCAGATCACCTAAACAAGAAAGGAAGAAGGATACTCGGAGCTCTCATCAGCAGCCCTTTTGATGAATCTGAGCCAAGTTTCATCTTCCAGCAGGATTCAGAGGGAGATGATTCATGTGAGATTATATCTGCAGTGTTCACGGATCTGGAGAGCAGTTAAAAACCATGCACAGGAAGAAAAGGCAATCAATTACTTGAGATTGTCACTTATAGGAAATTTGCCATTCACAGCAAACTGAGATGTGAGGTGGATTTTGATCAGTCTTTCTCGGCACATCTGGTTCTCTTCTATTTAACCCATTTGGCATGGTGTTCTAGTAAGACTCATCTGGAGCAAATAGGTTGGAGCAGCAAGCAAGTCAATGACTTTTAAAGCTGATCCATCCCAGTCGAGCGGCCCTTAATTAGATATTGCTCCAAAAATATGCCCTCCCTGTTCAAAGTCCCTGTGGAGGGTGAGTGGGGCTACACATGCCGATCCTGCCCCCCAGTGTCCTGTCCTTGCTGGCTCCACCCCTGACCTTCAGGCATTGGGCAAGATAGTCTGAAGTGGGAATCTTTGAGCATTTGGCTTCCCTGTATTATTTGAGTTCTCGATCACAGGGAGGACATTTGACTGGGAACCCGTTCTCTGAGCCAGATCAGGTTGTGGAGGGTTGCAGAGGAGAAGCGCCGGCCACCCACCCTCCGTTTGACAGATTTGCTTGTTCTTCATCCAGTGGAGGCCGGTGGCTCCAATGTCACTGGGGCAGTGAAACCGCTCCGGGCTTTGGACAGCTCCTTTAGAGTTCTGACTGAAACACAGAGCGGATCAGTTGCCCCGCTGACCTTGGAGCCACCAGCCTCCACTGGCTCCAGCCCCTGTTTCAACAGCCAGCCTCAAAGTAGCTCAGCAGTTGTAGGCTGAATGCTGAAGGTGATGCCTTGGAGTAACATCTGCAGGCTCCGTTGCGTGGCAGCAAGGGGGCTAGTGGGTGCTCGACCATGGCAGCATCTTGCACCCATTTTACAGCACTTCATTTCTGGGTACAAATTCACAGTGTTGGCGATGGTCTTTAGAGAGCCCTTCATGGCTTGGGCTTGGGATTCCAAATGGACTGTGACCTCCTATAGCAGCCCACCTGTTCCTGGGGAGGCTCTTCTTTATATCACGTTAGTGGCGGAGACCTTCTCTGATGGGATCCCTGACCACAGTAGGTCAGTTTTGCCCCTACTTGTTTTCTGCCACCTGGCCAAGGCTTTTTTTAAAGAAAAAAATCCAGTAGGCATTTGACCTGCCAGGTTGAGGATCTTCGTGTTTTTGAATTCCTTTTATCTGTTGACCTGTTTCTATTTTAACATGATAGCACTCTTCAAATACTTGAAAGGTTGTCACACAGAGGAGGATCAGGATCTCTTCTCGATCAACCCAGATGCAGGACACGGAATAATGGGCTCCAGTTACAGGAAGCCAGATTCCGGCTGGACATCAGGAAAAGCTTCCTGACTGTTAGAGCAGTACGACAATGGAACCAATGACCTAGGGAGGTGGTGGGCTCTCCCACCCTAGAGGCCTTCAAGAAGCAGCTGGACAACCATCTGTCAGGGATGCTTTAGGGTAGATTCCTGCCTTGAGCAGGGAGTTGGACTCGATGGCCTTATAGGCCCCCTTCCAACTCTACTATTCTATGATTCTATACTTGGGTTATTTTGAATTGTTTTGTTCATTTTGGCAGGATTTTTAAATTGTTGTAAACTGTCCTGAGCAGAGTAAATAGAGTACAAGAGTGGGATATAGATATTTCTGATAAATAAATAAATTCAAGGACTTGTATTCCGTATAAGTATTATTAATGTGGGGTAGATTGCAGAAGGGACTCCAAATGTCCATTCTGTGCCACTGGGCAGTTTATGTTTGCAGTTCAGGTGCACGAAAATTCAAAAGCCTTTCCGCTTGTGATAATGGCCTGAATGGTCGCTGGACGAAGATAACTCTGCTTCTCCTCTCTCCAAGGGTGCTTTCCTTTAGAATGCTCCAAAATGTGAGCATTTCATGCACAGATTCCACGCAGGATGGCGGTGGTGGTGGTGTGTGTGTGTGTGTGTGTGTGGGTAGGTATATCACTGCAGGCACTCTGCATAGTTCAAACTGTAATAACTACGCAATGCCAAATAGATTTGTCAGTTCTGCCGCAGTTTGATTTGGTGCCATGGAGTGCAGGGGAAGGGGATGGAAGAGGACTCTGTCAAATCCCGCTTATGCACATAGACGTGAGTGTGTGTCACCACCAGAGCCTGCAGCGAGTCCCGTCCCTGCTGAAGCTGTAAGTGGGCTCTGAGCCAAATTTAACTGGTACTGCTGACAGGTCAGCTAACATCTACATCTTCATGAAAGGAATTGAGAGAAAGAGAGAGAAAGAGAGAGTGGCAAAGAGGCAGAATGAGCTGCGTGCGGCAGGGCTGGAGAAGAAAGATAATATTTTATCCTGAAAGCAGAGAGCGGCTCCCCACCCTCACTTGTTGCTGGTATTGAGGGAGATGCAAAAAAAAGGGGGGGGGCAGGGACATTCCTTTAGGCTGTGAAGACAAGCAGACATCCAATTCCCTTTCTGCTGCCGGTGTCGATACAGTGCACCAAAGGCGAGGGAATAGGAAGACGTTGAGTAAAAAGGAGGATAAACAAGATTAAGAAGAGCTTAGAGCAGTAGGGGATGGCGGTGTTGTTTTTCAGAAAGAGTGGGGAGGAGGGGAGGAGGAGACTGGAGGGGGAGGGGACGGCTTACCAGGTACCTGGCCAGGACTGGTTGAACTCTCCAAACTTCTCCTCCTCCACTACCACCATCGGCAACGGCAACAGGAAGAGGAGAGAGTCCTTTGCACAACTGGACTGTAGTGGGCTGTCCATCCTGCCCCCACGAAGACACATGTGTGGAAAAGGTAACCCTTATTTAAATTCGAAACCCCATTCTTGGAGGATGGCTTACACGCATACGTTGCAAAAAAGTGGGAAGTTGTGAAAAGGTTTTACGGGATGGGGGAAGAAGAGAGGCAGGCAAAGAGGAAGAAATCTCTCCCCACCCACCTATGCTTCCTGGTTCTGTGGAAATGGATCTGGGGGCAGCTTCTCTGTTCAAGCTAGGTGACTCCCCAGTCTCAGGAGATCTGCCCTTCTGCTCCAGCTTGGGCTTGTGTCCCTGTAGTCTAACCACTAGCCTTCTGCTGGCTGAGGGGACATGCTTGGTCCCTGTTGGCTTTGGTGTTTGAGAAAGGGAGATGTCTGGGGCTTGACCCCCCAAAGAGCTAAAGGAATCTGCTTCAGCTCTCTCCCATCTCCTATTTTAGCACTAGTGTAGACACATATGGGATACCCTTTTTATCCATAGAGGGAGGGAGCGATACATGGATCCAGAACTGGAACATCCAAAGTGCTGAGCATAGGTGCAGGAGGGAAACCAGCAGAGAGTTGGGAACTGATCTGGTTCAGCTTCTTGACAGACACTGCATAAGACAGCCTTCCCCAACTTGGTCCCCTCCAGATGTGTTGGGCTACAATTCCCATGATCCCACTATACTGTGTTGGTTGTGGGGTCTTGGGAGTTGTAGTTCAACACATTGTTGTAAGCTGTCTTGGGAGCCCTGAAAGGCGGCCAAGAAATATTTTAAATAAATAAAAATGCATCTGGAGGGCACCAGGTTGGGGACAGCTGACATAATTTGGCGTTCCATATCAGGTATGTCTAAGAGTGGGGCAGCCGAACCAGCCTTGCATGTAAGCCATTTCCCATGTCCACTTACACGGTCCTGTTTTATATGCAACAAACCAGTTTACTCCAAACAGCCTCAAATAATAATAATAATAATAATAATAATAATAATAATAATAATAATAATACATTTATTTCTAACCCGCCTCTCCCTCCAGATCGAGGCGGGGAACAACAATGAATATAAATACAAGGACCATAAAATAGATAAAACATTGAAAACAAATAAAAACTAATACATTATTAAAAACATCTTAAAATTCAACTGGGTAGGCCTGCCAGAAGAGGTCAGTCTTCACGGCTCTCTTAAATTCAAGAAGACTGTTAATTTGTCGAATCTCCTCCGACAGGCCATTCCACAGTATGGGAGCAGCAGAAGAGAAGGTCCTCTGGGTAATGGTTGTCAGCCTAGTTTTGGCTGATTGGAGTAAATTCTTCCCAGAGGACCTGAGTGTGCGGGGCAGATTATATGGGAGAAGGCGATCCCACAGGTAACCTGGACCCAAACCATGTAGGGCTTTAAAGGTAATAACACTTTATATACTCCACCCGGAAACTAATTGGCAGCCAGTGGAATGATTTTAGGATTGGTGTAATGTGGTCACCCCTAGGTGTACCAGTGACCAACCTGGCTGCCATATGTCAGGGTTTGATTGGGGGCCAAGGGGAGATGGGATGTAGGCCATATTCCTTTAACTGGCTTGAAACAGTCTTTATGGACTCTTAACGTTTTGGCATTTAGCAAAGGTATTGGGCTGTGTGGCACATCAGAACTAAAGTGACATTTCCAAGGCCGGCAGCTGCTTTGGTGTTTCCAGTGCCTTGGGTTAAATTAGTTCACTCTGTGCCTCACTTCTTTGCTCTAAGAGATGAGGCAAGGTGTGTCTTCCGTGCTCTTTGAAATCTATTGGGGAGAAGAACAGCAAAGTGATATGGACAGGCACCTGAACGTTGTGCTGTCCTTAATACTTCGGGAGGTTGTGAATTGCTGATGTATTACTTTTCTATCCTGTTGTTGCCCCAAAGAGCGCAGAGTGGCCTTTTGTCATCCTAATAACTATAAAATAGGTTGGGCCGACTGTTAGTGACCATCTGTGAGTTTTGTAGCCAAGCAGGGATTTGAACCAAGGTTCCCCAAACCCAGCCCTCTAGTCCAGGAATGCATACCCTGTTCTACGTTTTGATTTAGTGGGGTGTAGTAGCCATGGATGGGGGCCCACCATGTTTAACAACTCCCCACTTTTTGCTGTCTGCCTGGGACTACAAAACTGCCTGGCGCCCACAATATATGGCCAGTAGACTGCATTTCACTTGGTGGGTCACCATTGTAGTCAGTGTAGTCACTACTCCACATTGGATTAGTGAAATAACTATTCTTGTAAAGCAGGCTCCCCCAACCTTGTGCCCTCCAGATATTTTAGATCACAACTCCCATCAGCTCCAGCCAGAACAACCAATGGTCAGGGTTGATGGGAGCTGTAATCCAAAATATCTGAGACTGGACACGTGAACATAATCTTGCAAGGTAGGAGACCTGTTCCCTTTCATAATTCTAGTGCAGCTTTCCCTAACCTTGGGACCCCAGATGTTGCTAGACTCCAGCCGGCACCATCCCATTGATCACGGTGGCTGGGCGAGATGGGAGTTGTAGCCCAAAACATCTGGAAGGACCCAAGGTTGGGGAAGTCTATTTTAGTGGATAAGGGTTGATTCACATGTTACACTCAGACACCCCTTTAACTTACGTGGCTCGCTTTCACAGACCATGTCACCTAAGAGGAGGGGACCCATGCAGTACTACAGATCAGTTCAGGGAAGCTGTGAGCATAGCAACTCAGCTGCAGTATTGTGTGAGTTCACTTCTCATGTAAGTACATCACTCACCTGAGGTGTAAAGAGCACAGATCACCATCCATATATAATATAGGAATTAGTCCTAAATTCAGGCCTATTCTTTGTTTTTCCTTTTGAACCTTCGTGTGCCTGAAATTTCCCTTCTCCCCATTTGAAGTTCTGCCTCTCTGTCAGAAAGATCATGTCTGGGGGCTTCCCTCCTGTTCTCCTTCATGCTTCTCCATCTGAAGTTCTGAAGCCCTAATCCTGTTAGTGTTTTCTGGCTCTGTGGGGGTAACATAATCCGGCATTAAGTCAAAGAGGTCCAAGGAGGCCTCTTTGACGCATCCATACCGGGAAGTTTCTTTCAAACTCTCATCCCCTCTCCCAAATTCTACCCCTCTCCCTTTAATGGCCTTCGAAACTCTTGATGACAAAACCATAAACTGCTTCTTGGCTGTAATGCTTCTGATGCTGCAGCTGGCAGGGTTCCCACACCCACTGGAACAAATGCAGCTTTTAAAAAAACAAACCCCCAAAAACGCTGCGCTGACAAGGGAACATTTTAACACAAAGAGCAGCATGAGTTTGATTTACACTTGAGGAGATTGCTGTGGGGGGGTTGGGTTGGAGGGCCACACTCACAACATCCAGCCATGTCGTTTTCCACGCTCCCTCGGAGTTTTAAAGCAAATTAATGATGCCGGTTAGATTTTATCGATCTGTGTCAGGTAGCCAAAAACAGAATGTTTAAGGTATGTATAGGGCAAGGTGAAAGCGGGATGGGATGGGATGGGTTTGTCTTCAAGGCAGTTGCGGTCAAAACAGCTTTCCTTTGGATGCAAAGGAAGAAGTTAAACAGATCAATGGAAAAACTATTAACAAATCGTAATGTTTTATATTCCGTCAATCTTAAACACTGCCCCTCCGCTTTGCCCTCCCCCCTCTCCATGATGTAGAGTTAACATCCAGAATGAAGTTTTCTTTTTTCTCTTTGCAACATCCAGACGATGTGGCTTTCCATCCTCCCAAAGTCTAATCTGCAACCCTGAGGGGCTCTGTCTTCCCTTCCCTTTTCACTTTCCTTCATCACAACATGCCCTAAGAAGATCTGGAAGGGCCAAGGACAATTCTCTATTCCACACACCACCTCTTACCTCCTTGTGATCCACCCAGCTGAAAGCAGCCAGTCCAGGAACACTGTAAACCTGTTTTGCTGGCTTCTTGGGACTACAGGAACAGTGGAGATGTCATCTACCTGTCAGGCCACATTATGTGGCTGGTGGGGCTGGGTTCTCCAGAAGCCATTCTTTAACTGCTTGAGAGCTTCATGTGGCTCAAGAGAAATTACCCAGGAATGCCCCACTATGGCAAATGGGCAGAGTTAAGAGTAAAGGTTTCATCCTGGCCTCCCTTTACATGGGCGTACACTTTAGGAAAATAGCTTTCCATGAGTTAAGTATTTGACATGGCATAAAGGATTGGTTGGGATGAAAGATTTCAAATCTGGACATCTGTGTGACGTTCAAACTTTTTATACTTGTGTGTTGAAACATAGAAACTCTGAACTGTGCATGTTTTCCTTTGGTAATGTAACTTAGTGATGCTCTGTGTGCCTTGGGAAGCTGCCTGTTTGCATTTAGTTCCAATAAAAACTAGGAGGCGGAGTGCGGGATGCAGTGTGCTCTCAGCAATAGATCAAGTGTAAGTATTCCAGAAGAGGAGGAAACAGAGCTTGAGTTTCCCAAACATGCTTTGATTTTTGGAGCCAGTCTGAAGAAACTTGAAACAGTCCTGATGTCCAGAATGCTTTGAGCACTAAGCCTGTGAAGATCAAATTCTCTATGGATTCTCAAGTTTGGGTGCCAAATACGCTAGATTAGGAGCTAGTTGCTTTGTTGTTGTTATTTATTAATTTTCCCCTTCAGGAAGGTCGACTCCAACCAGGCAGAGACAGATGATACTCAAGTTACACTTCATACCAGACTAAAGATGAATTAAGCTGGAGATGGTGGGGTGGCTACATTATTATATCCATGCCTTACCTTTTTAAATTCCCCAACAGAGTAAGACCCAAGATCAATGGTGCCTTCTCCCGGCCATTCTTCCTATGGGTCTCCTCACTCCCACCCATTATGTAGCATGTTTAGAGAGAGGGTAGATGACAGAATTGGGGGACTATGTGAAGGGATTTGGGCAATCGTAGGCCACGGACAATACAGTCGTTTTGAAAGAGTTGAAAGTGGTACGATAGAGCCTTCATTGCACACGATGTTCAGCATCCTAACTTCTTTTGTCCCACTATGAATTCTAAACAAACAGGCTTCACTGATGGTTGGGCAGGATGGGGTTGAATAAAAATGCCCCGAGCATTGTCACATACAGCTGTCAGGTTTCTGACAAAACTCTAATTTATCTCCAGCCTAAAGCTGCATCCAGGTAGGGATTTCTGGTCTGGGTCATCTTTTTATGCCTTTATTCCTAGGTCTGTGCCATCTTGTTATGAGGTAATCTGCATCTTTACTTGCAGGTAATAGCTGTTCCAAGCGGCTTCAAAATGGGGCCACTAATGGCCCAGGGAGTGTCATAACATCATCATCATCATCATTATTATTGTTATTATTTCTTACCTGCCTCTCCCTCTGGATCGAGGCGGGGAAAAACATCAATACCAACAATAAAATACATGAACTGATTAAAAGCACATCAAATTAATACATTATTAAGATCAATCAAGTCTTAAAATTCGACTGGGTAGGCCTGCCGGAAGAGATCAGTCTTTATAGCTCTCTTAAATTCTAGAAGACTGGTAAGTTGGTGGACCTCTCCCGGCAGGTCGTTCCACAGTCTGGGAGCGGCAGAAGAGAAGGTCCTCTGGGTAACAGTTGTCAGCCTAGTCTTGGCCAACTGTAGTAAACATGATAATGGGCCATGATGGCTGCTTGGGCAGCCATTTCCCCCCACCCCCACCCCTAGTAAAATGCCCCTGAGAGGGACAACACTTTGACACACTGTATTACTCCTAGGGCCATTTGCAGCCCTATTTTGAAGGTGGTGGCAGCTGCAGCCAGGCTTTCTAGCTATTTGGATCTGCAAAAAAAAAAAAGGGGGGGGGGAGATAGAGGCTTTTTTTAAAGACAAGTCGTGAAGAACTGCCTTGCAAAATTCGTAGTGGTATGAAATCTGAAGGGTTCCAATCTTCACATTGGTCCAGGAGGTACAAATCAGGATAGTTTGCTTTGGAATACATACAGATTGAATTCCTCTGGCATCCCTACATCCAGTTGGCAGACTTGTGAACTGGGGAGGAGATGGGGATTTGGGAGGACTTTACCAACAAGTAGGGTGAGCAGCTGAGGTGGACAGAGCTCCTTTAGCCAAAAAAAGAGAATATTTGGAAGGTGAAGCTTATCCTGCAGAGGTCGGCTAGTGGGCCAATTTGGACTAGCAGTGATTGGTACTCGGCAGGCACCAAGAGAGTTGAATCCACAATGCCCAACACCTGAAGAAAGCTCCCTTCCTGGGAGCATCCTGAGTTGGGCAGGCTAAAGATCAAGGAGAGTAATATGTGGAGCAATCTTGAACTGAGGAAGATTGTTCCGGGGGCTTTTAGTAGCAATAGTTGTGGGGCTTTTAGTAGCAATAGTTCATAGCCCAAGAGGAGCAGCAAAGATACTGAAGCTGTACGGAATTTAAGAAATAATATTGTTGCCTTTTAAAAACCCTTGCAAGAAACACTGCAAGTAATTCTGTTTGGATGTTGTGCTCTGTATAACTCTGTCCGCGGAGTAGCAGGGAGAATATTATTGCTCAAGAGATGGTGAAGCCCTGGATAACAACGGTTGCTCCCTGGCCTTTGAAATGGCACGATCTGTCTAGGAGAGCTCTGTTTGATTTTTATTGCAAGTTACACATACCTAAATCCTGCAATTTCTGGAGGTAAGGCCAGGATAAGAAGAATTCCGAAACCGTTCGTCTTCGCCCATCTGCTTGGAATTAGGCACCTGGCTGAATCATGGTGTATCTAATGAATGTAGCCTGGAGTTGTGATGCAGTAGTAAAGTTGTTAGCATTTCCCCCCACCCCCACCCCCAGCTTTGAAATTAGACCCTTATCTGAGGGCTGTTGATCAGCCTTGCAGAAAGAACTGAAAAAGATGATACTCTCATAAATCTCCCCCTCCCCCATTCCTCCAACTCATAGAAGGGGGTAAATGAGGAAATGAGAGTTCCCAAAGTTAATGGCACGCTGCACCACTTCAGATAAAGAATTGCCCCATATAACTTTCACGCAGCAAAGGAGGCTTTTTTAAAAAAAATAGCGTGCGAACTAAGGAAATAAGTCAAATGAGGAGCAATCACCATATGGAACAAATCAGAGGAGAAGGTGGCTGAAAGGGGGAAAAGATAAATAAATTTCAGAGACACCTAGGTGTGTGTTTGGAGAAGGAAGGGATTGAAGCAGAGGCTGAGAAAGCAGCAAAGTAGGATTAGGAGGGAAATTGGAAGAAGGGCAGACGCGGAGGCCAGATGGGTCTCTCTTCTCTTAGGTTCTTAGATGATATGCTGCAGATCAGCTTTGTGGGTTGACACAAAGCTGCAGGCTTTACTACAGTGTCGAAATATATCCTCGCACACACGCTTGGGTATTGGCACACATGAAAACCACTCGCAGTAGATACTGATGCTTTCAGGCCTCCTGCTGGAAGAAGGGTATTTGGTGACTGCTGAGCAAAGGAAAGGATAGGGGAAAAGGGGTGTGTGTGTCTGCTGGGATAAAGTAGGATATTAAAAACACATCAACCATGCTGTGTTTCTAAACGGTACCAGCGTGATATATATTCTTTGGATTAGCGTTTCTGTTCCACTCTAAATCTACTCCAAATCCCAATTATCAACACAGATTTGCAGGCAAAGTCCTCCTCGCCACACTGTGGCTGGACTCCACTGTCCTAAAGGCAAGAGCCGACCACTAAACACGCTTGCTTCAGCTGCAGCATGGTTGTTAACACTGAAAATTGGCCGTCATGGATGATCACGGTGTCCTCCTGCTCCTACTAGCATAGTTTCTGTGAGTGGATGCACTGGACTCCCAAGAGAGATGCCCTGTTGGCTTTTAAGTTTTGGTGATAATAATAAATGTAATCATCATCATCATCATCTCATTTGAACAGGATATTGTGCAGAAGAGCCCCATTCACTCCCATGACAAACCCAGGGTAAAAAATTGTGGATCTATTTTGTACTCCTCTTTCCAGTCAATAATGCTATCTTATTATACGCTATGGTGTCTTCCATTGTAATCATTCTGTTCCATGTCGGTGCCTGGCTAGTGTCAGCTGTAGTCAGAGTCAGACATTTGCTGGGGCCCAGACCCCACTGACAGGGTCCACCATTGGCCCTTGCCACTGTCTTCTCTGCTAGGATGTTGCCATGGCTGTGCTTTGCTACCCACATTAGCAGCAGGAATTTGGGGTGTGACCTGCAGGTGTGGCTTTTATAACTAAGGTCCCCTCTACAAGATTTTGCTTTGACACCCGGTTGCCCGATTTATGCGCATTTACGGATAAGCGCATTTACTCCTAATACCTATTCACGAGAGGCGGTGAAGCGCATTACGGGCTGTATGAAACGCGCTTTAAAGTTGTTTACATGTGGAGAATCGCATGTTTACATGGGCATAAGGCACTTTAACTCCCGCGGTCAATTTTAAGTCGCTATTTAACGCGCATTCGATAATGCGCATAAGCGGAGATAAAAAACGCCTCAACCCCCAATTTGCGCTCCGCTCTTGTAGAGGTAAAATCTGTAATGCGCCTTGAAAGAGCTTTAACTCGCTCTTGTAGAGGCACCCAAAGAGAAATGAGAGATGCTGCCTGGAAGTAACAAACATTGCCCTGGAAACCCTTTCCCTTAATGTCAGATGTTTTTGAGATGTGGTCATGCAGTGATGAGGGAAAGCACTTTGTACATTCTTGAGGACATTGTTTTCTCGTTTAAATGCCTAGGAGCAACATGGGACTAGGAGGGCCCACTGATAGACTTTTTCCCAAAGACCCACAAAAACTCTATCTGCGTGCTGTGATCTCTCGTGGTGCGCTTCAGTACCTCTCTTCCCACGCTTCATGTCGGGGAATGGCTATCCCCATGCATTCTTGCAGAGAGCAAGTTCATAGAGAGGACACTGCACTTGTGATACAAAGACTCTGGCAAACTATTTCTGCCCCAAGATGACTGAAGTGAATTGTTTCAAACCCAGGAAACATCTGTATTATCCCTTTAATGCTGGTTCCCCTGGAATATGAGGGAAATGCCGTTGGATCTTCAAACAATGCCTTGTCTTGAATCCCAGGACTCCTAAGATTAAGTGGTTTAACTTTTGCTTTATGGTCAATGGTAGTTAGATTCAGCTCTACTTAATCCAACATCGAAGAGATACATGCAAAAGCACATGTAAACTTGGCAGAGATTCCTGCACCTAGCAAAACACATGTAAGAGAAAACTCTATGAAAACTGCATTATCTGGCTTGAAAAACCAACGACACTTTAGATACGACGCCCCCCAAATTCTGGCATGCAGGGAATGTGTCCCAAAAGCAAAGACTTTAGTGGCCCAGGGTGGTGGTGGTAGGTTTCTTCCTAGAATTTCTTTTTGTCTTTCCTCTTGTTCCTTACATAGAACACAAAGCCTGAAACAAAATATGCTGACAACTAACCCAAGCTATTAAAATAGTGCAAGGGAGAGGGAGGAAACTGGTCCATATGGTAATTATTGATTATGGCCATCTGGTAAGGCAGGAGTTTGTTTGAATAATACTGCAACATACGTTGAGCCAAATGAAGTCTTGTTAAAAATGTTTTTATTTGTGTGTGTGTGTGTGTGTGTGTGTGTACACGAATGTGACTGTGCATTGAAATGAAACGACTGCCATACTTCTCTTTGGAAAGATTGCTCCATATGTGGCAGGAACCAAAGGATTCCAACAACAGCAATATTCCCTTAACAATGTGCTGATTCGAATCTGCATCGGCAACATTTACAAAAGAGAATAAGTATTACTACGCCCACTTTGTAAATATTGAAACTGAAGTACAAATGCATAAAGTCAGTAGTTCAACTAATACTGCTAATTTTTGCTTGTATGCTCTATTTCAGGCAAGTGGGATCTAGATTTTAGGAGCGTTTTGAACATCTTGCACTCCTTGGAATTAAGCCAAAGTGCTTCAGACTTGTCCATCAAAAAACAGAAGCTCTTTTTATTTCATTGATTTGTCTGAGGCTGCATTTAAGTTGCTGTCCTAATAGAGTAGGACAGAGCCAAGGTCCCATCAATCCTGCTTAGTTTTGCCAACTGGCCAGAACAAAGGCAAAACCACACGTCTTGGACTACTCTTTGCCTTTAACAGCAGCTTGATCTCGAGAAATCAGCTGGTGAAGTTTTTCATAAAATGGAGTTCAACATCATAATCTGCAAATGTCTGTGTAATAGGGTGCTTTGAAGGCATAGATGTTGGGGCATTGTCTACTTTGCTGTTCTACGCTACCATTTGGACTGTTGCCTTTATTTCTTATCTCTTGCCTTTTTCATCCCATCCTTTCTGATTTTAATGAGGAAAAGATAAATCTCTCTCTCTCTCTCTCTCTCTCTTTTCCAGGTATTCCAGGCTAACACTGACGCTTCTGAAGTGGTTCTGAACAAAATCCATGCTCCCGTGCTGACTCGGTTTGTGCGGATCCGCCCCCAAGTTTGGCACAGCGGAATCGCCCTCCGACTGGAGCTCTACGGCTGTCGGATCACAGGTGCGCATTTTCAGTTGTGCATTCTTTGTTGAACAGGTTTCTCCTGCACATGACAGAAAGAGAGGTCACCAGCCAAGCTTGGGCTCTGCTCATGAATGTAGGACTCAGCGCAGTGGCAGCCACTGTCACATTGAGGCAACCTCCTGCGCAGAGACATCTGCAATGTTCTGAGGCTAATACAGTCAGGTTATGACGAGACATTGTTGAACTATAGGATTGGGAGGGCTCTGTTTAGACCAGCAACATAGCCCACAAGCTGCATCCAGTCCACTAAGACTTTTCCTCTGGAGAAAAGCACCCCCATCCAGAACTGAAGCTGATGTAGTGTAGCATCAGCTACTTCTCTCTCTCAGCTTCAGCCACCCATCTGCAGTATGGGGATAATAATAGTCACCCGTCTTACAAAGTGGGCTACTGTCATGTAGGGTCCCCCATCTCTCTCTCTCTCTCTGGCCCTTTCCACACCAGGCCTTTTGCCTGGGATGCCCCCCCAGCTGGTCCCTGTGTGCCGATGGTGTGTATTAGGTACTTCCGGGATCGCCCTCCCTCCCTCTACACCCCTATGGTGTAGAAAGGGCCTCTGTCTGTCTGTCTGTCTGTCTCTCACACACACACACATACACACTTCTAGGAAAGGAGGAAGATCAACTAGAAACAGTGGTCTGGGGCTGGAGGCATTGGCAGGCAGAGCAGGAAGGCATACAAAGCTTTACCTGCCTGCATGAGGAGACACCATGCAGGAATGGCTGAAGGGTAAGTCCTTCACTGGGCCCATGGTGCGTATAGAGAGGGATCTGCTGGTAAGGAGGCGAGTCCTGGGCCTTGCAGTGCAAAAGAGGTAGGCAGGGACTCGGGGGACCTGAAGAGCCCAGGCTGAGCTGCAGCTGTGAACTCCAAGGCAGTGAGGGCAGAGGGAGGTGGTGTCTTGGCTCATAGTTGCAGAAGCGATTCAGACAATCCAGTGCACTTACATCAATACTAAAAACTGTTCTGAGGGCCAAACTATATGTGCCTTAAATGCTTTAAAACATGCACGTTTTAAAAAATGAAAACAAAGACGTGGGGGTGGGAGGGGCAGGCTGATAATGATCAGGATTGCAGCAGGTGGGGGAGGGGGCACGCCAATCATTCTCAGCTCCTCCCACCCTCTCCAGCAACTGCTGTTTGCATTTTAAAAGTAGCGTGTTAAATTTGGCCCCAAGTCACCCCATGGCAACAGTTCATAGATGCACAAACTGGATTGGCGGAGACGGTTCTAGTGGCCCACATGTGGCTCAAGTTACCGAGTGTGTATTCAGGGCTGGCCCAAAACATTTTGCTTCGTGAGGCAAAGGATAAGATGGTGCTTCCACCCCACCCCACCCCTTTAATTCCACCTGCAGAAACTGACCAGATGGGCAGTTGAATCTTACTTCAACACTGGTGATAGGACAGCACCCTCTATCTTACCTGAGGGCAGCAGACTAGCTGAGGGCAACAGGGAAGGCAGCTTGGGACTCCTATGTCTGTCTTCTAAAACAAACTGAGTCAATGACCGCAGTCTGCCTAATGGTAGGGCCAGCCCTGTGTGGCTCTAATACATTGCTTTGCACTATAGCAGGATTCTCCATATCAGATCTGCTTGTATTATCCAGATTATGGTGTGCCACTCACAGAGGACTAAAGTGAGCAAGGTGGACAATGGTAGAAGTGCTTATAGTCATTTCTCCTCTCCTTTCCATCTCCCTCATTAACTAAAATGACCTGAGGAAAAAATCCCTCATGTTCTAAAATATGACAGTGTTGGAAACCGAGAATGAAAGAAACACACAGCTGCCAATGGTCACCGGGTCCTCAAAAAGACAGGGAGAGAACATTCTAGCTTTCTTCCTACTAGACTCCGCACCAGTTCACAGGTTCCTGTATGTCTCCTGATTTCTCTGCCCTTGATGACTCACAGCGGAATGTGTAAATAGAGTCTGTTGAGAAGAATTAGGTGATGTAAAAGTTCTCTAGGACTAGTTGATCTCTGGTGCCCTTCCAGTCATGGGGTGAGTAAAGCTTGCAGCAATTCAGAGGTTGGCAGATTTGTAACAGAGAGGGACAACTCACAGCGTAAGGACTCAGTTGGCCATTCAATCTCTAGTGTGTGGTCAGTCATAATAGCTCATTCAAAGCATAGGGGGGGGGGAAGTAAAATATTTTTTGTTTTTCATATGTGTAAATGGGAAATCAGACGATGTTCATGCGTGTGCCCACAAGGTCTACCCCATGGACCATTTCGGTATGGGTTGGTGATGTTGCAAAGCCATCATAACTTATTTTCGCATGGCAGTCAGACGCCTGAGTACTCTGACTTGTGGAGATTTCTGCTCACCACTTCTTAGCTCAACCTTATTTTGGAGAGTTTCCAGAAAGTTCTGAGCCATGGCTATAACTCACTTTTTAGACTTGTTGGAGTATTTGCAGGACAGCTTCTCCCCAGCCCCCACATTAGTTGTGGTTCCAGTGGTATTTTCCTGCCACGTTAAAAGGCCATATGAGCCAATCTTTCCTCTGAATTGTTGAATATTATGGTCTCCAGTTGTGGTTTCTCTCTCATTTGAATGGACTTAGCTGGTATTTTCTTTTTAGAAAGAACTGGAGCAGCAGCAGCAGCCAGGATGCTGTTGCTGGATGTGATGTTTTTGTACTGACTTGGGGGACTGGAGGCGGGGAAGGCCAGGTTTGCTGTAAGTAGAGAGCCATTTGGATTAAGACTGCAATAGCGAGGATGCTCTGAGCGTCCATCGAGGGGCCCCTGCAGCCCGTGATGGCTGTTATAAAGTCAAGCACAGCTGGTTTAAGTGTTCTGACATTTCAGTGCCTAGCAGTTAGTCGCAGTGGGATGTTACTCCTCCTGTGATGTTCTGGTGCCTACTTCATAAAGCCGATTTTGTGTTATATTCATTTCTCTCCTCATTTCTGCTCTTTTTCACACAGATTCACCCTGTTCAAACATGCTGGGGATGCTTTCCGGACTCATCCCAGACTCGCAGATCTCTGCTTCCTCTACCAGAGAGTATCACTGGGTCCCCAGCGTAGCGCGCCTGGTCAGCAGCCGCTCAGGATGGTTCCCACGCATCCCCCAAGCGCAGCCTGGGGAGGAGTGGTTGCAGGTTGACCTGGGAGTCCCGAAGAATGTGAAAGGAGTGATCATCCAAGGGGCCCGAGGTGGCGACAGCATCAGTGTGGCCGAGGCCCGAGCTTTCGTGAAGAAATTTAAAGTGGCCTACAGCATGAATGGGAAAGACTGGGAATCTATACAGGACCCCAAAACAATGCAACCTAAGGTAGGACCTCTCAGCTGGAAAGCAGTGGGTGATACGAAGCTGCTCCGGACCAACTTTTTTCCCCCTTATTAGTTTCTTGCCCTGCAGGTGTGTTTCTTTCTTCATGGTGAGATTTGGAATGGCTGGAGACACCCCAGTAAAAGTGTACAGTTTAGGAGACATGAAAGGAACAATTCCCTTGCTCACAGTCCTTTTTTTTTTTTTTTTAAATGGTTTTATATACTATACATACACATAAAAACCACATCACTTACAAATCATATATCCCCTTACAGTGCACCCCCACACCGGGATCAGCTACAAAACTTATTATTTTTATTTTACTCTTTTTCCCAAAATTGCATAGATTCCCTTGACGGTCTACACCCCTTCCCTTTTTCTAATACATAGTTCACAAATAATCCCCATATATTCCCAAAATCATTTTTCTTTATTATACCTCTTTTAACTTTAATATATTACTTGTTAATTTATCATTTGTGGCAATATTCCATACTTCTTTATTCCATTCTTCTATTTGGTAGTTGCCTTGCATTTTCCATTGTCTAGATATCATTAGTCTCGCTTCTGTCATTAAATTCGTGATCAAATCTTTAACATTCTGTTCTCCTTCTTCTTTATCATATATTGATAACAATGCTATCCTAGGACATATCTCAAGCTTTCAATCTGTTATTCTTATCACTTCTTCAAATACTTTTAACCAAAATATCTGTACATATTTACATATGGAAATAGGTTCTCACTTCTTGACAGCCTCTCCAACACCACTTTGAATGTTTTTTATCAATTTGATTTAATTTCACCGGTGTTAAATACCACCTCCATACTATTTTATAATAATTTTCTTTTATTCTTACTGACAGTCCTTGTGTAAACCGCAATGCTGCCTTAAATGGCACTCCGCTTTCCCCCCCCCCTCCACTCCCCTTTCCCCTTTCTATGACAGTACTTGTCAAGTGGGAGAGGGCGAGGAAGCCTCCTTCCTTGTGTCCTGCCCATTCCCTGAGGAGCTCAGAAAGTTCCTGCTGGTGCAGCAGCAGAATAATCCTTCTGTACTTGAAAAGCACGAACATTCAGAAGCCGGGAGGAGGCTTGGGGCCTACCTCACCCCTCTCTGGCTGAGACGGTAAATCTGGGCCTAGGCTTTTCCACTTCAGATTGCAGCTGGAGGTTCACATGCTTGAATGGCCCTTCATACCAGCTCCCCGCTCTCCATACAGAGAAAACCAGAGAGAAGGGTTCTAGCCTCCTCTTTTTTTTCCTCCCGCGTGCTCGTTTTCCATGCTAACTAGGGAATATTAAAAAATGCAGGGCTAATGTCAAATTCACCCCACACATAACTTCATCACCCTGTTGTCATTTGTGAAGTTCGGGGTAATTTGGATGGTTTGGGGCGTAGAAGCCAGAACACAAGGGGGCAAAGTTAGGGACAAAGTTTGCGGTGTGGCAATTGTGCGCTTTCTTGCAGCTTGGTGCCGTTTCCTCACCACCACCACCACCACCAAAAGACTCTAGAAGATGGAAGGCAGGAAGCATAGTCCTTGCTCTGTTGCTTCATGAGGCTTCCTTTCCTTTTTTAAAAAGAGCCTTTCCTAGTTCTGTGTATAGCTTTACCATCTAGGCGTCAGTCTCCACATAATGCAGAAACAGGCGAGGACAAGGTGGTAGTCTTGAGGTGGTAAAATGGACTGCACTACTTCAGGCAACAACTAGGAGACAGACAGATGTTCTCTCCCCTTTAGCTAATTTTACAGGCAAGTGAGAAGATTAAACTTCAGATTATGTCAAAATTACACACATTAATTAGCAAAATATTTAAAACATGATGTCCAACTATTTGCTTCCTAGACACAAGAGTTGTGAGAGGGATGAGGAATGCACAAAGAAATGGGCCTGTTAGAATAGCGGCTGACACAAATAGAGGGCACAAGGCCCAATATTTCTTCAAGAGGCCTCATCGGCTTAGTAGAAAGCCAAGTCTCCACAAAAAATTAGGACATTGAACATTTATTATGCTGTGCTCTCGCTGGGGTTCTAGGCCGGCAAATATATGCACCTTGTATGATCGAAAATGTTTTAGGCACCATTTGTGAGGGAATAAGGATATTGAAGGTTCTGCTACGTTTCTCCCCCTTTGGGGTGATGTATTTTTATCTGTTTGAGGGCCTAAGGGTCTAATTCCTTATAAAAACACAAGTAGTACATATGGCTTCAAAGAGAGATGCCCTTTGGAATACTGTGGAAATATGGGGCAAAAGACCTATTCAAAACGGGAAGACAGAAGCCAGTCGTGTTTACACAAGATGTAAGGAAAGCTATACCAGATTGGAGTCAGTCTATCTGGGATCAGGATCTGGCTGAGAGGATGCACGTTTTGTGCCAAAGCATGCTGTGTGGTTTTGTCAGATGGACTTCATTCCGCTTGGCAACAGCATATTTTTCTCTTGTATGAAACGTCTTTCAGTTTGGCCACAAGCTCTGGTGGGGTGAGGCAAGTGGGGAAGGGGAGGAGAGAGACAGCACGGCCGAATTCTGAAGCCAAGTGAAAATGCCTTATTTTGACTCGGCAGTCAAAACGGCCTCTGAGGTACTTGCCTTCCAAATCAAAGTTGTTTTTAAGGTAACCATCTTGGCCTTTTCATTTCGTGTACAACAATTTGGGATTTTTCTTCTCTGGTTCTTATTTGTATAGCCGTCCGCTACCGATATCAGAGATCAATGCTGTGTTTTACACACGTATCGCTGTCACTGCTAACGTATGGTCATTAAGGTATGTTTTGTGCCTTACGATGGAATCTGTTGCAACCTGAACAGAATTTGAGTCAAGGCACACTTTTGAATTTGAGTCAAGAGCGTGTCTAACTCATTGTGCTACATTTATTGTAGCTTTGTTCCTAAAAGCCATAACATGCAAGCAATAGGCCGGCCTTCCCCAGCCAGGTGCTCTCTGGATTATGGGAATTGTAGTTGTGGAAGGCAGCCTATAGGCCAGCACTGCACTGGGCAAATTAACTGAACTGAAATCAAATTAATGTAGCCTTACCAGCAGTTTTGCAGTTTGATATAGTTCAAAGGCTTATTTATTGGCCACCTTGTCCCCTGCAGCAGCAAGATTCATCTTTAAAACCTTCAGGAAAGGAGGTTCTTCAGGTTCCGTAGACTGCTTGGTTCCATTGTTCAAAGACTTGTACTCTTAAGATTAGGAAACATGTTCTGAAAATCCTAGCCAGCCTTGGTACAGTTTGTAGCTCCTACTTTTTGACCTTCTCTCCGAGGCAGTGGCAAATAGGTATACCATTCCTCCTTAATGGCAGTCTCTAAGACACTTGAAAAACTGCTTTCATGCCACCTCCTCTCCTCAAATCAACCTGATGACAACACACTCAGCTTGGATAAGCAAATAACATGGACTCCGCTTTTATTTGGTTTGGGTCTAAAAATGCTTGTGCTTGATGAGAAGCTTTTGTGTAATTTGAAAGCTGACAGAAAAGCTTTTTTTTTTTTAGACAGATCAGGTTGTACCTGTTAAAAAAAAGTTTCTTTTCAGCATTCCCACGATCTCTCTTTCCAGTGTTTGCTTCGAAACCACTCACATTCTTCAGGTTGTTCTGATTCCTTGTAGCAGGCAAGGCTGTTGCTCAATAAAACACAAAGTTCAAATGAGCTGGAAAGAACAACTACTCTCCCAGAATGCTGCGGCCCCTTTCAGAACCCTTCTTCAACCAGCTATTTATTTTTGGTGGATAGTAGCCAAAGAGGGCTCATATTTAACCTCTGTTTCTCTCTTCAAGATATTTGAAGGAAACATGCACTATGATACCCCTGAAGTTCGGAGGTTTGATCCTGTTCCTGCGCAGTATATCAGGGTTCAACCAGAAAGGTGGTCTCCAGCAGGGATCGGGATGCGCCTGGAGGTGCTCGGGTGTGATTGGACTGGTAAGGCACCTACGAATACGTATCATTAACTGATTACTTCAGCCATTTCATCCAAAGAATGTCTGAATGAATGTTCCACCCTCACCCTCTGTCTGTCAGTACGGCTGTAGCAGCACAACCCAGAGTGCAAGACACGGAATAATGGGCTCCAGTTACAGGAAGCCAGATTCCTGCTGGACATCAGGAAAAAACTTCCTGATTGTTAGAGCAGTACGACAATGGAACCAATGACTTAGGGAGGTGGTGGGCTCTCCCACACTAGAGGCATTGAAGAGGCAGCTGGACAACCATCTGTCAGGGATGCTTTAAGGTGGATTCCTGCATTGAGCAAGGGTTGGACTCGATGGCCTTATAGGCCCCATTCCACTATTCTATGATTCTTTGACAAGCACTATTGAATACGAAAGACAAATTCATGGAGATCAAAAGCATCATTAGGTCCTAGGTAGGAAGCTCAGGGAATCCATCCATTCGTTCAGTGTCTTGATGTCTAAAGGCCATCGTAACTGGGTCTGTCTCTTTGGGGGGAAGTCTGTGTGTGTGTGTGTGTGTGTGTGTGTGTGTGTGTGTGTGTGTAAAAGGTGTGTGTAGGCTGGGGGGGGGGGCAGTGTGGCCCTCCACCGAAAAAAAGGGTTGCAGACTGCTGCTGTATTTGCGTATCTTCAACATGGATAGGACTTTAAACTTTTTTTAAAAAAGGATAGAATGTAGGGGACATTTCCAGAGAAAAAGCTTGTTTGGTTTTGGGGCTCTCTCTTTATAAAGCCCTAGGCATTTTCAAATGTGGGTGAGGAGTTGACATGTGAAGGTCAGGAGCATTACTAGGTGGAAGAGACAGCGTCAGGGGAAGGAGATTATTCGGAGTAGGGTGAGGGAGACTAGGCGAATATAGAGACGCTTCTCACTTGCTTTTAGTCTCACAGTTTACAGTTAATGATTATTAACATAGTATCAGGATTATTTTTTAACACAATAGCATCTTATTGTTTAAAATGTAATTAATTATCAACGCAGGTTTTCCCTGCCTCATCCATGTGCCTGAAACTGTCTTGCAGTTCTTGACGCTGGATCCAGCGGTAGCAGGTGCTTTCCCAAAGTTCTGATATCCCAATCTAGGCCTTCTTGAATCTTGGAATGTATTGTGAGGATCAATGGATGTTTCTGTCTCTCTCAGTTAACAAAGTAACATTTAATAGACTTGTCCTAGACTGGGCTGAGCTGAATTAATTTCTACATAACTTCGTAATACTTTAGGAGGACTCTTTCAAATGGTATCTGAGAGAGAGGGAGGGAGGGAGGGAGACATCATTTTAACAAGTGGGACCTGCAACAAAATGTTGCCTTATATTTTCTCTCCTAGCAGGAGTACTCCTGTTCAGGATGCCAGCCAGTCAGCCATTCCCTCCTTCCAGGATGCTCCATTCCATTTTCCACAAATAGGTGTTATCCTATTTTTTGGGCTTCTGTTCCCTTAAGCGTGCTAATATCTCACTCTTGTTGTTCAGTGGCCCTATCTGGGCTTCATTTCTGCCATTACTCGCCATCTGAATTCACTATTAGAGGGACCAATTGAGCTGTTCGTGGCATGTGGACTATGGTACAGAACCCTCATATTTGAAGGTTGTTGGGGTATCGTTCTAAAACAGGAATAGGCAACCTGGTGCCCACCAGATATTTCGGACTACAACTCCATAAACCCCAGACAGCATGTCCTATGATCAGGGATCATAGGAGTTCTAGTCCAGAACATCTGGAGAGCATCACACTGCCTATTCCTATTCTAATATTTGTCAGTCCAAGGAATCTGAATGTTACCCACGTGATTTTATAAGTAAATTGCTCATATTTGCCTTTGTTGTGCAGCTATAACCTATGAGAACTGTCAGCTGAATTTAGCCCTCTAACTTCCAGTGATTATCTGAAATGACAAAGGCCTAGCACAATATACCACCACCTCCAAAATTATTTTTGTTGCTGACTGTTAGAACCAGAAAGTTAATCTTCCTTTTTTATTTTGTTAAGATGTGTCTAATGTTCAATCTGCTTTCCAGATGTCACTGGTAAAAGTGGTTTGATTTCCATTTAGAAACCACATCTGTAAAAAGCATTTTTGTATGGGCTCCTGCTGCAGGAAGCTCAAAAGAAACGCTCCATGCCTAGCCCTTCACTGGATAGTTATTACCCTTTCAATAATTAAGCTGTACAACATCGCATACTGCAAACATTCATCATCAAATTATGCAACAACAAAAAAATAACAAGATACTTAAAAGGCTTTAAACACAAATTGATAAACTGCCTAGAATAGAATTTCAGGAGGCTAGCCTCCCTCTGTGTACATTCCACATCATCCCAGCAGTGATGGAAGTCTCCTTGAGGGCTTTTTTATTTATTCGGCAGGGAATGTCTATACCACAAACCTAAACTGGTGTAACATCATAGCATGTCCTTTCCCACTTTGGAGATCTTGTGGGCACTTCCTTTGCTGCTGTAAGAGTGGTGTGGTGCTACCCACATGATCTCTACATTTAAACACATTACCGATGCAATGTAAAACCTGTCCTTGGGGGCAGAGTTTTTTGGGCAGTTGCCCAAACATATATGAATAAGGCCTTAGGTAGAACATCTACAGGCAGAGAGGCAGACAGTCCTTGTCGTAGGGCCAGGGAGGTTAAAAAAAGAGAGGCATGGGTACATTGCCTGCTTTAAGGTTCTTGGATGGGCAAATGCTGGTGAAGCAAAGAATGTGTGATTGGAAAAAAACGATGTTGCTCCACTTTCTTCCCACGCTAGCGAACAATAAAGGAAGCAAGGACCATGGCTTCCTACTCTGATTTAGTTGTCAGTGAACCTGTTTCTGGACTGTACCACTTCAAGTTAGGGCTCAAAAGACTGTATGGCCCTCCACCCCCACCCCAAAAGTATACCCAAACACAGAACACTACATGCTCAAGAGAATGGTTCTACTTTAATCATCTCCCTGCAATGTTAGTTTTAGATTCCACACACACACACACACACAGAGGAACATTCATAAGTCCCTCTAGACGGGAGCTTTTCCCTGCGGTGGCTTCGGAGTGGCGGCAGGTGATGCACATGACGCAGCCGCCATTCCGAAGTCATCCAGGGCCAAAACCCCTAAACTCCGCTGTAAAAAATGTCAGGCACTTACCCCAATTTTTCCCCCCCTGCGGAGCCTGCACAGCCGATGGCAACAGCTGATTGGTCATCATCGGCTGGAGGAGGGCCAGTTCGAGCACCACGCATCCCTCTCTTCCTCCCCCTCTGTCCACCCCGTTCCTTCCCCCCATTTTTTCTACAAACGGGGGAAGGAACGGAGCAGCTGGAGGGGGAGGAAGAGATGGACGCATGGTGCCCAAACCAGCTCACCTTCCTCTGACCTCCCTCTCGCTTCCCCGTTCCTCCCGAGTTTGGAGTTACTGCCGCTGCTCACCGAACACCAGGGACGGGAGAGGAAAGAGGCATCCAGAGGGATGTGAGCCGGTTCGTTCGTGTCCCTCTCTTCCTCCCCCTCTGGCTGCCCTGTTCCTCTCCCCTCCCCAGTGCGCAGCGTGGTGGCGGCGGCAACTCCGCACTTGCGCTCCTTCCCGTTCAGATGCCAGGAATGAGTGCGAGTGCGAGGGCCCAAGGCATCCAGGCACCAATGTGCCGCCGTCAGGGCCCCAAGCTGCAGCCCAGGCATAGGTTTGGTGCTTCACAGTTAGAGAAGAAATTCTTCTCATTTCAGAGAAAGGAAGACTGATCATCTGCCTTCTGGCCTAATGAAGCTACACCCTGGATAGAATCAGTGAGGCACTCAGGCTTTCATGCTTTTGCCTGACCCATACTACACCTCACCCTACGGGGCCTGCTAATTGAATCAACCAGCACACTAAAAAAAAAAAATCAATTTGGGTTCCTAATCCCAGAGCTTTAATGCCTGTTTGAAGAGCACGTGATTCTGCAACACAGTTCTAGATGTCGCTTATCCTCAAGGGAACATGAGGCATGGCATCATTTGACCGCATTGGAAGGACTTATTGGTTCAAACATGCAGTAAATGACCAGCTGTAACTTGCCCACGTGTTACCTGCTACAGAAAGATTTGTTTTGGAGTACGAGGAGTAATAGTTGAAACAGCCTTAGTAGAAGCTAGGTTCAGGACCTAATTTACCATGTTGGGAGGGGAAAAAGAATTGAAGCAGTAGGTCAACAGCTGGCTTGTTTCAAGGACCTGCCAACATTTTTCCTCTCTGAAGATTGACGAACATTAGCTCGTGACTGGTCTTCCCTCCTTTGAACTCATAAACATCTGGTTTCCATTGCCCAACAGCTTTGTAACAGGATCCACAGATGCCTCTTGCAACACATACAGGGCCCAGCAGGAGTGAGGCCATCGTTGGCTTACTTTCCATTCTTAGAGCATGTTGCCTGCCCTGCTGCTGTGGCAATTTTGCTTTATTCTGCCGTGAAACCTGTACAGCTCTATTGACCCTACAAGACACCGGAGAAGCTCAAAATGACACCAGCAGAGGATGCAGTCACAGTATGGGCCTTTCCTGTTCAAAGATCTCTCACACAGTTGCGTTCCTACTGTAAACCTTTAGGCATACGGAAAAACAGTTTACTGCGTCTGACTTTCAGCTTTGGACTTTTTGCCTTCAAACAGCCGTTTTAAACAGTCATTTTGTTCAATTCCTTGAACATAATTTGTTCTCAAATCTTTGGAGTTTTATGGCTTTATGGACTTACTAACCAGGCAGGTTTGAGGTTGCATCATATTCTGCCGAAAGCCAGAGAAGACGATTGAAGTTTCCTGTGGAATATACTTTAGTAGCAGGAGGCATGGAAGATCTGCGTTAGCCTTCCCCAACCTGCTGCCCTCCAGATTTTTGGACCACAATTCCCAGCATCCCTGATCATTAACCATATTAGCTGGAACTGATGGGAGTTGAAATCTGACACACCTGGAGGACACCAGCTTGGGGAATGGTCATTATGTAAAAGAAAAGGTGTTCAATACAGTTTCTTTCAGCTTGTAACTTTATTTAACGATAAGCTGAAGATGCATAGCAATGAAATTTATTTGCTAAATCTTTTCATGCAGAATTCTAATAATAAACTTCTATCATCTATCTATCTATCTATCTATCTATCTATCTATCTATCTATCATCTATCTATCTATCTATCATCATCTATCTTTCTAGAATTAAGCATACATTTCCAGCCCTCATCGTTATAGATATGCATTTTAAAATATGTACACAAGTATCCTCAAAAGACATCAGCATCCAAGGAGCAGAATTTCTATGTATTGCATGTTTGCTTGTCTCCCTGCTGGCTTCTAGTCATAGGATGTATTCACACAATCCTTTGCCCACCCTAATGTTTGGACAGAATGGAGTCTGTATTCAGTCCATGTACTGAGTTATATGCTGAACAGCTATTTGGCCATGCCATGAAGCAATGAGTGCTTACTCAACACCTATCTGCAGCACGCTCTCAGCTTGACTCATCAGCATGTGCAAAGTCTCATGTGTACTAGTCCACACTATCCTGTTCATAAAATGCATGTGCCCGCCCCACTTACTCACATTTCTCTCCCCCCCCCCCTCTGGGACCACTACCATACTTTTCATATTCCACAAAAGCTGGATTCATTGGCTCAAGATAAAGCATTGATTAGATTTCTGCAAAATAATGAAACCGGTTTTCATAGCTTATTTCTTGCACAGAATTTGAGTTTCCTTAGCCAGAATTCTGTTTCCATATCACATCATCTTTGATCTTTCTTTTGGCAATGCATCTGAACAGCCTTGCATATAATATCTCACACAATTTTTTTTTCAAGGTTGGGACTGTAATAAAATTCTTCAAAATGCTACTCCAGCCTAATTCTTTCCTTTCTTTAAATGAAGCCGCAAGTGCCTATAATCTACATTACTGGTGATATTACTTTCAAATATCCGTGGCTTAAATTGCCCTTGTCACCTGCTCTTAGGTAGTTTCCTGGAGTGGTTTTCTGAGGGAGGGAGCTATAGGATAAAGTGTGTGACCAAAGTGTGAAACCAGATGCTTGTCTTTAAAGAGCCACGGTGTACTACAGATTATTTTGGTCCCTTCTGTAACAGCATCATTTGTGGTGTTGAGTGACTTATACATGGGCATGTTTGGGTTGTGAATGCACGTGTCTGTATTTTTTGTGTTGTATTCCTTTCATGAAGAAAAAAGAATGTGTTGCCTGTGATCTCAATTTTCCTGGAGCTACAGTAAAAAACAAAAATTAAAAACTTGTTTTTTAAAAACCCAAACCCAGTAAGAACATAAGTATAAAGGAGATTGTTGTCCACTGGAGCCCAAAGATGAAAGAATTCCTTATTTCCTCTACATCCGTAAATCAAGCTTTACAAGTGATTTGAGCCATGTTGACGTTTGTGGCATGTGGGAAAACTTCATGGCTTTCCTTCCCTTCCCTTATTACCCTGCACATAAGGCAGCTTTTCTGTTTGGTTTCATGACTTGGATGCTGTGAGTCTGAATTCATTACTCAGATGGCTAACTTAAAATTCATCTGGTGATTGCTTTCTCCTCCCTTTTAGTTTTGGACTGCTTCCAGCGCATACTTCCTGTGCTTGGGATCAATCCTTCACATTCCCAAACCTCTCTCCGTTGGTGCCTTCACAGAACCATAGGCCACATCGGGCTCACCAATTCTCTGCCACTGGTCCTTGAACCTCAGCCTCCTTCTCTTCCCATTGCCTCGTCTCTCACATGCAGTGGTGGCTGCAACAGTCCTGGCCACCTTGCTGCCTCATGATGCTTCACATGCACAGCGCCATAAGGAAAATACAATGGCCTGGACAGGGATCTTAGCAGGCTGCAAGAGTAGCAGGTGCCCAAGGGAACGGAAATAGTCTAGTCTCAACCTTCCCCTCCAGGACAGCAGATTAGGATCTGGCTGCTCGCTGGCTCTGTAATTCAGCTGAACGCAAGTGGTCTAGTCCATCCCCTTGGATGAGGCTGGAATTATCCCTCGATGAAGCCACCCTTTTCCCATATAAACTGCCATCTCCTGGTTGCAGCATGCCAGAGGCAGACAGCAAGAGTGAACTTGGTGTTTCCTATGCCCGAGATTCCCGAGAAGTCATTTAGCCCAGCAATCCAGCCAGTGGCTGTGGAATGAGTCCCTTCACAATGCACAGTGGAGTTTTTGTTCTGTAAAAGTCACCCTTGTGACAGGGGGTTTGGATACATTCCCTGAAGCGTTCTGTCACGTGAGTGAAACTGCATGCTACAGGGGGAGGGAGGCCTCTCTCCTCTCCGCACAGGGTTGCTAGCCAGTCTCACTTCCTCTCTGAATCCCATGAGATTTTTCATGTTCTGTCCCCATTTTCTTCTTTTCATTGCAGATGTCAAGTCCACCGCAGAGACACTGAAGCCCACTGTGAAGGGCGAGGAGATCACCACTCAGTTTCCCACTGATGAAGAGGCAACGGAGTGTGGTGATGGCTGCGTGGAGAACGGAGGTATTTACTCAGCTATATTGCACAGGCTGTGCAAAGGTCTAAGCCAAAGGGATGTTTATATGGTCAAGATCCACACCTGCCCCTTCTGAAACTTCTCCAGCGGCAAGCAGAAAGAATGGCGAAGGAGAGGGAAGGAGAGGTTACTTTACAAGGCCCCCTTAGAGCTCTCAGCTTCTCATTTTCAGCCATGTCCACAAATGGTCTTTGTAATTCAGCTCCCCACCATGAAGTCAGGAGGCTGCTCATGGTCTCCTGGATCTCACCTCCTCCATCTTTCCTTCCTGCTATGTCCTGCAGGGGGTGCACAGGCTCCTGGCTTGGTAGCCAACTACCTTCTCCTCCCCCATCTCCCACACTGTTTCTCATAGACCCGATATCTTCTGCTTTCTTCACAAGTGAACTAGGAATCCCTAGCCAGACCGTTCTTGTGTCCCGTCCTCCTCTAACCCGATTCACAATCTTAAGAGAGTACCAGACTTGGGTCCTTGAGCAGGTCAAGCTGCTGAGAACAGCCATCGGCAACCTGTCTTATCTCCAGAGTTTGCTCAATTGTAGGGCCAGAACACGTTACATGTGCCATGCAAATCCCACCCAAAAAGGCATCTCTATAACACGTTCACTCTCCCCACCACACACACATACATACACACACACACACACACACACACACAAAATAACATTAGTACTTAACATGTGGGGCATCTTCATCTTTCCTGCTCCACTTTCTTGGTGGCAGCTTAAAGATTCACATCACAATGCAACTCCAGCATCCAAATCCCATGGTGGGGAAGGTAGAGAAGCTCACTGTGGAGAATAGGGAGGCACTTTGGGGCAGCATCACTAGGGCAAGTATAATATGTACACTGCTTCCCACCTCACCCTTTCATTGGCCAGGAGAGAGGAAATGGGTCCTCTCTCTTGAACTGCCACTTCCTTGAGTTGGGCAGGAGCCAGGCATAAACTGCTTGGAAGTTCCATCCCAGGTCTTGAGCTGCAATTTGGCTGTTCCAGTTATATTGTTGTCAATAATGAGTTTGCGGCTAAGTGATTGCTCTGGTTTTTCCCTCTAGCTTCCCAGCCATGGGAACTGAGGATTGCAGAATGATATTACTAGTGACAGTCCAAGCTCTAGAGAGGCTCGGTCAGAAGTCTGATCTTATTTAATAGCAAGGAGTGAGTGAGTTCACAAAACGCTCCATTGATTTACAATATCGTTAAAAGTGTTTTGTAAGCAGACTGCCCTGATATATGTTATTCATATATCCATTTAAACTATCCAAAGGTTGCTTCCCTTCCAGCCCTCGTTTATTCCAATAATGTGGGAACTTCCACATTATTTGGGTAATTTACATTGGCCTGTTTCAACCTATCCTCCCTGACATGCTGGTTTTCTGTGTGGAGGGATTTTGTTTGATTGTTTGTACAGAAGAGCATTCAATGTTGTGAGACCCCACCTGCAGTCTCAAGTGGTACAGCTCAGACACAGATTTATTTTCCCAATGTGAACCAAATCTTACCATCCATATTTTCTGTATTGCTGTTCTGTCTTGTTTCATAAAAGAGCTCGTAGCTTTTGCTCATTACACATTTCAAGGTAGCAGTCAGTAGTTTAGATTATTTATTTCCCTTTGATTTAGCTATGTTTTTCATTCACGGGGTTTACAAACGTTTAGTTTAGCTATGGTTTTCCTTCTCAGGCATTACAACCACTAGCGCACATTTCTCTGTACAGCCAGATTTATGGAAGTCTAGAAAAAACAATACTTCTCTCAGGAGAATAATTAGATTAGATCGTAATACCAATGGAGCCGTGTCTATTATCATGACTGTGATTATGTTTATTATTAATTTCTGAAGCTGGGATGGGTTGTTTCCATGTCTTTATAAATGGGTCACTGACCTTTTCCTCAGTGATCTTTGTGGGTTGGTGATTAAAACTTTTTCTGTATTCAGGAAAACTACAGATATTGGCATTGCCACATATTCTACTGAATTTACTTTCTGTGCTTGGAATGATTCCAGAAAGTGTCCCTAGAATGCACCTCTGCTACAGCTTCTTTGTCAGCCTTCCCATTAAAGTTGCCTCTAGCTTTCTGGACCCTGAAGCTTCTTGCCCCACTTTTATCATTTTCTGGAATGGCCAGTTCTGAGGATTTGTTCTTTCTTTCAGAAACTGAATGACTTTTGCAACTCTTTGTATGTTCACTCACATGCATGGGCTAACACTTTGCATAAATGGGCAATACAGATAAAACTGGCTTTCTGATTTGACCTGTGAACTGGAGCACTGAAAACAATATGGACCGTATGGAGGATGCAATCATGTGTATTTCCCATTCGTGTACGGTATATCTGCACAAGTATGTAGGACCCAGTCTTCAGGAATCATCCCTTGCCTGGAAAAGTAATATGAGGATTGTCCCTCATGTCATTTACAGATCCTCACATTGCCTGCACTTGTATTACAGAGGAAACAGCTACTTATATTTATAGTTGGTCGTTATATTGCACTTTTTGGATGAAGCTCCTTATAGTTTACAATAAACCGTATACAGCAGGGAAACCCAAGACTAGAATATGGAATAACAATGAGGCCTCTGAACTCTTATTCCTCTGGTCCTTTGGTTAATATTCTAGAACACATCTGGACTAAGGGTGCAGTCTCGATAAAGTTGTGCACACCGTAATCTCTTTAAAATCAATAGGGTTTAGGCCATTACCATTCATGTTCACTGTTCATTGGTTACAACATAGCAAATGTAAAACAGCTGGCACAGATCAAACATCAGAATCAAAGCTGGACAGGAATAACCTGGCTTCAGTTGTCCATGCTCTGGTAACCTCCAGGTTAGATTACTGCAATGCACTCCACATGGGGCTGCCTTTGAAGGTGGTTCGGAAGCTGCAGCTTGTGCAAAATGCAACAGCCAGATTGATAACTGGGACCAGAAGGTTCGAGCATATAAGACCTACTCTGGCCCGCTTGCATTGGCTGCCTGTATATTTCCGAGACTGATTAAAGGTGCTGGTTTGGGACCACAATACCTGATGGAACGCCTTTCCCGACATGAACCTACCCGAACACTACGTTCAACATCTAAGGCCCTCCTCCGAGTGTCTGCTCCGAGGGAAGCTCGGAGGTCAGCAACAAGGGAGAGGGCCTTCTCTGTGGTGGCCCCCCAATTGTGGAACAATCTCCCTGATGAGGGCCGCCTGGCGCCAACATCGTTATCTTTTTGGCACTAGGTCAAGACTTTCCTCTTCTCTCAGGCATTTAGCAATATCTGATGAGCCTGGGTTTGTTTTATTTTTAGGTTTATAGCTTTTTAAAGTTATTACAGTGGTTTTAAATGTATGTGTATATTATCTGTATGTTGTATGTTTTTGCTGTTTTAATTTTTGTATATTGTTTTTAATTGTTTTAATCTTATGTAAACCGCCCAGAGAGCTCCGGCTATGCGGTATACAAATATAATTAAATAAATAAATAAATAAAGCTTTTGTATACTCTGATAGCACCTTAGACACGCAACATATTTCTATGGAGTCTGGTCACATTCACTGAAGAGTGAGATATTCAGTGCAAACATGGATCAGCCCTGTGATATAACCTTGGATTGCACCATATGGTTAGCAACTCTGGATTGCTATGATTAGCATGACTTGGATTCCATTCTAAGCATGTTTTTCTTTTAGCCTCTTACAGTGCAATCCTGTACATGCCTACTCACAAGTAAGTCCCACTGACCCTGTTCAGACAACATGCTAAGCCACTGTGGTTAAGCCTTTTGAGCTAAACATTATGGCTTAGCACGATATGTAAACCATGACTTAGCCTGTCGGGTGAACCATTCCTAATCACGGTGGCTACATAACTATGGTTTAAACAGGCCCAATGAATTCAATTGGGCTTATTCCCAGGTAAGTGAGTATAGGATTGCAGCCTTAGTCTTTTGATAATTATACAATAATCAATAATGTTGAAGCTCCTTGGAGTTCTCTTCCTCCATTTTTGGCACCATCATAGCATTGTGCAGTACAGTTGGAGAATATGGCAAACAGTACTTGACATTTAAAAGGTGTACTGTTCTGGAAAAGAAAGTGCTGATTAGAGAGAACAGAAGCATTTGGTGCTTTAATTTATATTTGCTTAGCTGAAGGATGTGGGTATGTACTTTTTGATGATTTGGAACTTAAGACTGATCCCTGAGTGCCGTTGAAACATGAGACATGTTAAAAGTATCATGAGGCGTGACAGAGAGAACACGCACGCACGCATGCCAGAGACTTCATACTGCCTTAACTATTCATGATTTGCCAGCTATGTTAGTTATTAAATAGCACTTCTCTGTGACTGGCCTTCCTTTGATCCTGTTTTTATGTTGTTCTGTTCTTATTATAAGATTTCCAGATCCCTATAGGATTCAACTGCAACTTTGATCTTCCTGGAGACCTTTGTGGTTGGACGCATGATACCTCTACAGGATTTACATGGGCTTCCCATTCTAGAAGCACCTGGACTAGCCATTCGGGACCAGGCTTTGGGACTTACCCAGGTAAGCCAGCGCATGTAGTCTCTAAAGGAACAGACATACTGTGTATTTCACATGAACTGTGGAATAAAGTAGCATGTTTCTGACACATCCCTTAAGAAATGTTAACATACATTAAAAATTCTACGCATATGCTGCCTTTTTAGGGATCCTGCTGTAATTATAAATTTGAAGAAATATCACATTGCTTTCAGAAAGAGATTATAATTCAGATTATTATGTTCGGAAAAAGCACATGGTACAGCCCTCCTAAGAAATCACATTTGCGAATGCTGAATTACGGCAAAAATGTGCTGCAAGTGGAACGCTAAATTTCAGAGAGAAGATTAGGATAATCTGGTAGCTTTCCACATGCACGGTATGTTCAAAATAATATGCAGTTTCCCCTACCAGGGGCATATCGAATGATACTGTCCTGAGGGAACTGAACATATACTTTTTCTGTATTGTTGAATTGGCTCTGAGATACCTTTGAACCAGAAAATCTCACTCTGTATTTCCCAAGAAGACTTCAGAGCTGATTTGAACTTTGACTCATACTTGCTGACCTGGGCCTTACTCCTTTCCACACGTTTGTTCTGTCTTCTCATTTGTATCTGTGCCCTCATATGTGATTGTACATTTGTCCCTGAGGCTAGAACTCCCAAGGGCCTGTGTAAGAGGACTCCCGAGGTTTGCATTTGATGCTAGGACAAAATAACTGAGGGCCTTTTTAAGACTGTGTGAACAAGATTAGGCCTTTACAAAGTAACTCTTGTACTGTAGGGAAAACCTACATTTGCTTGGCAGCTGAAGGTCTGTTCCTTCATCTGTTGCAACAATCTTTGGTGCTTATGGCTTCTCTCACCCTCCACCCTCAAAAAAATAGGGGGGAAAAATAGAAGAGGCTTGCTGGCTTCGAAGCGATATTTGCCTGTACTTGCTTATTTTTCATAAACATAGATTACTATTTCACACCACAAGTCCAAGGATTACTAGGAATCTGCCTGCTCTTTGAGGGGAATCTTTCACACTGTGTAATTGTATCCTGGAGGCTACCTGAGCACAATAGCACTGATCACTGTAACTTCTGTACGTAATGAGCTGTATTCAATATATCCAATTGATTCCCCTCCACTTTCCAGTGGGTCTTGACTAATAGGACAGTATTTTGAAAAGTAGCCATTTGTTCTCCCTGATAGCTGAGGGTGATAACTAGATTGACTGATCTAAGAGGCTCTCGAAAGGAAGGATAGACTGCCCCTGCTAAGCAGAACCAGAAAGGGGGTGGGGGGAAGTGTATGAAATATAAACAGTGTTGCTGACTAATTTGTCAATTAGCTGGATGACCATTGGTCTTTGAATACAGCGGTGGCTTTCAGACTGTCTATCTTTAGGGAACACTTTCCATATCCGATGTTCTGCAAATCAACTGCAAGTACCTGCCAGAGAACCCGAGCATATTGCAGTAGATTCTGGCGCATTGCTACGGGACGTGCACTCAATTTATGTGGGGCCCTGGTCTAGACACACCCTACACTCCCCTGCAACTGCACATTGCAGGGGATGATCAGCGGTGGTGTCAGGCTGTTTTTTTTAGGAAAGCTTGCCTGTCTACCATCACTCATCTTCCAACTGAGTAATCCCTAAGGATGGGGAAGGAATCTGGTGAGTGCAGGTTCCAAGGCGGGCTCACCCGATCCGAATCTCCCAGACGGATTGCAGTTCGGGCACAGGTCTACTTCACAATCCAGACTCTTACCTCACTCAGTGACGAGGTGGTCTGAAGGCTGACTCTTCTTTTTTTTTACTACTTCTTAAAAACAGATTCCAGCCACCTGGAGTGGCTGGTGCACATGGCTACTGCTGCCCTTATTGGAAATACAGCTGCAATTCCCCCGGGAGAAACAGGACCTGCTGACATGCTGTCGCTCTCACGGACGTTGAACAGGAAAAGAAAGCAGGGGTGCCTTGATGGTCTTTGGGGACAGCTATATTTTTTTCCCATAGTCTCCCTGAGAGCAAAGGCATATCATCAGGTTTTGTCATTACCAGGAGGAACTGCAGCTGCATTGTCAACCCATGTGGCAGGAGCCATGGATCTGTGAACAACAGGTAGACTTTGAACAATCAGCACTTGCAACAAATAGCTGATAAGTACAATATGGCCTCATGTCAGAGGATGTCTTCATGTGGAGTGATATGAACTATTTCTATGGGCTGTAAAATTCCACATGGGAATAGGCCCTTTTACACTTAATGAAGGGGCAAACCAGACATTCCCATGTTTGGCTAAAGTGTGGATGGGGCGATTGTCAACTTTTCTCATAAAACTGAGTGTTCAGGAACAGCAGTGAAACTTGCCTTCTCCCCTATTTTACCTCCCTTAATTTAGCCTGCAGCTTGAAGATCGCCCTCCACACGCATCTGACTCATTTTCAGTATGGGAGCCAGGCTCAGGGGGGTGGGGCTGTAGAGCACTAGAGTGTGGGGAGGCAAGGTGGGGAGGGGGAGGGTTTTGCTCTCATTCCCCACATGTGCCGTTTAGTGATAAAAGTAGGCCTCCACCCCTGCTTCACAGCCAAACCTGTGAGAAAGTATTTTCACAAACATGCACTTATCTAGTTTGGTCCTAGAGTCCGCACACAATTTTCCGTAGTGAGTCTCGATACAGCCACATAGCTCACAAAATGGCCTGGTTTAGAAAGAAGCAGAGGCTGCCTGGGGATCTAGCGAATATCTTGGGTTGATGTTGGGTCATAGTGTCTACGGAGGTGGGGGTGGAGAAACATTTTCATATTTCAAGTGTTTACCTCTTCAGCATTTAGAGTGCTTTAGAAGATTAATATCTGGGGATGACTGTAGCCTCAGGCAACAGGAGAGAACACTTACGGCCAGCCCCAGACTTCATAACCCTCCCCAACTCATCCACTGTAATAATGTTTAATTAATATAATAAGCCTCCTGCAAGTAGACAAAAATACTTATTTTTATAACTCAGACTCATTTTTTCATTCTGTTTCCTCTACCCTGACATTTCTTATAATTAATTGTTCTCTGCCCCCCCCCCCTTTCTTTAAGAGTTTATGTCTGCATATGCTTGGTAAAGTAACAATTTGCTTTAGATTGCCGATGCTCAAATTAGTGTTTTGCACACTCAGCCAGTGTGCCCCACCTGCATTTTAGCCTTTGTGTTATTCCCCCCTTTATGGGTTGGGATATTTGAGTCTATTTCGATGTCCTGCGCACAGGAGAACTTCCCAGTGAACTGTCCTCCGAAGCGTCAGTCAGATTTTTCATCGGAAGAGATGAGATATGGCTTCTATCAAGGTGTGAGGGAAGGAGACAGCTGGAAAGAAAGGCAGAGTGGAACCAGGAGTTGTGGGCTACTTAGTGGACAGGGAGGAATGGGACTCTCTGCATTTAGCCTGTTACTGAGAAGAGGACTAATATAGGATGGAGAACTTGCTCAGAAGGACAAAGGATTGTGAGAGGTTAGGGGCTACTGAAAAGGGGTGAGGAAGAAAACCAGGAGTGAGCTTTCCCAGAGAAGAGCCGGGTTTCTGTTTGCACATTATGCTGGCAAAAGAAACGGGCAGTGCTTAATTTCTGACAAATGCTGGGGCCTTAGCCATGTCAGACAGTCATGCCAAATGACCTGTAGGTAGGCATCTTTAATTGAAAGTTTGTTCCAGAGTGTGTGTGGCTAAGCTGTAGTTGTTTAGTAGTGAGGGAAATGCAGTCTGCACATAGTCAGAGGCACTTTTCCTCATAAACTTTGGGACTCAACCCTTTTATGGAAAACATACACCAAGGTCTATCTGTTGTGAGCTCTAGCATAAAAGAAGCCTCACTATTTCTGTGTTGCTTGGACTGCTTGGGTTGTTTGTTTGTTTGTTTGCATACATTTGTGTGGGCCTGTGAGTCCTTTCCTGCCTGAAAAGATAGACGTGACAGCATGTGGCTTAAAGGGAAGGTGGACATAGGCAATGCACTGATAACCAATGAGAAGGTAGGGCTTAAGGAACAGATGCTACACACATTGTAGGCACTGTGTAGAGAGATGCTCACTGAAAGAGATGTGCCATGTAATCCTATCCGTATCTATTCAGAAGTAAGCCCCCTTCAGTTGTTCAGTTACTTCTTTCCAGGTAAGGCTGTGTATGATTGCAGCCTTGGGAATAAAGCACTGGGGCTAACTTCTGAGTAGACACACATAGGATTGCACTGTTGAGATGATTGGGGCCTGCTGCAGCTCAGTTGTAGAACACATGCCTGGCTTGCAGAAGGTTCTTCTAGGTCCAACCCTGGCATCTTCAGCTATATGTACTGTTGTGCTGCTGACTTGCAGCATGCAGATGCATGAACCCCCCTGCTCACCGAAGAAGTCAGGGGCCTCTACATGTGCTCCTCATCGCCCGATCGTGCTGATCCATTATAGCAAACAGTAGCTGTAAACAATATGGCCAGGGATAACTTGCCACCGGAAGCCCTGCTTCTGAGGGTATCCCTGTTGCCAGATTAATGCGTTGCTGTTGCTGTGATGCTGCTTTGAGCCACTCTTGGGAGTGGTGTGTTCTCTAACATACTTTTGCAGAGACCTGTAAAGCTCTTACTGGGTTTAGAATGCTGCAGTACCATCACCATCACCATCATTTTATATTTATGTCCCATCGCAAGAAGCAGTCTCAAAGAGACTTACACACACTCTTCAGAAATCTATGAGAAGAAGGAGGAGGAGGAGAAGGAGGAGGAGGAGGAGAAGAAAGCACTGGGCTTATATGTTCACATTGTTTAGCCCCAGTCATCAACCAGGCCATAGTATTCTGCACTAGCTGCATTTTTGGATGATGGAGGATTCTGTCCAGGGTTATGTGGGGTGTGCGAAATCTGCCGAGCTTTCTCGGACTTACCAGCCCGCAGGTGAATTGGGCCAGCTCACAGCATACGCTGCTGGCTGCTGCTGCCATCAGCACCACCACGCACAGCCGTGGTCGTAAAGGTGCTGGCGGTGCTGGTAGGGAGGGAGGGGAGACGTGCTGTGCACTCCCTTCCTGCCATCACCACTACTGCTCCTGCTGTGCGCAACGCTCCTGCTCTCCCTGCAGGCAGTTTACACATAACTAGGCACTTTATGGCCACACATTGCGCATCTTACCAATCTTTCAGGGGCAAAGCAGGTATCTGCAAACCCAAGTGGAGCTAGGGGCTCCGGGGAAATCCATCAAGACCCAGATTTCCCTGCGACGGACATCCCAACTTCAAAAGCAACCCAACGTATGACGCATTGCAGTAATCAAACCTAGAGGTTACCAGAGCATAGACCGCTGATACTAGGCTGTCCCCACCCAGATAGGCTTGCAACTGGGCTCCCAACTGATAGCTGAAAGAAGGCACTCCATACCACAGAGGCCACCTGAGCCTCCAGTGACAACGAGGGATCCAGGAGTAACCCAAGGTGTGCACCTGCTCCTTCAGGGGCAATGCGACTACATTCAGAGCTGGTTGCACTTTCCCCTTCCGCTCAGAGGAGCCTCAGCTTATTGGCTCTCCTCAAGTCCATTACCAATGCCAGGCAGTGGTTCACCACATCCACAGCCTTAGCTGAAAAGGAGAAGAAGAGTTGTGTGTCATCAGCATACTGATTACAATTAGGGCTGTGAATGGATCCCCCAGTTCGCTTCAGAGGCTGATTTGGAGCTTCCAGATCGGCCCCAATTCGACTTGGGCCGCTTCAGGACCAGGCCGATCTGCTTCAGATTTGGATCTGAAACAAGATCCGGACACCTAAAGTGGGTCGGCCATTGTGGGTTCCTGGGTGCTCAGTCAGTGCTCAGGAAAGGTGAGACCAACCGGGAGTCCATTGGAATTCCCCCCTCCCTGCCTGCTCGTCCCCCACAAGCCACTGTCTCCACCCACCCATGGGACTTGCCTGACCCTTCCGTGGCAGACCGTCCTTGATGAGAGCGGACATTTTAAACAAAGATTTATTTATTTATCTATAAGCCGCTGAATCTAATAGAATCTCTCAGTGGTTCACAACATTAAAATACAATATTAAAAACACAATATTAAAACATAGCATTAAAACACAACATAAAACACTTCCAATTGCAATAAAGAAGCAGTAAAAAGGAGCAATAAAATGGAGAGGCTCTGTCATTTTGTAGATCTAAGGTTGCAAACTACGGCGGCCATAAAGGGCCATTTCTGACCGCACTGGACTTTTATATAGGGTACCTCTAGATGGACAGTATCCGTCGCTGTGGCTTCGGAATGGCAGCACTTGCGTTACATGACGCAGCCGCCAATCCGAAGCCATCTAGGGGCAAAGGGGCTTTGCTGCGAACTAAAAAAAGTCGGCCATTTAGCGTAACTTTTTTAGCCTGCGGCGAAGCAACGACGGCTTCTGCCGTCTGTCGCTTGTTGTCTGCTGCTTCTGGATGGCTTGCCCAGTCTATAGCGACTACTGATTGGTCGCCATGGGCTGGGCAGGGAAGGGAGTGGTCCAGCGAGCCATAAGCTCGCTGGACCATCTCCGCCCCTCCACAGACCTCCCTCCCTTCTCCCCATAAAATCAATAAAAAATAAAACAACTTCCCCTTCTTCCCCACGCCATGTTTAAAATAAAATTTAAAAAATGTAAAAAAAAAAAACCACTTCCCACCGCCGACCACCTGCCCTACTTCCCCACCCCATGTTTAAAGTAAAATAAAAACTTACCTGAAATGCCGCTTGATGGGTGCAGTGGAGGCTGGAAAGCCCATCGTCGCGCTCCTTGCGTGTAGAGGGACTCAAGGAGTGCAATTTCGCATCACGCTGCCTGTCGACGCCGGCACGGCGCAGAGCAGAAGCCGTCAGTTCGGATTTGGGTTTCAGGCCTGAAGCGATGCACAGCCCTAATTTAGGCTGACCATATGAAAAGGAGGACAGGGCTCATGTAACTTTAACTGTTGTAGAGAAAACGGAATTTCAGCCATTGTCATTTGTATGCAATTAGTTCCTGGTGAAATTCCCTCTTCATCACAACAGTTAAAGTTGCAGGGGCCCTACCTTCTTTTGTATATGGTCACTCGAGCATAGTGCCTGCAACTTTAACTGTTGTGATGAAAAGGGAATTTCACCATGAACTAATTGCATACAAATGACCCTGGCTGAAATTCCCTTTTCTCTACAACTGTTAAAGTTACATAAGCCCTGTCCTCCTTTTCATATAGTCAGCTTACCTAATTACAATGCAGCCACAACTCCAAATGACCCCATACCAGCAGTTTCATATAGAAGTTAAATAACACGAGGGATTGAATAGTTTATGTTGTTGACTGTACACCTCATGTGTTGTTTGGAAGCGAGGAGGTACTGAGATGCTGCTAGACCCCTAGTTTTAAGGAAGGGCTGGATGCTATCCTTTTACAGTGCAGCTATCTGCTAATTTTATCAGCTTAATAAAAAAAAACAGCTGATGTTTCTATCTTTCACTCTGCCCCATCCCCTTTAAAAAGTTCCTCTTGTAATAGGCTAACTGGGAGAAGAATAGTGATATTGTCCTATCACACTTACATTTTTTGTCCGCTTTTCTTAGGCTGACCATATGAAAAGGGAGACAGGGCTCATTGTAACTTTAACAGTTGTAGAGAAAAGGGAATTTCAGCCAGTGTCATTTGTATGCAGTTAGTTCCTGGTGAAATTCCCTCTTCATCACAACAGTTAAGGTTGCAGGGGCCCTGCCTTCTTTTGTATATGGTCACTCTAGTATAGTGCCTGCAACTTTAACTGTTGTGATGAAAAGGGAATTTCACCAGGAACTAATTGCATACAAATGAAACTGGCCGAAATTCCCTTTTCTCTACAACTGTTAAAGTTACATGAGCCCTGTCCTTCTTTTCATATGGTCAGTCTAACTTTTCTGGCCACCCTTTCTATGCTTAAAAGATCAGCATCAGGCCCCAGGCAAGAAAGCATGAGAAAGGTTCTTTCTATTTGCAGAGGTTTTGAAATTTGGCAACTCCCTCCTTCCTTGCCCAGGAATGGAACATTTGCTACTCAGCTGTAGTTATTAAGATTTTCAGGGCCCAAGGAATATTTCTTCAGGAGTGGTCTCACTGCCGCCTCTTTCAGGAGGCCTGGGACCACTCCCTCTTGCAAAGAGGCATTAATCACTTCCCTGCCCCAGCCAGTTGTTCCATCCCTGCTAGCTCTTATGAGCCAAGAGGGGCAAGAATCCAATATGGAGGTGGTTGCACGAACCTGTCCAAGCACCTTGTCAACGTCCTCGAGCTGTACCAACTGAAACTCATCCAAGAAAACAGGACATTGGGGATAATTCCTTGAGACATACGCTGCTTTCATTCCATTTTTTCCAAGATAGTCTTTCAGGCAGCTTCATGTTTCCTATTTTAGCCCCCTGCTCCTGGCACCTTTAGCTTCACAGATTATCCCTGTGGCGTCCTCCTGATAGCTCCTGTTACAAAGACAGGGGCCCCTGTTGGTGATAGAGCCAGGCAGGTCATTCTCCGACATATCCACACCCATACCCACCATCAGGACTCCAGCTGTTATCCATGGCAGTGGAATATGCATCCTTCAGTCTCGTGCCACCAGGAGGGATTGCAGACATTTCCCCTCTATGGATTTTCACATGCCTTCCATAGGCAAGCTGATTCCTCTGCTAGAGCTTACTGCAGTGTCCTGTACAATCAGGCTTAGGCTGCAATTCTATACCCATTTTCCTGGGAGTAAGTCCCACTGAACTCAGTGGGCTTACTTCTGAGTATACATGTGTAGCGTTGAGGGGGAAATCCAAAATAAACCCTACTTAGAATAGACCCATTGAAATGAATGGGACTTAACATTAGTCATGGCAATTTTAAGACCCATTCATTTCAGTGGGTTTACTCTCAAGTAGGGCTTATGTTGGATTCACCTTTGGAGTTGAATTTTTCTTCCAGTCTAGGCTGACCATATGAAAAGGAGGTCAGGGCTCATGTAACTTTACATGTCCTCCTTTTCATATGGTCAGCCTATTCCAGTCAAGCAAGGCAGCAGAACACTCTGTAGTCAACCAAGAAGACTACACCACAAGAGGATTGTATGAATACTTATTAAGCATATTTATTACGAATGTTGGGGAAGATGAAGTGTACCCCAATATTTAAATGTGGTTGTTGTTGCTGTTGCCTTTATTTGGAGATGAGCTGTAACTCAGTGGCAGAACACATGCTTTGCACACAATAGACCCCAGGCTCAATCTCCATCATCTCCTGGTAGGGTGTGGGGAAAACACATCTGAATCCCTGGAGAGACGCTGTCAGGCAGAATAGACAATACTGAGCTAGATGGACCAATATCTGACATCGTTTTGAAGGTTATGTTGAGCAGCATTAGTAGTAGCAACAACTAGGGATGTGCACTGGATCGGACCCGATCCACGATCCGAGTCCGGTCCAGTGGGAAATCGGATAAATTATCCGATTTCCGATCCCGCAGCTGGATCGGCCGATCCAATCCGAACCGGTCCGAAAAAGCTCCGAACCGGTTCGGCGGATCGGCGGATCGGCGGGCGCCCACTGGCGCCCACCGCCGCTTCCATTGGCGGGCGCCAGCGGGCGCCCGCCGATGAAAGTGGACAGCGGGGGGGGGAGGAGGGGGGCACTTACCTTCTCGGCCCGGTGGCTCCCGTCCGGCGCCGGCGCCTACTACTACTAGCAGGCTCCGCGGCCTGCTCTAGGGTGGCGCGCCGGGTGATGTCATCACCCGGCGCGCTACTCTAGAGCAGGCCGCGGAGCCTGCTGGTAGTAGTAGGCGCCGGTGCCGGCCGGGAGCCACCGGGCCGGGAAGGTAAGGAGGGGGTGCGTGGAGGGGAGGAGGGGGCGCGCGGAGGGGGGAGGGGGGAGGGGGGCCCTTACCTGCCCGGCCCGGCGGCTCCTGTCCGGCGCCGGCGCCTACTACTCCCAGCAGGCTCCGCGGCCTGCTCTAGGGTGGCGCGCCGGGTGATGTCATCACCCGGCGCGCTACTCTAGAGCAGGCCGCGGAGCCTGCTGGAAGTAGTAGGCGCCGGCGCCGGACGGGAGCCGCCGGGCCGGGAAGGTAAGGAGGGGGTGCGTGGAGGGGAGGAGGGGGCGCGCGGAGGGGGGAGGGGGGCCCTTACCTGCCCGGCCCGGCGGCTCCCGTCCGGCGCCGGCGCCTACTACTCCCAGCAGGCTCCGCGGCCTGCTCTAGGGTGGCGCGCCGGGTGATGTCATCACCCGGCGCGCTACTCTAGAGCAGGCCGCGGAGCCTGCTGGAAGTAGTAGGCGCCGGCGCCGGACGGGAGCCGCCGGGCCGGGAAGGTAAGGAGGGGGTGCGTGGAGGGGAGGAGGGGGGAGGGGGGAGGGGGGCCCTTACCTGCCCGGCCCGGCGGCTCCCGTCCGGCGCCGGCGCCTACTACTCCCAGCAGGCTCCGCGGCCTGCTCTAGGGTGGCGCGCCGGGTGATGTCATCACCCGGCGCGCTACTCTAGAGCAGGCCGCGGAGCCTGCTGGAAGTAGTAGGCGCCGGCGCCGGACGGGAGCCGCCGGGCCGGGAAGGTAAGGAGGGGGTGCGTGGAGGGGAGGAGGGGGCGCGCGGAGGGGGGAGGGGGGCCCTTACCTGCCCGGCCCGGCGGCTCCCGTCCGGCGCCGGCGCCTACTACTCCCAGCAGGCTCCGCGGCCTGCTCCAGGGTGGCGCGCCGGGTGATGTCATCACCCGGCGCGCTACTCGAGAGTAGGCCGCGGAGCCCGCTGGTAGTAGCCGCCGGCGCCGGACGGGCCGAGAAGGTAAGCAGTGGCGGGGAAGGGGGCTTACCCCCCCCCCCGGAGCCGTCCGCTTCTATCCGCTGGCGCCCGCGGGCGCCAGCGGATGGAAGCGGGCGGCCCCAGGGGGGGTAGGGAGCGCGGGGGAGGGGGTTTACCTGCCGGGGCCGTCCACAGCGGACGGCCCCGGGGGGGGGAGGGAGTTAGGCCCCCCCTTACCCACCCGCCGCCATTTTTTCCTCATAGACTTGCATTGCAATGCAAGTCTATGGGGAAAAAAATGGCGGCCGATCCAAAAATGTACGATTTTTGGGTCGGGATCGGACTCGATCCGGTCCGGGGGGCCTCCGATTTTGTCCGAACCGGTCCGGGACAAAATTGGAGGTCCCGATCCGGGTCCCGATCCGATCCGGGGGGTCCGTGCACACCCCTAGCAACAACAATAAATACTACTACTGCTACTACTACTAATAATAACAACAACTTTATAAATCATAATTACTATTACTATTATTAGTATTAGAATGTATAGAGCACTTCAGAAAGTTCAAAGTGCCTTCACGTTCATTATCCCAATAATCTCTACAACAGCCTTGTAAGGTAGGTGTTGTTCTCTCCCTGTTGCATTGCACAGGGTATGCTGGGTGTTTGGGGGCAGGGAGAGAGTGGCCTGCCTAACACCACCTACTGAGTTCATGACTTGAGTCAATTTCTTCTTAGTTACCCAATCCAGAGTGTCTGGGTTCAGATGTCATGCTCACAACTAATGAATGGGGGTGTTCATAGGTTGCTTACAGAAAGTGGAAGTGATAAGGACTCTGGAGAGCACACTTGCTCGCTCCTGCTTGGCCCAGCAAATTGTGGATTAATTCACCCATGATTCACCATTACATGTGAACTGGGTCATTGACTTTGTGGCTCCCGTTCCTTGCCACTACTCTACAGACATTGCAAATCCGAACATTAAGATCTAGTTAATGGTAATGAAGTGGTTTATCATTGGGAAAAATATATCAAGACCAGGCACAGGGCTTTCCCTAGCTAAATGGGGCCTGTAACAGGCATGACATTCTCCAGTTAGTTCTGCCTACACTCTGTCCTCTGGGTTTGGGCATGTAGCCTCTTCCCGTCTGGTTTTACATCTCATCTCACTTCCTCGCACTTAACCTTGTGGAGGGGGCACTTCCTCTGTGCTCTGGGAAAGAGTGGAGGGTGAAGAAGAAGCCCTTCAAGTCTGAATAGCAACCATTGGGCTTGCTAAAAAATAATGCAGTCGGCTGCATCATTCAATGGATTCATAGCTTACCATGCAGCAAATTAGTGGAAATAGTTATATTGTGAGGAAGGGGGGGGAGATAATGCTATTACCTGAATTGCACTTATCTATGTGTATAATTCAGACACAAGTGAAAGTGGATACAAAAACCCCCATGTAAGGTCCCCTCGCATTTAGTATGAGCATTACACAGTAATGGCTGTTAGCTTGATAGTTGGAGGTATTCAGTAGGTTGCAATAACAGGACTCCAGCTAAACTTCGTGAGAGCTGCAGTTACTGTGCCGTTCAGAAAAATCAAGCTTAATTAAAAGAGATTGAAGCGATGGGCCTGATCATCTTACTGGCTCCCCGAAATTAGATTAAGGGCTTGACTTTGTGCAGGCTTTCAGTGTTGTAAGACTTCATTGATTTGGCAGGTAGATGGATTTTTATTTAGAAAATAAAATGGTGATGACTTGGCAAGTAAATTAACAGGTAATCAAATTGAGAATGTTTTCCCTGTGAGACGAGATGCCCACCTGGTATAAATATTACATTTATTGATGATTGATTCATTTTTATCCAAACCAAGACTACTGCCGGGTAAGAAGGATGTCATGGAGACAGAAAGGATACAATTTTAAAAGCATGGGCTTTAGCTGGCCCAGCTGTGTATTCATTGTTACATAAGATATTTCCAGTCAGTCAGGGATTTCATCCTGATTTCATAACTCAGGAGCTGATCTATGGATCTATTATCCCTATTTTAAAGATCAATGTGAATGGGGGCAGAGGGATGAGAGTCCTTTTCAGATGGTGCTAAATACATTTATGCACCATCTCTAACACAGGGTGACCATGTGGAAAGGATGACAGTGCTCCTGTCTCTTTAACAGTTGTATAGAAAAGGGAATTTCAGCAGTGGTCATTTGTATGCATGCAGCACCCAGTGAAATTCCCTCTTCATCGCAACAGTTAAAGCTGCAGGAGCTATATTAAGAGTGACCAGATACAAAAGCGGGTAGGGCTCTTGCAGCTTTAATTGTTGTGATGAAGAGGGAATTTCACTGGGTGCTGCATGCATACCAATGAAACCTGCTGAAATTCCCTTTTTTATGCAACTGTTAAAGATACAGGAGCCCTGTCCTCCTTTCCTTATGGTCACCCTATCTAACATGAACATAAAAAACCTACATTGGTTGGAAGGTATGCTTAAAATGTCTCTCTTCCTCCTTCCATCCTGCATTAATAATATTCACGCAGGTATACAAACTAAACATAAGGGGCTCAAAACCATTTTTACAGTCCTGTATGAAAATACCCCCAAAGACTTCACTTAGGCTAGGGTGACCAGATAAAATCCAGGTCAGGGCTCATGTAACTTTAACAGTTGTAGAGCAAAGGGAATTTCAGCCAGTGTCATTTGTATGCAATTAGTTCCTGGTGAAATTCTCTCTTCATCACAACAGTTAAAGGTGCAGGGGCCCTGCCTTCTTTTGTATATGGTCACTCTAAAATAGTGCCTACAACTTTAACTGTTGTGATGAAGAGGGAATATCACCAGGAACTAATTGCATACAAATGACACTGGCTGAAATTCCCTTTGCTCTACAACTGTTAAAGTTACATGAGCCCTGACCTGACCCTAACTTAGGCCATACACAAAAACCTTGGCCTAAGCAGAAACTCAGCCCACTCGTCAAAAGCCTCCATTTATCCGCTCTGTAGAGCAAATGAGTTAAAGGCAGGTGGTTTCATTAATGTCATTTCTGAATAGGTTGAAGCAGGCATGAACAACTCAAGGCAAATTTCTGAAAGTAGCAGTTGGAGATAAAGACCTATAGAATAGGGATAATTTGTTCTCTTTAGAAAAGTGAGGTCGGTTCTGGTGGGATGTGGAGGTTTTTTAATTAAAGTGTGCTGACTTGTAGAAGAACAGAAATATTACTTTTGAATTGACTTTCGTGGGTTACCAATGTCCAGTGAAGAAGAAATACCTAAGGCCCACTGCTGATATTGGATAATTAATTTAAATGCATCTTATACAATGATTTAGTTTGCATATAATGCTAATCCATGTTTATTTAACCCATTGTTTGTTGTCCTACCCAGGGTTTGTCTGGTAGACGATCAAACAAATGAAAGTTTGTTCTCTCTATCCCTGGGTTGTTTGTTTCCCTCCTCCTTTGCCTGCTCTCTCCCTTTATCCCAACTGCCTTTGTCACGCTATCTTCCCTCCACCACCACTCTTGCCTGCTGCTCCTGTAGTTTGGATGAACAACCCATCATTCTGGGTTCATATGTAAGAACAACCCATGGTTTAAACCCAACAACCCAACCCATGGTTTAAACCAAATAAGTTCTCTTTCTGGATTGTTTGCCATTAACAAAGCATGGTTTGTTGGCGCAGCTGGTTTCGCACAACACAACAACCCAGAATTCAACGATCCGTGGGTAAAATAAACTATGGGTTAGCATTATGTTAAAAACTGCATTCTGCTGGAAACAGACCTATCAGCACTGCTGAGACCATTCTCCTTGGCTTGGGAACATGTTCCTTGGGAACGTGTTGTTATTTTGGGGGAGGATGCCAGGTTTAAACCGCATACCCTAAGAGATAAGCTGCCACATCACCTCAGGATCTGTTGGATTCCCAGTTCCCACTGCGCTCAGTATTTCCCAGAGAAATAGATACCTACAGTAACTGAAAGCCTCTCGTGTTTGCCAGATGATTTGTTTTGGCTTTCCAGATGGCTGGTTGGAAGGATCAGTGCATGATTTACCAAGGTGCATGCATTGTACTGTTGTTTGCTGAGCAACACTTAGTCGCCCGTTCCCGCTGCTCTAGCTTTGTTGAATCCAGATGCTCTCATAAATCTCCATATGAAGCAGCAGGCAGAAATGCCGGAACTGATTTGCCTTCAGCCCTCGGGGGTCACCTTTTTGAACGTTTGATGCCAGTTCAGCAGCAGCTTTATCTGCTGTCTCCTTCCTAAGAACAGATACTTCTGATCCTGAAAGTATTGATCAGAATTTTCTGCGAAAATCTTTACTTCAAACGGTTCAGAGTCAGAGAGATTTTGATTTCTCCCCTCACTTCAGGTGCCTCCTTTGCTTTCTTGCCAATTGTTATCCTTCCATTTACTGCATCAAAAAATATGTATTACTGGAATGGCTTGGCTGAGGCAAGCTGTGTTGGCAGTTAGCTCTGCAGCAGGTCTTGTTTATTTGGCCACTAAGCTTTCATTAGATTCCTCCAGCCATTACAGCAACCCACCAATTCAGGCTTAAAATGACACAGGAGCAGGAATGCCTGCTGCCTCGACTGTACTCATCTCTCCAAAATGTATCATCCAGCTAAAAAGCACAGATCCAGTCATGTGCAGGTGGCAGTTCATGAGTTGCCCAAAGACTAAGCTTGTGTACATCACAGCTTTTGGAATTACCCAAAGAAATCAAACGTGATCAACCACCTTGAGTGTCATTTTCATGGTAGAAAAGTGGGGTATAAATTAAATAATTAGCACTCTCATTTCGTGAGAATGTGTTGTCATCTCTCCATCTGTCCCTATTTCTGATTAGGTCTGGCCATAATTACGTGGGGTGCCCTAAACAGCTACTCTGATATTCTTTGATCCTTTTCTCTCTCTGCCACAGATGTTTTCCCATTTTCAAATAGATCCCACATACCTCTTGTCTCACCTAACAGTTATGGGGACTGAGCTTTGAAACTCAGATACAAGGCAACTGTACTTTTAGCAGTCGCGTGATAGGGAGAATTTCAGTCAATGGCTGAATTCGGACGACACAATAAGCAACTGGGGGGTGGGAAACAATCGTCAGTTGTATTGACTATCGTGTCGTCCGAATGCTTCCATAGTCAACTCAGCGCTGATCCTAATCCACACCACAGTTGATTATTTATTACCATGTTGTGTGGGGAGTACTCCCTAGATGAACAACTGTAAAGTTGATTATTACCCCACCATTGACCATCGTGTTGTCCGAATTCAGCCAGTGACTCTAGCACCTTTCTGATCACGCCTAGCAATGTATTTGGAGGAGAAGATCATGTTTCTCTGCACTTCTGCACCATGCTGAATGGGGAACCCATGTAGTTCACTCAAGGCAGGAGGCAGATCAGAGTTACATTGTTTTCAGAAATGCACATGAGCCCTTGCTGCTGCTCTCCCCCCAAAAATGCATTGCTAGTTGTAATCTGATACCTGAAACACGTCTTTGGACTTTTCTCAACACCAGCCCTGCTTTTTGAACCACCGAGCTTGCTAAAGAGTCTGGAGAGCTCACATTTTTGTGGAATTTTGGTTGGTTCTATTAAAAGCATTGCCCAGCTGTGGACTTTGCTTTTTGTTTTTATATAGTTGATATTTGGAAACGCTCTTGAACCAAGCATCTCTAAATATGACTTGTCTATGTATACCAGCTACACGTGGTGAGAGGGCAGAACAGCACTTGATTACTTCTGGGCTTGCAGAATAGACACATAAATTTGCATAGGACCTACATGAATAAAGTCCTCACACCTGTAGGCCCCAATGTTGTTAATCCTTACTTAGCCTTGCATTATAAGGACTCCTTCCATATACGGAGGCTTTTTATTCAATTGAGGATTCCACTGACGGAAGATGGAGAATGGATTTTTTGTGGATTCCCCCTCCCCTGGTAGATACCCCAGCATACATTGTTCCATAGGGTTCCTCAACCTTCCAAAGCACATTTTTAGAAGGCAGAGGGAGTGGGGGGGTGTAATGGGAAATTGGCAAAAGTCTCCTCCCTGAGCGAAATTTCAGGAGATTCTCCCACTGGCTGGAGCAAAGTCTGGATCCAAGCCATGGCTTCTACAAAGAAAACCCTTTCTCTAGAGAATGTAAGATGTCCTTAGAGTCCTTTTTACATGGCTGCTTTGATCTTATGTAAGTGTTTCTCTCCTATTGATCATATTGGCAAGGAAGTCAGTGGAGTCGTGGAGTGTCTGGACAATTTTCGCTTGATTCCCTTGGTGCAGTTCCTCCAAATCAAGTGACACTTTGATTACATGTTTTTAATGAAGAGGGCTACATTATGATACTAGTTGCATGGCAGTAGAATTTTTGATGCCAGAGTGACATTCGAGTGCCTGACACCTATTAATTCCAATGGAAGATAAGTGCCTAAGAACAATTTTGCCTTTGAAATATCTACTTGGAAACTGAGCTCCCCTCAGTCTGCATGTCACTCACTTTTGAAGACAGGGAATTATGAAGAGTAGCTTGAGTCAAAGGCTACCATGAGCTATTCAGCTTATTGAAGTAGGTACAGCTATGTAGCATCAGTTTTTTCCCTTGATGTAAGTTCAACCCAGATAAAGTAAGTTTGGGGCCACATTTGGAAAGATTTAGAGAGAGCACACAGATGACCCCATGCTGGCTGATCCCGTGCTGGCTGGGGCATGCTGGAGTTATAGGATGTTTTTCTGTCCAAACATGCATAGGATTGAGCCCTAAATGTCTCACCACATGGTGATTATCGTCTGTTGTCCCCACATGGTGGGATTCAAATCTGTTTTGCTGACAGGTTGATGAATTTGTATGGACCATGTATTGGACACTTTGATATGTTTCCTGTTTGTTCCAACATATGAGGCATTAATTGCAGAAGGAAATGAAATCCATGCTGTTAAGAAAATTGTTTGTCTGAAATTCACCCACAGATGAGCAGAATAAACAGATAAATCAGGTCAATGGATATGCCATACCAAGATGCGCACATGAAGGATGGTTTGAAGGAGTAATATTTGGCTTAGAAAATGAAAAGATGGAAAGATACAGCGACAATTCTTATGTATGTTTTTAAACCTGGCACACTTGCCACATCTTGTAATCTGGCTACTGTTCTATAGCATAAGTCTATTCATTTAATTATAAGGGCATTTTAAAACTGTGTCCTTAGCAATGAAGACCAAACCTTCCAAGGTTAAATACTGGCCAGTTGGCAACACTGAACATAATTGTCCTGTTTTGGGATGAAGGGTAGCTCAAGAAGCAATGGCCACAATCCAACAAAGAGTTGGGTGCATTTAATCCAATTGAGTTCAGCAGGCTTAAACACACCTGGATTGTGTTCAATGCATGTATAAGGTACAGGAAGGTCAATAATAGGAGTAATCCAGCCAATCCATATCTCACTACTTAAATATGGTAGTTCCAGTCTCCTCAGAGAATTGTCCCCCCCAAAAAAGAAAGAAAGAAAGAAGGAAGGAAGGAAGGAAGGAAGGAAGGAAGGATGGATGGATGGATTTAGGGTTGCTATCTTGTTTCCTGGCAGAACTTTGGCTTTGTTTGTTTTTTAATAGCTGCAGAATAGGCAGTATTTCAACAGGCCAAGCACTCCCCATTGTTGAATCTGTGCCTTGGGAAGGGTGGGGGAGGGCCTGTCAGGAGGGGGGAAATGCAACTCTACTCCTGCCACACTTTCCTAATGTCATAGCAAAATGTGGGGTAGAGTTTTGCCTTCATCTAAAAATAACCCTCGTTGCCCTAAACACCTGCTTCAGGTATTTGAATGAGTTTTGTGTGGATCACGGACAGCACCAACTTCATCCCACTGTTTGTGCTTGAGAGCCAACCATTTGCAATAGGAAGAAGGGGAAAGAAAAAGAGAACCGTTCTGCTTCACATGTCATCAACTAAATTGCCAGCTAGGCTCTGATTGCCGAGTATTTACTGCTGGTGATGGGGGCAGTGGGGTGGGGTGAGTGGACACACACAAGAAGAGCCCCCACCACCACCACCCCGTTTGCCTTCCCAGTTCTAAGATGAGTCTGAAATGTTGGCCAGTGGCAGGGTGGTGGGGAACAGCTTCTGACTTGCGAGCTGATCAAATTTGAGACAGAATAAATATGAGCCCCCCACCCAATAATGTCATGAATACAGAGTCAATCTTTCTCTGCCGATTACAGCACTTTCACTTGTCCTAATTATGTCAGTCTTGTGCCTTAAGCTTTTCAAGATCTTAATCAGCAGACTTCCATGCTTATGACTGCTGGTAAAATAGACATCCTCCTTACTGATCTGTCTCAGTCACTGTAGTGTGCTGTCTTTCTATCCATCCAGTGGATATTCCTCTTCTTGAGTCCAGTCTCTCTGTATTGTTTTATGTGGTGCAGGCATCTGTCTCAACTTCTCCCAATTGTTATTATTTGGCTTTTTCTGGGGATGCAGAGGCCTATTTTCTCAGAACATCAGAATTGTCTAAAATCCAAAACTCTATGGGCTATACCAATTTACCAAATGAAGCTTTTCCCAGTGTGTAGATGCAGTGATGGGAAAAGCTTCGGAAGCTACATTTCTGCTTGTTGTGCAGCTGTTAAAGGTTCAGGAGCCTTGTAATTAAAAAGTTGGTAACCCTATGGCAATGTAAGTCATCCCTTCTTTAGGCATTGATGTTAAACAGCCTTCCAGATCCTGCAAGTCTTGCTACACCTCTGTCTAACCAAGGGATTGCTTACATTGTAATAGGGTTGCCAACCTTATAACAACAATTATAATGAGATTGCCAACTTCTTGGCTGCAGGAAGCTGTAGGGAGGCTTGAAGCAGCCGTGTTGTTAGGCAAGCAGGTTCGAAGCCAGTAATGCTAATTTGCAAGATGGCAATCCATCCCTAAATCTTGGTGTGGAGCATCCAGTACAGGAGCTGGAGGCAGCATGTTACCAGGCTGGACAGAGAAAGGGACCGGGTGCAAAAGTGGGTAGCCTTCTGTACTTTTCATAATTGCACAGAAGAGGGAATCCCTGCACGATCAATTCCCCACATTAAAATCCCCTCTTTTACACAACTGTTAAAGATATGGGTACTCCTCTCTGCTTTGCATCTATAGTCTTTACAGAGAGGAGCTTAGGTACTTATTGAGACTGAAGTGAAACTGGAGGCAGTGCATTTTGGGAGGGTTCAGGAACAGAGAAGAAGGCAGCCGATCCCTGGCTCCAAGGAGGCTGTGGCTGGCAACCTGCCCAAGTTGGCACATTTCATTTTGACCTGATTATCTGTGTTTGTGTAATGTGTTAACGATTTTGTCCAGGTGTCATGAGACTACCTACCTATTTTCTGTAGCTGTGATCCTATTGGTGCACTTCAGTGATTAAACCTTTAACGTTCTGTTTCTTAATGACCTATTGCTGCCTGTTTTCCTGCTTTGTGTGTGCTTTTTGCACGATTCTTCATTATTATTTATTTATTTATTTATTTAATTTCTAACCCACCTCTCCATCCAGATCCTCCTCCTCCCTTTATGATGGTTTGTTCTTTGGGTTCTGAGGACAATCTTATTGCTTTTATTTGTTTATTTTAGTAAAATGTGCTCCTCTTTATATGCTACTGACTTTGCCGTGTTTTGCAAAATCTGGACAAAGATAGATGGCGGACTTTTCAAGACATCTTTGTAAGGGACCGTGAAACATGCAGGCATGTGCAAAGTTACAAGTAGATCTTGAATAAGTGGACATTTGGAAATGGATCGAGATGTGGACAACCAGATTACATTTTAAAAAAAATGCCTGACAAATGAAAAATGAAATACATGAGGTGAAACAATTGTCAGGATGGCAGGAGTTGTGAAAACAAGAGATGGTTGATATCTTTGGAGGGTGACATGGTACGGTTGATAGTTACTTTGTGTACTAAAATCTGGTTGTATTTATGTATTCATTGAACTCGTAGGCCCCTTTTCAGCCACAAATGTCCAAAGTGGCATGCAGACAATACAAGAATACAACCAGTGGTTAACTCTACAAGAAACCATAGGCTATCTGTTGGGTTGTTTAGCCCCTAAACCATCCAGCGCTCTGGATTCATACATCACGCTCAACAACCGACGAACGACTTGTTCTCTACCACTCAACTCCAATTGAGTGGTAGAGGTCTCTTCTTTCACTAAGAAGGCCCTATCCCAATTATCTGTCAGATGCTGGTGAGATACTGTTTTTAAAGGGAGATAGATGACGTGGAAACAGACTGTCCTTCCAATATCATAGAACCAAATAGTTGTTTGTGCTAAAAGCTAGGCGTAGAGCATAAATCAAGGCAGGAGGACACAATTGCTGCGGACTGCATGACCCGCTAGAGCAAATAACATGAAAGTTGGCTGGTGTAGATATACTCTAATGTGCCTCCACAAACTTGAGGACTGGAAACTTCCTGAAAAATAAACTTTATTATTATTAGCACTATTTTATTTATAAGCTAGCCTTCCAAGTGTGTAACTTCCTGGCAAACGCAGGCTCCCAAACAGATTGCCAATCTAATGTAAATATGTGTGGGGAGGGGTGCTTAGTCTTCCCCTGCCCACCTTCCCTACAACCCTTTTCACCAGATCATCTCCAACCCACCCAACCCCATTTTCCTCTCTTGGAGCCTGACTGGAGAAGGCAATGATAAAAAAACAACCAAACCAGTCTAGGAGAGGAGTATTGGGGGAGAATTAGCAGGCAGCATTAAACTCTGGGGTTGAGAACTCTGCGCTTTCCTTGTAACCTACATAGTTCCTTCATCAGGAATTCCAATTCAAAATGTGTCCAGAATCTCAGCAGTGCAGAGCAACCCTATCTATGGGGCAGGGTCTGAGCAACCTCTGCTCTTGCACAATGATCATATGGATGAGCCTGGTTATCTTCAGGCTATTATTACTTGAACCTCTAGTTGGATTTAGCTAATAAAAGTAAGCTGCCGCATCCTTTGCAAATGCTGATTAGAGGTTAACCTTTCTCTTCAACAGACGGCAAGAATGATTTGAGGTTGCAGAGCAGCGCCAGAAGAGAGAGACAACACGCCCGGATCGTGAGCCCCATGGTCTTTTTGCCCAGGAGCGCCGTGTGCATGGTGTTCCGGTACCAGGTATCTGGTGGGAGCGGGACGATGCTGCAGGTGCGACGTGAAGCCGTGCATGAGAACAAGCCACTGTGGATCATCAGGGAAGACCAAGGGGATGAGTGGAGAGAAGGGCGGATCCTTCTGCCTAGCTTTGAAATGGAGTATCAGGTGAGCTTGTTACAGGTGATTTGGGTTTTGAGATTCAAGTGGATTTCAAATACTTCCACAGACCCCGGTTCATTCATCATTAGGGAACATTGTTGAGCAGAGCTTTCTTCTTCTTCATTGTATTTTCCCTGTTGCCATAGTAACTAAATGACACTGTATTTGTTATTCAGAGTTTGCCTATTTTATACACAGATTTAGGTCTTTGTTCATACTGTTGCCTTTTATACTCCTAAAGACTCTCGTTTTCACACACACAAAATTCCTCCCATTTCTCTTAGATGATTATCAGGTAGCCTGTCAAGGAGCTGCAAACCTGTAAGGGATAAACACAAGTGCATCTTGCAACCAGGCAGAGGACGCAAGAGCTTGTCTAGGATTTTATTTTTTGTTTTTTAAAGACACCAAACTATTCTAGCGGCAAGAAAGAAGCAATTAGCACTTTCTCTGGTTTGGGTGTGGGGTTGTGTGAAATGAGTCCCAATGTGGATTCACTGCTCTCAAACACCTTCGACAACGGCAGAATGCTGCATACAAATAGATATTTTAGGAAAGAAGACATATCCGCTTCTGCGTCTGTACAGGCAGAATTATCTTCATAATCCAAAATAGAAATGGAATCCTGGAGACCATTTTAACTTTTCTCGAGAAAGTAAGTGTATAGTTCTCAGGGTGAGTGAAATATCTGTGTCTCTAACTGCCCCCACAAAGTAAATTCTGTTTTATACTACTTTAAATGTCAAGGCTGCTCCCTTCCAAAGATTCCTATATATTGTAGTCTGGTCAGATGCTGTGAATTCTCCATTAGAGATGTCTAGCCCTGCCTTAGAACTACAGTTTCCAGGATTTCCTGAGAAGAGGGGATGACTATTAAAACAGATTTAAGCCTGTAGTGTGGATAAGTGGTCAGAAAACAATATAGGAAGTATCTGCATAATAGTAGGGTGAGTACCACGGTGCCATGCATGGCTGTCTGTCTCCACCACATGGCCTCAGGCATGTTCTCCTGGCCACATTCTCCTACTGCCTGTCTCTTAGCCATATTTCCTTTCTCTTCCCCATCTTGCTGCTTGCCAGAAAATCCTACAAAAATGGCAATATTGGATTTAGAATAAAGCATGGAAATTAAACCTGACAAGCACATTTGCATACATTGTAGTGAGTGCGCATAATTTAGCTGGGGCACAGGCTTTGGTTTTGGATTGTTTTTTTTGTTTTCTTCATGTAGCATTTGCATTTCCTTATATCAACATTTGGATTTGTCTAGCATGGAGTTCAAACAGCTCTGCTCCTCAATAGCCATTGGGAATAGTTAGAGATGGCCCAGAGCCCAGGCGAGACATTCTGGGTCTTATTTGGCAACTGCCTGCCCTTGGAGTTCTTGCTTTTCTGCCAAGACCCCTCCAGGAAGTCCATGAGAGGGGAATGTGCAGGGCCAGGTGGCCCTCAGCATATTATTCCGTCTCTCAGGAAAAGAACAGCTATGGCAGGGTAACAAGGCCAAGTATCCCAGCATGCCGAGCATCCCAGAGGGAGCAAGCTGCTCTTAGTGCTGATTTAACCAACAAGCCCTATCACTGCCCAGCACAGAATGGAAAACATCCATAGGACTAATACTGACTTACTCCCAAGTGACTTTATTGCGAGATATACCTAGATAGAAGGGGAGGGAAAAGCAAGTGAAGGTTAAAAACAAATATGCATTCTCTGACTTCCATAATTTTAGATTCCAGGTTTATGTGGATTAGTCTGGCTCTTTAGTACAAAAAACAATAGAAAGAGTTTGAATTTAGTGGCTGGTTATGTATTGGAGGAATGATGCAAAATGTAACCGTCATTCATTATGTGTTTTGCCCTACACATGTGTTGGGGGTCAGAAGGGAAAGAAAGATGGCGAGTGGGCCCATTGCAGTTGGCTAGTGAATGCTGTGGTGTGCTCTTCAACCACTTCCAGGTCAAACTGGAGGTAACTGGGAGTGCATCTTCAGATTTCAGGGCAAACCAAATGTATTTTCCCCCTCCATATGGCTAGTTTGGGGGTGAAGACCAAATAAGCTAATTTTTCCGTTTGGACTTGGTGGGAAAGATTGTGGCTTAAGTGGATTCAACACATTTCATGTCCTTTCTCTGAAGGGCACAATGGCTGTTTGGGGACTGGAAGCATAACACTCACTGTTCTGTTCATATTCACTCCTAGATTGTGTTTGAGGGAATCATAAGCAAAGGACATTCAGGAGAGATTGCCATCGATGATGTCCGGATAGGCACCGATACCTCCTTGGAGAACTGTATGGGTATGTAAACAACGCATCTCATCTATAGCAGTTTAATAGCAGGAAACAAAAACACATTTTAAACTAGGCCAGGCTAGTTTAAAAGGGGACCATCTGTACTGAGACTTGGCTATGGTCCTCCTTGTCCCACATAGCAAGTAACGATGGTGCCAAGTGACGAATAGCTGTGCACATAGCCATCCGTCTGTAGGCCATGACATTTCCGGCATCGGGGCATATCATTTTGGTTCCTTCTTCCTTATGTCTTTGATCCACGGCTGCTTGAAATTGCATTTCTATGGTGACTGCTGAACGTGATAAGCTGTTCATGTGCATGTAGATTGGCTGCTGACATGCGTTTTTCTCCATTGCAACAATTGCCAGCTGGAGCATTTGGTGGAAGCGTCGAGAGATCTTTGCAACTATTTCACGAGAAGCAGCCCTTAGATGCTCCTGAGCGCCCAATGTCACTGTTGCATAGTTCCATCCCAAAGCAGTCAAGTGAACCTGGATCCCAGAGTGCCTTAGCAACAGGGGGAGGGGGTGCAGAGGAGTTTGGATCTGGCTCTAGCCAATTGTGGTTCTACATCCCTGTGCAGAAATTGTTCAGACTTAGGCCAGGTCTACACCAAGCAGGATATAGCGGTATGAAAGCAGTATATAAAAGGCAGGAGCCACACCAAGCAGGACATAGCGGTACATGGTATGTGTCAATGGGCCCCAACAGTTGTCAGTGCACTTCAATACGCTATAAAGCAGTAGTGTGGCTCCTGCCTTTTATATACCGCTTTTGTACTGCTATATCCTGCTTGGTGTAGATCTGCCCTTGGTTCACACAAACAGTCCGTGAAGTGGTCAAAAGTTTTTGTGGACTGAACACTGCAGGTGAGGGAATTGCATGACTGAATACTTCCCATGGGGTGGGGATGGGGATCTTGCCTGCATAATCCTAGCATATTAGGGGCAAGGCTATGCTCAAATCTACCCTGGAAAGTCTATAATTTTGCATGTGTATGTATGTTGTTTTTTAAAAAATCAAGAGGCATTCAGTCACATGATTCCCTCCATTCCCAGCAGTCCAGATAAACCAGAAACAGTCAGAGATCTAACCAGGAAAAACAGTGTGCACAGAGGTGGTTGTAGCTGCGACGGGCCTGTGTTGGCACACCGTATCTATTCTGTCTCTCATTCTTGGGTACAAACCAAGCAACACTTCCTGTGCAAGATACAGGCTGCTGTCTTTCATTGCAACACCACACAACAGTGTGAGAAAATGAATGGGCATAGGTTTGGCTATAACAAATGCCAATGTGCGAATCATTCCTCCTGTGCAGCAGTGGCCAGTGGGTCACACAGCAACCGTCCGTGTTGGCAGTCTTATCTCAGAGTAGTTAAGCAGACAGAACCCCTGGCCTGCATTGTAGCAAGTTTCAGGAATTCACTTAGACCCCCTCTAGAAGGATTCGCTTTGGCGCCTGGCTGCCCAATTATGCGCATATTCGCAGAAGCGCATTTACTCCTAATACCTCTGTACGAGAGGTGGCGAAGCGCATTACGGGATGACCGAAACACGCTTTAAACTTGTTAACATGCGGAGAATCGCATGTTTACACGGCGGTAAGGGGCTTTAACTGCCGCCGCAAATTAAAACTCGCGGTTTAACGCACATTCGATAATGCGCATAATCGGAAGTTTAAAGCGCCTCAGCCCCCAATTTGCGCTCCTCTCTTGTAGAGGTAAAAAATTTAATCAGCCTTGAAAGAGCGTTAAACCTCTCTTGTAGAGGCAGCCTTAGCTTGCTCTTTCCTTCTGAAGGAATGAGTGCCTAGGGAAGGCAAGTAGTGATGGTTTGCCTATCAACTCACTGAAAGAATAATGTTTGTCTCTGTGATGGCAGGGGATGGCCAAAGTAATAGGCAGGGGGTACCAAGGAAAATATACAAGAGGAAAAACGAGCTGTCAATTAGCATTACCTGCTTGGAAGCGCTGATTAACTCAATTCGAGCCTTTTATTAATAAGAAATGAACAGTGGGGAAGTCTTAGAACATTATTAATAATAACAAAACAGATTCCTGCTCTGGAATTCATCACTATAGGAGCTGGGATAGGAGCCAGATAGGAAACTTTATTGCAAGCCTCACGGAGTGATTTTATTTGAAATTTTAAAAAAGAAAGGGAAGAAAGAACTAAAATGTTGACAAAAGAATGTTCCATTTCCTTTGCCACTAGCCTGCCCTGTCCAACTGCTGTTTCTTGTTTATATGAAGCTGATCAAGGGCTGTAGGTTTTTCTTTAATCATCACATTTTTATCTCACCCGTCCTCCAATGAGGCCTGGGTTTATCTCCATTTTATCCTCACAACAACCCTGTGATGAAGGTTAGACTGAGAAATGGTGACTGACAGGCTCAGGATCCCCCAGGGATTTTCAGGACTGAGTGAAGATTTCAACCTGAGTCGCTTTGAACAAAGACCAATGGTCTATCCACTACATCACTTTAGCACTCTAAATCGGGGGTAGGCAGACTTCAGGCTTCCGGAATGTACTTTGTATTTTACTAGAAGCCCAAGATCCATCAACTGGAGTCTGGTGCAAAAGACATAGACTTAAAATTAAAGAGTTCCAAGCCCAGGAATTGGTTCTGAGCATCCCAACTGAGTTGAGTTCGCAGTCCTTTGACACAAAAATCCACTCCTGGCTACCCCAGATGTCCTTCATTTCAGCAGCATAATTTAGAGTTGGGGTGGGAATGCAATGCTCTTGTTGCTGTTGTTTAACATTTGGGAGTCAGAAATCCTTGCTTATCTACTGTAAGCCAGTGGTCTGTCTCCATGGTGGCCATTATTGTGGATTTTAATATCACAACAGCTGCCGGGAGTTCATGGAAAGGGCTTGGTTCCTCTCCAGCTCCAGGAGAGTTCCTCTGCTGCTTTGTACCTGTCTTATTATCACAAGCAGTGGTATTCTTCCCATTGACCTGGGTGAAACTGGGTCACGCCCAAGTCCTGCAGAGTGTAGCAGGGACTTGCTGCAGTGCAGTTTCTCTTCAGCTGAAGTTATAAACTGTGCAAATAAGTCCTCCTCCCTCTAGCAGGTTTCCCAAGTGAAGCAAGATAATCCCCATCACCAAAGCCCAGGCAGACACTGTGCTATTGTAGGGGAAAAGCCTGCCATGCTGTTTTTCTGGGTTTCTGAACATTCTTTGAACTCTGCTGGCCACCTAGGGGTCTTTAATTTCTTTAATGCTTCATACGTTAAAATATTATCTGTCAGCATTTGACAAACAGTTTTAATCTCTCTGTTTTAACAACACCACACCACACCACCACCCATGATGAAGAACGCTAATACTATTTCCCCATAATTTTACAGGATATTGAAGGGGAGTAGGGGGACCCCCCACTAAAGTGTGTGAAGTAAAAACATTTCTAGTGTATGAATGGTTGTCTTAAAAAGTTTAAACACAACCACTGGTGGTCGATGAGTCAAATTCACCAGAAATGTCGGGAAATGAGTTGTTGGTTTATGGAAAATAAAACAAAAAACAGATATACTATAAGGGTGGAATCCTATGTCTGTTTAGACAGGAAAAAAGACCTACAACTCCCAGCATGGCTGGCTGGGGCATGCTGGGTATTGTAGGATGTTTTCTTCTAAACATGCGTAGGATTGTGCCCTAAAGGTCCTCGAAACAGCTCAGTGGTAGAACACATGCGTCTCATGCAGTAGGTCCCAGATTCAATCCCTGGCATTCCCATCTAGGGCTGGGAAAGCCCCTGCCTGAGATCTGGAGAGCCATGGCTGCTAGTCAGAGCAGGCAATCCTGGCCTCGGTGGACAAAGGCATCCCCTACGTTCCTATGAGCCACAGCTGTTCAGGGCTTTACCATGAAATCTCCTTCCATACCTGTTGGGACATGTTAAGAAATAACTCTTAAGTGCTGTTGAGCATGTGCAAAGTGCCTTTCTCTCTCCAGTGAGTAATTACAGCTAGTTACCATATCTCTGGGACAGGGGGTGGATGGGAGAGCAAGTTATTTCCAAACAAGTTTGGGATGCACACTGTTAGAAATTAAGTACTACAAAATATCTCCACTGCTATCATAAATGCTTTAGGGCAGTTCCACACTTTACAGACACAGTTCACACAACACGTTAACCCACAACTCAGTGGTGGAGTGTGGGTTGCTGTTGAACTGTGGGTTGGCGTATTGTCTGAATTTTCCGCAAGGTGGCTGGTAAACCACGTAGCATGGCTTGTTAACCACTCTGAACAACCCAACAACAAACCATGGGTTTTCAAGGTGGCTTGTTTGAGAAAAATAAGACACACTGCTTGGTTAATAAGCCACCCTTCAGAGAATGTTCTGGGTTCAGACAACACAATAACCCATGGTTCAACCACAATCCTTACTCAACCACTAAATATGGGTTAGCATGTTGTGCGAACCCAGTCAATTGCTGTGCAATAGTGAACAACAGATATGCCCCCCTAAACGCTTATGTACTTGCACCTGGGGGGCTGATTGTTTTAAGATTCCCCAATGCATGAAACAGGCATTTAAAGATTTGGGCATGTCGGCCACATATACATGTTTGTTACAGGAAGGCTATTATTGCACCCCCATAATTATCTTGTCTGCTGTGTACAGGGTGAAGCAGTCTGAGGATCAAACTAGATGTCTCATGGGAGATCCATGAACAGGAACTCCCACCTTTTTTAAAAATGTAAAAGCAGCTGGAGGGGCTTTAGATGGGGGGTCGTGGCACTGGGGTGGGGGTGAGACTGTAATGCTTTCCCTCGTGCCATTTTGATTTTAAACCGCTGCTCCTTCTCAAAGCAGGGTTTTGAAAGCAGCTTCTACTGAGAGGCGGGAAAATGAAACTCAGGGATTTGTGAAGTTGGGTCTTCCGATGTATCATTCATTATATGAAATAATATCTGGGTATTGCCATTCTCTGCACCTCCCCCACCCTAAGGACTATAAAAAGGAACTGACTGGAGTGGCAAGCTTCTGTTTTAAAATTGTAACCTGGAGAAGTAATCAAATTCCTTTTCAACTTGAGAAAAGGATCTAATAACTCACAATATTACTATTTTTTTTTCTTTTGACAACCCTGTCACTTGGTTTCTGAGGCATTGTGACTATTTTGTAGCACTCCCCTGAAACTACAGTTGAGGCAAGAGACTCCATTTTCAGGCAAAATGCAGAAGTAATCTAAAAATAATCAGGAGAGGTTTCTTCCCCCCCCCCTTTTTTTTTCTCCAGGAAAGTAATCAGTAAGACACATTGAATGTTGCTTTTCTGTTCCAATTGTTTGTAACAGGTTATTCCTTCTAAGAGTCTCAAAAACTATCCATCTTTGCTTAAGGTGGAACACCTTACCCTCCTTGAGGCTGTGGACACCTATTCGGGGTGGGATGGGGGCAGAAAGGAAGATACATGAGGCCGGGGAAAATTTAGATGGAGGAAACCAGATCTCCTTGGTCCTTCTGCAGAACAAACCACTAGGCCTTACTCCCAAGTAAACACGCATAGGTTGGCTCTGTCATTTTAAATTATACAACGGAGGCCTTCCTTTGAGCAGACTTCCTAAATGCAGCAATGTAGTAAATCAAATAAAATTGCAATTTGGGAAAAGCTGCTCAAAGAGATTGTTGCGGATTTGACTTCTTTGCATAAAGATCACACGTGTTTAAGACTACCTTGAGGATTCATAATTTGCTGTCTCGGACATACTAAATTTTGCCTCTTCTATTTCTTTACAGAACCCATCGCAGCTTTCCCTGGCGAACACACTTTTGAAATTTCAGGTAAAAAAAATGCATTCCTTTTAGCAGTTTTTCTTGCTGCATGACTTGATTTCTGTTTTGCCCTCCCCCGCCCATTTTATTTTAAAAAATGAATGTGTTTGCAAAGAAAGAAACAGAAACAACCCCTCTCCCCCCCACTAACCCATGACTGCTGCTATGCAAGATGTTTACTTTTTGCAATATGCCTTAACATCAGCAGGTGGCACTCAATGAGATATAGTCTGTGGGTGAGGGGGCTAAACAAACCATGACCGCAATCCTTTGCCCAATAAAATACAGTCACCTTTCTTCAACCAGTTTCAGTTGCTTGAAAGTTTGCATACGATTTTTAAAACTGGTCAAAATTCTATGTCACGTATAGGTGCTTAGTCCCAAAATGAAAAAGGGATGTGTGCTGACGGATGCGTGCCTGGGCTCCTCTGTAGCGGTTCCTGTGCGCTGTAGTGCTCTAAGGGTGCTGGAGAAAGTGTACTGGGAAACTCAAATGTCCTTTCACTTTGGTTAGCATCTTGCTGCCCAGCATGGGAAGCGAGGCTTGCACATTCAAGGTTACTACTTTAAAAAAAAAAAAAAAAAAAGCAAGCCAAACTCTCACAGCTTCAACAGCTCTGTGACAGGCAAAAATTCAAGTGGTGAATTTCCTCCATCACTAGATAGCCATGCTGGGAAATGCTTCATCTATTGAATTTCTGCCTGTCATGCAGATGCCCCCTGTCAAAAGTAGCAACTTACGTGGATTGCACAACCTGCGCTGGTTACTTTGAGGACTGTCACCTTGGTGGCTTCATCAGGTGATAGGGGAAAGGTGATACTCCCCATACTTCTTGTATGTTTGTACAAGCAGAAAAGTGGTAGGAACATAAATCTGAGCCTTCTGAACATGCCCTCTATTTAACTGGGGCTTATAGCCCAGTTGAAAGTCTTCTATGGACAGTGGTTTTAAAAGGATATCTAAGAATGTTAGAGTTGCACTGTGGGGCTCTCACAGCAGCTACACCCAGATCTAATGGAATCCAGGCCAACTAATAATAGAGATAAATAAGGATGCAGATGAACTCCTCCATCTTTGCAATGCCTAGGGAGGAGCAGCGAAGCTTTGCGATGTAAGACTGGGGGAATAATCGGCATCCACAGAGAGGCTTAACCCCCAAATCAGCAGTGAATTAGAAGTGCAATGAGGTGGCAAAGATGAATATTTAGCGTGGAGATGTTTCTCTTTTCAACCCACAAATGCCAAGGCAGGGGCTGCACCGGGGGCTCTTAGGGAGGGACCCTGGCAGGCAGCGGGGGAAGGGAATTGAAACACAGGAACAACTGTCACCCTTAGTTTGAAGGTTTGACATTTAGTAAAAGAGAAACAGGGTGAAATGGTGCATTTAATAGCTTAATGCCGGCCTGAAGAAAAGAAAATGGGATGCCTCAAGTTGATAAAAACCTGTAGAAGGAAACAAAAGGGGGGGATTCAGAGAGACTGTCCTCCTCATTAAACTTGTTTTGGAGTCAATGGAGATGCTCTGGGTTGGGGGAAAGGTTGAGGCAGCTCTTTTCTATCTGGAGCGATTTTTCATTTTGTTTCATTGTGTAATGCTTTCTGCCTTTCGCCGGTGGGATGGAAAACCCCCAGCGCGGCAAAAAAAGCAGCAAGCCTCCGCTTTCCAAAGCTTTCTGCTTATATTAAATCATTCCCTTTTTATTTATCGTTGGATGGACTGTTCTTCCTCAAGCAATCTCTCAAGTTATTGCTGACGTATTGCTGAAGCTGCTGCCTTTGACTTCCAGAAGAGATGCCTTTTCAGGGGTTGAGAGAAGTTGGCTTCCCCGTGAAAAATAGTTTGCAAAGTCCGTGGGCATTAAAATTGAGAGACTAGGTAGAGAAACCGTGGTAGCTAAGGGTGAAAGGTATACTGCTGGCATCCATAAAAGTCTGCTGTGGACTGAAGTTAATGTTACGACCTGTTTAGCACCCTAAACATGATTATTTCAATACTTAGATTTTTGCCAGGTCATTTATTATTTTCCTAATGGAAAGTAGCCTAATAGTTCAATCCCAAATTGGTACAGGTCTCACCATCTGTTCACATTATGCTGACATTGCAGAAATGTTACATGGGTATTGCAGGAAAAAATACACAGAATTGTATGATTAACCTTTTAAATCTTCAAGCCTTTTAAGTCTTCATCGATCAATGGTAGATTGAGCTATGTTGCACTAACTGCAGTCAACACATGCATAATGCTGTATTGGCCCCCTCCTATAATCTCAGCTTCTTCAACATTTGCTGTGCTTATGCTAAGCCTAGGACCCCAAATTATTTAGTGTATGACACCAAAGTATTTAGAGTGGTTAAAACACAAAGGGATTGTGGAGAGCTCCAAAAGGATCTCTCCAAACTGGGTGAGTGGGCATCAAAATGTCAAATGTGGTTCAATGTAAGCAAGTGTAAAGCAATCCATGTTGGGCAACACCCCTCCCCCAACTTCCCAGATATGCTGATGAGATCTGATCTAGTGGTGACTGACCAAGAAAGAGATCTTGGGGTTGTGGTGGACCAGTCAATGAAAATGTCAACTAGTGTGCAGCTGCTGTGAAAAAGGCAAATTCCATGTTAGGCATAATTAGGAAAGGAATTGAAAATAAAACTGCCAAGATAATACTGCCCTTATACAAATCTATAGTGTGACCACACTTGGAATACTGTGTACAGTTCTGGTCACCACACCTAACAAAGGATATTGTAGAGTTGGGAAAAGTTCAGGGAAGGGCAACTAAAATGCCCTGTGAGGAAAGGGTACAACATCTGGGACTGTTTGGTGTAGAGAAAAGGTAAAGGGGAGACATGATAGAGGTGTATAAAATTATGCACGGTGTGGAGAAAGCAGATAGGAAGACATTTTTCTCCCTCTCTCATAACACTAGAACTCAACAATCTCATGGAGCTGATTGGTATGAGACTCAGGACAGATAAGGAAATACTTCTTCACACAGCACATAGTTAAACCATGGAATTCACTACCACATGATGTAGTGATGGCCACCAATTTGGATGGCTTTAAAAGGATATTGGACAAATTCCTGGAGGATAATGCTATCAGTGGCTAGTAGTCTTGATGGCTACATGCTACCTCCAGTACCAGAGGCAGTACTGGGATGGTAAACCATTCCAAGGCTGTACCCCTGCAGACTGCAGGCAGGGGGTTATATGGAGTGGGGGGATCTCTTTTGTATCCCCCCCCCCAAAGAAGGCTAACCTTGTCTTCTCCCTGATGTGCTAGTTTTCTGTGAGATATATATATCTATATATAGATATATAGATATATATATCCCCCCCACTTTAAATCTGAAGTGGTACAACCCAGACCCTGGTTTCCTCTCACAGTGGGAACTCTGAATGCCAGTCTGCTTTCTATCTAATGTTAATTAAATGGTTTTGTTGGATACGCCTTACTCTTTGTACAGAAACTTAGGCCCATGCAAATTGCTAGTTACTCCTGAAAATGAAAGCCGAACCGAAGCCCCCGTGCTTACTGAAACTAGAGTTTAGGAAACCACCAGTTCAAAAGTAATTTTGTTGAACATATGAGATTGTGTGGCCGGAGGGGTGGATTTTATGAGACTGGCTGGATGTGCTTTCACTCTGCTGTGTTTCCTATGTGAAGCACCTTAACCTGACAGGAGCCCAGGCACAGCTGTACTCCACGTCAGCACCGCTTTGAGTGATTCATATGTAGTGCCTCGCATGCATGTTACAACTAAAGGACATAGGATGACTTCTGCAGGCCAGTTCTGTGTCGGGAAAGATCATATAAACATTTTGACTGAGTGAGTTAGGATTGCCAGGTTGCAGTCCAGAGATTCCTACACACAGACAGACAGACAGACAGACAGACAGACAGACAGACAGACATATGTACCTTTAAGCTTGCCAGTGAATCAGGAGACAAGGCAGCCGTAGTTCCTCCCTACCTCCCACCCATCACTCCCACATGCCCCTCACCTCTTCTCTCCCTCCCTCTTCTATCGTGTGTCCTTTCCAGACAGCTGTGGCAGGATTCCAGGTGCACTGCTTAGCCGGGGGGGTGGTAGGTGGTAGGTGGTAGGTGGTCAACAAACAGAACAGCTTTATCTGCCTAGTCTCCCAACGCATTTCCAGTTCAAGGGGTGTTTCACACATTGGCCATGTGTACACCATCCATTCATCCTGGGGTCAGCTCGAGGTTGTCCCTGTGCATCCAAATGACGCACAGGGGATCCCAGAGTCAACCAGGGATGACATCTCATTTTCCCCAGGATAAAATGGGTGGCACTTATCCCGGTTTTTCCCGCAATCCCGGGACAACCCCGAGGACTGTGGGCAGTGTGGCGCAGGCTCCCGGGTCCTACCTCCTCCCTGCGAGTAGCGGGGCCTCAGGAAATGGGCGCAGATCTGTCCGGGGTGGGGGGGCTCTGTGCCCATTGGGGGTGGGGGGGGAAGCATTTTCGACATCCTTTGGATGGCTCTCAGGGTGTTGGGGCGCTGAGTTTCCTGTTTTTTTGTTTTTTGCCCATGCAATTGCACAATGTCTTCTTCTAAAAAACAAAAACACGCCGCGCCAGAACGTCCCCCTTTCCTTCCAGGACGTTGCGCCGGCGTGTGCATGCTGGGGGAACAATCCCAGAAGCGGGGAAGTCTGGGATCCTCCCCCCCCTCCCAGATAGCCGGTAGAGGTGTAGATGAACCCATTGTTGAATGACAAACCTGGGTTTGCCAGGACATGTGTACTCATCAGGAAGCTGCGTGTGTTTTAAACTATCTGCTTATAATATTTATTCTTGCGTATTTAGGTGTACACTTTTCTTTTTTTTTTAAGTGAGTCCTTTTTTTCCCCATTTTTTAAAGAAATGATCCAAGAGCTTGAAACAGTTCCTGGTATACTTTCTGCTTAACCCTGCAGATTTTTCGTTATTGTTTTGCTTTCAGTCTTGGGAGAGAAGAATCCACCGCCTTAAGGAAACGTATATAAGGAGCTACCATATGCTGAGTCAAGCCATTGCTCCATCTCGCCAAGTACGGTCAGATGCAGGGAGCAGCATCTTTCAAAGCGCATCAGCTGTTATTTTTCCATAGTCCTGACTCTTGAGACCTTTATAGCGAGCATTTCCCTGCCGTCACTCCAGATCGTTGGTAGGAGAAGGGAAACAATCAGGCTAGGAACAGGAGGAAGAGGAATGGACGTGGGTCTCCCGTTTTTAGCACCATCCCTGTGTTTATTCCTCTATAAAGGTCTCAAGTAGCAAGGAAGCCCTGTGGAAGACAACTGAAGACCGTGCAAGTTGCTGCCATTGACCTTTGAGAGTACCAGGCGAGGTGGACTGTTGGCTGAGTCCTTGGCCGTGTATATGTAGCCTAGATATGATGATATCTGCAGTGTTAAGTAGAATGTAAACAGCCAGCTATTTTCAGCTAGTCTGATAGTGTGACAAAGATGATTGCACCAAACTTGTTTTATTATTATTATTACTATTACAGAATAGAAAATGATTAGAAGAAAAATAACAGTGGCTTCAGTCACTCATTTGCTGTATCTACATGCATAACCTGCGGCATCCTTTGGCATGTTACAGGAGATGATGACTGCGGGTCTGAGTGCCTGCTGAGGGAGAGGGGGCTTCCTATGTAAAAATCACATAGCTGAAGGCATGATACAACCACAGCTGAAGCCAGGTTGTTAGGGACCATCGGTGGCCACAGCTGATTCCTCAGAAGCCTCCTTTCGTTGTGGTATGATCACTTCTACTGAAGTTGTAGAATTATACATCCTTTTAAAATGGTGTCTTATAAGGTGGGCCAGGTCACAGGACCAGATCCCAAGCCAGCTGAGAAAGTCTTGAAAAGTCTGATTAGATGAAATACCTGCCATGAATGAGATCGATTTGTGAGATTGAAACCTGGTTCTCCCAGGTGACTCATTCTTTTAAAAAAAACAGTAGCCTGTACAGTTTTATTTCTGGACTTTGGGTTCCACCCAACATCAGCACTCATGGAACTGGACTTCCTTCTTCTCTTCCCCCCATGTGTCCTTCAAATCTTTTCCAGAGGGACTCTCAACCCTCCGGAGAAGAGTTGGGAGATATTGTGTGTGTGTGTGGGGGGGGGTTACATGTGGGAGGAAAAACTGTCCCGCCAGTGGTGTCTACTCTGGTGGACAGACACAGTTGGATAAAACCCTTCATTCTAGAGCAATCAAACCTCTTTCAGGCCAAGGGCTGAATTCCGTTCTGGAGAATCTGCTTTTCAGGGATGAACAAGGACAAAAGCAAAAGGAGTGGGCAGGGCCAAAATTACTGCCATATTGTAGCTTAAGGCTCATACTGCCAGTAACTAAGTCTTAGAAGAGGCATTTCAGCCTTTTACAATGGGGAAAAAAAACACACAAAAAGCCAGAAAACTACCAAACATCCAGCTGTTGGGCAAAGAGGGACAGGGCCTGGGGGACTGGTGAGGGCATCTGGGGAACTTTGGAGAGCCAGATTGGGACCCCATGTGGGCCAGAGAGGACTCAGGCCTGAAGTTGGAGACCCCTGTGCTAGACAAAGGGATGCAGCACAACATGGACCTCCACCCCCTCCAGTATTGGAAGAAAGGACTATCTTACAGTGGTAGCCCACTCTATGTGGAACATAATTAGTAAGGTCTCCTGACTTCCATTATGGCTCGAGACCTCACGATACATGAACATGTTCCTCTCCACGGGCAGATTCAGAAGATCATATTTTCCAATAGGTTCCCCCCCTTTCCAGTTCAACTTGATTTTTCCAATTTACTGGGCCAAGATATACACCTGTTGTTCTGGCTTCATATGTAATTCAACAAGTTTCTCCTCCTGTGACCTCTACCACATCTGGGGCGAGAGGAGGGGAAACAACAAACTTTCTATGGGATAGCCATTTATGACAGAATAACACCCCTCCAGATGTGTTGGTACGCAGCTCCCAATGCTCATGCTGTTTGTGGATGATGGAGGTTGTAGTCCAACACATCTGGACGGCCACATGTTGGGGAAGGCTGGGATAGACAGCAGCATGGCCTTTGGGGAGGAGGAGAGGTTTTGCCTTGAGTCAGAATGGTTCTGCAGAGTTCTCTCCACTTCCCTCTTGACTTAAGTGCTGGATTGTACTGTCTGAGAATCCAGGCGTCGAAGTGCCAGTGACTTGGCTACAAAGGGCTGGTGATTAAACTGTCATTTGTGTTTTTCATGCCTGCGCTGCCTGGGTGGCAAAGCAGGGGGATCAACTGGAGATATTTACATCGTTTGTCACTTTGCAGGACAGTTTGTACTTGTTCAACCTCCCAAAGGAGATGGGCAACTTTATTGCTTCTTTGTTGTTTTATGGCCTCCTTTGTAAACATTTCGTCTCTCTGTTTGAAAAGAAAGTACAATTTCCACTAGAAAATTAAGCAAATGTTCCGTTTGGGGAAAGCAAGGGAGGTAGAGGGGGTGGGGTGGGATCAGGCTAATCAGAAATCCTCTGAATATATGTTGTCTACATCCTTTTCCTACAGCCCCCATCACAGACTTGATTATGGACTGGGCTCTTCCCCCACCTCACTCCATTTTTTTGGTTCATCTGGTATGCCAGGACTAGAGATGGGGTGTTGGGTGACCTGGAGTTACAATCAGTAGCATTTCCTGTGCTCTGACTCATGGTTACCACCCACCTTTAGGGTCAAGCAGTGACTAGGCTATGGTTTTAGAAAAGATGGCACCCAAAAAATACCTTAGGAGTTCTAGAACCCAGTGGCACGACCCCACAGGCACCGGGCACAGACTTAATTGCCCAGCCCTTCATGCCAGAGCCACCTGAGGCACCACCCTCCGGGCCAGAATCCCCTGAGGAGTCACGACCCTCAGCTCCAAAGACCTCCCAATCTCAGTCCCCACCTGGCAGAATCAACACAGCCAGCTAAACCTAGTTGAGCACTGTAAGGCTCCAGGGCCTTGGGCTGTCCTTTCCAACCCCTCTGTGTGTCCCAAGGAAAGTGGTGCCGGGAATAAGGAACCAGAGCAGGAAGGGTGAATGGGCTCAGTTGGGCGCCAGACCCCATTAGAGTAAATGGTCAGCCCAGAGCTGTCCTAGCTGTTGTGGCTCCAGCCTAACCTAACTCCTCCACTGGCTGGCTGAGTCCGATTCAATGTGGCCGTCCCTTTGGCTGACTTTGGGTAGGCAATCCCCCCCACACCCACTTCCTGAAACCCCTCTTGGCTTGTGGGTTCTCACTCATGTCAGAGCAGAGCAAGTTGTCTGGAGCTCTTTGCTCAGGAGTTTCTCCTTGAAGTGCAGCCGCTCTCTGCTTGCCACTTTCTCTGATATGGACTGGATGGGTTGATTTATCAGTGGAAGTGGCTCTACCGTGGGAGAAGGAGACTGGGCATAGATGGCCGTTGGTCCTTCCCAACTCTGTATTCTAAGCTTGCTCACAAAATGGTCCACTAGAAATGCAAACTGACTTCCTTATTAATACAGGTGTGAATATGCATGTGTGTGTTTGGGTGAGAGATGCCAGGGAAAACTCCCCTGAGGGAAAGGAAGGCCAGCCCACCCTTAGTTTCAAGTTATTTCAGGCAGTTTGTCAAACCTCTTCACAGAAAGAACTGGAGTGAACGGGGCAGAGCGCATCAAGCATTCTGCTTCCTAATGTTGTAAGCTAATCAAGAATGAAGATTGGCAGCAACAGAACGGCCCCCTCCCACCGCCGCCCCCATCCTCCCAAACCTTCCTTGGGGTGGTGGGCGAGAGGATCCTGCAAGCCGATACCTGCCGCAGGGAGTCTTAGCATTCAAGGCTCTCTAGTTATGTCTGGAACAGGCTCCATGCAAGCTTAGCTGCACGTTTTCACTCTGGGTCATTCCACTCTGCCGCTGAGGGGTCGTCTCCGGTGGAGGGTGAGAAGAAAGGTCGCCTTTCCATTACCCTCTCCAATAACGGCCTCTCTGTGGAGATGGGAGGTCACTTGCTGATGGCTGTGATGGTAGCGTCTAGCTTGTGTGCGTGAAGAAGGATTGTACATTTGTACCACAAATTGAATCTTTCTTGCTTCTCTCTTACAAATGCCCTCGTGGCTGCTAGTTTTCTGTTCCTGGAGAAGCTCATGCTCTGGAAGTCATTTCAAAGCTCACTCTGGGCCCCAGCATTTCTATACCTATGAGGCAACTGAACTATAAGCTAACCAGCCAAACAGGTCGATGGCATTAAAAAAAAGTGCTGAGTGCATAGAAGCCAACTTGCTGGTGTCTTACAATACAGTCCTATGCTGTTTACTCAGAATTTAGCCACACGATGTTCGGTGGAGCTTACTCCCAGATAAGTATGCATAGGATTGCAGCCTTCAGAAGAGTAGGTTTCAATCAATAGGATTGTTTATGGGAAAGTTTCCTTGCTTGGTTTAGAGCCACTCGGGGCTTGTTTCCTCCTTGGACTATTCTGAGCACGTGTGGAGCACACACAGGTTTAGTTGCCAAGCAGCAGTAGCTCCACCACTGAGCTGAATATCAAATGGACACCAGCTTGCAGAAACCCAGGAACGATCCATTTAAGGGAACACTCCATTTTGCACATGCCCGACATCATACATGTGGAATGGGTGAGTGTCGGCTGCCCAGTGACCCACCCACCTGCAGAATCCTGTCAAGATAACCCCAGCTCCATAGATCTTAACCTTTTCCTTAAATGAATATGTTCACAAATAGAGAGGCCGTTTCTCAGTTCTCTACCATGACATGTGTATGCTGCTGCAATAACCATAGCCAAGTGTGATGAGGAATGTAGTGGGTGGAGAAGGGATGAAACTCATGCGGCTTCCTACCAATGCAGCCAGTTAATGTTTCCCTCTGGGCAAGTATATTTGCACGTCGGGTAAAAAATAACATATGAAGCAACCCAGAATGATATGAACAGCCATGTTTGTTTGTTTGATTTCATGTTTCTGCCCTGTTCACATATAAAATGTGTTTGTGTACATCTCTAATTTTCACATTAAAGGGGGCACACAGGGCTGGGGAGATGAATCCTGCTTCTCTGGAGCTGTGGTCTGTTGCTTTAGGCATTTTTCTTCCCAGTGTGGTTCACTTCTGGTATCAAAGCTGGACTTGGAGAAAAGAGCCTGAAGCATGGGGCACAGTGGCAGAGGGTTCAGCGCCACTCACCCAGACAGCCCTTTTGTTGCTGTAATTAGACACACACCCCTTTGCTGCTCTATACGTGAACAGGGCAGATGTGGGAAGAAGCAAATGATGTTGCCCTGTTCATGTCTTATTTGGCCTTCATATGCAACTTGGGTCAGGTATGGCCATAGATCATTGGTAGGGGAAGGCAACACATACATACAGTCCCCTGGCCCCTTTTTTGCCCGCCACTGGGCTCCCCACAGGCCTTGTTTCCAGGAAAAGTTGCTCCATTTTTGCTGCCGAGTGAGTGCACAGCCAAATTCCAGCATCAAATTTGGCAACATGGCAGGGGGCAGAGATGCCCCCCCATGGGATCCAGGAGGGCAGTGTTCCCCCCACCCCCAGCCCTGGGAGTTGCCTTTCCCTGCCATAGACAATAATCTGCACTCCTTATATCTGTCACACACATGGAGAGGTAGTTCAGACATAATCGCAAGCCATGCATTAGTGTTGCATGAATGAGCAGTAAAGAGCCCACTTGCTCCCCCTCCTCCATGTTGCCCCCCCACACACACACACCTCTTGGCAATATTAATATTCTATCTCCTTTCCTGGTTTGCATCAATGTATTGTTTACTCTTTTGTCCAAACTGATAAGCTATAATTTGCACTTCCCTTGGGAACAAGGATTTGATGCTCACTTGCAGGGCAAGTGCAAGCCATACTTTGCTAGTTCGGGCAAAATGGCAAACCGTGAATTGCCTCAAGCCAAGACTGGAGGCAAGGGAGGAGGGAATGCTGAAGCCAAAGTCTCTTGAATGCTTGTTCATGGAATGCTGAACTATGGTTGTTGCTACATCTGAGCCACCTTGCAGGGTCAAAATCACAAGCGCGCAACTAGCACAACTAGCACAACTAGCTTGTCACAGAGCTTGTACAACACACCTAAGAGAACCTCCTATAGGTTCCTGCTGTGATGGCTAAGGCCCTTTCTGCACCAGCCATTTTTCCCCGGGCTGCCCCTGCCTGCTCGCGGAGAGTCCGCATGACGCACAGAGCATCCCGCAAGCAGGCAGCCAGCCCTCCATTTTCCCGGGACTTCAAGGAACGCTATTATCCCAGTTCGTTTCCTGTTCCAGGGAGGGAAGCGAGATGGGCGGCTGGTGTGGCCACCCATCCCAGGCGCAGCTGCACTTACCCGTGAGTAAGTGCGGATGCACCGATGGCCACGGAGCTGCACCACGTGGCTCCGAGGCCATCAGGAGGGGGGGACAGCGAAATTGCCATCCCCAGAATGGCGGCGGGGGGGGGGGTGATCGCGTGCGACTTGCGGTGGCCCAGGAGAAGCCTGAGCCATCGCATTGTGGTGCGGCCTCATTGCGCCGAACCCGGAAGTGGCTGCTTCCAGGTTTCCCCACTTTCCGCCCTCTCTGCCCCTATAGTGCGGAAAGGGCTAAGTCTTGCCTATAAAATACAGAACTGCAAAACAGGAAGAGGGGGAGAAATCGGGGCCAGAGCATCTCATTTGGGGAATTGTTTCAGAGACACCCTGCCACCAAGCAGCCAAAGAGGAAATAAATTCCCTAGATTGTCTCCTGAGTTATTTATGATGACTTGTTTCCCAGTGCCAAGTTTGAGAGGACTTAATGGTCTATGTGTGAGGAGAATAAATGCCACTCTACTTTTGGAGAGAAGGAAGGGGGTGCTCATGCGAAATGTGAACAGAAAGATCTCTGCTTCCATGGTGTTCCATATCTGGGTGTGTTGGGGACTGGCAGGAAGAATTGTTTACGGATGTGCACACGGGATGCATACAGAAAAATTCTGATGTGGTCTTTCTGAAAACTGCTACTGCAGACAATAAAGATGGGCATAAATTAGAGCTTTAAGCTGTAATTGGTTTAACTAATATATTAATCAACTAAAGCTTTAGTTGATTAAAGCTCTAGTTGATTAATAGGAGAGGAGTTTAATCAGTGATGAAAATGTTCGCTGGTGGGACTCAAGTTAAAGGCATACCTATTTTATTTTTTTGTAGACTGGCATAATTTTGCCATGGGAATTTTTTTTTAAAAGAGAAAATATTAAATATGGCCTTTCCTTTTAACAAGTGCTAGCTCTCGTTTATTACAATATAAGTTTTACCTTACAAATTATTCAGTGATTTAAAAAGGCATTGAAATAGAGATGTGGTTGATATACACATATATATCAATTTAATTGGTTAAATAGCAGATAAGATTAACGATCACAGTGTAATCCTATACATGTCTACTCAGAAGTAAGTCCCATTGAATTTAGTTGGGTTTACTCCCAGGTAAGTCGGTATAAAATTGCAGCCTAAAAGTGCTTTAATTGATCGTCATCTCTAGTATATATCTACAGCTCAGGGCAGTTTGTGGGAAGGGATTGTTTAAATATCCCAGAAAATTTGGGAAATATAGGGATTCCAAGACAATTAAAAAGCCTGAATTTGTAGTTTGCAGTAGGGGTGTGCACGGACCCCCCGGATCGGATCGGGACCCGGATCGGGACCTCCAATTTTGTCCCGGACCGGTTCGGACAAAATCGGAGGCCCCCCGGACCGGATCGAGTCCGATCCCGACCCAAAAATCGTACATTTTTGGATCGGCCGCCATTTTTTTCCCCATAGACTTGCATTGCAATGCAAGTCTATGAGGAAAAAATGGCGGCGGGTGGGTAAGGGGGGGCCTAACTCCCTCCCCCCCCCGGGGCCGTCCGCTGTGGACGGCCCCGGCAGGTAAACCCCCTCCCCCGCGCTCCCTACCCCCCCTGGGGCCGCCTGCTTCCATCCGCTGGCGCCCGCGGGCGCCAGCGGATAGAAGCGGACGGCTCCGGGGGGGGGGTAAGCCCTCTTCCCCGCCACTTACCTTCTCGGCCCGTCCGGCGCCGGCGGCTACCACCAGCGGGCTCCGCGGCCTACTCTCGAGTAGCGCGCCGGGTGATGACATCACCCGGCGCGCCACCCTGGAGCAGGCCGCGGAGCCTGCTGGTAGTAGTAGGCGCCGGCGCCGGACGGGAGCCGCCGGGCCGGGCAGGTAAGGGCCCCCCTCCCCCCTCCCCCCTCCGCGCGCCCCCTCCTCCCCTCCACGCACCCCCTCCTTACCTTTCCGGCCCGGCGGCTCCCGTCCGGCGCCGGCGCCTACTACTTCCAGCAGGCTCCGCGGCCTGCTCTAGAGTAGCGCGCCGGGTGATGACATCACCCGGCGCGCCATCCTAGAGCAGGCCGCGGAGCCTGCTGGGAATAGTAGGCGCCGGCGCCGGACGGGAGCCGCCGGGCCGGAAAGGTAAGGGCCCCCCTCCCCCCTCCGCGCGCCCCCTCCTCCCCTCCACGCACCCCCTCCTTACCTTCCCGGCCCGGTGGCTCCCGTCCGGCGCCGGCGCCTACTACTACCAGCAGGCTCCGCGGCCTGCTCTAGAGTAGCGCGCCGGGTGATGACATCACCCGGCGCGCCACCCTAGAGCAGGCCGCGGAGCCTGCTAGTAGTAGTAGGCGCCGGACGGGAGCCACCGGGCCGAGAAGGTAAGTGCCCCCCTCCTCCCCCCCCCCGCTGTCCACTTTCATCGGCGGGCGCCCGCTGGCGCCCGCCAATGGAAGCGGCGGTGGGCGCCAGTGGGCGCCCGCCGATCCGCCGATCCGCCGAACCGGTTCGGAGCTTTTTCGGACCGGTTCGGATTGGATCGGCCGATCCAGCTGCGGGATCGGAAATCGGATAATTTATCCGATTTCCCACTGGACCGGACTCGGATCGTGGATCGGGTCCGATCCAGTGCACATCCCTAGTTTGCAGTAGGTAATAGGCATGAAGTTATCATGCCCATGAAATACACTTCGATTGCAATCCTATATACACATACTAGGGAGTAAGCCCCATTGAACACTGTGGGACTTACTTCTGAGTAAATTTGTGTAGGACTGTACTGTAAGTCAATCCTTGGTTTAACTGTGATTTGGAAAATGATACCAGAATCATGGGAGGGGAGATCCAGTGGCCTGTACTGTTCAGAAGACCAAAATCTCTGGGTCTAATGCATGGGGGGCCTGTGGAAGAGCAGAGTTTTGCCCCCAGATTCTTCTACACTTTCTTTTCCCATGGGAATGAAGCATGTTTTTCCCCTCGAGTATCTTTCCTGTGATCCTGTCACAACCTACTTCGTACTTTGCAATTAAACTCTTGTCACTTATTTGAAAATGTGATGTGTTTTGTCATTGCCTGACAAACAAGTGCCACGTTGCAACAAGACTGGGCTGATTGGCGGGGGGGGGGGGCTGTTCCTGCTAAGTATAATGGCTATTAACAAAATTTACGTCCTCCCCCTACCCTGCCTAATTAATGAAATGCTTTAATTTGCCTGCTTGTCAAAAGTCCAAATTATGTTCCCACCAGTGGGAGAACTTGGTCACGTAGACCTTGTTTAAGCTGCTCAAAACTCTTCAATGCATGTATGTGTGTGTGTGTCTGTCTTTATTTTATTAGCCCGCATGCATCCCATCTAGCAACGTTCTTCTGTCTCTCCCCCAGGGGGCACCCTTCTGCCAGGGAGCGAGCCCACAGTGGACACGGTGTCAGTGCAGCCCATCCCAGCCTACTGGTATTACGTTATGGCCGCCGGAGGTGCTGTTCTGGTTCTGGTCTCCGTCGCGCTGGCCCTTGTGCTCCACTACCACCGGTTCCGCTATGCGGCCAAGAAGAGTGATCACTCCATCACCTACAAAACCTCCCACTATGCCAACGGGGCACCTTTGGCGGTGGAGCCAACCTTAACGATAAAACTAGAGCAAGACCGCAGTTCGCATTGCTGAGAGCGAACACAGGAACACAATTAAAAACAAAACAAAAAATTAAGACTTCAAATATGTTGCCTCAATTTTGCACTTTTCTCCTTACCCAGCATACATGTGAACTCAAGACATCTCTTTCCCCGCCCCTTCGTTCTTTTACGAACTCCTCTAACTATAATGCTGCATCTTGGATCGCGAGAAGAGACTCACCTCCCCCCCTGTCTCTTTGAAAGTGAATGCGCCTTTATTTTTGGTTTTTCAAAGACTTGATTTTGGTTTTTCCCAGTAGACAACTTTCAAGGAAACTCAATAGCAAGTCAGGAGGGGTACGCAAGAGTATATATGTGTGTGCTTGTATATCTATATCTATATCTATATGTATGTAAGTGTGCATGTGTGTGTGATATCGGCTGGATGGCTATTTGGAAAGGTCCTTTGGGACTTGCTTGTACCACTAAGACTTTCACAGGGAGTGCTTTTTCCCTGCCCTGCCTTGTGGAAGGCCCGGAATACCTTTTTAATGACAAATACACTGATTTGTTTACTTGGAGAAGTGAATGATGCTTTTTGTTGCCTTATCTGGCTCTGGCTGGGTTTATGTTTGATATCCTTAAGAAAGTCAGCAGGTTTAGACTGGTGAAAAAAGGAAAGGCTGCGCCAAAGGAAAATTAAAAATGGCAAGCGAAAAGAAAAGAAAAAAAGAGCCACAGTGGATGATGGGAAGAACCAAGAAAGGATTGGAGATGATCAGATCTAAGATCTTATAGTGTTTTTTTCCCAGACGTCATGAAAACATAGCCATCGTTTTGGTAGTGGAATTAATCCCTCAACAAAACAAATCTTTTTCAAGTTGCCTTATACAAGAAAAGCTCATAATGAATGTTCAGTTTATCTGTTAAACCCAGCCTTAGAGTCATGCATAGACATCAGTACATCTGAGGTTTTGGCAAATGCTGTAGGTCATAAATCTGAGGTTTATTTATTGTGATTAGTAAACCTCACTCTTAGCGATGCTTTCTTTTCTTTTTTTGTGAGAGTAAGGAAATTTCTTCCTTGTATTTTTACTAGTGATTTACAAAAGACAAAGAATGGTTTCCCCTCCGTTTTCTCTCTCCAAGTTCACATAAATGGCTGACTGACCAAGTTAACGTTGGTGGTCTTGTTGCTTCTTAAGATGTCGGTAATGACATCCATCAACCAAAACCCTAAGAATAGGGCCTGCTAAAATCCAGATATCTCTGCATCTTTTAACGAAGGAGGCATAATGGAGTCCGCGATAAGCCTCTATCTATTGATTTGCTCTGAAGTAATGCAATGGAAATGCCTTATATAGATTAGCAAGTGATAACACACAAAAGTGGTTGGAATTGTTCAATCTGATATATATTTTCAGGCAAAAATGCATCTCCACTGAACACAGTTTTCCAGCATTGTTTGCTTTTAAAAATCCAGTAATGACTAGTTGCCATATGCTTCTTAAAATTACTATCCACCCCTTTTTCCTCATGAAAGCAGAAACTTACAGTACAAGCCTATATACCTCTACTTGGAAGTAAGCTCCATTGAGTTCAGTGGGATTTCCTTCCATGTACGGGTGTATAGGATTGCAACCTTAGAACATAGAATTGTTGTGCTGGGGCGAAAGCCATGGGTGCTATTCCATTGGGGGCGTCTTTTATACAAGCCCTACTAAAATCAGTGGGACTTGTACTGAAATATTGGTGCCTCTGAGCAACTCCCATTGATTCAATTGTGTGGGGGAAATTCCCAGTGGGCTGAATCCCATGTAGACACAGGGTTGGCATGGGTCATGAACGAGACTGGATATTCTTTGCCAGTTCCCCAAAGGGTCACTTTAACTAGGGATGTATGTCACATCCTTCCACCCTGTTCAGGTAGCATGCTCTAGTGCATGTAGCAAATTTACTCTGCCGAGATGCTTGCTTAGCTGGGTTAACGCTACACAGTGCTGTTTAGTAGAGAAACTGGTTTTTTAAAGTCCAGAGTATATATGATTTAAAAAATAGTGTGTGTGCTGATCAGCTACATCGAGAAAGAAAGGATATGTGAGAGCAAAGCCATCATGCATCTCATATCACAAAATGGGGGAGGGGGCAGGCAACCCTCTTCAAAGAGGGCCTCTGAGCAAGGTGACTTCGTCTTAGGTCAGGAAGTAATCTCGAAGTCACCGCTTAAGATGTGTTTTGTTAGCTCTGCGGGTCCCAGGAAAACTTCTTCCAATGTGGAAGTAGTATGTTAGCCAGTACCTTGACTTCTTTAGCACTGGTACTCGTGATGGGAAATCCCCAAAATGAAATAATGACAGATAATGGTGAATCTGACTGTTCCATCCTGTTGGTTTTCTTGATCTTGCCCCTAACAGCAGTCAAGTGTAAATACATCCAGCAGTATTCCAGATTCCACACTGGGTCAAATATGCTCAATCTGATTGAGATACCCCATTTTAAAAAATTCACCAAAGACTGCCCTGCCCACCCCTGATTTTTATTGCCACCTTTCACCCCCCCCCCCTTTTACGGCTGTAACATCGTCAGCATCACCCAGTTGCCTGTGTGTCAAAAATATCTTGTGGAATTTTGAAATTCTTGACAATGTATTGTGTGGAATGTAATAAAATGATGGTATTTTTATACATAGATCTGTTTTTTCTTCTCCCTTGGATCATTAGAACAGTGTATCTGAACAAACTGTATTTCGAAGTGTGTGTATAATTGTCCAGGGGCAGGCACGGGGAACCTGGTGTCCTCCAGATGTTGCTGGCGTACATGACGGCTGGGCTGATGAGAGTTGGAGCCCCCATCCCTGTTCTAGGAAAGCTCCCTCCCTCCTCTCCTTGATTGTTAGGCCCCATCAGAGCCCAGGGGAAAAGGAACTGAGGGAGGGGCAGGAACTGAGGAGACAAGTCACAAAGTATGGGGACTGGATGGGTGAAACTGCAGCTTCTCAGACTTCCTGCATGATCACAAACACGGCTGAAGTTATTATGGACTGAACAAGAAGTGACAACACAGAAATTGCAAGGCAGGAGGCCAGATTAGATGACTAAAGATCACTACAATGTTGTGGCTATGGATTTCTATCATGCAAGAGGGGAGGTATGGAGGCTTATGAGGCTCCTGTCTCTCCAGAAATACTTGACATGAAACACTTTGATCACCTCCGCTTTGGAGATTTGAGGCTTAAATCTTAATACATTAAAGCCCATGATTTGAAGTGAGGGGGAGGAATGGGTTGGATTTTATCATCATGTGCATAGTGTATGGCTCAAGATAAGGGTGTCTCTACAAGAGGCATTTAAAGCTCTTTCAAGGCGCATTAAAAAAATTACCTCTACAAGAATGGAGCGCAAATCAGGCGTAGAGGCGCGTTATCTCCCCGATTATGTGCATTATCGAATGTGCGTTAAATCGCGAGTTTTATTTTGCTCCATCCGTTAAAGCGCATTTTGACTGTGTGAATAAGCGCTTATGCGCATTAACTACTTGTAAAGCGCATTTTGGACATCTGTTAATGTGCTTCGCCGCCTCTCGTGCAGAGGGATTAGGCGTAAATGCGCTTCAGCGATTATGCGCACAATCGCCTAACCAGGCGCAAAAGCGAATCCTTGTAGAGGGGACCTATATTTTATCCCAGAAAGAAACCTAACACTTTCTAATTCCATGCTACTATCATAGGCTAGTGACTCTCACATCACCCATAGCCCATACTTTGAAAGACTGGATGCTTTGGATATATATTGTTGAATGTTGAAGATGCATTGTATACCGTATCTATTGTGATGGTGCATACAAAGAGTGACTCAAGTAGGTGAAGGGATAGGTAGCCCACATGAATCCGTCTTGAGTGTGAAGCTTCTGTCTTAATAATTAAAAGAAGAGGTGCTGTTTCTTAAGCTCGCCCTACTTGACGTCACATAAGAACAGCAGCCTCATTCACGGGCAGAGCCGAGAGCAACTTGTGTTTCCTGTGTCTGACCTCTGTTGATCCTCTCACACACCTGTAAGTTTAGAGGCTCTATGGCAGGGCATGAGGAACATAGGTCAGGCCGTATAGCTCATTATTGTCAGGCCCAGAAACCAAATCCAGCCTTCCCCATCTGGCCCTCCTTTTCCCTGAACCCCCATCCCCACTCCAGCCACCAAGCATTTGGCGGTTCTCTGGCTATTGTGCATTTTTCCTCTTGTAAAGACGTTGAAATGCCTCTGCTAAAGCTTAGTCCATTGGCTGTGTGAGAGCTTTAAAATCAGATATGCTGGTACTTCGGGTATTTTGGGCACAGACCTGTTGCCTTCAGCCTTCCAAGAGCTTCTCCAAAATGGAATTCAGCCCTCAGGCTCAAAGAAGTTCAACAGCCTGGTTTACACTGGCTGGGAGTGTCTTACCAGGGTTTAAAGGGGGGGGGGTTCTTGGTCCCCAGCTGAGGATGCTGGGGATTGGACCTGGGGTCTTTTGCATGCAGAACACGTGCTCTACGTCTCAGCTACAGCCCTGGAATCATTGCCCTCCCTCAGCCTAACCTGCCTCACAGGCAGCATTAGCTCTGCCCTTAGAGAAAAGTGAGGTAGCTTTCTTCAGGCAGCTAACTAAACAGCAGAACATTTCAAGTTATTTCACTTGATTGATCGCTGTATTTTTGGCTGGGTGGAGGGGGCACCTTTTATATCCAAAGCATGTGCTCTACTACTGAGGTACAGCCCTTCTCCAGAGCCCTCCCCACCCCCAAGATAGCAAACAAAGGGATCTTTAGTTGCACTTCAGGAATCTCTGGGTCTAATGAGATGCCACAAAAGATATACAGCTGCTGTTCCTTCTCCCCCCCCCCCCCAACAAGCAGTCAAACCCAGAATGTACTGGGATGTGGAAAGTGAGACGAGCTTCCTAGTTGAGCCCGGCACCTCTGAACACAATGTATGATGTCTTCCTGTTTAGCATTGCCCTGCTTCCTATTAACACATCATTGGCCAATAGGGGTGAGAGAATGCGCAACTCAGTTATATCCAGGGTCTGGCAGAGCTGGTAATATGCCCAGGCCAGATGGGAAGTGTGTGCCCCCCCCCATTTCAAAAAAGGAGGACAACATGGCTGCCCCAACGGGGTGTGCCCACCAACATGTCCGTTCTACATAACACCTTCATATTAAACCTGTTCTACAAACCTCAAGGCACATATATCCCTGCCCCGCATGCGGCATGGCCCTCTGGAGCTTGTTGTCTGACCGTGGTATTCACGACAGACAGCTTCTGTGCTGTTTCTGGGCTCCTCGCTTCTCGATGGACCTCCTCGTCAGAGTGCCCCCTCAAAATCGTGGGCCCCGGGCCAACTGGTCCCACTAGGCTCCTCCTCTGTAGGGCCCTGGTTATATCACACATAAGAGTCCAGCTAGATATTATGAAGAAGAGGTGGAAAGAGACACAGATGTGACCGCTCCATGGCCATTTCTACACCACATGGGTGTAGAGGGAGAGAGGGGCGGCGATCCCGGAAGTACCTGCTTCCGGGATCATCGCTTGAATCCGCATCATGTGCACAACATCCCAGCTTCCTCCCAGGCCATCGCGATGTCATGGCCACCATTTTTTTTTTTTTACATGGAGCCGGGAAGAGTGCACTTACGCTCCTTCGATAAGGTACGACAGAAAAAAAACCTGCGCCTAAAATCAGCCACCCCCGCCATCCTAGAGATGGAAGACTTTCTTCCCTCCTCCCCTGATGGGCATGGAGCCGCGCAGCGTGGTTCCATGCCCGTTTCTGCTGCCCAGTTACTCGCAAGTAAACGGGCAGCAGCTGGGATGGGGGGGGGACATTTTTCACGGTCTCAGGCCGTTCCCGGGACCGCAGGAAGAATTGGGTTGCTCCAGGGATCCTGTAATCCGGGGAAAACCCGTGCCCATCCCCCCTGCATCATTTGGACTCACAGGGACCACCCAGAGGCAATCCCACATCCAAAGGCCCGCGTAGAAACGGCCCGTGTCTCTCATAATGTTTAGTTAGAGTTCCAAGTGATGGCCAGATTGGGGTCCCGAGGTTAGGAGGACTATTAGTTAAATGGCGTCGTTGAAGGTCAAATCCCTCAAAATGGCCACTAGTAGGCCGATGGGGCAGAAGAATGAAATTGCTCTGACTGAAGAGCAGGGTTTCGGGTGGAGTTTTTTTTTGGGGGGGGGGGGAGATGGAGCTCCATCAGTTCCCTGAGTTGGCTGACCAGATGCTAAAATCAGCCAGCGCTGGGCCCTCTTATGCTGCCTACATGACACCTCTTAGTAGTACAGTTCAACCCAGAATTCCTTCAGCGGATGGGCACTGTAATCCGGTCACCAGGAGTCCTGGTTTTAGACCCTTGGTGCCTTACAGATCCTCTACCTAAAGGCTGATTTATACATAACTTGGCTTTTAATGGCTCACAAGAATGGTCTACTCATGTGAGCAATGAATCATATCAGGACTGAGCACCCAGAATATTGCAGATCAACGTCTATGCATAGTGATTCTTGGTTATAGCCCAGATCCTGCTCATGAAATTGATCTGCAGTATGGCACCACTTCTGCCTTTATAAGTTATATTGCTCATTCCCCTAGGCCACTCACATAGCTATGAATTGACCCTGACCTGAAGATCTAACAGATAAGGGTTCTTTTCTTAGGCAATCGGAGGTCCAGCACAGTGAAATAAATGAGGGCACGAGAGAAAAAGTTCTAACTGATGGATTTGGAGAAGATCAACATTTATCGTGCTATCAGCTCCTGCCAGAATTCTGTGAAAGCTGGAAATAGCTGTAAGGAAGCCACAAATCCCTCTTGTGATAAATTTTGGCACAGAAAAAAGATGGGACTATTGTAAGAACCTTAATATGGGGAAACCCAAATGGACAAGACACTGGATTCTCAGCTCTCTCTTTTTTTTTAATGCAGGACTTCATTTGGATCTGGGAATGCTAAGGTCCAGTCCCTGGATCTTGATTTCCAGTGTTGTGTCAGTGAAATGACATGAGTAGGGAAGAAGAGCTCCTCTGACCATATGCAGCAATAAATAATTATATCCAGCACCCACACATCTGGGGCAGGGGAGGTGAGGAAGGCCTCCCTCTGGTAATAATTTGTATTAATGGTGTTCTGCTGATTAATCTCAGCCAAGGATCAAACTCCATTCCTGCCTAGGATACGGCCTTAATGATAGCTTTTATCCCAGTTTTTCCTTTCTGTCATCGCTTGTTAGAAACTCAAATGTCTTGATCAGCTGAGCCAACTCATATGATTCACTGGGGATTTTCCTAAGTGTTCAGTTGCTGATTGTGATTATTCCAGATTTCTCTGGAGATGAGACACATCATTTCAAAATGTCCCAAAGGATTCAGGATAGCTCTGCTATAGCAAAACAAGGCAAGACACTGCCATTCAAAAAAACACATTTGGAAAATCTTTGCTAATTAGGATGGGTATCTGGCCAGCTTGCCCATCAGATGCTTTTGAAAGAGAAAAATAGCTTAGCCTCCATGTTAGGCATTTGGCCACTTCAAATTTGCATAGAACTAAATGAATTTACATAGAGAAACGGGGCACCATTTCAGTGTTAAGGAACGATTCCTTGCACTGTGCACTTGTAGTGAACTCTAGTGTGACTTAATTGGATAGGGCTGGCACTTGGAAGAAATGTGGCTTAATGGTACATTTGCCACCGAAATTACACCTGGAGTGAAGTTTGAAGTGAACCTGGGAGGTTCCTTATCAGGCAAAACAGCTGAGGAATTTCAGGGGGAGCCAGGGGGGTGCAGTAAGAGTAGTGAAATGTCTCAGAGGAGTTTGCAATGTTTCTAGTTAATGGGTGATGGATTTTTTTTTTAAGGAAGGAGGCTGGAACAGATCACCTTCAGGGGGTACCGGTCAGCCATTTAACTCCATGCTCAGCAGGACATGATGTATATTCTAGGGTGACCATAAGAAAAGGAGGACAAGGCTCCTGTATCTTTAACAGTTGTATAGAAAAGGGAATTTCAGCAGGTGTCATTTGTATGCATGCACGCATACAAATGACACCTGCTGAAATTATCTTTCCTATACAACTGTTAAAGATACAGGAGCCCTGTCTTCCTACTCATATGGTCACCCTACTTTAGTGCAATATTCAAAAGGGTATTTTGTCTCAATTAACAGTTTCATCTTTTTATTAATAAGGCAATTGATTCACACAAACATACTTGTTTCGAAGCAGTTGACACGTTAAATGTGTTTAGCAAAGGCAACAAATTTCTCAGTTTAAGATAGCTGCCTCCAAATTGAAGCAGATTTGGGGAGGGGTGTGTGTGTTTGATATGCTGACTCCATGCACACTCTACCTGTCAGCTGCAGGGGGATTGGGTTCTGTATAACAGCTGGGAGGCATTTGCAGGACCACCCCAAGTGTCACAGCCCAAGCCAAGGATTAACAAAGAGATTATTGTACAACTGCACCTTGTGTGTTTTTTACAGGCTCTTTCCCAAACTTCCTGGTTTAACGCTAAGATTCACAATCAGCAGTTTGGGATACTGCTGAGATGCATCCTACGGTTGGCAAATGATAATTGTTTAGAAAGTTGTCTTGAAGACATTGCCTGAATCAAGTGAAAGCACCTCTTCAGCAGCATTTAACAGCTTTTTGCAAAGGTTAAAGTTTTCTTTAAAATCCACATTTTCCCCCTCCACATTCAGTGAACCATATCCATTCATCAGAGCAATTAGCTTTCAGCCTTAGTATTGTCTTAATCTGGATAAAGCAGTTCTTGGGGAACAAAAACGCTCATGTTCATGGTAGATATCAGTTTTCATAATTCCTCTGTCTTCAGGCACATTAGACAGATTCACCAAAAGAACTTGATTGATTACTCTGGAGACAGAGACAGCCCAGAAGAACAAATGTGGGTTGTTAGAGGAAATCTGACGGCAACGTGTTAGAAGTCAAAATGGCAAGTGGGTTGTTAGGGTCAGAATTCAAGTGGCTATAATTTTAAAATGCTGGAATACACTTTCCATATGAGGGCAGGATAAAAAGATGAAAGGCTTCAGCTTATAACAGAGAAGGCTTAAGGGAGGTATGGCCAAATGTTCAGCATTTAACTTTTAATGAGCGGCTTTCCAAAGTGCAAAGTGTGCCCTTTTTCACAATGGTAGAGTAGTAGAATGCACTATCAAATTAACACCTGTCAGACTTAAAACAAGACCAGGCCATGTTTTTCACACTGCACAGGGTTAACCTGGGAATCAGATGCTCGGTTTTAAAGCTGGGCTAGAAAAAAAATCCTTGAACATTAGAATATCAGCATCTGATCTTGATAAAGTTGTTCAAGGTTTCTCCCAGAACATCTGCTTTAATGCTGCAGGTACTCTTAATCCTTCTAACAACTGCAGCCTCCATATAAAGAGATGCGGGACTGCTCTATTTAATCTCATGTGCTGGCAAAATATCTGGAATTGTCCAGTTTTAAGGATCTATGAGACAAGATACTGCCCTGGATGGCTTATTGGTCAGGCTCGTGACCCGTAAGTTCCTACAACAGGGGTGGGCAACCTGGTGCCCTCCACATGTTTGAGGCTACAAGTCCCATGATCCCTGGTCATTGGCCACACTGCCTGGAGTTTATGGGAACTATAATCCAAAACATTGGAGAGCACCAGGTTGCCTGCAGCTGCACTACAGAGTTAACCAACTTCAGCCACTTCACACATTAAGGGGCAAATGCGCTTTCCTAAAATAGGGATACTGGGTTGGATCCTGTCTGTTTAATCACAAGACAGATATAAAAGAGGATGGATGCGACCATAGTGCCTGCTCCGAGCCTCGGCAAATCTGCCACCCTCCTGCCTGTTAGGCAGAATGAGAATCTTTGCTCGAGCAGGTGGGCAAGCAGAGCGGGAGGTGGGATCCCAGGGGGAGGGAGGCGGGAGAAGCTGTTGAAAAGGCAGCATACCTTGCTGGGAGCACACTGCAGGGAGTCTCAGCCAATCAGGAGTCCCCTGTGGTGCCAAACACATGTCTGAAAACACCAAATGTTTCTTTTCCCCCCATCATGGAGGAGGCAGGCACACTTGTCAGGACGCTGCTCACGAAGCAGCTCTAGCGCTACGCCCTTGGTTTTGCTTTCGGTGTAAAAAACGATTAAGAAGCAGCTAAAAAAAAATTCCACTTCTTCTCGCCCACAGCAGTCTGAGGACGTTTTCACACATGACTCTTAATTCACTTTCCGGCCCATCTTACACCCTTTATGCTGGCGCTTGTACGGAAGAAATAGAGGGAGAGCATTTGTAATGCAAGTGTGCATTTTGGCCGCCGTGAATTGCGCATTAACTTTAAGCAACTAATTCGAGCAAGAGATACTTTTAAACCTCAATTGTGAAACCCCCTAACCTTCCATCGAGTGTTTGGAGGCTCTCTGGATGGTATTGGGGGAGGTTCTCTTTGGGAACGGGGCTGAAGCATGACTATTTATTGGAATTGTTCAGGAGGTTTCTCATAACAGAGAAGCTGGGAGTGTGGGCCATAGCTCAGTCATAGAGCACATGCTAGGCATATAGAAGGTTCTGGGTTCAATCCCTCAATAAAGCAACCTATGAGGTAAAGCCTCTTGTCTTTTTTAAATCAGGAAAGACCCATCCAGTGTGGAAGTCTTCAATATGCAACATGGCCGTTGTGCGATTGTGTAACCAGCCCGTGGGTTGTCAGGTTGACACCAGAAGCGTTTGTTTTTTTTCTGTGAAGCTCTGTCCAAAACATTTCAACTTGGCAGGATTTGATTTAAACGTTTCAGCTTGGCAGAGATCTTTAGTCTTTATGTAAACTAAAAGGAGTCCAGAATTGTTTTTTGTTTTTTGTTTTTTGTGGAGGGCGGGGGCTGGGAAAGCTGCTTGTCATTGATCAGGATATTTAAGCGCCGAGATGCTACGCCTGTGCGGCAGTAGCGTTACACAATACGTGTGCAGTTGCAATCCATCCCAGGCATTCAGAGAGGCCAATTTGCCTGAAGCTCACTGTGTACGTAGGAATGAAGATGCGGCCTTGTACCAGGTCAGACCATCGACCTGTCTAGCTCAGTATTCTCTGCCATGACGGGCAGCAATGTCTCTCCGGGGTTTCAGACAGGATCCTTTCCTGGGCCTACCTGGAGATACTGGAATTGAACGTGGGACTTTTCCCATGGAAAGCAAGTGCTCTACCACTGAGCTACAGCCCTGGGATAGCCACCCCTCTCTCCAGGGCCGGCCCTCCCATGAGACAGCATGAATCCCCTGCCTCAGGCAATGGAGCAGGAGGAGGAGCAGCAAATGGCATGCTCCCCTCCAGCGAGGCGGCACTGCAGTGGGTGCTCTGGAGAGTCCCGCCAGCTGCTCTCCTGCTGTGGCAAATGCCGGTCATAGCAGGAGAACAGCCATAGTGCTCTCCGGAGCAGGCATCCTCCCTTGGGGTCACTCTGAGGATCCTCTCCGAGTGAGCCAGGGTGCGGACGGGCTCTCTGAAAAGCAGTGTCGAAAGCAACCGACATGGCTCTTCAGAGAGCTGGCCAGGCCCAAATGGCTTTTTCTGAGGGAGACTTTCCTCCAAGCCAGGCCTTGTGGGAAGGGTGCCCCAGGAAATCGGCTGTACCCACTCTTCAGAGAGACTGCCCACTCTCTGGCTCTCTCTGAGAGGGCAGGCAGTGGCAATGGGGGTGGGAGATGGCACAGGCAGGTCAGCAGCACATACGTATGTACTTTTCATCCTCAGCAGGAGTTCCTGCCCCAGCACTGCTGTTTTCAGCCTAACCTGCCTCACAGGCAGGCCAGCTCTACCATTAGACAGATACGAGGTCGCTTTTTTCAGGCGGCGGCTTAAATGGCAGACTATTGTAAGTTATTTCATGAAATATTATATTTTTCCTGGGAGGAGGGGCACAGTTCGGATTTTCTGTCTCAGGCAACAACAAATGTTGAGCTGTCTCTGCTGGCAGGTTTGTTCTGAGGGTAGGGTGGGAAACAAAGCCCTATGAGGAGAGATTGAAAGAACTGGGCATGTTTAGCCCAGAGAAGAGAAGATTGAGAGGACACATGATAGCGCTCTTCAAATACTTGAAAGGTTGTCACACAGAGGAGGGCCAGGATCTCTTCTCGATCATCCCAGAGTGCAGGACGTGGAATAATGGGCTCAAGTTACAGGAAGCCAGATTCCAGCTGGACATCAGGAAAAGCTTCCTGACTGTTAGAGCAGTACGACAATGGAACCAATGACCTAGGGAGGTGGTAGGCTCTCCCACCCTAGAGGCATTGAAGAGGCAGCTGGACAACCATCTGTCAGGGATGCTTTAAGGTGGATTCCTGCATTGAGCAGGGGGTTGGACTCGATGGACTTATAGGTCCCTTATAGGCCCCTTCCAACTCTACTATTCTATGATTCTATGAACCCGAAGTGTGTGCTTGAGCTCCTTGAAAGAAAGCTGGGATGCAAATGAATGAAGTAGATTCCAGTTGTCATTGATACTGATAGGATTGCTCTGTGATAAATAAATACTACGCTCTGTGCTTATCTATTCAAGCAGGGGACATCTCACACCCATCTGAGGTTGACATTTGCAGATGTGACTTCTCTATACACCCACCACCACCACATGAAAATAATAGTCACAGGGTGAAACCCATATGGGCCAAACTAGACATGCTGTTAAATGTGTGTAAGCATTTGAAATGTACACTCTTTCTATTACAAAAAAAAGCTGCAGGGTCAAGGAGCAGGATTGGGACTACAGGAAGGGAGCAGCTGATACTAGATCATAGGTTTTAATTTAGAAATGTCAGATAACACACACAGTGGCTGAATTCGGACAACACGATAGTCAATGGTGGGGTAATAATCAGCTTTACAATTGTTCATCTAAGGGGTACTCCCCACACAACATGGTAATAAATAATCAACTGTGGTGTGGATTAGGATCAACGCTGAGTTGACTATGGCAGCATTCGGACGACACGATAGTCAATACAACTGACGATTGTTTCCCCCCACCCAGTTGCTTATTGTGTTGTCCGAATTCAGCCACACACACACACACACACACACATATATAATCATCAACTGTATACAACACACACAGTCTGTTTTGCATCATTCCTCATGGGTTCTATATATATAGTTTAGAATCATTGTCCCTGGGTGTGCACATGTTTTTAATAATGTATTTGTTTTTATCTGTTTTAATGGTTTATCTATTTTATGATTTTTATATTTATATTTATTGTTGTTCCCTGCCTTGATCTGGATGGAGAGGCGGGTTAGAAATAAAATAAAATAAATAAATAAATAAATAAATAGTCGGTTACAGCCACAGCAGCTTATAGCTAAACTAAAGGTGATTTCTACTCAGCCCATGAAATTCAACTTCCACTTCCTTGGCCCACCTCTCCTCTCTACGTCCCCTTGCTTTCTCCATCCCTCCTTCCCTTGCTTATCAACCTTTTGACTACTTTGGTCCTACTCTGCTTCCTGGCCCCCCTATCACTTGTCCCTAATATCCAGCCATGCCCCACTTCACACCAATAGGGGCATGTGGATTACCACCCAGCCCACCTGGGGCTGAGTATGTGTGATGTGTGACTTCTACATTGCCTTCACAGCGTTTGGTGACTTGGAATGTTGTTTTTAACCAACATCTCTTTGCTATAGTGTCTCCTTCTCCCATCCCTAGATAGAGACACCAGCTGAGATGCAATCCAGGCAGGATTCTAGAAAAACAAGTGCTGAGGGTGTTTGGAAACCCCACTCTTTGATCTAGAATCCTGTGAGGACTCAGTGATGAGTGAAGTGCACTCTGTGCCCAAGTAGTTTAGTCCGTACAGATGTTCCAGGGTGGAGTTCAGCCTCTGAAAACAGATCTGAGCCCTGACGCAAGGTAACACCAACTGTTGGCAAAAGATCCAGGACTGGGCCAAACATGAGCGTTCTGGACTGTTCCAGTAGAGTGGCTAACTTCGCCCCATCCCCAGCCAGGTGTCTTTTGCCTTTAACACATGCGCAATAAGCAGAATTTTAGTAGGTGGGGTTTCTTTGTTTGCCATCACAGCATTTTCATGTCTGGAAAAGCTTCAGCTGTTGAATGTGCACCTGCTTGCTGTGCAGATGTTAAAAGCAAGGAGCCCGGCCAGATAAAAAGTTGGCAGCCCTTGATTCTAGTGATGCAGGAGTGGATATTTGTGCAGTGGGTGGTGGGAGATGCCATTAAAATCCTGCTGCTCGCTTTGGTTTTCTTTTTAAGTATGCATCTCTCTCCGAACTCTAATGTACATCTAGGAAATAAAAACAACATCTGTAATTTGTAATGGGCATCTTTTGAAGGATAGCTATGGTGTATCAGCCTTTTTCTTCTGCCTGCTAATGCAGGGTTATTTCCTGCAGTTTTTTTTCTTTCTGAGGGTTCTCTTGGGACATGCCAAGAGTCCCTTGCTTTTCTGGTGAAAGGTTGGTGCCAAATACTTCCTTAGTCCATTCCTCTACTAATGCAAAATAGTCTTGGCTTCAGGCTATGTTGTAAATCATAGTTTTTCAGACCATTAATCTCTAGAACACCCTAGCATATTTATTAAAGTAATTGTATGGATTTAAATGATTCTCGTAGTAGACTTCCCAGAAGGGTATGGCAGCACCTTAGCTTCTCTGCATTTTTTGAGTTTAAATGTTAGATGATGTGATAATGCTCATTGAGAAAGAGAGAGAGGGAGGGAGAGATGTGTCATCTCTTGCAGTTATTGATGGCATTGGAATCAACCTCCTTTACAACTGCTTCTACAATACATTTGCCACAACAGATGTTTGTCTCTAGCAGACAAAGGCATTACATGAGTTTGATTAGGGCTGTTCAGCAGCCAAAACTGGAATGGTTGGTCTAGGAGACTTCTTGAATTTATCTGATTCATTTTCTTAGACCCCCTCTACAAGAATTCGGTTTGACGCCTGGTTCTCTGATTATGCGCATCTTCTTGGAAGCGCTTTATGGTAAATGACTGTATGCGGGAGGTAATTGATCGCACAACTTACTGGTTGTTTGAAATGCGCTTTAGAAGTAGGTAATGCGGAGAATCGCTTGTTCACATAGTCAAAATGCGCTTTAACGGCTGCAGCAAAATAAAACTCGCTATTTAACGCGCATTCGATAATGCGCATAATTGGATAGATAACGCGCCTCAACTCCAGATTTGTGCTCCGCTCATGTAGAGGTAAAAAAATTAATGAGACTTGAAAGAGCTTTAAACCTCTCTTGTAGAGGCAGCCTTGGACTAACACAGTGACACTTTCCTCTGTGCTGGAGCCTAGACTAATCCAATCAGCACCCAGGACAGACTGAACCACATTAAGCCAGCCCATAGTGGTAAATAAATTGCTGGGTTTGGCCAATACAACAGCTCACAGAATTGAATGAGGGAGTCCTGATAGTGGTGCATGACAATGACTGGTGCACTATTGTCAGGACTGGACCCCAGGCACACCGATGGCTTTTGGATACTGCCCGATGCGGTGCAGCAGTTAGGTGTCCTGTGACACTTTAGATGAGGAAAGTGACCTCTTGCCCCTCTGGTTCCACTAAGTTAAAACATGTGGAGAGACCTGGGCCATTAATCGAGGCATTTCAGAAACACCTACTACCACTATCTCCATGGCAAAGGCATGTGTAGATTCCCAGTTGCACTGAGTAATTTACACTGTAGAAAGCTGGGGTTTGCATGTGTTTTTCCCGATTTATTGTTAGTGGTAGTAGCGATGGGGGAGATATTCTTATGCTCAGAGCCAGCCACAGTTCTTTGTCATTATTTCATATCAGTCAGAACTCTAGCCTGCCTGGTGTTGAAAATAGATCCTCGGTGAACCTGGGCACAAAGTAGGTCCGGAATATTGTGGATTGGAGGAGGGCTCAAATGCTGTTTTGCTCCAGGTAAGGGATGGCCACCTGGCAGCCATAGGTTGCCTCTTGCCCTGGGTTTCCTTGGCCCTACCAGACCCACCACTCGCTGCACCAGATTGGGAGAGTGACGTGAGCAGCTGCTTCTTGCCAACAATGCACTCTGTTCAGTTCCCAATTGGAGGGGCACCTGCAAGGTACAAAGAAGTGCAGGGCCTCCCATTTGCAACCCTGAGTGGGGAATGAGTGGCAGGGTGTGGGGGCAGTTCTCCCTTTGGGAATGTGGTGGAAGGTCAAAGCAGATGTGATGTGGGAGATCTGTGATCTGAGATGATGACATCTTTTCCACTTTAACGCTGCTGTGGAGGAACTCGAGTTTTGTTCAGAGCAGTGGTACTAATACAGTGGAGAGAAAAGGTTTGCGAACCCCTTAGGATTGTCCCATATTTCTATCCCAAAATGGCATTAGATCTTAATCTAACTCCTAAATCCCAGATAAAGAGCAGCAGATAACCTGATTTTAAAAAATGGCACACAAACATGATGCTTTTTCAACATTTATTTATCCACAACTGATTCAGCATGCAATATCCATGTGTGAAAAAGTATGGGAACCTTTAGATTCAGTACCTGGTGGCACTTCCTTGAGCAGCAATGACGTCAGGTAAGCATTTCCTGTAACTGTTGGTCAGTCTCTCATATCAATTTTGAGGAATTTTGGCTCGTTCCTTCTTACAGAACTGCTTCAGCTCAGTGACGTTTGAGGGCTTCCTTGCATGAACAACTCACTTCAGGTCCTGCCACAACATTTGAACGGGGTTTAGTCCAGACTTTGACCAGGCCATTCTAAAACATGGGCTTGAACGTTTAGGGTCATTGTTTTGTTGCATGACTCACTTTTGGTTCAGCTTCAGTTCATGGATGGCTGGCCTGACATTCTCCTCTAGAATCTGATACACGGCAGAATTTATGGTTGTGTCAATGATGGCAGACCGCCCAGGCCCTGAGGCAGTAAAGCAGGCCCAAACCATCACATTCCCACCACCACACTTGACAGTTGGGATGAGGTTCTTCTGTTTGAACTCTGTGATTGTTTTTCGCCAAACATAACATTTCTCATTGAGGCCAAAAAGTTGTATCTTTGATTTGTTTGGCCAGAGAACGTTGTTCCAGAAGTCTTGGGGATCAACCGTGTGGTTTTTAGTGAACTTCAGGCAGGCAGCCATGTTCTTTTCAGAGAGCAGTGTTTTCCTCCTGGCAACCATTCTTGTTCTGTCTTTTTCTCATTATTGAGTCTTGAACATTCACATTAGCCTGCAGATCCTTGGATATCACTCTGAGGTTCTTTTGTTTTACTTCCTGGATGACGTGCTGGTTTGTTCTTGGAGAAATATTGGTAGGATGACCACACTTGGGTAGAGTGGTTGTGGATCATCTGTCTGACAGTGGATTGGTGGAGCCCCAAATCCTTAGAAATGATTTTGTGACCCCTTTTAGACTGATGAGCAGATGTCTTTTGATCATGGCATGATGCGGGCCCAATCTACATGGAAACGGTTTCAGAAGCGTTTTCTAGTTAAATCCGGATTTTCATTAAACCACTTTGGTCCATCAGCGGCACACGGAGCATGAAAAGTGGAGTATACACTACCTAAAAATCCCTCTATAAGTGTGTAGCCACCATCTCTTCCTGTCAGCCTCTTTTCTCCACAGAAATGACAGTCAATTATGACGAAGCGCTAATGTGAACTTACAGGACTGTGAAGTTGCAGTACTGCCAAATTACAAAGCCATGATCCTAAAAGTGTATGGGGCATAGTTATCTTTTTCCACAGTTTCTTGCAAGTATTCATGTTTAGGCTTTGTTTTTCTACATGCTTTGTGGGGTGAGGCGGTTACCACCAAAAGTGTCCAGTGACTTTCCAATCACTTTAGTAAAATAACTCTCCCAGGATGAGCCAAATTACCCCCACCCCACAGTGTTTGCGCATGCACAGAACTCTATGAGATTGGGGTTACGTGCAAACTCATTACTCTAAAATGGATCCCGAGTTAGTTGCTGAGTGACTCTGTTGCCACCATTGTAAGTAGCACTGAAGTAGCTGCAAAGGTGCGGCAGGAGAACCCCGTAAGTCCCTAAATTGGAAGTACACAACTGCCAAGTAGCAGCCAGGTAAAGATGGTAAATGAGAAACGTTCTGGCCTGCCCCTGAAACAACTGCACAATTCCACAACTGCACAATTCCACAACTATGACATTTATTTATTATTTATTTATTTTACTCCATTTATATACCGCCCCATAGCCGAAGCTCTCTGGGCGGTTTACAGAAATTAAAAACATTGAACATTAAAAACACCGATATACAAAATTTAAAACCATAAAGCATAAAAACAAGCTATAATTACAATATCCTTTAAAACAACAATTCTGGGACATTGTGCAACAATAAAGAGTAGAACCACACTGCTGCAAAATAATGCTAAATGAAGAAGGAAAGGAAGCCTATGTCTAAAGCACGCTACAGGGAAGGGGGGGAAGGGGGAAGGGGGAAAGGGACAGCCCACCCACAATGATGATGCGACAGAAAACACCCCTTGACCAGGTCACAACCAGGTAGGGTGACCAGATAAAATCCAGGTCAGGGCTCATGTAACTTTAACAGTTGTAGAGAAAAGGGAATTTCAGCCAGTGTCATTGGTATGCAATTAGTTCCTGGTGAAATTCCCTCTTCATCACAACAGTTAAAGGTGCAGGCACTATACTAGAGTGACCATATACAAAAGAAGGCAGGGCCCCTGCAACTTTAACAGTTGTGATGAAGAGGGGATTTCACCAGGAACTAATTGCATACAAATGACACTGGCTGAAATTCCCTTTTCTCTACAACTGTTAAAGTTACATGAGCCCTGACCTGGATTTTATCTGGTCACCCTACAACCAGGTCACAGACGCATGCCTAGGCACACCCATTCCATAGGATTTAATTCAGGGGGTTGGGGCACACTGCAGCAGAACCACGTGGTTGGCCCCACTTAAGACACACTAAAAGGACTTTGCGAAAATGTGTCCTTTTGAAAGGGAAGCTGTGCGCTGCTTGCAGAATGGTGACCAGGTCAGGTGTCATGAATGAGCCTGATGTGCTGTCACTCCCCACTAAACCGCCCATGTAGATTGGCCCATTTCCCCACACAACCATACGGTGAAGACCAAACTCCCCAAGTTTCTGACCCTTTTCTAGAGTGGGGCCTTCCGAACTCAACCCTGAAGATCTACCTAATTACTTAAAACACTGGATTCTAATTATTCACTTTAATTCAACTGATGCAGTCAGGGGTCACCTACTTTTGCACATAATCTTGACTCATTGTTTGCCTAATTCATACATCATTTGATTTCACAAGACACGGAATTGGTTAATATAAACCCTAGTGGATAGACTAGGGTTTTGATTCATGAAGGCTATTATGGTAAAATTATGGAATTTCCTTAATTATCATTATAGGTCACAAACGTGACTGAATAGGGAGTGCTTAACCCTTTCCCGTTGCCCCCCCCAATGCTGTTTTCCCAGCCTAAATCACAGCCCCAAGCTAGGGGGAAAGCACAGTTACCTATATGTGCCTGCCTCTCCCCCTCCCCCCCAACAAGGCTAGTCACAGCTTTGGAGGAGCGAATTAAGATTGGAGAAACCATGTGTTGTGAGAGAGTGTTAAACATCACCTTCCCCAGAGCTACTGTTCTGCTAAAATGCAGAACTCCTCTGTCACTGCTTTAAAGGGGGGGGGGGGCAGAGAACAGCCTTTATTCTCTTTCGCCTTCCTTATCTCTTTTGTATTGAATACAGGAGCACCTGAGTGAAATTATTCTGTGCGATAGAAAGAGGCTAGAGACAATTGCCTTGCCTGCTATAACCTATGCTGCTTGCATGTATGATTTAAGTCTAAACTAAGGGGAAGACTCTGGAAAGGTCAGCACGGTGGCTGTGTACATCTCTTCTCAGCCTCTCATATGAACACTTTAAAACACCTCAATGCAATTGCCAGTCTCTCTTCCTTCTACTTTCCAAAGCCATTTTGAGAACATACATGCATTGCACTAGGGATGTGTCATGTACATGGCTTAAAGCCCAGCCTTCCTCTTTCGGGATTTATAAATTATCCTTCCCATGATGGGAGAAATGCTGGAAAAACAGGCAACCAGCCATTTCGCAAGGCATCGCTCACAAGGGCTTTATTGTTATTGCTTTTCACCATAGATCAGCCCTCCTCAGACGGGTACCCTCCAGATACGTTGGACTTTGAGCTTTATCACACCTACTATTTTCCCCCCGGGTTGTTTCTGCGGGTTCCTCCTCTGTTTCGTATGCGAGTCTAGCATTTTGAATCACTCGTGGTCAGTATTGCTGCGATACCTCAGCTTGGCCTGTTGAACTTTGCCTGTTTCGGACTTCGCCCGTTCAGGGATAAATCGAAACAGAAACTAAAAACTGCGACCTCAGGTCGGGAGAACAGCAGGACCGGGACAACGTCATGCGAATCCAGCACTGAAGAAGTGGAGCAAAGTCGAGCTGGGTATGCTTAAAACCGCCCGTGTGATAACAACCTTCAACTCCCATCCTACCCAGTGGCATTGCTGGCTGGGGGTGATAGAAGTTGTAGTCCATCACATGTAGAGGTCACCAGGTTGGGGAAAGTTGCCATAGGAAATGTGTAATCCAGCACATATTTAGGAAGGTCACTGCACACTGGAGCAAATTTTCAAAAATCATAGTATTTATTACATAATTTCCTTCCAACTTGTTTCATAGGCTTTTATAACATTATTTTGTGTTTCAAATATCAATTGAATGTAACTGAATTGATCGATACCTGGGTGTGGCATTTTAAATGATTGAGGGTGCCTCTACAAGAGCGATTTAAAGCTCTTTCAAGCCGCATTAAAAATTTTACCTCTACAAGAGCGGAGCGCAAATTGGGAGTTGAGGCGCTTTTTCTGTCCGATTATGTGCATTATCGCATGTGCGTTAAATAGCGAGTTTTAATTCACCGCGGCAGTTAAAGCACCTTATGACCATGTAAACAAGCGATTATCCGCATTTCATCCACTTTAAAGCGCGTTTCATATTGCCGGTAATGCGCTTCACCGCATGTCGTTTATAGGAATTAGGCGTAAAAGCGATTGTGAGAAGATGCGCATAATCGGGCAACCGGGCGCCAAGCCGAATTCTTGTAGAGGGGGCCATAGGCTTGATCTGAAATGTTTGCTGTGGACCTGATTTTTTTAAGAGCTAGCATAGCTATTTTCCAAAATCAAATTTTGAAGGAATTTTCATTTTTAGTTACTTAAGACAGAGGTAGTCTTGCAAATTGCTTGGAAAGATCTGAATGTTGATATTAAAACCTATGTCTTGATGGGAGAATTCCTCAGAGAATCCGGATCTGCTTTTGTATTGCATAGCTATGGAAACTGCCTGACTGAGAGGTCTTTTCTCACCACATTCATTAAGATGAAATATTTGGGATGCAACCCCATAAATGTATTGTATTGTACACCACCCAGAGCAACTTGGTTATTAGGTGGTTTAAAAGTACAGTAAATAAGTAAGTAAATCAATCAATAAAAAGCCTGATTCACTGCTGTGAAACCAAAAAGAAGAATTTCCTACTGCTGGAGGATTTACTACAGCTTGGAGCTGTAGTGATTCCCAGCAGACTCCAGCTTAAGAAAACACTGGATGCACAAAATGCTTCTGTATAGCCCAGTGTGTTGTTGGATAGTATGACACCCACATCACACTGTGAATCACTGTGTACTTATGTGGAGAGCTGCACTGGGCTGTTGGTAGCCGTGTAGCTCCTTCCAGCGGTATTACAAATTGGTCTGTCAGTCACCCTGAAGCCTGCGGGATTAAACTGACTTTATATGCAAGTGCTCTGGCTGCAACGGCTTCTGGATCATGCTGAGAGAATGAAGCGCACTTTCATTTAAAAAGGAAACCACCCGGTCAGACAGCAGTGGAAATGTGTGCATCGCAGTGTAATTGTATCCTGACCTCGCGGGACCCTTCCCTGTCTACATTCTCCAGCGATCAGATTTCACATTGTATTCAATTCATAGCATCTTGGCTCGGGTTTGCCAGCAAGTGCGCTGCCTGATGCCAGCCAGACCACTGTAATATGCAGCAGCAACTGGAAATGGAGGTGATGGGCTACCAAATTTATTTCTCATCAAACAGCCACTGCTTGTGCATTTAAGGGAGAAGCCATTGCCATCACTCTTCAGAAGGAACCTCACGTGTCACAACAACTGTAGTTGGCAATTTAAAATCACAAGATTTGCTCATTTAGAATGGAACCAACCTGACCTCCTCCCTTTATCCCACAAGTGTGGGTGCCTGAATCCCCAAACAATTCCCCACTAAGTAGGCTTAAGGCTTCACTATTGGACGGGGAAAGGAAATGGGAATGTGGAGGATAAAGCCTTTGATCAAACACAAGTGCCAGCACTATTAGCAAGGGGAATACAGAAAATTACTAGCAGAGTAAATAGCTTTTTGTATACATGTTCATTCAAATGTTCCCCAGTGTATATTTCTTCCTTTAAGGCCTGGAGAGTATATTTTCTTTAGAAAACATTGATTATCTGATACTCTTATATAATTCCCTGCCACTTCCCACAACAAACTGCAGAGAAGAAAACTAAAATCAAGTCACACTGCCACGGTCAATGTGAATTGCCCCAATTCACAGATATGCACTTTTGAAATATTCTTTACTTACACCAGGCTGTTTGCCTGGGATGGCCCCTGGCTGGTCCATGTGCTGATGGTGTGTATTAGGTACTTTCGGGATCACCCTCCCTCCCTTCCTGTGCGCCAATGGTGTGTATTAGGTACTTCCGGGATCTCCCTCCCTCTACACCCCTATGGTGTAGAAAGGGCCAAAGAGAAGGGTTCGCAGTGTCAGCTCTTGAAAGGAAGAGGAGCAGAGGTGAGGGTCTCCTTAAGTGCAACAGCAGGCATGGGGCCTTGCTTTCTTCTCATAGGCCATGTCTACACCCTGCTTTTCCCCAGGGTCATCCCTGTGCATCCAAATGACACACAGGGGATCCCAGGGGCAGGCAGGGCGACCTCTCCATTCCCCCAGCATGACTGGTTCCCTGGTTATCCTGATTTTCCCCGCGGTCCCAGGACCATCCTGAGGACCGCAGGAGGTGTGGCCGCCGCTCCCACCTTCTCGTGAGTACCGCGGCCTTCAAAGAGGGCATGGAGCTGTATGGGGAGGCTCCGTGTCCATAGGGGGTGGGAGGAAACAATTTTGCCATCCTTGAAATGGCGGGGGTGGGGTGGGGCGGGGGTGGGGGGGCAACTGCACGACCTGGCCCTTTTCAGCAAAAAAACAATTTTGCGCCCACGTCGTCCCTCTTCCCTTCCAGGACGTTGTGCGGCTGTATAGACGCTGGGGGAGGATCATGGAAGCAGGTAAGTCTCCAATCCTCCCCTCTCCCTCCCTCTACACAGAGCCGTGCAGAGAGGGAGCAGTGGGGCCAGTTGGCCCCGGGCCCACGATTTTGAGGGGGCACCCCGACGAGGTGGTTCCCCCTAGCTTATGATACTGCTTCCGTAGCGTAAGCCGCCCATCGAGAAGCGAGGAGCCCGCCTTGCGGAAACAGCGCAGAAGCCATCCGTCGTGAACACCACGCTCAGACTACAAACTCCAGAGGGCCATATGCCGCATGTGGGGCGGGGATATATGTGCCTAAGTTGCGATGGTTGTCCTTCCTCTTTCCTCTTTCTGAATGTGAAGAAGTGATGCCTTACATCTTGAATGAAAGTGCTTCCCATTACCTTTTTTATAAATCGTTCTAGTTCATATATGTCTTATGAACTGATTAAAAAATACTTAATGAGCAGTTTGAAATGTGGGGGGGGGAGCACACACTTCCCATCTGGCCTGGGCATATGACCAGCTCTGCACGGCCCTGCTTCTACAGCTTTAGGTGTAGATGAGCCCACAGTGAATAATCCCCAGCAGCTCAACATGAGTGAATTTCACCTTGTGTCTTGGCCATGCAGCCCAGGTGATCTATGTGCAGAAATCACTTTCTATGCACAAATTAGCCCTTGCTCAATTGGAGCAACTCATCATTCTCCAGTAAAGTCATAAGTTTAAGAATATAAGTTCAAGGAATATGAGATGTATGGTGTGCCCAGTGGTATAGCTAGGTAGCTTTAGAACCTGGACTTAATGGCCTTATGCCTTCAGACAGCCATGTTGTGAAGCACACAATATTTCTCTTCTCCCCACTCCCCAAATCTCCTAGCTATTGCATGTTTTACAGCTGCTTCTACATTCCTGATACGTTAGAGTAAAAAACAAGGGGGGGAACTGTTTGCCACCTCTGATAAATAAATACTTTAAAACTCACTTAAATTAAAGCACCGTCATGAAATAAAATGGAGTTTCTGCTGCTATAATACTAAATACTAACCACATTTGAGGAAAAAGCCATTTTTTTGGTAGAAAATGCACGTATTGTGTTGCACTGTAAGTTTTGAAACTGGACAATAGCTTTTACTATATCATTCTTTCCCAAGATAGAGGCTAGATGGGATTAATGTATGTGACATCTCCTCCCACGTTTTGCATGTTAACAGCCCCATAGCCTCCTTTCAACAGGAGTAATTTGCCCAAACTCTGCACTTACATTTGATTTAGTATCTTCTCTGCCATTTTTAGGGGGCTTTCAACTAGTACCTCACTTTTTTTCCTGTGTTCCCACCACTTCATTGATTCCTGCCTTTACTTCTCCTTTGACTCAACCTCTGTTTTTAAACCATGTTTGTCTGCAAAATCACCCTGAGATATAGGATGCTGCAGTTCCTGTTCTTGAAGTGGGGAAATGAGGCTGGAGGCACCCTGTCCAGTCAACCAACAAGTCCACAGCTTCACAGGGAACCCAGATCAGCGGCCCAGCTTCCTAACCACAGGGCCTCTGTGTAATTTCCCTTTTGTTTACTCCTTCCTCTGGGTACATGCTTTAAACATTCATTCCCAGAGTGCAAGCCTTTGGCATTCGGCAGATCCCGACATTGCAGAGAGTATTCGTTTCTATCAAATTCTTCCTTAGCATGCAAGACTTCTCTAGGCTCCCCTCCTCACATAGGCAACCCTGAGAAACTGGGTGTTCACTCAGCTTCCTAACCCAGGTCTTGCCTTCTGTGGAGGTCAGCTGGAGTGTCCCTATCAGCCTGAACGTCAGGGCATTTCCAGCTCATGTCTGGTGCAACACAGACCTGGTGGAGATGTATTGATTTAGCTGGCATTGCAGTAAGCATCTTGGGGATTGTGTGGAAACATCACATACACACACACCTGGGCTCATTATCTTCCACTGATCCAGGCCAAGAAAGGTCATGTGAAAGAAACCTTGGAAATAATCTAGCCAAAGTTAAGCTCTTTTCATTCCCATTGATTATAAGAGTGCTTTTTTGCCTCTTCCATTAAAACTGAAAAGTCACTCGCGTTCCTTCTGCTGATCTCATCCTCTCGGATCCGGTGGGGGTCACAAGGGTGAACATCCCCATTTGTTTCTTGATTTGTAACTGGCCCGCCGTGCTCCCCTGGTAGGCACCCCCTCCCTCTCCTCCCCCGTACTCAACAAGACAGCAACGTTGGACTCTGCTCCCATGAGGCACCCTGGCAGCTTTTCCATTCTTGAGACAAGATGTTTCCATCTGGGTCTGTTGTAGGGTGACCAGATAAAATCCAGGTCAGGGCTCATGTCACTTTAACAGTTGTAGAGAAAAGGGAATTTCAGCCAGTGTCATTTGTATGCAATTAGTTCCTGGTGATATTCCCTCTTCATCACAACTGTTAAAGGTGCAGGCACTATACTAGAATGACCATATACAAAAGAAGGCAGGGCCCCTGCAACTTTAACTGTTATGATGAAGAGGGAATTCCACCAGGAACTAATTGCATACAAATGACACTGGCTGAAATTCCCTTTTCTCTACAACTGTTAAAGTAACATGAGCCCTGACCTGGATTTTATCTGGTCACCCTAGTCTGTTGGTCCCAAAGTGGGCTAAGAAATCTGCGCTCACTTTTAAAATAATTATTTCCTGCAAATGTTATACTGCTTGTTGCTTTTGTTTTATTGGTCAAAAAGCAAGGACAACAACCCGATTCCTAGCTCTCGCTCTGTTCTGGTTCCAGCTGTCATTAAGCTGGACAGAATTGCTTTTCATAAGGGACTCTTTGCATCCTATAATGTCTCCTGAGGCCAGCTTTACCATGAAGTAATTTAAAACATTTGCTCTAAACTGCGGATTTCCAGATTTGGGGAAGGGAGTATCTTCCTGCTTCCATTCTCTTATTTCATTCATCTATCTATCTATCTATCATCTATCTATCTATCTATCTATCTATCTATCTATCTATCTATCTATCTTAAAAATTAACTCCAGTCTAAAGCTAGGGTGTCTGAAGCCAGAACTGGTTACTTCCCTTTGGGGGAATGAACATTGTTGTGGCCATGTGTCCTACTTTACAGAGGGCAGTCCTCTATTTCAAGGCACCCACTATTTCAAGGGTTCTCAAATTTTCTACTCCCAGGACCCACTTAAGTGGGCTAAAAATAACTGAGACCCACCAGTCACTAAATGGCACTGGGTTCAGGTGGAGCCAGAACACAGAACAGCGATTACTGAAAGCAACACTAAAGCCAATTAAGAAAAACTGGGGCATATTAAATATATTCTTGAATTTTTTAAAATTAAGATTAAATTATAATTTAAACGAAACGAATTTCTTTCAACATCCTCCCATACTAGCCTTTCCACCCGGTCATTAAACAATGATGTAACTTATGAAGAATTAGTGCCTGAATTCGCTAGTTTTCCTGTCCCCTATCTGTCTCTTCTTCCTTCTGTATCGTAAGCATGAAGGCAGAGACTGTTCTGTTTTGTCATCTTTATACAGCATGTGGACAAATATAGGCACCTAATAAATGGCAATCAAGTTAACTCATGCTGAGACAGCTCATTGGTCCATCCATCCCAGCCTTCCCCAACATTGTGCTCGCCAGATGTTTTGGACTACAACTCCCATCATTCCCAGCCAGTGAAAAGTTGTAGTGATACAATGTTATGTGTGTGCACCCCACTTCCAAGCGGTGAGAAATTCCAGGGCTTCCAGGGTTGTTACTGCACAAGGGCGTCACCGGTGTTTCTGTGATATAAGGTTTATTTACTTGCACATACAGGCTGAGCATAAGATGAGAATTCACAGCATTAACACTCCAACAGATTCCTGCTCTCCATCAGATGTCCAGGGGAATCTATAGTGCCATAACAACGTAGACTGTGTTGTTTTTGCTGCAACAGACTAACACGGCTAACCCCTCTGGCAATTGTTATTAGCATAGGATTTCCTGCAGAGAGCAAAACCAGCTCTCTGCCTTCTTTTCAAACCCAATTCCAGCACAGACGGTCCAAACTCTAGGCTTAGTTTGCTACTGTCCTTCTCACAGACCTCTGAATTAGCACATTCCTTAGGGAAGGTGGGGGAGGTAAGTCTCCTTCCAGTCATCCCTGAGAAGTCCTTTGCCTAAAATTAAGAACTTCTTCTCACATAATGGTGGAACATAGTGGGCAAACAATGTGCAGAATGTCATCTTTGATGTTCGACCACATATGTATTTCCCTGTATGTACACCCAGTACATGAAAAATATGCAATAAACAGCTGCAGGTATGTTCTGGGAAGCCACAAGCAGTCCTTGGCTCTCAGAGTGTAGACTCCGTCCCTGCACAGCTTGTAGCCCACCAAGCTGAACACCCGGCTCACCTGTCATGTGATGTCGCCTGCCAGGTTCTTGACAATCCACCTCCCTTCTCATGATAGGCAGGCCACTAAAAATGGAAGTTTAGCCCATGAGCCATGTTTGGCTTGGTGGGTGCAAGCCAGGTTTATACACAGTACCAAACACCCATGTGCGGTTGTCAGATGTGACATGAATGCCTTCTGTGTAGGAATTTCATTGCTTGTGAAATGGTGATGTGCACATTATTTTTCCCCTTGGAAGTGCTTTAAGTATGGGGAACGTGTCCCATTTGAAATGGCCCTAGATGCAAGGGCTCTGTGACTACTCCGAAGTCCCTTCATAAGTGGCAGTCTCTCACCCTGGCACCCTCCAGCCACAACTGAGCACAGGAGCTGACCCGCAAAGCAATATCAAAAGCAGCTGTGGCGCCAACATTGGGAGTCAGGTTTTGTGTTGGCACAGGGGGCAAGTTGTAATGTGACCAGAGCCGACCATGCAGCGGCTCAAAGTGGTCTGTGAGGGCAGGAACTGTGTCTGAATAGCGCAGCAAGGTTTTTGAAGTGTTGGCCCTTCACAGAATAATTGAGCTGGAAGGGCCCTATAAGACCATCAAGCCCAACTCCCTTGTTGGGACTCTCCTTTAGACAGGAAAATATCTTGGGCTGGCACTAACTGGGATCATGAAGCCTCATTTTACAAACTGCTGAGCCCATTCTTTTCTCTGGCTGATCAGACTGTTCATTTTCCAGAGATATACTTAGCTGTAGTAGCGTAGTGTTCATTTTTGAAGTGCAGGTGCTCATCATGACAGTCCCCAAGGAGAGTCCCAAAATGCAAGTAGCTGTGTTGATGTGTATGTGTGTATGTATACACATACAGAGACATAGCAAAAAGCGGCAATATATAGCATAATAACCAATGTATCAAAATCAGCTGACAGTCATAGAATAGTGAGCTGGTAAAGGGCAGTGTAGTAGTTAGCATGTTGGGCTTTGGCTGGAGAGGCCTGAGATTGCATGAGAAAGGAAAAGAGAGGGACACAGCATGCTCCCAGGCACCATAAGACCACCAGCACAAGATTTTCCAGGTTCCTTTTCCCAGCCGCAGGGAGAAACTGATTATTTCAAAGTCAACAAACCAGTTCTAGCAGGTGTTTTGTGAAGCTAATGGATCTTAATTGCCCATCCAAGCCTAAGACACCCCAAAATACTTTGCAAAACAGTATACTGTTGCTGAGAAAATCCATCCCCACCCTGACCGGCCCGCTTGACGATTGCAGCTCAGCTCAGAGGGAAGAGGGGGTGGGATGGCGGATAATATCATTCCTGTTAATCAAAAAGTCCTGGCACTTTGACCCTGTGAGCCCTGGCTCTATTACAATACTGCTTAACTCGTTGTGTTCCAGCAGAAGAACCTCATAGACATTTCTGCATAGCAATTCATGTCTAGTTTTTCTCATGGCGGCAAGTACAGCCGTAGTTTTAATAATTGCTTGTAATTCCTGAATGTTATATCGCCACAGTGCTTGTGAGGCATTTGTTTATGGCAATGCTTGTCAGGCACATATTCATGTTTCACTTCATTGGCCTTACAAATTGTCGGCTGATTTGTTTGTTTTTTGTTTGTGTTTCAACTCGTGCGAAAGACGCCGAACAGCAGAATACATTTTTCTAGAATGACAGAAATGTTTTTGTGTGACTCCCATTATTATTATTATTTTGGCACTTAACCTCAATAACTTAGGACAAAACCCCAGCCATTTTGTCCTTTGAGTTCACTCTTGAAGATGTTGGAGGTTCAGCCATCTTTAACTCCTGTTGGCACAAGCATGTTCAATGCTGATAACTTCAGCATCAATTGATGTCTTGCATGTGTGAAAGCCATCACAGATTAGATGCCATTGATAGAGGCTTCGTATCATCTCGAATACAGCGCTTTTCCGTAGAAACAGCCCACACATTTAGGGTTACATGATGGCATAGTCCAACATGCTTAAAACCGACATATACCAATCATATAGAAAAAGAGGGGCATCTGTTTTTATAACAGTAAAAGGAGATTTGGTAAGGAATGCAGAACCCTTCCCTTGACTAATTTTTCTGAAGCTTTTCTCCCTGAGAGGAGAGGAGGTAGAGAAGATATGGAGGAGAGGGGATAATCCTCTCTCACCCATGCATCCCTTTGTGTTGTTTAAAATTGGGCCACCCTACTTCCGTTGGGGTTATTCTGCATTTAAATAGCCAGAACTGCTGTGTCAGCTCAGCTCAGCTCCTGGCTATCAAGTATTGAGTGAAGAAGTGTTATATATGCATGTGTGAACCAAGACTCTGCTACCTTTGAATGTGGGGCTTTGGGCAAGTGGTGGAGTGGAAGCTAAATCCTGACCACATGATGCATTAATCCCTAAAGAAACATACATTGAAAATATACTGGAACTATATCTCTCATGTAGTTATGCATATATTTATTTATTTAGAAAATGTACCGCCATCAAAAGCAACTTCGTAAGGAAATGCACATTGAAATACATGTTGTGATGAAACTTAGCACAGTTTTCATGATATTCTGGACCTCTTTTTCAGTCTGTTTCAAGGAATTGAAAGAAAGATCTCCCCCAAAGAAAAGGTTTGAGTCATGGAGATTATTTGCCTGAGTACCTGAATATGGCTACCCATTTGTGGAATTTCTACATCTTACTAGCTTATTCCGGCTTTTACATTAATACATAGCTAATAATGATGTGCAGCTTCCATAAATCACCTTGAATTCATTTGGACCAAGTTGAAAGAGGGTCATTTGGTCTTTGCATCTACTGAATGCATGTCAGATGATGGCATGCAGAGTGTGCTAAATACATCTCATGTTAATGGTGACTAATGATGGGCACTGTTGAAAGTTACAAAGATAATACCTATGATCATGGTACTAATGAATAATGGCCATTATGAAGACACCATGGACAATGTTTCAATGGCAATCAGAATTATCCAGTTTCCTTCCCCCCACCCCCCACCCCTCTCATTTTCCCTAAAAGCTGGTCGTTTGTTAGAAATGAAATAAAAGTTGCTATGGTGCCCATACCTTCCTTTGTACATGCGAGAATATTAATGGAAGTTTGTCCTGGGTACGAAAAGCCTTTGAAAAGTGGATTCCTCAAGCCTACATCTTTTATGAAAAGTGTTGGTTATTGCTGGTTTGTGAAGTAGGTTTTTGCAGAAACAAAAAAATTTTTTTTGCTGCTGTCATTACAGTGGATTTCCCAGCATTAGAGGATGATATTTCAATTCACGGGGAAGACTTTGGAGAAGACAGTGAAGATGGTGAGTATGAGATGTGATTCTCATAATAATTGCCTTAGAGGCAAGGGGTTCATATGTATCTCAATAACAGCTGCCCGAGGGGGCGAGGGCAGGTTTTGACTTCATAATGGATGTTGCTAACTAACGTTTGTACAACCCAAACGCATGTGCTGTAAATATTGGGATCTTTTTCTGGTACTGGTAGGAAGTATATAGTGATGCAGTTACATATGACAAACATGCTGAACTCCAACAATCAGAAAGAAAAGTAAAATGGAAGAAAGAATGTTTGCCGCAGGCGGAGAAACATTCCTACCACCATGGATAATGACAGATGCATTTTATCTAGAGCAGTTTAGACTATAGTAAGCTAAAACCTGGAGTACATTCTCCTCAAGGCGTTCATGCAGTAAGAAAACTAGCTGGCATTGTGCAACTTTAAAAACTGTTACTAAACATTCTTCTTCTTCTTCTGTTATTTCTGTAAGCGCAGAATTAACATCCTTCAGATAAAATAGATCAAGAGGAACAGAAATTTAAAGTCTTAGCTGAAGCATAAATTAGGGACAAATTAGGCGTGGAGATTTGGCAACAGAACTAGTTTGCTTCACTGTCAGTTGGGGGGGAGGGGCCATCTTTCACACTAAATCAGAACCACAAAGAAATTCTTTTAAATAAGCAGAGGGAAAAAACATGGAATGGAAAAACTGGGATGATGTGGAGGTCTGGGTGATATTGCCCATACTGGACTCCTGCCTCCATGCAGAGGACAGATTAGAAAGGAAGGCTCCACCAGTGCGTGTGGCTTGTGGGTCCTGTGCAATGGTGCCCATTAAGATCCAGGGCATTTTCATGTGATTTAATTGGTGTCCATCGTAAGCAAATTGCACAAGTAGGCATGAATTGATGTGATGACGCTGATGTTGACTAAGAACCAGTGTGGTCCAGACATTAAGAGAGTTAAGTTGAGATGCATGAAATCAGAAGTCTCATCTCTTATGGTGTGGCCTCAGGCAAGACGCTATCTCTCAACCTCAGGTCCCATTCCATCTAACTGGAATAGCTCCATATAATTGAGAAAGTTGCCAGTTTGGGCGGGGGGGGGGGGGAAGATTCCTAGCCTTGTCATAGCTGTGTGACAAGCATAAATTCAGCAGGTGGTGAAGTTTTTCTTATCATTGTATTTGAATGCTGGAAAATGCATCACTTGCTGAATGCCTGCTTCTCCTGCAGAAGTTAAAAGCACGGGAGCCCTATCAGAAAAGAAAGTTGACAACTTCAGTTGTTAGGGAAAGCTCTTTAAAAATATATATTGCCTAGCCCTTCGCAAATCGGAAGTTTTATATAAGCAAAAAAAAAAAAAGTATTAGAATTTATTGTTGGCTTCATACATTTACCCACATTAAATATTATTGACAATTGAAGGACTGGTTCATACATAAGAAAGTCTCCCATGATCACCATGGAAATGCAGTGGCGGTGCCAGGGAGGCAAGCCCTCCCCCCCAAACAAGGAGCTTGCCACCCCAGTTGCTGGCAGAGCTGGCTTTACCAGAAGGGCTGACCCAGGCAAGGCAGCTTCGGCACGGCAAGGCACAGCAAGGGTTAACAATTAGCCTTGCCAATGCCGGGTACCTGCACTGCTGCCATTGCTGTCATTCTCCTCCTCCAGTTTCAGAGAAGGAGCCATGTGGACTGCGTGTGTGGCTGCCTCCTCAAAGGCAAACCTCAGCTGTTTTAGAGGAGAGAGAGGCGGCCTCTCCTCTTCAACCTCCTAGGGCCCTTTCCCCTCACTCAGCATCAGGGAGCCAGGCAAGTCCAGATGCCGGTTGATTTCTGCTGACAATCACCTATGCTTCCCAGCTACTGGTAATAGTATTTCTTACATTCCATCACAACTTGTTAGGGCTATTAGCACTTTCCACTTACAAGCTGCATACAGATTTTTTTAATGTTGTCACTAAATCCCTGTAAGACCCAGGCTGAAATTAGGAGTGGGGGAAGAATTTGTGAGAAGGGGACATTTAAAGCTTTCCAGCCGTTGCTGCTCTCACACACACCCTTGTGCCATACCCTGCTTTTTGCCCTCACTGGGGAAAATACAGAGTGGACTAGTTTCTCTCTTGCCCCTCTGTGTATTTGGTGGGTTGGTTGCGGGTAGCTGCTAGGAGAATAACTTTAAAAGCAACCTTGCCCAACCTGGTACTGTCTAGATCAGGGGTCCCCAACCCCTGGGCCACGGACCGGTACCGGTCTGTGGCCTGTTAGGAACCAGGCCACATTCTCACCAGTAGGGTGCCCAGATCGCCCATGGTTTCCAGGACCTGACCAGGAAAACTGGGGCGATCCGGGCAGACTGGGGGGCGGCGGGGCAAACCGGGGCTACGGTGGGTCACGTGGTGGCAGAGGAGGGTGGCGGAAAGCAGCGGCAGAGAGCGGCAGACCCAGTAGGTCCGGGCTGGTTTTTTTGGGGGGTGGGTGGCTTGGGGATGGGGTTTGTTTCGGGTGGGGGGACCACCCCGCCAGCCCGAAACAAATCCCACCACCAAGCCACCCCCCCAAAAAAACCAGCCCAAACCCCCAACCCCCCCCCCCCGGTCCGTCAAAAAATTGTCTTCCACAAACCGGTCCCTGGTGCCAAAAAGGTTGGGGACCACTAGTCTAGATGGTTTGGACCACAACTCCCAGCATTCCTCACTATTGACCATGCTGGCTCGGGTTGATGACGGTTTAAGTTCAAAACCTCTGGAGAGCACCAGATTGGGGAATGCTGTTTTAGAGGAAGAATAGCTGGCAGTATAAACACCCCTTACTAAGATTCCTTCCTCTCTTCCTAATTACAGCTTTCCACTTATTTTCATTTAAAACTTTGAAAAAGCAGAACTTTGGGGGAAAGTTTTACGCTTTTACATTTTATATTGTAATTTATAACACACTTTGTGGTTTTAATTGTTGTGAACCGACCAAAGAGCTTGTTGTAAGAGTTGGTTTGTTCCAGTTTTTTAGGATTTATCACACACTCCTATGCATGTTTACTCAGAAGTAAGTCTCAGTTTACTGCCAATAGGTATTAGGAGCCCTTCTGGGCAAGGAAAGGGTTAATGGGTGTTTTCCCTCCCCTCTTTGCTTTCAGTGTTGCAAGGCATTTGCTGGGTTCAACTGTTTGTAAATGTGGCCTAGAATCCATTTTGTTTTGCATATTGTTCAAACATGTGAACATATTGTGAACATGTGGTTTTAAAAAACCCTTTCTTTCCTTTTCGTGGTGTGAGTTAACACATATTCCAGGCTAAATCCCTTCTGTTTTCTGGGGCACACTTTTTTTTTTCTTAAACCTGTGATTATGTAACCCAAACTCACAGCCATTGTTTCTTATTTTCCTGCTGCCTCAGTTTGCCAATGTGTGAGATGGGTTTCGTGGTCTCCCATCTCCCTTTAATTTGAATCTTGGAGGAGTGGGCTTGGCTATGAATGCCTTTCTTTGTGTTATGACATACGCTGGATATTTTTTTTTGTTTTAAGACACTATAAAAAAAAAGCCTGATCTCTGTTGATTCTGGGAATTTAGTACGTTGCAATTATGTAACCCAAACACACAGTCTCTTGCAGTTATTGGCTGGTTTCGCACTACATATTAGGCAACAGAGGGGGAAATAGCGTACTGACCGTGTGTTAGGTAGGCAGTGCTCCCCACACGACATGTTGCTACTCCGTCCATTGAGCGGCTGAAAGTTCCGGTGTCCATCTTGGCTGCGTCTCCTCCCTCCCCCCTCCAGCTGTATCAAAGCATGCACCGCAAGTTCTGCCGGCTGTATCAGAGCAGCCAGGGTATTTCGGCTGCTCCAGCCAGCAGAACTCTATGCCCATACAGAATAGTACATGGAGAGAGGGGGGTTCTCTCCACACGACACTTTAAACAACAGGCTTTAGGCTAAACAACTTGCAAGTCTGTTGTTTCTCTCCGTTGCTCAATTGGGTGGGATAGTGTACCATCAATTGTGTGGTACGTTGTGTGTAACCCTCCACACAACACAATAAGCAACACAACTGACGGTTGCTTCTTCCCCCTCTGTTGCCTAATGTGTCGTGCGAAACCAGCCATTGACTTTTATTTGCCTGCTGCCTCAGTTTGCCTCTGTGTGAAATGGGCTTCTTCCTTTCCCACCTTCCTTTGTTTTCAATAAGTGGGCTCTGCCACAAACTGCTTTCTCTGTGTTATTCTGGAGAGGTTTCTGGGAGGGTGTGTGTGATCCCCTTGGTTCTGCCTCCAGTGAAACATTTTCTGTCACACTAATTAGGGTTAGGTAACTGAGGTTTGGGGTGGGGGCACTCATAACTGCTTCACACTTAAAACTCCAGTTGCCTAAACTTATTCTTGGCAGTTCTCCAAACTATATTCCAGTACCAGCAGCCAAAGCAGCAAGAACACCCTTGGAAGAATTAATCTGCTTAATCCATGGATCTCTTCCTTTTTTTCTCAGGACAGTAGGCCAGGAAAAATGAGAGGGGGAGAAAAGAATTAATTTGTGCCTTCTCCACATCTTCCTTTTTTTCTCCTCAGAGAGATAGGACAGGAATGGGGTGGGTGGGGAGAATTTACTTACAGTGGAAGCCTACGAATGTTTACTCATCAATTAATCCCACCATATTCAATGCCTCTTATTTCTTTTATTCCATATTACAAAGGCAATGGATTGCAATAAAAAAATCCACCCAGCTTCATCAGGAGCTTCAGCTTCAAAAACTTAACCTTATTATCTTTGGATGTTTTTAAAGCATTTGATTGTGTTGAATGGCCATATTTGTTCAAAGTTTTTCAAGCATATCAATTGGGACATCAATTTATTGCAGCAATTTCAAGCCTATACACTACATACAGGGCCATAGTTAGAACAAATCAGATGGAATCATTACCAATGCCGATTGAAAGAGGGACAAAACAGGGCTGTCCACTCTCTCCTCTGCTCTTCGCCCTCTGCCTGGAACCATTAGCTAATGTTTTACGTACTATCACTCTTATAACTGGCTACCGGGGAGGGGGAGAAGAACATTTACTGAATATGTTTACGAATGATATGACAGTGATACTGTCTGAACCGGAACAATCAGCATCAATATTGAAACGGGAATTTATATCTTTTGCACAAGTGGCAGGCCTACAAGTAAATTTTGAGAGATCAGTTATTATGTTTTTTAATATACCTCCCCACCAGCAACTAAATGTGTATAGGACCCTCCAGTTTCCAATGTGTTGTACTTCATTTAAATATTTAGGGATACAAGTACCAAGTAATATGGCTAAAATATTTAATTTAAATTATAAACCATTAATCAAGGAGATGAAATGAAATATGAGGTCATGGTCAAAACTAAAATGATTAATTTTAGGAAGAATAGCAGCAATTCAGATGAAAGTGATTCTAAGGTTCTTGTACCTATTCCAAGTCCTCCCCGTTCTCACCCAGCCTCAAATGTTAAGAAAGTGGCACAAGCAAATAAATGAATTTATTTTTCAGGGCAAGACACCTCGATTAGCAATGAAATATTATTATAAAAAATCTGCCAGTGGAGGTTGGGGACTCCCTTCTTTATCAATATATTATGAAGCATTTCAATTAAGACAATTGGGATTCATAATAATGAGAAATGAAAAATATTGGATTGGGTTGGAGCAGGAGATGTTGGGGAGGGGCCCCATGTGAGCTGTACTTCACAGAATAATAAAGATAGGAGATATCTGCCAAATTAAAACTCCATATACATTAACAACTTTTACTATTTGGAAACGGTGGCAGACCAAAGTAGCACCAGTGTGCTCTCCATTGACTCCATTACAAACTTATTCCAGACTATTAGATGAAGGGTTAAGAAGAAAAATAGCACAGTGGGCAGATTATGGCCTGTTTCGTTTAAGAGATTTTTATATACATAATACTCCTTATACGATAGATCAGCTGAAAATTAAGGTACAACAATGGAATTTAAATTGGATACAAGAAGTGCAATTAATGCACATATTGCGGAATTCAGTCACCAAATTACATGCTACTAGGCCACTAACGGCACCTGAACAAATTATTCTCCCAACTGGGTTTACAGGGAAGGGAATTGTATTTTATCTGTATAGTATCTCAGCTGAAGTACAAACAGGTTCTCTACAGGGACTGAAAATGGTATGGAAGACAGACTTTGACTTTAATATACCGAATAATAGAAACATTATTAAAAAATATTTTGGATCTTTAGACTACTACTTCATATGCATTGGGTGTCCTAGGTGTACAGGGCCCAGGTGTCTCAGTTTGCTCTTATTTTCCTTACACTAAGGCTGAATTTGGATGACACAATAGTCAACTGGGGGGGGGGGGACAATCATCAGTTGTATTGACTATCGTGTCGTCCGAATGCTGCCATAGTCAACTCAGCGCTGATCCTAATCCACACCTCAGTTGATTATTTATTACCATGTTGTGTGGGGAGTACCCCCTAGATGAACAACTGTAAAGTTGATTATTACCCCACCATTGACTATTGTGTTGTCCGAATTCAGCCTAAGAGTCAACCTTCCTCATTCTGCCTGCACTGGTTCAAAAGTAACTGTTTTCTAAAGAAAGAGTTCTGTCTGTCTAATCTGTATGTCAAGGAAATGTTTGTGTAGTGACTGTACCTTGTTTGAAAGCCTTTTCCTTACAGTAATTTGAATTTGGCTAATACATGCTATATTAAAAAACAAAACCACCAACATTTATCAATATATGACTTATTTCACAATATATGGTTAGGATGGCAGTTTTAGTGTGAGATATACCATTGTTTTTCTCTCAGAGATCTTAACATGTGGGAGAGCCCGCCCACCTAGAAAAATGCTTTGCCCCTTCTGTACCCCCTCCCCGATTTTTTTTTCTGGTGCTGCCACTGGAAATGTGTGTCATGCCCTCAAGCCAAACTCACAGGGAGATATCATTTGTGTGAGCTAGAATCTCCATTCAGGCATACAGAGGGTATTTGCATAGATCTTTCACTGCTTGCATTTAGGAGGGCAGTTTTTTAAAAAAATCAAATTTTTGAGCCCTCCAAGATTTTGGGGGCTGTGAGTTTTATTGTTTGTTATCATCTATTTTATGTTGGTGTTGTTTTCAGTGTCCACTGTTCTGATCTCCTTAGCGAGGAAGAGTGAGATATGAAGGATTTTAAATAAAATAGCCATATAGGTGGCCACTCCAGTTCCCAAGATAGCAGTCGGAGGAGCAGTTCTTTTTTACACCACAGCTCACACCAGCAGCTCCTCCCTGTAAGCCCGCCACTGGTCCCATCCCCTTCCAAAGCAACCGCATGAAGACTGCCTCACGTGTGAGCCAACTCTTAAGAAGCACACAAGTGGGAAATGGCTCCTTTTCTAATAGACTACTTCAATTATGTTTCAGACTACTTCGGCCTGGAGAAGAACAACACGGTCTTTTCAACCAACTCTCCGCTAACCCCAAAGGTGGACAAGGAGAAGAACTGGCTGTACACTCTGGACCCCATTCTGGTCACCATCATAACCATGAGTTCCCTTGGGGTCCTCATTGGAGCAATTTGTGCTGGGTTACTGCTGTATTGCACCTGCTCTTATACCGGCCTGTCCTCTCGGAGCTCCACCACCTTGGAGAATTACAACTTTGAGCTTTATGACGGCATCAAGCACAAGGTCAAAATGAACCACCAAAAGTGTTGCTCTGAGGCATGACTGATCGCACCAGGATCGCCTTTGACATTTCATTCCGGCAAGAGTGGCTGGTGAAGATTACTTTTTATATGGGAACTGAACGCCATAATCTTACACAAGCCAGTGCTGGAATAGTGAAGTGGGGAGGGATCACTGACAACCCTGTTATTTTAAAAAAAGGAGATGATGATGATGAAGGCAGACAGACTTTTAAGAAGAGCTGCAAGAACTATGGCTAGTTGTTTTCATGATATGAACTGGGTTGGGGGCAAGCAAAGGAGCTGCAATGCTGTTATTGTTACATCTTATGTGAACAAATCCAATCCACAGGAGTCAAAATGTTTAGTTTGCATTTAGGAAGTGAGGAGCAAAATGTTGATCATTACTTTCCACTTCCTTTCTCTGATGGGGCAGCTGAAAATTCTAGAGAGTTTTTCTCTCCCTCCCCACCCCCCAGTTGCTCCTCTTTTTTGGTAGCCATTGTATCTTTACAAATCAAACACACACACACACACACACACAGAGAAGCCCCGTCCACCTGATCACCATTCAGAAATGCTCCTTGATTTTACGGGGGTTCTTCTGTACTGTAGGTAAAACAAATCTGGGAAGCTGTAGCTTATAGGCCCCAAAATGAAAGTGTGTTGTTGCCTTTACCTTTTTCTGATCAGGAAGGTGCAGTGTGATGGTGGTGGTGGAAATTAGGTTTGCAGGTCAATGGGAGCAGCCGTGCTTTCTTTCCAGATTACAAAGCAAAAGAGAAAGGCAGCCTGAGGTGTGAAAGTCGACAGAAGCGCCTCCTCGAGAGAAGCTGAAGAGCCTTAAAGTGATTTGTGAATAAGAGCCATTTATGAAATCCGGATCTTGGATTGAAACAGCAGAGGCCTTCATCACAAGGGCTCTTTCTTTTACTTTTCTTTATGTCCCTTTAAAAAAATAATCCTGTTCTTTTATAATAAGAAAATTGCAGCAAACAAAAGACACAATTATTAGGTGCCCAAGAACTCAGGAGATGGCTTTTTATATGCTTCAAGAGGAAGACAGGCTGCTATATATATATATATATATATATATATATATATATATTTTGTTAATGCTGTGGCCACTCTGATGGGAAAGAAGTAGAGATAAAGGGGTGGTGGTGGTGGTGGTAGAAAGAATCGCTCTCCGGCCCACTGCAGAGTGGCAATGATATCGCCATCCTCTGACAGGCGTGATTTCATTTCTTCATTAGCCAGTAGCAAGGGCTTAATTCTGCACAGACATATAGCATGATATGCCCTTTGATCAGATGCACTGGCATCAGAGATATGATCCTCGTGCTGTCTTTTTGGCAGAGTCATGACCTCACCATTACAATCCTTTGGGTTATGGCCACATTGCAGGATATCCAGTCTAAGCTGATATTCTAATGTGGATGTTGAATAAAAGGTATGGACCAATCTGTTGTCCCCTTCTTATCTCTTCAGAATGATGCAACTTGCTTCTTCGTGATTTGCAAGACAAATTGCTCGTTTTGAAGGGTTTGGTTTGTGTGTATTTTTTTTAATCAAGTGCCTTAGAAAAATATTTTTCCGTTTACTTAGAGATGTGTGATGTATTAAAATACAAGGGAGACACTCACCCTTTCCCCGTTCCTCTTCCTAGCATCATCATCATCATCATCAATCATCCTTTTCTTCATCATCATCATTGGATCTCTACTGAGTAGAGTTTTGTCCTTTCAAGTGGTCAGATATATTTCTAATGCTGTTATGTGTACTGCTGTGCCATGCTTGAGGTGTGTTGCAGACCAGTAAAAGAAAAGTTTACAAATGCCAAGTTTCAAGTTTCAATGCCTTTTGCTTCAGCTCTTGGCAGCAATCTTCAAGCAGCTTTCTTAGGAGAAATCAGAGTGATGGAAATGTAGGAAAGATCACCAGATGGGATTTTTCAGCAATCGGCAATAGTCTGAGGAGGGTCCTAAACATTTATGCCACCATGATATTGTTGCAAAGCTGGCATAGCGTCATGTGTTGTGATGTGGTGGTGGCATACGCTCTCTGCTAGGCACATTTGTCATAGTCCAGTGGGAGTTGGGGCTACTTCACATGTTACACTTTTTAGGTGTGTGCTTTTAAAATGTAACCTGTGAATATAACAAATATATTTTGTGAACAAGGATGTCATATGTGTACATACAAGGAACCGATTATTTGCTGCAGCTCCCGGTTTATCTGGTAGTAAACATGACATGCTGCCATGTCATGTGTGAAATGGTCCTCCAGGCAGCTTTGCATGCAAGCTTACCACGCTGAATGTCCACGGCTTTTGGCATGTGTGAGGCTCTCCACCATATATACAAGCGCATGAGCAAAGCACTAATTTCCAGTAATGTATTGAGGCCACAATCCAGCATAGTGTTAGGTGTACTTAAGCCCACTGATTTCAGTGTGTTTAACTCTGTGATTGTGATGGACCATGGCCTAAAAACAGTGGATTTTACCCTGTGTCCTGGGGCTCTTCAGAAGCTTTTCAAGAGCACCTCAATGAGGTCAGTAATAATAGTAAACATACATCCCTGAAAAACAATTTGACCACACACCATCAATTATTCCTAAAATGCAGAGCAACATTGGGAGTCTTGGGCTTGTTCTAGACTACAACATGCTCTCCATTCATACAAGGCAGGTTGCCTGCAAGCCAGTAGCTCGTGTGAACTGAATCTGTACTTAAGAATATGCCCCAGAATCCCATGCAGGATTTACATGGCAGATGCTCGGGAGGTTCCTCAGCAGAGGCCAATGTAGAAAAGGTTCCCTGATGGGGGAAAATGTGAAAAGCGTTGCCTTAAAACAGGCCTGATTTTCAGCACTCCAGAAACAGCACCAAAAAGTGTCCCTTTTTATAGATAGATAGTTATTGGATCTATCTGACGTATGCCACATACAAACACACCTATTTTCCAAATCTTAAAGCAACACGGAGAGTACTCATCAAATTTTACAGGGTCATTTTGCAGACAAGATTGCTGCTACTGTCATTAGAAAAGGGCCGTGGCTCAGCCAAAGTTAACCACTTTTAAGTCCCATCGATTTCAATGGGAGAGTAAAGCACGTGCTTACCTCTGGCTGGATTGTGTCCCAACTTTATTTCTCCTCTATTTGTGTGAAGGATAAAGGAGGACAGGCTGAATCTGTAAAGGTCCACCTGGCAGGAGTAATAGATATATTAAAAGGTAGTATTGCTGTCTATAGTAGACATACAGAGAGGGAGAGTTCGTGTATACATATATTTCAACGCATATGTGTTTGCACGTGCTTGTGAGTTCTCTGTATGTGTTATATATGTGAGTGGTGATGTGGGACTACTTGTATCTTGAATTGGAGGCCGGAGGATGCTACTGCCCTTGGCGTGAATTCAACAGGGAGCTTAGCACAAGCCACATACCATGAAACCAGCTCCCTCTTGAAGAGTCCCTTACTTTCGTATTCTATGTTGGTGGGCACAGGGGCTTGGTTGTGTGCACTCAGCGAGCGGAATCAGGCCATAATGCTGCATAGCTGATACCTCACTTACCTCTCTGCTGGGTGCTTTACTGTTCTAATGCAGAAAACTGTGTTTGATTGTATTTTTAAACAGGGCGAGGAAAAAATATATGGGTGCATGTATTCATGTCAATACATCTTCATCTGCAAATATACGTTACCTTTAATGATCCATGTTCTTCGGCCAATTTCCCCTTTGAAATTACAGGGGGGTGGGGGTGGAAATAGCCAAACCAGTGTTACCAATGCCTTTGTTGAAAATACATCTTACTCCCACACCTTCAAGGTCATCTTAGTCATGGCCAATAGGAGGGCTGCAGTCTAGCTGATCCTTGTTTTCTAGGGAGGCGTCAACAAGGAACCATGGGGATTTTTAAAAAATCAACTGGAAAAAATTGTATGCAGGAAACAGGATTTCTCACATTTTACCAGCTCAAGGTAGTTTGACCATTTACTGGCTGAGCCAGAACATGTGGACTTTAAAGCTTTTACTGTGATTCTTCAGTGTTTAAAGAAAAACAAACTCAAACTGTGTTTCTATGATTTGTATAAAGACTTTTAAAAGTACTATTTAATAAACATTATAGTAGAGACTTTTCCCCCCCTGGTTCGTTTCTTTTGCAGCTGAGAAGTCCGTCCTTCCCTTATGCTGGTCAACCTGATCCAGCAAGAGAGATCTGCATGCCAAAGCAAACTTCCATGCATGCTGTGGATGGAGGTGCAGATGTACATGTAATTATTCACTGCCCATTAAATTGGTTGGATGTATCTTTTGATGTCGATGATGTGCATCCCCACCCAGGGATACCAATTGTGCAAAACAACTAGTTGCACAAAAGTACAGCAGGATGGAGGTGTGTGTGTATGTGTGTGTATCTATATATCTATATATCATTGTAATCGCTTGAACATCTATATCAGTAAGTAGTTTCAGAACCAGTTGTTCTATAAAATCTTGGCAGCAATCCAGCTAAACCAACACGGTGACTATCCCATTGAAACCAATTAGTTATGGCTCATGTCTCTTATTTCTTTCAAGGGGGTGGGGGGGTGCAGCTGAATCCTATGTATATTTACTTGGAAGTAACTCCCACAGTTTTCAATTATTTTACTATCAATATGTGTACATAGGATTGTAGCCTTAGTCCAGACTAACTTTAACTAGTTTGGACTTGTTTTTTGAAATGATCTATGAGCTCCATCACACCTTCTTTTTCCTGGTATGCCTCCATTTCATTAGCGCAGCAAGCGCTCCTCCCTCTCACGATCGTTGCTATACCAGTGAACTCTCTTTTCATTTTGTTTTCTCTCCCACTATTGCACCCACCCCGTCCCTTCTCCTTCCCCCTCCAGTTCATTAGTACTTGTCAGGTGATGGACATGAGCACCTCCACTCGGGACCTGGTTTATTTATACAGAGCATTTCCAATATTAGAGTGATCACAATGCTAAAGTTTGGGGAATCACAGGCAGGACTTCCTTATGTCGCAGAAGTCCCCAAAGTGTTTGGGATGTGTGGGGGGGGGAGCGAGGAGGACTTTAAGCCACGCGTGGAGTCCTCCTGACTGCACACAGGTGACTTTTGTCACCACCTCTTTGCTTAACGTCAAGCCAGCTTCCCAACTTTCACACACTCTTTTCCCCATGCCTTGTTGGAAAAGCATCGCCAAGCCTGCCCCCCACCCCTTCGTCAGCGTTTAAAGATCTCAGCACATCACCCATTTTCACGCTTCACACCCCAATCATTTTAACACTTAACAACATAGGATCACTGCACCCGTTCTTCCCAGCCAAAGTCCCAACGAAACAATGATCAACTTTGTAGGTAACCACAGAAAATCCCAGACCCATCAGCCAATGTGATGTATGTGGACAACCGCTTCATTATAGCCTATGGGAATTAACCAAAATGCTTACAGCTCCCTCATTTTTAAAGATAAAGAAATGGAACTTGGCACCATGATAGTTCTTAAGTAGGGCTTTAAGCCTGCCAAGTCTGAACTATATCCCTTAATCTGTTGATTTTTTATGAATTTTTAATTCCCCCCTCAAACCATTCACCCCCATAAACACACACACACACATACATACACACACACACACACACCTCTGACTCTGTGTTAATCCACTCCTGCGTATTTATGGAGGGAGATTTTAACGCAGAATCAGATTTTAACCAAATCGTGCACACCGACTCCTAAAAAGCAGCTAAGGGGGCTACCATAAAAAGCTAAAAGGTTTAAAGACTGTGTGTATGCTGGAAACAACTCAAAATTCTGCCCAAAGACGAGCTGGATTCTATGCATCTATACACTTGCTGGGGGGAGGTAAAGAGCGAGGACACTGCAGGGCTCAGTCCTGGGCTCAGTGCTCTTCAACATTTTTATTAATGACTTGGATGAGGAGGTGCAGGGAATGCTTATCAAATTTGCAGATGACACAAAATTGGGTGGGATCTCTAACACCCTGGAAGACAGAAACAAACTCCAAAGTGATCTTGATAGACTGGAGTGCTGGGCTGAAAACAACAGAATGAAATTTAATAAAGATAAATGCCAAGTCCTACACCTAGAAAAAATAAACCAAATGCACAGTTACAAGATGGGGGATACATGGCTAATCAATATGACAAGCCAGAAGGATCTTGGAATTGTTGTAGATCACAAGCTGAATATGAGCCAACAGTGTGATGTGGCTGCAAAAAAAGCAAATGCTATTTTGGGATGCATTAATAGAAGTGTGGCTTCCAAATCGCGCGAAGTACTGGTTCCCCTCTATTCAGCACTGGTTAGGCCCCATCTTGAGTATTGTGTCCAGTTCTGGGCACCACACTTCAAGAAGGATGCAGACAAGCTGGAGCATGTTCAGAGGAGGGCAACGAGGATGATCAGGGGTCTGGAAACAAAGCCCTATGAGGAGAGATTGAAAGACCTAGGCATGTTTAGCCTGGAGAAGAGAAGATTGAGGGGAGACATGAGAGCACTCTTCAAATATTTGAAAGGTTGTCACACAGAGGAGGACCAGGATCTCTTCTCGATCAACCCAGAATGTAGGACATGGAAAAATGGGCTCAAGTTACAAGAAGTCAAATTCCAGCTGGACATCATGAAAAACTTCCTGTTAGAGCAATACGACAATGGAACCAATGACCTAGGGAGGTCGTGGGCTTTCCCACATTAGAGGCATTCAAGAGGCAGCTGGACAGCCATCTGTCAGGGATGCTTTAAGTGGATTCCTGCATTGAGCAGGGGTTCGGATTCGATGGCCTTATAGGCCCCTTCCAACTCTACTATTCTATGATTCTATGATCATTTGGCATACTTTATTGTGGTGCATGTTGCAAGGGCATGTTAGTCAGTGGGCCCTTAGTAATCCGCCCATCCCCAAACACAGGATATCTTATTCACCCACACCTCTGACCTCTGATAGTTCACAAGAAGTTTCTCCACAAATATTCCAGGCTATCTTCAGCGCTATGAGAAAAAGAGGAGAGACGGGCGTCGGTTCGGCATGAACATGGAGATTCACAGGAGGCTGCATTCTGTGCCTAGGATCACATTCTTCCTGTGGCTCCTCCTTTCTGCACTTGTGCAGAATCAGAGACTGCAACCAGGGGCACTCTGACCTGTGGCCCACCAGCTCTGTCATTTGTACTATATTGCAATGTCCAAGTTTTGTAAGGAGTGTCACACTTCCATTCAACAGTTCTATGCAGTGATGCCATCAGAATTGGTAATTTGTCGGTTCGTTGGCCAAACGTTGCCTGTTTGTAATGCTCACCCTTTTAATGAACCGAGACCGGCATTTTACAAATTAGCTGTTCAGTTCAGAACTGACCACAAGCTTCTCAGCATGTACAGGCTATATCTAAACAATGCAATTTCCACACATGCACTGAGTTGGTCAGATTTACGGTACTGACGGTAAACTGTGATGAGGTCACATCTCTCTGTTACTCTTGTTGGATTGGATTTGGGTCACTGTCGTTCGTATGCCACTTTCTTCTCTTTTGTTCAGTAAGTAAACTTGCTGCTGCTGGGTGGAGTTTTTCTGTGAGAGGCCATGAAAAAATAACCAATCAGGTACATAACACGGTGACACATGACATCATGGCGCACTATGCATTTTCAAACTACAGTTCCCAAGATACTGCATGTGCACAACAATTTATTTAAGCAGAATGAGAGTTTGTTTTAAGGGAGAGGTTTTAGCCAATCTTACAATCGTTAGTTCCATGCTCTAAACATCATACTGACAGCAGCAGATTTTCATGGCCAGCCGGCCATGGGACAACAGACGGCAATGAATGAAAGGTAAGGCCACACTGACCCATGGATATTCATATCTCTTTATTCAGCATAACATATGGGAAGAAGGGAATTCTTACACTGGGGTTGTTGTTGTTACTAATAACATTTGATACATTCCTATACTACCCAATAGCCAAAGCTCTCTGGGTGGTTCACAAAATTTAAAACTCTAAAATACAATATGTTAAAACAATAGAAAATGTTTAAAAGTTTAAACTATATGCCATTGACTAGCTCTGCATTTCATAAAGCTTAGGGACTGCACCATCAACCAGTAGGCCAGTACACCTTCTTGGTAGCAGGTTGGTGATAAACTAAAAGTTGGCTGTTCTGATGTCAAGGGTGCCTTCTGATCCATTCAGAATCCACTGCGGATCCCAGCCCACATTTTAAGTAAAATGTGCATGCCTTACAAACTCCACTTTCCTAAACAGTACTCTTTGACACATAATTGTCACAGTTGGTACGTGTGTCCATTAAATGGAACAAACTAATTGAATCCCCTGTTGTCCACATTCTGTAGGAATTAAGACATGTAATCCTATACACCTTTACCTGGGAGTAAGTCCCACTGAACTCAATGAGAGTTAGTTCTGAGTGAACATGTATAAGATTGTACTGCACATTTCTTAAATTTCTTAAAGTGAAGGGAGACTAAAGACAAACGATACATTGCATTTACATGTGCATTTCTCTCTCTCTCTCTCTCTCTCTCTCTCTCTCTCTCTCTGTGTGTGTGTGTGTGTGTGTGTGTGTGTGTGTGAGAGAGAGAGAGAGAGAGAGAGAGAGAGTTGCTCTGCCCCCAATCTGGATTAGGAACAAAGCATTTGCACTACTGTCTGGACAACAATCATCTCCTAGAAGCTGCTAGTTGCTCTAGGATGGAAGCTAAGCTTCTATTGGCACTCAAAACACTCCAGCAAAAAGGTCCAGTTTAACACTCATACATAATTGGGTATTAAATGGTGCACTGAATGATGAGACTAAGTTTGTCACCCTTTTTTTCTGGAAGGGCTTCTGTGCCTCAAAAAGTGGCGTGCTTGGCAGAAATTCAACACAGAAAGCTCTAACTAGTCTGTTGAAATTCTCCTTGATCGGCCAATGTTAAATGGGATTGAGGCCTGCTGAAAAGAGAAGCCATCCAAAACGCAGATGAGCTCATCATACAGGTGGAGCAATCTTTTCCACCATTTTACCCCAGGCCTTTCTTCATGCTTGCTTAGGATGGAAGAGTGCAAATTGTATGACCAACATGCTAATCTACATTACAAGTGGGCGTTTGTATGCTTCCAAATAAGACTCTGTAATTTTAAACATCTTAGAAATGTCAATTACAGCAACATAATTCCAGGTTATCCTAGATCAAGGATGGGGAACCAGAGGCCCTAAAGATGTTGCTCAACTCCAGTCCCTATCATGCCAGACTATTTGCCATGTTGGCTAAGGCTGATGGCAGTTGGAGTTCAAGAACACCTGGTGGGCCGCTGGTTCTCCGCCCCTGTGCTAGATACTCCATATGTAGTTATTTTGGAATCTGAATTGAGCTTCAAATGACTGGACAGAATGCAACACGGCAAAATGTGTTTATGAATGTAGTGTGGATTTGGGTAGGATTAATAAACCCATGTCTCACAAAGTCTGAAAATATCATTCAGATACATGGAATAACTTGTGGCCCTTTACATATTTTGGCCTACAACTCCCTTCAGCCCTAGCCAACATAGCCAATGGTGAGGGATTATGGGAGTTGCAGGCCAAAACATCTGGAGTAGGGCTGTGCACGGACCCGCTGAGCTGATCTGGATCCCGATCTGTCAGATCCGGATTGGGCACGATCTGATCCGTATCAGATCCAGGATCCAGATCCGATCTGGGTCCATCCACAGCACTCCCTCCTGCTCTCCCCGCTCTTTCCCTCCCTCTCCCCACTCTCCCTGCTTACCTGCTGCCTCCTCCACATCGTCCTGCCATCGTCCGCCATCATTCTACCATCGTCTTCCCTCCTCACTGTGGGCTGCCACATTTGCTGGTCATGGCAGGTGACGTCTTCACCCACCGTGACTGGCAAATGCAGCGGCCCACAGCGAGGAGGGAAGACTACGGCAGGAGGCAGCAGGTAAGCAGGGAGAGTGGGGGGAGGGAGGGAGCAGGGAGAGCGGGAGGGAGTGCTGTGACCGGATACCGATCGTGGATCCGATCCGAATCTGGGATCCGGATCACCCCGATCCTACTCGGATTCGGGATCTGGATCCAATCACAGCCTTAATCTGGAGGGCCACATGCTTCTCACCTGATGGAGAGTAATAAGCCCACATAACTCACACTAACACTTTCACATGGGGGCTAGTCCACAAAAATGCAACAGCAATGCTAGACCTGGTACCAATATGATTGCTGCTTTCAAGCTATTCTTCTGTACAATAGCCCAGGTTTCCATATTACTATTCTGCAACAATAGCTACTAGAACGTCGATTATTCTCAGTAAGAAATTGAGGACTGAGCTCTTCCCTTTAAACTAATTGTATCCCCCCCCCCACATGATCACACAATACTGTTCATGGTATGGATATTAAAATAAGCTGTAAAGCTCATGTTTACTTTCTTTCATTTTTTTCTTGTACAATGTCCTTGCAGCAAAATATTTGACATTTCTAATGGATTAATAATGCCTGCTGGCATCCAGCAATCTCTTATTTGCAGCTAACGTTTCCCCCTTATCTTTCTTTTCACTACAAATGTTTACACAGGCCCATGGAAAATGGTGCCAGATTTAGGCATGGCAGAGGTCTCAAACTGGACGAGGCCCAGGCAGCAGTGGCTGAGAAGAAACATAGGCCATCTGGAACCCGGGGCCATTCCAACCACTGTTGTGCTTCAGACTGACACTTGGCTTTCCATCGTCGTATCTTTCATCCAGGCTTATCACGGCTGGAGCCAAATCAAACTTTGTGGAATGTTCGTGTTTTGGGGGCAAAATGGTCATTGGTCCTGTGATGGAATGCATATTTGACAGGGTGTTCCTGCTGTGGCTGAATTCAGTATAGCTTCTTGGGAGTTGTTAGCCTTGCCACATTTCAGTATAATACCGTGCCTTCATATTAGTCTTTATACAGCACCATCTGTGGAACACGGCAGGCTTTACAAGCAAAAAGAGACAGGTTCCTGTCCCCATGGAGCTTACCTGTTCAGTTTATGCTTGGATGAGAATGGCTTGAATGCAAGAAACATGATCATGTGCGCCAGCTGAACTGCCATCGCAATATACACACACTGCAGGGCAGGGCTAGTTCAAGGCAGAGTGAGGCAGCCACTTCAGGTAGCAGATTGTGGGAGGTGAGGCAGTGGTAGCAGACCCCCACCTGCCACTCCCGCTGAGCCCACCAAGGTAGCCTGCCCTGCACCTGCTAAAAGATAGGCTGCTGTCCTCAGGTGCAGTGGAGAGGACACTATCCTGTCCTCAGTACTGAAGAAGATTCAACTGCCAGCCCAGTCCGCTTCAGTATGTGGGTGGAATAGTTGTGGTGATAGAGGAGGCACCATCTTGTTATTTGCCTCAGGCAGCAAATGTCTTGGGCTGGCCCTGCTGTAGGGGAAGATGCAATGGCTTATTCCTGGCTTGACACAGCCGTCGGCCTTGAAACTTCACACTGTTCAAGGCGTGTCAGGGTACAATCTGTTACGTAACCTTTGAAGCCATTCATGCCCGGCTAACCTTGGGCTCATCCTTACTAAGGGTGTCAGCAGCCCAACACAAGGTTCGTATTCAGTCAGCCTCAAATCAACATGAGCTTGGGCATGCCACAGGCAGGATTAACTTGAACCAGGCCTCCAGGCCTCCAGGGCTCACATGATGACGCAAAAAGTATGGTGGTGGTGGTGGGATTTAATCAAACGTACAACACCCATGAAACTTACCTCAATTTTGACCAAACCATGCATCCCGTCTAAAAACAGTAGGCAAGTGGGGGAGGGGGCGTCACAAAGGTTAAAGTGGTTTGGTCCCCAAGCCCTCTTGTAACTCGAACACTGGAGATCTCATGGGGGCTAAATAATTTAACCCCTGATCACATTTCTAACATTGGGATTCGATATGGTTCATGTGAAGTAGGGTACTTTTGAACAGACTTATAATAAATAGGGCTGTGAACAGATCCGGATCTGGATCCTGAATCCAGACTGGATCAGGGTGATCCGGACCTCCCGGATCCAAACCGGATTGGGGGAAATCTGGATCCGAACCGGATCGGGGGGCCTGTTCACAGCCCTAATAATAAACAGTAGGGGTGTGTACGGACCCCCCGGATCGGATCGGGACCCGGATCGGGACTTCCAATTTTGTCACGGATCGGATTGGACAAAATCGGAGGCCCCCCGGACTGGATCGAGTCCGATCCCAATCCAAAAAATGGAAATTTTTGGATCGGCCGCCATTTCCCCCCCCCCCCATAGACTTGCATTGCAAGTCTATGAGGAAAAAATGGCGGCGGGTGGGTGAGGGGGGGCCTAACTCCCTCCCCCCTGGGGCCGTCCACTGTGGACGGCCCTGGCAGGTAAGCCCCCTCCCCCACGCTCCCTACCCCCCCTGGGGCCATCCGCTTCCATCCGCTGGCGCCCGCGGGCGCCAGCGGATAGAAGCGGACGGCCCTGGGGGGGTAAGCCCCCTCCCCCTCCCACTGCTTACCTTACAGGGCCGTCCGCTCCCATCCGGCGCCGGCTGCTACTGCCAGCGGGCTTTGCAGCCTGCTCTAGAGTGGCGCGCCGGGTGATGTCATCACCCGGTGCGCCACCCTGGAGCAGGCCGTGAAGCCCGCTGGCAGTAGCAGCCAACGCCGGATGGGAGGAGACGTCCCTGAAAGGTAAGCGTGCCTCTCCGCGCGCCCCCCTCCTCCCCTCCGCGCGCCCCCCCCGCTGTCCACTTTCATCGGCAGGCGCCCGCTGGCGCCCACCAATGGAAGCGGCGGTGGGCGCCAGCAGGCACCCACCGATCCGCCGATCCATCCGAACCGGATCGGAACCTTTTCGGATCGGTTCGGATTGGATCGGCCGATCCAGCTATTGGATCGGAAATCGGATAATTTATCCGATTTCCCTCTGGATCGGATTCGGATCGTGGATCGGATCCGATCCAGTGCACATCCCTAATAAACAGCCTCTGAAATGGTTAGCTGTGGTAAGTGAAAGTCCCTCTTTCCACCTCTGGTTACTAGGGCAAAAGAGCTCTATAAAACTCAATCTTTGGGGGCATAAAGAGTTAACATAGGGCCCTGTTTATTAAGCAGCTGGCAAGTAAAATGTTTGTGAGTTTATTTATAAGTCTGCCTTTCAACATCGAAAACTAGAGCATCCTTCCCACACTACCAAGTACCCAGCATCCATGCACCACATCTATGCGGGATTAAGAAGAGTATCCAGGTGGGTGTAGGTACGATTGCCTCCTAGGCAGATTCTGAACCCCAGCAATGGTCATTTTAGAAATTATTATTATCATCATCATCATCATCATCATCATCATCATATTTATATCCTGCCTTTTTCCCAGTATTGGGACTCAAGACGGTTTACAAGATTGAAACATATAAATACAAATTTATAAAAGTTAAGATAGAATTAAACCCATAGTAAAATTAAAAACATTTTAAAAAATTAAAAAGTAGTAACGATTTTAAAAATTAAAAATCCAATACATTACCCAGGTCCAGAGTATTTCTAAAAGCCTGTTGGAACAAAAAAGTTTTTGCCTGCTTCTGAAAGTGTAACAAAGAGGGAGCCAGTCTAGCTTCCCTGGGAAGGGAATTCCAGAGCCTTAGAGCAGCCACTGAGAAGGCCCTCTCCTGCTTACCCATCAGGTATGCCTGTGATGTTGGTGGAACTGAAAGGCCTCCCCAGAAGATCTCAGAGCACGGGCAGGCTCATATGAGAGAATACAGCCTTTCAGATAACCGGGACCAAGCCACAACACTTTGAATTGTGCCCGGAAACAGACCAGAAGCCAGTGGAACTGTTGTAACAGAGAAGTTGTATGCTCCTTGTAACCAGCCCCGGGCAACAATCTGGCTGCAGCTCTTTGAACCAGATGAAGTTCCCAAACACTCTTCAAAGGCAGCCCCACGTGGAGCACGTTACAGTAATCTAAAGGGAGTGTAAACTAAGGTATGTGTCACCATGGCCAGGTCAGACATCTCTAGGAACGGGCACAGCTGATGCACAAGCTTTAACTGTGCAAATGCACTCCTGGCCACCACCAAGACCTGGGCATCCAGGCTCAGGGCTGAATCCAGGAGTACACCCAAGTTACGAACCTCTGTCTTCAGGGGGAGTGTAACCCCATCCAGCACAAGCTGAATCCCTATTCCCTGATCTGCCTTTTGACTGACCAGGAGCACCTCTGTCTTGTATGGATTAAGCTTCAATTTGTTTGCCCTCATCTAGTCCATTACTGCTGACAGACACTGATTTAGCGCCAAGACAGCTTCCTTGGAATCAGATGGAAAGGAGAAGTAGAGTTGGGTGTCATCAGCGCACTGGTGGCACCGAACCCCAAAACTCCAGACAACCTTGCCCAACTGTTCATGAATACGTTAAATAGCATGGGGGACAAAACGGAACCCTGAGGGACTCCACAGGCCAAACGGCCAAGAAGTCGAACACCTGCACCACCTTCTGGGTCCGCCCCTCCAGAATGGAATGGAGCCACTGTAAAACAGAGCCTCCAAGTCCCATCCCAGCAAGGTGGCCAAGAAGGACACCATGGTCGATGGTATTGAACGCCACTGAGAGATCCAGCAGAACCAACAGGGACACACTCCCCCTGTCCAGTTCCCGGCGTAGGTCATGCACTAAGCCAGCTTGAAATGGATCTAGACACTGTCTCTTCCAGGAGTTCCTGGAGTTGGGAGGCCACCACACGCTCCAATACCATGCCCAGAAATGGGATATTGGAGACTGGACGGTAATTATCCAATATGGTGGGTTCAAGGGGGGCTTTTTCAATGTGGGTCTTACCACTGCCTCCTTCAGGCAGGCTGGCACCCTGCCTTGTCGAAGGGAGGCATTAACCACTCCACTTACCCTCTCGGCCAGTCCCCCTCTGGCTGCCTTTATGAGCCAGGAAGGGCAAGGATCTAATATACACATGGTGTTTCTCACCTCTCCCATGATCCTGTCCACATCATCAGGCTGTACAAACGGAAAAGTATCCAATAACACTGGACAAGCAGGTGCCAGAGCTATATCCACTGGGTCTGTATCAACTACAAGTCAGAGCAGAACCGAGTGATTCCTTCTTCTCTTGGGGGCCAGTATGTAAAAGGCCCCTGACCACCTGAAACAGCTCCGCTGGGTGGCTCTTTGCAGACACAATAGTGGCAGAGAGAGAAAAGTGCCTTTGCTGCCCTTCCTTCCATGGTGTAGGCCTTCAAATAGGCTCTAGCCCGTGTTCGATCGGATTCACTCCGGGTTTTCCGCCAACGTCGCTCTAGTCGCCGCCTCACTTGTTTCATCGCCGCCAGCAACCTAGAAAACCAGGGGGCTAGTGTGGCTCCACTTCATGAGAGAGGACGTTCAGGAGCAATTGTGTCCACTGCCCTGGTCATTTCTCCATTCCAGAGATCAACCAGGGCTTTGACAGAATTGCATGCCAAGGCAACAGGAAAATCCCCAAGAGCTGCCTGGAAACTATTCAAATCCATCTGCCTCCTGGGGCGGACCATCTTAATTGGTCCTCCATCCCTGTAGAGGCCCACCAGGTAGTGTTATGTCCATGACAACGGAACTATAGAACGTTCCTCCACTCTCAGATCACTGTCACCCCATCCACCCCATTCAGTGTGCCCAGCAGCATGGGTGTGGCCAAATACCATTTGGGACAGACCCATAGTTGTCATGGTGGACATGAAGTCCTGAGCCATTTCAGACAGGGCAGCCTCAGCATGAATGTTGAAATCCCCCAGGACAAGCTGGGCGGATTCCAACACTAACCCAGAGACTATCCCAGTTAGCTCAGGAAGAGAGACTGTCTCCCTTCCTGAGCTAGCCATCCATCTCGGCTAGCTCAGGAAGGGAGACTGCTGAGCAGTGGGGTGGACCGCACACCAACAGAATCCCTTTTCTGTCCCAGGCACCCACCTTCAAATACACACATTTGAACCCCGCAGACTGTGAGACAGGGCACCGGGTCAGGGGGTTGGAATCCCGATAGACCACTGTCACACCACCTCCCTGCCCCCCAGACTATGACACACAGAGTTCAGCTCGCTTAAGTCCACCCATCTCAATTCACCCCTGCATTTGCAAACCTACCCTATACTTACCTCGGAATAAGCACCATTGAACTCATTGAGACTTCTAGGTAAACATGGATAGCCTCTGGCTGTGAGCGTTCTGAATTCTGTTGGCCAGCATGCAGGAGCCTTGAATGTACAATTTCGAGGCAGGTGCCATATTACAATTAAGCTTGCTGTGTCACCGAGAGAAAGAAACCTTACTGAATACTTCTCCTCGAGTTAAGGGTCATAATTTCTGTCCTCCAGTTTTGCTTTGGTTCAGCATAGGCTCACTGCTAATTAAACCCCAGTCTTGTTGGAGACTGTTTGGAAGCCAGATGCAATAGTTTTTTTCCAGTACTATTAGTTGGCTTCTGCATTTGAAGGCAGTCAATATAACTGATGAGTAGTGCACAGTGTGGTATCTTGATTGGGGATGGAGCCTTAACAAGCTGCACAAACTCAGTGAGCGAAACTACGTCGCAGTTCAACATTCAGTATCAAAATCTTATTTTTTTCTTCCATTGCCCTAAACTGGATGTAAATAGAAACTGATTGGGATTAAAGGTTAGAAAATGGAGTTGAGTTTTCAGGGGTCCAGTGGTTGTTTTTTAAAACACACACACACGCTCACACACAAACACACGAAGAAAACCCAAACACCTTATTAACTCGCTTCATTTAATAGTAACCAGAGCCTCATTAGATGAGGCATCACAAACACAAGTAAAACTAAGAGACTTTGCCTGCTCTCTGCCTATCTTATAATCTTGCTAACAAGGCACTCAAACAACATTATTTTTTTTATCCCCATATGGTACAAACATGATCATTCTAGTACTGTGCACACAAGGTGGGAACTCAGCCCTTATTTCCTGGATCCCAGTGCAGCCCTAGAAAGCTTAACCAAAATGCATTTCCTTGGGAGGAAAAGGCCTAGTTCACACATGCATGTACATTGCTCGAACTATCTATACTGGATGAGAGACAGCAGAATGTGTGTAAAGCACAATGTTTGGGATGCTATGAACATTCTAGAGTGTTTTTCAGGCATTCCAAACGGGAGATAACGAACGTGAGGGACTTCCTTAACGTGGAGACTCCACCCCCTATGACAAGATTGTTCATTAGGACATTGGAAGAGAGCCAACATACTCAAACATGGGCGCTCTCTTCAGATGTTATCACAAATGCATGTAGGGAGGAGGGGGCAGCCAATACCCACCACCTCCTGCTTGGTTTTCCCCCATTTGAACACTTAAAAGGGACTTATTTGCAACATAGCTCATTCACACGTGCAAAACATCACTGTATGTTGTCCTGTGTGATCAGGTGAACAACTATAGAGGAATCAGAATATGGCATGCATGTGTCAACATGGCCTGCCTTGCAGAAACAGCGCAGAAGCCATCCGTCATGAATACCATGGTCAGACTACAAGCTCCAGAGGGCCATGCCACATGCGGGGTGGGGATATATGTGCCTTGAGGTGTTGTGGAACAGGTTTAATATGAAGATGTTATGTAGAACGGACATGTTGGTGGGCAAACCCTCTTGGGCGGCCATGTTGTCCTCCTTTTTTGAAATGGGGGGGCACACACTTGCCATCTGGCCTGGGTATATTACCAGCTCTGCAGGGCCCTGATTGAGGGAAAGCAAGCTGCAGTTCACTGCCAAAATTTGGCAATGCAGCAGCAGAACAGGGAAAATCAGCCCTCTTTGGTGCTGCATTACCAAATTTCAGTGGCAAATTTGGTGGTGCAGTAAGTGTATCTCTAGTGGATCCCAATAGAGAGGGTGGGAATTAGCCCTCAATGCCCCAGAGGTTGCCCTCCTTTGTTATAAATACAACACACAAACACACATACACACAATTGGTAAAATAAAGGTGTTACCACAGGAAAGATAGTATTAATTTTCAGCTGATGAAATTCCATTTTGGCATTTCTGCTTTTCTGCTATGGAAGAACAAATGATCATGGAAGAAGTACAGGGGATTTCTTACCTTATGTTTAAGATAGATTTCAAAGTATTAACGTCCAAGTAAGTGCTTCAACACTGCATTCTTTACAAGCATGGTATGTGTGTGAAGGGCATGCTTTATTGGCCCCCTGGATCTCCAAAGGAGGCCAGCCTAGGCTGCAACCCCATTACCATGGGGGGGGGGGGGATAGGCTAAATTACACATCATGCTTTAGGATATTTATGGACACGTATATTTTCCTGTACCTATATGCCCATTGTCCAGATCCCATGACATTTGTGGAGCCAATCAGAAGCAGCATTAGGACACAATGAACAGCACATTGCCGCTGGCCTGGCCCTTTTCCAGCACAGAGACAGTGGCTGCATTCAGACAACACGATAGTCAATGGTGGGGTAATAATCAACTTTACAGTTGTTCATCTAGGGGGTACTCCCCACACAACATGGGAATAAATAATCAACCGTGGTGTGGATTAGGATCAGCGCTGAGTTGACTATGGCAGCATTCGAACGACACGATAGTCAATACAACTGACGATTGTTTCCCCCCCCCCCAGTTGCTTAATGTGTTGTCTGAATGCAGCCAGTGTGTTTAAACCAGAACTTGTCATTTGAGAGACAGAGGGGCTTTATTCTCTCAAGAACTACCAGTCCCAGAGTTCCTTGTGCATTGGCAGGAGGGAGGGGCAGATGGTGTGTGGGCCAAAGCACCATATTACTCAGGGGCCGTGGGAACCAGGGAGCCTTTTAGGATTTACAGTCCCCAAATATATGTGAGTAAATGACTAGGTATCCTGCAGAACTCGCAGAGAATGTCCAAATTAATATCACCATGCATTATACCAGCCCTGCCCGTATCAGTTCTCACTATCCTCAAAACAGCACTTGAGCCCGGCTAGGCCTGAAGAGTTTGTGATTTCAGCCTCGCTCTTAATGTCAAGTGTGGCATTGCGTGGATGGCAAGTTCAGTTTATCCTTGCATTAGCATTTCCCCAGATTATTTCTCAAAGGATCGATTGCCCTGGTGGCAGGTTCAGGGAGAGTCAGCCAGCTAGCTACAGACAGATGGAGAGATCAAGTGTTATTCCTTAAAAGGTCTCTCTCTCTCTCTCTCTCTCTCTCTCTCTCTCTCTCTCTCCCTCTCTCCCTTTCCTGCTTCTCCAAATATCATTTGTGTGTACATAGGCTGATCAGCCCGCTCTGGTGTCAAAATCAAACACAAGCCTGCGTGGAAGGCAGCCGACCCTTTTGTTCTGTCAGATTCTGCAGAGCCAGCCAGGGCCAGCCTCATGACTCCTGGTACTTTTTTGCTCTCTCTGTCAAATCTCGCCCTTTTGCTCTGCGTGCAATAGAATCCCTGTTTAAATAAAGATATAAATAGACACACGTCTGTTCTATAACATTCTCTATGCCATGGATGGAGCTGTCTTTTCCCCCATAAACCCCAGCATGATTTGAGCCATAGGAATAGGTATCAGACTAATACCGCAGTCCTACCGGGGAACAAGTCCCTTTGAACACCATAATACTTTACTTTTGAGTAGACATGCATAGGCTCACACAGGGAATCTCTTCAAAATGGGGCTTCTTGCAAAATGTAAAGTTTCTTTTCCAGAAAAAAATGGCAGTGGTTGCAAATCCTCATGTAGAGCTGGTGGTCTGGGCTCCCCCATTCACTTCCAACATACTGTGTGCCTATCCACATTGCCCTTAAAACGACTTATATTCTGTTTAAAAACATGGTTTTTAAGTCATTTCATTACGTGGTAGGACACACTGAGCAGTACTTACGTTTCATAGTGACCGCTTCCTCCGTGTTCACTGGTGTATTACAGGGTTAATTCTTTGACTCTTCTTGTTTCGTTTCTGTTTTGCAGGCTGCTTGAGTTACGGAGACAGAAGTGGGCAGGTAAAGCAGCCTGCAAACAGAAACTAAACAAGAACAGACAAAGAATTAACCATGTGTCACACCACTGAACACTTTCAGGATGGAGGAAGCAGTCACTATAAAACCCGCAGCTCTTGATTTTAATTTCAAGTACAGTTCCTGCATAGTCAGACTGAAGCAGAACATAATGCAGGTTACTGTCAGCCCTACAAATGACTACCAATGATTCAGCACAAAAACACAATTTTTAAAAAATCAACCTGTACTTAAAATCAATACAGATAAAACAAAGAGTGTATTAATTTCCAGTATTACAGAAATCGGTTAGAAGTCTGGACAACTTCAGCATGTGGTCATAAATCTTATCTACCCCTCTCCTATAGCTCCTCACTGTCAAGCTGGTTAGCTCTTGGATCCACATATTCCACTCATTACTCTCCACCCTAACTGCAGCCAGAGAGATGTGGCATTATCTTGGGGTACATCTTGATGAGCGGTTTGCCCTGGGGCAGATTCAGAGCGGCAGCAGGTCATCTACATGACGCAGCCGCTATCGCGAAGCCATCCAGGGGCAACCCCCCAAAGCACCACTTTAAAAATGTCGGGCACTTACCCCGACTTTTTTGGCTTGCAGCGAGGTGACGCCAGGATCTGCCATCTGTCGCCCTTGCTCCAGAGCTTCTGCGAAGGCGTGCCATAGTCGACGGTGAGCCCTGATTGGTCACCATAGGCTGGGCAGGGAAGGGAGTGGACCTGTGAGCCGAACAGTTGCTGGACCACCTCTGTACACCGTAGTTTAAAACAACAACAACAACAACAACAAAATGGGGTGGATGTTCAGAGCAGGAGCCCCGTTCCTCCACACACACCTCTGGTGTTCCCCCACGTTATCTGTAAATGCAAAGCTTCAAATTTACAGATATATATATTTAAAATGAACCAAAAAGTACTGCCTCCCCCTTGAGCACCCGGGCAATGTCCCACGGCATGGGCTTGGGTGCAGCCCAGCCGCAGTACCAATTAAGCCAAAACCCACTTCGAATAAGTGGGGGTGCGGATGCTCCCCGGCACCCGTGTACTGATGTGGATGGCCGCGGCAGCGGCTCCTTCCCACAAAGCCTGCAATTGCGCTCCCTTCCCATGCAGATAACTGGAAGGAGCGCCAACGCCAGAGCTCGAGGCCTCCTGCCGCAGCCACACCGCCATCAAGACAGGGCCTTGAACATCATCAGCTCCCCTTTGATTCGTGCTACCATGCTTGACTTATGCTGTGCTGTAACCCAAAGCTGCAATCAACAGGTTAGCCATTTCTACAGAAAAAGTAGACAGAATGACAAATCTTCACACTGGGTCACCATATAGCTTCTAACCTAATCTAATTCACAAAAGGCATTTGGCCGACCGAACATCATTTAAAATTAAAACATATTTTCATGGTTGTCTATTCTTATGGTCCCACCACTTACAATGCTTTGGAGTCTCTTCTAACACTGGGAGAACCAATCAAATCCGCACTATTAATGCACAAATTGCTCTTGGAAAGAACGATGAGCTCTCTTTGGGAGGAGCGGAACAAGGAACTGGAACACCCCCAAAAAACAAACATCCACGGAATGAAGCCCTTGCTTCCAGCTATATTTCCACACTAGAACTTAAATTGTATTTCATCTGACAAAAACTGCCATTCAGAACACATTGCATTCTGTTCTGATATTAAAAACAAACAAACACATACCCAATTCTGCTAGATGTTGGCAAGGGGGATTGAACCCCCCCTCTTTTTGTGTGTGTGTGGCAATGGCTAGTATTGTCCTTCTTTTGGGAAGACTTGCCTACCCAGAAAAACGTTGTATTATGGTTTGCTGTCATGAACATTCTTCTGTACTCTGTGCCATCAATGTAAGGGCTGTCAGATGGCCAACGGATGTGGAAACTATGTGGATTCCTGGTGGGCAAATGGCTAGCGCGCCAACGCCAAAAAGCCAACTGATCTCCATCTCATCACCAGTTAACTGTGGACTACTGCGCTGCATCCATGGCATACTGCTAATAATGTTGTGTAGCCACTTATTGGCTGAATTCGGACAACACGATAACCAATGGTGGGATAATAATCAACTTTACAGTTGTTCAACTAGGGGGTACTCCCCACACAACATGGTAATAAATAATCAACTGTGGTGTGGATTAGGATCAGCTCTGAGTTGACTATGGCAGCATTCGGACGACACGATAGTCAATACAACTAACGATTGTTACCCCCCCCCCCCCAGTTGCTTATTGTGTCATCCGAATTCAGCCATTCAGTTATATGGACTGCCTTGCTGACGTGGATGCATCTCTCACTTTTTCTATTATGTTGGTTGAAGCGTACTATATATATATATATATATATATATATATATCGCTGATTCTTGAGCAACTGCCTTCACCCCCTCCCTTTTAAGAGATTTATTTACCTGAGTTGTTAGTGTTAGAATTGAGTTGTGACTGTTATAAAACCTGAAAAAAATACATATGTATGTATCTATGTGTGTGTGTGTCTGTCTGTCTGTCTGTCTCTCTCTCTCTGTGTCTGTGTATATACAGACACAGGAGTGCAATCCTATGATCCCTGGGAGAGTGTCGCAGGGGCCATAGGATTGTACAGACTCCCCCCTCAGTGGAGAGATATGTCCTCAGAGCCCCACTCACAGCCCCTGTGGAAACTTCCACAGTTCTTACCTCTTTGATGTTGGAGAGGGAGGAAAACAGGAGTACCAGGGTTGTGTAAGGGGGCAATCTGGGGGGCTGTCTTCCTGGCGCCGGGTTGGCACCACCTCTGTCCTCAAACCCACGCTTTCCCAGGGTGGTGGTGGGTAATCCCAATGCCGAGGCGGGAGTGCGGAGTTTCTGGATGACCATCCAGTCCCAGTCCCTCTTCCTGGTGGAAGGCGACCAACCTGCTTTACACCAGGTTCTGCCCCTGGGTTGACCCCAAATTGGCCGCGGAGTGACAATACATGGCAGAAACCCAGTGCTGTCGCTCCGTTTGAAAAACTCGGGTAAATTCCCGACTTTTTCAAAACGCACCATCAGGGAGAAGCCCCATGGTGGCTGTGAAGCTGTACCTGAGTTGTCTAACCGACATGGCTCAGATCCACAGCCACTGTGAGGCTTTCCCCGCATATAGCCAGCCCCTGGGAGAGGCTGTGGAGGCAAAAGATCCACAGCTATCCTGGAGCCCAGACATGCCCTCCCCCCAAACTGGATGGTAATCCAGCCCTGGAGCTAGCATGAATTAAGAGAAGTGGTAAATAAACAACCACGGCTGGGTAGGGGAAATGGAATGGACCTGCTGTTCTTCCCGGACTTCTGTCCTGCCAGCATGAACCTGGCAGCGCTTTTGATATCTTGGAGATTCCAACATCAGAGTTCTCCAAGATAAAGGTTAGGTTTGCTCTGATAGCTGCAACCCCTGTTCACATTTACCTAGGAGCAACTCCCATGGAACTCAATGCATAGGCTTGCACTGTTAGACACACACAAGGAATTGACTTTGATCGCCTGAGTGTAAAACCAGTTCAAGGGCCTGAAGATGATACTGGCACTGGCACCACTTATAACACCTGAAATGCTGCAGGTTCAAAATGCAACTTCCTTGAGGTTTAAAACTGAGTACTCCCAACAAATCCTGTTTCTTTACATTGTTCAGTAAAGTGTTAAATATACACCCGCCCGATCATGTCACCTTCCACAGCCTCTTGTGAGATCTTATCCCTTCAGGAATAAAGCCATTTGTACTGCCGTCTCGCTGCTAAAGTCCCCTAAAATATGCAGTTTGTCATAAAAGCCATCTATCTTGCCTGCCATTTTGCCTGCTTCCTACTCCTTATCATTTTTCAGAGACGTGAGGAGAAAATGCCATTGAGTCAGGGACAGACTCTATGGCCAGGCTTCAGCCTTGTTTGTACCACCACAGAGTCCTCGCTCCACCCTCTTCGTCTTTATCAGTGAGAAGAAATCCAGGGCTGGTTATTTGTTAATATTTGGTTTATGACAAGATATTTGCATGCAAACCAGAGATACACCCCCACACATATACACAAGCATTTCTCTCTCTCTCTCTCTCTCTCTCTCTCTCTCTCTCTCTCTCTCTCTCTCTCAGCTGTAATAACATCGCATCCATTTTGTGCAAATTACCAAGGCAGGTTTTTAAGATTGCGATGACAGCCTGATGCGGCAGAGAGGAATATGTATGTTAACTCGGGGACATCTTGGAAAATGAGAGCCAATTGGTTGGAACCGGCAGCTTCCAAAGTAAGCAGGATTGCTGCTGGACGGCAAGCGGCATCCGCAGCCTCCCTCTTGCCTGCGTGTGGCAAAGAGAGAGGCTTTTTAAGCAATGAGGGGCAGCTGGCAGGTTAGATGAATATGACAGTCCAAATGCGACCCTGACAGCTCTTCCCCTCACCTAGGCCGAAAGAACTGATGCGCTGATTGATACCTGAGGGAAGGGCTGTCATCGGGCAGGCCACAAAAAGGGAGATAAGCGACTCAATCAGTGTCACGCCTGTCCTTCTGTAACAGCCTGTAAATCACTTTGGCTCAAGATTCTGCGCTGCTATACCAGAGAGCTAAAAGGCAGGTAATAGGAAAAACAAGAGGCGAAGCAGCTGCGTTCACTGGCTCTGTTTAAAGTCTAATAGATTGGGATACGGTTCAGGCAATGCGGCGAGGAGAGGGACCCACACTTTATGGAACCTAAAAGCTTTTTCATTTAGCTTGGGAGGGAGAATTGCCCCCCTTCTTTGTACTACTTTTCCATGGGGGGGGGGAGTGAGGAAGGAGGAGGAAGGGGGCTAAATAAATAAATAAAATGAAAGTCATCTAACACGGTCCCCCCCCTCACCCAAGTGCCAGTACTTTTATATGGGGAGGGTGGGAATAAATCGATGTGCTTCCCAATACCAGCTGCCAAATGATAGGAGTTGATTTTATGTGATATAACGGTAATCAAAGGCTTAACGTTTTAATGAAAGCAATTTCTCTGTGTTCAGATTGCTCTGAGACTGGGATCCGTTCCTTCCAAAGCACCCTCAAGAGCTGATTACAATCTAACAAACATATTCTTCTTCTTCTTTTTTAACTGTTTAGAAGCTTACCTAATGAAGATGAGAGTCTTTTTCTCCCTTACAGAAACAACTTTTTAAAAGATGCTGGGAAACCACATAACAGGAGGATGTGGGTGAAAAAACCCAAGGTCTCGCTTAATGAATGAAGCAGTAATTAATTGGTAGCAGGTGCAGGTAGACCAGCCTATGACTCTTCGCTGCTCGCTCTCTTCCTCTCTCCTAAGATCTTGTCGCACTCCCATTTTAATTAATTTCTTGTCACCTAGGCAAGGAATCTTATCAAATATTCAAATGAATCAAACAAACACTGTTGGCACTTGGCTCTTACTCCTAAAAATTACCCAGCCTTGGCTACCATCAGAGTAAACCTATAAGGAGGGCAAAGGAGGGCTTTGCCACCATGATTTCCAGTTGCCACCTGAGCCCTACCCTATTTCTCTCTAGAGCAGCCTTCGCCAACTTGGCAGCCTCCAGATGTTTTGGACTACAACTCCCACAATACCTGACCATCGCCCATGATGGCTGGGGCTGACTGGAGTTGTCATCCCAAAAATCTGGAGGGCACCATGTTGGGGAGGGAATGCCCTAGAGCCAGTGGGATGGTTCTGATGTTGTAAGTCAGCCTCCCCCAGTGTAGTGTCCTCCAGATGCTTTAGACAACTACTCCCATCAGCCCCAGCTATTGTGGCCAGTGCAAAGCTTCTTATTTCCCTTAACAATGTCTTAACATCAGAAAATATGCTGGACCCCCATCACTCTACAGCAGGGGCCCATCTTGCTTTGGCTCTGACAGGGATCCCACCACACTGTTTGTTAATGTGGATCGATGGCTTAGTTGTTGTGGCACTTTATATCAGGAGGAATCCACAGAGTCCCAAGTTCGAGATGTAGTCTTGTGCTTCCCTGTGGTGGTGGTGGTGGTAAACTGTAGCTATCTATCAAGGTTTTTTGCTTCAGAAACTAACCCACAGAGCAAAGGGCTGCATGCAAATCAGCAGCCGTAAAGTACACTGTCTGCACATTTAAGATTCTAAGTTGAGTTCCATGTTACCTCTAGTTGAAAAAGATGACAAGGAGTAAGCCTGGGAAAGGCCTCTGCATACAAACAGGCAGAGGCCTCTGCATACAAACAGGCAATGCAATTATGTGATTTTTACAACATATCATGAAGGTGGGGAGGGGGGTTTAACCTTTACCCCCACTGAAGTCCCAATCCTGGTTCCCTCCATCCAATGACCCGTTCACATGTCACAGCAGCCAATCATGGGTTACTTAACTCACAATTCAGGGGGTATGCATGCTCCGCACGACCCAGTTCCGCTTACTGTAAACAGCCAGTGATTAGTGTAATCGGAGGTTGTGCAGCATAACGTGTGAACCCAGACTACTGGGTTGTTTGGGGGCTAAACAACCCAGCAGTTCCGCCATCAACAAACCATGGGTTAACTGCTGGGTTGTTTAGCCCCTACAAAGGACACCTGTGTGAATTCCTTTTTAGAAGTCACTGGGGCAATTCAAATGTAATGGCAGCAAATCGTGATTTTCCGCCATTACGTGTGAACTGCCCTAGAGACTTTAAAAAAACAATTCATGTGATTGCCCTTTGTTTTGGCCTAGGACCTAGCTGTTCCCAGTCAGTTAGGATTAGATGAGTCAATAATCAGATTTGATCCATTGCATTGTTACAATCCCCACTTCTCTGAGTGGTGAGAGTTTGCAGGGATCCAGTGCTTACCTGGGTTTGGTTTCCTTTGAATTGAGGGCAATGGAGGCTTATTGGCATTTTGTAATATTTGAACTGATTTCCAAATCTACAGGTGAAGCATAGGCATACTACTATGCACCTGGCTTGGAATACTTCAGCAGCAAATCCCACTGCCCCACACTAGATCTCCATAGATGGGGCTGCCAGCACCCCAAAAGGCCTCTACAACTTACTGAGCCCCAAACTCCGTTGGCTCTCCCTGTGCCTCCTCCAGAATGGCGGTCTGTCCCCCTTCACAGACACACAACCCTGGTTCTCATCATTGCCCCCCACTTGCTTTGCTTGACAGGCAGAGAGCCGGTCAGCGGCCTCTACTGCTCCTCCCCCTTCTCACCACCACCACCACCACCACCATCGTCTGGGCCAGAGCAAGAGGCAGGCGAACAAGACAGCTGCAATGGCAAAGAGGAGGCGGAGCAACTCCAGGGGGCTCTTGCCAATGGGCCCCTGCTGGGGTGCGAGGCCTCAGCAGGCGCCCAACCATGCCTACCCTTGATGTGTGTCATTTTATGGCTGCTCTCAGCCACCTACCCCTTAAATCAATGGGACCTTTTATGTGCAGACAGGCTCCTGTTTTAGCACCTGGTTAAATCATTCTCCTGTTGGGGACTCTGTGTGCTGCCAGCTGCTTGGCACAAGCCTCTGATCTTGCTGTTTGCTTAACAGGCCATAGAGGGAAAATGAGCCTTGTAGAACATCCATTGAAGAACAAAGCAACACCCTTCCCCTCTTCACAGCAACCCTTCCCCTGCCCCCTTGTCACGGTAACCGATATCCTCTGCTCCTACTCATGTTTTGGCTTTTTTAAAAAAATAAATAAATAGCCTGACTGCTTTGGTACAGCCATCTCTTGATCTGCCAAGTTTCTGTTTGTTTTCCTTGGTCTCTAATGACTTCTTTTTTTTTCCTTTTCTGTTCTTGTTTAACGTTTTTCATGCATCAACAGCAAGGGTGAGTGAGGAAAGCAGCTGACCGTAGAAAAGCGAGGGGATGTCAGGATATATATTATTTATTTAGGCTTTTTAAAGTTTTAACCCTTCCTAGCAGCATTTGAAAATTAATTAATGAATACAGCACTCTCTATGTCCGTGATGCTTGACAGGTTAAAAGAATTTGAAAACGTATATTTGAACATGTATATTTTTTAAATTATTTTGCCACATTTATATCATGCACGTAATGCTGCATAAACTATAACAGAATCCGATTAAAAACATGTTTGTGCATCCTGTGCATCCTACGATTAAAATCAGTACTACTAAGAAAACTAAATCTGTGCTAGATAAATCCCATTAACATGATTAATAAAATCCATGATTAGTGAACACTGAGTCAGTCCTACAAATTCCTTCTGTCAATTCAGTAACAAAGATTATATGGGATCTTAAACCATCCCTTTCAAAATGTCAGTATTTTCAAATGTATACTCTGATTAAACCATCTGATTAGACCATTTAAACCATAATTTGATTAAGTTCAATGGCTTACAAGCCAGTCAGTTTTCACAATAAACACCAGAGTTGCGGCTGTGTTAGCCCATTGCAGAAAAAACAAGAATGCATTTTTCTCTCCTCCCAGAAGCTTACGAATGTGTGAATTTAACCCTACACAAGGAATTCTCAGTCTTTCTTAACTAGTCCACTCACCAAGGAATATCAACCTCTTTCTTTCTACCAGCTTTTTCAATATTTATTTGGTATAATGAGCATGCACACACACACATGAGAGAGACACCATGGTGCTTATTTGTAGTTGCTAAATACTCGTCCAAATAAAATATCTGACTCAGGTTGTGGAAGATAATCAAGTTCAAGCTTTGTTGAATCATCACTAAAGGAAATTCCAAGAGAAATTATCAGAAATGCCTCTTTTCATATCTTTGTTGCTTATACCTGATACACACAGAGAGCCACTGGATGGAAGTTCCGAATGAGGTGTCACAGGGCTCTGCCGGATACTTTTTACATATTTTATCAATTATTTGGATGAGCCATTCACATGTTTTGAACTACAGTTCCCAGCAGCCCTAGCCAGAATAAGGGAGTGGCTGTGGTTTGCATGCAAAAGGTCCCAGGTTCGATCCCTGGCATCTCCAGGAAGATCTGGGAAAACTCTTGCCTGAAACCTTGGGAAACCATTGCTGCCAGCCAGTGTTGACCAATGGCCTGACTTAGGACAAGGCATCTTCTCATGTTCCCTATGTTCCTAAAATGGCAAATGAGGAATGATGGAAGTTAAAGACCAAACCATCTGCGAGACACTTGGCTTGGTGAAAGCTGACTTAGATGAAGAGGGGTGGAGGGAATCCTTATTAAATTTGTAGATTACACAAGACTGGGATGGATAACTAACACTTCAGCAATAAAATTCAAAGTGACAATGATAGACTGGAAAACTAGACTTAAACAAACAAAATTAAATTAAACGGAGACAAATGTAGGGTTCTGTGATGTGGCTGCAATTTTTTTTTTTAAAAAAAGCTATTGCAATTCTAGGCTGCATTAACAGTTTCCAAATCACAATAAGTGATTTTTCCACTTTATTCTGCACTAGTCAGACCTCATCTGGATTACTGAGTCCCATTCTGGTTGCCACGCTTTAAGAAGGACATACACAAATTGCGTCCAGAGGAGAACAGCAAAGATAGCCAACAGTACGAAAAATAAGTTTTACGAGTAAAGGTTGGGAAAACCGGGTATGTTTACCCCAGAGAAGAGAAGACCGAGGGCAGGGGAACATAATAATGCTCTTCAAATACCTGAAAATCAAAGACTTGTTCTCTGCTGCTCCAGAGGGCAGGACGAAATTGAATAGGGGTAAGTTATAGGAAGGTAGGTTCTGGTTGAACATTAGGACAAACTTCTTAACAGTAAGAACCAATTACTGGAGGGGGAGAGTCTCCCTTTCAAGGGGTCTTCAAGCAGAGGCTAATAGTCATATGTTGTGAATGATCTTGAATAAGACTTCTTGTATTGACCAAGAGGTGGTGGTGATGGTGGTGATGATGATGATGATGATGATCTTTATTTATATCCCACCTTTTTCCCAATGCTGGGCCTCAAGGCGGTTTTGCAAAATTATATACAGTTAAAAGCTATAAAGAGATAAACAAAAGTTAAAAATATAATTAAATAGGTTTCAATATTAAAACATTTCAACATTTAAAATACATATTAAAATTAAAAAACTTACAAAATAGATGGGAGTCCACATTATTCTCCAAAAGCTTGCCAGAATAAGAAAGTTTTTGTGTGCCGCCGGAAACACATCAAGGAAGGAGTCAGTCTAGCTTCCCTGGGAAGGGAGCTAGTTCCACAGCACTGTGGAGCAGCCACTGAGAAGGCCCGCATTCCCACCAGGTGTGCCTGTGATGGTGGTGGGACTGAGGGTTTGAACATGGTGGCCTACAAAACGCCCTCCAACTCCCCAATTCTATCTCATTTGAGTGGAAGGAACAGAAAGGGCCTTTTCGGTGGCTGCTCCCAGACGGTGGAACTCCCTCCTAAGGGAAGCTAGCTTCTCTCCCTTTCTGCCGCCCTTCTGTCAGCAAGCAAAGAGTGCTTTATTCAAGAAGTGTGTCTGTTGTGTCTGTTGGGTTGGGTGCTGTTTTTTATTTTCTGTTTTATTTGCATTTTAATGTAATATTTTATTGATTTAATCAATTTTAATTGTGTAAGCTGCTTTGAGTGCCATTTTTTTTGGTAGAAAGGCGGGATACAAATCTAAACAACAACAACAACAACAACAACAACAACAACAACAACGGAATGGGTTGATCTACCTCCACTGAAAATGATGGAGCAGCCAGAGCCATCTCAGCTATAGAAGCTCTAGGCGGGCACTGCAGCTCGCCACTGGATCATTTCTGGTTCTACCTAGACTAGAGCTCAGGAGACCACTTTCAACCAAAGCTCACAGCGGTCGCATTCCAGTGGTAGACAGGGCCAAAGGCAAAGAGGAGAGGGCCAAAGATAAAAGCGCTGGAGCCAAAAATGCAAAAAAAAAACAACCTCAGCATCACGTAGCTTAAAGCTCTTACTGCAAGTAACTAAGTCTTCAAAGAGGGATTTCAACCTTTTAGAATAAAGGGGGAAATGCACAAAAGCTGGTGGTTGGGGAAAAGGGGGTGACCTTCCGAGAACTGAACCCTGGAGGGTTGGATTGAGGACCCCAGGAAGTCTGGATTTGGCCCCTAATCTAGACACCAGAGGAAACCCAGGCTCTTCACAGGCCTTGCTAACTGAAGTTGATGATGTCTGGGGAAAATATCTTTCTGATGGTATTTTATGTGTAGGCACAAGTCTTTGCCTATCTGGAAATCCTAAATCCTCTTGCACTGCTGTGACAGGACATTTCAGGTTATTTGCGGCTCTACAAAAGATAGGCTTAGGAAAAGGAATATGCATTCCCTCTGCAATGCCCAGGCAGTGCCCAGGCAGTGCTTCAGAAAGAAGCCGAGGTGGTGATGCCCTTTAGCTTTCTCCAAGGACAGGGACGATGCCAAGCAAACTGCAAAGGCATATTTTAGAACGACAGCAAACGTGCTTAACTGGGCTAGGGAGGCCTTTATAGTTCAGCAATAATCCACCATTGTAGCAGGAAATCCTGACCATCATGTCCTTCCTAGACCTCTCCAGTGGAGAAGCTTTATGAACTTAAGGCACAAAAAGTTTCTAAAAGCAAAAGCATCTCTTAGCCTAGATAAAAACGAGGACAATTTAAGCAAAGGCCATATACATTTAAGAGAGAGAGAGAAAGACAAAGAGAATGTGTACATGTCCCTCAGCTGACACATCAGAGGGAGGAAAAATATAAGCTTAAAATGCATTTATTGAAGAAGTTTGGCATCTGTAAAGCCAGCTTTTTTAAGCACTCTTGTGATAGCATTTTAATAAAAAGCACAACAAGACCACAGCATATCTATGGCTTTGAAGGGGGGGAACGCCATTTCCTGTCAAGTTATGATGAACTGACTGAGCTTATAGAAAACTAAATTCATTTGTAATACTGGGGTGTGGGTGGGTGCATGCTTTAGACTCTCCTTTCCCGCTCTTTGCCAAATACGCACTGAACAAATCCACTGTGAAATACTTCATGAAAAATAGCCACAAATCACAGCACGAGTGGTGAGCCGGCTTATCCAACATCCCAACGGTCTGGGGAGGAAGAGGAGCTTAAGGAAAACAAAATTTATAGTTTTGAGCATTAAAATATTAAGCGATCCTTAAGAACAGCCATGAATCTAATTTGGGAGACATCTATCATCAAGCAGAGACGAACAACTGGAATTTTAGACAATGTATATAAATGTCAAACAGAAATAAACTCCAATCAAAAACCCTCTTCAGGAAGAAGTGGGGAGAAGTTGTAAAGCTAATTTTTTTTAAAAAAGATGGCGAAAGGAGAGGGGACCATGGGAAATCTTTATAAAGAAAGTGCAGGCACTGGGGGAGGAGGCAACTGCGTTGGTATTACGAGCAGGTTTTTCAAATATTATCCTCATAATGAGGATGCCCAAATCAAGAAAATGTTTTTTGGAGGGCTTTGGTTAGCACCTTTTACACAATAACACATACACATACTTTTATCACCATGTGACAAAAGCAACATGTGAAGTGTACATCAGTCTTGACCATTAGTAAAGGGAAGGCAATATTGTATTGTCATTATGAATTATCCCAGATGTCCATTCATACAAAGAGAGAGGAATTTCCTTTGGTCTACAGCTCATGCGAGGGTTCACCTGACCCTCCTCATGTGTTGAAACTACATAAGGGGGTTGTGCCAGCCAGCCATGCCCCTGTGGCAACAATATGTATACCAGTCCCATATCCTGCTAGCCATGGGAATGTGCCTCCATGACTAGGGTACACTTGGAAAGCTCCTCCACACAAAGAGGAACCTTAATTGGCCGAGGATTCCTCTTTGTGTGGCTCTACGTGCCTACACACATAGGGCCCCCTTCACATAGCTGCCAAATGCAGCACATCACTGGGGGAGGGCGCAAAGCTAGCCAGCATGGCCCCCGCTCTCAGTCTTTCAATATGTGAAGCCCCCTTTGGTCAACTGAAGCCAGAGAAACCATATAGCCACTCAAGGCCAAGTCACAAGAGTTGAGGGGGGAGTATGTGTTACCGCGTGTCTGGAATCCTGCAGGGGAAAGAAAATTGTGGGGTTGTGAGGGAATTTGGAGTGAAGTGGCAGGCAGAGAAAGGGTTACGCATGGCCTTCCCAACTCATGGCCTGACCCACCTACCCAAATACTTCTCCTGAAGTTGGGTTTTGATGACGTATGTGATAAGGAGTTAGGTCAGGGGTGTAAATCTGATACTCCTGGGGTCCCAATTTGCCCTTCCAGGGTCCCCCAGATAGCTATGCTCCCTTCTCCGGCCTCATTCCCTTCCCTCCCTACCAGCTATCATTTTGTGGCTTCAAGAGCCTATCTACACATGCAGGATAAAACACTTTGAAAACGTTTTGAAAAGTGTATATGGAGTGTGTCCTGGGCCCCAACAGTTCTCAAAACTGTCAGTCTGACTACACTACTGCTTTAAAACAATTTAAAATGGTTTATAACAGTTTTGAGAACTGTTGGGGCCCAGGACACACTCCATATACAGTTTTCAAAACGTTTTCAAAGTGTTTTATCCTGTGTGTGTAGATAGGCTCCCAGCCTTTGTGTTGTTTTCTCCTTATTCTTAAAGATGGAAATGCCTCTCCTAAGGCTCAGCTACTGGCAGTAGGAGAATTAAGCTAAAATATGCTGGTCTTAGGGGTGTTTTGGTCCTGCCCCTTTGGCCTTTGGTCCCTGCCACCGCTCGAATGTGGCCCTTGAGAGCTTCACCGAAATTAACTTTGGCTCCCAGGCTGGAAGAGGTTTAGGACCCCTGACTTAGGCCCTCCTTAGAACTTCGCAACAGGCCCCTAAAATGGCTGCAGCGGTACAAGGCCATGAGACAAGCCACGCACTCCGCCAGTCCCTGAGCCTGCAAGACAAGCTAACAGGAGCTGACGTTTGAAGAAAACCTCCCCATGGAATGACGATGAAAGCGTTTGCAAAGAAGAGGCTCCTTTGTCTTCCTACTTGGCCACGGCCCTCGTTCCATTGCAACTGTTTTTGCTCTCCTGGGTGGGCCAGATGGAATGTTGAAATCATTTAGATGAAATTGAAGGACTTGGTTTAAAGATCAGGAGAGGAGAGCCTAATAGCTCCTTTGATGTTAAAGAAAATATCTTTCCATTCTTTGGCCAGTGTACCTGAACCAGATCAAGCCTGTAGTATATATTCTTGCCTTCTCAGAGTAAAAGAGAAACCAGCAGGAATGTCTCTCTCTTGGAGCCGTTCACACATATCCTGGGCTCAGACTGGAAGTAGGAGAGCTTATTATTCACCCATCATTCATTATCCCACGCTCTTCTATCTCTACTCTGCTCGTGCAGACTAAAGACTAGTTAATGCATATTAAAGGGCAATTAATCCATGTTAAGAAACCTTGAAAGTCTACCAAACAAGTTCATCCATTTATCCTTATTTTACAGATGAGAAAGGTTGACAAGCGTCTGAATTCTCTGTTTTCCGAACTTGAGTGGCCACCTTTCCCCTCTTTTTAACTGGACCTATTTATCTATGCCATTAACAGCAGCCGGTTAGCCAGAAATGTAACAGGTGAAGCTTCTGTAGGCATGTATATGTGGTGAGAAAAGCTTTCACTCTTTTTAGAGGAATGATTTGAACTAGAAAATGGTACGTGATTGCAATGTGCGCACAAGGCTCAAACTACAACAGTACACCTGTACATTTCGCTGGAGTGTGCAGGTGTGTGTACGCCCATGCGTTGTTGCTTAGAGTCACATTCCATGACAGGTGGCAGAACATCCTGGGAATTTGACAGCACTATCGTAGAAGTATTACATTCAAGCTTCACACAAAAAGTATTAGGAACTCCAACAAAAATTTGCTTCAGTTAATGGGTGTTATAGAAATGTAATAATAATTATAGAAGAAGGAGGGAGAGAAAAACATGCACAAACACAATACAACAGCCTCTGTTAAGGGTGCCATCTTGGATGTTTTCTTACATCAACTCCTTTATAATATCAACAACTTCCCATGTCAGCAAAGGGGTTCTCGTGTTCTAGAACTATTTCCTTCCTCATGGAAACATTAGAGAGCAGTCACATGCTGGGAGAGTCTTTGGCAACAGGAGGAGAAATGGGCATTCTTGATCAGGGTTTGTGGTTCTAGAGGAGCCTGGACGACTCACTTCACTTTTCACGCTGTTATCAGTCACTTTTTTACACCAGCTAAGATAATATAACTTTTGCATGACTTGAATTTTGAACTGCACAAGTGTACTTTTAGAACTGCATATTTTGAAACTGCACATTGTCTGCCTGGATGCACATTAAAAAAAAAAAAAAGCAACAACAACCCTGTAAGTTCACCCACTAAACCTACAGCTGTTACAGGCACATGAGCAGTGCCAGTAAAAAAGGTGGCATTGGTAACACAAGAAGGATTCTAAGAATCTAAGGATGTCTCAAGCCCACAGCGAACTCATGCTACCTCAAATCTCAAAATAATTAATATGATGCAGGAAGTATTACAAATACTATTTCCTAGGATACTAGAGAGTCAGTGGAGTACGGACATAGGAAGCTGCTTTATACTGAGTCAGACCATTGGTCCATCTGGCCCAATATTGTCGACACCGGCTGGCAGTGGCTCTCCAGAGGATCAGGCAGGATTCTTTCCTCACCCTACCTGGAGAAGATGGGGATCGAACCTGGGACCTTCTGCATACAAAGCAGTAGAACAATCATTGTATTGACTTGAGTTAAAATCCCAGCTCATTTTCAGTTAGATTCACCTTGCCAGCCACACCTCACCCTTGGTTATTCATCTCTAAAATGGGGATAATAAGAGACAATTCAGGGAATTGATTTTTTTAGGATGAAGATTAGGAAATGGTGTTATAGTGCCCTAGGCCTTGTGGGGTGGGGTAGAGTGGGGGGGGTATAAAACTCAATAAATACCACTCATCTCCACAATGAAGATGCAATTTACCAGATACAATTTGCACACCACAGATGACTGACAATAATGCAAATCAGTATCAGTCTGGATACTGCACATCCTTAGATAGTTTTGCAGCTTCTCTCCAAGTCTTCTGGTGCTAGGAACAAACATCAAAGCATTAAGGAGGTCCAAAGAAGTTTCCACTCTCTGTCTCTGATTGGCTGATGTGTGTGAGAAATAAGTTGAAACTTAGTTACTTTCCACATCCCCTTCCTGTTTAAAAATGGAACCATCTATTCTGAATGAAATGAAGTTAAACACGTGAGATGAATTAAACTCAATCGGGGGTTTTTTTTGTTTTTGTTTTTGAGAGGCTCGTTTGTATGAGAGACGAGGACAGATTTTAAATCAAGATGGGGAAATTGCGGCCAAAACTATTAGTACGTTGGGAAGCACAGCGTAATGCGGGCCAGATTTATTAAAGGCTGTCTTTTAGCCAATCCTGTGAAACACTAAACAAAACCAACACTGAGATATATTTTGAAGGGAAACAATAAACATCTGGTTCCCTTTGCTGGTGTACATAGCTAGGGAAAATGTTGGCAGTACATTTGATTACCATAAAAGAGTAAGCTATGCACAAAGAAAGCCACAATACAGAGTCAAATGTCTGAATTCGTTCTGAGTGCATATTTGGTCAAAACGTCTACAGAACTTGGCCCAGGAGACACATGAGAACAGTGAAGTGAACTGAGCCTCCCAAAGGGGGTAAAATTGTATGGGACGGTGACAGACTAGATCTTCAACACATGGCTTGTTGCTAAACAGTTGTAAAAGGGGAAGGTTTCAACGAGAAAAGTGGAGGATGGGAGGCAGGTGCTGGAATCTTCCATGCCTTGCTGATTTTTCCTTCCCAGCAGGGCCGGCCTTATCATCAGGCAGAGTGAGGTGGCTGCCTCAGGCAGCATTGCGGGGGGGGGGGCAGCAGTGAGGGGCTGGTTGCCAGAGCTACACAGCTTGTCCTGCGCCTCCTAAACTACCTGGCAGTCCTCAGGTGTGCTGGAAGATGCTGTCCTGTCACCACTGTTGGAAGTGGTCCACTTCTGTATGTGGATGGGAAGGGCAGTTTTATCCTTCACCTCAAAAGCATCCACTTAGGTAAAAAAAGAAGAAAGAAGCGGTTCTGGGAATGCTGAGATACTTTATTATCTTCTTCCAGCCCAGGCTACCTTGGAGAGGCTTGAAACACCAGCGGGGGAGGAAGAAGAGGGTTTGTTGGAGCTCACCGCGCCTCCTTCCAGCCCAGCCCCCAGTCTACTTTGGAGAGGCTTAAAACATCAGAGAGGGAGGAGGAAGAGGGTTGCAGCTCACCACGCCTTCTTCCAGCCCAGTCTACCTTGGAGAGGCCTGAAACACCAGTGGGGGAGGAAGCAGAGGGTTTGTTGGAGCTCACCGCTCCTCCTTCCAGCCCAGCCCAGCCCACCCGTCTGAGATGCTCAGGGTGGCTGGGAGTGCAGCTGAGCTGTGATGTGTAAGGGAGCGGCAATATGTGTTGTGCAGGGCAAGGGGAGATATGGCGATAGCAGGGTGAAGTGCCATTACAGGGGAAGGAGAGATAGATATTTAACATCCATCTTACCTTCCGGTCGCCCTGCTACCCCGGGGAATTTGGAGAACGATCCAGGCCACCCACAGAACCTCTCCTTGCTCCTAAGCAATGCCAGGTCAGTTAAAAACAAAACAAATATCATCTATGACCTCTTTATAGATGAGGAGGCCGACCTGGCATGCTTCACCGAGACCTGGCTGGGAGATGACAGTGGCCCGACATGGGCCCAGGCCCTCCCAGCTGGGTACTGTGTTAGTGAGCAGGTGAGGGAAAGTGGGCGGGGGATGGAATAGCTGTGGTCTACAAAGACAGTCTTAACCTGACCAGACTTCCTGTCCGGAAATTGAATCACATCGAGTGTGTGTACCTGAGTCTGAAGACCAAGGATAGACTAGGGATTCTGTTAGTGTACCGGCCACCCCGCTGCCTATCAGACTCCCTGGCCGAGTTCACGGAACTGGTCTCGGAGCTGGTGTTGGATTCGCCCAGGCTCTTGGTCCTGGGCTATTTCAACATCCCATTCGAGGCCAGTTTGTCAGGTGGAGCTCGGGAGTTCATGGCATCCATGACAAACATGGGCCTATCCCAATTGGTCTCTGGACCTACACATTCAGCAGGTCGCACCCTCGATGCTGTCTTCAGCTCCGAACAGACAGATCTGTGGGCGGAGGTAACAAATACCTCTGCATTGTCATGGACAGACCATTTTCTGGTTAGGTTTAGTATCACGGCAACCACCCACCCCTGCAGGGGTGGCGGACCTATTAAGTTGATCCGCCCTCGAAGGCTGATGGATCCTTCTGGATTCCAGAAGGCCTTGGAGGGTTCTATGGCTGGTATCGTCGACGATCCTGTAGAAGCCATGGTCAATAGATGGAATCAAGACCTAACTAGGGCTATCGACACGATCGCCCGCAAACGTCCTCTCCGACCCGCTGTATACCAGGACGCCCTGGTATACAGAAGATCTCAGGGAGTTGAAGCGAAAAGGACGACGACTGGAGCGCAGATGGCAGAAAACTCGACTTATATCCCATAAGACACAACATAGAAAACACGTTCGTTCCTATGGGGTGGCAATACGTGCAGCGAAGAAAGCTTTCTTCTCTGCGCGCATTGCATCTGTGAATTCGCGTCCAGCGGAACTGTTCAGGGTGGTGAGGGGTCTAACCCAGGCACCTTCCCCCCTGAATCCGATTTTAGAGCCTTCGGCAGTTCACTGTGATGCCTTTAACAATCATTTCACAGATAAAATCTCTCGGATAAGAGCCGACTTAGATGCCGTCGTTATAGCAGAGGCTGACGATGGAGTGTCCGGCGACTCCGCGAGTAGAATTACACTGGATCAGTTTCAGTTGGTGAGTACCGAGGACGTTGACAAGCTGCTTGGACGAGTGAGGATGACGACTTGCCCTCTCGATCCCTGTCCTTCATGGCTGGTCGTCCATGGAGGAGATGCGGTTAGATCGCAATTACAATATATTATTAATGCATCTCTCAGGGAGGGGACTTTCCCATCATGTTTAAAAGAAGCGGTAGTACGGCCGCTTCTAAAGAAGCCCTCCCTGGATCCCCTGGACTTTAATAACTACAGACCGGTATCAAACCTTCCATTCTTGGGCAAGGTGATCGAGAGGGCGGTTACCTTTCAACTCCAAGTAGTCTTGGATGACACTGATTTTCTAGACCCATTTCAAACTGGCTTCAGGGCGGGATACGGAGTTGAGACTGCTATGGTTGCCTTAGTGGATGATCTACGCCTTAGTATTGACAGGGGGAGTGTGTCCCTGTTGGTACTTCTGGACCTCTCAGCGGCTTTCGATACCATCGACCATGGTATCCTTCTGGAACGCCTGAGGGGATTGGGAATCGGGGGCACTGTGCTTCAGTGGTTCCGGTCCTACCTCTCAGGCAGGTTCCAGATGGTGATGCTTGGGGATAGCTGCTCTGCAAAGAAGGAGCTGCTGTGTGGCGTACCGCAAGGTGCCATCCTTTCCCCAATGCTGTTTAACATTTATATGAAACCGTTGGGAGAGATCATCCGGAGGCATGGGGCGGGGTGCTATCAGTATGCTGACGACACCCAAATATATTTCTCTATGCCTTCAATAACAGCGCCAGCTAAGGATAGTGTGTCTCCTCTGAATGAATGCTTGGAGGAGGTAATGGGCTGGATGAGGAAAAACAAACTGAAGCTGAATCCAGACAAGACGGAGATGCTTGCTGTCAAAGGCCGCAACCTGGGTTTGGAGGTGTGTCAACCGGTTCTGGATGGGGTTACACTCCCCCTGAAAGACTGTGTTCGCAGCTTGGGGGTGCTCCTGGATCCATCACTCCAAATGACAGCCCAGATAGATGTGACAGCCAGGAGTGCCTACTATCAGCTTCGGCTGATACGCCAGCTGCGCCCCTTCCTAGAGTTGGAAGACCTAAAGATGGTGGTGCACGCGCTGGTAACTTCGAAGCTTGACTTCTGCAATGCGCTGTACATAGGGCTACCTCTATGCCTAGTCCGGAAACTTCAACTAGTTCAAAATATGGCAGCCAGGTTGGTCACCGGTACATCTAGGGGTGACCATATTACGCCAGCTTTAAAATCGCTCCACTGGCTGCCAATTAGTTTCCGGGCAAAGTATAAAGTGTTGGTTATTACCTTTAAAGCCCTACATGGTTTGGGTCCAGGTTACCTGCGGGATCGCCTTCTCCCATACAATCCGCCCCGCACGCTCAGGTCCTCTGGGAAGAACTTACTGCAGTCGGCCAAGACTAGGCTGACAACCGTTACCCAGAGGACCTTCTCTTCTGCCGCTCCCAGACTGTGGAATGACCTGCCGGAGGAGACTCATCAACTTAACAGTCTTTTAGAATTTAAGAAAGCCATAAAGACTGTTCTCTTCCGGCAGGCATACCCAGTGGAATTTTAGAATGTTTTAAGGATGTTTTTAGGATGTTTTAGGATTTTTATGCAGTTTTAATAATATGTGTCATGTTTTAATCAGTTTTATGTATTTTATCATGTTGTTGTTCCCCGCCTCGATCCAGACGGAGAGGCGGGTAAGGAATAAATTGTTATTATTATTATTATTATTATTATTATTAGATGCGTTAAAATGGCTGTGTTCAAACCACTTTTCGATTTGGATCTGTGGGGTGGAGAGAGGTCTTTTATCCACTCTTCTTGATGCTCTGAATAGCAGGACGAAACTCACACGTTTTAAATGATGAAAACAATCCTCAGCGGATATGCTTACTGGAGAAGGAAATACTCTACACAGGCCTGAATGCTGATTTTCTGAACCTCAAATATACAAACACCTCTGCTTTCCCAACAGCTCGTCCAATTTTTGCATAGAGCAGCGTAAACAAACTGAAGAGGTGGAGGAGGAGGAGGGGGGATGATTAAACGTCCTGAGAGAAGGAGAGGGGGGAGAAAGGGTCTCCTGTTCTATTAACCCCTCTCAGTAAATTGCAAATGGCATAATTCTGCATGATAATGCACACTGAGATTTTTTTTTTTTAAAGGAAGGCAGTGGACGGAAGGGAAATCAATAAACGTGACTTGTTTGTATCGTTAGCATCAGGCAGCTGGCAAGCCTGATCCTAGTATCAATACACATTGCTGAGGCTGCTTGCGCAAAGGTCACCTGCATCAGCTTAGCCACAGCCACAGAGTTTGGCCGGAAGCGCCATGCTTATGGTCCTCTGCCACTTGCCACTCAAATACATCCTAGACAGCAGCTGCCTCATACCAGGGGACTGCCAATATAGCATCAGGTTGCCGCCATGAGAAGCAGAACCCTGTGCTTTTGCTGCTTTGGAGTGGCAGCAGGGGTGGTAGCCGGGCCACCCCCTGCCTGTGTGGACGGTGACCAAACAGGGTTCACCATCTGCCTGGCCACACCTCCGCCGTGACTCCAGAACAAGGATAGGTGGCAGAAGCGCTGTACTTGCCTGGCTCCAGAGAAAAAAGTCAGAGTAAGTCCCCAACTTCTTTTTTTTCCACAGCTTCGTGGGAAAGCCCCACAATGGCTGCAAGGTGGTTGCTGCCTTGTATAATTGACGCAGAACCACCACACACACCGTCTGGGGCTTTCCGTGCATATAGACAGCCCCCAGGTCAGATTAATGTGTCCCCAGTGGAGGCTGGTGGCTTCTATGTCAGTGGGGCAGTGAATCCACTCTGAGTTTCAATCAGAACCAGCCAATGCTCTGAAGGTGCTGAACCCAAAATAGTTCCTTTAGTGTTCTAACTGGTACTTATTCTGGGTTGGGCTGAAAGCCAGAATGGGTTCACTGCCCCACTGATATTGGAGCCTCGACTGTGTGTTCCTCCAGCGCAGTATGAGCTGCTCTGGCTTGCGACCTGCTCTTTTTCACTGGGGATGTTGGAAACTGAACCTGGGACCATCCACACGCAAAGCACACACTCTGCCACCGACAATCCCTCCCAGCTACCCAACTGCACCATTGTGAGAAGGAGTCTGGCCATTTACACACTACCAAAAAAGGGGAGTCCGATTTGCAAAACATTTGCATATGCAAATGTATATGAATATGTGTAGACTGAGAAACACTAACCATAATTTATTGAGAAATAGCGTACATCTCATGACCCTGGAGAAGACTGGCCAGGTGAGCTGAGAGCCCGCTCAGCCTGCTGTCCAGGGGCTCACTCCCGATGGCCAACTTCAAGGGCCCCTCCCTGCTCTCCATTCTTTGACTTTCAACCACAGTTGGCCTGGGCAGCCCATCAAATAGATGCCATCTTCAAATAGGGGACTGTCCTCTACCAGCTCTCCAAAATAAAGGACTGTGCTTGGTAATGTAGGGCATCTGGCCACCTTAGAGGAGCCAAACCTGGAACAACCGGCTGAGCAGCTTGTTGCACTGAGCAGCAGCACAGACTCTCTGCCTTGCCTGCTTGATCTGGGATCTAATCTCCCTTTGGGTTCTTGTCTGACTGTTCCAGAACCAGACTCCAACCCACTCTCAATGGTCTTCAACCACATCATCCACTCTGCCCCTTTTGACTTTAGTCTGCCTGCACCAGAACCGGATGCCCAAACAGCAGTCTATCTCTTCTTCCCATCACCTAGCCCACAAACTTAATAATGAGAAGGGGTGGGGAAGCTAATGCATGCATGCAAACTAAGAACTTTGTGATAATACTTTTAAGTCTGCATAATTTATTCCAATTACAAAAATAGAATTCGATGTGCTTTTTTTTTAAAAAAAATGCAGGTTTCTAAATCCCTTTTGAATTTCCATGTGATCCTTGTTCAGATCAGATGCATTCCATATGCCTCTGTTTCCCCCCCCCCCCCAACTATATTGGGAAGAGGATAAATACTTCCCTGCTTCCTAGGAATATTGCACAATTAAATTCTCAGTTCAATGGAAAATGTTAGATACTGCAATGATAAAGGGATGTCGTTAGGAATTCTTAGCACGGTTCACAAGCAACAGGCACCTCCGCCACTTTGCAAGGATAACTGGAATAATAACAGCAAACTGCAGCAGAGTGAAACCTGCAGCAGAAATACACAATGAATAATTTAAAAAACCCAAAAAAACAGCTCTGAGTTCCATAGGGTAAGCCCCCTTTTGGGGAAAAAAACCTGCTGACAAGAAGAGGCCCTTGACTACTATATGGGGCTAATATGATTTCCCTTTAGGTCTGCCATCATCCGTGCTGGATTAAACACTATGTTAAGTATGTTATAGAGATAATAATAATAATAATAATAATAATAATAATAATAATAATATATTTATTTATTTATTACCCGCCTCTCCCAACGGATCGAGGCGGGGAACAGCATCAAGCAGAAAATACACCCAGATCAAAGTGGACTTCTGTGTTTAAACACTGTTTTTCTCTGTCCAGCTATACTTCTCAATCCTTTTATGATGAGTGACTACATAGGGGGAAGGGAGCAAATCCACTCTCCTGCATTCACAGTTGGCTTTCTAAAACCCCACATGTTTATATCCCTCATTCGTCTTAACCTCCCATTATTTGGGTCTGGTTTACGTATGAGCTCTCTCAGCTGTCTTGGACAATGACTCTGGAAACAGTGGTGTAGTGGAGTCAGGGCTCACAGGGCACAGCACCGGCACATTTTTCTTAGCACGCACGCTGACCTTACTCAGACTGCCCTGTTCCCTCTGAGCTTAACTACAATCCTTATAGTAGCTGGGGGAAATGGTCCCCCCCCCCCCCCCCGCCCAGCAACAATATGTTGTTGTGAGCTAACCCTGTTGGAACGTAGGGTCTGGACAGAAGGCCTGCTCCTGGAGGAGATGAAAACAGGTACAACTGGTTTGTTGGTCAACATAGCTGCTTACATTTTTTAATTGTCCTTGGAGATGTGACGATGGGGGTTGTCATGATGGGCACCTGCATTTCTAGATCACTGTCTACAAATAGCTGTTATGTTCCGTTATGCCTCAGCCTCTTGGGCCGCAGCAACTGCAATAGTCAATATGAGAAACTTAGCTTCAAATGAAGCTCATTAGCTAGCATTGGGCAGATCACTGGTGCTGTTTGCATGACACGAAATAACCACCATCGGTTCTTTCATCCACGGGGAGGCTGAGTCTTGTTCTGGCACTTGCAGGTTTTCAATATTCAAGCCCCAGCTGCGTCTTGTCATCCCATCCAAAACTGGGGAACATGGGTTATTCAAGAGTTAAACAACCCTCACATAAACTACAGTCCCTAGGTTCAGATGACATGACAAGTTGTTTTTTATTCAAAATGGCTGCCCACATGCGCCCAAGCCCACTGCGAGTTAAATAACCAAAGTTGGCTGTTCGATCATATGAACTGGGTTATTGTCTCTCATCCGTACTTTACAGGCTATTGTGACGACCAAATAACCCCATTCCTTGGAGATGGAATGGGGGGGGACCACCTCTCCCCCTCCAGGCCTGTGTGTAACTTGAAATATGGCAAGGTTCTGAGATCTTCACAGTTTGCTCCACCCAGAAGTAAGCCCCCACTGAATTTCATGAAACTTGGTCTTGGTTAATTGCATATAGGATTGTAGGCTTAGTCTGCAATGTGTTTCTCTATTTCCACCTGAAGATTGAAAACTGGAGAGCAAGGCTAAGTGGCTAAGTCCACAAACATGTAATTCATTCCTTTTAAAAAAATAAATCTTGACCATCCAAGCTGAGGAAGAGTTCTGTATACCTCAAATGCTTGCATCTTGCTTTGTAAGCCTTGATTGGACCTAATGAAATACATTCTTTTACTAAACCTGTGAATTTTTCATCTTAATTGAGTGATCTGGCTACTTGGATTTATACACACACGTTGCATTCCTTTTCTGTTCTTTCACAAGCCCTAGCATTAGCTATAATAGTAAATGTTGAGTCAGATGGCACAGAATGTGTTCTCACAGGACATGAAGGGCACATATTCAAGATAGCAGCATTTATTTGCTATATCAATACCCAAAGAGCTCAGAGCAGCTGACATTACACATGAGTCTCCAGGTGGTCTCACATCCAGGCAGCTTGCAAGGTTAGACCTGCCCACGGACCTTTGTTTAGTAATAAAACTGCAACATCTGCCTTCAAGCAATTCAGACCAATCTTACCTTCATTACCCTTTAATTATACCTTCCAAAGACATGATCAGGATGGTTAGAAAAAGTGATAGAAGGGTGAAGTCACTGATGGATTTTCTGGATGGAATAAGGCTATTCTGCGCTGCTGACTCTGAAGCCCTTTAGATTAAAAGGAAATTGCGCTTGCTTACTGTCACTTTGCTTCCTGCTTCTCTTCCACATTTGAAACAAACTGAATTACATGGGAGGAGAGGCGAGACCATGTTAATCCTGTCCCCACAATATACCCCCGTAAAAATTTTGAGGTCCAGAGATTTTCTCTGCTGATATATGATCTTGAGGTATTGGATTAGCATAATAATTTGGGTAGACAATCTGATCCTTGTGCAAAACTTTTTAGGTGCTATTTTCAAAATGGCAGACAATTTTCTTTAGTTCAATAACTTTCATCAACCACAGAAGTAACTATCCTGTTTTTGGCATCAAATTATAGGTTTTTGGGGTCAAGGAGTTCAAAGAATTTGTTATTTTAATTTTCAGAGTACTCTTTCCACCATTTTCCAAGCTGGCGCTGAAATGTTGTCTCATTTTCTCATTTACTTGACAAATCAACATACAAATGTGATTTTGGCTTTAAACTATAGGTTTTTTTGGATCAAGGAGATCAAGGAGCTTTGTAACAAAACAATATATGAATGATATTATAAAGGATCAAATTCTTGATGTCTTAAGGCATGGGTCAGACCTGTATTAGCACCTCAGGCAGGAGAGATTTATATCAAAAAAGAAAAAGCTATCAGGCATAATCTCTGAAGTAAAGCTGCCATCTTTTGCTAGAAAAAGCATCCCAGAGCCTACCACACTCAAACTTATAACTAAGAAAGTAATCGATCAAGCACATAGACATATGGAGATTACGAAAGAAAGGGGAGACTCAATAGAGAAAATTATGGAGCATGATGTACCGTCAACAAATACGTCGTTTGATGGTCATGCACCTATGAAATCAGCAAAACACATTCTCATAGCCTAGCTCGAGAAGCATCTCTCCCCTGAGGATTTTGAATTCGCCATTGAAAACCACTGTTGTAGGTGACTTTATGTCCCAAGTAAGAATGGTTAAGATGTCAGCAATGAAGAACTTTGGAGAAGTCGTTAACAATGTAGTCAAGGGATCAACATCTGTATGTTCCCTTCAAGAACTTTCTTTTGTTTCCGACAGCTATTTGCAGCTGTCAGTAAAGGAATGCAGAAGGATAAGAGAATCTACCAGTGGTACAGTAGAGCTGGCTGTAATCGAAAGCAATATACCAATACCTGTCAGCTTGAAACATTTTGGTCATCTACCTTAAATGAGACAAATCTGCAGAAATTAGCATGAACAAGAGTGCAAGAGGAAGCAGGAAAAGCTATATTTCCACTGATATCTAGCGGTTCAGTCATTGATGATGAGTTGGAACCTGCAGTTCAGTTCACAAGAGAAGGGACTCATGTTCTTGAACAACTAAAAAATACATTGGAAGAGGCTGACCTTAGAATTGTTCCACATGTAAACTGGGCAGTTCACAATGGTACAGAGAGAGTTGTGCTTTTGAATGATACTGATGTTGTCCTACTTCTTTGATTTATGTCCAGTTGGGTTTCCAAAGGTATATCTCAGTTATGGGTATGTTTTGGAACAGGGAAGAATCGCCGCTGCATTCCAATTCATGAACTCTTCAAAAAGTTAGGCCCACAGATGTCAAGAGTGGTCATAAAGGCTCATATACTAACAGATGAAATTAGCAAAATTGGGATGAAGATTAGAGCTCTAAGTGCCAAACCAACAAAATAGCTTACCAAATTTGGGGAAACACCTGATAATTGCCATTTTGAGGAAGTACGCATCTGGAAACTTCACTCAAAATGTGACACTTTTGACAGTCTGCATTTCAGTGAGTACAAAAGATCGGTACCAATCAGTGAGCTTCCTCCCATAAGCTTCTTTCCTTTATAAGAGGGCATATCACAAAAGCATTTTACCTGGTAAGAGGATGGATGTGCCTCTAAGAGAGTGTTCATCCAAAAGTGGACACATATGATCACAGTTGGGGAAATGATAATGATGTCCTATGACCAAAAAAGTTCTTGAACTTCCTGCCAAGTGATCTTTTATGTGTATGTAACTGTAAGGTTTGTAGTACAATGAGATGTCCATGTCAAAATTAGGGATGTGTATCGTATCATTCTGATGTCCAATAACAAACCGATAAGGTCGTTATCGGACATCCGATTAATGATAATGATAAACGTTCCTGGAGGACCTATCTGATCGGATCCGAAATCCATATGTCCGATAAATATCGGACATACTGGATATTTGGACCGCCATTTTTGGGCCAGCCCTCCCTCCCCCCCTCATGCTCCTTACCTAGGCCTTTCCCGCTTCCGTCCGCTGCCGTCCACTGCTCCGAACTACTGAGAAGTAGGCTTTGCGGCCTAGTTCTCAGTAGAGCGACGCCACACTGGGTGATGATGTTAAATCACTCATTTCAAAATGCCCAATGAATAAAGAACCATAGTGTGAATGCTTGTCCAAATGAAGTAACTTGAAACATCATATATATATGTGACAAGGTAAGTTTATGTTTCGTACTGAATAATAGCCGAATACCATAACAGTCCATGGGAACATGGTGACAGAAATGATGTGCTCCTTTACACATACTTGAGAATTGTCTTAAGATGGCACCCATGTGATGATGTTAGCTGGATCTGCCTGGATAGGAGACCCCCAGGGAATTATATGCAAGCCATTCTGAACACCTTGAGGAACAGTGAGATAGATGCGGCCCAAATCAACTTGGAAAGCAAATAAAACATGCATGTATCAAGGATCCCAAGCGGAAAAATGGCTGAGGGAAAATACACCTGAGAAACACACATATTTTATGTGATATTACATCGTGTAATTATATGTTCAAGCAGCAACAGGAAATCAAAATTTAATTATGCCATCTTCAGCCATCCCCCGTCTGCTGCAGTACTTACGCAGAGTTAGCTTTTGCTGCTTACCAGGATTGAGTTGGACTTACCTGTAAGTTGGGGAGTTGAGACAGGGAGAGGACATTAAGGAAACATTGGGGAGACCTTCAAGTTTAGGATTCCATTCTGATGGGCAAGTGTAAATTTCTTTGTCAGGGGCCAAGACAGACATTAGTTTAAATGGGAGCCTAGCAGCTATGTCCTTTTTTAAAAAAACAGAGTAGGCGCACAGCCGCAAATCTGGATAAGGATCCTAGCATGGGGAGTACAGGGCTTTTAAGTTCTAGATCAAGCCCCCTGTACCTACTCTAGAGTAAAATAAAAATAAAAGGCCCAGCTGCTAGACACACTTTTAAAGTCATGTCTTGGCCCTCAGATTAAAAAAAAAAAGTAAAGTCAAGGCATGGGTCTATCAGAGAGGTTTTGTATTCCAAATAATACTTTATACGTTAACGTCAAAGCAGCAGGATCCTACCTTTATTCCTGCGTTTCTTCCCTAAAGTTAGGCTTTGTCTAGCCTAGAGCATGGTAACAGTTTCCAATCTTGACTGAAGTCCAAGAGTACTATCAAAGGTGGTGCAGAAGGAGATCAGAATCAGCCCTGGCGCTGTGTACACAGAACAGATTAATTAGCTTCGCTGACCACTTTTCAAACATCCAACTCTGCCCCACTGATCTAATCTACAGACTTCATTAAGACATACCAATGTCATACACGGCGTGTGGAATGGGCCGCCGGGTTTGTGGAGAATGAAGCGGACGTGTTTCAAACTTTTGGGCACTGTGATAAAACATTAAACACTGCCTATCTGTAATCTCTGAAAGATGCGATTTTATAAATATGCTGAAGTGTGATTTTTGCCCAACTATGCGCATCTTCTCACAATCGCTTTTACGCCTAATTCCTATAAACAACATGCGGTGAAGCGCATAACCGGCAATATGAAACGGGCTTTAAAATGGCTGAAATGCAGAGAATCGCTTGTTTACATGGTCATAATGCGCTTTAACTGCTGCGGAGAATTAAAACTCGCTATTTAACGCGCATTCGATAATGCACATAATCGGACAGATAAAGCGTCTCAACTCCCGATTTGCGCTCCGCTCTTGTAGAGGTAATTTTTTTAATGCGACTTGAAAGAGCTTTTAATCGCTCTTGTAGAGGCACCCAGAGATGGTGCCGATGAGGATTGGGCCCCATCCTTGCCTTCCTTCCCAGAAACAGAGAATTCTAAAGGTGATTCTGAAAGGGCAAAAATACTTCTCTGCGTCTGATATTTATGGAAGTGCAGAGTACGGTAAACAGGACATTGCTCAATGACTTAAAAAATGAACAACTCTGCCTTAGGTTATCGTATCCTGGATAATGACAAGGTTATGAATGCAGCAATGTTGCTGAAATTGAACAGATTCAGTATCCTGACTCTAGAATAAGTTATGATGATTCCCCAAGATACTCAGGATGAAGCGGAGATAATGCTGATGAAATGCATGGTGTGGAGAGAGTGGCTTGGAGAAGCCCTGACTCAACACGGCTGCCTCTGTGATTTGGTCGCCTCGGAAAACATTTTAACAAGTTTCAATAAGGCACTCTCTGGTGTCTGCCCTATCCCTGAAGGGTGACCCTGCAAGACACACAAGCAAGAAGCACAGACAACTGCAGAGCTTGCTCCTGTTACACAAACATACATGCCCACACACAAAGGGAACCAATCCAATCCTCTAAACAAATTACACACAAATCAACAGACTGCATATAAAGTGGGCTTGCTTTGCATACATTAATCTCTCTGAATTGCTTGATACTGATCCAGCATTTTGAGCTTTTTCTGATTTCAAGAAGGTTAAGCAAGGAGCTATAATTCCTGGAAGCTACAGTTGACAAACCAAGGGTCAGCCTTGGGAATGTGCATTCTCTTCTCCTTCTCTTCTTCCTTCTCTGGTGTAAATTCTCCCCATCCTTTACCCTTGTAAGAGCGAACCATGGTTTAGTCTGACATTTGCACTGGGATTTATACCTACCAGTATCCACATCCTAACCAGAATGCAAAAGCCTGAAGTGGTGCTGCAAGCCATGTTTGATGAGTGTTAATCATTGGGATGCAACACTAAAGCAGATGTAAGGGTGAGAAGGAAAGTTAATCATTGGGAATTGGGATGCAACACTAAAGCAGATGTAAAGGTGAGAAGGAAAGTGGAGGGGGGATTCATACTGGGAAGGGGAGGAGGGATGTCACCCTGTAGTCCTCCTCAGGGTGGCTCGTGGTTAGCAAGAAAAACAGCTTGCAGTGAGTCAGCAATATGTGGGTGTTTACATAGCTGAGAGGCAGTAAAGATGGATGAGGAAGGGAACATGGCTGCTATGCATCATGGACAAACCAGGGCTGGCCCACCCATGAAGCAGGGTGAGGAGGCCACATCAGGAGGAGAAGTGGTGAACTGCTCTATATCCTAAAGCTCTATAACCTGCAGACATTGGGCTGGATCCAGAGAAACTCCAGTGTAAGGGGTCTTTCCTAGCTCTTCCTACCTGCTACTACAACCCTTTGTCGCCATTCCCCCAAGTTTCTCCTAAGGATGGACAGGCCTCCCTGGATTCTGGAATAGTGTGAGAGGGGACAAAACAGGGAGAAATCAGAGGAATTTGGCAGGGCTGCCATGTGTATACAGAAGTACTTTTCTGCTCAGACAAGACATCTCTGGATCCAAGCCATTTGTCTTCTGACTGGCTAAGTTATCTCTGCAGCCAAATATTTTCCAAATGGCTTTAAAATTAAATCTGGGAACAACAGTACCTTGAAGTCACAAGCAACTTTGTGGGCCCGTTATTTCTGTCAGGAAATAGCATGGCAGGGGGAGTCCCCCAGTGCAAATACTCCAGTCTGATTCAGACCCTCCATGGCTGCTTGGAAGTTATGTCAACAATCACAAAGATCCAAACATGGATTTCCTGCCTGCCATCTTGTCTAGTTGCGCCTTAAGAAGGAGACCTTAAAGAAGGACCTTAGTTGACAACTAGGAATGACAGTTTATGCCCAAAGGTTGGTACTCTAGGATTCTTACTGTGCAATCCAATGCATGCTTGCTCAGAAGGAAGTCCCACTGCATCCAATGGGGCTTATTTCCCATTCCTAGTGACTTGGTTCAGGCGTGGCAAACAACCCACAGTTAATAAAGGCTCAGTTTGGATGACACGTTAGTCAACGGTGGACTATTAAATCAAACGTTGCTTAAATAGTCCCTGTTGACTAACTTGTTGTCTGTTGGGTGAAAACCACACCATGTATGGTTATTTTCAAAAAAAATAACAAACGGAGATAACCAAACGGTTTGCAGAGTTGTTTTTCTGCACAACTAGTGCTTATCATATCATGTGGTGGGCTCCGTTAATTATTTCCCCTGCTGACAGAGTCACGAGGCAAAAGCGGCAGAAACCCCGACCGCTCTATCCCAGCAGGGCTCCATCGGCAGGGGAAATAATCCCGTGCCGGCAAGCACTTGGGGAGCCCCGATCGTGCCGTCCCTGGGTGGGGCGGCGCAATCCTCAGCTCCCCACAAGCTTCCCAGCACAGGCACATGCCATCCCTGGGTGGGGTGCCACCAATTTATTTATTTTTATTTATTTTATTACATTTGTATACCGCCCCATAGCCAAAGCTCTCTGGGCGGTTCACATAAGATTAAAACAATTTAAAACAATATATAAAAATTAAAACAGCAAAAACATACCATATACCCATACATTTAAAACCACTATAATAACTTTAAAAAGCTATAAGCCTAAAAACAAAACAAACCCAGGCTCATCAGATATTGCTAAATGCCTGAGAGAAGAGGAAAGTCTTGGCCTGGCACCAAAAAGATAACAATGTTGGCGCCAGGCGGGCCTCATCGGGCAGATAATTGGGGGGCTACAATTGGGGGGCTACCACAGAGCAGGCCCTCTCCCTTGTTGCCGACCTCTGAGCGTCCCTCAGAGTAGGCACTCAGAGGAGGACCTTAGATGCTGATCGTAGTGTATGGATAGGTTTGTGTCGGGAGAGGTGTTTCATCAGGTATTGTGGTCCAATTCCCCTGCATCCCTCCTGCCTCAGCAAAGGATTGCTCTTCTGTTCTCGTGAATGGGGACATGACAGGATGTGGAAGTATCCATCCTGCTCATCACAGCAGCAGCTTGGATTCTTGCATGCCCCTCATTCACTGTCATTTCCATAGCAATGGGGCAATGGGTGGTGTTGTTGTAGCTGCCCATCTCTGTTGCTATGGAGACAAGGGCGAAGGATGCATCGGGGTGGAGAGAACTTCTCCACTGAGAGGGCATCAGTTGTCTGCTGCATCCACCACTGCGGCTGTCGCTTGGCAACAGGTTTGTTGCATCTCCGTGTGATGCATCTCTCCTCCCACCTCCGCTCCTCCCTACGGAATGGCGGTGCCCCGGTAAGGTAGGTGGTAACCAGCACCGCCATTCGGTGGAGAGGGCCGAGAAGCGGAGAGAGAGGACAACTCGACGGAGTGGAAATAGTCCACGGAGCAGCACGATCATTGAACGCACCCAAACTGTGGGCTGTTGGAAATGCAGATTGTGTGCTGGTTCTACACATCTGCCTGCTTCCACTGCGATAAACAACTAAAGGACATCCTGTCCCTGGATTGTTTATGTGACTTCCTAACCCAGAAAACTGGATTTTGGGGGGGACAAACAACCCAGAGTTTGAACCCACTGGATGTCACACACCACACGCACACTCATTCCCACTGTATTTCCAACAACCTATGGTTTCTTAACCTTGGGTTGTTGGTGACGTGTGAACCAAATGTGATTAGGGCACTGTTCCTTGAGTTCCTATTTGTATCATATATTATCTGTATGTTTTCCCCTGTGGGGAAAATAGCAGCAAGTGGGAGGGACCCCCCCTTCACAACCCCCTCCCTCCTACAACTGTATTTAATGTTTTTAGAAAAAGGAGTTATGTTCATGTACCTCCCACCACCTTGTCTAAAGTAGTACATCTGTGTCTGGGCTTTACTACATCTGCTGGTCTCACATGGTTCAGTCCTTCTCAACAACAACAATAATAATAGTATTTGAGATAGAAGGGTTTTAGCCTAATCTTCATTCTAACATGCTAGCTTTCTATGTCTAGGAATATTTGTCATGTGAGGCCCCATTTGAATACAGTTTTATCACCTTTGTGAGAACTTGGTGTACAGCAATGTGTTGCCATGGTGAAAATCATAAAGTGTGAAGGAAAGATACATTTCTGTAAATACAGAATGGACAAATGTCCCTGGGCTGCATGGGCTATTCTAGCTCCCTATACAGGCCGCTATGTGCTTCAGGGTGGCCACTTACGCATCAGTAAAAAAAGAGGAGACACATCTGAATAAAATTTCCTAACGCTAACTAATAGAGAGAGCTGCAAATTTAGAAATAATTACTATAATTTAGGAAATACAATATGTCTAACCACAGGAAGGAAGACTGTGACCAGATGACTTGTGTAGCAGCTCAATCTGCTGTCCAGGTGCTGCTGATGGGCAACCTCAAGGCCCCTGCTCTCCTTTCTTAGGGTTCTTTCTCTTTAAACTGGATTTGGACTGAACAGCCCTTCAAATACAGGACTGTCCTCTGTGAAGTAGAATACCTGGACACCCATTGAGTTTAAAGATTCACATCTTCTTTCACACTTTACATGATTCACCCACAGACACTGGTTTAGATGTGGCAGACACATTTGTCACGTAGAGTGCGAAATGACCCTGAGTGAACATGTCAACAAATTAGAGGCTGAAATCTGATCTTGAGTTGTGTGGTACTGGGGCCATTTCATAATAAGCCGACAGAATGCAAATCTTTCTATATTTTGGATTCCTCTTTAATTTAACATTTTAAGGAGTAACTTTTTTCCCCAACTCCTCATGTTCTGACAAGTTTCACTTTTTAAAGATGTCCTCAGCCCCAAACAACTGTCACATTTCTTTGAATTCCTCAAAATTCCCCATTTTATTCCATGCTGTCCACACCCTTTACCAAAGGTCTGGAAAGAAACACTTATGGCTGCAGTCCTATACACACTTACTTGGGAGTAAGTCCTACTGAACTCAATGGAGCTTACTGCTGAGTTGGCATGTATAGGATTGCACAGTCACGATGTTTATAAGGAAATGTTATCCATTCCCTTCATAAACATTTGCTAGTTTATGTGGGAAGGGCTGTACAAGTACATCAGAGCTTCATGTTTGCTGGGGATCGGCAGTGGAAAATAATACCAGGCAGTGTGAAATCAATGATATCAACATGTTTCCACCAAAGAGCTGATCTTACATGTATTGCTGTCTCCCATTTGGCAACAAAGAGCCCATTTCTCCACACTGTCTAGGCCTTAAGGATTAGAGCAGTGATCACTGATTTTGTGCTAGTGATTCTCCCTAAATCAAGGCAAGGCTGCCATGCCAGACTTCAGGCTGTGCTGTGGGAGAGGCAAAATTCAGCGAAGTACAGAGCTTCTGCCTGCTCTGGAAAATATTACAGGTTAATCTGTGGAAAAGGAAGGGGTTGTCTCTAAAGGTGGCTTTCTACTAATAGACAGCATTTCCATTTGTTCAAGGCAGAGCATCCAATTTTTCCTCACCCACCACAACAGCCCCTTCCTGAGGGTGGTGGCATGGAGGGCTGTAGTAGGTGGCTCACAGGATGGGCATCAAGAGCAGGCATGGTTGGGCACCTGCCAAGGGCCTACACTTCACTAGTTGGCCACTGACAAGAGCTCCGTAGCGTTCCTTCCCCTCTTCACCATCGCAGCCTGTTTTTCACTTGCCTCTTGCGCTGGCCCAGACAATGGTGTTGGTGAGAAAGAGGAGCTGTCGATGCCGCTGCCTACTTGCTCACTGTCAAGCAAGCAAGTGGTAGCAGTGATGAGAAAGAGGATGAGGACCAAGTTCAGCTGGGGACAAGGATTCAATCTTTTAGAAGCCTACATTTTCCTAAAATCTCCTTACTGTGTATTCTCAGTACAAGTTCTTCTTCATGGTCATCTGCGCATTCACACATATGGGCTCTGCGCCTGCGCGGAGCTTGTTTCGGAGACTTCTATAGCTGAGGGAAACGTTTTTGGCAGGAACCCCTCCCCCACCATCTACTGACTCCGTGTTGCCGCCTTTCTCCTCAGTTCCAAGAGACCGACTTGCTGGCCCCATAACTCGGAGAGAAACCGCTCGGTATTGACAGTACATTTACATTGACACCAAAGCAGGGCGGTGGGTGGGTTGTGTGAACGCACAGATGACCGCTCGAAGAACCACGGTTACAGGTAAGCAACCTGCATTTCTTCTTCGTGGTCTCTGTGCAACACACATATGGGTGACTAACAAGCTCAATTCCTGGTGGAGGGTAGGTGTAGATCAATGTTCCCTCTCAAGACAAAGAAATTGCTCGCCCCAAATTGCAGTTTGTCCTGGTACAAACAACCAAGCGGTAGCTGTAAGGATGAAAGGACTGGGCCCTCAGACACATGGAGCTGGCACTTGTGACTGGCTTTGGATGAGTAGGTGCCCTTTTCAGCGGCACAAACCCACCATCAGATACAACCCAATGAATTTTAATATCTCATCATTATTAACAATAATACAAGACAATCTCCTCCAATTTCTTGATTTACTTGCTCAGGAAGTAAGGGATTTATACCGTTGGCATGCATAGCTAGCATATAAGCCTTTTTAATTGTTTGTAAGCGGTGTTGGGGGAGTGATAATGGTGGAGAACATTGATTAGGATTCCTCAGATGCATCTTCACCTCTGTCCAGTTCACTGGTTCTGGATATTGGGTAATTTCTGTTATGAACAAGTAAGTGTGCCTATCAACGAGGTATACAAGCCATAGTCAGAATCATTTCATTTAAAAAATGCCTGCGATTGATTGACCTGCATTGATCATATTATTACAGTTGTTATATGAGGTATAAGGCTGCAAACCTACCTACACTTGCCTGGGAGTAAGTTGCATTGAAAGCTGTGGGGCTTACTTGTCAGTAGACATGCACAGGATAGCAGTGTGAAAACATAACACGAAACACAACAAGAGCTCTTTAAAAAGAAAAGAGGGAGGCTACACCTTTTTTTTTACTGCCATCTTTGATATAGGAAAGAAGAGGTCTTTGAGTCTTAATGTAAGTCTCAGGTTTTGTCTCCAAATTTCAAATGAAGTGGTGCCCCTATTTATAATAGCCTCTCAGTGTGTAGAACCAGTGAGATGGTCAGAGATTGGCTCAATTCGGACGACACGATAGTCAATGGTGGGGTAATAATCAACTTTACAGTTGTTCATCTGGGGGGGGTACTCCCCACACAACATGGTAATAAATAATCAACTGTGGTGTAGATTACGATCAGCGCTGAGTTGACTATGGCAGCATTCGGATGACACAATAGTCAAAACAACTGATGATTGTTTCCCCCGCGCCAGTTGTTTATTGTGTCGTCCGAATTGAGCCATAGACATGCCTAAGGCAGAGCAACATGTGGGATGACATGCAGAGGGCAAAGGCCACTGGCCACCCCATCCCTTAAATAGCACTTCTGGCTTGCCTTCCTGAGCTCCTAAAGCCAGGTGTTTGCAGCTACAAGATGTCTTCCTTTTCTCTTGATAGTGAGACATTTGTGTGGCATCAGAAGCTGGAAGATAAACACTGGACTCTCATGTTAATCACTCCCTCTCCCTACCAAGGCCTAGACTCAATTTTAAGAAACGTGAGACCCCACATCAGCACTCATTCCCTAGACTGTCCTTCCCTGACCTGGTATCCACCAGATGTGTTGGACTACAACTTCCATAATTTGGAGCAAGCATAATGTATTGGACTACAACTCCCATCATTCTCAGTCAGCATGGCCAATGGCCACACTGGCTGGGAATGATGGGAGTTGCAGACCAACACATCTGAAAGGCACCAGGTTGAAGAAGTAGGCACATATGAAGAACATTAAATTAACCTCTGAAGTAGGTTATTTTAGTCTTTAGTTTTAAAAAAAACCCAATTCTTATCCATTAAGACTGAAATCCCAGACACACTTACCTGGGAGTAAGTTCCACTGATGTCAATGGGACTTATGTCTGAGTAGACATGCATAGGATTATTGCGTTGTAAATTATTTAGGGAAGTTGTAGTCATTGATGTTGCTCAGATAAGATATACAGCCAAATTTTTCACCCTTCTGCCAGATTGACTGCTGTCTTTCAAGGTTATGGTTATAAATGTCTAAGTGGAGAAAAATGCTGAATCAATACCCACATTGATTTGCACACAGAGTATTTATCAATAACAGCCTCTTCTGAATTTTCTTCTCATTAAGCTCACAGGCTAGTCAGCAGTCTGGTGACATAATAAAGTAAAATATTCAAGGTGATTTCATTGTCCACTAGGTACCAAGTAACCCACACTCCATTATGCTAAAGCAGTCTTGTGAATCAGCCAAATCATATTTAAGGTCAGCGATTCCCAGTCTTTTACTTTAGGTTACACTGACAGTGACTCAGAAGAAGCCATTCCTTCTCATGTGGCTGCTGTCCTCTCATGCCCACAGTGAGTTGCCTGGCAACTAGCGCATAAGGCCTCCAACAACTACTTGGGATGGAGGCAAATCATTGTTTCAGCACCCACACTGGGGATGCTGAGCTACAACAAATGTACTTTTTATTTATTTATTTATAGAGTGCCCAAACTTCCAAGCAAACAGGCACAGGCTAGCTCTCTCCAAAGCATTTTATTATTATACACATTTCACTTCCCCAAGGAATGGGAAATCCTGGGGCAAAGCTTACCCGGTTTCGGTTTTTATTTGACAGGGGATGTAAGGGGTTTCTTGTAATATTGGAGTTTATTTATAGATACACAACAAGTGAAAAGGTGGCCAAAAGCAAAAGAGGCCAGGGCACTTGCACCTTTTAATATTGGTGTAGATTACAGCAGGTGTTGCTTGCATGAGAGGCTACACCTGCTGAAATCCCCTCTTCTACAGAACTATTCAAGGGGTAGGAGCCCGCTTTTGCAGCTGGCCACCCTACAAGGTGTGCATAGGTATAGCTTAGTTCAGGGGCTGGCATTCAACCCCCCGATTCCTTTGAGATGCTTCGGGCTATAACTCCAATTAGTTCCAGCAAGCATGGCTAATAGTCAGGGTTATGAGAGTTGTAATCCCAGACATCTGGAGGGCACCAAGTTGCCTACCCCGGTTTAGATTATATCATCCTTTGGCAGGGTGGGAAGGAGAAAGGTTTGCTTCCATTCAAAATAAACATTCTGGCTGTGTCCTAGCTAATGAGGAAGCATTTGCAGGCCATTTAGCCAGCAAACTTCCTAACAAAAGGAAACTTTGGCCAGGAGGAGCTTGGCAGCTAAGAAAACTTAAGCAGTCCTCTTCAATGTCTTTTCTGTCCAAAACCCAGTTTCCTTTGCAGCAATCTGATAGCAGCTGGTTGGGTCCAGACATAGTTATACTTAGAACAGGCCCATTGAAATGAATGGGGCTTAAGTTAGCCATTTCATTTCAAGGAATCCATTTTAAAGGAGTGGCCACGGTTCAGGGATAGAGCAGCTGTTTTGCATGCAGAAGGTTCCAGGTTCGATCCCCAGCACCTCCAGGTAAGGCAGGAAAAACTCCTACCTAAAACCCTAGAGAGTTGTTGCCAGTCAGTGCCATGAATACCAGGCTAGATGGGACCAGCGGCTTGATTCAAGATAAGGCAGCTTCTTAGGTTCCTATCAGGCATTTAACAGCACGTGTGAGTTTTTTCAGTTGTTTTCTTAACTGCCCCAGAATAGTTGGTATGCAATCTGTTTTTATGCTTTTTACAGTTTAAAATTTTGTATATTGGTTTTTAATGTTCAATGTTTAAATTTTTTTAAACCACCCAGGGAGCTTCAGCTATGGGGTGGTATATACATGTAATTAAGAAGAAGAAGAAGAAGTGTGGACCCAGCCTCAATGTAATTAATACACACTTAACCTTTTTTTAAAAAAACAAAACTATTTGTATTGTAAAATTTCAACAAAAGAAAAAAGAATTGTGGCTACATTAGGCTTGAATGTATCAGTTTCAATGCATTCACATGAAGTGTGTGTTAGTAGTGCTGTGCTGAAACACACACACACACACATACCCCGCCGGCCTTCTTTGTTTCCCTGAGGAAAGGTCAGTAATTTTCTGCCTCTTTCATGGGGATGTTGAGCATTTCAGCACCATTTCTCTGGGTACAGGGCTTCAGTGCTTACCTTCCTATATAGGGAGGTGGCTGAGGGATTCCTTTCTGCTCGGTTCTTTTACGGTTTTGACCGCATTCTTCCCTTCTGGCCGCTTCAGTTTCCTGAAAGGTCCCTTTGAGGGCTTAGCCAGGACTTCCTCCCTTGGGGCTCTCCAGGGCGACTGCCTGCTGAGTAGGGTGACCAGATAAAATCCAGGTCAGAGCTCATGTAATTTTAACAATTGTAGAGAAAAGGGAATTTCAGCCAGTGTCATTTGTATGCAATTAGTTCATGGTGAAATCCCCTCTTCATCACAAGAGTTAAAGTTGCAGACACTATACTAGAGTGACCAGATACAAAAGAAGGCAGGGCCCCTGCACCTTTAACTGTTGTGATGAAGAGGGAATATCACCAGGAACTAATTGCATACAAATGACACTGGCTGAAATTGCCTTTTCTCTACAACTGTTAAAGTTACAGGAGCCCTGACCTGGATTTTATCTGGTCACCCTACTGCTGAGGGCCTAAAAGCTGAAGGAGGTGTTGTTGCTTTGCTTTGGTTGGGTAGGAGGGAGAGGGAGGAGGCAGCGGCAGGTGCTTCTCACTCAGATTTTAAGGACTCAGTGGCAGCGGCACCCTGAGAAATCCCTCTGCAGGGGGAGTGGCCTAACGGACATGGAGTAGAGTCAGAACTCTCTTGCTCTCATAAAGAAGCAATGAAATATTTACAAAATCCCTAATTTGGAGGTGCTTTGATTTCGGGTCTGGAAGATTTACTGCATCTGTGGTGAGAGAAGCAGCTGAATAACTACTATAACAGCAGAGGAGAAAACAAAACTGTTTTGGAGCTGGACGGGAGCTTTGACAGAGTGCCAACTGAAGGTAATTAATGGACTTTAATTGGAAGCAGCAAGGTTAAGATAACTTTAGAGGGAGAGGAGGAATTGATTTAAGTGGGAAAAGTGACTTTTAACCTACAGTTGAAGGAGCTAGAAGCCGAAATGCAACTGTTGATTTGAGCCGAGAGGATATAGGTGAGGGGGCGGATTTATGAGTTTAGCTTTATGAAAAGAAAGCAAAAAGGTAATAAATCCAGTGCCCCCGCCTGGAGCAGATTATCGAAAGATCATCCATCTGATAGGAACTGGCAGCATCTTGTGAGGGTTGCTGGAACTATGCCAGACAATATGTCGGACAAGCAGCAGCAATTGGACAAGACCGGGAAATCCCCCGGTCACTCCGGAAATACTAAATATGGCACAGCTCCTAAAGCAGCAGGTGCAGTACCAAAACCGGCCAAAGAGAGTCAAGCAGAGATCTCAGATGATTTAATGAGCAAAATTCAAAATGTGATGGAGGTGGCTTTACTGAAGCAAGAGGAAAGATTGATGCAAAGAATCAAGGACTCACAGCAGGAATTTATGGTGGACCTTCAAACTGTGGTGGATAATATGGAGAGAATGGAGAGGAATATGAAGAAGCTGCAGGAAGACAGCAAGAAACAGGGGGACCATTTGAAGGAGATGGACTTGCGCTTAATTGCTTTGGAAGATCGGGACAGGAGAGTTAACATTCGAATTAGATTTTTTGGAGAGAGAGAGGGAGAGAGTCCTAAGGATTTAAGAGACATAATTTTGGCATGGATTAAGGAAATTGAACCTCAAGAAACCTGGGAGATGGCGGATATTGAGAGGATCCACAGAGTGGGTTATAAGAAGAAGGGGATGCTCCCAAGAGATATAATTGTCAAATTTGCTAATTACTACAAGAAAGAAAAGTTGATGCAAGCAATTAGACGTCAAGCCCAGCTCATGCTACAAGCAACATCATTTGAGGTTTACCAGGATCTATGCCCTCAAACGGTGCAGTGGTGGAAGAGTGTTAGACTGTGTACAGTGACTTTGCGGAAGAGATCGATAACATATAGTTGGGGATACCCAGTCTGAGATTTATGTGGAAAGGGAAGCAACATAGAATAACATCGTGTGAGCAAGGGATAGATCTTCTGGAAAAGCTGGGCTTAGTGGATCCCACGGTCGCTGGAGAAACAAAGCAGGATGAAGGTGCTGGAGGGGAAGTCTGTCCTGATCGTCCACAGGAGGAAGGTGCCGTAGGTGGAATCCGTCAATGAAGAAATATTATTGTAAAAGGGATAAGAAAAGATTATAAGAGAGGGGAGGGTCGGATTTCTGCTCCGAAAATGTTGGGTTGTTTCTCCCCGCCCTGAAGAGTTCTAAGAATAATTGGGGCCATTGCCCAGGAAGGCCTGGTGAGGAGGGGGGTGAAGATGGGGGGGTAAATGTGGGTGGGTGGGTGAGGGAGGGGAGTATGTGTATCACAGAGGGAGACCAATATAAAGATGTGGGTGAAAGAGAGAGATGGAAAATAAATTAAGGGTTGCAACTTTAAATGTTAAAGGGCTAGGAACTGATATAAAAAGGAAGAGAATAGAAATGTTATTTAAAAAAGAGAAAGCTGATGTAATTTTTCTGCAGGAAACTCATCAAACAAAGGAGGGTGTAAATGAGCTTCGGATGAGGGAAGTGGGCATTTACGAAAAGTCTTTTGGCACTTCTAAAGCGAGAGGTGTAGCGATTATAATTTCAAAAACATGTGGTATTACTATACAAAGGGTGAAGAAGGATGAAGCGGGAAGGTTTCTGATAATTTCTTGCATGGTAGGGGAGGAGGAATATGTATTGATTAATGTATATGCTCCAAATGGAAAACAAATGGAATTTTTCAATGAAGTTTTTAATGCAGTGGGTGAAGTGGGTTAAAAGAATATTGTGATGGCAGGTGACTTCAATATGGTATTAGACAAAGGGAAAGATAGGGATAATATATTAAGAGTTCTTAAGAGTGGTGGGAGGACGGGGTTAAGCAAATTAATGGAGAGAAAAGAATTAATGGATGTTTGGAGAGTATTAAAAGGGGAAGAAAGGAAATATACTTTCTACTCACCAAGGTTTAAGAGTTATTCCAGGATTTATTATATTTTTGTGTCAAAGAATATGATGTCTAAACTTATAGATTGTGCTATAGGGGTAATTAAAGTCACAGACCATGCATTAATGACAATGGATATTAAAATGAAGAAGGATTATAAACAAGTTAAGAGATGGAGAATCGATACAAGGCTATTAAATAATAAAAATATAGTGGAGAACATAAAAAAACAAATGCAGGAAATTAACGAAAAGGATTCAAACTTGCAGGGGTTAATATGGGACACTATGAAGGCTGTAGTAAGAGGGATTTGTATTAGGGAAATGTGTACCCTAAGAAAACAACAAGAAGCACAAAATAAAAAGATTGAAAAGGAGGTAAGGGACTTAGAGGAGAAGCTAAGAGAGAGAAAAGATAAATGCCTATTTGCCCAAATCCAAGCTAAGAAAAAAGAATTAGAGAGAGAAGAGTTAGAACAAGTCCAGAGGGATTTGCTATATTTAAGGAGGGATTTTTTTGAATATAGTAATAAAAATTCAAAGATGCTGGCTAGGTCCACTCAGTCAAAAAAGGCTAAGAGCATGATAGGGACAATTAGAGATAAGACAGGGAAAAGTTGTAACTTAATGAAGGATAAATTAAATATATTTCAGGAGTTTTATAGAGAATTATATACATCAGATATGGGATCACAGGTTAAGGTACTGGAATATGTAGAGAGGAATTGGAAAATAAGATTACAGGGGCAAGATAGGGATTATATGGAAGGATTAGTTACTGAGAAAGAAATAGAAGGAATTATTGCTAAATTAAAAGGAGGGAAATCTCCGGGATTGGATGATTTGGGGCCGGAATATTATAAGGTTTTTAGAGGAATTTTAATACCAAGATTAAAAAAATTATTTAATAGTATAATAGAAGGAGGAAAGACCCCCCCCCCCCATCGTGGGATCATTCCTTGATCATATTAATCCCGAAACCAGGAAAGGATCTGACTGATCCAGCATCTTATAGACCAATATCCTTAATAAATCAAGATTCAAAAATATTTACAGCAATAATGGCAAAAAGGATGAGTACGTTTATATATAAATATATTAGAAAAGATCAATGTGGATTTATCTCAGGAAGGCAAATGCCTAATTTAATTGGAAGAGTCTTAAATATAATCAATACTATTAAAAAAAGGAATTTAAAATCAGGTCTGTTAGCATTGGATATATTCAAAGCCTTTGATTGCGTGGAATGGCCAGCACTTAAAACAATTTTGAAAACATTTGGGCTTGGAGTAAAATTTATGGGAGTGATGGATCAACTGTATAAAAATAATAAAGCAGAAATAATGCTTAATGATGGGTTAACGCAACAGATTATACTAGCTCGAGGAACAAGACAAGGTTGCCCACTTTCACCGATCTTATTTGCGATAGTGATAGAAATTTTGGCAAATGTTATAAGGGAGGATTCAAGATTGAAGGGGATAGGAGGGAAGGAGAAGATTAAAATAAATATGTTTGCGGATGATACATTACTGACATTAGAAGATCCCCTGAAGGTTGGGGAGCTGATTAAAGAGCATTTGAGAGAATTCGGGGAGATTACTGGTTTACAAGTTAATTGGGGGAAGTCAGAAATGATGTTATTTAATTATAACAAAGAGGAGATGGAGGAAGGTAAAGTAAAGTTCGGTCTTAGGCTTAAAAATGTAGTACGTTATTTAGGAGTTAATATTGCAAAAGATTTAGATAGGTTAGAGGAAATTAATTTTGCAAGTTTGAAAAAGCAGGTAGGGGAAAAGTTAGAGGTATATAGAAAATTAAAACATTCTTGGTTTGGTAGAATAGCGGTTATAAAAATGAAGATATTACCTAAGATTAATTTTTTGTTTAGAATGCTACCGATTAAAATATCGGATGCAGAGTTAAAGAGCTGGCAAAATATGATTAATGCTTATTGCAATGGAGATAAGAGAGCTAGGATCAACAAAGGGTTATGGTATAAGACACAAAAGAAAGGAGGTTTGGGACTTCCAAATATAAAGAATTATCATATTGCTAATCAGTTAAGATATGTTATAAATAGTATATTAGGGGAGGAAGACTTAGAATGGCTAGGGATGCAAACAGGGGAACTATTTTTTTTTGCAACATATTTTTTTTAATAATAAAATTCAAAAGAAAGATCTGAGGGGACTGGACAACCCATTGCTGAAAAACATGCTAGAGATCTGGGAGAAAGTTAAAGGAAAGTTAATATCAGGAGACTCTCCACTCGCCCCAGTGGTAGTTGTGGGAAATTTCCCAAGGAATTTAAAAGTAGAGTTGGAAGGAAGTCTGAAGGGTCAGGAAATTATTAAGTTAAGGAACTGGATGGAAAGAATGATAGATAAGGTGCAAATTAGAGAGTTGGTAAAAGGACAAAAGATAGCTTGGTTCAAATGCTTACAACTGGAAAAATGGACACAGGAATGGAAAAAGATAAATAAGAAGTGTAGAAATAATACAAGATTTGAAGATTTAATTGAATCAAGAGGAAAGAAGGAAGTAATTAAAACTAGAAAAGGTCTGACTAGTGAAATATATAGAATCCTGACAGAGGAGGCTGAATATTGAGACTCTCTTAAAATGATTTGGGAAGATGATTTAAAGGAACAAATTAATGAATATGACTGGGGGAGGATGTGGGATGCAAGAATGTTAAAGCTTTTGTCGATTAGAATTAAGGAGAATTATTATAAGACAGTATGGAGATGGTATTTAATGCCGGTTAGATTTCATCAGATAGATAAAAAAGTGTCCAAGAATTGTTGGAGGGGATGTCAGGAGGTTGGAACTTATTTCCATATGTGGTGGAGCTGTAAACATGTACAAAATTTTTGGGAAAGGGTGTTCAAAGAAATAAGTGAACTAATTGGAAGTAAATTGGAATTAAGCCCAAAGCTGGCTCTACTAGCAATATGGGATAAAGGGAATGAGAATATAAATAAGAGAGAATTAATAAACAACCTCCTGGTTCCCATCAGAATAATGATTGCTAAAAACTGGAAAGGGCAAGGGATATATACTATAGAAGAATGGTATAAAGAAATATGGGATATGGCACTTAATGATAAGCTAATGCGTAAAATGAAAATAAAGAGGGGAATGTCCAGTAAGAATGATTTTGGAGATATATGGAGCCTATTTTTGGAATATGTATTAAGAACGGGGAAGGGGCAAATACCTTCAAAAGAGTCTTTACATTTTTGGAAAGAATAATAATGTATAATTGAAGGTCTCCTGGGGGGAGGGGAGCACAGGGGTATGCGGTATGTATTGGATTTTATGTTGTTTTATGTTGTATTATGTTGAAAAATAAAAAATATATATAAAAAAAGAAATCCCTCTGCAATTCTCACCCCTTTCCACAATTTTGTACAGTATATGAATGAGAAAATGCAGGTTTCTAAGAACTATACATACACTTCATCAGAAGCAAACCAAATATCCAAATACTTATTTGAAATACGGATGTAAGCTGATGTCAAGTGTATCATTAATCTGTGTAAAAGAATTAAGAAGGGGAAAGCCACACATATTGCAGGGCCATGAAAAACGACAACCCTGTATCCACTTTAATTCTAGCTGCTAAAATGCATCTCTGGTAATTAAGGGTGCAATCCTATGCATGTGCAGAAAGAAAGAAAAAGTCCTACAACTCCCAGCATCCCCCAGCCAGGCTGGGGGACGCTGGGAGTTATAGAACTTTTTTTTCCCTGAGCTCTGTGACACCAGCAATTTATCACACTTGTGACATGCCTGGTATGTGTTTTTGCAGCTCGGTACCCGCATGATGTCGTCTCTGCCCTGCGCTCATCTCACCTCTTCCCCTCTGTTTTCCATCTTATTTTGGAGCAGGGAAAGTCCGGGCTTTTCCCCTCCGTGTGCAATAAAACCACTCCTCCCTCCCGTGTATTGCTGTCCTTGTGCTATATGGGACTATCCCGTTTTTTGTTGGGTGCAGATGTTTCGAAGGGCGGTCTCACTGTCAGAAGAGGGTGGGGTGGTTCTCCACTCAACTGCTCAACCATGAAGGGGGAGGGAGAGAGGGTGCCCAAACACCCTGTGGAGAAGGCGAGCGAGGCTGCCGCCGCCCATGCCCGGGACTCGGTCCCATTCAGCTCTATGGTTCTTGCTTCTGAGTAGGCATGTCTAGGTTTCCTAACCAGAACGATGTCGGCGTCCCCTTGCCTTGCCAGCATCGACCACAAACTTCTCCAAAAACTAATTGTAAATGCCCAGTGCTCAATAAGGAAATGGAGGGGAAAACCGCAGATGTAAACTGGGGGGGGGGGGGGGGAGAGTAGGTGTGATGGAACCCTCTGTCTAAACATGCATAGGATTGTGCCCTGAGCTCGTTTGCCTTGCAACAATCTTTCTCTGATGGCAGCCCTATAGCCATTTAAGGTCTACGTTTTAAATCACAATGAAACTTCCTTTTGTTGTTGTGGTTGGGGCTTGGCAGCATCATGAGGGCTCAGATGGTGTCAAAGGAGGTGAGGCTAGGGTTTTGTGTACTCTGCAAGCAAGGAAATGTTCTTAATGTTTTTAATGCATTCCTTTGAGGATTTACAATGGTGCAAGCCAAGCCTATTTGGGTTTACTTGGAAGTAGGTCCTGCTGGGGTGAATGGAGCTTACTCCCAGGTAAATACTCATGGGACTGACACTATGCAGACAAATCTTATGCATGTTATTTAGAAGGAAACCATTGAGTTCAACTGGGCTTACTTCCAAGTAAGTGTGTATAGCAACCTTTCCTAATCTGGAACCCTGCAGATTAGGGATGTGCACTGGATCGGACCCGATCCACGATCCGAGTCCGGTCCAGTGGGAAATCGGATAAATTATCCGATTTCCGATCCCGCAGCTGGATCGGCCGATCCAATCCGAACCGGTCCGAAAAAGCTCCGAACCGGTTCGGCGGATCGGCGGATCGGCGGGCGCCCACTGGCGCCCACCGCCGCTTCCATTGGCGGGCGCCAGCGGGCGCCCGCCGATGAAAGTGGACAGCGGGGGGGGGGAGGAGGGGGGCACTTACCTTCTCGGCCCGGTGGCTCCCGTCCGGCGCCGGCGCCTACTACTACTAGCAGGCTCCGCGGCCTGCTCTAGGGTGGCGCGCCGGGTGATGTCATCACCCGGCGCGCTACTCTAGAGCAGGCCGCGGAGCCTGCTGGTAGTAGTAGGCGCCGGCGCCGGACGGGAGCCACCGGGCCGGGAAGGTAAGGAGGGGGTGCGTGGAGGGGAGGAGGGGGCGCGCGGAGGGGGGAGGGGGGCCCTTACCTTTCCGGCCCGGCGGCTCCCGTCCGGCGCCGGCGCCTACTATTCCCAGCAGGCTCCGCGGCCTGCTCTAGGATGGCGCGCCGGGTGATGTCATCACCCGGCGCGCTACTCTAGAGCAGGCCGCGGAGCCTGCTGGAAGTAGTAGGCGCCGGCGCCGGACGGGAGCCGCCGGGCCGGAAAGGTAAGGAGGGGGTGCGTGGAGGGGAGGAGGGGGCGCGCGGAGGGGGGAGGGGGGCCCTTACCTTTCCGGCCCGGCGGCTCCCGTCCGGCGCCGGCGCCTACTACTCCCAGCAGGCTCCGCGGCCTGCTCTAGGATGGCGCGCCGGGTGATGTCATCACCCGGCGCGCTACTCTAGAGCAGGCCGCGGAGCCTGCTGAAAGTAGTAGGCGCCGGCGCCGGACGGGAGCCGCCGGGCCGGAAAGGTAAGGAGGGGGTGCGTGGAGGGGAGGAGGGGGCGCGCGGAGGGGGGAGGGGGGCCCTTACCTTTCCGGCCCGGCGGCTCCCGTCCGGCGCCGGCGCCTACTACTCCCAGCAGGCTCCGCGGCCTGCTCTAGGATGGCGCGCCGGGTGATGTCATCACCCGGCGCGCTACTCTAGAGCAGGCCGCGGAGCCTGCTGGAAGTAGTAGGCGCCGGCGCCGGACGGGAGCCGCCGGGCCGGAAAGGTAAGGAGGGGGTGCGTGGAGGGGAGGAGGGGGCGCGCGGAGGGGGGAGGGGGGAGGGGGGAGGGGGGCCCTTACCTGCCCGGCCCGGCGGCTCCCGTCCGGCGCCGGCGCCTACTACTACCAGCAGGCTCCGCGGCCTGCTCCAGGGTGGCGCGCCGGGTGATGTCATCACCCGGCGCGCTACTCGAGAGTAGGCCGCGGAGCCCGCTGGTAGTAGCCGCCGGCGCCGGACGTGCCGAGAAGGTAAGTGGCGGGGAAGGGGGCTTACCCCCCCCCGGAGCCGTCCGCTTCTATCCGCTGGCGCCCGCGGGCGCCAGCGGATGGAAGCAGGCGGCCCCAGGGGGGGTAGGGAGCGCGGGGGAGGGGGTTTACCTGCCGGGGCCGTCCACAGCGGACGGCCCCGGGGGGGGGGAGGGAGTTAGGCCCCCCCTTACCCACCCGCCGCCATTTTTTCCTCATAGACTTGCATTGCAATGCAAGTCTATGGGGAAAAAAATGGCGGCCGATCCAAAAATGTACGATTTTTGGGTCGGGATCGGACTCGATCCGGTCCGGGGGGCCTCCGATTTTGTCCGAACCGGTCCGGGACAAAATTGGAGGTCCCGATCCGGGTCCCGATCCGATCCGGGGGGTCCGTGCACACCCCTACTGCAGATGTTTTAGACTTTAACAACCATCAACCCCAGTCTGCATAGTCTATGGTCAGGAATGCTAGGAATTGTATTCTGGAACATCAGCAGGCACCAGGTTGGGGAAAAATTTAAGCGCTGGGGTTGGATCCAGATGTAATCATACTTAACATCAGTCCATTGAAATAAATGACATCTAAGTCAGTCATGACTAATTTAAGTTTGATTGATTTCAGTGAGTCTACTCTAAGTATGACTAAATACAGCCCTTAGTCTACAGTAGCAAAACTCCACATATGGCACTAAAGGCTAAGTCATCCTTCCCCACTCTGGTGCCCTCCAGATGTTTTGGAGTACAACTCCCAGCATTCTTGACCATTGGCCATGTTGGCTGGGCTGATGGGAGTTGAATCTGAAACAGCTGGAGGACACCTGGGTGAGGAAGGCTGGACTACGGGAATGCTGAAGTATTTATAATGCTGAAGTATTTATAATCCACGTTAGTTCCAATGGGAAAAATTTGAGCACATGTTTAAATCTGCAATTCTACACTTACTTACCTGGAAGTAAGTCTCATTGTACTATACATATATACACACACGTAGGATTGCACTGTATCTCTTCCACTGAAATCATACATAATATACTTAACTTTGGTTGAGTCCTGCCCTAACCAATTTAGGGCAAAATCCTTTGCATGTTTAGACAGAAAAAAGTCCTACAACCCCCAGCATTCCGCAGCCAGCCTGGGTTGTTTTAGGAGTTTTTTCTGCCTAAACATGTATAGGATTGTGCCCTAACTGTGTCTTCCACTTTTCACAGAGGTGGGCAACTTGTGGCTCTCCAGATGTTTGGGATTACAACTCCCATGAGCCCTAGCCAACCAATGGTGAGGGTCGATTGGAGTTGTAGGCCAAAACATCTGGAGGGCCACACACTGTCCATTCCTGGGCTAGTGCCTTTTTTGCCACACTAGACTTTTCTCTCCCACATCTCTTCCCTGCTCTTTTATTTTCAAGGGCAGTGATCATATTGGTGTACTACTGTGTTTGCTTTGTAACTGCAGCATAGTAAATGTACAGTGCAGCAGGAACCAGACTATGTAAGCTTGAATGCAGTTTGGAAAAGGGGGAAGTGATTTAGAAAACAGAACATTTCAAACTAGGGGGCGATCTACACGCTAGGTTTTTAACGTTTTATAAGGGTTATGAAAACACTTTGGGCCACATGACGCACTCCCTATAACGTTGTATATCTGAGGTTTTTTAAAACTCCCTTCAGTTATATACAACGGTTTCACTTTTAATAAATCGTTTTAAGTAAAAAAATGTCTCCTTCCTTACCATTTGTGATTCATGGGGGCAGTGCTTCGTTTACCGGTGCCCAAATGCTTAGCAGTTGATTGGTGGGGAAGAAAGGAAGTGGGTGAGTGAACTACAACACCCAGAATGCCTAGCCCTATACTCACTAGGGTATGACAGAGGAACAAAGGAAGAAGTGGTGACTGAACTACAATGCCCACAATGCCTTGCCCTGAACTCACTGTAAAAACGAAAGAGAAAGCGACAGGACAGAAGAGTGTGTGATCGCACACACCACTTTAAAGACTGAAGAAGTTTTCTCCTGTAACGTGAGTACTCAGTAATGTGGCCTAAGACGTTTTACTACGACAATATTTAAAACTCTTATCTGACTGGTTCTGTGTAGATTCCCCCTAGGTGAGAAGAAAATTCTCAAACATCCTGCAGTTTCTGGAATGTTGGGGACAGTGAGTGGCAGCCAGGTTGGATGAATCTAAGGCCAGCCAAACTTAAAACAAGCTCCACAAGGCAAAATATGGAAAGTTCATTGCTAAGATCTCTTTCTAAAAATGCCTGTCGGACAGGGTTGTGGTTTCTTTTTCCTGTATGACTCAGGACAGGCAAACGGAATTAGCAACATGCTGCGCCACAGGATTAGAGCACTGTTCTTGTTACCAATAACCTTTCTAACATTTTTAGTTCTCCCAGATGCTTTCCCATCTTTATATTTTTTTGGCCCTTATCCTCCTCGCTTGCAACAGAATACTCTGGAGGAAGATGGGACCACTCAGAGCGCAGCACTGAACAGAGGTCAGCTTTGATTCGGTTCCCGCATCCCAACAAGAGATGGCATTGTCAGCGCTGAAAGTTCTGGGCCATCTGTTTCCAGTTGTGTGACTGGCTCTAGACCAGCAAGGAGAACCAGCCAACCATGCAGAACTCCTTTTGCATGCATGTGCAGTGGACCTGATCCAGAAAGGGCTTCTGCATGTGGATTAGCTTTGTTGATTCAGGGCATTTGAAATAGATTGGGAAACTGTTATATAGACAGTGTCTTGGCCAAGGCCACCCAGTGAGTTCGTCACTTAGATCTAAGCCCAGGCTGCTAGATCCAAGAGCAACCCCTCAATCCCAGTAGTCTTTGGATTTATCTTTAGCCCCAACTTGCAACATGCAGGATTCTTTTTAATTTCCCTCCTACATTTGTCCACATTTCTCCTTTATCTTTCTCTCCTTTCATTGTTCTCTTTCCCCATTATTATTATTATTATTATTATTATTATTATTATTATTATTATTCCTCAGAGTTTAAACTCATGTGCATCATCTCAGTAAACTTTGCAATCATTCAGTAAGGTAGACCTGTGCTGTTATGCCTAATAGTGCTGCCTAAACTGTAGCTGGGGGAGGGGGGGAGGAGGAAAGAACAGTGACTTCCCTAAAGGCCCCCGAGTGAGTTCACAGCACAAGGCAGCCTTGAAGCTGGGACCTCCTGATTTGCAGCCCAGCAGTCAGCTACTGCACCAGCCTAGTGCTGATGCAAGAGAGCAGACAATGGAACCAGAGCATTCACAAGGCAGAGCCACAGCCGAGTGTAAGGTAATTAAAGGGCACGCAATCAAGTTGGCTTATGCAGTAGTGGGTGTCAAATTTTCAAATAATTTCGTGGAAGTGTCATTATCTCTCTGAGTGGTAGGAGGGAAGGGCAAGTGCACAATCACATCTAATCGTCCAAACTCCCAACCAGATGATCATCGGAAAATCTAAGGACTTTTCATTAGCTCTAGAAGAGGGGGCTCATCCCATTGACACTCGCCAGCGCCTCCTTTTCATCAACACTGCTGATGAGGAGTCCTTCGTGCATGAGGCATTACTGAAGCTAACTGCACTTCAGTGTATGTCTGAAAAAGAAGGGCAGATAAAGTGTAGACTATGCTTGTTGATGCTTTAAGCAAAATACTGTAGACTTTTCCCCTTTTTTTTATACTGTTCATGCCTGTCATAAAGGATTGACAAGAGGCATGATCTAAGGGCCTGGAGACCAGCTGATAGAAAATTGACAGAAATACATTTAAATACTTTGACAGAAATAAATTTAAATCAGGGGAAGGGAAGTAGTGGCCCTCCAAATGGTGGTGAACTACAATTGCCATAATCCCATGCTGGCTGAGGCAGATGGGAGTTGTAGTTCACCAACATCTGGAGAGCCATCTGTTCCCCATCCCTGGGTGCAATGACAGTGTAACACAATTGATCTGGGCCGTGAACACAAGCTCCCTGCCTTTGGGTATGTCTGCATTACAGATGTTGAACCCATTTGAGGCACAATCCTAAGCATATTTAGGCAGAAAAAAGTCCTACAACTCTCAGCATGTTTAAATATGCATAGTATTGTGCCCTTAACAGCCATTCCTCACCCCAGGGAACCCTGTGAACACTTATTTTGGGAGGAGAAAGCACATTCTCCCTACACTGGGCTCTTCTGCTCAGGATAGGGGCCCTGCAGCCTTGTTCAAGGGATCAGCAGCCATGTCCCCATTTATAAGAATATTTTGGATATGAATAAACTGGCAGACACAATGTGCAAAGAATGGGATGGGTGTAGGGTGGCCATTTAGACATCTCCAAAAAAGGACGAGAGATAGAGATTTGGATGAAATGTGTGCATATTCATTTATATATGTAGAGATGGAAATTTAGAAATAATAACTTAAATAGAGAGAGAGAGAAAACATCTCACTGTAGTGGGGTAAAACGGACCAGGTGACCTGTGTGTCAGTTTGCCCATCCAAGTGCTAATTGTTGATGAGCAACTTCAAGGCCCCTGGACAAGACTCTGCCAATGGGTCTGATGCAGATAAGGACCAAGAGTACAGAATGCCCATATCACAGTGCAACATCTTTTGAATGCCTTGAATTCTAACATCTCCTTGCTTGGAACCCTCCCCCTCCCCAGCTCCTCTTTTTCCCTCTTTCCCCCATCTCCCGTTTAATTTCTCTGTCTTTACTCCAGACTTTGACTGGACAGCCCTTGAAACAGAGGACGCCTTCTAGGGAACTGTCCTCTGATGGCCCTTCAAACTGAGGACTTTTCTCTGTAAAGTAGGACACATGGCTGTCCTAGATAGAGGAGAGCAAGAGAAACTATCTTTCACTTTCAAGAAGGCTATCCGTGTTGGTCTGTTGCCGCAAAAACAATCAAATATAGTTGTCTCCTTTGAATCAGGAACACATCAAAAGTGTAATGGAACAATTGGTCAGGACCAGCGTCTTCTCCTTCCCTGAGCAGAGATCGGCAGAAGGGTGGGGGAGCCAATCTTCACTTGTTACTCCTCCTCCTGCAGCACCTTCCACTCCCAACCTCCTGTTCCAGAGGGACCTCCAGCCAGGCCAGGCCCAAGGTAGGTCGCTGCCTGAAGCAGGAACCTACCACCACTGCCTCCTTCCTCCCGATCTGTACGCCTGCCCATCACCGCCTAGCACACCCACCTCGCCAGCACACTGCCCGTAAGGCGTTTGCACCTTCAGGAGCCACGCGATGCCTGTGTGTCCAGCAAAGTGTCATGAATGATTCCAGAAGTTCTGGGACTTCTTGTGAGACTTTGCCCGACTTCGTGCAGGCGTGATGCAGCTCCTGAAGGTGGAAGCACCTCACGGGCAGCCCATTGGTGAGGTCCGCGTGTTTCTCCATACCAGGAAAAATAAGCTGGCCAGCAGCCAGGCGAGTAGGGCTGGCTGGGTTGGGAGGCGCACAAGTGGGGTGGGCGTGCGGGAGGAAGGCAAGATAGGAAGGGGTGCAGGTGAGCAAGTGGCTGCTTCTGGGTCCTGCCAGCTGCCTGCATGGCCAGCCATGCAGGTGGCTAGCAGGACCAAGAAGTGGCATACTCTGCTGCCTGCTGCACCTGCTTCCTCCCGCTTTATGGTAGGGCCGGCCCTGCCTCCAAGCAGATGTGGAGAGAGCATAGGGGACTGGAAGGGAGAAGGGAGTTGACAAAGGTCACCTCCTCCTCCTCCTCCTCCTCTGTTCCACCAGTGGGAATCCTCAGCTGGATCAGAAGGAGGCGCCCTTCCATCTGTGGAAGAGAAATTCTGGTTCTAACCCTTAACTGATTAGTGGAATGCAGGGAAAAGTAAGCACTGGATTATATATGTTGCGTCATGATATACGATACATTCATTCCTGAGTATTTCAAAGGCATCCAAGTGATTTAGGAAGCAATTTTTGAACGAAGGTTGTGGGGGTCTGAGGTGGCACTCGTAAGAATGCATCCATATTTCGAAGTCCGATGAGGGCCTGGTTTCAGATGACATAAGATGAATCCTGAAGGAATACATAGTTCTATGCATCTCTCTGACGTGGAAATTTCCCTTCCAAGACACCCAGGGTTGGTTGACACACATGCAGGCTTGGGTTGTATGCAATGTTGATCTAACTTAACTCCCACACATTTATGTGGGTCTACTCTAAGTAGGACTAGCACTGGATACAACTCATAATTTTATTGCTGCAACATCACAGTACGGTGTGAGAATGTGAATAAGCCGTGGTATTGCTGCCTCCTCTTCAAAAGGCAGTTAACGGAGAAAAAACAAAAGGCAGAACAAAATGAGTGTTTACCAGTCCCACATGCACACAAGGCTACAAAAAGAAGTGACCACACCCTTCTTTATGCTGGTTAGCGTTGATGGGAGTTGTAGACAGGGGCCCACAAGTTACCAGCCCCATCCCTGACCTGGAGAAATCAAGACCAAATAAGTCAAGGGATTATGTGCATGCACGAATCAACCTGAAATGATTCAGATTCCCTGCATTTGGTGGTGGCTTGTGCAGGTTTGGATCAGAACCTTGCACAAGCCATAGTCGCTTTCAGAAGAAATACAATTATAATATATCAATTACAGAATTCCGTAGGATTTAAAACTGTTATTATTCATTTCCCCCACTGCTTTTATTGTTACTACGTGAACGTGATTTCATGGGTGAAAAACAATTTGGGAGTCCCAGCTTGAAGAAGGATGGCTCCACTGTTAGCATAATCAATAACTGCTGGTGATATTGGTGAGGTTAAACATTTGCACAAGAAGAGTCATAAGCAGTGGAAAGCTGCCAATGTTTCTTCGCCCCTGCCTCCCCACGATACCCCCCACACCACTGTAGGTAAAACCCCCCACAACATTTGGGATCCTGCCAGCTTTCTTTCGGTCCTGCGAGGTTCTTTATAATTAATCATGAATATGCATCCTGTGACCCGAATTAAAAAAACAAAAAGTCTGGCTTCTTCCCAGGTGCCATATGTCAAATGGTTATGTACAGTCTGCGATGCTGTACAAAATCCCGGCTTGTGCCAGGGCGCTGCTGTGCGAAGCAATCGGAGTGGGCATGACTCATCGAGCACCACATTCTGTGACATTATGCAAAACCCAGGATGCTGCCAGCTCTCGGTGTGGGCCAATCGTAGCACACAACCGTGTGAATATACCTGTGAAGGAAATCCATCCGGATACTGATTGGCTGGCACAGTTCGGCCAATCACGTGCCATGCGCGGAACACATTTGAAGGACGTCCATCTTGTAGCCTGGCCAATCCTCCGGGCCCAATGTATTAACCCAGTTATAGACGACAGGGCAAGGCCAAAGGCCCTTTTCCTGATCTATGGTATAAAATGCTGCGTCCTGGCTAATTACCCCATGGATGGAATCCTGAGAAAGTATGACTAATTGTGAAGCAGATGCTATGACATTACCCCAGTGTTAAGGCTCTGCCAGCATACTGGAGAATCCAGTTGAAACGGGCCTGTCGTATAATAAATCACAGGCATATAGTTTGTGTATGTTGGAAGATCTCCTGCTTTTGCTAATGCGCTGTATCTATCAGTCAAAGCAGAAGCCATTCCAATATGCCCCCCTTAAATATCCAGATAATTCTCACATAAACTAGCATAATGGCTCAAAGGAGCAGAGGAGGGAGTTCTGATTTGAGAGCTGTGTCTAATTGGCTCTCAACATCAACCTTTCTCAACCTGGTGCCTAACATCTCTCAGTCAGCCACGGTTATGGGAGTTGTAGTCCAACAAACCTGGAAAGGCTGCTCTACACAAACAGCTGGCCAAATTGTTTCTGTATCACTTTAGACTGCAGTTAGAGGATTGCCTGCTGAGATAGTCTCCAAAGGGGGGGGGGGAAACCTGCAGGTAGAAAACTAGCATATCAGGGAGAGGGAAGGCTACACTAGAAATCTTTTCCTTGATATCTGATTTTCTGTCTGCATGTTTGGGTCCTTTTAATCAATCAATCAATCTTTATTAACAGTCAACAGACCATTTTCCAAAGTAAAAGAAAAACAAACAGTCAGCATGCTGATTAATCAGTATACAGATACATATCAGTGTCCAAATCTTGTTAGTAATAAAGTGGGGGGACATTCAATCCCGCATTCTTTCCTCCTACATTCTTAAGTGCTACTGTCGAGGAAAGAATAGTTTCCACACATTGTTAGCTTGTTTAGTTGAAGCAATCACCATGTTAGCTGGGGATGATGGGAATGGCAGTCTAACACACCTGGAGGACATCAGGTTGAGGAAGTCTTCTTTAGAGAGCTGCTCAGGTCAGAGCTTTACAAGTAACCACTTTTCCAATTCTTCCACCTTCCCCATGTCTCTTCCAGGACAACTTATGTCTTGTTGTCCTGGCACTGTGTGTGTGTGCGTGTTTTTCCCACCTCTGCCCTGCATCATTGGCTTTGTTGAGTTTGGAGATAGATGAGGATGTAACACCATGCTGTCATCACAACTTTGGAGGATGCCACATGTTAAACATCATGTAGAAACTTACATTGACTCCTGCATAGTGGCGGTGGGCATGATGCGCTTGAAGGTTGTTAAGGTTTTGGAACGGTGTAGGTGGACCTTACCATGGCCTTTGCCTTCTTTGTCCTGCGACATGAGAGTAGGTCAGTCTTCCCCAACCTGGCACCTTGCAGATTAATTGGACTACCCATCATCTCCAGCCAGCACAACAATCTGTGTTGTGTGGGGGATGATGGGTAGCCCAACACCTCTGGAAGGCTGAAATAGGTTCTGTCACATCAGACAGGAGGAGATTCTTGCTAGAGTTGCAGCTGGGAGCAGGCAGTTGGGAAAACATTTAGAGCTTCCTCACTGCTGTAGCATGGTGGGGATCTGCCCCCCCAAGGCAGCTGCAAAACACACCAGCTGGTGACTGTTCCCCAGGAACCATCTGCCTGATGGGGGCTGCCAAGGCACAGTGTGCCCCTGAACTGTTCTGCCTAACAGCCCCTTTTCTCTGGTCCTCCCTGCCCAGATACATTCTTAACTTGCCAGGGCTGGGCAAGGGGGAACAGATCTTGGGTACCCACTCTTTGGCCAATCCCTAGCCAAAGACCAGGTGCCCTGCTGCTCCTTGCGCCATTGTCTCAGAACCACCAGCCTTGAGGACCTGCTGTCTGGTTGTCTTTTAGCACCATTTTAAAGCCACCAGATTAAGAAAGGAAAAGGGACGGCACACCAGGAAATGCACACGGCATCTAGTGCTGCTGGCCACGGTACAAATCATTAGCTTGCTAACAGCAGTATATGTGCGTCCAGGAAAGCGGCGGCGGGGCTGCCGATGCCAACATGACACATTTGGTTATGTTTGCAAAGGGGAGGATTTCGATTTCCCGTTAATTGCTCTCTTACAGATGGCATGCATGTACCTTGCCATGTCCGTCCACATTTTCCGTAAGCAGAAAGCTGGGAGGCACTGCAGGGGAAGGCCTGTGCCACCCCCACCACAGACGCAGCTGGGGTTAAGTAGGTTGGGCTCCAGTCGCCATCTGCCCATGTTGGAGTGGTCCTAGGTCAGCTACCACTGTTAGGAACCATGCGGCCCAGCGTGCCAGAGAAGTGCGGTTATAAAGTGCTGCGTTTATTTACCCTACCAGCCTGCATCTTGGGTCATGTTGACTGGGGCTGCCGCTGCTGCTTTGCAAAGGACACGTGACGTTACCCTTAGCGAGTTAAGGATCCATTCTCAAACTACAGAGCCTAACTAACCCCTACTGTCAGGTACATGGCTTAAAACAAGACATATCTTCATATTGTTATAAGGCTTAGGGTGACCATATGGAAAGGAGGACAGGGCTCCTGTATCATTAACAGTTGTATTGAAAAGGGAATTTCAGCAGGTGTCATTTGTATGCATGCAGGACCTGGTGAAATTCTCTCTTCATCACAACAATGAAAGCTGCAGGAGCCCTGCCCTCTTTTGTATCTGGTCACTCTAGTATCGCTCCTGCAGCTTAACTGTTGTGATGAAGAGGGAATTTCGCCAGGTGCTGCATGCATACAAAAGCCACCTGCTGAAATTCCCTTTTCTGTACAACTGTTAAAGATACAGGAGCCCTGTCCTCCTTTCCATATGGTCACCCTACAAAATAGTTCCGTCTAGTCCAGCCTTCCCCAACCTGGTACTGCAAGGCATGCTGGGAGTTGTAGTCCAACAGAATTGGAGGGCACCAGTTTGGGGAAGGCAGACTAGTAGCAAGACGCCTACACAACAGGAGTTTGCATTTCTCTGCCTCGGTCTCTTGTTACGGGTTGTGTGCTGAAGTATCCTATAGCTCCACTGACTTGACAGGGCAAGTAGGGAAAGAAAACTGCCAGCACTAATCCAGCTGTCTTCCCTGCAACTAGCATGTGTATGACACAAGGGTCTCTCTCCAAGAGAGTGTGGCTGATACCCTGGAGACATGCAGAAACATTGTAGAGATTGGTTTGGCAGAGAGTGCAACCCGTGGATATTCAGAATTGAAACTGTCCAGACCTGCTGGTTGTGGTGGCCATGGAGTAAACAGGAGGTGCCAAAACAGACAAAGAGGCAAAGAGCCCTACTGCTGTTTGAGACGTTCTAAAGAAAAAGCCGCACGATCAGAAGCACAAGCCATTTCTGCTTCTTCGCTCAGTGCTCCGTGGTTGCGTGTGAACCAGGGAGTTGTGCATTCCTCTATGAGGAGATACATTGGGAACATCCTCATCTTCCTGTGAGAGAGATGTGACTCTCTGTCCTTCAGGCAAAACCCCAAAACAGGGCCCCTGGCCCACTGGCCTAATCTGGCCCATGGAGCCACCCGGAGTTCCCTCAGGGGTGGAGCTTGGCCTGCAGGCCCCACTCCTGGAGGAATTGCCCCCTCCCCGAGGGCATCCCGGCTGTTATCTCCAATCTCAAGTCAGAGATAACGTCAGGAGTATTGGCAACAAGGACATGGGGAGAAGAAGCGCAAGTACTTTTTCTCACTGCTTCTTTGGGACATTCAGGGCAGGAAATGTTGACTGCAGGGTGTGTTTTCATCCCGCAGAAAGGCAGCGTGGGATACTCACTGGAAGCTTAATATTGCAAAGAATATTTCAAATATATTAGAAAAACCTGATTGCCCTATCATGTGCTACTAGACTGAACAGTTCAAAACGCATTTCACTAGCTGCAGATCATGAAACAGCCAGCTGTGCACAGCATGGCGCCTAATACACGGTGTGTTTACAATTGTGTGCTACAAAATGTGGCCATTGCTTTCTTATCAAAAGAATAGCCGGGGCCATTAACAGCTGCTTTCTGTTAAGAAAGCAATAGCCATGCCTCTCAAAATGCTACTATAAACACACGTCACTTGTAACGTGTCATTTGGCCCCTAGTGTTCTACGTGTGTGCAACGACACGTCTGCGCAGGGTTCAGAGTGGAGTGGGCTGGAAAGACATCCTCCTGGTTTTCAGGGAACTTAGAATTATCCCACTTTGAAACATTCCCACTTCCTTCAAAGCTATGCCGCTTCCATATCCCCCTTTCGTGCTAGGCACTGTGCGTGAGCACAAGAGGTAAGATGCATCTGTGGCCCCTGCCAAGGTTTAACTTCTTAGGACAGGGATGGGGAATAGAGCCAGGACTGTGCAGAGGGGGGGCCAGTGGGGCCAGTTGGCCCGGGGCCCATGATTTTGAGGGGGCACTCCGACAAGGAGGTCCCCCCCAGCTTACGCTACTGCTTCTGTAGCATAAGCGGCCCATCGAGAAGCGAGGAGCCCGCCTTGCAGAAACAGCGCAGAAGCCATCTGTCGTGAATACCACGGTCAGACTACAAGCTCCAGAGGGCCATGCCGCATGCGGGGCGGGGATATATGTGCCTGAGGTGCGATGGTTGTCCTTCCTGCATCTCTTTCCTCTTTCTGAACGTGAAAAAGTGATATCTTACATCTTGAAAAAAAGTGCTTCCCATTACCTTTTTTTATAAATCGTTCTAGTTCATATATGTATTTAGCACTGAATCAGTGCCACTGATTAAAAAATACTTAATGAGCAGTTTGAAATGGGGGGGCCACATACTTTAGAGTGACCAGATAAAATCCAGGTCAGGGCTCATGTAACTTTAACAGTTGTAGAGTAAAGGGAATTTCAGCCAGTGTCATTTGTACGCAATGAGTTCCTGGTGACGTTGTTGTTGTTATTATTATTATTATTATTATTATTATTTATTACACTTATATACCGCCCCATAGCCGAAGCTCTCTGGGCGGTTTACACAAATTAAAAAGATTGAGCATTAAAAAGACAATATACAAAATTTAAAACCATAAAACAGCTGTCATTAAAACACTTTAAAACATTTTAACTGTTAAGCCAGGCTTTAACGGTTGTAGAGAAAAGGGAATTTCAGCCAGTGTCATTAGTATGCAATTAGTTCCTGGTGATATTCCTTCTTCATCACAACAGTTAAAGGTGCAGGCTCTATACTAGAGAGACCATATATAAAAGAAGGCAGGGCCCCTGCAACTTTAACATTTGTGATGAAGAGGGAATATCACCAGGAACAAATTGCATACAAATGACACTGGCTGAAATTCCCTTTTCTCTACAACTGGTAAAGTTACATGAGCCCTGACCTGGATTTTATCTGGTCAGCCTAACATACTTCCCATCTGGCCTGGGCATATTACCAGCTCTGCACGGCCCTGAATAGAGCCCTTGGACAACTTATTCCCGTAAGCCAGTGAGTCTTTAGGACAGCAACATATGTGTTTTTCATAGTGAGAGCCTTAGGACCCAAGTTCAAGCAACTAAGGTCATGATCACCACAGGCAACATTGTTGAGATCTCTAACTGACCTCAATACAATCTACAGGTCCCTCCTGGGAAGTACTGCTACCTATCTCCTATGCATGCAGTGGATTGTGACCTGGATCAATGGAAACATATGTACAGCACCTTGCTCTGTGCAATTATGTTATTATTATTATTATTATTATTATTATTATTATTATTATCATTTATATACCGCCCCATAGCCAAAGCTCTCTGGGCGGTTTACAAAAATTAGATAGTAAACGTCTCTCTCTCTCTCTCTCTCACACACACACACATACACACACACACACACACACACACACACACACACACACAGTACAAATTATTCCCAAATAGTCCATGCCATAGTACTCAGGGATGTTCATTTTAATCACATGTGTGTGAGTTTTTTTAAAAAAAAATGCATGTGCATTTCACATCTGTTGCATGAAATGTGTAGTTGGTACTTGGGGCTTATACCTGAGACACCAGAATGCCTTTGTGCGTGAAGTCAAGGTTTCAGACAATCAAGGCTTCTGTAGGGATAAACTAGAATAAGAGGCAGGGGGTTTGCAGTGTAGCTATGGATGATATTTAGCTCTAATGACTAAATCTGCACAGAGCAGAGATGTTCAGGACAGCTTGAAGTACACAGATAGCATCTAATGAATTTTTCTTTCTAACAGATAATAGTAAAAACAGCTTGAAAGCAACCTCGCAGCGCCCCACACACGCACACAAATACAAAGTGAACATTAAAGTTGTCATTAGGAAATCTTTCAGTGACACTTCCAGCAGTTCATTAATCCTAGATCACTTGAGCATAAAAAAGGGTTGCGTTTTTGTAAAAGATGAATATATATTCATCTTAAAAAAAAAAAAAGCTTTAAAACAAATCAAGAAAAAAGTACATGGGGTTAAGGAAAGGGGTAGAATTTGATTTTCCATTTTTGAGGATCATTGTAGTTTCATGTTGTGCCAAAGTTGGCAATTTTCATCTAAAGATAGGTGTACTCTGGAAGCTAAGAGACCTAAAGCACAATGCAATGCCTGTTTAGACAGAACAGAGTCCTACAACCTCCAGCATTCCCCAGCGAGCCATTCTGCCTGGGGAATGTTGGGAAATGTAGGACATTGTTCTGTCTAAACCGGCATAGGATTGTGCCCTTAGGACTTCTAATGCTAGGACAATTTTTTCAATGGGACAAGGCCATACCTTACGAACAAGGTTGCCAGTAGGCCAGTACTCCAGCATGTGGCTTGCATGCGGAAGATTCAATCGCCAGCATGTACGTCCTGAGCCATAGGAGTCTTTGTACTTTTATTGCGTCTTCAGTGACAACCACACACACATACCCCCCTTAGTTCAGGTCATGATTCATTAGCTGAAGACAAATGAATTAACTAACTCCATCAAGACTCATTATACATCTGTGTCAGGCTCTTTCTGCACCAGCCATTTTTCCTGGGGTGCTCCTGCCTGCTTGCGGAGAGTCCGCATGATGCACAGAGCATCCCGCAAGCAGGCAGGAGCCAGCCCTCCATTTCCCCAGGACTTCAGGGAACGCTATTATCCTGGTTCATTCCCTGCTCCTGGGAGGGAAGCGAAATGAGTGGCTGGTGTGTTCGCCCATCCTGGGTGCAGCCGCTCTTACCCACGAGTAAGCGTAACTGCACCAATGGTTACGGAGCTGCACCGCGCAGCTCCGAGGCCATTGGGAAAGGGGGGATGGCGAAATCGCCATCCCCAGGATAGCAGGGGGGAGGGGGGCATGATCGCATGCGGGTTTTTAAAAATAAATAAACTAACCTTTTGCGCACAAGCACTTGTGCGCACTCTGCGGATCTTTTTTTTAAAAAAAAATGGCCGGCGCAACTTGCAGCGGCCCAGGAGATGCCCGGGCCGCCGCATTGTGGTGCGGCCTCATCGCGCCGAACCCCCACTTCCCGCCCTTTCCACCACTATGGTGCGGAAAGGGCCTCTGTGTTGTTGCTCCAAAAGAACGGGCCTTTTAAGAAGGATATTCTCCATGTTGAATTTCGAATCCTCCCCTCCCTGTCCTGCTTTCACTCAAAATAGCGATACAGCCGGCAAACTAGTAAGTAGTATAAGGTTTAGAAATCTTTGCTTGCATCCTGGTTCTTATCTTCACGCCTCCGTTTCAGGATCACAGAGTATTTGGGCCATCAGAAGTGGCTTTGCAGCAGCCCCTCCATGTCTCTTTTGAACCAGCCAGCCGTAGCACCGCATGGCTTTTCCTCTCTCAAAGGGCCGAACAAAGAACTCAGCCTCCTCTCGAAAAGTGAAGCATATGGCGGCCTGTCATGGCTTTCACAGGGTCAGGAAGATTGGGATTTCCAAGAGCGCGTTTATTCTCTTGTATGGAGATTAAAGAGGAGACGGTTCTGCTCGGCTGGGCTTTCAGCAGGGACTGGCATTAAACTGGGACTCCAGGAAAGCAGCCATCCCCATTTCAAGCTTCCTGTCTGTCAAGCGCTTTCCCAAACGCTCCGCTGCCAAGCTACTTTTAGTTTCCATCTCAGTGTAATTCAGCCTTTTGCAAATGGGTGCCCTCCAGAATTATTGGACTACAACTCCCATAAGCCCACAACCCACAATGGGGGCTTATGGGAGCTGTTTCCTTTCCAACAAAATTAAAATATAAAGGTGTGTAGCACAATAAGCCTTGCACCTATTTTTCTGATATTTCACAGGCGTAATCCCCTCCCAAGGGGCCACTACACCTGCAAATACCATTGAATCTCGATAAAGAACAAAAGTTATCGCCATTTTTTGATTTCCCATGACAGAGTCGATGGGAAGCACAAAGCCTTGTATTTCCAAATCTCAGCTTGGGTTCAGTACCGGAGTTGAAGTGGATGACCTTTAAATTGGTCTGAGAAAAATTGTGCCATTTTCCAAAGCACTGAATCAGGGTCTTAGTCAAACCTAGTGGTTGATGCACACCTCTGATAAACATTGTTTAAAGACCAGTTTTCATCATACAAGTTAAAAGGGCATTGTCTGAGGGCTCCCCTAAAAAAGCGATTTATTGCACATTCGTGATTGGCCACTCACAGTTTCCGAGTTGATTTCATGAAGTCATCTACAACCAGGACGTCTCCCACTGAATCCTCTGGAAATCCCGGGATAAAAAGAACAACTTCTAAAGTGGTAATAGTCAGGAAACAGTAGGATCTTCCGCCACTAGATGGTGCTGTCTCAATAGAACTCAATGGAACTGAACGGAGGGGAAGTATTCAATTCAAACCCCTTGTCACCCTTCTCCTCCAGTGTAATTCAGCCCATAACAATTGCACCAAAGAACCAGGAAGCACAACAACTGTGGGTAAACAACACAATTTCCTTTATATTCTGAGCCTTCCCAACTGGTATAATGGTGGATGCTTTCCCTCAAATTGTTTCCCACTACATAGGATATGTCACCACCGGAGAAAACTACTTGTAGAAGGCTACCTCCAGTATCAGAGGCAGTAAGCCTCTGTGCTACCTCCACTATCAGAAGCAGTATGCCTATGTACACCAGTTGCTGGGGAACATGGGTGGGGGGTGCTGTTGCATTTATGTCCTGCTTGTAAGTTCCTAGTCAACAGCTGGTTGGTCATTGTGTGAACAGAATGCTGGACTTGATGGACCCTTGGTATGATCCAGCAGGGCTCTTGTGATGTTCTTATGTACAGAATTTTATTAGAACAAGAACTGCTTTGCTGGGCAGAAATGGTGATGGGATGGAATGTCCCTTTCAAAAGTAGCAAATCCTCCATACATTTTTACTCAATGCAAAGGTAAGTGACTCCTATTTCCTTCACAGTACAGGAAGGTTGGAAACCAAGGTGCAGAGGGGCAAAGTTAAAAGAAACAGCAGCAGTAATTTAATTTGCACTGAAGTCCAGTATGAACCATGCAGAAGTGAAGTGCTTCAGTACTGAAGTTGTTGTGGGAACAGCGGCTGCTCTCTTGAAAAGTCAGGTGCCTATTTGTATGGAGTGGATTTACAATTTTTTAAATTGGCATTGCCAGTAGTGGTGTGTCTTTGAGTCAGGGTACCAGCAACACAGTTGTCTTCAATAGGTTTCTAACAGCAACCAAAGGTGGGCTCACAGTTTGCTTTATATGTCTTGACACAACATCCTTTTTAAAATGTTTAAAGTATTCTAAGGATGCAATCTTATGACTGTTTAGATAGAAAAAGAAATCCTACAATTCCCAGCATTCCCCAGCCACCCATGCTAGCTGGGGAATGCTGGAAGTATAGGATTTTATTCTGTCTAAGCAGGCACAAGGTTGTGCCCTAAATCTCTTGGCCTCAAGAGCACACCTATCTGTAGGACTTTTTTCAGTCTAAATATGCATAGGATTGGATTTTAAAATGGAGTTTGCACTGGAGGTCAAGGGAAGAACCTCCACCACAGGTGGCCACAGAGTTTGCCCCATTAAAGCTCATTGGGCATGTACAATGTGGATGACCCATGCTAGAGAGGATGCAGATCCCTCCTGCCTCTGTCGACCCCTAGAGCCAGGACATGCACACTGCACAGGACAGGGTTGGGATTAGAATTGCTAGATCCTCTGACGATTAGCGCTAGAGACTCAGGGGGCTTCCCATCTGGCATAGTAATTGACCAGCATGGCTAAGTATTAAAGGTTCAGGTTAAAGCCTGAGATCTTTAGGCCTCGGCAGGAGTAAGATGGCTTTAGCAGAAGCAATGGCCACAGAGGAGTAGACTGAGGGATTGTGCCATTTACTCTCCCTGCACTTGACTTTCTCTTTACTCTTGAAGAGACCAGATGATTTTCAATTAGACCTGCCTGGAACATCATGCCTGGGGAGTGGCTGAGACTATTGTACCCGCCGCCCCCAACTTGCAGGAAATAATGTCAGTGTCTTCTGAGTGTGCTCCAGACTGGGTCATAAAGTTTGCTATGTTTGGCATGAGAGTCATGCTGGCTGTTTTCCCTTTTCCTCCCTCTCTGTTAAACTGAGGGCAAGATTGACATGAGCGAGTTTCAGGGTGTGGTAGTGGGGTTTTTTTTTTTGTATTCTGTACAATGTTTGTATTAATTTGTTGTGTCTAATTGTTTCTGTTGGTTTTAGGAAGGATTGGTCTCTTTCAGTAATACATCCAAACTGTTTACTATATTGATTGTTGTAGTTGGATATAAGCAAGGCCAACCCTACCATGACGAAGGCTGATGCGCCTGCATTAGGCAATGGAGTAAGACCTGCAACTCCACTCCATCCACCACCAGGAGGGCCTGCCGCCACCATCCTGACGCATGAAGCAAGAGCATTTGAAAGTCCTTCCAGCTGCTCTTCCACTGTGGTATTTGCCACAGAGAGAGAGAGCAGGTGGTGAGGCTTTCTGGAGCAACAGCATGCCCTCCCATCGTGCCCCCCTCCCACTTCCCCTTACTGCAGCAGTGGTTGGGCCCTATAAGAGATCGCACCCAAACTCTAATAAGAGCATGCCAAACTCTTGTGAGACTTGGCCAAACTCTCATGAGATCAAGCTCTTGCAAGAAAGAGTTCAAGCAAGCTCTCTTGGGATGTGGCCAAGCTCTCACAAGAGCCCTGCAGCGGGAAGGGACATAAGGCAGTGAGTGTTCTCACTTCCGGCTTCGAGATAAGTTGGGCTTGGACTGGATATGTGTGTATGTTTGGTTAAAATATAGGTTGTATTTTATTACTTTTTGCTGAATATCTTATATAAGAATATGGTAGTGTAAAGCTTATTATTCAAGATCTTGGGGTGCCGTCTGCCCTCTTAAGAATGGAAGTGGATCTCCCCTCCATTAAGGCTAGAATACATAAGAAAATTATTCTATATGGGAAAAACCTAATAAGTAGGGAAGAAAATAGTTTACCTAGACTATGTTTCACTGAGCAGTCTGTGAAAGGAGGGTGAGTCCGAAGTTGGAGGGAGTTGTCGCAACTCTACTTCACGGAGGACCGAGACCTGCTAGCGTGTGATAACATGGATATTAGAAATAGAATTTTTTAGGTTGATACCCTTGGTAATGTACAAACCAGTCAGCGGCAGGCCTTTTCACCATGGTTTAGCCAAATAAAGGGGGAACAATATCAGGCACATTATTTGCAGGATTTAACATTCCCGATGTTGAGGAAAGCATTCACTGCCCTTCGGTTCCAAACAATGCCGACGGAATACTTGGAGGGAAAGTATAAAAGGATACCATTTGGGCAACGGATTTATATTTGTGGGTCGGAGGAGGTTGAAGACTTAGTCCATTATCTGTTGAACTGCCCTCTATATCAAGGAGTGAGGGAGCGTTTTTTAAAAGAGCTCCTGAAGGAAAGAAGGGGTCTGACACCAAAGGACCTCATCCTGGACATACTAGCAGACTATAATGCAGCAAACTCAAGATTGGTGGCCAATTTCGCATTAGCAGCTCAAAAAACCCGTCAAATTTTTTTGTTACAAAACGGTATAGAGTGTAAAGGGGATGAGTTAACATAATAGCCAAATCGGCGGGATTGCCTGTTACTTAGAGCCCAGAATGGAAAATGCCTGGGGTATAGTGGGAGGAGGGTGGCATGGATGTTTTGATGTGTAAAATTGTAAAGGCCATTGGCCATATGCAAATAAAGTTATCTATCTATCTATCTATTATTCAAGATCTACCAGGCTGATTTTGCTCATTTTTGTTTTAAACTGAAGCTTGAGCAATGTAGACATGCAGAAAAATTTAAAACTTCACAAAAATTCAAAATTTGAACTTTAGGCAGTGCGAGAAGAGAGAGGGATGAGGTAAAGGGGAGGTTAATGCATGTGTCCCACAGTGTGCATGTAATGTAACATGTGACACAGTGTGTGTGTGTGTGTGTGTAATAATGCTTACTCTTGTGAGCTCTTAGAGTGCTGGGTTAATGAAAGAACAGGCACAGAATGCTGGGAAAGGGGCTGAAGAAAAGCCAGTTGGTGACAATTACAGTAGGAGGAAGAGAAGCTGAGGAGAAAGAGCTGAAAGGACATCAAAGGGAGAAGAGAGAGAAAAACAAGTTTTTGACTTCAAACTTCAAGAAATGGCGAACAATATTTTTAAAACAGAATTTTTTGGGGGGGGGGTTGTTTTCATCTTTGCTGGTTTACTTGTAGTGCATTTATTTTAAAAATGTAAAGTCACAAGGGAAATGGGCAAGGATATTTTTATCCAATCATTCTCAGGGTGCCTCTACAAGAGCGATTTAAAGCTCTTTCAAGGTGCATTAAGAAATTTACCTCTACAAGAGCGGAGCGTACATCAGGGGCCCAGGCGCATTTTCTCTCCGATTATTCGCATTTTTGAATGCGTGTTAATTAGCGAGTTTTAATTTACAGCAGGAGTAAGAGCGCCTTATGTCCGTGTAAACAACTTTCTGAGGAGGCGCATTAACGATCAGAGGGTTGGACTGTGGTCGTGATCTCATGCATTGAACTGCCCCTTCGCTGGGAAAACCTCCCACTTTTTGGTTTAGATTCATTTCCTCTCTTCTCCTGGCAACTTCCTCCTTGTACTCCGTCTCTCTGGATGGAAGCTCCAAGAAGAGGTGACCCAACGTGAACCAAAAATAAAGTTTCTTTGAAGTATCCTGATGAAATATTTTTCACATGGAGACACGGGATGGAGGTGGTTTTATGAGAAGGAAAGGGGGTAGGAAGGATGTGAGGATGTGCGCATAATTAGCCATCAGCAGACATAACTTCCCCTTGCTTCTTGCTGGGTTGCTGAGGTGTGTGTGTGTGTATGTTTTATAATTGTTGAGCTCGCTGGGAAGTGGGGGGAAGGAACGAAGCAGCATCCCCCTGTCTGTTTTGGTGTGTGTGTGTGTGTGTGTGCGCAAGGCACATTCCCATTTACTCCTGAGGAGGTCATGGCAATCGAGCGAAGGAGGGGGGAAGACAGGTAGCAGAACATGTTAATCAGCTCATTCCTTTCAGGTAACCTAGGAAACCAAAGGCGGGAGATTCTGGTGGGCGGGGAGAATAAAGGGAGGGAACCGGTTTGGGGAGTTTCTCTGGGACAAAGCGCATTACTTTCAGCAACATTTGCATGCGATTCTCAGCATGTCAAAAACTTTACAATGCCTTTCATACAGCCCGTAATGCACTTCAACACCTCCCATGTATAGAGATTGGGCGTAAAAGCGATTGAGAGAAGATGCGCATAATCGGGGAACCGGGCGTCAAACCGAAATCTTGTAGAGGGGGGCTCAGACTACTAAACTCCATGGCAACACGGGATTTGCACTGGTGTTTTTGAACTTTGTATTCATTAACTGACCAGTTATGTTCTGAATGTCAAGTTTGTTTAAAGGTTTATTGTAGTATTTTCATTATTAGATCATTTTTATATGATCTTTATTGTATTTGATACCGCTATATTCTGTATGGTGTTGTTGGTGGTGTTTCTTTGGGCTTTCCTTTCAGAGGGTGAAGTGGGATACAAATATGATTGCCAAGGCCTTTAACAGCTGTATGCTAGCATAGCAGAGAGAAATCAATGGGCGAAAGGGGTTTTCTTTTCTTTTCTTGGCATAGAAATGCTGCGAATGGACCTGTTGATTCTGTCTCTTATGCCACTGTTCAAGGCATGAAGGCGAGACCCTTGAACCAAGTGGCAGCCTTAGTGACTACGGCACGCCAAATGTCTCCTTGGAGACACCCAGGAAGTTTCCTATTGCACTGTGCCACTTTCCTTTATCTGACCCTTCGGGCGTGGCTAGTCCTTTGGAAGTGCCCCTTGAAAGGGGCTTAATCATCATACCCACTCAGCTTATAGCACTTTATGTTAAAAAGCTTTAAATAGCTGAAAGTGCCTTTTAAAGACCAGCGGCTGTGTGTGTAGCTGAACACAGGTCAAGCAGCTCTTGGCAGCAACAGAAGGACATTTTCACTCATGAGGCTTAAATCGGCCCACAATGCAAATGTAAAACCTGCAGTGGCCGTTATGTACGCTTAGAGCTGGCCTCCATGTTCCGTCTGGCATTCGCACATTCATAGCTGACACACAGAGTGCGAGAAAGGCTCAAAGACAAGTTTAAGCTTGTGTGTATGCAGAAGTTGCTTTATATGACTGGCAGCAGCTCTCCAGAGCACTGGTGTGACTGGACCTGACTGGGGTTTCAGGCAGAAGCCTTTCCTACCCTAGGGTGACCAGATAAAATCCAGGTCAGGGCTCATGCAACTTTAACTGTTGTAGAGAAAAGGGAATTTCAGCCAGTGTCACTTGTATGCAATTAGTTCCTGGTGAAATTCCTTCTTCATCATAATTGTTAAAGTTGCAGGGGCCCTGCCTTCTTTTGTATCTGGTCACTCTAGTATAGTGCCTGCAACTTTAACTGTTGTGATGAAGAGGGAATATCACCAGGAACTAATTGCATACCAATGACACTGGCTGAAATTCCCTTTTCTCTACAACTGTTAAAGTTACATGAGCCCTGACCTGGATTTTATCTGGTCAGCCTATCCTACCCTTAACTGGAGAAGCTGGTGGAATGAACCTTTGGCACGCAAAGCCTGTTCTCAGCCAATGAACTAGGTCTCTTCCCCTAAGAATAACGTAACTCGCACAGCATTTGGAGAACTCCTTGTAATAGTGACTGGCCAATGCCTGCCTCATGAATGATTGTTGAAATGTAAGGACAATCTGTTGTCCAAATGTTATAGAAATGTTTGTTTGAACAGCCTCCTGCTCCCCCACCCATCACAGTGTTTATTATGCTCAGGTCAGCTTGATTTTGGATGAAATGGGCTATGTAGAAAAGCACTATATATGTACAACCTAATATCACCTTACCATATGTGCCAACTTCTAATTTCTTGGGGGGGGGGTCACTCTGTTCATCACCTCTTAATCCAGGGGCTGGAAATATCTGCCTTTCAAGGGCCTCCATTTGCCCACCCCTGCTATAACAAGGTGTGCTGCTCTAGGGTTAATACACCCCTGATGACATTCATGTTTTATACTGGTCCCCTCATTCTAAGGCCCCCTCCACAAGGATGCGCTTTTGCGCCCAGTTCGGGGATTATGCGCATTATCGCGGAGGCGCATTTACGCCTAATCCCTCTGCACGGGAGGTGGCGAGAGGCGGTGAAGCGCAGTAATTGATGTCCAAAAAGCGCTTTAGAAGACGTTAATGCGCATAATCGCTTGTTCACACGGCGAAAATGCGCTTTAACGGCCGGAGCAAAATAAAAGTTGCTATTTAACGCGCATTCAAAAATGCGCATTATCGGGGAGATAACGCGCCTGTACGCCCGTTTTGCGCTCCGCTGGTGTGGAGATAAAATTTATAATGAGCCTTCAAGGCTCATTAAACGTCTCGTGTGGAGGAGGCCTAACTTAGGCCCTTTCTGCACCATTTTTCGAGGGGCTGCCCCTGCCTGCTGGCGGAGAGTCCACACGATGCACAGGGCATCCTGCAAGCAGGCAGGGGCCAACCCTCCATTTTCCCAGGAGTTCAGGGAATACATTCATTCCAGTTCGTTCCCTGCTCCCAGGAGGGAAGCGAGATGGGGACTGGTGTGGCCACCCATCCCGGGCGCAGCCACGCTTACCCGCGAATAAGCGCGGCTGCACCGATGGCCATGGAGCTGCACCGCACGGCTCCGAGGCCATCAGGAGTGGGGGGGACTGTGAAATCGCCATCCCCAGGATGACGAGGGGAGGGGGGCTGGATCGCGCCCAGCTTTTCAAAAATATTTTTAACTAACCTCTTGCGCACAAGCGCTCGTGCGCTCCTCCGCGGATCTGTAAAAAAAAATTTTGGCTGACGCAAGTTGCGACAGCCCAGTAGAAGCCCGGGCCATTGCATTCTGGTGCGGCTTCTGCGTGCCAGACCCGGAACTGGTTACTTCCGAGTTTCCCCGTTTTCCGCCCTCTCCACCCCTATGGTGCGGAAAGGGCCTTAATGTCTGCACTGCAGGCTTTCCTATATAGCTACACATGGTTTCATCCTCAGTCACAGCCTAAAGGAAAGATTGAACAAAAGGTTATGGATTCTTCCCCAAGTCGCTTCCTCTCTCAGCAGATCCAAATCTATTGCTAAGGGTATATATATATATATATATATATAATGTTCCTGGAGGCCTAATGAACATTTTAAGCCTTGTTAATTAGTCAAGAAGGGAGATTGCTTAGAGGTCTCTTCACTTACAAGTCAATGCTGGTTGTTGCAAGACCTCCACAGCTAAAGTGTCAACAACATGTTTTAAAATAGTGTGGTTCTCCCACCGAAGCCCTTATCTGCTCATTTAAGAATTGCAATGGCTTACAAATAAATATAACACGATTGAGTGCCATACTCAAACGCATAGTGTTCTAATTGCAAAAGAAGAAGTTCAAAAAGTCACGCGTGTTCTAACATTTGTGATTGTAACACAAGCCCATCACAAACCTCGGTATAGTGCTGCAAGTCCAGGGGAAATGTGACGGCTTGCTGCCATTTCAGTTTCCTCCCCCCTTCCCCCCAATTGTGCATGCAATCGCTGCAGTCCACTGACTGTATACACAACCTTGATGGTGCACAGCAACGGAGGTTTAAGAATAAATTGCCTGGTAATTTGCAGCTGTGCAGCTTCATACGTGCACAGTCAAAATAGCAAAGCAAAAAACAAAACAGAAAAACATGGAGGAGGAGAAAAGCGTGCCTCTGGGGTGGCGGGGGAGAGAGGGCAGGGAAATTGTAGTACTGTTTGGGGTGTTGTTGTTTTTTACTTGTTTTTTTTTCATACTCGCAAATCCCATAAAACTCAGTGCAAGGAAAGAGCTGGGAATGAAAGGAGAGCGGCTGGGGACGTGGGCGGGAGGTAAAAAAGGCGGAGAGAAATGTCACAAAGCAGGATATACAGCTTTAAAGCCACTCCTTCCGGTAAGCATTATAAGACTGCTAGGTTGGAACACACATGTCTTCGTAGCACATGTAGGGTGACCATTTTTGGGAAACCAAAAGAGAGGACACCCAGTGGGGGGGGGAAGTGGTTTTCTGGGGCCTCTGGAAAGCACGTCTTTTACACACACACCCCGCCACCTTAAAGGCCCCAAATGGAGCGGAGGAGGGGCAAGTGTGTCATTCCCACCCCCACTGTTCCAATTGGGGCTTTTCTATAATGTCTGGGAATGACATGCTTTCCCCTTTAAGGCCCTGATTTGAGCAGTGTGTGTGTGTGTGGGGGGGGGAAATGACGCGCCTCCCGAAAGTACGTCATTCCCTCCCACCACTCTAATGGCAGTCTTAAAGGGGAAAGCATGTCTCTCCGGACATTATAGAAAATTACCGAAAATCCCCCCTGACACCCAGGATAGAACAAAAAACAGGACAAACCCGGGGAAATCCTGACAGCTGGTCACCATGGAAACCACAAGAACCGGGAAAATCAACATAGAAGTGGTATGGCAAGGAATGAAATATTGAGGGGAAAATAGCATCAACATAGCAAGTTGGGTTGTGCAGCGTGTGTCCTGTGCTTGAGCCAGACACTGGAATATCAGAACACAATGTTTGGGTAGATCAGGCTACTGGTATCATTTATAGTATGTGAGAGTCACTGACTTTCATCACTGCCTAGCTTGATTCTCACATGAGTATAACGAGCTGTGCATAAAATCCAGTCATTTATGGTGGCAGATCATCTTTGAAGTGCAGGTTTGACAAGGTATAGGCTTCACATGGAGGTATCACTGACAAATAAATCCTATTCGAAACAAAGGTCAGGTGACACCAAGGCAGACAATTGTACTAAGTATAGAAATACCTCCCCTTAACCTCTGTGAGTCCTATCTTCCATTACTTTAAAATGTCTCTGCAACAATGAGGGCTAGAAGCAATAGAAGCAAAATATTGGAACTGAGGGGAGCTCAGCACTGTGCAGATTTGTTTTTAGATGTCATGCTCTGTGGTGCAGCCCCATCTTAAAATACACCACCTAGCCAAGTGGGGCTTCAATGTCAATTGTAGCCTTTAGGACGTACTACAAATTGGACTGCAGATAAATTATTCCAACCTAACCTAACCTACTTGCCATGGGATGTGATCAAACTGCCAATTGCAGCATGTGTAATCAATCTCTGTATGAGATGTTGTTTCATTTTTGCTGTGCTCTGCATTAAAGATAGGTTGTGCTTTGTTGTTGTGAAGCGGGTACTGCTTTTCTTTTTTTTTTTCTAAAAAGGGCTCTCCACCCTAATTATTCTAAGATCTACAGAAATATATATATATACACACACACACACACACACACACACATATATATATATATATATACACACACACACACACAAATACACACACACACACACACACGAGGAACAAAAGAAACCTAGTTCAATTTCATATAACTGAGGGATGTTTAAACAACTGTGAAAAGGGGGGGGATACAATTATTTTTAAATATTATGAGTGAGGGTGGAGGAGAAAACGTTGAGCAAAATCTTTTTCAGCAAGAACCTCTGGACACTTGTTGCTTTGATTAACGAGCCCATCTCTTCAGCTGCTATTCACACAGCTCGATAAAAACACTGTGGGATAGTTTTAAGATTCTTTCTGGCATCTTGTTCAATATTCACGCTGTTTTCCATCAGTGTTATTATAAACCAGATACAAAGGGGTCTTGTTTAAATGAAGGGAGGGGAGAAATCGTCCCCTTTATCTGCCTACTTGGATGGCAGTGGGTTCATTTTCTACCCAGGTGAGAAAACAGTGTCATTTGACTGTGGCCAGGGACCCTTTGAATGAACCATGGAAGGTATAATGAACAGGCCTGGTTCAGAATTGGAAAATTTCCCAGGCTCCAAAACGAACGAACTCCATGGTGTCTAAACAGAAACCTGGCTTCCTTTCAGCTTAGAGACTTATTAGGTTTGATGCTTCCCTGCCATGTTTTGTTCTGCATCCCTAAATCCTTCTTCTGAAGAATTATGTAGCGAACTCCAAGGAGCATCATCCCTTGGTCACCATAGTAACCCAAGTGCATTCTAGCTAGCACCATGCGCCAGATAGAGTATTCAAGCAATCCATCCTCCCCTGGCCATTCCACAGTAGCCTTCCTGGAGAGCTGCTAAATAGGGCATTTCTATTAAACAACGGTTGGCAAATGGGCAAAAAGAGTCTGTCCCAAACTTAATAGCATACTCCACCTTGAGATTAGCTTAATGCTCACTGTTAAGTGCTCCATGGGCTTGTTTTCTGGACAATGTCTACCTAAAACCTCGACTAGCTTGATTAAATGTGTAGAAATGAATGAGAATTTCAGCAGAAACCGCTTCACACTTTAGAGCTCTTTGGTTAAAAATACGGGCTGAGACACTCTGGTTCAAATCTTACCTCAGCCAATAAGTCTGGATCCTTCAAATTGTAGGACTGCAGGTTCTATGTTAGACGTTGTGTTCTGTGGCCATAAAGCAATCTGCTATCCCTCAGTCCCACATCTGTAGTACGGGTAGCTGTTAACAAAACTGATTTGTCATACAAGGTAGCAACAGCTGTTGTGGGGGATTACTGAAATAAAAGTATGTAGATGCTATATAAGAACTAAATATTATTATGATTACTGCACCATAAGTGGTAGAAATGGTATTAGTTTTAGTTTTTGAATTTCTAAATGGCTTTTCCATAAAATCACACGTTTTCCGTTTCATGCAACTATTAAGGCAGAAGATTCCTGTTTCACCTGCAGGATTATTTATTAGGCAGCAAGAGAAAAATCATATATACAGATATGAGGCTCCTTGTGTTTAGGACCTGACTGACACCACTTACCATGCACAGAGAGTTTAAAGATTAGGGCTGTGCCAACTGTTCATCTGCAAACATTTTTGAGATGAAATGAGTCTTTTGGCTATGTATGTGTCAAATGTTCTTTGAAGAAAACCCAGACTTGTACCATTTCGGGATGCTGTTCACAGCTATTGTTTTCCCTTCTTCTTCCACGTTATTTCTTTAAGGCTTCTTTTTCTTCCTGGAGCGATCCCAGCCATATCATGTAGTGAAATCACAATGCCATCTAGCCAATCCAACTTGGCTGTGTGATAATATCACAGAGGGCAATCAAAGCCAACCCAGCCTGCAGGCAATGTTTCTAGCATTACATTGCCCTCACCCTGGATGGGACTTGAGTGGTGTTTCCATTGACTAAATGGTGGCTGAGGAAGGGGAGCATGCTGCCCACCTAGGCCAGCAAACAACACTGGTGCCTAACTGGTTGCCACTGTGAACATTTTTGTTCTCTTTGAGGATTCAGCGAGGGGGGCAGTTTTTCCAACATAATAAAGCACTCATAAAAAAGTGCTCCCCTCTCCCCATGATTTTAGCTTAACTCTAATAAGGGATGAGTTGCCTATTTAATCAGAGGAGAATATGGGAGATGTGTCATATTCTCCTCTAAAAGACTTAGCAAGAATATTTTAAAATGTGATTTAGTCTGTAACGGAGTTCTCCACTGTTGCCTTGATTCTTTGCTTTGTGTGTTTCTTACCAGATAATCAAAGGCTTGGCTGTGGTCTCCTGGCTGCCCATCAGAAACAGTGTGCAGCTGATGCAGTCATTGTGTGACAGCTATTTTGGCTCAGTCTAGCCCTGTGCTGCTCCAGGAACATGTGTAAGCAAGCACAATGTGGGTAGACTAGACAATGTCTGTGTGATTACTTCTTATACCTGCGGGTGTCCGTGGGAACAACTGTGCCTTGCTCCCTTGGCACATACCAGGCTTCTCCTGATTTTTCCTAATAATAATAATAATAATAATAATAATAATAATAATAAAAACAACGAGATTGGAATGCTGGAAAGTGAAGCACTAGACTCCAGCACCATCTTTATTTCCAGGAATGTCTTTAGGACCCACATGGCAGGTGGCTGAAATTTGAAGTGCACCTAGTTGCCCAGAAAAAAGAAAAAAATACACCGGGGGGAGGGTGATTTTGTTTTGGGGTGATTTTGTTTTAGTATGGTGTGTGTGTGTTAGCTAGTTTATTGTTTTTTTTTACTTGGTGTAGTGTGTGTTGCTTGGTGTTTGTGCGCAATGTGTGTTTTGCCTGGTTTCTTTCAGAGGTGATATTTTACCTGAAGTTTGTGTATGTATTTGCCTGTCTCCCCCCACCCCACCGTGCTGTACGCATTTTGCCTCATTTTGCGGTGGTGGTGGTGATGATGATGTGTTTATGTTGGGGGGTGTTTTGCCCTGTGTCTTTGTGTTTGAGCATCACCATTCTGTGGAATGGGTGCGGCAGCCATTTTGCGAATGGTTAAGCCCCACTCCCACTGCCATTTTGTGAAAGTACTGATAACATTCTTTCAAACTTTCAAATGTGCTCAGTGGCCGAAACAGGTTGGGGACTCTTGTCCTACATTAACACCTAGGGGGAATCTACACTATAGGTTTGTTATGTTTTTAAAGGGTTGCGACTACTCTTTAGGCCACATGACACACTTACTGTAACGTTTAACATTAACAATCTAATGTGTTCTGTTCCGTTTTTTAAATTGAAAAATCGTTGCAAATTGAATGATGTGTCTTTCCTTACTGTCTTATAGTCTCTGCTTTCAAACGTCTGGTATCCTATCACAGAAGTGTGGGGGCGTGGCATTCATTCCTGGCTGCCAAATGCTTTCTGTTGCCATAGGCTTCCCTCGTGGCTGCTGTACATGAATGAATGCTAGGGAAAGGAAGAGGAGTTTAGGAGGAAGTGGGCATGTAATCGACGGTGAGAGGAAGGAACATAACTTAAAGAAACGAAGAGAAGCGACAGTGAGACCTAACTATACGCAGAAAATATGGTAAAACTTATTTACTAAAATGGAAGTATAAGATAATGTGGCCTAAGATGTTTTAAAACGATGAAATTAAATACGTTAAAATCAACATTTTAAAATGTAGTAAGCACATGTGTAGATTCCCCCCTAGAGTGAAGTAATGGTAGTATAGGAACTTGCCACATCATCCCACCTATATGGTGATAGTTTATACACATAACTGGAGAGGCATAGGACTGGATAATGACAAAGCAGCTTTCTTGCCACAGTGGTAACATTCATTTCAATTGATCCTGAACCTAATCCTCATGTTGTTGTAAATCAAGTGTCACTTAAGTAGTCTTTTGCATTCCAGATATAAACCTTCACTGGCAAGAATGTACATTCAGCCTGAAAGCTGCTCTCTCATTTCTCCCACATTAACAACATTCACAAGAAATGCAACCCTACAAAAAAAGGGCTCTTAACTTTACTTGTGTGAAACATTGTAAGAGAACATCTATATCACAAATCTCAACTCAGTGTCTCCTCAATGGTCCTGGAAATGATCAATAGCCCCTGGAATTTTGATTATGAAAGAAGAAGGAAAAAAAGGCTTCAAAAAGGCTTCCATCTCTCCAGAAGCCACCTTGGTTCAACTGAAACTTCTGTTCTGTTCCGTGGGAACTTCTGAGCTCACAGGGGAAGCCAGTAGTATCCAGTGGAGCCATGTCAAGGTGGATAAATTCTAGTCAATGTAGGCAAATTCAAAGCACAAGCTCTCTCATGCAGATAGCAGACAAAAACAAAACCTTGGACAGCTCCAAGTGAGCCCTGCTTGCTGAAGCTTTATGCTAGTATAAAACAGCTATAGGAAGATGTTGTTTCAATAGGGAGCTAGTCCCAGCGGAGCTGACTAGGTTGTTAAAGGCTCTCACCTGGTTTTGCAGTTTTTGACTTGTGCAAGGCTGAAAAAAATGGAGTTATTGCCAGGGACTCATCCTCTGGATCTAAGGCTGGTGGTAGTGCTGTGACCTTCAGCTGCGCTGGCTCCAAATAAGGTACATATGGTTGGAGCCTCATCCTCAACAGAGTCCTCTGCCAAATGCTGTGAACTCCTAGGTTCTGGAATAAGGACAGGTTGCCTCAATGAAGGCCTAAGCTCCCTGAATTTGCTTAACCCTTTCTTTTAAAATCCATCTTAGTCTGTAGCCATCACCCCATCTAATAGCAACAGAGGCATTTTTTTAAAAAAAAAGTCAGCTGTGATACCACCAGTAACTGTAGACATCCCTGATCTCAATGCTCCTCCATACCCATATTTATATTTTTAAAACTTGGCACATTAATTGCAATTATGCAATTAATGTAATTTCTAGTTTGTCCTTTCTGTTCTGAGCTATGCTATGAACTATACATCAAAAATTCATGGTACAAAATCATAAGAATTTCTCTTAGCTTTTACAACCTGGGAAGAATCCCTATCCTCTCTTTAGGCCCATTCCCTGATAACCACGATCTGTAACACTTGAACACAGAGTCTGCTGTGGACAGTGGTCCTGCTAATTGCTCCATCTGTTCTGTAGACATAGAACCAATACAGACTGAGAATCCCAGTCTATATCTGGTCTGCATGGACATTGGATGAGAATGCTGTCTCTTCATCCATGCTACAAGTCAATAAATATGATAGAGCCTCCTTCACACCATTACCAGTCCTATCTTATAGTAGGCACCCTGTCCCTGCACATGGGGAGATTTGTGGTAATATGCTTTGTGCTTCTGACCAGTGATGCACATAATCAGATTTTTCTGGGCCACACATACACACACCCTTGCACAGAAAAGCTCCATACAGAATCATTATGTGCATTAGACCTTCCTCTAGAATAATGATTTTGAACTCAAAGGAGTGAAGATAATTGGCACCAGCTAAGGATCTAGCTAATCACCCTCAATCATTTAAATGTTCTGGCAGAGCATGCACTGCAAAAAAATTTCAGAATGCAGGTTAGCTCTTGCATATTTGAATTCTTCCCCACATCAGCATCTCCCTGCCCATGGGAAGTTAGCATATCAGGTAAGTTCTAGCCCAGTCTTCTCTCTGAAATGGTAACTTTCAATGCACAATCTCACACCTGCAGTCTGCTACAGCAACTGTAAAGACACTGCAATGTGATATATATATGGGAAAGGGACCAAAAACAACCAAGCCCCACCCCTTGTCCATAGGATGGACACTTATGCATTGCATAACCAAAAGAGAGGACACTAATTTGCGTAACATTTGTATATGCACGTCTAGGTGCAAATTTAGAAATAATAACTGTAATTTAATGGGAAATACATTCAGTTCTAATGGAGAAGATTGGCCAGGTGACCTGTGTGCCTGCTCAGTCTGCTGTCCACATGGTAAGTATCAAAGGGCAACTTCAAGGCCTCTGCTTTCCCTCCTGATAGTTCTTCCTCTTTAAACTGGACGTGCACTGGTCAGCCCATCAAATAGAGGACACCTACCAATAGGTGTTCACCCTGTTCTTGATGGGGTTGTACTCCCCCTAAACAGGGCAGGGCAGAAGGGGGGCCAGTGGGGCCAGTTGGCCCGGGGCCCACGATTTTGAGGGGGCACTCCGATGAAGAGGTCCCCCCAGCTTGCTCTACTGCTTCTGTAGCATAAGCGGCCCATCGAGAAGCGAGGAGCCTGCCTTGTGGAAACAGCGCAGAAGCCGTCTGTCAGGAATACCACGCTCAGACTACAAGCTCCAGAGGGCCATGCCGCATGTGGGGCGGGGATATATGTGCCTAAGTTGCAATGGGTGGACTCAGTGGCAAGGAACACCTTTTATCAGCTTAGGCTGATATACCAACTGAGCACTCATCTGGACAGAGATAGCCTAGCTACAGTTACCCACGCTCTGATAACCTCTCGTCTGGACTACTGCAATGTGTTATACGTGGGGCTGCCTTTGAAAATGGTCCGGAAACTTCATCTGATGCAAAGTAGGGCAGCCAGACTGTTAACAGGGACTGGCCAATGAGACCAACTAAAACCAGTCCTTTTCCAGCTTCACTGGCTGGCGGTCCAGGTCTGAGCCCGATTCAAAGTGCTGGTATTAACATTCAAAGCCCTTAATGGCTTGGGGCCAAGTTATCCAAAGGAATGCCTCCTCCCATATGTGCCTGCCTGGACCCTAAGATCATCTTCAGGGGTCCTTCTCTGTGAGCCCCTGCCAAAGGAAGTGAGGCAGGTGGCTACTAGGAGGAGGGCCTTCTCTGCTGTGGCATCCCAGCTGTGGAATGAGCTCCATAGAGAGGTTCACCTGGCACCTATATTATACTCCTTTCAACGTCAGGTGAAGACCTTCTTATTTTCGCAATATTTTCACAGTTTATTATCATAGTCTTTTAACTCCATTGTTTTAATTCTGTATTTTTAATTCTGTATTTTAAATCTCCATTGCTGCGTGGTTTTTTTACCCTGGTTTTAGATGGTATTTTTATTAGGGATGTGCACTGGATCGGACCCGATCCACGATCCGAGTCCGGTCCAGTGGGAAATCGGATAAATTATCCTATTTCCGATCCCGCTGCTGGATTGGCTGATCCAATCCGAACCGGTCCGAAAAGGCTCCGAACCGGTTTGGCGGATCGGCGGATCGGCGGGCGCCCACTGGCGCCCACCGCCGCTTCCATTGGCGGGCGCCAGCGGGCGCCCGCCAATGAAAGTGGACAGCGGGGGGGGGAGGAGGGGGGCGCTTACCTTCTCGGCCCGTCCGCTCCCGTCCGGCACTAGCAGCTACTACCAGCGGGCTCCGCGGCCTGCTCTAGGGTGGCGCGCCGCGTGATGTCATCACCCGGCGCGCTACTCTAGAGCAGGCCGCGGAGCCTGCTGGTGGTAGCCGCCGGCCCCGGACGGGAGCGGACGGGCCGAGAAGGTAAGCAGGGGGTGCGTGGAGGGGAGGAGGGGGCGCGCGGAGGGGGGAGGGGGGCCCTTACCTTCCCGGCCCGGCGGCTCCCGTCCGGCGCCGGCGCCTACTACTACCAGCAGGCTCCGCGGCCTGCTCCAGGGTGGCGCGCCGGGTGATGTCATCACCCGGCGCGCTACTCAAGAGTAGGCCGCGGAGCCCGCTGGTAGTAGCCGCCGGCGCCGGACGGGAGCGGACGGGCCGAGAAGGTAAGCAGTGGCGGGGAAGGGGGCTTACCCCCCCCCAGAGCCGTCCGCTTCTATCCGCTGGCGCCCGCGGGCGCCAGCGGATGGAAGCGGGCGGCCCCAGGGGGGGGAGGGAGCGCGGGGGAGGGGGCTTACCTGCCGGGGCCGTCCACAGCGGACGGCCCCGGGGGGGGAGGGAGTTAGGCCCCCCCCTCACCCACCCGCCGCCATTTTTTCCTCATAGACTTGCATTGCAATGCAAGTCTATGGGGAAAAAAATGGCGGCCGATCCAAAAATTTACGATTTTTGGGTCGGGATCGGACTCGATCCGGTCCGGGGGGCCTCCGATTTTGTCCGAACCGGTCCGGGACAAAATTGGAGGTCCCGATCCGGGTCCCGATCCGATCCGGGGGGTCCGTGCACACCCCTAATTTTTATATCATGTTTTTATATTGTTTTGTTGATGGTTTTAATTTTTGTGAACCTCCCAGAGAGCTTCGGCTATTGGATAGTATATAAATGAAATAAATAAATAAATAATAGAGGACTGACTTCTGCCACCTCTCCAAAATAGAGGACTACCTTCTGTAATGTATGACACCTCGCCACCCCCACTTGCCCAAAGGCTAAATTATTCACATCTCCATCTCGCACAGATCAGCGCACACACTGTAGAGCGCATAAAGGTATAAACAGGCTTCCCCACAAGCTGGCAATGTAAAAAATAAAATGGTGTTGGTAGTGGGAATGTGCATACTTTTTTTTTTTATGCGAATGCTTGAAATATTCCATCCATCTGTACGAGATTGTGCTACCCTGTGGCTGTCCCTTTTGACACACTGCCAGCTGTTACGCATTTTCCCTGTGGTCGGCGAGCTGTGTGCTGGCTTGAGGCTCCTGCTTCAGTGTAGCCCTGATGTAAAAAAAAGGGAAGAAGGGAAAATTCTGATAATGCCTTGAAAAATTATTAGTTTGAACTTTGAACTTCATTTGTATTCGAAACTGAGCTGAATAAATTTATGGTGTAAATGATATAGCAGCCTTTTCTTGGCCCTATCTGTCTAGGAAAGTCGTTCTTTTTTGGTCTTACTTAAATGTTGGAATACATTCTTCTTCCCCTGAAGCATCCTATATGGTAGTCCTACTGGTTCGCACAATCACTGTGGCTAAAACAAGCCACTGCAGCCTGCCACCATGTTTATTTTCCACATGGGGGCCAGAGGCATTCTTGGAAATAAAGATGGCCCCAGAAACCAGCATTTCTCGTTGAAGCATGCCAGTCTCCCAGTTTTTTTTAAAAAAACCATCTTAAATATAAAAATAAAAACCAGGAGGACCATGGAACCTGGTGGGTACCAAGGGAGGTGTCTGTGAACACATTGGTGCCCACAGGTGCCATACTGGAGACCCCAAGGTAGGGGACTCCATGCTCTCCTTTGTTGCCATGACCAGGGTCAGGCTCCCCATGTGTGGGACATGAGGCCATAGGACGAGTGGAGGAGGGATTCATCCTCACAAAAGACCTGAAACAACCACACTTCCCCCAAGGGTAGTGTGGCCACTTATGCACCAATAAAGAAGGCAAAAGAAGGCACAGATTTGCATGTATCACTCAATTCACCATTGAATTCATCACTCAATTCCTTCACCCTCCTTTTTTTTTTTTTGTATGATGTGAATCAGTTGATAGTTTGAGGGTTAAATGGGAGGGATGGGGTGATGGTGATAGGTGTGAGGGGTTGCTCAGTTGTGAAGAATCTTCAGCACTGCAGGGCACCCTAATCCAGCCTGCAATGCCTCCTAAGGTTCATCCAGAGGATGGAGTTAGCCTTCTGCATAATGGCATCCAATCTCTATGTCTCATCCTGCAGAGAGAGAGAGAGAGAGAGAAGGGGGGGACATCAGGAGGTGAGGCCATGCCTCTTGATGTCACCTAGCCTAGAGTGGGCCTGGTGGGGGTAATTTCCCCCCACCTAAAAACAGTTCTGCACCCCTGGCATAGCTGAAGTCTTGTTATATGTTTTTGCTTGCAAAAATGTCTTGCTAAAATTTAAATACAAGGGGCATGCCATGTTTATTTTCATGCCCTTATTTCAGTTATGTAAAACTGCACAGTGAAATTGAACCATGAAACTTGGGAGATTTTCTATGCATGCAAAATTTCCAGACTCCGACGGCATACTGACATCAGAGCTTATACTGCCGTGAAGATCTGGCCTATTAGGTAAATAAAGAGTGGTAGGAGCTGAATAAAGAATGGTGTATGCAAGAATCCCAATGAAAATGTGATCAGAACACGAAGAAGGTAAACGAAGTTGGGGTGATTACAGAACAAAGGTTCCCATTGATTTTTCACTAAGGGTGGGATCTAGACTTAGTAGACCCATTTAAATCAACAGGATTTAAATGCAATGGGTCTGCTCTTGAAATGACTATGTTGGGATTCAATTTAAATTATTTAAACAATCAAACATATTTTATTAGTATTGCCTGATTTGTACCCCTAAAATATATCTAGGTAGGTAACTTATGCATCACCCCAAAAAAGGAACTGCATCATCAAAAAAGGCATATGAGGACACATATTTGCATAACACTTGCATATGCTAATTTATATAGAGATGCACATTCAGAAATAATTACTGTAATTTCAATAGAAGTACATCTAACCAAAGTAAGCAACTATAGGAAGTAAATATGGTCACATAGTAATGGTGACCATATGACCTATAGTCTGCTCAGTCTGCAGTCCAAACATTGCTGATGGGCACCGTCAAGGCCCCGGCTGTCCTTGCTTGGGGTTCTTGATTTTAAACCAGACTTGGACTGGACAGCCCTAGAAGATAGCTTCAAGTAGAAGACTGACCTCTGACAATCCATCAGATAGAGGACTGTCCTCTGGAGCATGAACGCCCCCTCCCCCACAGAGATCCTTTCACCACCTTCTCAATGTGAGGAGGTTGCATGATCATCATCCTTGGATTTGAAGAACTCCACCCCAGAAACCTCAGTTGAGTCAAAAATCCCCCAACGGCCATCAGTGCCAATGCTTACATATTGTTCATGGCCTTTTTAAATACAGTCATCTTTTCCCAGTGGGGGTGAAGCTACCAACCCAGACTGGGCTGTGGCCTATAAAAGAGTTTAAGTGAATTATAGATTGCTGTAGACCTCCCTTCTCAGCTCTCCGAGGTCCTGCCTGTGCCTGAATGCCTGCTGCTGTTGGACCTTCTGCTTGAACCTGAGCTTCTGCTGATACCTGAACTCCCAACTGAGCTCTGCTCCTGCCTGCAGCCTAACCTAGGCTGACCAGATAAAATCCAGGTCAGGGCTCATGTAACTTTAACAGTTGTAGAGAAAAGGGAATTTCAGCCAGTGTCATTTGTATGCAATTAGTTCCTGGTGAAATTCCCTCTTCATCACAACAGTTAAAGTTGCAGGCACTATACTAGAGTGACCAAATACAAAAGAAGGCAGGGCCCCTGCACCTTTAACTGTTGTGATGAAGAGGGAATTTCACCAGGAACTCATTGCATACAAATGACACTGGCTGAAATTCCCTTTTCTCTACAAGTGTTAAAGTTACATGAGCCCTGTCCTCTTTTTCATATGGCCAGCCTACCTAATGCAGTTAATGACACTATAAACCCAAACCCATACTGGAGTCCACAAGAAACCTATAGTTTGTTCAGGGATTGCATGTTGATTTTAACAAGGAGCCCAGTTTTTCTAACATTCCTCACAACAATGCGGTCTAAATGGTGTCAGTTTAACCAAGGATTCCATTTTTGATGGGATGGCATCATTTAACAATGGCTGTGATATGACAGATGGATGCTGAGGTTTGCTGGAGCCAACATCTGGATTTATTGACTAAGAGAAACATAACTGAGTAAGGGTTTGCTTCACTCAATATTTACCTGTAGCGACTATAAATCTTGGCATTGACCAACAATGAAAGTCGATATATATATATATATATATATATATGTGTGTGTGTGTGTGTGTGTGTGTGTGTGTGTATGTGTGTGTGTATATATATATATAGTTATATATATATATATATATATATATATAGTTATATATATAGTTATATATATAGTTATATACAATCTTGTTGGCCGAAGAAGCCATTCCTGATATGGATTTCATTAAATATAGTTTAATGCTGAGTTACGGCATGGCTAGAGCATGACAGTATGCAGGAAATGCAGATTTGATAACATGGCGACTAGCTTTTGTTTGCAGTAATCCCCACAGCTAGTATGAGGAACAAGTATTGCTTGGAGACTAATGCGTTTTTTTGCTGATGGCCGTATATCAACAATCGGACTTCAGAAGAACCATGTTAAATAAGATGATGTCATTGTGTTTGGGGGAGTTTAACTCCCCTATGAATATCTACAGGGTATCTGGCCTGCATGAGAATCAATTATAAAAAAGACAAATGGAGCATTAAAGCGGCCTCTTGGTGTATGTTTTGGTTGTAACGTATGTTGTTCTGCTAAGTAAGAAATGATTCAGAGGAACCCTGAGTGGGTCATATTCCATCAAGAAGGTTTTTTGATTTAATTATGTGGGCAGCAACTATCTTCACAATGGGACTGGCCATCTGGCAGAAACTTTTGAAAAGCTTCCCTCACCCCCCCCCCCCCAGGAGATTAAGCTTGTAGGAATTCTCGAGTCTTAAGTGTGGTTTCACAGTGTCAAGAGTTCTCAAGCTGGCAGATTGGTCACATGTGAGTAGACACATATCATGAGGAGATAAACCTATGGGGCAGTATATAAATGCAATAAATAAATAAATAACCCCACTATACAGCTATGGCCTTTCTCCTTCCCTCACCTTGCCCAATTTAATTTTCCTCCCTACACCCTTGCATCACCTTGGCGGTGCCACCTCTGAATTCTCTTCAGTTCTGTCCATGTCTTAAACTCTAAGAAAATGAAATACACAGGACTCCAGCTATGGGTTGCGTAAAATGTTTCTGTGATCCCCCTCATCTCAGACTCTGTGCTTCAGCAAATATTTGCCTTTTGGGGTTTCAACATCAAATGCCCTCAACACTCTCCATGAACAAGGAATCACTATTTATTTAGTTAGTTATTTTGTTTCCTGGCACTACCTTTTTGGGGGCCATAATTTTTCAAGTCACAAAGCTTGAACATTTCAAAGTGATGGCTCGTAACTACGAGTTAAAGATGTCATCTGCTTCTGCCCCTCTGCTTTCCCTCACCCCCTGATCTTCCTTAGAGCTTCTCTGTATATCTGCTACCATGAGATGTTCTAGCTAGCATTTTAGTCTTTAATGGGAAACATAGGCATGCGCAGAGCATCATCAGGGTGTGCACCCAGGAAATTTAATTTTTAATTTTTAAGGGGGAACATTTATTGAATACACAGCCATTATTTTTATTTATTTATTTATTAAACACTGTAGATGCTGGTGCCTTACTCCTGACTTGCCTGACCGCAGAAGGGCCATTGCAGGTGAGGGGAGCGGAATTGAGGAGACGCTTCTAAAGCCCCAGCATTGGTGGGGCTCTGTTGTGACACTGGCCAGAGGAGGGGCTTATGAGGCAATATTAGCCTTCAGGGGCCCTCCTCCTGGACTCTTTGAAATGCAGCTCCTGGCAGAGAGGCTCCCAGCAGAGTGATTCCTTTTCACTCCTCCTCCTACGAGCAATAGTGCTCTCTTGGAGGCAGCAGTTCTTCGCACAGCAGTGAAGCAGCCAAGAGGGCAAATGGAGGACTGTTCGCACTGAGTCTGGATCCCCCTCTGCATCCCTACTCAATGGCACTTATTGCTGGAGACATTAGGGTGTGCCTGGGCACACCAAGCACATCCCTGGCACACGCCTATGACGGGAAACTTGTTCTTTCTGAGCTGCTTATCAAAACATTCTTTCTTCCAGTTATAGCCAGTGGAAACAATCCTCAGGAGTGTTTTTTTTTCCTTTTTAGCTCTATGGCTTAGATTTAGAACTATCCTTTCTGAAGTGGCATTGTAGGAAGCAAAGTGAATAATGAAGAACAATGTGTCAGAAATGGTAGCAAACATTTCCCGGTGCTTTATTTTCCTAGATATTCCAACAGAGCATGTAACACTTCCCTTTGTCTTCTGTTTGCTTTTCGAACATCAATGGTAAAAGCTCAAGCACTGCTGGAAAGCATAAGGAGAAATGCAGTAGATGATAATATTGCTCTGAGTAAGCAAAGGGATGTCCTTGCGAAATACTGTTTTGGAGTCCCAAGGGTAAGATAATGATACTGCTTTGCCAGAGCCAAGCTAAGACAGAACAGAGATCTTTAGACTTCCTACCTTCAGGGAAACCTTTTGCACAGCCTTCCCAACTATGTTTATAGTCCATGTATGTTTTCCATGTATTCGTTTGCAGTTCTGTTCCTCCCGTTAATTCCACATTTTAATTTGCAAGTTTTTTTTAAAACACACACACACAAACACATTAACATGTAAATATGAATTTAAATATGTATTTTGGACCATATTTTTTCTCAAGATGTGTATTTTGATATGTTTTTTGAGCCAAGAACTCCATTACACACTTGGAGAAATGTGAAATCTGATGGGTGGCCATGTTTTAATCCACACTCTAGACCAGAAGGTGCAGAGCAGGTCCATTTGTATTGGAATTCACAATCAAATTCCTCAAGCATCCCTAGTAGGGTGGCCATGAGTCCTCTGTTTGAAGGTGCCCTCTTTTTGAAGGACTGTCCTGTCCAAATCTGGTTTCAAAAGAAAGCACCGTGAGAAGAGAATGAAGGGGCCTTGAAGTTGCCCATCAACAACTCCTAGAGAGCAGACTGGATAGGTACACCAGTCACTTGGTCACAGTCTTCCTTATTAGAGTCAGATGTATTGTATTTCTATTTAAATAATTAGTAATTATTTCTAAATTTGATTATCTCTGTATAAATTAGCACATGCAAATTATACGGACGTTTGTGTCCTCTTTTGGGTAATGCATTTCTTCTTTTTTTGTAGCAATGCGTAAAGTGTCCATCCTAATCACTAGCAGAACTTAAACGGTTTTCATTTATATCAGGGATGGAGAACCAATGGCCCTCCAGGTGGTGTCGGACTCTAACTCCCAATCAGCCCTAACCAGCATGACCCAGGGGTGATGGGTGCTGTCGTCCAGCTACAGGTTTCTTATCGCTGGCATATAATATTAAAGAGAAAGATTAGGGACTCTAGGAACTATTTTTTTTAATTAAGTGAAATCTGAACAAGATTTATTCCCTACATTTTCGATGATGTTCCCACAAGTTATTTCAGTACATTGCAGATCTCTGCCAGCCATTTTGAAAACCCCTTGGGGCTCAAATTGGTCAAAAAGTGTGTAAGTTATATTTACAAACTCTTATACGGACTGGATAAAAACCACAAACAAAACCCAAAATGCAGAGATTTAAGTTGTACCCAAGAGGCTTCCATGAAATTAATTTTCTAAGAACTCCCCCCCCCCCACTTTGCCTTATCTCCTACAGGTAAGTAGCCATAAACAAATGTTAGGCCTCATACCCCACCTATATCTCTGGGGGAAACCTTAGAGCAAAACTCTTGAATGGAGTTCTGGGACTATTCATGGCCAACAGCATTAGGTGAATTTCATGGACATTTTAAAACCAGCAGCACTTATGACTAGGGTGACCATATTTTGGAAACCAAAAAGGAGGACAACATAGTCGGCCCCCAAGGGAGCTTCCCCACCAACATGTCTGGCCCCAGGGGGCATCTCCAGCACTAAGTGGGGGTGCCCACCTGACCATAGTCTTGGTCACATGTCTGATTTTACAGCACACAATTAGGACAAATCTGTTCTGCATACAAGTGAGACATCCAAGGGCTAAAACTGTTCAAGGTGCAAGACCCCAAAGAGGAGGTTTGAGAACCTGAGCTTGAAGGGTATGGCTCCAGTATTTTTTTTAAAAAAAATAATTTTAAAACCTCAAACTTTTAAAAATTGCTAAAACTCAATGGATGAACAGATCTGCTTCAAACTTGGCTTGACTAAAGCCCTGCTTAAGAGCTATCATGGTGCCAAGTTTCATATCCTTTTCTTTAAAAATGATGTTTTTTAAAATTTATTTTAAAAACGCATTTAAAAAAAATCCTAAAAATCAATGGACAAACAGATCTGCTTGAAACTTGGCATGGCTAAAGCCCTACTTAAGAGCTATCATGATGCCAAGTTTCATCTCCTTATCTTTAAAAATGATGGGTTTTAGAAAAAATATTTTAAAACCTCAATTTTTTTAAAAAAATCCTAAAAATCAATGGATGAACGGATCTGTTTCAAACTTGGCATGGCTAAATCCCTACTCAAGCAATACCAAGGTGCCAAGTTCCATCTCTTTATCTTTAAAAATGATAATCTTCATAAAAAAATATTTTAAAGCCTCAAATTTTTTAAAAATCCTAAAAATCAACGGATGAACGGATCTGCTTCAAATATGGCATGGCTAAAGCCCTACCTAAGGGTTATTATGTTGCCAAGTTTCATCATTGTAACTTTAAAAATGACAGAGCTGTAAGCATGTTTGTAAATTCCCATTGACTAGAAAGTAGCGTTGCCCTTTGGGCGGGGGGATGATGGGAAAAATCAAAAATTTTCTTCAAATTTCATAATTTCCCCCCTTCCTGGATTTGTTACCAAAAATCCTGACATGTCCTGGTTTTTCCTGAGAAACCTATCTAGAGAGATATGTGCCGCCACAGCCTCAAACACCAGGCCTAGGTGAACATACTCTTCTCAGGCTAAGCACACTGCTTAAATACCTGAGGGAAGGGTAAAAGACGCACCACTTTTCCCTTATAGCAGAGGGGAAAGGGGTGCTAAGGGTTTCGAATAAGGTTCTCCTGTGAGTATGTTGGCTGAAGGTGTAACGATATGTGTTTCTTTATTAAATTTATAGAACTTAAGGTTACAAAGCCAAGCTGACAAGTGGTTTGTGGTAGCAAAAATAAAAGAAAACGTTTATTGTTGTTAACAGTTCTTTTCAAATCAATTCCATGCCTGCCTATTCTTAATACTTCTAATAATTTACTAATAATCCTAAATCCTTATAATCTCTTCACAAACACACTCCTGACTAGATCACACACAGCTATCTTCCACGCAACTACCCTCCACCCAACCAAGACAGTAAGATAATCCAAAACTCTCCCTCACACTATATAGACTCCTCCCCCCTCCCTTTCCCAGCATCATCAACCACACCCACTCAGTCCAACATTCCGCACTCTCCAGACATACATAGGGAGATATCGTCACACATTTCCCCCCCCCCCCTTCTTTTGAAACCAGGATATGGCACTGATGTGCTTGACGCAGGGTTTAGGGCAAACCAAACATTAATACAAACCTGTGTACTACCTAATACATACACACATCACATTGCTTACTGGTTAGGAAACTTACATAACTCTCTCTCTTTATATATATATATATATATATATATATATAAATAGAATACAGTCACAGAATCCTGAAATTTTCTCCATGTTGACTGTCATGCCAGCGCCAGCCTGTTCTTTTATAAAAAAGCGGCGGGCGGGGGGGCAGGGAGAGATTATTTTAAACTGGAAGCTTAAACATACTTCCTAGAAAGTAACCTCATGGATCTAAATGGGGCTTCCTGCCACGCAAACATTTTTTTGGTTTGGAACATACAAGGCTGTGCTTGGTCATGAAATGAACTGAAAGCCCCATCTGTGACTGGACATTTGGGGCAGTGGGAGATGATCCATATCTCTTCACCTTTCCATCAACCATGACCACAGAAATCAGGTGTGGGCAACTTGTGGCACTCCAGATGTTTTTGGACCACAACTCCCAACAGCCCTAGACATCATAACCCAAAGTGAGGGATGATGGAAATTGTAGGCCAAAACATCCAGAGGCCACAAGTTGCCCATCCTCAAACTCAAATGATTATAGATTGCTCTATGGAGAAATCCTTTGAGGAACCCCCTGCAGACTATGGACATGGTTTGGCCCCAAATGAAGCACTTTTTAACCCTGCCAATTCCAATGGGTGAGTTCAGCATATGCTCAAATCTCTTCTGTGGGCATCAGGAGGGCTGAGCAATGCTTGACTCTGGCTGGATTGGACCCTTTCTTTCCTACTTGTGAAGACGTTCTTATGAAAGTGATTAGTTTCAAAAGAAAGGCAACAGCAAGGCAAACATCTCTTACACTAACATGGCACTGTCTGACTAGATCTAGTTAATATGCTTATTTAAAGCCTCGCCATTTCTATCTCCATTTGACATAAGCAGCAAGAACTCCTGGCGGATCCTGGCAGCCCTAGGAGTAAAAGCTGTTTCTTCTGAGAGAGTTGACCCTGATATACTAAAACAATCATATCTGGCAGCAAAAAAAGCAAGGGTGGGTGGGGGACTTTGGTACAGATGTGTGTGTTCAAATTCTCCTCCTTCTGATGCATACAGCCAGATGTACCTGAAAAAAAGATGTATGAGAAACTTCACATCTCTTTGAGTATAAGAATACTGGGTATAAGAGTACTGAATCTCCTCTGAGTTAGAGGGACTTGCTTAATGCTGTACCAGGTAGGATGTATCCATCCTTTGGCCAAGTATGAAGACTGTCCTCTTCCGACAGGCCTATCCAGATGAATTTTAAATTGTTTTTAATGTTGTATTGTTCTCTTGCTTTTTAAAAATTTTAACTGTTGTGATTTTTATGTTTATATTGTTGCTGTTCCCCGCCTCGATCTGGAGGGAGAGGCGGGTTACAAATAAATATTATTATTATTATTATTATTATTATTATTATTATTATGGGAAAACTTTTCATTGCAGAAGGTTTAACCAGGGCAGAATCAACACTGCTGTTTTAAAGCGCTTTAAAGCACTTTATAACAGTAGTGACAACTGTTTTGGAGTGTGTCCTGGGCCCCAACAGTTGTCAGTACTGTTATAAACCACTTTAAAGTGCTTTATAACAGTAGTGACAACTGTTGGGGCCCAGGAAACACTCCAAAACAGTTGTCACTAATGTTATCAAGTGCTTTAAAGCGCTTTAAAATAGCAGTGTAGATCAGCCCCAGGTTACCAAAACATTTCCGAACCTATGGCTGTATTATCCTATGATTTATTCACTGGTCACTCACACAGGTTGCTGTATCACTTGCTATTTTGTAATGCTGAAAGTCTTAGATTATGGTGATGGATTGATGGATTGGCCCTAACCAGGTGGTGGATAGGGAGTGATTTTTCTTCCTCCCCCATAATACTAGAACCTAGGGTCATTCCATGAAACTGATCGGTGGGAGATTCAGGGCAAATAAAAGGAAGTACTTCTTCACACAGTGCATGGTTAAAGTATGGAATTCACTACTACAAGATATAGTGGTGGCCACCAATTTGAACGGCTTTAAAAGGGGGTTAGACAAATTCATGGAGAATAAGACTATCTCAATGGGCATAAGTCATGATGGCTATATGCTACCTCCAGTATCAGAGGCAATACGCCTCAGTTTTCCAGTTGCTGGGAAAGATGAGTGGGAGGGTGGTATTGCACTCATGTCCTATCTGTGGATTTCCCACAGGCAGGCAACTGGTGGCCAAAGTATGAACAGACTGCTGGACTAGATGGACTCTTGGTCTGATCCAGCAAGGCTCTTCTTACGTTCTTATGATGGGCTTCAAACTGTGTTGCTCCAGGGAACCCTGCAGTTACTGAAAAGTTTATCGAGGGCTCTTCAGTGATAAGATCAGTAACGACAGACAGGTTTCCCTGTAAGACAACTTGTCCATCCCTACCTAACTCTTCCTGAATATGCAGTTGCAGAGGAGTGAAGGTTGTATTCTGAATTCATGAGGGACTATGGTGAACCCCAAAAGATGTGGCCCACCACCCTGCATTAACGAGTTTGCACTCTCTGCAACAGCATCCTCCAGCTGTGTTAGGCTACAACTCCCATGGTCCCCAGCCAGAACATGGGACAGACTGGCTAGGGTGATGGGAATTGTAGTCCAACAGGGAGCCTTGAGTATTCACCGCTCACGTTCATTGTGCCATAATTGCTGTTGTCATCAGATAACCTGTCACAACTATTATCTGTTGTCGCAGGATGCATCACAGTAAATTATTGCCTCTTACCATCTATGACCACCCAGCCACAGGAGCTAAGCTGAGAAGTGACACCCTGACAAGAGACTGGCTACTGCTTCTGCGGACTCAGTGCAAACTAAAGGAACAAACAGTACGCTTGATATTTCTCCTAGGGAATACAGTACCCTTGCTGCTATGATAACACAACTGGCATTTAGAAGGAAGGAGGCCTTGATTTGGATTTTCATAAAACCCAAGTGGGTTAGATATCCAGTACAATGGGTTGAATCCAGATTTAGTCAGAGCAAACACATTGAAATCAATGGAACTTTAGTTAGTCATACACTTAAGTCCCATTGGTTTCAGTTGGCCTAATCTAAGCCTGCATCAGACCTTAAGAAAAGTCGCACTGCTGGCTCCCATGACACTCATATATTATTTGTATCTGGGGTTCACTTTATGTCATTACCATGGTAATGGTATCTTCTGGAGGGACTCATAAGCAAGATTCTGTGTTTACGTCTGGTGCTCCCCAGCATCTTGGATCTGGAATGTTACCGAAAGATTTCCTTTAAAACGTGAATCGGTGAGTACCAAGTGATGCATCAGAAGAGACTTCCTGAGACAATGAAGAATAAGGCACTAAGGGAGTTACACTCCCAGGAGGGACAAAGCTCCATTGATGCTTTCCCCAAGGACAAATAATGCTTCCCATTCTTCCAGTAGCATGCAGGTATTGTGCTGCTCCTTGTTAGCTGGGAGTAGAGGAACAACAAATTCCAAGTCTACTGCAAGAATTCCTTAAGGGGTGCGTCCAATGCCCCGAAGGGTCTTCCTAGCTATGATGACTGCACAAATCATCTTTTCAAGAGTCAATATTTTTAGGAGTGCCAGTGAAGCAGTGCGTGACCAAAGAGATGGATGGAACCCAGGATCTCTTGGAATGTTGCCGAGGACACCAGTTCTCTCACATCTCAGATTGCACACCTATCCTGCACATTGGATGAGATTCCCGCTGCATGCCTCTTAGGCTTTGTGGTGGAGGCACTAAGAGCAGTTGAACATCTTAAATCAGCCCTACTTTGAAGGCTGGGACCATCAAGAGCTGTTTCGAACTACATGACCTAGAGCAACCATCCCCAACTTGGGGACCCTCTAGATGTTTTTAGCGACACATCCCAGAATTTCTTACCATTGACAATGCTGGCTGGGGCTGATAAGAGTTGTAGTCCAAACACATCTGGAGGGCACCATATTGGGGAAGGCTTGCATAGAACGCTGGACTTCAAATAGTGCGTCCTAAGGTGCAAAACACCAGTGGCATCACAACAATTATTACTTTTTTAAAAAAAAACCATGGAAGAAAGAAAAATGCATTACAAATTATACCAATTCTTGCACATTCAACTGTCATGGTTTGCTCCTCCCCACCCCAACACCGTACATAGTGTGTGGGTCAGGGGGGATCAAATCAGGACCCATGTTGCAGGATGGGATGGTGAACCACCCAGAGAGCTTCAGCTAATGGGCAATATAGAATTGTAATAATGAAATAAAATAAAATACTAGCATAGGGGGATACCATGCTAATGGCATTCTGGCTTGGGTTACCCTGACCCTGCAATGACACTTTTATGTGGTGTAGTTATCCGCAACAGAAAGTGTGGGTCTGTAATGGAGGAGCAGGGGACTCAGGCACACCGGAGTCAATTGATGCGCAACTGACCTTCAGATTTGATGTTCCCTTGCTGAAGCATTTGGGTACTGCTACGTTAATAATACGTCTGGGACATGCTTTTAATGTATTGTTCACGTGGCTATGACCAAGCTGGTCTTGTTCCTTTTTAAAAACAAAAATGTCTATAGGATTGTAATAGTCATAAGTCTGTTGAAATTGTGCTACCTGGGTCTGCCGCACTTGAAGCTCGTGGCTCTAGTCTTCTTATAATGAGGAATTTCAAAAGATGAACAATGAAAGAGAGCAGAGCCGACAACATGCAGACAGCCTTGGAAGAGGGATAAAGGGTAAAACTGTACAGCTTAATAAAGAGCTTCTGTTGGGTGAACAGATGTAAGTGCTGAGTGGAGGCGATGCTGCTATACAGGCTCTACATAATCGAAAGTCAGTCAAAGCCCATAAGATTGCTATCCATCATGAAGGGAAATACATTTGCAGCAAATGGCCATGGCCAAGCTACCATTTTTTTGTCAACTAAGGTCTGTCATTTTGAGAGAACAAGCATCACTCAGAGCTGATCTAGATGTCGCATTGACCTTGAGGACTAGCATCCCTGAGGCAAATTGCCCACACCCTCGGCTGTATCCCACCGAGTAGAACCCGTTGTGTGAGCCAGGGCCATTATGAGGTGAGGCTGTAGCTCAGTCAGTGGGGGTGAAGCCCACACGTCCCTAGTTCGATCTCTGGCATCTCCAATTAAACGGATCAGGTGGAAGAGTGCTGATGGAAAGGACCTCTGCCTTCAACATTGCAGAGCCATTGCTGTTTAAGCAGGCATTACTGGATTAGGCAGACAAATAAGGCAACTCCCTAGGTTTCCCTGCTCCATTCCATATCAAAGGTGAGGGAATGTACTATGTGATGGCGGAGATTATACTAGACACCCTCGAGGGCAGAGGGAGGGAGCTTCCCCATGGGCTACCAATTGCCACCACAAATAGAAGGCCTATGCTAGCTCTTTACAAGGATGAACAAGAGCAAACCTTCTTCTTGGCCTCTTCTATAAACATAAAGAGAGTCCTGCTGGACCAGGCAAAAGGCCTATTTCATGGAGCAGCCTGTTTCTCCCACAATGGCCAACCAGATACCTATGGCAAGCCCACAAAAGCACAGCCACACTGCAAACATAAACCAGTAAGTGTCAGAACTTGGCTTCCCTTTCCAGGGACGGAGAACCTTTGGCCCATGGGCCAGATAATGACTCATGAGAGTTTCCCATCCGGCCTGCAAGCTTCTTCTCCAGATCCTTTGGCTATTGGGTGGTATAGAAATATAATAAATAAGTAAATATTTATAGACATGCAGGTGTTTGGTATTTAGTAGGGTGACCATATGGAAAGGAGGTCAGGGCTCTTGTATCTTTAATAGTTGTATAGAAAAGGGAGTTTCAGCAGGTGTCATTTGTATGTATGCAGAACCTGGTGAAATTCCCGCTTCATCACAACAGTTAAAACTGCAGGAGCCCTGCCCCCCCCCCCCCTTTGTATCTGTTCACTCTAGTATAGCTGTTGGGCCTGCCTATGAACATGTTATCCGAGTGGGAAACTTGGAGCGGCAGCTGGTCTGGCAGCTGGAAAAACAGACTGGAAGAAGAAAAGGATAATAGAGGGACAGAAGATCAGGGCGGAGGTTTTTCAAGGAGAGAACCATTGCAGAGTACCATCACCTTTGTGGCGTACAGTAACTTTTGTGGATTTATTATTGAAGAATTCATCTTCTTTCAGGGATACTTCTTAACTGGCCCTTTTCTTTACGTGTTCATATTTTGTGGGCTCCCATTATAATTTAACATGTATGTATGAATTGTACTTTATTGGTCAATTATGTCCAAGTGTTTTAGTTCTGTTTGTTTATCAATATTTATTAATTATAAAATTATTCCAAAGTTCATGTTGCATGTGTCAGTTTAAGCAGGAGTGCAAATTCATCTGACCCATTAATAATCTCTGTATTAAATGGACCACTTAATCTACATGCTATCAGATCAAGTAAAGAAGGATATACACATGACCTTTTAAAAGCAAAGAGGAAGCCAGAGCTGGGTCTTTCATACCAGTTTCTATCATCAGGTTGAACTGACCTGGGCCAGGAAGCAATTATGAAGACTGGTGGGGAGCCATTTACACATGTCACAGATAAGATGCTGACCAAAACAGAGCGGCAAGTTGCTTGGACCTAAGGATGGCACTTGGGTTAGCTCAACCTGTGCTCCAACCAGCCTATGTCAAAATACACAGAATGGGTCATAACTGAGCTATCTCCTCTTAGGAAGGAATTGAAACGTTGACTTCTATACACTGGGCCATAGCTTCAGTATCTTTTGTACTTGCAAAACATTGCAATGGAATGTTACGTAAAGTGAAGCTGTAGGCTAGCTTTAGTTTTTTAGTGCATTATCATCTTGCTGGAACTTTCCCCAACCTGTTTCAGACTTCAGTTCCCACCTGCCTCAGCCTTCATGGCCAATGGTCAAGAATGCTGAGAGTTGTAGTCTAAAACATCCGGAAGGCAGGTTGGGGAAAGGCTGCCTTGTTGGCTAATAGCTACTAGGTCCTAGATTTCCAACACAATCAGACTCATGACTGATATCAGTGTTCTGCCAGGGGGGGAGGTGGGGGGAGGGGTGTAATCAGTGAAGAGGAAACACATTGGAATCTATAGCTGGCTGCATGCTCTTTGCTTTGGTGGATCTGGTGCTGTTTCCCAAGCAAGCCTTGCCTGTCTAGGTGTTTGTCTGCTCCGCATGCCTTGCCCAGCAGATACTATACCACAGGACTGGCCAACCTATGATCCTCCAGATGTTGGGAGACTGCAACTCCTATCAGGCCTAGCCAGCATAGTCAATGGCAATGGGATAATGGGAGTAGCAGTCCAATAGCATTTGGAAGGCCACATTCCCCATCCCTTTTATACAACTACCATAAATTCCACTATTCACCCTGGGAAATTCATCAAGTAAAACAGGGCTGGGAAATGCCAACTGCCATAAGCCCCAGTTAGCATGGTCAATGGTCAGGGAAGGTGGGAAAAAGTCTTATAACATCTTCAGGGACACTGGGAGTCTTCACAGGTTTATCAATCCACAAAATACACACGCTCCTCCCTCCCTCGCTCTTTCCCATATGTTTCAATTCTACTGCCAGCAGATGGCTCTGTTTTATTGTGCATTTTCTATTTATTACTGCATTTTCAGGGTTGTATAAAATTACGGATTCCCACTTGAAAACAGCTTGAGAGGCCTTGGAGGTTGAGGACGTCATGAAAAGGACCAGAAAACTTCTGTGAGTGACCAATCACGAGCGTGCAATAAATTACTCATGTGGAGAACCTCGGAGTTACTTGCTTCCCTCAGGGAGCGAGCATATGCTGCTTGTTGCGAAAGCAAAATAGAAGAGGAATGCGAGGGAGCAAGGGAAAGAAACCGATCAAGTTACAGGACAACAAGGGGCTGTTGCTACACCATTTTCTCTATTGCCTCCTAGTGTCTGGAAGCCTTTGGAGTTGTTCCTGTTATCCAACATTAAGAACCGTTTGGCTGGTCACAGCTGGAAACAGGATGCTAGACTAGATGGACTCTTGACCTGATCTTCTGATCTTCTTAGTTTTAAAAGCACCTGTTCTTCAATGAAACGAAACAATTAATTTTAAACAGATTCCCATCTATACAGTGTCCAAGATGTTTAACTATCATTCCTCAACTCCCACCTGCCTGCTCACCCAAAAAGAGACCACAACACATCATTTGTCCACAATATAGCCTAAGTGCAGATGTTCTCTCCTGTGAGTGTCTCACCCACACGCAGATGACTTTGCCAGCTGTTTCCCATCTACAGCTCTTATCTATTTTATGTTGTGTTAGCAACGAACCAGGGCAACTGGGCTGTTTACCGAGTCTTGTAGCACTTTTTGTCATTGCTAACCCTGCGGCAGTGGAAGTTATTACTGAAAGATCCATGCCTTTCTATTTTCACAGGCTGCAGACATTCTGTGGTGGTGGTGGGGAAACACTGGGACCGGAGTTCCAGACCTGATTATATATATATATATATATATATATATATATATAATCACCCTATTCCTGAATTGTCCTCGGATGGGACATTCAGGCTTCAGCCTAGACCCACAAAGGCAGGAGGAGCCCACACAGAGTTGTTGGTGGGCAAAGGTACATTTAGCTCTGGAGTATGGTGGCCATCTGTCTTCCTTTACAGAGGATGGTCCTCTATTTGAAAGGACCATCAGTAGGGAGACCAGAGAGAGACCTTGAAGTACCCCATTCCACAGTGAGCACCTGGAGAGCAGATGGAGTATGCACATAAGTCACCATCTTCCCCACCATGCTGAAATGTATTTCTATTTCAAATTTATGTGTCTATACATATAAATTAACATATGCAGATTTTATGCAAATCCACAAACTCTTTTTTGTTTCCGCTTTTGTGTGTGTGTGTGTGTGTGTGTTTTGCATAAGTGACCATCCTGCTCAAGCATCAATAATCTCTAGAATTTGAACCCTTCATCTCCCCCTTTCTCTTTGAAGCATCTTTTAGGACTTAACCGATAAGGTGACTATTGTGAGGAAGAGATTATTTGGAGGAGGCTGATCACCTTTTCTTACATAAGACCAAGGGTGCTTCCAGACAAGGCTTTTATTGCACCATTATCCTGCCCCATTCAAATTTTACGGAGGGTGGAGTGTCCAGACAATATTTTCTTCAGCTCATAAGCTGCCCCTGTTTTCCCATAACTTCTTCCATCTATTTTCTTACTGCAGAAAATCCATTAGGGGCGCAATCCTATGGGGATAGCTGTAATCCTCCGAACTCAGAGGCTTACGGCCATCCAATTTAAAATGGGAATAGTGATGGAGATGATCTCCGCCTCTGTTTTTCTCCTGCTCTGCATTTCAGCTAGATGGGGCTTTTTTTGCCCATCTTGCTGAGGTCCTGCGGAGGAGGAGAGAAGGAGGCTGGGGAGGGCAGAGGATTATTCATAAGCTGGCCTCCCCTCCTTGCCCATGGAAACACCCCCATTGCCTTCCATCCGAGGTTATGTTTGTGACCTTGGAGAGGCAGCGGAGAGGTTCTCTTCACATCAGCTGTGAGGGGACGGGGCAGAGAGCTCAGACTCTAAGAGCTCAGACTCTGGGCTCCATCACACCTATTTTTCCCACCAGTTTGCATCCATGGTTTCGGCCTCCATTTCCTTAGCGAGTTGAGTGCTGGGCACTTTCACCTCTGTGCGTTGTTGCGTTCATGTATCTTTTCACCTGTATTGCTACTATGCCAGCAAAATCTCCTGCCCCTATGTTCTCCTTACCCTGCAGTTAATTTTTAATATATATATTAAGCCTAAGATCATATTAAACAAGATAAGTGAAGAGAAAGTATGGCAATTAGATTTTGGAGAAGTTTGTGGTCATGACAAGGGGAATCTGACATTGTTCTAGTTAGGAAACCTAGATGTGCCTACTTAGGAGTAAGAACCATAGAGTTGAATGGTACTGAGTCCTAGGCATGGGCACTGGCGGCCTCGCTCGCCTTCTCCGTAGGGTGTTCAGGTGCCCTTTCTCCCTCCCCCTTCACGGTTGAGCAGTTGAGTGGAGAACCACCCCACCCTTCTCTTTTGTTAGCGAGACCGCCCTTTGACACACACACACACACACACACACACACCCAACAAAAAATTGGATGGTCTGATATAGAGCAAGGACAGCAATACACAGGAGGAAGGAGTGGCTTTATTGCCCATGGAGGGGAAAAAACGGACTTTCCCCGCTCCAAAATAAGATGGAAAACAGAGGGGAAGAGGTAAGATGAGCACAGGACAGGGATGACCTCATGTGAGTACCACACTACAAAAACACATTCCAGGCATGGCAAGAGTGTGATAAATCGCTGGTGTGATGGAGCTGCCTGACTTCAGATCCAGGAATCCGAACTATCCTATGCCCCACCCCAGACACTGTCTAGGGGCCATAGGATTGCTCTCTAAGAAAGAAAAGATGGAATGGCATCCCAATGTTTTCTGATTGCTAGTGCTGGAAGCCCTCTGTCTGGAAGCATCCTAACTCATAGAGGCAGTACTACACTGGAGGTATAACTTCTGCATTTCCCCAGGCTGATATGAATTACCAATTATTTTTTATGGGTTTTGTTTATTTGGTCATAAAATGTCTCACAAAATAGCAACATCCTACCTGCACAGGATAGAAAACTGCTGGGGAGTTACAGATATTGAAAGAAACAATGGGTGTAGCCATGGAGACGTGTATGATCTGCCTCTGGCACAGGACATGAAAGGACCTGGTGGGCTAACAGGGAAAAATAATTTCTATTCCAAACCTAATTTTATTGTGGTGCAATCCTACGCATGTTTTAGACTGAAAACAATCTTTCATGTTGGAATTCTGAGAGTTGTAGGATGTTTTCTGTATAAACATGCATGGAATTGCACCCTAAATGTTCAGGTTATAAACATTAGTATTCACAGTTGTATTCACTTTAACACTAACCTGCAAAATGTGTTTTGTCCAGGGCCAGTGTAGGGGAGAGGAAATCATGATATGTAGCCGTGAACTCCAGTGGAGGATGGTTACTCCTGTTTCAGTGAGGCAGTGATTCTGCTCCAGATTTGAGTCAGAACCAGCCAGAACTCTAAAGGAGCTGTCCAAATGCCGAACCCTGTCTCAAATAGCTCCTTTAGAGTCCTCACTGTTTCTGACTGAAACCCAAAGCAAATATCAACCCACTGAAATAGGGGCTACTAGCCTCCACCGATGAGTTCTGTTATACCAATCTCCAATCTCTGAAAAATTATCACCGTTAACCTGACTGTACAATGAAGGCAGGGTAGGTGGGTAGAATTAATTCTGAAGCAAAGGGGTAGGGTAAACATTCAGTAAGTGTAAGCTGGACTAATGCCATTGATTTAGACAGGCTCAAGTGAGCCACTGAGGGAAGAAGTCCAAAGGCCTGGTTAGGCAAATGTATAATCAGACCGAGAGGAGCCTTCTCATTGCATCTAGGGTTTAATTTAATGTCATATGCATATTGACTTGCTAAACTGTTTTAACACAGTCTGTGACTCCCCATGGCATGCAAATTAGATCAGCATGATACAAAATATTTACCACCATGAGCAAACATGTTCAGATGGGGGATTTGGCACATTGGTTTTATCCAACATTAATGATTTGTAACTCTTAATGTGTTTTAAGAAAAAGTGGATTATCTTCCTAACAAAACTGAAATTTCAGCAGCAGCAGCTTCAGCTGCCTTTAAACTAAATTGTTGATGAGGTGTAAGAATCATCGCTGAGAAGCAGGTGGCTAACACTTAATTCATTCCTTTGTTTCAGCCAATGTTTTTTGTTCTTTTTTCTTTTTAAAGAAATTCAACCCCCCCCCCCTCTCTCTCTCTCTCTCTCCTTGGCTAATTCCTTAGTCAACAGGAAGATCACTTAAATTAGCAAAAACAGATTTCTGCTTCATCAGTCCTGAAAAGGCATTGTTGATTTATGCACAGCTTGTGTGCACATAATTGCGCATGCTTTCTTTTTTAAAAAGAGGAATATTGATTCGAATCAAAATCTATTGGCAATCTCTGAAAATGTAATAAAACATTCACTGACTATCAGAAAAGTGCCACGTGCAGAAAGTGGTCCCCAGACTGAAACTTTTAAGCAATAACATTTTAAAGGCTCCAACAGCAAGCCCAGCTCTTGACTTGGAGTCATTCTTCCCCTTAGAATAGAACTTCTGTTGTACTGCTCACAGTGACTGATACCCTGGCAGGCATTCTTACAGCTGAGCTAGGGTGGCCATGGCTCCTCTTTTACAAAGGACTGTCCTCTATTTTGAAAGCATCCCCTGTTTGAAGGGCTGGCTGACCTAAGTCCAGTTTAAAGAGAAAGCACCAGGAGAAAGGAATGAAGGGGCCTTGAAGTTGTCCATAAAACGATTACCACCTGGACACCAGACTGCGTGGACACATTGGTCACTTGCGCACAGCCTTTGACATTATGGTGAGATGTATTGTATTTCTATTTCAGGTTTCAGGCCTGGTTATGGGACGGAAACCGCCTTGGTCGCTCTTGTTGATGACTTACGCCGAGGAATGGAGGGGGGGGGGGAGTGCAACCCTGTTGGTTCTCCTAGATCTCTCAGCGGCTTTCAATACCATTGACCATGGTATCCTGCTGGATCATTTATCTAGATTGGGCTTGGGAGGCACAGCTTTAAAGTGGTTCCGGTCCTTTCTGGAGGAGCAGTCTCAGAAGGGACTTCTATTCCACCCCATGGCCATTAGCCTGTGGGGTGCTGCAAGGTTCTATCTTGCCCCCCATGCTTTTTAACATCTATGTGAAACCGCTGGGGGAAGTCATCAGGAGGTTTGGGCTGAAGTGTCATCAGTATGCGGATGATACTCAGCTCTACCTCTCTTTTCCAGCTGCACATCCCAGGGAGGCTGTGGAACTCTTGAACCAGTGTCTGGAGCCTGTTTTGGGATAGATGAGGGTGAACCACCTGAAACTTAATCCAGACAAGATGGAGGTACTGTGGGTGGGGAAACCAACTACTTCGGATGCACGTTTACAACTGGTCTTAGATGGGGTTGCACTCCCCTTAAAAGACCAAGTATGCAATTTGGGAGTCCTCCTGGACTCTGAGCTAACTGGGGAAGTCGAGGTGGCTGCAGTGTCCAGGAGTGCATTCTATCAGTTTAGGCTGGTATGCCAGCTGCGGCCCTATCTGGAGAGGATGGACTTGGCCTCAGTTATCCACGCATTGGACACGTCCAGGCTGGACTATTGTAAAGCGCTGTACGTGAGGCTGCCTTTGAAGGTGGTTTGGAAACTTCAGCTGGTGCAGAATGTGGCTGCCCGAGTATTGGTGGGTGAGGCGATTTGACCACATAACATCTATACTGCGCCAGCTGCACTGGCTAACTGTGTGTTTCCAAGCTCAATTCAAAGTGCTGGTTTTGACCTTTAAAGCCCTAAATAGTTTGGGACCAAGCTACATGAAGGACTGCCTTCACCCTATATTAGCCTGCCCTCACTTTAAGATAAAAGAGAGAGGCCCTTCTCAGCTGCCCACCAGTGAGAGATATTAGGTGGGTCTCCACATGGGAGAAGGCCTTCTCAGCAGTGGCCCCACACCTGTGGAACAAACTCCCACTGACGATCTGCCATGCACCCTCCTTACAAGCTTTTAAGAAGGCCTTAGAAACATTTTATTTTACTATGGCCTTTCTCATACTGGAATACTTTTTTGCTGCTGTTACCCTTGCTGTTTTATTACTAGTTTTTAATATTAGTTTTTATTGTTTTAATTGATATTTTACTTTCTATGTTTTTATTGCTTTTAATGTGCATACTGTTTTATATATGGTTGTAAGCCGCCTTGGGAGAGCTTCTGTCCTGGAAGGCGGCTAAGAAATGTTTTAAATAAATAAATAAATAATTCTTTCTAGATTTGTATCTATACATTTTATGCAAATCAATGTCCTTTTTAGTTTTGGGGTGATACATTCCCTCTTTTTCGGCAATTCATGGCTACCCTAGCTCCTACAGAGAACATCCTTTCCAGGTTCACCTTTGCATCTCCAGTTCAGAAGGATCTCAAGCAACCAGACTCTCGGAAAGATCTTAGTGTGAGATGCTGGGAAGCCTGTTCACGCGACCAGCCCACTATTTGGGGCTCATTGCACTAAACATCCTGGAGTGAGGGTGGGTCCTGACCAAGCCAACAGGCAGAGAAGAGGGCAGCCCAAGCCGCACATTCCAGCAACCAAAGTACATGGGCATGCGTGCCTCCACTCACGCAATGTGTGCTGGCAACACTCCTGAGGCCCCTAAGCAAGCCTGCTACTCTCAGGTGCGATAGAGGTCACTACAAGATACAACTGCTAATCTGATCAGCTTCTGGACATGACGTGGGGGGTGGGGGTGGGGGGGTGCCTTCTTGTCCTCTGCCTCAGGCAGCAAAATGTCTTGGGCAGGCCCTGCAGATTGCCTGGGATGATTTCTCTGCAGCACCTATATCCCTCCGAGTAACTCACTGCTTTAATACCGGGAGTGGAGATAACCAGGTGGTGAAATTCTGTTGGATTACAATTCCCATCATATCTGACCATTGGTCATATTGGCTGGGGTTGTTGGGTCCAACAACATCTGGAGGGCTGCAGGTGTTCCCCGCCCCTCTTCTACACCCTGCTCCAAATCGTTCACTGGACTGTCAGAGGTCTGCAGGAGGAAGACCCAAACACTTTTTCTTAAAAAGAGAAAGAGGTGGTGGCCTATGAAAGCCAGGTTCCAAAAGTTCAGTGAAGCATTCTTATTGAGGGCTGTTCTACACGAGGCTTTTAACCCACATCTTTACTGAGGCTTCTACTTCCAGATTCTTTATCGGGTTAAGATCAGCTCCTCTACATGTGGTTGTTGTTTTTTCGGGGGGGGGGGTCTTTCTCTGCTTTTTATATGTTCCATTATATAACCACCAGGGGGCACTATGCCACTAGGGGGTGCTATGGTATAACAGAATTACACAATTACATGAGGGTTTCATGCCATCATTCACAGATATGCAAGGCTTTCTTCGTTAGAAACAAACATGTTAAAATGCTTGCAAAGCATGGAGAGGCCCTGGAGGAGGATTACATAGTGAAAAGGGCCTGCTAACTACAGTGAGTGAGCAATCACAAGTGTACAATAAAAGCTTTGTATAGAAAGGCTCTCAGTCAGTTGTTCTCTGCTTGTCTTATCTCTCCTTTAGGGGCTACTTCTCCCCGGTGTTTCAGAAGGAGACAAAGCAGGAACAATTAGCTACCAAGGAGAGATAAGATAAATACAGATAAACAACGGGTGAAAAAAGATGACCGGTGACTCTGCAGTCCCTTCCAGCTTTCTCTGCCTGTTTCCAGGGCAGGCTTCAAAATTCTCAAAGAGATTGGCTTACACGTGGATGCTTCAGTGACTATAATATGTAGTAGCCAGGCTCTGAGCAATAGCCAGTTGTCTTAAAAAATCCAGGTGAAACTATAACAAACAGATGTAAGAAAAGACAGTGCCTTTTATTCCTGATGCATTTTGGGATATGTTCTGTCATAAGGAATGAGGTCTTATAAGGCAGGAGGGGGTGGACTTCAGGTTTGTGAGCTCTCTCTCTCTCTCTCTCTCTCTCTTTCTCTCTCTCTCTTTTTTTTTACTAGAAACCCAAGATTCACCAACCAGAGCCTGATGCAAAAGACATACTCAGAATTAAAGAATTCTGAATCCAGGAATTTGTTTTGAGAACCACAACTGAGCAGCGCTCACTGTTCTTCCACACAAAAATCGACTCTTGGGTATCTCAGGAAAGAGTGCCGCTGTATAAATATAAGTTTAGTGGTGGTGGGGTGTTAAACCAACCTCATACCTGCATCTTAGGGCTACACTTGTCTCCCTCACAGATCCACCTTTGCTTGAGGTCCATGGTGCTACAGCATCAGGTGTTCCCAAACTACTCCTGCCCCCCCCCAATATGACTGAAATTTTGATGGAGCAAAATATCTCGCAACTTCTCGATTCCCACCCAACCCCATTCATAACCAGTGAAAGAATTCTGGATACTATGGAAACAAAACAACCAGCTGTCCACAGAACAGCAGTGAGTGGTACCAAAAGAGTTAAATTTCCTTTAACATTTTAAGCACAGTTAAGACGCCGAAACTAAGGGCCAGTTATTTTCCAATACCATACACTTCTGTAGCTTGTTCAAGAGTTTGCAACACTGATTAAGCACTCAACTAGGGCTGATGAGGTGTTCAATAAAATCAGCCCATCGCACTTCACAGCTTCCAAAGAAGCAAAATGAACAGAGTTCCAGCGAAGGACCTTGTTTTGCTGGTAATTGGAAACACAGTGAATCTTTCCTCTCAAAATTAGTTGAAGATTTGGATTTCCCTGGCTGAGATTGCCATGGCATGGCAAATCTTTCAGGCTATCAGTGAAGAGTAATCTGTTGTTCTCTTTCCCTTAGGCTGAGCCCCCGTTTTAGTTTACACCAGAATTTCAATCCCAACAGCTATACTTGCCATCGAATGCAGTTGACATTTGTACAAGGATTGTGGGCAGGTCCTGGCAACCTGGCTCCTCTTATTGGTCCAGCACCATAGACAATCTTCCACTTTAACCAATAACAAAACTGAATTGTCACATATTGGCTGAATTCGGACAACACGATAGTCAATGGTGGGGGTAATAATCAACTTTACAGTTGTTCATCTAGGGGGTACTCCCCACACAACATGGTAATAAATAATCAACTGTGGTGTGGATTAGGATCAGCGCTGAGTTGACTATGGCAGCATTCGGACAACACGATAGTCAATACAACTGACGATTGTTTCCCCACCCCCAGTTGCTTATTGTGTTGTCCGAATTCAGCCATTGTGTTTATCTGTGATGGAGTAAATTTGGTGTATTTTATCCCTTTCCTGAGTCCCAAAATGGCTAGCCCACAGGCACAAATCCTGCAATATCAAGTAAGCAGAAAATAATTACTTCATAAAGATTAACTCCAAATCTGAATATTCTGTGCACAGACATTCAAACAGAATTCTGTGTCAAACTAGCCCAAATTCTGCATTGAGAAAAGTCATTTGAATGGTGACCAGTATAAATATAAAGCATATATACATATATTTTCTTCGATGTTAACGCTGGTCATGGGAAGGGAGCATGAAGCCCGACCTCTGGAGTGTCTGTTTAGCCTTCCTTTGCCTCGAAGATTTCACCACAGCCAAAAAGGCAAGAAGTGTGTGTGTCTCTGTGTATGTGTGTTTTCATGAAAGTGAGATTCTTGTTACAGAATTCGGTGGCTTTTCTGCCCTTGTGCTGAATTGCCGAATGCACACAGCCCTAACAGTTCCAAACAAAACTATAGTGGACTCCCACAATTTAGCAGTTCCTTGGAGGAAACCATTCAAAGGACTTTTATCAGCTTATAAAGGCCTCCCCTGGTTGTCCTTTGCTGGTCTGTCCATTGTACAAACCCTGACTGGAAAAGCAGCCCTGCCCCTTAGGAGTTTAAAATCTAAATAGACACAAGACCAACTCCCCCCCCCCCCGGAAGGATTTGCCAAAGGTCAATGGTAGCAGCGATGTGAGCAGAATGCAGATCTTGTGATAACCACCCCTCCACCAGGGAGCTATCCCAAGGCAATTGTTACACGGAAGGAAGGACTTACTGCTTGTTTGCTGCATCCCCAGATCCTGCCTATCAATAAGTGTGTTGCTTGTCGGCTTTAGCGCTTTTTAAAACCAAGTAATCGCGACAGTTTGCTGCCACTGAAGCATCCCAGACGGTTCCAACTATCTGATTGCGTGTGGAGTCGACCCTTGCATAAAGTTGGTAGTTTTCCCCCTTTTGTTTTTTTAAAGAGTCAGGACTGACATAAAATAAAACTCCCAAGTTTGAATCTCTGTATTTCTTTCCTGCTGGCATAATAACTCAGAAATGTATTATTGCTGGGAGATCTGGGTCTATACACTGACAAGTCCCTGGAGAGAAATACCAGCAGAAGAAAAGACTTTTTAAAAAACCCAGCAGTTCCTTTAGAAGAGAAAGACAATCGTGCAGTAGCCCTAAATGAGAGAACCAGAAGTCTAGTAGGGGAAATCAGCGCTGCAGTGGAGTTACACTGTGTTGTATCTTCTGAGAATGTGGCTGATGGCGCATGAGAGGAAATACAGAAGCTGGTGCCTGCTGTGTTCGGCTTTGTCCCTGTTTCTCTTCCTCCATGGGAGAAATCTGTGTTAGTTCCAGCGCTGCAAACTTTGAGAGGCAATAGTGATGGATTACTATTGCAGCCTAGGAGGCATTAATGGGACAGGGGCAGGGGTGGGGAGTAGCAGATAAGTAAAAACACTTACCAGGACTATAGATTTACTTAACAGGCTAGTTTGATAATGTATCAACACAGCTGGAAGATATCTATAAAGGGAACTCAGGCTCAATTTAGGATCTCTGGTGGCGTTCGACGTGTGGCTTTTAGGCAGCGCTTTCCTGCTCAGCGTCGGAACGCCCAACGAAAGGAACTCCTGCTGCAGTTCCATTAGTGGTTCCTTCCTTCCCACCTTTCGGAGCACAAAAGGAGACACTCCCAGAAAGCCTTGACATGGCCTCTGGGGTCAGACCGCTTTGCTTTCAGAGAAGGAAGGGCAGCCAGAGACGGGCTTTAAAAGGCAGTTGTACAAAAAGGGCCTGGATAAAGCTTCCCAGTAGAAAGGGACCTTTCAAAAATGGCTCAATCTGGGCCAAGCGTTGGCTGAGACCTGAAGACTGCCATTTGCTTGATGTTGGGCTTGCCCTGTCCATCCACCCCCACCCCTGGAGACTGTTTCAATGCTGCGGATGGCATCACATTTGAGGGGGAAGCAGACCGCTGCGAGCGGCTTACAATGGCCTTCCAGCATCTGAACTGGCTTCTTCCTGAGGGCACAGGCGAAAGGGACGGCCATCCAGGGCTGGATCTACACTAGTACTTTTTATCAGTATTGGGGTGCACTCATAAGCACTGGATAGGCACATTACGTATTCAGAATACTTATTTTCTACCGTTGTTTCCGGTATTATACAAAATACCGCACAGATATCATTGTGTGTGCTACAAGGCATAAATGTGCAAGAGGAATATTGTGTCACCACAATAAGATTGCATCGATACGACATGAGGTGTCGATCTGGCCCAGGTCATGACCTCACAAACCCCGAAGCGCTTGTGTCCTCTATATTTTAGGAACAGCCTCTTCCTTTACATCCCATCAAAAAGGGCTGTAAGAGCAACCAAAATAAATGTCCCCATTTTGGGAATGGGTCAGCACTGTGGAAGGCTCCTTTAGAGTTCTGACTGAAACCCAGAATGGATTCATAGCCCTGCTGAGATCGGAGCCACCAGCCTCCGCTGGTCAACGTGTGCAGTACCTTGGTCAAATTGAATAACTTAATGTTTTTCTGCCCTGTCATGACATCCAAAATCAGCTGCCTGAGCTGGCTGCCTCCCTTTGCCTAACAGTAGGGCAGGCCCTGCAATTGTCTTCTAATGACGGATTAAAATCCCAGTCTGCAATACAACAATAGGCCTTATAAGCTTCACAGGAGAATTTCTGCCTGTTTGCCTGTGGAACAGATGTTTGGTGTTGAGTTGGGGGAGGGGAGATTTGCAAGGTAAAGGAGATTCAGATATGAGCCCTACGTTTGAAAGGCCTGCATTTAGCTCCTGAATCTGTCAGTCAGAAATCACAGACTGCAACTCCCACTATTCCCAGTCAGCATGACCTTTTGCCATCTGGCTGGGAATGATGGGTGTTGCAGCCCAACACATCTAGAGGGCACGAGGTTGGCAAAGGCTGGGATAAAACCCTGAACAACAGCCAGTTTTGAGAGCAGACATGCTGCGTGAGGAGGTAGGAATGCACGAAATCCCCTTATTTATTTTCAGACCTACTTTTGCCTTCTGAACACAGCCTCCCACATCCCAGAGATTTATCTATAGAAGTTACCAGTTGATTACTGTGTAAAAGGGTCTTTTGTTCTGTTTGCCAACAGTGGTAAACCTTGTTCCAAGAGCTCCTTCTTGGGCCAAATCACTTACAAGACTATAACCTTTTCCTCCCAAATTCTGGTTACTACTACAAGAGGCCAGGTAAACCTAGGGTGACCATATTTTGGAGACCAAAAAGGAGGTCAACCTGGTCTGCCCCAAGGGGGCGACCCCCCCAACATGTCCACCCCAGGGGGCGTGTCCAGCACCAAGGCGGGGGGGCGGCCCCACCTGAACATAGCCTTGGTCACATGTCTGATTTTACAGCATACAATTAAGACAAATCTGTTCTACATAACAATGTTAAAATCACTGAAAGAACAAGTGAGGTAACCAATGTATCTGAAATTAACTTCACTCACTTCTACTTTATTGCTATTCTTGGTTGATTTTAATGATGTGTTAATTTTTATATGCTTTTAATCAGTTTTATGTATTTTATATTGTCTGTATGATGTTGTTCCCAGCCGCAATCCGGAAGAGAGAGGCGGGTAATAAATTATTATTATTATTATTATTATTATTATTATTATTATTATTTTCTGTGTGATACATTCTCCCCTTCTCTCAAATATCATTTCTGATTGTATTCTCACTCCACAGCAAGCTGCTGCTTAACAGGGCTTGCTGCCGGCCGGCTGGCTTTTTATTTTAAACTTGTGTATGATTGTCACAAGATTCTCTACTCTAACATTAGGGTGGGTGTTGTGGGCAGCAGATGGTACTTCACCCATTCACACTTCTCACTTATATACATTAGCTTCTCAAGGCTTGTGCGTTGGCACGACTTTTCGCATCCACACTTTGAACTACTGTCTACTTCTTGTACAAACACGCGACTCTAAGACCCTCTTTCTAATGCCCTCCGTTGCATGCCAGCACTGTGGGGCTAAATTACAACAGGTGTCTCTGGGTTGTCTGTGCAGCCTCTGTTGTCTCTCTCTAAGTCATTGCAGCCAAACCAAAGCCTCCAGCCTCAAACAATCAATCTCCCTCCCTCTTCTAAAGTCTCTCAATGGTCCAGTTGTGGCCAGGGGGAAGGGTGCCAGCTTATTGCTTGGTCATGTCTGGTGACTCTTACTTTAAAAACCACCTCTGCCGCCAGCCACCTTTGCCTGCACTAACTCTGGTCTCTGAGATGCTCTTAAAAGACTCTGTGTGGGAAGTCCATCTTAATGTTGTATGTTGTATTGTTTGTGTTTTATCTTTGTTTGAAAACAATAAAAATCTTAAATCGGAGAAAAGGCTGTGTGGCATGCCAGCCTCTCAGGGCTCAGCTATGTCTGAGTTGTGTCTTCAGTCTAACTCTGTCTCTAACAGATATACCAGCCTGCCAAAGCCACAAATCTATCTATTTCTCTGACCTGCACGTCACATGTTCTGCATTGCATGCCAGCAATACAGATAGAGCCTAGCTCACAAGTGAATGAAGTGAAGTGGAAGGGAAGGGGTAGCAAAACAAAGCACCGACATGCCAGGTTCCAACATCCACAGTAACAGGGCATTTGCAAAGATGAGAGCCTCTCTCTTGATGGGCACCTCACTGTTGGTCATGAAAGTTTTTCTCTAAGGATGCCCTTCATCACCCATGATGAGTAACTCTGAGAAAAAGGTTTCTGGGCCATTCTGTTTTGCCCTGTGGGCTGCTTTGATTGACCTCTCCTTTCTCACATTTTGATCTGTGGATGCCTCGCCTCTTCTGAGCTCCAGGTGCCCGACTGCCCACCAAATCTGCAACAGGAAAGGTGCTGTGCTCACCCAGCACTTCTTAGCTAAAAACTCAAGATCCCCTTGATGCCAAGGGCTGAAACTGCTCAAGGTGCAAGATCTCAAAGAGGAGGTTTGACAATCTGAGTTTGAAGGGTATGGCTCCAGTGTTTTTCTGAAAAATTAATTTTAAAATCTCAAACTTTAAAAAAAATGCTAAATATCAACAGATGAACAGAACTGCTTGAAACATGGCATGGCTAAAACCCTACTTAAGAGCTATCAAGGTGCCAAGCTTCATCTCTTTATCTTTAAAAATGATGTTTTTTAAAAAATAATAATTTTAAATCCTCAAACTTAAAAAAAATCCTAAAAATCAACATATGAACGGATCTGCTTCAAATTTGGCAAGACTAAAGCCCCACCTGAAGTCTATCATGGTGCCAAGTCTCATCTCTTTATCTTTAAAAATGATGGATCTGTTAGCATTTATGTTAATTCTCATTGACTATAAAGAAGAACTGCCCTTTGGGTGGGGGGAGGATGGGAAAAATAAAGATTTCCCCCCAAATTTCATAATTCCCCCCTTCCAGGATTTGTTACCAAAAATCCTGACATGCCCCGGTTTTTCCTGACATATGGTCACCCTGGAAAGCAGCTATCCTGGCATTTTGGGAAACAAGAATATCTTTCATTTCTGCCCCAGATCCCATTGAACAACAATAGCCGTATACACTCTCTGCATCCTGAATTGGTGAACTGAGACCTTGTGAGGGACACCTCACCCATTTTCTACCATTTTTGCTTCTCTGGTGCAGTCTTACATTATTCCAGCTGTGTTGCAGGGCTCCCTAAGGCCCTGTCTCCAGAACCTAGTTTAATTTCTAAATTTAGCTCTGGGGCATGTACATAATATTAAAGAGTACTCCTCTGATCATATGCAGAGCAAATTTCCCTTAGTGTGAACACACCAAACTACAACCTTTAGAGATGACGGACTGAGAGATTAAGGAAAATGAGTTCCATATGGTTGTGAGCTTTTCTACACAAAGCAGTTAAAGCACTTATCTACTTTTGGTTTCTTCGCAGAATTGCGATCCAAGCACAACACAAGAAGTATTTCCTTTTCTGCTTTCCCACTACATAACCTCTAGGTGGCACTATGGTATAGTGGAAGGCACAATTACACAAGTGGGAGAAGTGTTTTCTTTAGCTTTTACAGAAACACATTTCCCAGCTCCAAAAAAAACCCCACCACCTCACCAAAAGTGTCATTTAAAAACAAACGTGAAACTAGAGGGTCATGATGTCCTCTCAAGAACCTGTAAATAGCCATGAGTAGGGAATGCTGAGCACACAAACGCCTTGTGTAGAAAAGGTAATAGGACAAATATTGTCTACTAAGCAGATTTTTTCAATCTCATCCTTTTCTTTCTTTCTTTCTTTTAATTACAACTCCTTAACAAACAGGTTCGGAGAAAAATGATACCTCTTCCAGGATTTGGAATTTAGCCTTTCAATTTCGTTTTCAGCATTTCCCAGCTAGGCTGCAACCCTATAATCTGCTCTCCATGCCAAAGTTCAGCCTTGGACCACATCACTAAAGAAGAGGAGAGGCATAACAACAAGAATTGAACAACAATTCATTCATGTATATCGCTCAACTCATCTTTCGCTCCCCTTTCCTTGTCCCTCTTTTCATTTGCTTGTTTCTACTATGTGTGTCAGTTAAAAGTTTGCAGGGTTAATGGGGTGGGCGGGGAGAGAATGGCATGATCGGTGAGCAGGAAGGCGTCGTTTAAATTTTGTGATACCTTTTTGTATGCAAAAATGTCTTGTTAAAATTTAAATAAAAATGGCATGCCCTCTTTATTTTCATGCCCATATTTCAGTTATGTAAAACTGCACAGTGAAATTGAACCATGAAACGTGGGAGATTTTCTGTGCGTGCAAAATTTCCAGACTCCGATGTCATACTGACATCGGTGTTTATACTGGCGTGAAGATCAGGTCCATTAGGTAAATCAATAGTTGTACGAGTTGAAGGAAGGATGTTGTGTGCAAAATAAATAAATAAACCCTAATGAAAATGTAAACAGAACACTGGCACCAGATCTACACCAAGCAGGATATAGCACTATGAAAGTGATATGAAAGTGGTATATAGAGGCAGGATCTACACTATTGCTTTATAGTGGTATTGACGTGCACTGACAACTTTGGGGCCCATGACACATGTCATATACCACTTTCATACCGCTTTCATAGTGTTATATCCTGCTTGGTGTAGATGTGTCATGGGCTCCAACAGTTTTCAGTGCACGGCAATACCACTATAAAGCAATCATGTAGATCCTGCCTAAGATGTTAAATGTTACAAATTGGGGGAGGAGTGATCACAGAATAAAGTTTCCCATTAAATTATCCACTTTGGGTTGGATCCAGATGTAGGGTGTATCCTGTTCATGTTTATTTTTTTTCTGTCTAAACAAGCGTGGGTTTGTGCCCTTAGTTATGGTTAAAGTAGACCGTCATTAACTTCAGTCCCATTGACTTATTTATTATTTATTTATTTATTGCATTTTTATACCGCCCCATAGCCGAAGCTCTCTGGGTGGTTCACAAAAATTAAAATCATGAAATCATTTTAAAATATATAAAACAAGGCACAATCTAAAAACACAGAATAACATACAATATAAAAACACAACCAGAATAAAACCAAGCTCAATGGCTCAACTCTTATCCGTTTCTACATGAGACATTTATTGTTCACTCATGGAAGTTCGCGGGTCCCTTTCACGATGTCGTCAACCTCCAGTGCCTCTCCCTTCTTTTTAAAGCTTTCTTCTGTCATTTTATATATTACCAAAAGTACAATAATAAATATAAACTGCCATCAAAGAGGTGGTGTACTTCTGGAATCTTGCAATAACACAGCACCATCTACTGGATGTATAAATGAAACATATGGAACTTGTTCACAAAAGAAATGGGGGGAAAGGGGTGGGTGAGCGCATGTTTTATGCTGATTATAATCCTGCAAAGACAAAAACTCTGGTAAAGGTGCAGGATTTTTGCATCAATGTAGAGAATCTCTAAGTCTGGATCCAATTCTCTATTTAAATTATTAAAATGGCCAAACATATTTTATTAGCAAGCCTGATTGTTGACTGATCTGTACCTCAAAAATACAAGTTTGTTTTTGTCTATATTTTAAATAAATGTAGCAACTAACATCCAGGAGGAAAGCAGGGAGAAAGGATGGAAAGGCAGATGGTGGAAAGTCAGACACTGAAGAGCAACAGGCATTCTCATTTACACAGCAGCAGCAGCAGCAAGGCTCACCGAGTCTTTGGACCGGGGCCAATGAAATGTTGCACAATCCAGCGGGGCATTTAGGTGGAGCATTTGTATGTAAACCCAGTTCGTTACGACAATACAGTGCCTTTTGTATTACTTAAAAAATGCCTGTTGAAATGCTTCATTCCACCCTGTGCTGATATTAGCTAGTCATCAATGAAAAATTAAAGAAACAGGATTGCTGACACAATCCCTTCTCCCCCCCCCCCCACCCCACACCTTCCGTGCCTGTGGTGTATGATAATAATTTGAAATGGTGATGGAAATAAGGGACTCTGGGCAATAGCGAAAACAGGATTATGTGAAACTGATTAGTTTGGACCAGCCTTTCCACAGTCTGTTAGCCTAGAGCTCCATCTAGTGCTGTATGTACAGAGGAACAGGAAAGGATCCGAGTTCTAGGGCCTTTCTGTTAGCAAGCAGGAGTAAGGACTACTTCACACAGTATTTTAAATCATCATTTTTAAACTGTAAACCTAAAAGTGTTATATGTGAGTGCAACAACAAAGAGTTTGGATATATATATATATATATATATATATATATACTCAACAGGTACACTCATCGGTGAGACTTCCTGTCAAACAATATACATCTGAGTTGGTGCAAACTCCAGATTAGTTATGTAAAAACAGCTTCTACATATGATCCCACCAATTTCTTCTATGATCCTGTATATTTCTTTTTCATGGATATCACATTTTCCTAACATTCAAACGGAATTTTGTATGTTTGAAAACGTTGCGTGCGCGTGTGGAATATGGTTGTTCAAGAATTCAGGTGTTCTGAGCATCAATTCCCATCAGCCCCAGCCATAATGGCCAATGGCCAGGAACCCTGGGAGATGTAGTTCAAAGATCTGGAAGGCTGTGGAAAGCAATTGAATATTCGCCGAAATGAAAGAAAACCCATTAAAAAAAAAAGAAAGAAAAATGGGAAGGTGATGCTTGCCTGCTTAAAATTAACAATTCTGTAGGTTTCCTTTATTCATCCTGTTATGAAAGATAGATAGATAGATAGATAGATAGATAGATAGATGAAAGAGTATGAGTGTGACAAATTTTGTCTTGTGTATACCATGGCAACACATAATTTAGAATGAGAGCCTGGCGTAACGTTTGAGAATGAACAAGTACCTCTGTCTCTATGGGATGCAGAGAACTCTTCCAAGGCTAAGAAGATCAGATAAAGTATATAGTTATATTCGTTAAACCAAATAATACCTTGCAGTACACACTAGGAAGCTCCATTCAATTCTATTTCAATTAGATGGCATTAACCTAGCAGTCAGGGGATTAGAGCACTGAGAACTCTCAGAACAAGATCTTATCTCTGTCACTTGTGAGGGGACTAGGTTACACACATGCCTATGTTTCCTCTTTCCTTCAGCTGTAAGATACCTACATGGGCAGCAAAACTCTGCACAAGATCCACAGCTGTATTACTTTCCAAGAAAGGACATGGAATAAGACTCGATGATGGAGGGTAGTTATGGATAACTATTTATCTCAGGGCTACTGCTGGTAACCTACAGTTCATGTAACCATGAGAAGACAGTCAATCCCAGTGTTTGATATATATCTATATGCATGTGTGTATGTGTGAATTTCTGACCAGGTATGGATATGAGGTAAAGGATTGTCTTACCACATAGGTGCACACTACAGATGAGCAGCTCCTCCAGATGATACAATACAGACTATGCGAAGTAAACTTGGAGTAAAGAATTTGACCTAGAAGGATATTGTAATTTTAACTTGTTTTTATGCTTTATGCTTTTAAATTTTGTATATCGGTGGTTTTAATGTTCAATGTTTTTCATTTTTGTAAACCGCCCAGAGAGCTTCGGCTATGGAGCGGTACATAAATGGAATTAAATAAATAAATAAATAAATAAATAACGGTCACCGGTATCAACCCATGAATTCCCTTAAATCCTGTTGAGAATCTCGTTGGTGCTGTGTCAAGTCCTCCTCTTTGGATTCCAGACATGGGACAACACAATGTGACTCAACAGTTTCCTTCCTTCCCAAGAGAGGTTCATACAGGACTCAAGAACGTGGCGTCTTGCATTTTAAACATCAGATTATTGGCATCAAAGTGACATCTGTTTCTCATGTACTCCATGGCTGTGAAATAACAGGGGTCCTCGGGGCACCCTTGTCAGACTGGAAAAAGTGGCATCCCTTTCAAAGATCTGAAATGTGTGCAAAGTCTTAAAGCGGTGCTCACTTGTTGATTGGTTCAGGAAACAGCTTTTCCTAACACTCATTAGCTGGAGCGGAGAGGGGTACGTGATTAATATGTGGTGGACAAGACAGTGCTCTGAGTTTATTCTTTCCATGCACCATCAATCCCATCTAAAACCATCTCCTCACAGCCTACATTGTAGCAGAGTGTTGTCACTATGGGCCAGTTGTGGCCTGTGATGAATTGCAGCATGAGGTAGCTGACTAATCCGAGAGACCGAGAGAGAGACCCTGATCATTCATCTATTTCATTGAACTTAGGAAACACGAAGTTCTTCACTAGGTCCCCTCATTGGAGGGCAGATGCTCTCTTGCCATAAGAGGGAGAGACTTCTCTGAGGTGGCCCCCAATTGGGGAATCCCCTCCCCACAAGAGTATAGTTGACGCAACATTACAATCTTTTCAGTGCTGGGCAAACCCTTTTTCTCATTTTCTCAACAGGGTTTAAGTTTGGTGACGTTGGTTACTCTGTTTCATTGTTTTAGATGCCTTTAAATGGTTTATTATGAAGGATTTTTTTAAAAATCTGGACTATTGTGTCAGTGTGTATTTTGTGTAAATTGATCTTTTTCAAATCTAAGTTGAGTCAAGTCCATTGACCCCTCCCCACGTATCAGCAAGAATGAAAGACAGCCAAACAAGGTTTAACATCTAATATTTAATAAATAATAAGAATGATTAATAATAAGAATAAGTGGTAATCATAATGATGATGGATGATGATGACAATAAATGAGTCCATATAAAGCCTCGCAAATGAAAAGGCCTAAACTCAGTCTAGGCATGCAGATCAGGAGGGCCTGGCAAGCCCCATTTCTCATCTTCTCCCCACAGGGTTAAACGCTGTGAATGCTGCAGAGTTCTTTTCATTGCAAGAGAAAAGCCAAGGTGAACCCAGGAGAAGAAGGAAGCAACAAGCAAGGCGGAGCTGGTGGGGCCTATTCAAGTGCTGGTCGCAGACGCTCGCATTCCAGGCCCTGCTGGAGAGGAAGCAACATATGGCCCATTCCGGAGGAGGAGGTTCAGGATGCACCATCGCAGCTTCCCAAAAAGAAATGGTCTTTCCTCTGCAGAGGGAAAAAGTCCGTCGCGGTGGAAAACGAGCCAAATCTGAAACCCCAAGGAGGAAAAAAGAGAGAGTGGAAAAGAAAGAACGAAAGGGAAAGAGAGAAAGGAAGAGAAAGAGGAGAACAGAAAGAAAGAAGGATGTGCCAAGATGTCTCAGATGTTATAATAGTCAAGATCCTCCAGCAGGAGTTCATCCCCTATAAGGAAGAAAGGAGAAGGGGGGGTTAATGATAGCAGGTCAGAAATGGTTGGGAGGAGGGGGTGACTGGCTTGGGGCCGGCAATCGAGCTCCCCAAAGAGGCGGGAACTCCTGCTGCTTCCAAACCTGCAGGTTGGTTGAAACCTATGAGGGAAGGGAAGCCTCCTCTGTGCTGAAGGGTTCCTCTGTGCTGAAGGATTCCTTTGTTTCTTACCCTCTTCATCCGTATTGGAGACATCAGCACTGTATATAGAGGAGGAGACCTCCCCGCAGCTGATGTCCAGGGTAGATGAAGAGGGGACGAGCTCCACTTGATTGGAGGATCTTGACTCTGTCAGGGGAGGAGACACAGAGACCATGGAGACATAATGAGCAAGACTCACCGAGGGAGGGGCCCATTTCCCCCATCCCCGAACCCTGGAGCCTGCACTGGCTAGATTGCCCCAGACAGCTGCCAGCCTCCATGGTGAGGATCGCTCCTCGCCTATCTATCCCGGCAAAGACCTGGGCATCTCCTCACCTACGATGGCACATCCGAGAGGGGATTCCTCCTTGGGGCCTTCTTGCACCGCGACGGCGTTTTTCCCTCTGCAGAGAGAAAACCACCTCTTCTTGGGATGCTGTGCTGGTGCCTCCCATCCCTTCTCCTCTGACATGGGCCGTATTTTGCTTCCTCTGCAGCAAGGCCCGAAGCGCCAGCACCTGCGACCAGACTTGGCCGCCTCCACAACTGCTCCACTTTTGGGGCTGCTTTCTTCTTCGCCTGGATGCACCTTGGCTCTCCTCTTGCAATGAAAAGCCCTCTTTAATATTGACAGCCTAGAAGAGAGTGAGGAGAAGGTGAGAAACGGGGCTTGCCAGCTCCTCCTGATCTGGGTGCCTCGACTAGGTTTCGGCCTATTTCTTATTCTGAGGTGTTTCATTCCACGTGCCAACGGCTGAAGTCGTGGTAATGTCCCCCCTCCCATTGCCCTCCAAGTTCTACTGAAATATTTTAACCTGTCCTGCATGTAATCTCTGAAGAAATTCTACTTACAGTCTCATTTTCTCTCTTGCTCTCTCAGTCCTGGGGAACAACAAAAAACTTTCACTGCTCAGGTGAAAGGATTTCTGCCCATCTGGCCCCTGAACCAGCTGTGTCATGTGTCACAGGGGAGAATCTGTCACAATGACCTTTGCAACTGAGCGGCCCGGGGCATTGTTACTCTGAAGTGGTGTTATTCTGGGTTTGGCCTTTCATCCATGTCCAGCCTCTTGCTCTTACAGGTGTTTTTTTTTCTATTCAGGCTGGATCTGCACATGTGCTTCCTACGAAAAGCCTCGTGTCTGTTTGTCTCACAATATCCATGGTGTCCCCAACACACAGCACATTAAGGACACAGGTCCTGTCACTTCTGGCAATGCAGACAGAGATCCAATGCATCCCAGTGTAATCCCCCCATGTGCCATGACATGAACTGCACCTCTCATTGCTGGGACCTGGGATCATGCATACAGTAGTGGATGAGGGAGAGCCCAGATTGCAATGCAGTGCCTTCAGCCTACCAGGACTGGGGTGTTGCAATATCTCAACATTTGAATATACACCGCCAGGGCATCAGGGTGTAAGAAAGTTGATCTGAGGGCATGAAAAAGAGAGGCAGACTGTCTGAAAGACGCTATAGCCTCTTTCCAGAATGTGGGTTTGGCAAGGTTGCCCCTGATGAAGCAGCTCTTGCTTCTGAAATGTATTAACTGAAATAAATAATGTTTTTCATAGACATCTTTGAGAATACACTCTCTTTTTGTATTGTGCCCTAGTTTGGTGCTTCCCTGTTGGTGTATGTGTGTGTTGTAGACTGTATAATGTTGGTTTTGTACCAACCACGCTAGCTTCCAGTTTGTTTCCAGGCTCAGTCTGTGGTTCTGCTTCTCATCTGTAAAGGCCTCAGTGGTTTGGGGCTGGGATATTTCAAATATCTTCTTTATGAGCCTCATGGGACTTTACCATCTTCTTCAGAGGTCCTCCCATATGTCTACCACTAGGGGGAGCCTAGGTTAGTGGAGTCAAGGCACAGGGCCTTTTCTGTGGCAGCACCCCAATTCTGGAACTCCCTGCAGGAGAGTTCAGATTGGTCCCATCTTTGCCTAGCTTGAGGAGGGTTTTAAAGACTGTTTTGTTTAAATTGGGTTTTGGTGGGGTTCAAGTGTTTTACTCTGCTCTGTTTTTTTGTGACTTTTTATTCTTTGCGAAGATGCTCCCTTCTTAATCTGATTTTTTTGGATAGATAGATAGAGATAGACCGACCGACCGACCGACCAACCGACCAACCGACCAACCAACCAGTGAAAGGCATCTTGGCTGCTATTACCCTTCTTCGCCTGCAGTTTGAAAGCAGAAGGATGCACTCAACATCCAACAAGATGCCCAACAAGAGCAGCCTCTGCTCCGCATGATCTGAGTAGGTTGCCTTGAAGCGGTGGGGTTGGGGAGGAGAGGGGAGATCAGGATCTACCCGGAGATTCCTGAGCGATTTATGGTACATCAGAAGGAACTCCAGATTCCCCTTTGTTTAGCGATAGCGACAATTCATAGGGGTTGGGTGGGAGTTAATGGTCCCTTTCCTTTTCTAGTTTGTTTTCCTCTTTCCTACACTGTTTCCATCTAATTGATGTCAATGGGAGGGAACTGAACTAAACCAGGCCCAGCACAACAGGGTTATAGCGTAAACGATTTATTTTAAAAATTAATGACCCTGCTGAAATTGAGGGCTCCATCACACCAATTTTATCCCATAGTTTGCCTCCTCGTTTTTTCCCTTCATTTCAGAAACGCTGCAAGCACTCCTCCTTTTCACTATCATAGCTATACTCTCTTTATGCTCTCCCACTGCTATTGCCCCTGCCCCGCCCCGCCCCACCCCATCTCCTTCTCCCTCCAGTTCATTGGTTCTTGTTGTTGATTTACATTGTGATGGACGTGGCAGCCTTCCCCCCCTCGCTCATTGGAGCTCCTCTTAGAATTTACAAAAATGCTTTCATCTCCATAATATTTAAAGTTAAAGAGATGAAATGTAGCACGGTCATAGGTCTTAAGGAGGGCTTTAGCCCTGCCAAGTTTGAATCAGATCAGTTCATCCCTTTTTTTTTTTAAGGAATTTTTTAAATTTCCCCTTAAAGCATTTCCCTGAAAGTCCACCGGTGTGATAATTCACCTGTTTGCATTTGTGTATTTAAAGGATTAAGGGATTATGGGATTAGGGAAAGTCAACCCCTTGCATGTGGGTTCCTTCCCCGCCCTAATTCTTATTTCCCCACGTTTTAAGTTTTTTATTTCTGCGCAAAAGCAATGGAATACAATTCTGGTAGGCTGAAATAGTGTAATGATGCAACAGCGCAATGGTGTTTTTAAGGGATTAAGGAATTAGGGAAAGTCAACCTATCCTCATTTCCAGGAAGTATTGTTGCACTGTAAACCACCACCACCCCGTCCCGGTGCATTTTCCATGTTTCTTTTAAAGTGAAAATGTACCCCTGGTCATACCTACTCAGGAATAAGTCCATAGAGGTAAATGGGATCTCTCTCCCTCCCTCTTCACGGTTGAGCAGAGAACCACCCACCCTCCCTTAGACACACCCACCCCCAACAAAAAATGGGATGGTCTGATAGAGCGCAAGGACAGTAAAACATGGGAGGGAGGAGCACATTATTTCGCATAGAAGGGGAAAAAACAGACTTTGCCCATTCCAAAATGAAATGAAAAATGGAGGGGAAGAAGCAAAATGAGTGCAGGACAGGGATGACGTCATGTGAGTCCTGTGCTGCAAAACCGCATGCCAGGCATAGCAGGTGTGCGAGAAATCGCTGGTGTGATGGAGCTCTGAGATGAATTGAGGGGAAATTCCGAGTGGATGTTTGTTTGAGGGGATGGGAACTTAGTTCTGCTACTGAAAATAAATTCTTGGCCTGAGCATATGCTCAGAGGCAGCCTGTTCTAGGCGGTCTGGGTCCACCCCGAGATGCTGTTTTGCTCCTGGCTCTGGTTGATGACGCTTGGGATTAATGTAAAAAAATTAAGTAGATCACACAAGCCTGAAATCTGCCTACTGCTGCCCTTAACACCACCCAGAATCCTTTGCAACATGCAGTGACTCCCTCAGTGAGCCAATTTGATGTGAAAAACATTCCACGGAAGTGGAAAGTTTCAAAAAAACTGTTGTAGGGACTGGAGAGCTTTGTGGATGTTCTTGGAAGTGCCTCTGGGTTCCGCGCTAGGGATCCCTGGCCTAAGCTGTATGGGCCTGGGGCGTCTCTGAAGGGTTGAGTCCTTCTGCTGGTATCCGAACATTAGTTCAGCACTATTGGAGCATCTCAGAAGGGTTCCCTGCCTTGCTCACATCTCATGTTGACAAAGATCTGTGGGGGTACATCTTGATGAAGGGTTTGCCCCAGGGTGGATCCACAGTGGCGACAGGTCATCTATATGATGCTGTCACCATCGCAGAGCCCTCCCGAGCATTACCCCAAATCCCCGCATTAATACAGTCGTGCACTTACCCCGACTTTCTCAAACCAGCGAGGGGCAGACGTGCATCTTCGGTGTATCCCTCTCCACTGGCTTTGTATCAGAGGCATGTGCCTCACCACTGGTGAACCCTGATTGGGTGGCCAGCGGCAGCAACAGAGGGATAGGGTGCAGCGGGCCAAATGGTCACTGGGCCGGCTACACGCCTCCACGGGCCCACGGAGCAGCACAGTTACAGAAAACAAATAGACCTGGACAGATGCTCTGTATCATCCAGGTTCTCCATCCGCACATGCCCCAGGTGGAAGAAAAGAAAAGGGAAATGTAACTAAGCCAGCTCATTTGGTAGGGAGGAAGGGCCGGTAAAGCAGTAGTATTAGTGGGCTTGGCAGAAGGTAGATCTGCATTTTCTAATAGCTCTTAAGAGTCATCAGCCATGGATTGGCAAGGATTTCTTGTACTAAACAAAAGGAAGAACCTTGTTTGGGTAACCAGGAGTGGATTTCTGCTGGAAGAAGTAGGAGCTCTGTTCAATTCCTGCCTAGGGGTAGATTGGTGGCCAGAGGCACATAGGCTCTCCTTCGTGGAATTGGGCTTTGCTGAATTTTCATGGGGAATTCAGTCATACATTAAGTATGGCAGTTTTAAGTGTACCGTCGTTCTATGTCATCCACATCTGAATTGGCCCAATAGATGAATACAGGGAGTTGTCCTCCCTACTATTTGATCTTGAATCTGGGGGAACATACAGGCCGTGCAGACATAGCCATATCACCTAACTTCCACAAAGACAGAGGCAGGTTCTTCTCAAGGAAGCTCTCCTTACTGACCTTCTGTGCCTCCAGCCGTATCAATTAGATTAGCACAGGGGCCTTGCATCCCAGACCTTCAGCAGAGTGCCCCTGTTCAGGACCTTGGACAACCCAGAAGAGGAGCCTGGGGTTCTACTTGGGGCCCTTGGGAAGGAGTTTCAGGGGTGCAGAAGGGATACAGGGAGATCCCATACTCACACTCCTTTTAATAGTTGTTCTTTTTAAAATGTTCTGAGTAAGATCTGATTTCCACACTTCATACAGGAAAGGATTTGATAAGCATGAGTGGCTCTCCTCAGTTCTACCTTTTCTGCTTCTTTGAATGTGACTCATAGACTGAAGGGAAGCCTGTTTCAGCCTCTGATCATATACCGAGGTCCTCCTCAGAGGACCTTCTCTGGTTTCCTCCGCCATCTGAGACATGGCCAATGGTTATCGCGGAAAGGGCCTTTTTAATGGTGGGACCGATTCTTCACAGACAGTTTTGCCAATGGGCTTAGGCTTCAAAACAAAACTGAAATACTGAAATAATCTAAAAGGGTTCTAGACATTTGAAATCAGGTGGGAAGAGATCACCTTCATACTTTTACATGGATGAATCACAGCAAGTGCTACAAACTGAAACTAAAACATCAGTTCAGGAAAACAGCATAGTTCAGAGTTCTCAATGGAATGGTTCATTTTTAGTCTACAATTGTGTTTAACAATTTTTGCCCAACATCTACAGACATTAGCTCAGGGACCAATCCTCCGGTCGTCACTAAGGCTGTGCTTGTGATTAACCATTTTTCTTACAGTAATTACTCATTATTTTATTCATACTGTTTTTATTCGGCCTTTCCTAGATGAAGCTAAGAATCATACTTCAGCCTTACAGCAACCCCGTGAGGTAGGTTAGGCTAATAGACAGAGGCTTGGATAAAGGCAGACAAAAAGTTTCCAGAGAGTAGATAGTGGTACAAAAGAGACTCTCCTGCCCAGGTGAATATAAAGACACACACGCACACATTTGTATAAAAACTTCAAAATCCTCTTTATCAGAAGTGACAGTGAAATCAGTCAAAGTGTATATAAAGTCCATATATAAAGACCTCTGCAGAGGGAAAACCATCTCTTCTTGGGAAGCTGTGCTAGTGCCTTGTAGACCATGGAGACATAACGAGCAAGTCTCACCAAGGGAGGGGCCCATTTTCCCCCTTCCCAAACCCTGGAGCCGGCACTGGCTAGATTGCCCCAGACAGCTGCCAGCCCCCACGGTGAGGATCCCCCCTCACCTATCAATCCCTCCAAGGACCTGGGCATCTCTGCACCGACGATGGCACATGCCAGAGGGGGCTTCTCCTTGGGCCTTTCTTTCACTGCCACGGCTTTTATCCCTCTGCAGAGAGAAAACCATCTCTTCTTGGGACGTGGTGCTGGGGCCTCCCGTCCCTCCTCCTCTGACATGGGCCGTATTGTGCTTCCTCTGCATCAAGGCCCAAGGCCCGAAGCGCCAGCACCTGCGACCAGACTTGGCTGCCTCCACAGTTGCTCCAGCTTTTGGGCTGTTTCTCTCTTCTCCCAGATGCACCCTGGTTTTCCTCTTGCAACAAATGGCTTTCTTTAATTTTGACAGCCTAGAAGAGAGTGAGCAGAAGGTGAGAAATGGGGCTTGCTGGCTCCCCGTGATCTGTGTTCCCAGACTGAGTTTAGGCCATTTCATTTGCAAGGCTCTCTATGGATTCATATGTTCTCATTCGTTTCCTGCTACATGTCATTGATCTCCCATGGTTCCCAGCTTTCCTGGATTCGCTGCACATGTGCACAGGGTCAGGAAAAGACTGATCAGACGCATAAACTTGCGTAAGATCTTTTGACCAATGAATGCAGCCTCACTTGGGTGATCTGGCTCATATACATTACAGCAGGGATAGGCCAAATGTATATTTGATTTACTAGGAATTCTGGATAATCTGCTGTATATCACCCAGGATATCTTACGGCAACAAAATGAAGAAGGTTTTGGATAATCAGGAGTGGATTTTGGTGTGGAAGGCACGTGAGCCATGGTGACCATGGCCTTCACTTTGCCTATCCCTGCAATAGGCTCTTGCCATGGGACGGTATTTGCTGGATTTTATATGGCATTCAATGGTACATTTAGTACCACTGTCTTAATATCAAAACTTAAGGCAGCTCCCACCTCATTGCTGAAAAGCAATGGTTCAGTTGCTCTGAAGGTCCCTAATACCTGTGAGGAAAACCTAGTGATTAGATAGACCTTTCACAAACTATGGAGTAGGGACATGTGTAATGCTGTTTGGATACAGAAGCAATAGCACTCTACCCACAAATACTGCAATGACATGAAGATGATTTCCCTTCCCCTAACAAACACGTGAGGGAAGATTTTGTGCTGAAGTGTAAGTTGCTTTCTCACCCTCTTCATCTGTATTGGAGATATCTGCACTATATATGGAGGAGACCTCTCCGCAGCTGAGGTGGCAGCTGGATGAAGCGGGGATGGGCTCCACTTGATTGGAAGACCTTGACTCTGTCAGGGGACAAGACGTGGGGGTCATCTACATGAAAACAGAAGGAGAAGCATTTCAGGGTATTCTCCGGATTTTCATTAAACCGGCTTTGGCCTGTCAGAGGCACACAAAGGCAAAAATGCAGAGCAACCGCTACCTTAAAAACCCCTTTCCACAGGTGAAACTGTTTTGAGGGCTCCGCAACGTTGACATCCTGGAACAGAGAGAAGCAAAGAGGCTTTATATGGATTCTATTAATTAACTATTTAAAAATGGGGTTGGGCGCTATCTTTCATTCTAACAGATACCATAATCACACCAATATATAAAAGAATGCAAATCAAATCAATCAATCAATCACCTTTATTTGCAGTCAATAGACCAAGGTATAACATATAAACAAGATACCACATATATACATATAAAAACAGAATTAAATATCTCATTTTAAAAATTTGGATGGTAAACCAGGGAAGAGTATCAGTGTGTGTGTGTGTGTGTGTGTGTGTGTGTGTGTGTGTCTGTCTGTCTGTCTAGTTTATCACAGGATTTAAAAAATATATCAAATTCCCCCCAATCAGCTGGCCATCTGGGCCCTTGTAAGAATAGCCAGATTCGGGAACTTGGCAACCTGTATCGTTATGGACTTATTTGTACCCTGCAGAAAATAGTCGTAAGAATATCAAATGAACAGCCTCGGTAAGTCTGCAGAATTGGCCATATCAGATCTGCTCTGGCCAGTTGATATAAGCTGCATGAGAGCAGAACATGGGTAATGGTCTCTACCTCTGTATCATTACAGGGGCACCGTCTATTATGCCAAGGGGTTCTTTTGTACCGACCCTCCAGTAGCTTGGAGGGGAGGACATTGAACCTAGCTAGAGAAAAAGCTTTCCTATATTTAGGTATGGATAACCACCTCAAATATTGTGGGCCATCCTTACCAGTATGGAGGAGGCGGCCCAGTGAATGCGGGGAACAGGGACCCTGTGCAGCTCCAAGAAGCTCCTGGATGTCTATATCCAAAAGTCTTTGTTTGGTAATTGCTCTGGCCTTGTCCATTCCAGATGAAAGCAGATGGGGGGAAGCCCTTTAGTGATAATTTCCCCCCCACTGCTTTAATCCAAGGGGAAACGGATCGGTCTATAAATACTTTGGCAACTAAGGAGTTGGAGGGAATTACGAGATGGCATCGAAGCCAGTAGTGGATTGTGTGAATCCAGGCGAGACATTTTAACGAAGTAATTCCAATTTCTAAATTCAGAGCCACACCCGGGACACATCTAGGAACACCAAGGATTGTCCTTGGGAATCGATGTTGGATCTCTTCAAGGGTGCTTTTTAAATGTGGAAACCAGATTGGTGCACCAAAAAGAGCTTGTGGCACAGTAGTTAACTTATAACGGAAACTGCTGCGGGTATAAATCCCCCCCCCCTTTGTAAAATAGAACCGCGCTAGAGCACCAGAGCTTTGTTCAGCTTTGGATTTAATGTGTTTCTCATGAGCCTTCCAACTGAGTGCTTCATGGAACCATACACCTAAATAGTTGTATGCCTCTACTTGTTCAATACTATTCCCTAGCAAGGACCACGTGAATCTTACTTTCTTTCTGGAGAAGACCACCACTTTGGTTTTGGTGTAACTGATTGTTAGAAAGTTAGTATTACAATAGTCAGCAAAGCCCTTGAGAAGTCTCTTCAGACCCAGTCGCATCTGAGATATTAGAATGGCATCATCCGCTTAGAGCAGTATGGAGACTTTGGTTTGGCCAATCTTCGGAGGGTGAGATGGCAATGTCGCCAGCTCAGTGGGGAGGTCTGCCAAATAAAGACTGAATAGAGCGGGAGCAAGAACGCACCCTTGTCTGACGCCTCTGGTAGCAGTAATCTCATTAGTTATGTGTCCTTGACTATTGGAGTGGATTTGGGTAGATGTAGTGAAATACAAGGACTGGATCAGGAAAAGTAATCTGCTTTCGATGTTCAGCTGTTCTAGTTTGAACCACAGAAGCTGATGAGATATTGAGTTGAAAGCAGTTTGAGATCAATAAAAGCCATAAACAATTTACCTCCTTTGGGCGCCTAGTGTTTATGTGAAAGATGGGCCAAGACCATCGAAGCAGCCTGTTCAAAATCCAATCTGCTCCACTCCCAGAATTTCATTATCAGTAATCCACTCTTTTAATTTAAGATATAGAAGACTAGCGTACAGATTGTCAACCTTCATAGTGTGGCTAAAGCAATAGAGCAAACTAACCAAATTAACTACAGTTAAAATGTTTGGCCAAATACAAGGGTGCTATGAAGAGGATGTTCCACAGTAGGGGCCACTACAGAGAAAGCTCTGCCCCTTGCTGCCAGATAGCATCCATCCTCTAATGAGGGGACATAGAGAAGAGCCACATCTTTAATGAGCTCATTGTAAATGACAAATCATAATGGGCATCTTGTGTAGATCTTGAGTATAGATTGGAGATTATTTCGTAGCTTTAGCTGTGCCAAGATCTCTCTGCTATAGTGCAGGCTGTGGGGAGAATGATCTAAATGGGAAGGATGGTGCATGGAAAGAATAAACTCTGTGCGCTGTCTGGTTCTCCGCATTTAAATCACATGCCTCCCCCCTCCCCCGACCAGCTGATTGGTGCTGGAAAATGCTGTTTTCAGCACTGATCAGACAATAAGTAGAACTTTAAAACCGCTAAGTGCCTGGCGCAGAGGTGGGCCTTCATAATTCAAGCCATGCGATCCAAAGGAGAGCCCACATGCACCCTTATGCCAGTGTGATGGATTGCCAAATAAGAATAAGGCAGCACTGGTCAATCCACAGGAAGACTGCTCTAGCAAAACAGTGAAACTCAAACGCTTCATCAGACAATATGGACCAGGACATGGGATGTATTTGCTAGTCCTGCAGGCACTCCATCCTCCCCATCTGGATTGGGGCCTGGATGACCAAGGAAAAGTGTGGGTGCACGGAGGGTAAGTTGCAAGCAAGCATAGTATGTGACATCACTGATTATGGGGCACGTCAGTAAAGGCATCAGCCTTTGCTTCCAAATCACTGCTTTGGGGAGCTTGAGCCATTATGCAATAGCCTTAACTCCAGTCTTAAACTGGCAGATTTTGATCAGTGAATTTTCCAATGTTTGCAAAGGAATCCCCCCCCACCAGATTTTTTGATCTGCTTTTTTGGAAGTCAACCCCTAATGAAAATGGGATTGTAAACCCTGAACTAATGGAAATCATGATTTCATCTCAAGGTACAGTTATTCCTCAATCTCTCTCTATATCTTTAAAGCAATGGGGTCTTCACAGGACCAAAAAGGGTTGTGCATCAGGCATCCAGCAAGGGCCACATTTTACCTCAGCCTTCCTGAACCAGGTGCCCTCCAGATGGTTTGGCCTACAACCCCCATCATCCCTCACCACTGGCTATGATGACTAGAGATGATGGGAGTTGTAGGCCAAAAAAAAACCCGAGAGAGCTATACCTGACTCATGTAGCCAGGTAGGACTATAGTCTCACATAGGGTGACCAGATAAAATCCAGGTCAGGGCTCATGTAGCTTTAACAGTTGTAGAGAAAAGGGAATTTCAGCCAGTGTCATTTGTATGCAATTAGTTCCTGGTGAAATTCCCTCTTCATCACAACAGTTAAAGTTGCAGGCACTGTACTAGAGTGACCATATACAAAAGAAGGCCTTTCTATTTATTCTATGCAGCCACAGGCACAAAAAAGTGAGTCATGGTGATTGACTCATCTGAGCCTGTGGAGCAGCAGCGGCATTCTGGAAAAGGCGGCACATGGATCCCTCTTTTTCTCTACTGCTGCAGCTCTGCTAAGCAGGCTCAAGACACCATTTTGGGGGTCTGAATTACTCGGACTCTGAATCCGGGATTCCTTACCAACCAGCCGGAACATTTTGGAATTGATTGAAATCCAGGACAATCCCAGTTTTCCAGGACGTATGGCAACCCTAACTATGATATGTCACTTGACACTGTTTCGTCTGGTGAACGTCTTGCCGCATATGTGGCATTGATGAGATGTTTTTACTTTGCTTCGGTTCAAACTGAAAATAATAATAATATAATCTATCCTTAAGGTCCCAGAACACCAGAATTTATTTAATCAAGATATTTCGAGATAGGCCCATCCTCTTCTAAAAATTACTGTGTTGAGATATCCAAAGCCATTTTAAAACAGCCCAAAGTATAATGTGAGCTCAATCTCCTATATGAGTAAGAGAGATGTACACATATCTACATGGGCACACATATCATACTTTAAAAACACTGAAAATTTACAGTACTTTGTGCACTTCATTCCATTATTTCCAGTACTTGTTCTATGGTTTATATAACATTTATAATACATTTATATGGTTTCTCACCTTTATGTGTTCTTGTCATGTGTTTGCACATACTATCCTTTCGAGTAAAAGGAATTTTACAAATATCACATGCAAAGGTTTTTCCCCCATCATGGACTTTGCAGTGTCGCATCAGACTGTTGTTTCGGTTAAATCTCTTGCCGCAAATTTCACATCGATAACATGGGTTTGCTCTGCTTTGATTCAAATTGAAACACACACAATATCACACAAAAAATAGAAACCATCCCAAAACAGAATTAACAGATAACAATGGTTATAGAAAATCACTCTGCCAAACAAATGAATAGTATGAGTCCTACTTTAGCTCCACAAATATTTGTAACAGCAGCTAAAGGTATTTTTAAATTTCCTTGAATGCTTCAAAGATACATTTTGAAACCATGGGATGCAAAACACAGAATATTACAAAATGGATAGTTCGTCTCATTACAGCACATGTTTTAGGAAAGTGGTAGCTATCCAACTATAAACGTTAAAGACAAATGAAATACATGCACTGTAGTTCACAGGATTCATAATATGATTATTATGATCAGCCATCCCCAAAGCAATGTACGAACTGCGTATTTTATGGGATTCAAGGGTTTAAAGCAGACATTTTACAGCTTTCCAACCAATGCAGGGGCTATTTTTCGACTGGGGGGGGGGTGTTTTTTGTTTTTTTTTAACCAAACAAGGGTACCCATTCTAGAAAGCAATCAGAAGACAAAGAAGCTTACTCTGAATCTGGCAAGGGTTGGTCAGTGACAATATATTCATCAGGTACACCTGAAAAAGAGTTGTTATATATTCATAACGTGTTTGTCTTAAAGGAAAAGAAACAGTTGCAGAACCCTAAAGACCACCACATTTATAGTTGCATGAGTTTTTAAGCCCATAAACTATTCCATCATATGGAATTGAACCTTTTCTTTCAAAAATAGGATATATATTGCTGCAGTACTCAGTCTATTACATGGGTCCATAAACATGATTTTAAAGATTCAATATGGGTAGCTCCTATCATTCAATCCCACTGACTATTTGCATGGTCACATCAAGATGGATACAAGGAGAGCGCATTAACACAACTGCCTTGGAAAAATGTCAGAGTCCAATGCACTCATGCTCTGGTTAAAGAATTCACTAGGAAGTTACTGAATAACCTAAAGTTAAGAAATGTACATATTTATGCCCACTGTATTCAATGGGTCTTACTCCCAAGCACAAATGTAGTCATACAAATGCTATGAGCAGAGAGGTGAATAAGGAAAAATGCTTTGCCTATTAGAAAAAAACACAACGTAAACCTAGTAGGTATATTGATATAATAGCAAATGACCTTGCAATTTGCTATTTGTCTAACAGCAGTAACTTTTCAAAAAAACAAGTATGCATCAAATACCTGGATGGAAAGTCATCTTGATCTTAATGAATGCCTCATTACAGTCTGCAAGAAGGTATTTGGCTTTTCTGTGGTAAATTCTAACAACTCTAAGTTAAAGATGTTCTGAAGTTCAAAGAATATATTATTTAATATATGAAATTCCACCTTAAGAATATAATACGCTTTGTTTGTGAATGCATACTGAACAATTCTCAACTATTGCTTTTTTTTCTTTTTTTTTTTAAGAAATTACAGCTGGGTCTTCCTGCTAGTGAATTTTGGGGGGGGGGGGGGAGTTTCTTTTTTTGAAATATTAACTTCCAAACCAGTATTTTAGAATCCCAAAGATTCATGTAAGAGAAGGAGCAGAAAATAATAATAAAAAACACTCTCTATAAATAGCTGTGACAGATTTTTTTAATGAAGCATATTTCATTAGAAGTGATGGCTCCTCCTATAGGTTCAGACAGATCAAGATACTTAGAATCAAGCAAAACCCTTGTGAAATTCACCATTTAAAGTGTAAATATGAAACTTCAGACCACACTTAACGAACTAGTCTGACTTTGGCCTGATTTGCAAAAAACAACAACACAAGCCCGTCTTCTCCAAATTTTCCATCCTTTGGGGGTGGGGGAATGGAAGAAGAGACAGGATGGGTTTAAGTTAGAGTAACTAAATTTTCTTCTATGGCCTTATATTCCCTCTGGGAATTCATGCTAAGAGAATACATAAATGGTATTTGTTTGGAGCAAATGACAAAAGAAATGTGTGGCTTGTGGGGTGTGAATACACAATTTGGGTGAAAACTGTGATCTGGATAAGAAGGCTCCTCCTGAAATAAATCAATGGCAAGGGCAGCTGCAGAAAGGGTTACATAACATATGCTCACTGAGACAGGATTTCTGAGACTCAGCTCAAGGAGAGTAGGGGAAAAACAAGGGGATTTCAAGTCCCACTGACGGATGCCCAATATCTGATGCATTACCCTCACTGTGCATCGGATCATTCGTAGGTCAAGCAAGGCACTACTCGTTCTCAACCCTACAGTGTACAGCAACTGCCAGGGATGTGTCTATATGATGCTGTCAGTTCACCTAGGGTGCTTCTCAGGGTTAGGCAGGGGGTGGGAAAGCACACTTCTTCAAAATGGGGGTGGGGAGACATCCTGCAGAATATGAGTCGTTCCATGGACTCTTGGTGCAATCCTGTGCACACTGCTGACTAGGGCAGGACAGCTGTTGGGACCCACGACACATGCCATATACTGCTTTCATACCACTATATCCTGCTTGGTGTAGGTGTGTCATAGAAGAATCAGCATCAATCCCCACAGGGAACAGCTGGACAACCATCTGTCAGGGATGCTTTAAGATAAATTCCTGCATTGAGCAGGGGGTTGGACTCAATGGCCTTATAGGCCCCTTCCAACTCAACTATTCTATGATATTACTCCAACTGTGCGTGGGGCAAGAGAAACAGGGTAGGAGGAAGAGGGGCAAGAGAGTGAAGGAGAGGGGCAAGAGAGTGAAGGAGAGAGAAATGCCAAGACTGAAAGAGAACTATCTTCTATAGCTTCGGCGATGGGGCGGTACATAAATCTAATAAATAATAATAATAATAATAATAATAATCTATCCTTAAGATCCCAGAACACCAGAATTTATTTAATAAAGATATTTCGAGATAGGTCCATCCTCTTCTAAAAATTACTGTGTTGAGATATCTAAAACCATTTTAAAACAGCCCAAAGTATGACCAAGGAAAAGTGTGGGTGCACAGAGGGTAAGTTGCAAGCAAGCACAGTATGTGACATCACTGATTATGGGGCACGTCAGTAAAGGCACCAGCCTTTGCTTCCAAATCACTGCTTTGGGGAGCTTGAGCCATTATGCAATAGCCTTAACTCCAGTCTTAAACTGACAGATTTTGATCAGTGAATTTTCCAATATTTGCAAAGGAATCCTCCCCCACCAGATTTTTTGATCTGCTTTTTTGGAAGTCAACCCATATGAAAATGGGATTGTAAATCCTGAACTAATGGAAATCATGATTTCATCTCAAGGTACAGTTATTCTTCAATCTCTCTCTATATCTTTAAAGCAATGAGGTCTTCACAGGACCAAAAAGGGTTGTGCATCAGGCATCCAGCAAGGGCCACATTTTATCTCAGCCTTCCTGAACCAGGTGCCCTCCAGATGGTTTGGCCTACAACCCCCATCCTCCCTCACCACTGGTTATGCTGGCTAGAGATGATAGCAGTTGTAGGCCAAAAAAACCCCCTAGAGAGCTATACCTGACACAGGTAGTCGAGTAGGACTATAGTCTCACAACCATCTTAATGAGCGTGCGAAGAGTGTGAACGCGCAGTTCCCGAGACAATAATTTAAGTAGCCTACCCAACCATATCCTTTCAGCACTCCTACCTGTCTGCTCATCACCTTTGCTGACCTTCTTGACCAATCCAAACAAAGGTATCTTCTCCCCCTTGATGTCTAAAACTGCTGGGGCCTCCCTTCATAAGCCACCGTAACCAAGGCAACCACAGTAATCAAGACAGGCCTCTGGCCTAATCCATTACAGAATAACCTCACAGGGGTCACACCCAGTGGCAGCGCCAGGAGAAAAATTCAGGGGTGGCACAGCAGGGCAAAGTATATGTCTAGGTGATCAAGCTGTGTACCACATGTTAGTATCTCCAAAAGAAAAATAATGTTATATATTACACTAAAACTGCTATCCTAACCAGATATTCTGAAAAAGCCATATATTGATTACTTTAGGTTTTTTTAAAAAAAAATCTAGCATGTTTTAGCTGTATTCAAATTACAGTAAAGAAAAAAAATCTTTCAAACAAGGTAGAGTGATTAATCTTAGTGTAAGGAAAGTAAGAGCAAACTGGGACACCTGGGCCCTGTACACCTAGGAAAACCAATGCATGTTATGGTGCCATCTCATGCACTTCAGACAAAAAACAGTCCTGCAAGTGAGTCCCAGCATACCCCAATCCACAGTGCCCAGAAACGATGAGCAAGAGAGAGGAGGCAGGCGCCGCAGTTGCCTTCCATTGCTTGCCCATGTGCATGCATCCACACATACACGCACCCTACCTGCACGCAGGTAACATACAGAACCCTCGGTTTCCCCTCACTCCAGCGTAAGAGACCGATCAGATCGTCTGCCTTGCCCACTGACCCCAGCTGCACGTTCCAATCCCTCCCTCCCCCTGCCCTGGAAAGGGCGCAAGGAAAGCTGGTAGGGGCATCATCCCTCCCACCCCGCTTTCTCCTTGTTGTAGGAGCAGGAGCTCAAATCACCCCACTGGCGCAAGGCTGGCAGATACTTGCTCCCTCACTCACCGCAACAGCAGCAGCAGCCCAAGGCTCAGGTGCCTGCGCCACTTTCCAGTGTCTCTTTCCCGCCCAAACTGGGCAGCAGCAGTAGTGCCTAGCAAAAGAGTCTGAGGCAGAGAGTCTCACCGGCTGAATGGGCGGGACTGCCAACTCCAACTTGGAGGGAGGAGGAAGGCTGTGAGTGCTGAGGCTCCCTCCTTCAGCCAACGCTGCCTTGGCTAATTACTGGAGTAGGGATTGGGCCCCCTACACTGTATTTCTGCTACATGTGGAAAGGAGAAGCAGGAACAAGGGGCCTTTGTGTTGCAATTCTGCTTTCAGAACGGGGATGTTCCTCCCCCCAAACCTGTGAGTTCCACACACTCCTACGAATTCCCTCGGGTTAAACTACAAGAGACTTTAAAGGTGGAGCATTTCCCCCACCTCTAGGGTGATCATATGAAAAGAAGGACAGGGCTCCTGTATCTTTAACAATTGCACAGAAAAGGGTATTTCAGCAGGTATCATTGGTATGCATACAACACCTGGCAAAATTCCATCTTAATCACAACGGTTAAAGCTGCAGGAGCTCTGCCCTCATGACCAATTACAAAAGAGGGCAGGGCTCCTGCAGCTTTAACTGTTGTGACAAGGAAGGAATTTCTCAAAACAAAAAAAGAAAGTTGAGAAAATATATAATAAATTTTAATACTAATAAAATATATTTATCACCAAAAAAACACTATTTAACATATGTATAATAACAAAGTAAAAACAAGGCTCTTATGATTCTGGCCAAACGCTTTTCGACAAAAGTGTCTTCTTCAGTGGCCCAATCACTGAAAATAAACAACAGAAATAATAAAACATTTAGTAGTGCCCCAGATGGAGGAAAATTTAGTCTTTTCCAATATATAATATGATTTTTTAAAAGACCCACCTAAATGGTTTGAGTACCAGGCAGAAGTTTTTCCCAACGGGGCTGATTTAGATATTTCCCAAATGATGGAATTGTATCACTCCCCAGATTGGTGTGTATAGTACACCCTGGAAAAAATATATACAAAAAGATATTTAAATGCCCAATTAAACTTTAACTCCACAGGGATGTACATCCATTTCCACCAAAAATAAGTCAAAAGATACTCACAAATGAAATTCATTGGCTTTAGTGCTTGCAAATGGTAAGGTACTGCCCAGATAAACCCTTAACCGCCATGCTTTCATTATATACCCATTTAGTAGGCTCATTATATATAACAGCTGTGTTCACAGCTTTAGAAAAAGCCAGGAATTACTCCCTCAATCTGTAACAGGCACACATGATAATATACACACACGATGAGAAACCAATTTCAGCTGAATGCTGTCAAGTCAAACAAATCACAATTTACAGAATACATGACCAATTACAATCCTCATTGAGTCCATTTGGCATAACTGTTCTGAGTGTGAAAATCCAAAAGAGTTCTCATTTTTTCAGTCTTTTTTCCAGTTGTTGTCCGGAACCAGTCTGTCTTTCCAAAGTCCAGAATTTCAAATCTTTTTCAGAGTGTCCCAATTCAATAAAATGTTTCACCAAAGGGGCCTGCAGTCTTTTGTTCCTGATACAGCTTTTGTGCTCGCAGATTCTTACTTTTACTTTTCTGGTGGTCATACCAACGTACACAAGATTGCAAGGACATTGAATAGCATACACAACCCCCCTGGACTCACAATTATACAAATCCTTTAAGATATACAATTTGTTGTCCTGTGGGTTTGTGAATTCCTTGACCCTCACGCAATTTTCACAGACACTGCAATGATGGCATGGAAAATTGCCCTTGGTTTTCTGGTATGTGCTTAAACCCCCAATGCTTTCCCTGTGATTTCTGAAAGTACTGTGCACTAGTAGATCTTTTAAATTTCTGGCACGTTTGTGAACAAACAATGGTTTACTTTTACACCCTGGTACACCCACCAACAGGTTCCAGTGCTTAAGTACAGCATTCTGGATTCATGTTTCTCTTTATTTTTGTTTGTAAATAAATTCTTCCGTTCCATATTTCTCACTTTAAACATAACCTGCCTTAATTTTCTTTTTGGGTACCCACGTATCTGGAGTTGTCTCATCAATATTTTGGCCTGCTTGTCATAGCCAGATAAGGTACTACAGTTCCTACGGAGTCTTATAAATTGAGAGTATGGTAGGTTCCTCCTGATATGTGCAGGATACAACTGTTAAAGATACAGGAGCCCTGTCCTCCTTTCCATATGGTCACCCTACCCACCCCTCCAAAGTAAGCCCTGCTGTGTGAATGGATGTGGAACTGCAAAGGAGAGTTGGGGTAGGAAGAATAACTCAGAGGCCCTGTTGACACGATCACAGGGTGATTCACAAGCCACAGGACAGCTGGTTGCATGCTGGTTGATTTGAAGGTCTTCTAAAAACCCTGGCAGCATTCTAGCTTCACAGGGAAACTTAGCATGCGCAACATAAGTATGCCAGTAGTTGCTGCCATAGGATTTCATGGGGCAGAAAACCCTTCATGAATCCGTATTGCTCAGAACTTCATCAAACCAATGGAAGGCACATCTCGACGAACCTGAATAAAGTACATCAGCAGTTTTCACCAAATTTGGGGGGGGGGGGGGGAACATATGATATGCCATCTGGCAAACTGGAGAAAAATGGGTCGATGATGCTCCACGTGTCCCTTACTGCAAATGGCTGTGGGGAAAACATTTGCTTTATCAACGATGGGAAGGAACACTGCAGCGCCACAACAGCAGGTGTGTGTGTGTGTGCCCCTTTGTGTTCATCCAAGCAAGAGCGCCTCTTTTCTACCACATCCAACTCTCTGGAGACTTTTTGTCTGCCTCTATTCAAGCCATTATCTCTTAGCCTTGCTACCTCATAGGGTTGTTGTAAGCCTAAAGCACTGTTCTTACCTTCTTGCAGGAAGGACGTAATGAAAATCTTATGAATGAAGGAACAAGTAATTATTACAAGTATTAATCCCTAACACACCTTTAGCAGGGATTGTAGGATTTGTGCCTGAGTTAATGTCCTTACACTCTGGGCAAAGGTTGTTACACACACAATTGTACAGTATGAACCAACCATTCCATTGGTAACTGTGAAGCATGCTGCTTTCCTGGACTGATGCATCAGTTGTATCACTTCCTGGGATTAATCAGTTTAAAAGTGAACAGGTAGTTTCCTCCCACCTGGGTTTCATATGGCTAGAAGCCTTTGATATTTTTATTTCAGTTTTGTTTAATGCTTGAGTCCATTGGTCAAGTTGTCTGAGAAGATTATGTCCACCACTGAAAAGGCATGTCTTAGATGGCGAAGGAAACTAGAGAAGGACCTCTGACGAGGATCCCAAAGTACAATCCGAGGCAAAGAAAGGCATCCCTTCAATGTATGAATCACATTCCAAAGAAGCAGAAAAGGAAGATAGGAGAAGAGCCACTCATACTTATCACGTCCTCCTTTCCCCTGAAGTGTGGAAACCATTACAACATTTTAAAAATAACAAAAATTGAAAGGAGTCTGAGACTGGGGTACCACTATGGGCTCATCTACACCTGCAGCCCTTTGGGGAGTAGGGGGAGGGACGATCACATACTTTTCTACTTCCGGGATCGTCCCTCGGGGCCACATCTAGGCTGACCATATGAAAAGGAGGACAGGGCTCATGTAACTTTAACAGTTGTAGAGAAAAGGGAATTTCAGCCAATGTCATTTGTATGCAATTAGTTCCTGGTGAAATTCCCTCTTCATCACAACAGTTAAAGTTGCAGGCACTATACTAGAGTGACATTATACAAAAGAAGGTAGGGCCCCTGTTAAAGTTACATGAGCCCTGTCCTCCTTTTTATATGGTCAGCCTACACACGCCAGCAAGCTGTCCCAGAAGTGAAGAGGGAGCTTCTGGGGCACTGTTTTTTTTAAAAAAGAGGAGACATTTGTGGAATTGTGTGCGGACACACCCATTGCCCTCACTGAATTCACTGAGTGTATCCTTCTGCTTTCACACAGCAGGCGAAGGGTAATAGCAGCCAAGACGCCTTTCAGGGAAACCTATTCCTAAATGGATATATTCTCTCTCTCTCTCTCTCTCTCTCTCTCTCTCTCTCTCTCTCTCTCTCTCCCTCCCTCCCTCCTTCCAAACAATCAGATTAAGAAGGGAGCACAGTAAACATTTGAACAAAGCAGTCTTTACAGCTCACCTCAAGCTAGGCAAAGATGGGACCAACCTGACCTCTCCTAGAGGGACTTCCAGAATTGGATGCTGCCACAAAAAAGGCCCTGGGCCTTCACTCCCCTATCCTAGGCTCCCCCTAGTGGTGGACATATGGGAGGACCTCTGAAGAAGATGGTAAATTCGCAGCAGGTTCATAGAGGAGGACATATTTCAATTACCCAGCCCCAAACTGCTGAGGGCTTTACAGGTGAGAAGCAGAACCATAGACTGAGCTTGGAAACAAATTGGAAGGCAGTGTGGTTGGTACAAAACTAACATTATTCTGTCCACCACACATACACCAACAGGGAAGCACCAAACCAGGGCACAATACAAAAAAGAGTCTATTCTCAAAGCAGTCTATGAAAAACATTGTTTATTTCAGCTAATACATTTCAGAAGCAAAAGCTCTTTCATCAGGGGCAACCGTGTCAAACCCACATTCTGGAAAGAGGCTAAAGCAGCTTTCATACAATTTGGCTCTCTTCCTTATGCTGTTACATCAACTTTCTGAAACGATGATGCCCTGTTGAGATATTACATCCCTCCAAACCTGGTGGACTGAAGGCACCACATGCCAATCTGGGCTCTCCCAGATCCACTACTGAATATATGATCCGAGGTCCCAGCAATAAGAGGTGCAGTTCATGTCATGGCACATGGGGGGTTACACAGGGATACATTAGATCTCTGTCTGCATTGTCAGAAGTGACAGGACCTGTGTCCTTTGTATGTATGCTGGGGACACCATGGATATGGTAAAACTAGCAGACACAAGGCTTTTTGTAGAAAGCACAGGTGCAGATCTTGCCTGAATCAAAAGGAACACACAGGGGCCAGATCAGCAGAAATCCTTTCACGTGTCTAGTAGATGGTATCTTTCATTGGCTAGCACATAGATAGGGAGAGTGAAAATGAGATAGTAAATAGAACGTAAGTAGAATTTCTTAGCAGTTCTGATTTCTGGTTTGATTACTATCCAGCGCATTCTGAGGGGTCCCTTCCTCCCCAGCAAAGGCAGGGTTATCCTTTAGAGATTACAGGCCTGGCAGGTTAAAATGCTTCGTTTTAACTTGGAGGGCGGTAGGAGGGGAGACATCACCACAACTCCAGCCATTGGCATGTGGCAAGAAACGAATAAGAATAAATTAATCCATTCACAGCCGCACAGAAGAAATGGACCGACACCCAGTTGAGGCACACAGATCAGGAAGAGCCTGCAAGCCCCGTTTCTCACCTTCTCCTCACTCTCTTCTAGGCTGTCAATTTTAAAGAAAGTGTTCCGCTGCAAGAGGAGAGCCAAGGTGCATGAAAAAGAGGGAAGCAGCCCAAATAGTGGAGCAGCTGTGGAGGCGGCCAAGTCTGGTCACAGGTGCTGGCGCTTCGGGCCTTGCTGCAGAGGAAGTAAAATACGGCCCATGACGGAGAAGGAGGGACGGGAGGCACCAGCACCGCATCCCAAGAAGAGATGGTTTTCTCTCTGCAGAGGGAAAGATGCCGTCGCGGTGGAAGAAGGGCCCAAGGAGGAATCCCCTCTGGGATTGTGCCATCGTAGGTGAGCAGATGCGCAGTGGAGCTCGTCCCCTCTTCGTCTACCCTGGACATCAGCTGCGGGGAGGTCTCCTCCTCTATATACAGCACAGATGTCTCCAGTGCAGATGAAGAGGGTAAGAAACAAAGGACCACTTTCAGCACAGAGGTTGATTCCCTTCCCAGAAAGGTTTCAACCAACCCACAGGTTTGGAAGCAGCAGGAGTTCCCGCCTCTTTGGGGAACTCGATTGCTGGCCCCAAGCCAGTCACCCCCTCCTCCCACCCATGTCTGACCTGCTATCATTAACCCCCCCTTCTCCTTTCTTCCTTACAGGGGATGACCTCCTGCTAGAGGATCTTGACTATTATAACATCTGAGACATCTTGATACATCTTTCTTTCTGTCCTTCTCTTTCTCTTCCTTTCTCTCTTTCCCTTTCGTTCTTTTTTTCCACTCTCTCTTTTTTCTTCCTTGGGGTTTCAGATTTGGCTCATTTTCCACCGCAATGGACTTTTTCCCTCTGCAGAGGAAGGACCATTTCTTTTTGGGAAGCTGTGATGGGGAAGTAAGCAATCGTGCGAGATCTCTCGCCAGGAAGGACCAATGGCACCGGGAGGATGCAATGGTGCCGGGAAGATAGACTCGACAGGGCCGAGGAGCAGGCAATGGTGGCAATGAAGACAGCTCCACCCTCTGCTCTTGGGCCCCAGTAAGTCCAGCCCTCCCAGACACTGTATTCTGGGAGTTCTAGACTGTACGGGGAACTGGGACTGGGTAAGGAAATGGCGGATCCATCATAAAATGGCTGATCCTCATTAAATGGCCTCCAGGATCCGCCATAAAATGTCAGCCCCGTTTCTCATCTTCTCCTCACTCTGTTCTAGGCTGTCAAAGTTAGAGGTTGATCCATTGCAAGAAGAGAACCAGTGTGCATCCAGGAGAAGAGAGAAGCAGCCAAAAAGCCAGAGCTGTTGTGAAGGCAACCAAGGCTGGCCGCAGGTACTGGCGCTTCGGGCCATGCTTCAGGAGACGCAAAATACAGCCCATGACAGAGGAGAAGGAGGGATGGCAGCCAAAAGCACCACTTCCCAAGAAGAGATGTGCCATCATAGGTGAGGAGATGCCCAGGTCCTTGGGGGGATACTTTGGGAATAGGGGATCAGCATCATAGAAGTGTTGGGGGTCATCTAGCCAGTGCTGGCTCCAGGTTCTCTGACCAAGTAGAGCTTGCCCCCACTTCATCCAGCCTGGACATCAGCTGAGGGGAGGTCTCATCCTCAATACATAGTGTAGAGACATCTCCAATGTAGATGAAGGGGATAAGAGAAAAAGAAGCACAGGTTGTCAAGGTTCTGGACCTTTTCTTTGGCAAGAACAGAACCCAGAAGGGGAAGGAAGCAGCAACAAAGTCGGGTCTGCTGTGGCTGCTCTCACTGGTGGTTGCAGGTGCCTGTGTTCTAGGGCCTAATAGAAGAACAGAAAAATATGCATCATGCCTGACAAGGTGGGATGAGATGTACCAGCACAGCTTGCCAAGAGGATTTTTCCTCCCTCTGTATTGGGAAAATTCTGTTGTGGTGGAAGAAGAGCTCAAAGAGAACCCTCCTCTGGGATGTGCCATTGCATGTGAGGAGATGCACAGGACTTTTGATGAGGGGATTGATAGGCGTGGGGGGATCATTATCATGGGGGCTGGCAGCTGTCTGGGGCAATCTAGCAGTGCTGAACTGCAGGTTCTGTCCTTCGTTGAGTCTTGCTATGTCTACATGATCTCTATGTCTCGTCCCCTGACAGAGTGAATCCATTTAAGTGGATTTCATCCCCTCTTTGTCCAGCATTGACAATAGCTACGGAGAAGTCTCATCTTTTACAGATAGCATTTACATCCCAGATACAGATGAAGAGGGCAAGAAAGAAAGACACATTTCAGCACAGATGCTCCCCTCACGTGATTCTGCATTAGGTCCGTTTCGTGCTGCTGAGTCAGGTTCAAATCCCCATTCACCACAAAGTGCAGTGGGTTGTCTTGAACCATTTCTTACCTCTCAGCCTGACCTACCTCACAGGGTTGTTGGGAAGACAAATGAGAGGGAGGAGAATCATGTACACCTCAGTTTTTTGTCAGACGGGTGGGATAAAAATGAACACAAGCGCTACTGCTACTACTGTTCCAGTAACCTCTCATCACAACCATTTCTTATGTCCAATGTGGCAGTGTCATTAAGACTTCCTTCTCTTTTCTTCCACAGATGAGATGTTCTGCTGGAAGATCTTGACTTTGAAGAGATCTGAAACATCATGGCATGTATTTCTTGCCTTCTCTCTCTCTCTCTCTCTCTCTCTCTCTCTCTCTTCCTTTCTTCTTTTCTTACTGCAGCTCTGCAGCTTTCACAACATATAAAAGAGTGAGGAGAAGAGGTTAAATGGAGCTTGCCAGGTCCTTATAGTCTGCGTGCCATTTCATTTGTGAGGCTGTATATTGATGTTATTATTATTATTATTATTATTATTATTATTATTATTATTTTAAATGTTAAATAGTGTTGGGTTTCTTTCATACTTACAATGAACTTATGTCCAATGTGGTGGTGTAATTCAGACTCCCTTCTCCTTTCTTCCACGGATGGGATGTCCTGCTGGAAGATCTTGACTTTGAAGAGATCTGAAACATCATGGCATGTATTTCTTGCCTTCTCTCTCTCTCTCTCTCTCTCTCTCTCTCTCTTCCTTTCTTCTTTTCTTACTGCAGCTCTGCAGCTTTCACAACATATAAAAGAGTGAGGAGAAGAGGTTAAATGGAGCTTGCCAGGTCCTTATAGTCTGCGTGCCATTTCATTTGTGAGGCTGTATATTGATATTATTATTATTATTGCTATTATTATTTTAAATGTTAAATAGTGTTGGGTTTCTTTCATACTTACAATGAACTTATGTCCAATGTGGTGGTGTCATTCAGACTCCCTTCTCCTTTGTTCCACGGATGGGATGTCCTGCTGGAAGATCTTGACCACGTAGAGATCTTAAATTCCTTTGCATGTCTTTCTTTCCTTCTCTGTCTCTTTCTCTCACTTTCTGTCTTCCTTCCTTCATTTCTCTTTCTTTCTGCAGCTTTCACAACCTATAACGGAGTGAGGAGAAGATGCTAAATGGGGCTTGCCAGGTCCTCATAGTCTGTGTGCCATTGCATTTGTGAGGTTTTATATTGATGCATTTGTTGTTGTTTAATTAAATATGAAATGTTAAATATTGTTGGCTTTCTTTCATGCTGACAAATGCTTGGGAAGGGAACAACAGATTTGAGTAAACCTAGGTAAAAAAGTCTAATAATACACCATATATATATATATATATTTTAAAAAACCCAGAAACTAAATAAACCAATCAATAAAACCTTCATAATAACCACTTTAAAGGCAGATATCGCAATACAGCAAACTAACTGACAGAAACACACTAAACTGTACGGGCAAATAAAAGAAAGGCTTGGCCTGGTGTAATGTTCCAGTTTGTTGTTCCTTATAACTAGGATGAGGAGGGGCAGGTTGCAGATACCGCAGAGACAAACAGATCGGTATTTAACATTATTTACGAAACTTAAGAATGTTTGGTGAATATTCACATTGAAAAAATAATTAACAGAACTATGAAGCGAAGGTGTTCAACTCTGAGTTCCCTGTGGAGAAGAGCATTATTGCTACTCTTTCCAGTTCCCTAGTCCCAGGTTGCCTGACCCTGTGTGGAGGTGCACTCCCTGTTGAACTGCAGACCGTCTCCTCCTCCTCCTCACTCTTTCTGCCTCTTCTTGGCCCCTCCCCCGCCAACCGCCTTCCGTTTCCAACTGACATGTTGCTCCCTCCTCCCTCCGTTCCATGCCCCTCCCACTTCCCACCAAACACATTCCAAGGCCCTTAGAGTAGGGTGACCAGATAAAATCCAGGTCAGGGCTCATGTAACTTTCACATTTGTAGAGAAAAGGGAATTTCAGCCAGTGTCATTTGTATACAATCATTGTGACAGACTCTCCCCTGTGACACATGACACAACTGGTTCTGAGGTGTTTCATTCCACGTGCCAACGGCTGGAGTCGTGGTAATGTCCCCCCTCGCACTGTCCTCCAAGTTCTACTGAAGTATTTTAACCTGTCCTGCATGTAATCTCTGAAGAAAGTCTACTTACATTCTCATTTTCTCTCTCGCTCTCTCAGTCTTAGGCAACAACAAAAAACATTCACTGGTCAGGTGAAAGGATTTCTGCCCATCTGGCCCCTGAACCAGTTGTGTCATGTGTCACAGGGGAGAGTCTGTCACAATGACCTTTACAACTGAACAGCCCTGGGCATTGTTACTCTGAAGTGGCGTTATACTGGGTTTGGCCTTTCATCCATGCCCAGCCTCTTGCTTTTAAAGGTGTGTTTCTTTTAATTCAAGCTGGATCTGCGCATGTGCTTCCTACGAAAAGCCTCAGGTTTGTTTGTCTCACAATATCCATGGTGCCCCCAACACACTGCACATAAAGGAATCTGGAGCTCCTTCTGATGTACCGTAAATCGCTCAGGAATCTCTGGGTAGATCCTGATCTCCCCTCTCCTCCCCCCCCCCCACACTTCAAGGGCACCTACTCCATTCATGCAGAGCAGAGGCTGCTCTTGTTAGGCATCTTGTTGGATGTTGAGTACATCCTTCTGCTTTCACACTGCAGGCGAAGAAGGGTAATAGCAGCCAAGATGCCTTTCAGTGGTCTATGTATGTATGTATGTTTGTATCTATCTATCTATCTATCTATCTATCTATCTATCTATCTATTTACCTATCCAAACAATCAGATTAAGAAGGGAGCATCTTCGCAAAAAATAAAAAGTCACAAAAAAACAGAGAGCAGAGTAAAACACTTGAACCCCACCAAAACCCAATTTAAACAAAACAGTCTTTAAAACCCTCCTCAAGCTAGGCAAAGATGGGACCAATCTGAACTCTCCTGCAGGGAGTTCCAGAATTGGGGTGCTGCCACAGAAAAGGCCCTGTGCCTTGACTCCACTAACCTAGGCTCCCCCTAGTGGTAGACATATGGGAGGACCTCTGAAGAAGATGGTAAAGTCCCATGAGGCTCATAAAGAAGATATTTGAAATATCCCAGCCCCAAACCACTGAGGCCTTTACAGATGAGAAGCAGAACCACAGACTGAGCCTGGAAACAAACTGGAAGCTAGCGTGGTTGGTACAAAACCAACATTATACAGTCTACAACACACACATACACCAACAGGGAAGCACCAAACTAGGGCACAATACAAAAAGAGAGTGTATTCTCAAAGGTACCTATGAAAAACATTATTTATTTCAGTTAATACATTTCAGAAGCAAGAGCTGCTTCATCAAGGGCAACCTTGCCAAACCCACATTCTGGAAAGAGGCTGAAGCAGCTTTCAGACAGTCTGGCTCTCTTTCTTACGCCCTCAGATGAAGTTTCTTATACCATGATGCCCTGGCTGTGTATATTCAAACATTGAGATATTGCATCACCCCAGTCCTGGTGGGCCAAAGGCTCTCCCTCATCCACTACTGTACGTATGATCCCAGGTCCCAGCAATGAGAGGTGCAGTTCATGTCATGACACATGGAGGGGAGATTACACTGGGATGTGTTGGATCTCTGTCTGCATTGCCAGAAGTGACAGAACCTGTGTCCTTTTTGTGCAGTGTGTTGGGGACACCATGGATATTGTGAGACAAACAGACACGAGGCTTTTTGTAGGACGCACATGCGCAGATCCAGCCTGACTTAAAAGAAACACACCTGTAAGAGCAAGAGGCTGGACATGGATGAAAGGCCAAACCCAGAATAACGCCACTTCAGAGTAACAATGCCCAGGGCTGCTCAGTTGCAAAGGTCATTGTGACAGATTCTCCCCTGTGACACATGACACAGCTGGTTCAGGGGCCAGATGGGCAGAAATCCTTTCACCTGACCAGTGAATGTTTTTTGTTGTTCCCCAGGACTGAGAGAGCAAGAGAGAAAATAAGACTGTAAGTAGACTTTCTTCAGAGATTACATGCAGGACAGGTTAATATACTTCAGTAGAAATTGGAGGGCAGTGCGAGGAGGAACATCACCACGACTCCAGCCGTTGGCACGTGGAACGAAACACCTCAGAATAAGAAATGGGCCAAAACCCAGTTGAGGCAGACAGATCAGTAGGAGCCGGCAAGCCCCGTTTCTCACCTTCTCCTCACTCTCTTCTAGGCTGTCAATATTAAAGAGGGCTTTTTGTTGCAAGAGGAGAGCCAAGGTGCATCCAGGAGAAGAAGAAAGCAGACCAAAAAGTGGAGCAGCTGTGGAGGCGGCCAAGTCTGGTCGCAGGTGCTGGCGCTTCAGGCCTTGCTGCAGAGGAAGCAAACTACGGCCCATGACAGAGGAGGAGGGACGGGAGGCACCAGAACAGCGTCCCAAGAAGAGATGGTTTTCTCTCTGCAGAGGGAAAAACGCCGTCGCGGTGCAAGAAGGCCCCAAGGAGGAATCCCCTCTCGGATGTGCCATCGTAGGTGAGGAGATGCCCAGGTCTTTGCCGGGATAGATAGGCGAGGAGCGATCCTCACCATGGAGGCTGGCAGCTGTCTGGGGCAATCTAGCCAGTGCTGGCTCCAGGGTTCAGGGATGGGGGAAATGGGCCCCTCCCTCGGTGAGTCTTGCTCATTATGTCTCCATGGTCTCTGTGTCTCCTCCCCTGACAGAGTCAAGATCCTCCAATCAAGTGGAGCTCGTCCCCTCTTCGTCTACCCTGGACATCAGCTGCGGGGAGGTTTCCTCCTCTATATATAGTGCAGATGTCTCCAGTACGGATGAAGAGGGTAAGAAACAAAGGAACCCTTCAGCACAGAGGGTCCTTCCCTTCCCTCACAGGTTTCAACCAACCTGCAGATTTGGAAGCAGCAGGAGTTCCCGCCTCTTTGGGGAGCTCGATTGCTGGCCCCAAGCCAGTCACCCCCTCCTCCCAACCATTTCTGTCCTCCTGTCATTAACCCCCCCCCCTTCTTCTTTCTTCCTTACAGGGGATGATCTTCTGCTGGAGGATCTTGACTATTATAACATCTAAGATATCTTGGCTCATCCTTCTTTCTGTCCTTCTCTTTCTCTTCCTTTCTCTCTTTCCCTTTCGTTCTTTCTTTTCCACTCTCTCTTTTTTCCTCCTTGGGATTTCAGATTTAGCTCGTTTTCCACCTTGACGGACTTTTCCCCTCTGCAGAGGAAGGACCATTTCTTTTTGGGAAGCTGTGATGGTGCGTCCTAAACCTCCTCCTCCGGCATGGGCCATATGTTGCTTCCTCTCCAGCAGGGCCTGGAATGCCAGCGCCTGCGACCAGCACTTGAATCAGCCCCACCAGCTCTGCCTTGCTTGTTGCTTCCTTCTTCTCCTGGGTTCACCTTGGCTTTCCTCTTGCAACGAAAAGAACTCTGCAGCGTTCACAACGTTTAACCCTGTGGGGAGAAGATGAGAAATGGGGCTTGCCAGGCCCTCCTGATCTGCCTGCCTAGACTGAGCTTAGGCCTTTTCATTTGCAAGGCTTTATATGGACTCATTTATTGTCATCATCATCCATCATCATTATTATTCCCACTTATTCTTATTCTTATTAATCATTCTTATTTATTAAATATTAGATGTTAAATCTTGTTTGGCTGTCTTTCATTCTTGCTGATACGTGGGGAGGGATCAATGGACTTGACTCAACTTAGATTTGAAAAAGATCCATTTACACAAAATACACACTGACACAATAGTCCAGGGGAAAAAATCCCTCATAATAAACCATTTAAAGGCATCTAAAACAATGGAGCAGAGTAACCAACGTCACCAAACTTAAACCGTGTTGAGAAAATGAGAGAAAGGGTTGGCCCGGCACTGAAAAGATTGTAATGTTGCGTCAACTATACCCTTGTGGGGAGCGGATTCCCCAATTGGGGGCCACCTCAGAGAAGGCTCTCACTCTTGTGGCAGGAGAGCATCTGCCCTCCAATGAGAGGACCTAGTGAAGAACCTCGCCTTTCCTGAGTTCACTGAAATAGTTGAATGATCAGGGTCTCTCTCTCTCTGGTCTCTCGGATTAGTCAGCAACCTCTCGCTGCTTTTCATCACAGGCCACAACACAACCCCTGATGAAGCAGCTCTTGCTTCTGAAATGTATGGGCTGAAATAAGTAATGTTTTTCATAGGCACCTTTGAGAATAGACTCTCTTTTTGTATTGTGCCCTGGTTTCGTGCTTCCCTGTTGGTGTATGTATTGTGGATTGAATAACGTTGCAACATTTTCTTTATTTTGCTACCATAAAACCACGCGTCAGTTTGGCTTTGTCTTCTGCTCTATTGGTTCATAAATCCACAAATTACATTAAACTTTTAGCCCAGTATATCCACAAGCAGAACCTATTTCACAAAGTCTTTGCCTTGTTCCCTCACAGAGAGGGGAAAGGTAGTGTTATTTTGCCCTTCCCTCAGGCTCATTCAAGTGGTGGCGCTTGTCCTGAGAAGGGGTGCTCACGGCCGGACCCAGTATATAGGTGGTGTGGCAGCACATTTGGCAACACAATAATGTTGCAACATCCAACAAGATGCCCAACAAGAGCAGCCTCTGCTCTGCATAAATGGAACAGGTGCCCTTGAAGCGGTGGGGGTGGGGAGGAGAGGGGAGATCAGGATCTACCCAGAGATTCCTGAGGATTTAGGGTACATCAGAAGGAGCTCCAGAATCCCCTTTGTTTAGCGAAAGCGACAATTCACAGGGCCATCAGGGATGCAGAGCTCCCTTGTGGGAGTCTCCAGGAAATCAGGCAGGCAGGGCAGGAGGGGTCGGGGGTGGGTGGGAGTTAATGGTCCCTTTCCTTTTCTAGTTTGTTTTCCTCTTTTCTAATCTGTTTCCATCTCATTGATGTCAATGGGAGGGAACTGAACATTACTAGGCCTACAGGTCCGTAGCCTAAAAGATTTCTTTTAAAAATTAATGACCCTGCTAAAATTAAGATGGCTTGAGGGGAAACTGAGAGTGGATTTTTGTTTGAAGGGATGGGAACTCAGTTCTGCTACTGAGAAGAAATCCCAATCCTGAGCATTTGCTGAAAGACGGCCTGTTCTAGGCGGTCTGGGTCCACCCCGAGATGCTACTTTGCTCCTGGCTCTGGTTGATGACCCTGGAGGTTAATGCCAAAAAGAAAGTAGATCACACATGTCTGTCTGCTGCTGCCCCCAAACATAACCCAGAATCCTTTGCGACATGCAGCAACTGCTCAGTGAGCCAATTTGATGTTGAAATATTTCCATGGAGGTGGGAAGTTTCACAAGCAGCGCTGTACGGCACCTGTATGTAAATTTATTGATTTATTATTCCAAACACATTTCACAGATGATGTCACTGATGTCACTTTCCAGCGTCCTAATCACTTTTTTGGTTAGCAAAAGTAGTTGGATGTTCTTGCTGTTCTGTAATAACTTGGGCTTTCCTCCATGAAGCTTTTAACCCACACTTTTACTAAGGCTTCTATTTCTGGATTCTTTGTGGGATTGAGATTGGCGGGTTTCCATGTGTCTTTTCCCACGGGCTTTCTTTCTCTGGCTTTTTATATGTTCCATTACATAACAAGGTGGTGTGATGCAGCAGAATTGAGGAAATACATGAGGGGTTCAGGCCGCTATTCACAGACGGACCCGTCTTTCCTTGTTAGAAACAAATACATGAAAATGATTGTAAAGCAAGGGAGAAGCCCTGGAGCATGGGACATCATAGAAAGCACCTACAAACTACTGTGAGTGAGGAATCAGCAGCTCACAATAAAAGCTTCCTGTAGAAAGACTCCCTCTTAAGCTGAAGCATTAAATTAAGCAATCTTGGGAAGGATGTTCAGGACACAGTGGTTCCCCGTTCTCACACTCCTTATGATATTTTAAAAGTCTAAATATAAATCCCAATCTTCTAGTAAGGTACAAACAGTTTTATTACAAATGAATGACCACAGAAATTCAGACATAACCACTATTTTGACAAAACTATGCTGTTGAAGTCTACAACTGTACACAATGACTATCTGACCCAAGAAACATTTCCACAAGTACAGCAACTTAAAAATTGCTGAAACTTGGAGAAGAGCCTTTACTGTAGTGGCCCCTTCTCTGTGGAACTCTTTGCCCTTGGGGGTCAAGCAGGCACCAACTAAGCTGCTTCTGGCACCTCCTGACAACAACTCTGTTTTAAGAAGCCTTCCCCGACAGACTCGTTCCTGTTTTAAAAATGAACAATTTTAATTTGCTTTTAAAATCTTCTTTCTTTTACTGTTTATACCTATGTTCACCGCTCTGGAATCTGTGTTAGAAAATTGAGTGGAACAGAAATATTGGAAATAATAATAATAATAACAACAACATATTGACCCATTTTTCTCCAGTTTGCCAGTTGCATGTGATATGTTTCTTTCAAATTTGGTGAAAATTACTGATGTACTTGATCCAAGTTTGTCAAGAAGATGCTCTTTCCATTGGTTTGGTGGAGTTCTGAGCAGTACACATTCATTTAGAGTTTTCTAGCCCATGGCAGCAACTACTGGCTCAGTTATGTTGGGCATGCTCAGTTTGCCTGGGATAGCCCCTGGGTGCTCCCTGTGCGCGGATGGTGTGTATTAATTTCTTCTGGGATTGCCCTCCCTCCCTCTCTCCCTCCCTCTATACCCCTATGGTGTAGAAGGGGCCCGTGTCAACAGGGCCTCTTGAGTTATTCATCCTACTCTCCTACCCAACTCTCCTACCTGGTTCCACATCCTTTCATACAGCAGGGCTTACTTTTGAGGAAAATGAAAAAGTCTCCTGTAGTGTGACCCTAAAGAATTCGAGGCATGTGTGGAACGCCCAGGTTGAGGGAGCAGAAGGAACAGGGGGTTCACCCCACTGCAAGGGGCCTGTGGAGTCCTAGGACTGCTTGGAAAGACCTTTGCCAACAGCCCTTGCTTAGATCTGGGGACTGATCTACACCAAGCAGGATACAACACTTTGAAAATGTTTTGAAAACTGTATATGGAGTGTGTCCTGGTCTCCAACAAGTGTCACTACTGTTTTAAACCGTTTTAAAGCAGTAGTGTAGATCCTGCCTGGGACGTGTCTCTCGGAGAGTTGCGTGGTGATGAGGAAGGAAGGTCTCGAGTGGGAGATGTTAGAAATGACTTTCAGTCTGCAAAAACAAAGCATCTGGAAGGTGAAAGCAAGGCTTCTTTATTGAAAATACAATCTTGCAAGAAGGGGTGCGCTACAGAAACAGGCACACCTGAGCATTAAAAAATCACAAGCTTTTTATTCCCTGAGCGCGGCCATAGGTTCCCACCCTCGTTTCCCCATTGGCTGGGTACTCCAAGGTTTACAGCCTATCCTGAACGCCTAAGCAAGCTACTAAAATCCCTGCCCCTGTTTACATCTCCCATTCCCCTAATTCTAGCGGCCCCTACTTCTGTAAAGGAGGTCAGATAGACTGCGCTGAGCAAATAGTGGGTTGTGTAGTAAATAGTGCATGGAGCAAGCATGAGAATATTAAGGGTTTCTTTTAACCTGGAATAGAGTGATTAAAATGACAAAGGACCTTGGCTCGACCACCTGGGGGGGGGGGGGGAGATTGACTGCCCAAGGACGGATCTGGCCAGGAAGGACTGGCTTATCTCAAGTCATAAACTTCAAGGCTGGGTGTAGGAGGTGTGAAATGCGAAGAACTCTGGCGCTGAGAAGGGAGGGGGGAAATTCCAAGCAGGAGGATAAAGCCCGGAGGGGGAGGGAGCCCAGTGTGTCTCTTGGATGACGAGAAGTGTCCAAAGAGTCAGGTCTGGCTGGGGTAACTGTTTTATTGGTCTCTTATTATTGCATGCTGGGTCTTGTGTTAGATTTTGGAATTTCAGACTACTTAACCTGCTCTTAATCTAATAAAGTCTTATATCTCAATTAAGTTGAGTCTTGGTTTTGATTCTCTGAGCTCTGCACCCTCCTAGCAGGAGATTGGCCCCAGGGCGTTTCTCCATTACAACTTCTATTTATTAATTACCTTATTTGGTGATGGCTTTATTGGTTTGCACCCCTCAGCAGTCAAGCTTAACCACCAAAGTTTCCTGTCTGCTAGATCTCTCACTCTAAAAGGTCATATCTGCGCCTCTAATTCATATTTGTCAAGCCATGCCTTTGAAGCCTAACCGCGAAAGTTCTAGTTTGCTATATTTCCTGCTCTAATGGTCACACTTGTGCCTACATGTCAAGCTTTGCCTTTTGTTACTGAAAAAGCAACATTTCAAAATTTCTTACAGAGAGATATGACAGAGGGAGGGAAAGGGCTGTTAGCCAAAGTGGAGCCATCTTTGCTTACTCGCATAGAATGCTGGGAGTCTGGGACTACTTGCTGGGAATGCTTGCTTAAGGCCAAATAAACAGGCTATGCTTGTAGCAGAAGCAAGCGGCTAACTCGGCCTTGGCCAGAATTGGAACATTCCCCAGAAGTACAGAGCGAACTGATATCTTGTCCTAGCTGTTAGCCTTGCAAACCCAACCCAGGTGCAATAATGAGCTAATTATGAGAAATGTGGTGGTCCTTGGCTTTAGCCCAAAGGGCGATGGCTTGCATTGAAATGCATTGAGTTATGCTTGCGCGTGCGCTGTCTGTAGCTATGACATATGATGCTTACTTTATGCTATAAAAGTCGGAGCTTGCATGCTCCGAGGCGTGGCCTCTGGTGGCAGGAGTCCTAGGGTCACCCATTCAGCTGACTGTTTTAATAAACTGCGTTGGATCAAGATCTTTGGAGTCTGTGCTTCTTAGGGAGAATTGGCATATCTCCTAGGAAAAAGAGCCTGGAACTTTTTGTCCAACAGGGCTGCTGCCTGGGAGCAGGTGTGTAGGACGCCAGGGGCAATGCAGAAGATCACTGTTTGGAGCAACACTGACCCCTGGACCGCTGGGAAGGCTCCTGGCACACGAAGGCTCCAGTCCTGTGAAAGTGGTGCAGTCTTCCATTTGGACTGACCAACGGGGCCACTTTGGCCTCCTTTCCTCTGGCGTGTGCCGCCTTTTCAGTGTCTGAAGCCTTTCCCTGTTTTCCCTCTCCCATGAAGTCACCTGTCCTGTGCACCTATGTGTCAGAGGGATTGTTAGAAGCACCCGGGCCACTAACCCTGGCGTGCATTCCTCCCTCGCCTTCAGCCCCTGACGAAAGAAGCACGCGGTTTCCTCTCTAAATTCATGACACTCCCTTTCTGAAAGCAGAAACGAGGCACAAGGGCCTCCAGTTCCTGCGTTTGCTTTCTACATGGGGGCAAAAGAATCATGGCGATTGTGGCTCACATGTGCAAGGCAGAAATACAGTGGGGTGGGGGGAGGCAATCCCTACTCTTCCTCCCAGTGTGGTGGGAAAAGGACCTGCAAGGATTAGGGTGGGTGGGGGGAGAGAGAAAACTGTTCTCTCCCTGTTTTCTGATGTTTCAAGACTGGGTGTGAGGTTTTTCTATAATGGAGTAGGCCAGAGGCCTCTCTCGATTAGTGTTGCGGTTGCCTTGGTTATGGAGGCCTATGAAGGGAGGCTCCAACGGTTTTAGAGGTCAAGGGGGGACGAAGATACCTTTGTGTGGGTTGGTCTAGAGGGTCAGCAAAGGTGATGAGCAGACAGGTAGGATAGCTAAAAGGAATATGGTTGGGCAGGATACTGACATTATTGTTTTGAGTCTTCACACGCTCATTAAGATGGCTGTGAAAATATAGTCCTATTCAACCACACAGGTCAGCTATAGCTCTCCAGATTTTTTGGCCTACGACTCCCATCATCTCTACCCAGTGGTGAGGGATGATGGTAGTTGTAGTCCAAAACATCTTGAAAGCCTCTGAGATCTTGTGGGAACGTGGCAGAGGGCCTTCTCAGTGGCTGCCCCAGGGCTCTGGAACTCCCTTCCCAGGGAAGCGACACTGACTCCCTCTTTGGTGTGCTTCTGGAGGCAGGGAAAAATATTTTTGTTCCGGCAGGCCTTTGGGGAGTAGTCTGGACTTCTGCTTATCTGTTGTTCATGTGTTGGATTTTAAAAAAATATGATTTGTAATTTCAATGTTTTCATATTGCAGCATATTTAATTATATTTTTAACTTTTTATATCTCTATTTACATGTTTAGCTGCACATGGTTAATTTGAAAAGCTGTCTTGAATCCCAGTATTATGGAAAAGGTGGGACTAATAATAATAATAAAAATAACAACCACAACAAGTCCAGGAAGGCTGAGGGAATATGTGGCCCTTGCGGGATGTCTGAAGCACAGCTGTTTTGGTCCTGTGAACTCCACTTTCCTCTCAGGCTCTCTGATACCTCCAGGTTGTTTTAAAGATACTGGAGAGGCTAAGAAATAATTGCACCTTGAAATGAAATCATGATTACCATTAGTTCAGTATTTACAATCCCATGTTTCATATAGGTTGATTTGCAAAAAGGCAGATTACAAACCGGATGGGAAGGAGGATTCCTTTTCAAAAATCCCTAAACAGAGAAATTCAGTGATCGAAATCTGCCAGCTTAAGACCAGAGGTAGGCTATTGCATGCTGATACCTTGATTGACGCACTCCATAATCAGTAATGTCACATACTGTGCTTGCTTGCAACTTACCCTCCATGCGCCACCGTATTTTACGGTCTTCCAAGCCCCAATCCAGACAGGGAGGATGAAGTGCATGTAGGACTGATAGAAAAATAGGCTTTGTAGTAGAATAGGCTTTGTAGTAGCATAATAACTGAATCAATGCAACGCCATTTTAGACTAACTTTGCACCCTGTATGTCTGGCAAACTGCCTCTCTTTGCTCTTTTGTCTCCTTGAAACTGCAGCTTCTGCCTTATCAGCTACAGAGCTGCAGAGAGAGAAGGGGAGTTGAATTCCATGAGAATTAGCTCATAGTTTGAGAAAGGAGTATAAAAGGCATCAAATAGCCATTTTCTTTTTGTTAGCCTTGCTTCGTGGCGTTAGCCTACTGGGCTAACCTGTTGTACAACATTTTGTAATAAATCTGTTTTCCCACTGATTTGCCTGCTTCGATTCTGGTTCTGGATATTGGCAAGCCCGCCAAAATGAAGACCCACAAAGCGATTTATGCAACAGAACCAGCAAATATACCCCACACTATCCAGGTCCGTATTGTTTGATGAACTCTCACTGTGTTGCTAGAGCAATCCTAAGAACATGAGAAGTGCCATACTGGATCAGACTGATGGTCCATCTAGTCCAGCATTCTGTTCACACAGTGGCCAACCAGCCGTCGACCAGGGACCAACAAAGCTGGACATGGTGCAACAGCACCCTCCCACCCATGTTCCCCAGCAACTGGTGCACACAGGCTTACTGCCTCAGATACTGTGGTTTGATCAATGCCGCCTTGTTCTCCTTCTCTAGTGGAAGAGGCAAAGCAATCATAGAGGGCTCATTTTCCAGGCGAGATGTGGCCTGCGGCCTGGAATTCTCCTACCCCAGGTTTATAGCACTGACGTTAAGATGAAATTTTTTGAAGCAGGGATGCAAGCATATCCCATCTCTCACTTTGAAAAATACTTGATGTGAGCATGTATTTATTTATTAAGCTATTATTCAGTTCTCTGTGTCCAGAACCACGTCTAACAACAGCAAGAATAAAACAGTTTTTAAAGTAAAGAGGAAGTAAACAAAGACCACGTGGCCCATTCAGGGGCCGTTTTTTCTCATGCAGCTTTTCCTGCACACGGCAGGAAATGGCGGCACATTCTCTTTGTAAAAAGAAGTCGGATTTGGGGGGTCTATTTTGTCACGGGAAGCAGGTGTCAAAGATAAAATAATCCACTCTGGTTGTAAGGCAACTCTGTTTTATTGAGCATAATACAGCTGTATGGAGAGAGTCCTGCAGACAAAAAACTTCTCTGGCTGTGTGAAAGCTGGTATATTTATTCATAGTAGCACCTTAACTAATTAGCAGTTAGCAAAATTATAAAGGGAAATAAAGATAGATCAAAGACAATAACTTCATTATACCTTATCAACAGACAGCCCATAACTTTTCTGGCAATGTCAGATTGACCTGGATGGTCAGTCCTCCTTATCAAGCTAGCTTATTTGTCTTTTATTATATCAAGAGGTCTTGACAGTTAGGAATTCCAAGTAAGCATTTCCTTGCTGATATAGCAGTTTTAGCAATACAGCACATTCAGGCACATACATCATTCCAATCCCATCATGCAGTTCACTTGCAAGAACCAAACTACATACAGAGGCCTACATACAGAGCAGGTATATCAAGGCTTGTGACCTTGTTTTCTCAAAGGCAAGGAGCAGGAGGTGCACGGGAGGTGGACGGAAATATAATATATTTATATCTCAATATAAACAGTGTTGCATGACAGCCAGAGGACATCAATGAGGTGACCAAGAGGGCCTCTCTAGGAAGGGAGTTTTACAACTTGGGCACAGCCACTGTGAAGGCGGTATCTCATGTCCCTGGCAAACATGCCTCAGATAGTGGCAGGACAGAATGGAGGGCCTCTTCAACACTCAGGCAGGCTCCTGGGATGAGAACTGTGGTGCTTGAGTTCCCAGGCCTTACTGGGTCCTAAGCAGCACTTGGAATTGTGCCCAACTGTGGGCCAGGAGCCAGTGCAGTTTTTGCAACTTGGGAGATGGTGTGTTCTTTATTGCTGCCCCATTCAGCAGTCTGGCTGTAGCCATGGGCATCCACCCGTGCACAGCCCCCCCCCACGCTCCCACCCCGATTCCAGTTATCACATCATTCATCTGCTGTGCTGCGCCTGCCCTGCCCATCTCTCCTTTCCGTTTCAAGCAAGGCTCAGGACAGAACAGAAGGCCAGTGAAATTATGTAGAGATGCTCTCCAATTTAACCAGGCAGCGCCTCCTCTTCCTTAGGCAAGAGGGAGCTAGCGTGGTTGGTACAAAACCAACATTATACAGTCTACAACACACACACATAACAGCACGAAAGCACCAAACCAGGGCACAATACAAAAAGAGAGTGTATTCCCAAAAGTGCCTATGGAAAACATTATTTATTTCAGCTAATACATTTCAGAAGCAAGAGCTGCTTCATCAGTGGCAACCTTGCCAAACCCACATTCTGGAAAGAGGCTGAAGCAGCTTTCAGACAGTCTGGCTCTCTTTCTTACGCCCTCAGATCAACATTCTTACACCCTGATGCCCTGGCGGTCTATATTCAAATGTTGAGATATTGCAACACCCCAGTCCTGGTAGGCTGAAGGCACTGCATTGCAATCTGGGCTCTCCCTCATCCACTACTGTATGCATGATCCCAGGTCCCAGCAATGAGAGGTGCAGTTCATGTCATGGCACATGGGGGGATTACACTGGGATGCATTGGATCTCTATCTGCATTGCCAGAGGTGACAGGACCTGTGTCCTTAATGTGCAGTTTGTTGAGGACACCATGGATATTGTGAGACAAACAGACATGGGTGCAGATCCAGCCTGAATGAAAAGAAACACACATGCAAGTGCAAGAGGCTGGACATGGATGAAAGGCCAAACCCAGAATAACGCTGCTTCAGAGTAACAATGCCCAGGGCTGCTCAGTTGCAAAGGTCATTGTGACACATGACACAACTGGTTCAGGGGCCAGATGGGCAGAAATCTTCTCACCTGACCAGTGAATGTTTTTTGTTGTTGCCTAAGACTGAGAGAGCGAGAGAGAAAATGAGAATGTAAGTAGACTTTCTTCAGAGATTACATGCAGGACTGGTTAATATACTTCAGTAGAATTTGGAGGACAGTGGGAGGGGGGACATCACCACGACTCCAGCCGTTAGCACGTGGAACAAAACAACTCAGAATAAGAAATGGGCCGAAACCCAGTCAAGGCACACAGATCAGGAGGAGCCGGCAAGCCCCGTGTCTCACCTTCTCCTCACTCTCTTTTAGGTTGTCAATATTAAAGAGGGCTTTTTGTTGCAAGAGGAGAGCCAAGGTGCATCCAGGAGAAGAAGAAAGCAGCCCCAAAAGTGGAGCAGCTGTGGAGGCGGCCAAGTCTGGTCGCAGGTGCTGGCTCTTCGGGCCTTGCTGCAGAGGAAGCAAAATACGGCCCATGTCAGAGGAAGAGGGACGGGAGGCACCAGCACAGCGTCACAAGAAGAGATGGTTTTCTCTCTGCAGAGGGAAAAACACTGTCGTGGTGGAAGAAGGCTCCAAGGAGGAATCCCCTCTCGGATGTGCCATTGTAGGTGAGGAGGTTGCCCAAGTTTTTGCAGGGATAGGTGAGGGGGATCCTCACCATGGGGGCTGGCAGCTGTCTGGGGCAATCTACCCAATGCTGGCTCCAGGGTTCGGGGATGGGGGAAATGGGCCCCTCCCTCGGTGAGTCTTGCTCATTATGTCTCCATGGTCTCTGTGTCTCCTCCCCTGACAGAGTCAAGATCCTCCAATCAAGTGGAGCTCGTCCCCTCTTCATCTACCCTGGACATCAGCTGCGGGGAGGTTTCCTCCTCTATATATAGTGCAGATGTCTCCAGTACGGATGAAGAGGGTAAGAAACAAAGGAACCCTTCAGCACAGAGGATGCTTCCCTTGCCACACAGGTTTCAACCAACCCAGAGGTTTGGAAGCAGCAGGAGTTCCCGCCTCTTTGGGGAGCTCGATTGCCGGCCCCAAGCCAGTCACCCCCTCCTCCCAACTATTTCTGACCTGCTGTCATTAACCCCACCCCCCCTTCTCCTTTCTTCCTTATAGGGGATGACCTTCTGCTGGAGGATCTTGACTATTATAACATCTAAGATATCTTGGCACATCCTTCTTTCTTTCTGTCCTTCTCTTTCTCTTCCTTTCTCTCTTTCCCTTTCGTTCTTTCTTTTCCACTCTCTCTTTTTTCCTCCTTGGGATTTCAGATTTAGCTCGTTTTCCACCGCGACGGACTTTTTCCCTCTGCAGAGGAAGGACCATTTCCTTTAGGGGAAGCTGTGATGGTGCGTCCTAAACCTCCTCCTCCGGCATGGGCCATATGTTGCTTCCTCTCCAGCAGGGCCTGGAATGCCAGCGCCTGCGACCAGCACTTGAATCGGCCCCACCAGCTCTGCCTTGCTTGTTGCTTCCTTCTTCTCCTGGGTTCACCTTGGCTTTCCTCTTGCAACGAAAAGAACTCTGCAGCGTTCACAACGTTTAACCCTGTGGGGAGAAGATGAGAAATGGGGCTTGCCAGGCCCTCCTGATCTGCCTGCCTAGACTGAGCTTAGGCCTTTTCATTTGCAAGGCTTTATATGGACTCATTTATTGTCATCATCATCCATCATCATTATTATTCCCACTTATTCTTATTCTTATTAATCATTCTTATTTATTAAATATTAGATGTTAAATCTTGTTTGGCTGTCTTTCATTCTTGCTGATACGTGGGGAGGGGTCAATGGACTTGACTCAACTTAGATTTGAAAAATATCCATTTACACAAAATACACACTGACACAATAGTCCAGGGGAAAAAAATCCCTCATAATAAACCATTTAAAGGCATCTAAAACAATGGAGCAGAGTAACCAACGTCACCAAACTTAAACTGTGTTGAGAAAATGAGAGAAAGGGTTGGCCTGGCACTGAAAAGATTGTAATGTTGCGTCAACTATACCCTTGTGGGGAGGGGATTCCCCAATTGGGGGCCGCCTCAGAGAAGGCTCTCCCTCTTGTGGCAGGAGAGCATCTGCCCTCCAATGAGGGGACCTGGTGAAGAACCTCGTCTTTCTTGAGCTCACTGAAATTGATGAATGATCAGGGACTCTGTCTCTCTCTGGTCTCTCGGATTAGTCAGCAATCTCTCGCAGTTTGTCATCACAGGTCACAACACAACCCCTGATGAAGCAGCTCTTGCTTCTGAAATGTATTAGCTGAAATAAGTAATGTTTTTCATAGGCACCTTTGAGAATAGACTCTCTTTTGGTATTGTGCCCTGATTTCGTGCTTCCCTGTTGGTGTATGTATAGTGGATTGAATGATGTTGCAACATTTTCTTTATTTTACTATCATAAAACCACGCGTCAGCTTGGCTGTGTCTCTTGCTCTATTGGTTCATAAATCCACAAATTACATTAAACCTTTAGCCCAGTATTTCCACAAGCAGAACCTATTTCACAAAGTCTTTGCCTTGTTCCCTCAGGCTTATTCAAGTGCTGGCGCTTGTCTTGAGAAGGGGTGCTCACGACCGGACCCAGTATATAGGTGGTGTGGTGGCATATTTGACAACACAATAATGTTGCAACATCCAACAAGATGCCCAGCAAGAGCAGCCTCTGCTCTGCATGAACGGAGTAGGTGCCCTTGAAGCGGTGGGGGGAGGGGGAGAGGGGAGATCAGGATCTGCCCAGAAATTCCTGAGCGATTTAGAGTACATCAGAAGGAGCTCCAGATTCCCTTTTTTAATGATAGCGACAATTCACAGGGCCATCAGGGATGCAAAGCTCTCTTGTGGGAGTCTACAGGAAATCAGGCAGGCAGGGAGGAGGGGTCGGGGGTGGGTGGGAGTTAATAGTCCCTTTCCTTTTCTAGTTTGTTTTCCTCTTTCCTAAACTGTTTCCATCTCATTCATGTCAATAGGAGGGAACTAAACACCAGCCCCAGCAAAACAGGGTCATAGCGTAAACGATTTATTTAAAAAAAAACCACAAACTTATCTTGGAGTGGCCTTGTTTAACTTTTATAGTGGTAGGTACTCTACTACAACATAAGTGATTAGAGAGACCTTTCACAAACTATGGAGTAGGAACGTTGGAGAAATCCACTGTGGGCCCAAATGAGGCTGGATTCCTGGGAATCTGACCTGTGGAGTCCTCAGCAGAGCGGCCCTCCTCGCTTGTATATCCTTCGGAGTTTTTGCGCTTTTCTTTTCTTTAAACAGGACAAGCTACACCAATTGTGGCAGCAATTTATGTATAACTAAGCACTTTACAGACACAAATGGCGTAAAATACACAAATTATGGTAGAAATTTGCCTAAGATACTCCAATTGCGGCCGCATTGACATAGCTTATTCTCGTTATTTTTTTTAAAAAAGGCATGAAGAATTCAGAGGATGTACAAGAGCTCTGGGGTAATCCGCTGAGCCCCAAGAGGGTCAGATTTCCCCTCAATGAAGCCCACCCCCTCGGACTGGACAGGACTGCATCTACTCTGTTCCTTTCCAGCTCATCTTGGTTTTCCATCTTTCTCCCCAACAGTGATTTGGAGTAACACACCCACCCACCCCACTTTGCAGGCTTTTACTGCTGAAAACATTCAGGTTCCCCCAAGCCTGCTCATACCATCCTCGGGTGCGTGTGTAATGCTGTTTGGATACAGAAGCAATAGCACTCTACCCCCAAATACTGCAATGACATGAAGATGATTTCCCTTCCCCTAACAAACACATGAGGGAAGAGTTTGTGCTGAAGTGTTAGTTGCTTTCTCACCCTCTTCATCTGTATTGGAGATGTCTGCGCTATATATGGAGGAGGAGACCTCTCCGCAGCTGAGGTGGCAGCTGGATGAAGAGGGGATGAGCTCCACTTCATTGGAGGACCTTGACTCTGTTAGGGGACAAGACGTGGGGGTCATCTACATGAAAACGGAAGGAGAAGCATTTCAGGGTATTCTCCGGATTTTCATTAAACCGGCTTTGGCCTGTCAGAGGCACACAAAGGCAAAAAATGCAGAGGAACCGCTACCTTAAAACCCCCTTTCCACAGGTCAAACTGTTTTGAGGTCTCCAAAGAAAGGGTTTCACAGTTGGCCCACTTTCCACTGCGATGGCATTTCCCCCCTATACAGCGAAAACCATTTCCTTTGGGGAAGCGATGGAGGTGCTTCTATTCTCTCCTCCTTTCACATCGGGCATATTTTCTTGGTCTTCCAGCATGGCCTAAAATGCCAATATCTGCGACTGGCAATAGGAGCAGCCACAGTACTCAAACTTGCTTGCTGCTCCCCTCTTCTCCCGGGGTACCTCTTCACGGGCACTTGGCCTCGCCGTGGCTTCGAAATGGCAACAGTTGGGTGATATGACGTTGCCGCCAATTCAAAGCAATCCATTTAGCCCGACTTTTTTCAGAGTGGAGCGGGCTGGGCAGGCAAGGGGGTGGAACAGCGAGCCATAAGCTCGCTGCACTGCTTCCACTGTCCTCCCCCCAATTTTATTTTATTTTTTTTTAAAAAAACCCACTTACCTTAGAGTAGGTGGGCTGCTGCTCCCGCCGCCCCTCCAGCTGATGCTGGGCAGGTGTGGGCACTGTGGCAGCAGCGGAGACAGGAAAAGCCACTGTGGCGCTCCCGACGTGAAGACTGGTGGCAGGAGCTTCAATGCGCAGCACGCTGAATGCCGCTGCATGCCGGAAGAGGTGCTGTGAAGAGGCGGTCCAGGATTCTCCTTAGCTTCCAACTTGTGAAAAATGCTCCACAACTTTGACATCCTGGAACAGAGAGAAGCAAAGAGGCTTTATATGGATTCTATTAATTAACTATTTAAAAATGGGGTTGGGCGCTATCTTTCATTCTAACAGATACCAGGGTAGTGGACAATAGACATCCCTTATCATAATCACACCAATATTTAAAACAATGAAATGAAACCACAAAGAAAACCTTCATAATGTGGCTAAAGCAATAAAGCAGACTAACCAAATTAACTACAGTTAAAAAGTTTGGTCAAGTACAAGGGTGCTATGAAGAGGGAAGGATGGCGCATGGAAAGAATAAGGTCTGTACATTGTCTGGTTCTCCGCATTTAAATCACGTACCTCCCCCCCCCCTCCGACCAGCTGATTGGTGCTGGGAAATGCTATTTTCAGCACTGATCAGAGAATAAGTAGAACTTTAAAACCGCCAAGTGCCTGGCACATAGGTGGACCTTTAGAATTCAAGCCATGTGATCCAAAGGAAAGCCCACATGCACCCTTATGCCAGTGTGATGGATTGCCAAATAAGAATAAGGCAGCATTGGTCAATCCACAGGAAGATTGCTCTAGCAATACAGTCAGGCTCAAACGCTTCATCAGACAATATGGACCAGGACACGGGATGTATTTGCTAGTCCTGCAGGCACTCCATCCTCCCCATCTGGATTGGGGCCTGGATGACCGAGGAAAAGTGTGGGTGCACGGAGGGTAAGTTGCAAGCAAGCACAGTAGGTGACATCACTGATTATGGGGCATGTCAGTAAAGGCATCAGCCTTTGCTTCCAAATCACTGCTTTGGGGAGCTTGAGCCATTATGCAATAGCCTTAACTCCAGTCTTAAACTGGCAGATTTTGATCAGTGAATTTTCCAGTGTTTGCAAAGGAATCCCCCCCACACCAGATTTTTTGATCTGCTTTTTTGGAAGTCAACCCCTAATGAAAATGGGATTGTAAACCCTGAACTAATGGAAATCATGATTTCATCTCAAGGTACAGTTATTCCTCAATCTCTCTCTATATCTTTAAAGCAATGGGGTCTTCACAGGACCAAAAAGGGTTGTGCATCAGGCATCCAGCAAGGTCCACATTTTACCTCAGCCTTCCTGAACCTGGTGCCCTCCAGATGGTTTGGCATGCAACTCCCATCATCCCTCACTGCTGGCTATGCTGGCTAGAGATGATGGGAGTTGTAGGCCAAAAAAACCCTAGAGAGCTATACCTGATACATGTAGTCAGATAGGACTATAGTCTCACATAGGCTGACCAGTTAAAATCCAGGTCAGGGCTCATGTAACTTTAATAGTTGTAGAGAAAAGGGAATTTCAGCCAGTGTCATTTGTATGCAATTAGTTCCTGGTGAAATTCCCTCTTCATCACAGCAGTTAAAGTTGCAGGCACTATGCTAGAGTGACCATATACAAAAGAAGGCAGGGCCTCTGCAACTTTAACTGTTGTGATGAAGAGGGAATATCACCAGGAACTAACTGCATTCAAATGACACTGGCTGAAATTCCCTTTTCTCTACAACTGTTACATGAGCCCTGACCTGGATTTTATCTGGTCAACCTAGTCTAGGGTGTCCAGATCGCCCGGGGTTTCCCGGTCCTAACCGGGAAACCTAGGCCGATCCGGGCCAACCAGGGGGCGGCAGGGAAAAACCGGGGTGGCGGGGGGTAACGCAGCGGTGGCAGCGAGCGGCGACGAGCGGTGGTAGACCCGGCGGCGGTGGCGGCGGAGGAGCCCGGGAAGCGGCCGCCCCAGCAGGTAAGTGCCCCCCCTCGCGCTCCTTACCTGCAGGGGCGTCCACTTCCCTCCGGAGCGCGAGGCGCAAGGGGGGGCACTTACCTGCTGGGGCGGCCGCTTTCCGGCCTCCTCCGCTGCCACCGCCGCCGGGTCTGCCGCCGGGTCCTCTACCGCCAAGTCCTCCACCACCGCAAGTCTTTCGCCGCCGCTGCCGGGCTCGTGAGGCCAGAGGCCGCACGGAAGAGGCGGGAGAGGGCTGATTACATCACTTCCGGATCCGGTGGAGGAAGACCCGGCGGCGGTGGACCTGGGGGCGGTGGTTGACCCGGCGGGGGCAGCAGCGGAGGACCCAGTGCGGGCAGCGGAGGAAGAGAACCCGGTAGGTCCAGGCTGGTGTTTTTTTGGGGGGGGGTGGCTTGGTGGGGAGGGGTTGTTTTGGGTGGGGAGAGGTGGCGGGGGGGGAACCGAGATTTTGGTTTCCAAAATCTGGTCAACCTATCCTAACCAGATATTCCGAAAAAAGCCATATATTGATTAATTTAGGTATTTTTTAAATATAGCATGTCTTAGCTATATTCAAATTACAGTATCGAAAATAAATCTTTCAAACATGGTAGAGTGATTAATCTTAGTGTATGTAAGGAAAGTAAGAGCAAACTGGGACACCTGGGCCCTGTACACCTAGGAAAACCAATGCATGTTATGGTGCCATCTCATGCATGTTTAGACAAAAAAAAGTCCTGCAAGTGAGTCCCAGCATACCCCAGCCAGCCATGCTGGCTAGTGGATTATGGGAGATGTGGGATTTTTCTGGTCTAAATATGCAGAAGATGGTGCCTTTAACTCATCATGTAAAACCAACATGACTACAAGATTAAAATAGAATTCCCTTTTGCTGCCCTGATGCTGAACGCACTTACTTAGGAGTAAGCACTATTTTGTTACAGAAAAGGACAATATATATTAATTAAAATTTAAAAAGAAGAATCTGTGACCATGTACAAAGTTTTCCCATGGAAAACCTATCTGGTTCAGTGTTGTGATTATTTGACTGGGACTGAAAAGCAATTATACAAGACTGAAAGAGAGGCACTCTGTATATGGCTAAAGGCAGTGCCTTCAACGATGTCCCTTACTCCTTCCTTTCCTCTACCCACGCTTCTTTTTCAGGATGTAATCTTATGCATATTTACCTCAGAATAAGTCCTACTGAACTCAGAGGGATTTACTTCTGAGTAGCCAAATTTAGGATTGTGTTTTTAAAAACTCTGTTTTTAAGGTGACACAAGACCTTACCCCTACCATCTTTACCGAAGAAGCCACTTGCTGATTGCTACATCATATTTGCTTAAAAAGAGGGGAGGGACACCCTAAAATAAGCAGGAGCAAAAGGGAATTGCTTTAGCATTCCTGTCATGTTGCAGACCTGAAGCTGGATGGGAAAAGGTGCTGCTGAATCCCCTTACCGCACAAAGGGCCTTAGGGCTTTGCAATTCGTTTTTCCTTCCCCTTTAAAATTCAAGCAGGCTCTGGGAGAGGAAAGATCATGCTGGAGCATGGTATGGTATCTTATACATGAACAAAGATATGATGCATCATAGGATTGGTAATGGTCCTGATGGCATTTGTCAGTTGGGTGGAATATAAATCTAATTGATTAATTATATAATTAAAATACTGGCTTTGAGATTCAATTCACAGAGATCTTGGGAAGGCAGCTAAGGCTGCAATCCTATGCACACTTATCTGGGAGAGAAAGCCCAATTTGGCAATTGAACAGAGTGGGTCTGACTTTTGAGTAAACATGCGTAGGATTACAATAAAAAAACGTGGGAACTGGCACAAACCAACATTTAGGACTAATCTTCATAGGGCTAGTCCTGTCACTCACCTCGCTGGATGGTGTACTGGGGGAGGATAGGGCTTGTTGAGCTCAATCCCCAGCACAGATCTATCTGCCTCTGAGATAATGAGGCTGCTGTACCTTACACATGAGCCAGCCTCTATATTGTAGTTTGTTTTTTAAGGCTTTTTATGGTTTAAAATTTTGTATATTGGTTTTTGAATGTTCAATGTTTGTAATCTTTGTAAACCGCCCAGAGAGCTTCAGCTATGGGGTGGTATATAAATGTAATGAATGAATGAATAAATAAATGAATGAATGAATAAATAAATAAATAAATATTGCACCTCTGGGAGAGAAGGTGTGTGTGTGTGTGTGCTCACACCTTCCCCCAGGAATGGACCCAATCCACAGTGCCCAGAAACGATGAGCAAGAGAGAGAAGGCAGGCGCCACGGTTGCCTTCCATTGCTTGCCCATGTGCATGCATCCACACATACACTCACCCTACCTGCACGCAGGTAACATACAGAACCCTCGGTTTCCCCTCACTCCAGCGTAAGAGACCGATCAGATCGTCTGCCTTGCCCACTGACCCCAGCTGCACGTTCCAATCCCTCCCTCCCCCTGCCCTGGAAAGGGCGCAAGGAAAGCTGGTAGGGGCATCATCCCTCCCACCCCGCTTTCTCCTTGTTGTAGGAGCAGGAGCTCAAATCACCCCACTGGCGCAAGGCTGGCAGATACTTGCTCCCTCACTCACCGCAACAGCAGCAGCAGCCCAAGGCTCAGGTGCCTGCGCCACTTTCCAGTGTCTCTTTCCCGCCCAAACTGGGCAGCAGCAGTAGTGCCTAGCAAAAGAGTCTGAGGCAGAGAGTCTCACCGGCTGAATGGGCGGGACTGCTTCCTCCAGTTTGGAGGGAGGAGGAAGGCTGTGAGTGCCGAGGCTCCCTCCATTAGCCAACGCTGCCTTGGCTAATTACTGAAGTCCAGCAACTGGGGGGGGGGCAACTAGGGTGCCAAGCTCGTTGTTTGGGGGGGCTCTTGCCCCCTCTTGCCCTCCTTGGCGCTGCCACTGGTCACACCCAGTCTGAAAACATAAAAAAAGGGAGAACAGTATTTCTTCACACACACCCCAACAAGTGTGAGACACAATCCTTGCAGGTCTTTCCCACCATACCAGAAGGAAAAGTAGGGATTGGGCCCCCTACACTGTATTTCTGCTACATGTGGAAAGGAGAAGCAGGAACAGGGGGCCTTTGCATTGCAATTCAGCTTTCAGAAAGGGGATGTTCCTCCCCCCAAACCTGTGAGTTCCACACACTCCTACGAATTCCCTCGGGTTAAACTACAAGAGACTGTGGCCCCCTCCACAAGGATGCGCTTTTGCGCCCGGTTCCGCGATTATGCGCATTATCGCGGAGGCGCTTTTACTCCTAATCCCTCTGCACCGGAGGCGGCGAGAGGCGGCGAAGCGCATTAATTCATGTCCAAAAAGCGCTTTACAAGCAGTTAATGCGCGTAATCGCTTGTTCACACCGCGAAAATGCGCTTTAACGGCCGGAGCAAAATAAAAGTCGCTATTTAACGCGCGTTCGAAAATGCGCATTATCGGGGAGATAACGCGCCTGTACGCCCGTTTTGCGCTCCGTGCTTGTGGAGGTAAATTTTTTAATGAGCCTTCAAGGCTCATTAAACGTCTCGTGTGGAGGAGGCCTTTAAAGGTGGAGTATTTCCCCCCACCCCTAGGGTGACCATACGAAAAGGAGGACGGGACTCCTGTATCTTTAACAATTGTACAGAAAAGGGAATTTCAGCAGGTGTTATTGGTATGCATGCAGCACCTGGCGAAATTCCATCTTCATCACAACAGTTAAAGCTACAGGAACTCTGCCCTCTTGACCAAATACAAAAGAAGTCCCACATGGGGGGTTGCACTGGGATATATTAGATCTCTGTCTGCATTGCCAGAAGTGACAGGACCTGTGTCCTTTGTATGTATGCTGGGGACACCATGGATATGGTAAAACAAGCAGACACAAGGCTTTTCGTAGAAAGCACAGGTGTAGATCTAGCCTGAATCAAAAGGAACACACAGGGGCCAGATGGTATCTTTCATTGGGTAGCAAATAGAGAAGGAGAGTGAAAATGAGATTTTGGCAGCATCCCTCTCCCCGAGTTTGTGTCGTCTGAATTCAGCCAGTAAGTAGAATGTAAGTAGAATTTCTTAGCAGTTATGATTTCTGGTCTGACTACTATCCAGCACGTTCTGAGGGGTCCCTTCCTCCCCAGCAAAGGCAGGGTTATCCTTGAGAGATTACAGGCATGGCAGGTTAAAATGCTTCATTTTAACTTGGGTCCCCTCTACAAGGATTCGCTTTTGTGCCTGGTTAGGTGATTATGTGCATAATCGCTGAAGCGCATTTACACCTAATACCTCTGCACGAGAGGCGGCGAAGCGCATTAACGGATGACCAAAATGCGCTTTACAAGTAGTTAATGTGCATAAGCGCTTGTTCACATAGTCAAAATGCGCTTTAACGGCCGGAGCAAAATAAAACTCGCTGTTTAACGCGCATTCGATAACGCGCCTCTACGCCCGATTTGCGCTCCGTTCTTGTAGAGGTAAAAAAAAATTAAGCGCCTTGAAAGAGCTTTTGGAGGGCAGTAGGAGGGGGGACATCACCACAACTCCAGCCAATGGCATGTGGCAAGAAACAAATAAGAATAAATGAATCCATTCACAGCCTCACAGAAGAAATGGGCCGACACCCAGTCGAGGCACACAGATCAGGAGGAACCAGCAAGCGCGGTTTCTCACCTTCTCCTCACTATCTTCTAGGCTGTCAATATTAAAGAGGGCTTTTTGTTGCAAGAGGAGAGCCAAGGTGCATCCTGGCGAAGAAGAAAGCAGCTCAAAAAGTGGAGCAGCTGTGGAGGCGGCCAAGTCTGGTCGCAGGTGCTGGCACTTCGGGCCTTGCTGCAGAGGAAGCAAACTACGGCCCATGACAGAGGAGGAGGGACAGGAGGCACCAGAACAGCGTCCCAAGAAGAGATGGTTTTCTCTCTGCAGAGGGAAAAACGCATTCGCGGTGCAAGAAGGGCCCAAGGAGGAATCCCCTCTCGGATGTGCCATCATAGCTGAGGAGATGCCCAGGTCTTTGCTGGGATAGATAGGCGAGGGGGATCCTCACCATGGGGACCGGCAGCTGTCTGGGGCAATCTAGCCAGTGCTGAACTGCAGCTTCTGTCCTTCGTTGAGTCTTGCTATGTCTACATGATCTCTATGTCTCATCCCCTGACAGAGTGAAGATCTTCCATTCAAGTGGATTTCATCCCCTCTTTGTCCAGCATTGACATTAGCTACTGAGAAGTCTCATCTTTTACAGATAGCATTGACATCCCAGATGCAGATGAAGAGGGCAAGAAAGAAACACACACTTCAGCACAGGTGCTCCCCTCACGTGATTCTGCATTAGGTCCGTTTCGAGCTGCTGAGTCAGGTTCAAATCCCCATTCACCACAAAGTTCAGTGGGTTGTCTTGAACCATTGCTTACCTCTCAGCCTGACCTACCTCACAGGGTTGTTGGAAAGACAAATGAGAGGGAGGAGAATTATGTACACCTCAGTTTTTTGTCGGAAGGGTGGGATAAAAATGAACACAAGGGCTACTTCTACTACTGCTCCAGTAACCTCTCATCACAACCATTTCTTATGTCCAATGTGACGGTGTCGTTAAGACTCCCTTGTCTTTTCTTCCACAGATGGGATGTTCTGCTGGAAGATCTTGACTTTGAAGAGCTCTGAAACATCATGGTATGTATTTCTTGCCCTCTCTCTCTCTCTCTGACCCCCTCTAGAAGGATTCGCTTTGGCGCCTGGCTGCCCGATTATGCGCATATTTGCAGAAGCGCATTTACTCCTAATACCTCTGTATGAGAGGCAGCGAACCGCATTACGGGAAGACCGAAACGCGCTTTAAACTTGTTGACATGCAGAGAATCGCATGTTTACACGGCGGTAAGGCGCTTTAACTGCCGCGGCAAATTAAAAGTCGCGGTTTAACGCGCATTCGATAATGCGCATTATCGGAGGTTTAAAGCGCCTCAGCCCCCAATTTGCGCTCCTCTCTTGTAGAGGTAAAAATTTTAACCAGCCTTGAAAGAGCTTTAAACCTCTCTTGTAGAGGCAGCCTCTCTCTCTCTCTTCCTTTCTTCTTTTCTTACTGCAGCTCTGCAGCTTTCACAATATATAAAAGAGTGAGGAGAAGAGGTTAAATGGAGCTTGCCAGGTCCTTATAGTCTGCATGCCATTTCATTTGTGAGGCTGTATATTGATGTTATTATTATTATTATTATTATTATTATTATTTTAAATGTTAAATAGTGTTGGGTTTCTTTCATACTTACAATGAACTTATGTCCAATGTGGTGGTGTAATTCAGACTCCCTTCTCCTTTCTTCCACGGATGGGATGTCCTGCTGGAAGATCTTGACCACGTAGAGATCTTAAATTCCTTTGCATGTCTTTCTTTCCTTCTCTGTCTCTTTCTCTCACTTTCTATCTTCCTTCCTTCATTTCTCTTTCTTTGTGCAGCTTTCACAACCTATAACGGAGTGAGGAGAAGATGTTAAATGGGGCTTGCCAGGTCCTCATAGTCTGCGTGCCATTGCATTTGTGAGGTTTTATATTGATGCATTTGTTGTTGTTTAATTAAATAAAAAATGTTAAATATTGTTGGCTTTCTTTCATGCTGACAAATGCTTGGGAAGGGAACAATGGATTTGAGTAAACCTAGGTAAAAAAGTCTATATATACACCAGATTAAAAAAAAAAAAAAACCAGAAACTAAATAAACCAATCAATAAAACCTTCATAATAACCACTTTAAAGGCAGATATCGCAATACAGCAAACTAACTGACAGAAACACACTAAACTGTACGGGCAAATAAAAGAAAGCCTTGGCTTGGTATAATGTTCCAGGTTGTTGTTCCTTATAACTAGGATGAGGAGGGGCAGGTTGCAGACACCGCAGAGACAAACTGATCGGTATTTAACATTATTTACGAAACTTAAGAACGTTTGGTGAATATTCACATTGAAAAAATAATTAACAGAACTATGAAGCGAAGGTGTTCAACTCTGAGTTCCCTGTGGAGAAGAGCATTATTGCTGCTCTTTCCAGTTCCCTAGTCCCAGGTTGCCTGACCCTGTGTGGAGGTGCACTCCCTGTTGAACTGCAGACTGTCTCCTCCTCACCCTTTCTGCCTCTTTTTGACCCCTCCCCTGCCAACTGCCTTCCGTTTCCAACTGACATGTTGCTCCCTCCTCCCTCCGTTCCATGCCCCTCCCACTTCCCACCAAACACATTCCAAGGCCCTTAGAGTAGGGTGACCAGATAAAATCCAGGTCAGGGCTCATGTAACTTTCACATTTGTAGAGAAAAGGGAATTTCAGCCAGTGTCATTTGTATACAATTAGTTCCTGGTGATATTCCCTCTTCATCACAACAGTTAAAGTTGCAGGGGCCCTGCCTTCTTTTGTATATGGTCACTCTAGTATAGTGCCTGCAACTTTAACAGCTGTGATGAAGAGGGAATTTCACCAGGAACTAATTGCATACAAATGACACTGGCTGAAATTCCCTTTTCTCTACAACTGTTAAAGTTACATGAGCCCTGACCTGGATTTTATCTGGTCACCCTACCTTAGAGGCAGGCGTCACACTGTATTGGAAAAGGCTGCGATGTCACCCCAATCCTACCCCCATGGGGTGTGCATTCCACCATTGGGAGTCTCCACAGAGGCGTCTCTCTGCCCACCATCCCTTGCAGGTCCACGTTCTACCGCTTGCCTTGCAGACGCTCTTGACGGAGCTCAGTGGAATCCCACCCCCAGGTTTCATTTATTGACCTTCGCTGGCTGGCTGGGCCTCACCTGCCCATGTTGCCTGGGACAGGAGGGTAGACATAGATGGGGCTTTGCAGCTCTCATGGAGGAGCCTGGTTGTGCTGCTGCTGCTGCCTGCTGCTCCCTCTTTGCCTAAGGAGGAGGAGGCGCTGCCTGGTTAAATTGGAGAGCATCTCTACAGTCCCATGTTTAATTTCACTGCCCTTCTGTTCTGTCCTGAGCCTTGCTGGAAATGGAAAGGAGAGATAGGCAGGGCAGGTGCAGCACAGCAGATGAATGATGTGATAACTGGAATCGGGGTGGGAGGGTGGGGGGGGGGCTGTGCACGAGTGGATACCCATGGCTGCAGCCAGACTGCTGAATGGGGCAGCAATAAAGAACACACCATCTCCCAAGTTGCAAAAACTGCACTGGCTCCTGGCCCACACTTGGGCACAATTCCAAGTGCTGCTTAGGACCCAGTAAGGCCTGGGATCTCAAGCACCACTTCTCTCGTCCCAGGAGCCTGCCTGAGTGTTGAAGAGGCCCTCCTTTCTGTCCTGCCACTATCTGAGGCATGTTTGCCAAGGACATGAGACAGCGCCTTCACAGTGTCTGTGCCCAAGCTGTAAAACTCCCTTCCTAGAAAGGCCCCCTTGACCACCTCATTGATGTTGAGACAGTTGTTTTTCATTGATTGACTAATCATTATGTTTTAAAGTAACCCCTGTTGGTGTCTGTCATTTGGCGGTTCATCGGAAGAGTGTTTTGTCGCACGCTCGCTACTGCCCACGCACGTTTTTTTCCATCCACCTCCCGCGCACCTCCTGCTTATTGCCATTGAGACAAAAAGGCCACAAGCCTTGATATACCTGCTCTGTATGTAGGCCTCTGTATGTAGTTTGGTTCTTGCAAGTGAACTGCATGATGGGATTGGAATGATGTATGTGCCTGAATGTGCTGTATTGCTAAAACAGCTATATCAGCAAAGAAATGCTTAATTGGAATTCCTACCTGTCAAGACCTCTTGATATAGTAGAAGACAAATAAGCTAGCTTGATAAGGAGGACTGAACATCCAGGCCAATCTGACATTGCCAGAAACGTTATGGGCCATCTGTTGATAAGGTATAATAAAGACATTGTCTTTGAACTATCTTTGTTTTCCTTTATAATTTTGCTAACTTCTAATTAGTTAAGGTGCTACTATGTATAAATATACCTGCTTTCACACAGCCAGAGTCTGCAGGACTCTCTCCATACAACTGTATTATGCTCAATAAAACAGAGTTGCCGTGCAACCAAAGTGGATTTTTTAATCTTTGACACCTGATTCCCGTGACAAAATAGACCCCCCAAAAATCAGACTTTTTTTAGAAACTGAATGTGCCGCCATTTCCTGCCGTGTGCAGGAAAAGCTGCACGAGAAAAAACGCCCCCTGAATGAGCCACATGGTCTTCGTTTTCTTCCTCTTTCTTCTCTGGGAAGAAAGAGGAAGTATTCTGGGACAGGAGTAGGGGTGGAGAAGCGACGGTAGGGAACCGTGATTTCACCTGTCTGATGGAGCTCTCAGTTTGATTTGGTTTTGTTGTTCATTTGAAAAAATAATTATTTACTTTAAAAACCGTTTTATTCTTGCTGTTGTTAGACATGGTGCTGGACACAGAGTACTGAATAATAGCTTAATAAATAAATACATGTTCACATGGAGTATTTTTCAAAGTGAGAGATGGGATACGCTTGCGTCCCCGCTTCAAAGAATTCTGTTTTAACATTAGTGCTATAAACCTGGGGTAGGAGAATTCCAGGCCGCAGGCCACATCTCACCTGGAAAATGAGCCCTCTTTGATTGCTTTGCCTCTTCCACAAGAGAAGGAGAACAAGGCGGCATTGGTCAACCCACAGTATCTGAGGTAGTAAGCCTGTGTGTAGCAGTTGCTGGGGAACATGGGTGGGAGGGTGCTGTTGCACCGTGTCCTGCTTTGTTGGTTCCTGCGTGATGGCTGGTTGGCCACTGTGTGAACAGAGCGCTGGACTAGATGGACCCTCAGTCTGATCCAGTATGGCGCTTCTCATGTTCTTAGGATTGCTCTAGCAATACAGTGAGAGTTCATCAAATAATGTGGACCTGGATAACGTGGGGTATACTTGCTGGTCCTACGTGCATTTCATCCTCCCTGTCTGGATTAGGGCTTGGAAGACTGTAAAAAAATGTGGCACATGGAGGGTAAGTTGCAAGTAAGCACAGTTTTGACATCACTGATTATGGAGTACATCAGTCAAGGTATCATCATCCCTCACCAGCAGGTAGAGATGATGGGAGTCGTAGGCCAAAAAATCTGGAGAGCTGTAGCTGACCCGTGTGGTTGAATAGGACTATCTTTTCACAGATATCTTAATGACCGTGCAAAGCGTATCAAGACAATAATTTCAGTATCCTTCCCAACCATATTCCTCTCAGCGCTCCTACCTGTCTGCTCATCACCTTTGCTAACCTACTTGACCAACCCACACAAAGGAATCTTCTCCCCCTTGACCTCTAAACCCGCTGGAGCCTCCCTTCATAGGCCACTGTAACCAAGGCAACCACAACACTAATCAAGAGAGGCCTCTGGCCTACTCCTTTATAGAAAAACCTCACAGGGGTCACACCCAGTCTTGAAACATCTGAAAACAAGGGGAGAAGAGTTTTCTCTCTCCCCCCCCCTTAATCCTTGCAGGTCCTTTTCCCACCACACTGGGAGGAAGAGTAGGGATTGCCTCCCCCCACCCCACTGCATTTCCGCCTTGCACATGCGGGCCGCAGTTGCCATGGTTCTTTTGCCCCCGTGTGGAAAGCAAACGCAGGAACTGGGGGCCCTTGTGCCTCGTTTCTGCTTTCAGAAAGGGAGTGTCATGAATTTAGAGAGGAAACCGCGTGCCTCTTTCGTCAGGGGCTGAAGGTGAGGGAGGAATGCGCGCCAGGGTTGGTGACCTCGGTGCTTCTAGCAATCCCTCTGACACGTCATAGTTAGGGTGACCAGATAAAATCCAGGTGAGGGCTCATGTAACTTTAACAGTTGTAGAGAAAAGGGAATTTCAGCCAGAGTCATTTGTATGCAATTAGTTCCTGGTGAAATTCCCTCTTCATCACAACAGTTAAAGTTGCAGGCACTATACTATAGTGACCATATACAAAAGAAGACTGGGCCCCTGCAACGTTAACTGTTGTGATGAAGAAGAAATTGCACCAGGAACTCATTGCATACAAATGACACTGGCTGAAATTCCCTTTTCTCTACAACTGTTAAAATCCAGGTCAGGGCACATGTAACTTTATCTGGTCACCCTATCATAGGTGGACAGGACAGGTGACTTCATGGGAGAGGGAAACAGGGAAAGGCTTCAGACACTGAAAAGGCGGCACACATCAGAGGAAGGAGGCCAAAGTGGCCCCATTGGTCGGTCCAAATGGAAGACTGCACCACTTTCACAGGACTGGAGCCTTTGTGTGCCGGGAGCTTTCCCAGCGGTCCAGGGGTCAGTATTGCTCCAAACAGTGATCTTCTGCATTGCCCCTGCCGTCCTACACACCTGCTTCCAGGCAGCAGCCCTTTCTCTCCCTATGTCACGTCTCTCCCACTCCAGACCTTCCTTCCTCGTCAGCACTAGGGTGACCATCCGCCCGGATTTGTCCGGACATGCCCGGGAAATGGGGAGTAAATCCGCATCTGGGCGGAAAAACTGTTTTGAGGGGCCAAATCCGGAAATTTAGCCCCCCAAAAGGGTGACCAGATGGCCCTGGGGCAATCCGGGCCAACTTGGGGGCGGCGGGGGCAAACCGGGGTGGCGGGGGGTTACGCGGCAGTGGCGGGAGGCTGGCGGCGCGAGGCACTTGCCTGCTGGGGCATCCGCTTCCCTCCGGTGCTCAGAATCTACTGAGAGACAGGCCAGGAAGCCTGTTTCTCAGTAGATTCCGAGCACCGGAGGGAAGCGGACGCCCCAGCCAGTTAGGAGCGCGGGGGCGGGGGGGGCGGCGCTGCGTAGGGGGGGCGCAGCTCGGGGGGGCAGTGCGGGTCAGGGGGGCGGTGCGGGGGGCGTGCGGCCTGCACGGGGAGGGTGGCAGTGCGAGGCACTTACCTGCTGGGCCGTCCGCTTCCCTCCGGTGCTCGGAATCTACTGAGAAACAGGCTTCGCGGCCTGTCCCTCAGTAGCGCGCCGTTTAAAGGCATCTAAAACAATGGAGCAGAGTAACCAACGTAACCAAACTTAAACCGTGTTGAGAAAATGAGAGAAAGGGTTGGCCCGGCACTGAAAAGATTGTAATGTTGCGTCAACTATACCCTTGTGGGGAGGGGATTCCCCAATTGGGGGCCGCCTCAGAGAAGGCTCTCCCTCTTGTGGCAGGACAGCAACTGCCCTCCAATGAGGGGACCTAGACCTTTATCACATGGGTGGTTTGATCCACACCCGCTGCGACTTTGATTTAATTCTTCCATATGACGTGGTCCCCCTCGCGCTGCTCTTGCGCCCTGAGTGCTCGTCTTTTCCTTCCTCTTTCAAAATATCCCTGAATAGGGATAGTCTGTTTTCTCCCCTGCTCCGCAGGCTTAGCTGAGGTATCGGAGCAAATCCAACCACATGTGATCAAAAGGCTCCACTCGCATAGGAAACGGAGGGGGTTCTAGAGAAAAACCATCTTTCATGAGTCCACTGAAACAGGCGAAGGATCATGGTCTCTCTCTCTCTCTCTCTCTCTTTCTCTCTCTCTCTCTCTCTCTCTCTCTGGCCTCATCTACACCAAGCAGGATATAGCACTACGAAAGTGGTATATGAAAGGCAGGAGCCACACTACTGCTTTATAGAGGTATTGAAGTGCACTGACAACTGTTGGGGCCCATTGACACATACAATGTACCGCTATATCTTGCTTGGTGTGGCTCCTGCCTTTCATACCGCTGTCATACCACTGTCATAATGCAAAATCCTGCTTGGTGTAGATGAGGCCTCTCTCTCTCTCTCTGATGCCTTAGTCAGCAGCCTCTCCTTGCTGCATTTCATCACATGCCACAAACAGGCCCTTAGTCCAGTGCTCTCACTCGGTGCTCCTGTCTGTCCCATAAGACTGCCATTCCAGCACCCACCGCAGCTGCTGCCCACGAGGCCTCAGTTGAATCCTCAGCCGCATGCCGAACTGTGCAGTGGACCTCAAGGGATGCTCATGATCGTATGAAGACTAACTGCAGACAAATGGCTTATGCATTGTATGGGCAAAGGGCCAACTCCTCCCGCTCTGGAATGTATTTTCACTGGAAAGGTATGGGAAGTGTAACAGCATCAAGAAACTTGTGAGAATGTACCACTTGTGATCTAATGTAACTTTGGGATAGGCAAGTCATAATGGGCATCTTCTAAAGAGGTGCACATTAGGGATTATTTAGTGCCAGGATTCTTACTGCCAGGCTCTTCTCTCATTCCCTGCTTAGTTTTGACACTCCCTGGTTGACAGAATGCTTCAGTCTCCTGCATCGATTGCACCCATGTGGCATACTTGTCCCTGCTTCAAATTTGTAGACTTAGGCAGGATCTACACGTCGTCCTCGATGCACCCTCCCTGCGCCACAAGCCGTTTCAGAGCACTTCACCCCGCCTAGTGTGGCTCAAGCCTCGGAGGCTCTGCCCGCGCCCACGCCGCCGCCGCCGCCGCCCTTTCATCCAGGCCAGTCCCGGGGAGGGAAGAGGGAGGGGGAGGGTTGTAAACAAAAGCCAGCGATTGGGAGAGGGATTTCCAATTGCTAGCTTTTGTTTACAACCCTCCCTCCACCCTCCCTGGGACCAGCTGGGATGAAAGGGCGGCGGCGGCAGCGCGAGTGCGAGCAGAGCCTCCGAGGCTTGAGCCACACTAGACGAAGTGCAGTGCTCCAAAGCAGCTTGTAGCACAGGGAGGGCGCATCGAGGACGACGTGTAGATCTGGCCTTAGTGCTTCTCTACATTGAAGCGAAAATCCCACACCCTCACTGGGCTTTCTTCTTGTGAATTCTTTCCAGGATTGTGATGGGTACAATACATGTCCCTCCGCCTTTCCCCCCTCCCCTTTTTTGGCCACTTTCTTGTGGTGAATTTCATAGGTTCCATTTATACAGCCAGCAGACGGCGCTGCAATATTGCAGCTACCCTGGTAGCATGTTTTTGTTACTGCAGTTTTGACGAATTAAATCATGACAATAAATCTAGAAAATGACAGGAGAGGCACAGGATGATGACAACATCATGAAAAGGACCTGCAAACGTCAGTGATTACACTACATAAGCTCTACATGAAGGTGCCCTTAGTTTAGTTCTGTGCTGTGAAGTCTCCTAGGGATGCCTGGGATGAAAGATGTGGCAAAATATGACATTTTGTTCTGGGCTTCCCCTTCTCCCTCCCAATAGCTCTCAGGAGGGATGTACTCATTCATCAATGGACTTGCTTTCCAACAATGGCTTCCCATGCACAATTGACAGAAATCAATTGAACAAGGGAACTTTGGGCTGTAAAAACGTTTTAAACTCTTTCCAAACTTTGGATTTTCTGACCAGGTATTCAATCCAACACTGTCAGGTAGCAGAAATATTTTCAAACAAAAGAGTGTTTGATATAGGAGCGCAAACCAGTATAACTGTGCTCACATCCTCAAGAACAGTGAAATGGTTAGCTAGCACAAAATATCTGCACCAATATCAGCTCCCATGAAAATGGAACATCAGAAAGCTCTTACATGTCTAAAATTTGAACAAATAAGATACTGTGATGAAATGGGGGAGATTTCATGGCATACCAGCAGAAGACAGGTTGTATGTTTGTGGAGATCCAGTTCTAGAGGACTTGGCGCATTACATATTTGACTGTCCATTGTATACAGACATAAGAAAAAGTTATTTAGAGCCTCTTTTAAAGAAAGTGATATATAGGGATGTTAAGGAGAAATTGAGATATTTATTATATTCAACCAACCCATATGTGACACAGAGGGTTGCACTATTTGCAGTGAAAGCTACTAGATGTAGAACAGATTTTTGGGATACTATCAGTGTGAAACGTTATAAAGATTCAGAGATATGAAGGCAATGTGATTGACAGGCTATTAAAGGTTTCTGTATGTTTGCCATTCACCCACCTTACCATCATTTCTATTAAAGATTAATATATATTTCATAGTTCTGTTGTTTTAACCTTATGTGTAACTCTTGATATTGTATAATAGTATTCTAAAATTCTAAGTTTGTATGTGTTGCAATGATCTGTGGATTGAGCAATACACATTTGGAGGAGGCTTCTGTTTATTAGTAGAGCAATTCTACAGTCCCAAGAAAGCATCTCAGGGGCTATAGGATTATCTAGAAACACCCCCCCCCCCTTAGAAGACTTAGAGCTCCATCACATTTAGGGTAGGGTGACCAGATAAAATCCAGGTCAGGGCTCATGTAACTTTAACAGTTGTAGAGAAAAGGGAATTTCAGCCAGTGTCATTTGTATGCAATTAGTTCCTGGTGAAACAGTTGGTGAAACAGTTTCACAACAGTTAAAGTTGCAGGGGCCCTGCCTTCTTTTGTATATGGCCACTCTAGTATAGTGCCTGCAACTTTAACTGTTGTGATGAAGAGGGAATTTCACCAGGAACTCATTGCATACAAATGACACTGGCTGAAATTCCCTTTTCTCTACAACTGTTAAAGTTACATGAGCCCTGACCTGAATTTTATCTGGTCAGCCTATGGGAAAGTCTGTTTCATCTTGGAAGTGCGCAATAAAAACCCAAATGTAAACCAGTAAATCCGCTTCTGTGTTTGGGGGTGTGTCTTGGAGGCCGTTTTCATTGACGAAAGAATAGGGCATGCTTTTAATTGGCCAGGGCAGTTTTACAACTTACTTTCTCCTTTTCATCTTTGGACACGTTAGAGGCAAAGCTTTCACCTTGGAGAGTTTTTTTTTCTGAAGTCAACTCCCCCCTCTCCTGGCTCTTCCCAACCACCACCATGGTTGCTTCTTCTAGGAGGTTGGATCTATGCCTCCATTGTCTTCCCTCCTAGCCAGCAAGAATCCAGCAGAGCTTAGGACACGATGGAGCCCCTGAGATCAGAACATTCTTTGAATTGAACTCTTTGTCCTTATGATTGCTATGTAAATTGTGAATTATCCTGTGCTTCCTTTGGCATCTGAAAAAGGCACCTACATTGAGGCTTTGCTGACATGCAAATTTATTTTTATTTAATTAACAGATTCATTGGTTAAAAGGCAGATGATTAAGCAATTAAAACTATGTTTAATCAACTGTCAGCCTAACGTGCAGGCCTATATATTTATACTCAGAAGTAAGTCCCATTGAGGTCAATACAATTCTTGGGGAAAGTGACCACATCATACCTGAGTTCTTGATTTTGAAAGAAGCAAAAGCTGAGTGTAGCCATACTCGTACTCTGGATTTTAGGAAAGCTGATTATAATAAACTCAGAACTATGATAAATACGGTCCCATGCCAAGTGACCCTAATGAAAAAAGGAGTCCAAGATGGGTGGGAGTTTTTAAAAAAGGAAATTTTAGAGGCACAATTACAAACAATTCCAACAAGGAAAAAAGATAGAAGACAACAGAAGAAACCAATGTGGCTCCACAAAAAGCTTAGAGATGATCTGAAAACAAAAAAGGACACATGTAGGAAGTGGAAGGAAGGCCAGGCTACAAAAGAAGAATACAGACTGGTAGCACAGAAGTGCAGGAATGGCATCAGGAAAGCTAAAGCTGAGAATGAGCTTAGGCTAGCAAAGAATGGTTAAAGCTACAAAAAGGCTTTCTTCAGGTACGTGCATAGTAAAGACAGAAGGGGAAAATGGTGGTTCAACTACTCAATGAGGAAGGCAAATTTATAACAGATGACAAAGAAAAGGCCAAAGTGCTCAGTTCCTACTTTGGCTCAGCCTTCCCCCACAAAAGCAGGTCTGTGTCCCCTCCTCCTCCAGGCAAAAATGAAGTACAAGCTGAAGGGGCAGGATTGAAGCTTGAGATAGATAAACAAATTGTCAAGGTACACCTATTTTCTTTGAACAAGTTCAAACTTCCAGGGCCCAATGAACTGCATCCTAGAGTAATAAAAGAGCTGGCAGAAGAACTCTCAGAGGCTGCCTCTACAAGAGGCATTTAAAGCTCTTTCAAGGTGCATTAAAAAAAATTACCTCTACAAGAATGGAGCGCAAATCGGGCGTAGAGGCGTGTTTTCTCTCCGATTATGCGCATTATCGAATGCGTGTTAAATAGCGAGTTTTATTTTGCTCCAGCCGTTAAAGCACATTTTGACTATGTGAACAAGCAATTCTCCGCATTAACTACTTGTAAAGCGCATTTGAAACAACTGGTAAGGTCACCAGTTGAGTGCTCAATTACCTCCTGCATACAAGCATTTACGATAAAGCGCTTCAGCGATTATGCGCATAATCGGCTAACCAGGCGTCAAACGAAATCCATCTAGAGGGGGTCAGAATCACTGTCTATTATCTTTGCGAAATCATGGAAGACGGGTGAAGTGCCCAATCACTAGAGGAGGGCTAATGTTGCCTCTATCTTCAAAAAGGGCAAAAAGGAGGAACCTGGGAACTACAGACCAGTCAGTCTGACATCCATCCCTGGGAAATTTTTGGAGCCGATTATAAAGAAGACAATCTGTAAGCACCTTAAAACAATGCAGTGATTACTAGAAGCCAGACTAATTTGGTATCATTTTTTGATTGGGTAACCTCCCTTGTGGACGGTAGAAATGCTGTGGACATAATATATCTTACCTTCAGTAAAGCTTTTGACAAATTACCCCATGACATTCTGATCAGCAAACTAGCCAAAAGTGGGCTAGATGGAACAGTTATTAAGTGGATCCACAGTTGGTTACAGAATTGGACTCAAAGGCTCAATTCGGACAACACAATAAACAACTGGTATGGGGGAAACAATCGTCAGTTGTTTTGACTATTGTGTCATCCGAATGCTGCCATAGTCCACTCAGCGCTGATCCTAATCCACACCACAGTTGATTATTTATTACCATGTTGCGTGGGGAGTACCCCCTAGTTGAACAACTGTAAAGTTGATTATTACCCCACCATTGACTATCGTGTCGTCCGAATTGAGCCAAAGAGTGCTTATAAATGATACCTTCTCAAACTGCGGGGAGGTAACGAGCAGGGTACTGTAGGGCTCAGTCCTGGGCCCAGTGCTCTTTGACATTTTTATTAATGACTTGGATGAGGAGGTGCAGGGAATGCTCATCAAATTTGCAGATGACACAAAATTGAGTGGGATCGCTAATACCCTGGAAGACAGAAACAAACTCCAAAGTGATCTTGATAGACTGGAGCACTGGGCTGAAAATAACAGAATGAAATCTAATTGGGATAAATTCCAAGTTCTACACCTAGGAAAAAGAAACCAAATGGTGGATACTTCGCTGAGCAATCTTGGAATTGTTGTAGATCACAAGCTGAATATGAACCAACAGTGTGATGTGGCTGCAAAAAAAGCAAATGCTATTTTGGGATGCATTAATAGAAGTATAGCTTCCAAATCATGCAAGGTACTCGTTCCCCTCTATTCGTCACTGTTAGGCCTCATCTCGAGTATTGTGTCCTGAACAAGAGCGATTTAAAGCTCTTTCAAGGTGCATTAAAAAATTTACCTTTGCAAGAGCGGAGCACAAATCAGGGGTCAAGGCGCTTTTTCTGTCCCATTATGCGCATTATCGAATTAGTGTTAAATAGCTAGTTTTAATTTTCCACAGCAGTTAATGCACCTTATGACCATGTAAACAAATGATTCTCCGCATTTCAACCACTTTAAAGCGCGTTTCATGCTGCCAGTAATGCACTTCACCGCCTGTCGTTTATAGGAATTAGGCGTAAAAGTGATGGTGAGAAGATGCGCATAATCGGGCAACCAGGCGTCAAGTTGAATTCTTGTAGAGGGGGCCCAGGTCTGGGCATCACACTTCAAGAAGGAGGCAGGCAAGCAGGAGGGGGTTCAGAGGAGGGCAACAAAGATGATCAGGGGTCTGGAAACAAAGCCCTATGAGGAGAGATTGAAAGAACTAGGCATGTTTAGCCTGGAGAAGAGAAGATTGAGGGGAGACATGATAGTACTCTTCAAGTACTTGAAAGGCTGTAACACAGAGGAGGGCCAGGATCTCTTCTCAATCAACCCAGAGTGTAGGACACGGAATAATGGGCTCAAATTACAGGAAGCCAGATTCTGGCTGGACATCAGGAAAAACGTCCTGTCTGTTAGAGCAGTACGACAATGGAACCAATGACCTAGGGTGGTCATGGGCTCTCTCACACTAGAGGCATTCAAGAGGCAGCTGGACAACCATCTATCAGATATGCTTTAAGGTGGATTCCTGCATTGAGCAGGGGGTTGGACTCGATGTTCTTATAGGCCCCTTCCAACTCTACTAGTCTATGATACTATGATTCTAAGTGTGTATAGAATTGCAGCCCTGATACCTCTTATTTCAGATGACAAAGTTGCAGCCTAGACACAAAATTCTGACCAGTGAATCCTACCCCAAACTGCCTTTATTATATAAACACCTTTTCATCAATGATATAAATAAAAATGTGAGTTTATAATTCTTCTGTACCATTATTGAGGTAATTACCACACCAGCTAAGTGTGTTTACCAATTTGTAATATTTCTGAATTGTGTTTTATATCATTCTGCATTAAAACACATGCCTTGTTATTTATTGGGGGGATTATTTTGTTAACATGGTGGATTTCTTCCCGATTCAAATTATTTTTGTTATTTGCTTCTTCTGTTTTTTTTTTACTTCTTCTTTCCTTTTTTTTGTATATAAAAGGCTTATCTCTATCCGTGTGTGTGTGTGTGTGTGTTTGGTATAATCTATTTATGTGCAATGGACATGTTGAGCAGCAAGCACGCAGGCAGGCAGTGCTAGATTCCTAGCAACATCCCTCTCAAAGCAACAGCAGAACCCCTGCAGTGCAATAGCAGCAACCTCTTCCAGCTAGAAAGCTATCACATTTTCCAGCCAACTCCTAAAATTAAACTGTGTGGCTTGGACCCAGAATCTGTCTCCTGTGAACAGAAGGGCTCACTCGCGGAAGGTGCCTCCGCCTACGTTTTGGAGAAACCCCCCCCCCCCATCACGACTCACTCCATTCAGCAGGGCCCTCTTGACTCTCTGAGCTGGTTTGCATGACACACAGGTAGTTAAGAAGCCACAGTGGCTTGTTAACCAGTGTCCAATTCACATACTTACCCTCACTGGGAGTGTCTTCTCAAGTCATCCGAACCTGGCAAAACTGGCTTGTTGAGGAGGTTAACAAACCACCCAGAACCCATGGCCTGTCGTAGGGTTGTGGGGTGGTTTATTAACCACCCCAACAAAATATCCTCGCTGGGTTTTGATAACGTGAGAAGCCACAGTGGGAGGTTTGAATTGGCAATGTGGTGCTCACGGTCTCTGCAACCCAGGGTGCCTCTACAAGAGCAATTTAAAGCTCTTTCAAGGTGCATTAAAATTTTTACCTCTACAAGAGAGGAGCGCAAATCAGGGGTCGAGGCGCTTTTTCTGTCCATTTATGCACATTATCGAATGCACGTTAAATAGCATGTTTTCATTTACCGCGGCAGTTAAAGCGACTTATGACCATGTAAACAAGTGATTCTCCGCATTAAACACCTCTAAAGCACATTTCATACAACTGGTAAGGCAACCAGTTATGCGCTTAACCGCCTCCCGCATATAGTGATTTGCCATAAAAGTGATTGCGTGAAGATCCGCATAATCAGACAACCAGGCGTCAAACCGAATTCTTGTAGAGGGGACCCCACTGTGGCTTAGATAATTATGCAGTAATCGTGCAAACCAGGTTTCTGTGCAGCATTCTCAGAAGTCTGGATGGGTTTCTGTAGGGAGGAGGGAGCTGGAAGTCTTCTTCCGCCAGCCCAGTTGTGCCTAAATCAAGTTCCATCCCATTATATGAAGGTCTCCTTCCTCCTCCAGTACAAATCAAGGTTTTTATCCACCATCCAGGCAGGTTGGAATGACTTTCAGAGCTGGTATTTTAAACAGAGCACAGTTAAATGATCCACCAAGATCAAGTAGAAGGGCACTATATGACACCACAATTTGCAACATTGTTATTGATGGGTTTAGCATCATCCTTGTAAATCTGGTCATGGGCCACATGTAGGGTGGCCACTTATGCATTGCCAAAAATAAGGAGAAACCAAGGATGAATTTGCATATAATTTGCATGTACTAATTTACCTGTATAAGTGCAAATTTAGAAATAATTACTGTAATTTGAATAGAAAGACAATTCATCTTGCCAACATGGGGAAGACTAACCAGGTCAGCTGCGTGCCTGGTCAGTCTGCTGTCTGATTTCCAACTGCGGATGGGCAACCACAAGGCAGCAACTTTCCCTCCTGATGGTTCTTTGACTTTAAGCCAGGCTTGGACAAGACAGCCCATAAAATAGCAGATACCTTCAAATAGAGGACTGTCTTCTGGCAGGTCTTCAAAACAGAGAACTCTCCTCTGCAAAGGTAAGACAGATGGGTACCCTAGCCACATCACCTAAGAACAGACTATTTGACAAACACATTAGAAAATATCCATCGCAAGAAACTCACAATCCAAATAATCCTGCTTAAAAGATTTGCTCTGCATACCTAGCATATAAAGTGTCACTCTCTGGCAGAAACTTTTCACCATACTTATCTGTAATGCTACTGGGCACCTTCAAGTTCATTGGCTCCCAATCCATTTCTGGACCCACTTCAAGATGCTGGTTTGACCTATAAGCCCTGCATGTCTTGGGACCTCGATACCTAAAAGATTGCAAATCCTCCTATATGTACTCACCCAGTGGCAGGCAACCAGGTGACCTCCAGATATTTTGGACTACAACTCCCAGAATTCTTGACCATTAGCCATGCTGGCTGGTGATTATGGGAGTTGTAATCCGATAATCCACTGTTTTAAGAGGCCCCTCAGTTGGTAGCTCGGATAGTGGCCATATGAGATGGTTTACTCTGTAGTGGCCCTCTTTTCATGAAATGCCCGCATGATGCCCACATTTATATCTCTTCAGCATAAAGCAAAGATAACTTTTAAATTCTCCCAGGCTTTTAGAATTTTGATTGTTTTGATGTTTATGACATTTAAAATCACTTAACAATTCTTAGGCTTGTGGCAATGGGCGGGAGGGTAACTTTAGCCCTGGCGGTTCTTTTATTATTTGATATGCTTATTGTTGTTTGCGCTGGCTTTTTACTTGTAGATTTTGGTGCTTATTTGATTGTATCATTAATTTATGTTTTAATTGTTTGCTGTTAATCACTCTGGCTAGCATTCTGTGGTGTCCCAGAGCTAGTGCTATTGTTTGCACAATGTTTGCACAACTTAACTGGTATAATGGGCAAAGAAGTGATTTGCCTCTGAAAATCGCCACCCCATTATACTAGTTCCAATGCACAAGCGTTGTTTTACACTAGTGCAAAGATCCTTCCTTGTGAGAACATTTTGTTACAGAGCAAGTCATAAATTCAGTAAATAAATAATACTTATTAGTCCTTATGTGTTTATTTTCTTTCAGTGGAGGAATAAATATTAACACCAACATTTGGGCTTTTGCAGGGAATCATAGATAATAGATGCGCCCCAGTAGATCAGCCACATTACTTGGAAGTGTGGGAGGTGAAGACCTGATCTGTCCATGTGCTCAGAAGGCCACATCAACCATCACTTCTAGTATCAGTTACCCATAAAGAATAATGAGCTAATTCCAACCTGTCTCCTCACAGCAGCAAGACTAGAATGTAAAATGTAATGCCCGCCTTGCTATGCTCTCCAAATTACGTGAGTATCGTCAACGACGACAGAAGATGTCAAAAGAGTTCAATAATTTATAATCTGGTGATCTGCACTTAGAGGGGCTCGGATAACTTGATTATGGGTTTCACTGACAATCCTGACTCTGATTACTAATCTTGAGAGTCCAGAGATTAAAAGGTTAGGAGAGGAACTCTGTGATCGTCTCCCAATCTGTCCTCATTCATGGAAGCAATTAATATAATTATCAATGAGGTTTAGAGGTGGTGGCCTGCATTGCTCTCTGCGCTGATGAGACAGTCGAAATAGCACCCTTGTAGAAAAGAACTGATTCAAAGGTGTAAGTGGGCGTATAAACCTGCCTTATACTGAATTAGCCTGTTGATCCCCCTATCCCAGTGTTCTTTAACTGGAAACAACTTTCCAAAGTTTCATGCAAGGCAAGGACTTTTCCAGCCTTGCTGGCTGAGAAACCCTCTTAACTGGAGATGCAACCTGGGATTTTATACATGCAAAGTAGGTGCTCTGCCACAGAGCCATTCCCTTTCCCACACTGCTCAAGTGGTACAGTCATCCCATGCAAATACCCCCACCTTGCAATGCATGTGAGGATGCCTTGTTTATAACAGTTCCCATTTTAGAACCTCTCTCCACCTAGACAGGTAACCCATTCGAGAGCAGCCACAGAAATCCATGACCGGCAAAGGCTGTTATAATGTAGTGGCTAAACTGGGGGGGGGGGGGGGGGAACTTGTGGTCCTCCAGATGTTTGGGCCTACAATTCCCATGATCCCTAACATTTGGCTATGCAGTCTAGGGCTCATGGGAAGTGTAGACCAAAACATTTGGCCTACACTTCCCATGAAGTTGCCCACCCCGAGCTAAACAATGGCACTGTGAGCTTCTCCTCAGAGTCTTTCCTGTTCTGCACTACTCCAGCAATCAACTTCATACTGCTTTTTCATACATCATAAAATGTATGAAAAATCATGCAAAGCAATTTGGAGAGGATGGCAGATGTTGCCGTAAATTACATTCTAATTTGCTCTTCCAGTGAGAACTATGTCCGCCATATTTTCTTTCCCAAAGTGGAGTTTTATCATTTAGACAAGCCAGATACGTTTGACCAGCCTTCCCCAATCTGGTGCCCTTGAGGTGTGTCAGATTACAAGTCCCATCATCCCGAACCAGCATGGCCATCCCTGGCTGCAGATGAGATGGAACTTGTAATTCAACCCATTGACGGGCACTAGCTTGGAGGGAAGGCTGCATGGACTATCACTTTGTTTTCAAAGTTGCTTCTATAGACACATCTGGAGGAACACTCCCGATTCTGGCTCTTCATAAATTCAGAGTTGTTATTGACTTGGTAGAAGAGTATGTGCATACGTACAAATAGGTCCCACTAGGAAAATGGCCTTCATGCCTTACACTGATAGTGCAAACAGATTCATTTACATTTACAATTCCATCTGTGTATAGTCCTATCTTCATAAAGAGAAACATAAAGCATGAAAATATCCGAGTCTGTTTCTTGTATTTCTAAGTAACATGGGGAGTTTGGAAAATGTCAGATTATTTATACGTTTGTGCTTATTTTCTTGTTTGTGATCTCTAGCTGGAAATACATGAAAGGGATTTTAAAACCACCTCAGCTCTGCCCTACTGGAAGGGAATGAGGGTAAGGGATACAAAATTCAGCATCAAGTACATTCCTGCTATTATTTATGACTCCGAGTCCAAGACTAGAGAGCATCACAAAAGACATGATTTTGGATCATAAAAGAAACGTTGTTTTCTGGATTTTTACAGTCTTCCAAACTGGTGAAACTTGTTTTAATAGGTGTCTTTTGTTTTAGATTATGAACAACAGAGTAAGAAAGAACAAGGAAGTATCCATTACAGGATATATTACACATACTAACTAAAATGTGAGGTCACCAGTATTCCAAAAGACATTTTGCATACATTCCCAACATTGCAAAATCAGGTTTTCCCCAATCATGTGTCCAACTTCCCAGAAGTTTGTTTTGGAATGGAATATTTAAAATTCTAATACTGCATTGCACATTATAATCAACTGTTAAAATCTTGAAAGAAAGAAAGAACGAAAGAAAGAAACAAACATTTTGACCGGGATGATGTATACACAGAACAGAAACCCACCATAGAAGAGAAGGACTGCTTTTTAACAAAACAGTGGCTCAGCTTATCAGTTATGAGGAACTGCTGCACTGGAGACAGGAAGCAATACCTCCAGTTCCAGGGGTCAAAATGTTAGACACGGAAAAAATCTGGCGTGGCACACATGGTGAAGTCTAGAGCTCATGGAGATTGGGAGTCTGCTGCACAGCATTCTAAGGACTATGTAGGGTGGCCATGTGTCCAATTTAAAGAACCCTAAAAAAGGAAAGCAGGGACCTTGCGTTGCCCATCAATAGCATCTGGATGGCAGACTGAGCAGGCATACAGGCAATATAGTCACCGAGCCTTTCTACACAAGGGGTAGAATCCGCCTCGGCCTGGATCAGAGTCGGTACCAGGTCAGCCTGAGGTGCCCCGAGGCTGAAGCAGATGGGTATCAAAGCCTCAGGGCACCTTGGGCCAATTCGGAGTGGTGCTGGGCTGCTCCCCCCCCCCCACACACACACACAACTGCCAGGGAAAGCCAGTGCAAGGCTGGCCATGAGTCTATTGGACTCCCCTCCCTCTCCCTCCCCTCCTCACGCTCCCTGGATCACCTCCTGCCACTGCCACCGCACCACCATGCCACAGCCCACCACTGAGACTTACCTGTAAATCGCTTCCTCTTCCCAGAGAGCCGAGCCACGATTTATAGTTAAGATCACAGTGGCTCTCTGTTTTGACTATATCTATGGCTGTAGACTATGGCAGCCATAAAGAGGAATGGCCCCATTACAGGTGTAGTTTGCGGCCATAGATATAGTAAAAACAGAGAGCCACTGTGATCTTAATTATAAAATGCAGCTCGGCTCTCTGGGAGGAGAACACAATTTACAGGTAAGTCCCGGCTGCAGGGGCTCTGGGTTGGGGAGAGGGGGCTGCACATATTGGGTGAGGGGGCTGCAAGTGGGCAATGAGGAGAAGAGTCCCGTGGACTCCTGGTCAGCCTTGCTCCTGGCTTTCCTGGCTGCTGGCTGCACAACTGGCACCCAGAAACCTGCAAGGCTGAATTGCTTCAGGAAGGCTGAATCTCACTTCGATTTCAGCACCAAAGTGAGGCAGGCACCCCCCAAAGCGCCCTGAGTCAAATCAGGCCCATTTCAGAGGCTCTGAAACGGCCTCTGAGGTGAGTCGGGGGGGGGGGGCATGCACAGCCCTAGTTGTCATCCTCAAGGGCCTCTCCTGTTCTTTGTAACCATTGCTGCGGCTTTTTTCTTTTCTTTTTGGATGAAAGTCTGGAAATGGTGGAATGAAACCCCACGTAGTTGCATTATTCTGCCATACCACAGCACCACCTAGTGGTTGTGTAATAGAACATACGGGAAGGCAGAAAAAGAAAAAACCCAGAAAGAAGATGTGTAAAAGATCTGAGCTTAATCCCACAAAGAATCCGGAAGCAAAAACCTTGGTGAAGGTGCAGGTTAAAAGCCTCATGTAGAAAAGCCCACCGTCTTCCTCTCTAGGGTTACACATATTGTATTTCTACTTCAATCATAGTAATTATTTCTAAATTTGCATCCCTTTTTTGGTAATGCACAAGTAGCCACCCTTCATTCGGATGATTCCAGAGCCCATGTCTTAGATTGTGCACTTTAACTACAAAACACAAACAAGCCAGAGAATGGTATGCTTCCAAGTCCCGCTGCTATCAATCACGGAGACTTAAACTTATGTTTAACTACCCAAAATTTCTTTGGCCAGATCATACCTTATGGGTACACCTTGTCAGCTAACAAAGGTTTATGGAAGCAGCCTTCCAGACTCACTGGTGTGCCTTGAAGTCCCTAGCGATCTACACACTGGTTCATCCAGTTGTACAGACAATATAATGCAAATGTGATCCTCTCTGTACCCTGCTATAGGCATTTATTATGCTCTGTGTGGTGATCTGTGTTCAGTTCACTGGGGATACTCAGCAATTAAACGTTCCATATTTGCATATTGTGATGGATACAGGCCTCACATAACATTTGCCAGTCAACGCTTTGTCCTTCGAAGACAAGTAAAACAGACATGACTCGCATTTAATGGCCGGCCACAGCTTTGCCAGCCTGACAATGCACCCACAATTCAAGATGCTCTTGAGACCTACTGAAAAGAGAACTACAAGAGCATTTGCAATGGATTATCTGGGACTACTGTCAAAGCCTCGTCCTCCTCCCAGTGATTATGATCCAAGCTCAAACCTCCACCGTCCAGTCCTGGCACTCTTTCCATGATCACTGGAAAGAGGAGGGAGCTTTACCCTTGACCTCATCTCAGCAATTGTGCTGGGAAAGATGGTGCCTGGGGAGAACTCCAGTTTTTCCAGCATGGACCTTCTGCTGGGAAATGGGCACACAAAGAGAATCATCCCTACACATCCATTTCCCAGCAGAATTGGTTGGCTCCTGCAGAAACTGCTTCCAAAAGCCCTCCTGGCAGGGCTGAAGTGGAGGCCCTGATGCTGTTTTGGAGTCATCCTCGCATGCCCTGTTTCGGAGCCCTCCTTGCACACTCGTTTCCAAGCAGGATCAAGCTCTCTCCAAGCCACGAAAGAGCCGATTGGTGAGCTGGCAGAAACTGAAGTTTGCTGCTACCAAGGCTGCACAGGGAAGGCTCTCCTTGCCTCCCTTGGGTAGTAGAGGTGGCAGCACGCACAGCAGGGAGTTCGGTGGCAAGGCATCCAAGCCAGCCAGCCAGCTGTGGGTTGCCCAGCCCTGATTTCAGCGGAGGCTGGTGGCCCTGCTGTCAATGTGGCTGCAAACCTGCACTGGGTTTCAGACAGAACCAGTCAGAATGCTAAAGAGGTGATCCAATGTGCCGAACCCTATCCCCAAAGTAGGTTCAGCATCTTGGATAGCTCTTTTACAGTTCTGACTGGTTCTGACTGAAACCCAGAGTGGCTACACATAGTCACTGACATCGGAGCCACCGGCCTCCGCTGCCTGATTGGTAGGATAAGAGGATTCAGAGGTTGTTTCTTGAGAAAGGATCACTTTTGAGGAGGCTCTTGAAGGAAGTGAGGGAGCCGGTCACACAGAGTCCTTCTGGGAAGCCATTCCAGGCATAAAGGGGCAGCAAGGGAGAATGAGTGAAGACCTTTCAGGGAGAAGGAGATGTTCGGATGGCTGATGCCGGCTGCTTTTAATGGTAAGGGCACGAAGCTTGTGTGACATGTGGGAGCAGGCAGGAAGTCAGAGTAGGGTGCCATGTGGTCAGAGTGACAAGATACACATAAGACTGCCTTATAAAAGGATATAAAGTTTGCCCTACAGAAGAATATAAGTGTAAAACAGGCAGCTACAATCAGTGTTATCGCTTCCAGGCACTGAAGCAACATATTTGTAGACTGCAAAGCCCCTTACTTGACTGGGTTGTTAAACGTCAGATATATAGCACTAAGATGTCTGATGCAAATATATGAGAAATTGTACATTCATCCCACAAACGCTGTCATCTGAAATTGCCCCCATTTCCTCCCAATGCTAAAGAAGGGCAGGCAAAGCGGGTACACATTGGAGACAGAAAAACAGGTACTATTAGTAAGTGACAGGAAGATGAGAGCATGCATATATATCCCCTGCCACAGTAACAAGTTTAACATTCATTCAAGATCACAAACAGCTTGGAAATCATTAGGGGAGGAGGAATGGATTTTGAAACATCTTGTGATTTTGTGACCGTTTCATGCTATCACTCAAAGTTGAAAAGGTGGGGAGGGAGGATGATCCATCGATGAACTACCTCAGGCAACGTCCGCGTTTCCCTCAACGCTTGTCTCTGTGAAGTAGCTCTCCCATAATTCAATTACTTTAGAAATCATTTGAATTACTTTAATGACAACTTTTTATTTTTTTCTTCCGAACTTCAAGATATGGGCTGCATCTCACACCAGTCCTGTAATTTTTTGGTTTTAGGCCGTGGAGGATGGTGGCTCCTATGTCAGTAGGGCAGTGAATCCACACCGGGTTTCAGTCAAAACTAGTCCAGTGTGTTGAACCCGAGCCCCAAAACTAGTCCAGCACTCTAGACAGCTCCTTTAGCTCCACTAGTCTTAATGAATAGGCTAGTGGGAGGGCCCAGAGTCCCAAGGTCTATGACAGAGGTGAGCAAGTGAAATCAGGCAGGCGGCTGGACGACCCTCCACCTAGCCGTTCACGGGCTGAATGACTTCAAGGGGGTGACGCTACGCCCGCTCATGTCATTTGGTCCCTGGCTGGCATGCCGGGTGGAATATCTACCCTCTATGCTAGCAGGGAACCAACTTAGCTGCCCAGCCGGGGGAGGGGGGAAGTATTCTCACACAGCAAAGCCACATCACCTGCCCTGCCCCTTCTCTCATTGGGGAGAGGGCAGGGGGCGTGTGAAGCTCAGCCTGGCTTCTCTTGCCTTTTACCCTCCCCTGCAAAGACCTCTCGTCCAGTCCTTGGACAAGCTCTTTATGATGATACACATGCATGATCTTCCAGGTTCAATGCCCAGAAGCTCCAGTTTCCAGGATCTCTGGCAGCAAGATACCAAAGACTTCTGCCGGAAATCCTGGAGAGTCAATGGCCATCACTGGAGGGCATGCTGGGCTCGGTGGACCAATCTGCTCTGAGGGTGCTTCCAGACAAGATTTTTCTGGGGCCATCATTCTGCCACATTCACAGAAGTTTGCTGGGAGGGTGGGAGACAGACAACAATGTCTTCTACTCATGGCCTTCCAGATGCATAATCCCTTCGAATGCAGAGGTGCAGAACCTGAGGCCCAGAGCCAAATCTAACCCTCCAGGATTTCCCAGATAGCCATGCCCCTTCCCCCAGACCCAGCCCTTTCCCCCAACCAACCACCGATTGGTAGTTTCCTGGCTCCCCCCCCCCCATTCTAAAAAGTTGAAATGCCTCTCCTAAGGCTTACTCACTGGCAGGAAGAGCTTTAAACTGAACTCAGGCTGCCTCTTCATGGCGCCTCTTCCAGTGTGCGGCAGTGGCGGCAGGTAGCACGCCATGCATTGATGCTCCTGCTGCCAGTCTTCATGTCAGGAGAACCACGGTAGCTTTTACTGGAGGAGCGGCGGCCCACCTAAAGGTAAGTGGTTTTTTTTAAAAAAAAAAATTAATGGGGGGGGAGGACAGTGGAGGCAGTGCAGCGAGCTTATGGCTCGCTACTCCACCCCCTTCCCTTCCCTGCCCAGCCCGCTCCGCTCTAAAAAAAAGTCATGGTAAATGTCCAACTTTTTTAGAGCGGAGCAAAGGGCCTTGGCCCCTAGATGGCTTCGCACTGGCGGCAGTGTCATGTAACCCAACTGCGCCAGTGCGAAGCCAAGTAGACAGAAAGTGTCCATCTAGAGGTACCCTCAGCCTCAGGCTGAAAGAGCTTCTGCGCCCACATTCTAATGGTTAGTGCTCAGAATCCTCTTTCTGGAAGCCCCTTGATCCAGTATAAATGTAACATTCAGGAGTGGCTGGTGCTTGAAATGGGGTAGGTAGGTATGCCATCCTGTTTCTTTTCAAGTGGATATAATAGCCAAGCTGTGGCGTTCCCTTATTTCCTTCCACTTTCAATGCGTACTTCTTTTTTTCAAAACCATCCCCCTTCCTTTTGGCTCCTACTCCAGGCACGAGATGTTGCATTCTCTGCACGCATACGATCATCTTCGGTGACAATCATGCATGAAAATAGAAAACACAGTTGTAGTGATCCATTGACTCATTACAAGAGCCATTCACCTGCTTCTGCATAATAGAGCGCACGTATTTGAAAAGCAAAGGTTGCCATGTTGGCCACAAGAAATCTTCCAACATTCTTATTAAGGCAATGCCTCTGTTCCAGCCTTTCCCAACCTGGTGCCCTTCAGATGTTTTGGACTTTGAGTTTTCTAAATGAGGCATTTATTGTGCATTCATGGTTTTTTACAGGATTTTTAGACGATGAGTGTCATCAGACAAACCTTTTATAGCATGCCATTACAGGCCATTCACAGATTTTTATGGATCCTTTTCATGACTCGTCCACCTCCCGCCTGCCTCTGGTTCTTTCTGCTCGTTTTTCCATCACAAAAAAAGACCTGGAAAATCCAATTCTTTTGGTTGTAATGAAACCTGCCACCGTTTCCTGCTATGTACAGGAGAAGTTGCATGATAAAAATGCCCACTGAATGGGCCACGTGGTCACTGCTTGCTTCCTCTTTCTTTCCCATGTGAAGAAAGAGGAAACTGTTTGTCCCTATTGTGGGACAGAAGCAGGCAGAAAAGCGACTGTAGGGAAACATGATTCCCCCCGCCTGATGATGCTCAATGTCATGATCCTCCAATTTTGCTTCTGTATTTATTTATTTATTTATTTAAAATATTTCTGGGCCACCTTTCAGGGCAGAAGGCCTCCTAAGGCGGCTTACAGCAAAAAAATACATCAAAATTTTAAGAACAGTTCCCAGATTTATTTTAGAGTGGAGAAATTATTTCTGAACCCAAAAGAAAGGGGGTTTCCTACTTGTGTATTTGTGCTATTCCACTACAACACAGTGCCACCTAGAGGTTATGTAGTGGAAACACAAGAAAGAAGAAGCTCTTTGTGTAGAGCTTGGCTCTCAATTCTGCAACTAAATCAAAACTAGATACAGCAATTAACAGCATCCTGTAGGAAAGCTCTTTGACACCCATCAGCCCCAGTCAGCAGGGTCAATGGTCAAGAATGCTCGGAGATGTAGTACAAAATAACTGCAGAGCTCCAGGTTGGGGAAGGCTGCTCTATTAGGTCAACTCAAAAGTCATCAATGAATATGCAAGCTTTCAAGATCTCAAGACCTCTTCATCAGGCAAGATGTTATTAAAAAGCAGATTGTGTGGGGAGTGGGGAAAGGTAGACTTGTTGCTAAAGTAATGAAGTCTGTATGGTCAGAGTCTTAAGAGTAGATGTGGGGGGATAAATTCAAATTAGGCTCTACTAGCTGCTGTGAAGATTTCAGGTAACAGAACTGTTCGGATGAAGAAACAAACAAACAAACAAACCATAGTTGAACCCAGATGGATTGGACTGCAACTCCCATCATTCCCTACCAGCATATTGGCCATGTTAAATAGGAGTTCCAGTCCAACCCATCAGTTGGTGTAGTAGGTCATACCAATGGCAGTAGTCTGACCACATGAAAAGGGCAGAGCTCCTGTATCTTTAACAGTTGTATAAAAAAGGGAATTGCAGCAGGTGCCATATGTATGCATGCAGCACCTGGTGAAATACCCTCTTCATCACAACAGTTAAAGATACAGGAGCCCTGTCCTCCTTTCCATATGGTCACCCTTAATGGCAGTGCGGCAATGAAATGCAGGACAACCATCACCAGTCATGACAGCAACTGCCTCATGGACCACTCCTTCCCCCAGGTGCCTCCGTATGGATGGAACACCATTTTTTCATAATGGAGGAACCTGAGGAAACTCCCAAAGATTTGGCATTAAGGGGCAGGGCATTTTAAGAAACAGGGCTTCTACGTTAAGCTGACCATATGAAAAGGAGGACAGTTGTAGAGAAAAGGGAATTTCAGCCAGTGTCATTTGTATGCAATTAGTTCCTGGTGAAATTCCCTCTTCATTACAACAGTTAAAGTTGCAGGGGCCCTGCCTTCTTTTGTATATGGTCACTCTAGTATAGTGCCTGCAACTTTAACTGTGGTGATGAAGAGGGAATTTCACCAGGTCCTAATTGCATACAAATGACACTGGCTGAAATTCCCTTTTCTCTACAACTGTTAAAGTTACAGGAGCCCTGTCCTCCTTTTCAGATGGTCAGCCTATTCTACGTTAGACCTGGAACCCCTTATTTTCAAAATTAAACACCAGCTAAAAGCAACATGGAGGCTTGAAAAGGTCCAAACCAGATACAAAAGCCTTCAAATATATATTTGATGTTGAACAGGAAGCTTTTACTCGAAGTTAGAGCTGTCAAAATAGAAGCTGTTAAGATAATTGAGGAAAGGCAATTTCCTAATGAGTCAAAGTGAATGAAATGTATATCCCCTTTCCAGAGCTGAGGAAAATCTGAGTTATTGCATATTAGGAGACCTGAATGAGACATTTTGACAGACACTATTCAGGCACTAAGGAAACACATCCTCTTTAGGATACGAAGTAATGATGTTGAATCAGGACATGATAATTGTGTATTCAGGCAAGATGAAAGGAGACTGAGGCTAGATCTACACCAAGCAGGATAAACCACCTTGAAAGCAGTTCGAAAGCAGTATATGGAATGTGCCATGGGCCCCAACAGTTGTCAGTATACTTCGATACCATCATAAAGCAGTAGTGTAGATCCTGCCCAGGTAGGTTTAGAGAGATGTGAACTTCTCTACAGTGGAGTTTATGCAATCAATGATGTCCCACCTGGAAAGCCAATTTATCAGTATAAGGATAACATACACAGTAAACGTTTACTTGGGTGGCAATGGGGAAAGATTCAGGCCTACCCAAAAAAGCACAAGCAAAGACAAGAGATGCAATGGAAAATAAAAAAGGACCATGACAGAGCAACTCTTTGAAAAACAATGAAGATATTTCAACTGGCTAGTTATTTCTGTATCCTTATCTCTTCCTTTCAGATTTTCCATAGATCTGTCTATGTAACTATTTACTGATCTGTGAATGTTAATTGGTTTAATGGGTAGATTGATCAACAAAAGCTTTAGTTGATGTATTATTGGCAGTCAATTTTAACTGATGAGGCTGCACATTAAGGGCAGATGTTTATTTTTATTTTTTGGAGTCTATTTTAGTTCTGGTGTATTAATTATACGAAGGAAGAAGATAGAAAATATTAAGCTTGGACCTGCCTTCTGACAAGCAGTGCTAAATTTTGCTTAGCATCTCTAAAGGGCACCAACTCTGAGGTTTCGGAAACATGAAACGTAATAACACTGTCATAAATTCATTTTGATTACACTGAAAACTTTTTATTTCATTGAATTGAATTACATTGGTTAATCATCTGTGTTTTTATGAAAGGATTCATCAATTAATTAGTTAAATGGCAGGTGACGGCCGTTCAAAGTCTCATGAAAAAGCCATTGTAAAGGCTTCTGATAATTGGTCAGCAGCAGTTTAGAAAAGTCTCTGAACAGACTGAAAAACATAGAGCTGTGGATGTGCAGTGAAACAATAATGTTCTCACTTCCCTGCCTGCACAAATGATACCCTCATACTTTTTGCTCATATTTTGGCAGGGCCATCCCCATGAATACGGATAGGGAGTCACCAAGATAATTACCTCTGCTGTGCATCTAGCTAAATTAGATCCATCACAGTCAATATGTCCAATTTACAATTGCAAATAATTTAACAAGCAAATGACTTAGCAACATTTGGCGAAAGCTCCCAATTGTAGTGACATGACTAACTGGCACTGGGTTGAGAGGCAGTGTGGTGTAGTGGATAGAGTGTTGGGCTAAAGAGACCCAGGTTCAATCCTGCTATGCAGCTTACTGAATGATCTTAGGTCAGTCATAGAGTTGAGGATGAAATAGTGGGGACAGATCATAATGTGCACCTTGAGTTCCTTGGAGAAAGTGGGATAAATATATAAACACCCCATGGCTCACTTGGGGAGGGTAGTGCTGGTAATAATTGCCACAGGAACCACAACTGTGTCAGACAGGAGAATTTCTCCCTTTTATATATTCACAATATCCTCTGTCTAGCTACAACATCACAAACACAGGACGCTGTCTGAATGTTTCGGATTTTACTCAAGCCAAGGTACTGGAATGAACCAAAGAAAGGATATGCAAAGACAAGACAGAATCATCCATACAAGAAGTGTGCTCCCTCTGCCAAAGAGGCAAGCCACTGCCTGTCTCTTCTGCAGTGGGGACTCCTGTGGCAGAAAAACAAGCATATCTCCAGCTGCCTATGATTTTCTTCCAAGGAACATTGTGTGTCCTGCTATTAGACCCCTGTACTAAATATTTCAGGGGTTCTTTAACTGCATCATAGTGAGTTTACTGAACATCAAGATACCACTTGAGAATGGCAAGATCAAGTAGGAATAGCCAAGAGACCAGATGTGCCAAGAGACCAGTTGGGTTGGGGTCATTGGCCTGGATTCTCCCATGTAATCTTACCCCTCCCATGAAGTTTGTACAGGGCTATAGTACATTGCTATGTGGGATTAATCCATCGGGGGAAGCACCTTCGGTGCTCCTATAACATATTAAATGACTTTGGAGGCCATCGATCAATAATTTGGGGGCAACGTTGCCTGGTTGCAAACTAAAGATTTCTGCGTACAAGGTAACCAGGGTTTTTCCTCTGTCCTTTTTCCTCACCTGCTTTAATGAGCAGGGGGAAAGTGCAGCTAGCTGCCTTGTCTTCCAATTCAACGACAGATTTAAAAGTACACGAAGAACCTCCAGGTTGTTACCTGGTAACCCTGCTTCTGAATGATTGATAAACACCCTCCTTAGAGTTTACCAAGAAAACTGGAGAGGAGAAAGGGTTGGAGACCTGGAATTAAAGTATGATTCACTGGATGAATGGAAATAAATGGTGCGATCCAATGTATGTTTAGACAGAAAATATGCTATACTGGCTGGGGAATGCTAGGAACTGTAAGTTTTTTTTTTCTATCTGAAGAGGCATAGGATTGCATCCAAAATGAGTTTTGTGGTCTAAATTCAATCTAGTTGCTAGTGTGTCAAGAGCTGACTTAGCAAGCCTGAGATTCATTGGGTCTTTCAGTGGCCATTTAGCCACACATTTGATTCTAGCTCCTGGACCTCATATTTTGTGGGCAAAATAAAGTCTCTCTTTCTCTCACTCTGACAACTTCACACAAGAAATTACAGCCACAAAATGATTGTTCTAACATGCACCAGGCAAAATAATATTGTGGTAGACAAGAAAGAGAAAACTTTTTTCCAGATGGATAAGGTTAAAAAAAAAAAAAAAAGTAATCTGAGAAAAGTGTCCAAAAAGTGAAAATAATATAGGATGTGCTACTTTTCTAGTCCTAGAAAGGACATAAAATGTAATCTGCCAGGCACAGGAGATCAATGTTGCTTGTTTTGGTATGTATAGGCTTAAACATCAAACAACACATTTCACTGCAAATCAAACCCAGAGCAGTTAATGGGAAAAGCAAAAGACAGATGACAGAATGGGACTGAATTATGGATGATACGGAAGGGGGAGATTTTTTTATGGTTCTGAAAGATTTATATTTATAAGGATTTGTTTTTAATAGGTGGTACTCAAGCAAAAAAAAAGAGGAGGAGGAAGCCCTTCTTTAAAAACAGTTGCTTAATTTAAGAATTAGTCGTCAGACAAGATTTCTGCGTCTAGCCACAATGAAAAGCAATAAAGAGAGGGGAAATGGGATCTGAAAGAAAATGATTGAATATGTCCGGAAAATAGTCTAGTTTAGACTTGGCAAAATAGCTACAGTGTACAAACGGTACGCAGAAAAGGCATACAATGGAATTTGTAATAGGAGACTGAAAATGTAATATATGTTTATGTTCTTGCCACCTAGTGGTAAAAAGGAAAAAGTGTTCCTTTTAGAGCATGCTCTGGGCTTTGAGTGTGATTCCCAGATGGATATCAGACTGAGCACTCTATGGGTGCCTTTACAAGAGCGATTTAAAGCTCTTTTAAAGTGCATTACCGATTTTACCTCCACATGAACGGAGTGCAAATCGGGGGTTGAGGCGCTTTTTCTGTCCGATTATGTGCATTATCGAATGCGCGTTAAATAGCGAGTTTTAATTTACCATGGGAGTTAAAGCGTATTATGACCATGTAAACAAGTGATGCTCCGCATATAAACAGCTTTAAAGCGTGTTTCATACAACTGGTAATGCACTTCACCGCCTCCCGTGTTTAGGGATTAGGCGTAAAAGCGATTGGGAGAAGATGCGCATAATCGGCCAACCGGGCATCAAACCAAAATCCTGTAGAGGGGACCTATGAAGAAATAAACCAGTTATTTTTTCACCTTGCTGGTGTAAAAAAAAACCAGGACATGTCAGGATTTTTGGTAACAAATCCAGGAAGAGGGGGGGATTATGAAATCTGAAGAAAAATCCTGATTTTTTCTCATCCTCCCCCCACCCAAAGGGCAGCTCTACTTCATAGTCAATGGGAATTAACAGAAATGCTTACAGCTCTGTCATTTTTAAAGAAAAAGGGATGAAACTTGGCACCACGATAGCCAAGGCTATAGGTAGGGCTTTAGCCAAGATAAATTTCAAGCAGATCCGTTCATCTGTTGATTTTTAGGATTTTTTTTTGTTTGGGGTTTTAAAATTATTTGTTTTAAACTCCATCATTTTTAAAGATAAACAGATGAAACTTGGCACCATGATAGATCTTAAGTAAGTGTTTAGCCATGCCAAGTTTGAAGCAGATATGCTCATCCATTGATTTTTAGGATTTTTAAAAAATGTAAAGTTTTAAAATTATTATTATTAAAAGCCATCATTTTTAAAGATAAGGAGATGAAACTTGGCATCGTGATAGCTTTTAAGTAGGGCTTTTAGCCATGCCAAGTTTCAAGCAGATCCGTTAAACTGTTGAGTTTTAGCAACTATTTTAAAGTTTGGGGTTTTAAAATTAATATTCTTATAAAACACTGCAGTCATACCCTTCAAACTCAGGTTGTCAAACCTCCTCTTTGGAGGTCTTGCACCTTGAACAGTTTCAGCCCTTGGCATCAAGGGGATCTCAAGTTTTTAGCTAAGAAGTGCTGGGCAAGCAGGGCACCTTTCCTGTTGGAGATTTGGTGGGCAGTTGGGCACCTGGAGCTCAGCAGAGGTGAGGCATCCACAGATCAAAATGTGGGAAAGGAGAGGTCAGTCAAAGCAGCCCACAGGGCAAAACAGAACGGGCCAGAGGCCTTTTTCTCAGAGTTCCACATCATGGGTGATGAAGGGCATCCTTAGAGAAAAGCTCTCATGACCAACAGTAAGGTGCTAGTCAAGAGAGAGGCTCTCATCTTTGCGGATGCCCTGTTGCAGTGGACGTTAGAACCTGGCATGTCGTTGCTTTGCTTCACTACCCCTTCCCTTCCACTTCACTTTGTTCACTTGCGAGCTAGGCTTTGACTGCACTGCTGGCATGCAATGCAGAACGTTTCAAGTGTGTGTCAGAGAAAAATAGATAGATTTGCGGCTTCGGTTGGCTGGCATATCTCTTAGAGACAGAGTTAGACTTGCGACACAACTCAGAAATGGCTGTAGCTGAGTCCTGAGAGGCTGGCGTGCCATACAGAGCCTTTTAAGAGTGTCTCAGAGTCCAGTGTTGGTGCAGGCAGAGGCAGCGGAGGTGGTTTTTAAAGTAAGAGTCACCAGACGTGACCAAGCAATAGGCTGGCACCGTTCCCCCCGGCCACAAGGTACAAGTGTGCAGCCCAGCTGGACCATTGGAAAATTTTGGAAGAGGGAGGGAGATTGATTGTTTAAGGTAGGAGGCTTTGGTTTGGCTGCAATGACTTAGAGAGAGAGACAACAGAGGCTGCACAGACAACCCAGAGACACTTGTTGTAACTTAGCCTCATGGTGCTGGCATGCAATGCAGGGCATTAGAAAGAAAGTCTCAGAGTCGCGTCTTTGTGCAGGAAGAAAGCAGGAGTTCAAAATCTGGATGCAAAAAGTGGTGCCAACACAAAAGCCTTAAGAAACTATTGTATATAAGTAGGAAGTGTGAACGGGCGAAGTAGTGTCCGCCGTCCACAACACCCACCCTAATGTTAGAGTAGAGAAACTTGTGACAATCATACACAACTTTAAAAAGAAATTGAACTTTAAAAATAAAAAAGCCAGCCAGCCAGCTGGCAGCAAGCCCTGTTAAGCAGCAGCTTGCAGCAGAGTGAGGATACAATCAGAAAATATATTTGAGGGAAGGGGAGAATGCATCACACAGAGTACAGCAACAAAGTACAGCAAAAACTACAAAAGTAGGAGCGAGTGAAGTTAATTTCAGCTACATTGGATGTCTCACTTGTTATTTCAGTGATTTTAACATTAAGATGCTATGTAGAACAGATTTGTTTTTATTGTGTGCTATAAAATCAGACTTGTGACCAAGACTATGTTCAGGTGGGCACACCCCCTTGGTGCTGGACACGCCCCCTGGGATGGACATGTTGGTGGGGATGCCGCCTTGGGGGCTGACCATAATGTCCTTCTTTTTGGTTTCCAAAATATGGTCACCCAACAAAACACTAAAAGAGGAGTGAAGAATCTGAACTAAAATCCTAAAACATTGAGACTCAAAGAGGTGAAAAGGAGTTGACAGGAAGCCGTAGAGAGCTGATGACTTAGTGGTTGATTCAAAGTTAATTAGTAGGGTGACCATACTATACAAGAGTGGCCAGATACAAAAGAGGGCAGGGCTCCTGCAGCTGTCACTTTGTGATGAAGAAGGAATTTCACCAGGTGCTGCATGCATACAAATGGCACCCGCTGAAATTCCTTTTTCTATACAACTGTTAAAGATACAGGAGCCCTGTCCTCCTTTCCATATGGTCACCCTCAATGGAAAGTCAGGAATGGCTGCAAAGGGTAGCAGGTAATAACATGGTTAGGCTACACCAACAAGGTGAAGCAACAGCTGGTTTTATTTGATCTGTCTTCATCCAGTTCTCAGTTTGGCATCTGTCTTGGAACCATACTCAAAAGCACAGAGCTGAAGCATGTTCAGTTTTGCTTTGCTAAACAACCTAACTTCCTAGGTCGTTTGCTGTGATGTCCGAACCTGGCATTCTTGGTTGTTGAGAGAGAAACAACCCAGAATTTCAACCCATGGTTTGTTCTTGGGTTAAAAGCTTTTCACAGGGAGAATAAAATAGCCAGCTGAGGCAAGTATGGACACCCTTCAGTTTAAAAACATGGAATAAGTAGTCTGTAGAAAATAAGGATGCACATGAAATGTTTCAGAACTGCCCTGTGCAGAGAATAAGAACAGATAAAATGATAACAGCAGAGCAGCTTTTTACAAAAGAAAAAAAATTGCATAGTGAAAAGAAAAATAGAAAGTGAGATTGTGCTTCCTCTTTTTCTTCTTTTTAAATTATTCCTACCATCACAGGAAATTTGCAACATGTCAGGCAGATTTTCAAGGCACACCGAACCATCTATTCATACACAATTAGATTTAATTCTGCAAGTTAGAAAGAAAATTGAAAATAATTTTAACAGGCAGCATCTTTCCCCCCAGAATGACCTTCATTAATATACATGATGACTCTCTGTTGATAAAAACTAAAACAGAATGCTTTATGGAATGATTGCATGCATCCCATACCAGCCTCCCTCCACCGTGGCAGCAATGCAAACTCTGAAGCAGAATTTGACCCATAACCAGCAGCAAAACATGGTTCCCAGACCTTTCCCAGCCTTTGATATTACTGCCAAGGAAAATATAGTTAGGCACATGAATTTGGACCCATTTCTATTTTGCTCTGGTTTGAAGCAGAACTAACTCCGTACAGGCTTTGTTTACATGATTGAGGATATTGAGGTTATTTCAACTCTTGTTTACTCTTTTGCTAGGGTCACTTTGAGATTACTCATATGATTTCATTAAATTCTGAACTCTGCTCTTCCCTACATACTCATGATGGTGATCATACTGTTGTGTAGATGACCAACTGACAGCCAATGGGCCAAAAATGTCCTATTATGAAGCAATTTTATCTGATTCTAGTTGGCTACTGCCAGCAATAACATGCTGGACGGAATGGACCATTGGTCTAAATCTGGCTATGATTTCCCAGACATGGTTAAAAGAACATTTTTGGGATCGTTTCACTCGTAAGGAAAAGAAAATCCGCTTCAAAATTTAATTTTCTTTCCAAAATTAATCATCGCAATAGTAATTTTATATTTATTGATTCATTTTTTTCAACATCATGAAATACAATGGTCCCTTTCTTCTTACACACACATAAAACATAATTTATGCCAGTTTTATCATTCTTCTCCTTACAGCCTCTGTCAAGACCTCGTTTGTTGCTGCATCTTTCCCCTCATCCCATGCAGTCCGACTGCAATCATCCATTCCTAAACCATGTTCCCAGATCTTCCCTTTCAGCAGTCCTCTTTAAGACCTAGGACCTACCTTAACCCCCAATGGGCAACATGTAACCCATTTTTCTTTTTTACAGCTTCCATTTTTTTAATCCTTTGTGTTTGTTTTTCTCCTTCTCTCATTATTTTTCGCCCCATCTCATGTTAATTTTCTCTTTCTCCTTCTCTCTCTCTCTCTCTCTCTCTTTTTTTTTAAAAAAATCCTAAACAAAAAATAATGGTGGTGAATCCACTGTGGTGATCCACTTTGGGTTAGGAGGATGCAACCAACCAGAAATTTCTGACAATTCACTAACTGAAAACTAGGGGTATTTCTACATCGGGCTTTTATTGCGCACCTTTTACCGAGGCTTCCGCTTTAAGGTTATTTGCAGGATTACGATTCGCTCTTTTACCCATGCTTTTTTGGAGGATGGGGTCTTTCAATACCTTTCTGTATGTTTCATTATACAGCCACGAGATGACACTACGGTATAGCACAATTGCACACTATAAATAAACACTATTCAGAAGAATACTGGAGGTTCCTCGATCTAACACACACACACACACACACACACACACACACACAGAGAGAGAGTGAAAAAATAGTTGCAAAGCATGGGACAGGCCCTGAAAGATGACAACATTGGGTAAAGGACCTGCAAACGACCATGAGTGAGCAATCAAACAACCCATTGGTTGAGTAAGCCTGAACACACAAACAGGTCCAATATAGTTAACAGAGCAAGTTAGGTTAAAAGAACAGAGAAAGGAGATGCATTGGGTACGATCAAATCCTACGCACACATACATGTACACATACTGGAAAGTGAGTTATATTGAACTTGATAGCACTTATTTCTGAGTAACCACGGATGTGGTCAAAAATTAAATTACTTCACTTTGGCTTGATCATGCCTATTGTGTCTTTACATTCAGTTTTGCCTTTCAAGTCCTCTCTAATGCTATTGGTGGTTAGCAGGGCAACGCAAATGGAAAACAGGTATCTTGAAAAGGAGCTGAAGGGCTCCAGCTATTAGGAAAATGTTAGTTATCATCAATGGTTTCCGAAAGGAGAGCCATTTTAATTCGGCAGTTTAATTGTCTTTTGCTGGCTGGTTTGGAAGGAAACAAGTGCTCTCTTGGTATTTCAAGTCAAGTGGCTCTTCTAATTCATAACCCTCCGCTGAACTGACAGGGCTCTTTGCTTACGCAGCCATGACAAAAGCATGCAAATGGGGAGCTGGGATGTTATTCCTAAAAAGCTTAGCTGACATCAACCTATGTGGCTCGGTTCTTTCCAAAGTCGGTGAGAAGGGGGTGGGGAAGACACACAGACACACACTTTGGAAGAGGGAGAAAAAAGATAGACAGGCAACGAGGCCCAGATCTAGAGACCCCCCACATACTGAGTAGCACGCTACATTCATACTGCTAACTGCATGCACACCTTCAAAGCCGCACAGGAATGGAGATTTAAGAAACAAATTTGCATGGTTATTTGAAGGAGGAGAAAGATACGGTGGGAGCGGAGACACAAGGTGTGGGGAGCCATCGTGCCGTTTTTGGCGTGCTTTCTAAACTCCAGTAACTGCATGCAAACCTTTGCAGCTGTGCAGAATGGTTTAAGAATAAAGCGTGCAGTTATTCAGAGTTACACAGCTGTGTCAGCATGCAGTGAAAAATACGCACCCTCACAAAAATCAAGAAGGGGGATCATTGCAAAGCAGGTTCTACAGCCTAAAAGCCTCTCCTACTGGTACGAGTTATAATGCCTCTAGGTTGGACCACACATGTCTTCGCAGTGCATGGAAATTGCAAGCACTGGAAAAGTCATCATAAAGGTAATTTGGAAAGATATGGAACATTGAGAAAGGAATAACATCAGTACGATGAGTTGGGGTGTGTGTGTGGTGTTCCACCCAAGAGCCAGATGTTAGAAGACCGGGATGCCCACTAGTGTAGACTTTTTGCTTCATTATCCATGGGCATCTTAGTAGGAGCCCTAACCTCTTCTGCTCCCTCCCTGCTTCCAGGGTCCATGTCTATTTAGTACCATTGAGCCTGGTCCTCTGTGTGTGCCAGTGTGAGTGGGGGGGGGGGAATAGGAGGGAGAGATAGGGAGAGAGGCTGCATTCAGACAACACAATAATCAATGGTGGGGTAATTATCAACTTGACAGGTGTTTATCTAGGGGGTGCTCCCCACACAACATGATAATAATCAACCATGGTGTGGATTAGGATCAGCGCTGAGTTGACTATTAGTTCACGCTGATCTGACTCATTCATCCCCCACCCCCTCTCCCCACCCCAGTCTTCCCGCTACTATCCTATCAGCCATTGCTGCAGAAAATTTATCCTGTCAGCTGAACTAGAGTGGCAGCCGCCGCTTTGACCATTCTTGCCTTGAGACTCTGTGGCTGACGAAATAACCAATGGTGGCTGAGGAAATAACCAACGATACCCTCCACACAACATGCTAACAAGCGGTAGTTCAAATAGCCTATTCTGCACAGTGTTGGTTGTTTCTGCTAGTTATTTCGGCCAAATAACCCACTGTTGGTTAGAAAGCTCCCTCCGCACAACACGATTACTCATGGTGGGTTAAATAACCAACTGTCGATTATTTTAAACGCTATAGGTTATCGTGTTGTCTGAACCCAGTCAGACAGAATGTTGAAGTGACATATGCAACCCTGAGAAACACCAGAATCTATTAGGAAAGAAAATGGAAGAGAATGGTGGAAAGACACTAGAGTAATAATAGTTAGAATATGTATTCCTGTAAAACCCCTCCAGGTGTGGTAAACAGGGGATTCCGTCTTTTCAAAGCTGTTGAAGCAAAAGAGGCAGCTTTGATGTCCCTTCTTCAGGCAAGGAAGAGTCGACCGGTTGTGGGAATACGAGAATACTTATTGCTAGGAGATGGAGATGTGCTGACAGTCATCCAAGACGTAAATCAAACTTCCAGCTGGCAGCACACATCTAGTGTCAATAACTTGAATGTACAGCAATCTACAATGAGATCCTAAGGCAAGGACACCTGGCTGTGGCCCAAGCGATGTGTGGGTTAAGCTGCCCCTGATGTTAATGTCCTCTTCCAGGGCTTAAACTGAGCTGGGGAGGGCTGAGCCCTTACAGCTACTACAGAAACTCTTCTTGGGCCAAGAAAACTGGAATTGACCGTATTTTTCCCCTTGTGCAATTGCGTCTGCTTATGTGTATGTTTTGAACCAGTTTGCAGACGTGCTGCAAGGTAACTTTGGGCAAAATAAATAAAACTTGCAGAGTGGTTTCCCCTCGCCAGTGGGTCATTCCCATCCCCCAAAAGCTGCCTGGGTAAGCAGTGGGCCTTATGCGGAAAACCTTTTTGAACGCTAAGCACCAATCTCAGGTCTTTTCTACACGAGATATTTATCATGCGCTAGTCATTCCTACTCATGGTTGTTTACGGGTTCTTTAGGTGACATTGTGACTCTCCAGTCACAACGGGCATGTTTGGATGACACATTAGTCCACGGAGGGGAAGTAGTCCACTCCACGGATGGAAAATTTCAGGGCACCTTTGGTCGACACAGAAGGGGTGCTCCGTGGAGTGGACTATTTCCCCTCCGTGGAGTTGTCATCTCTTTCCCCCCACCGCCCTCTTGGCCCTCCCTACCGAATGGTGGCATCGGTTACTGCATACCTTACCGGCACACCGCCATTCCATGGGAGGAGCGGAGAGGGGAGGAGAGATGAACCGTACGGATGAATCCCACCTCCCGTCAAGAGGAGAGATGGCTCCATAGGGGCACTGGCCATCACCACAGAAAGAAGGCCCTACGGAGCCATCTCTCCTCTTGACAGGAGGTGAGATTCATCTGCCGCCGTCGCTTGGCAACCGGGGCGCTGCATCTCCCGTCATGGGAAGTGACGCACCCATGGTTGTCGGCATCATGTCCTGTGCCAGAGCCAGGATTTCGCACCCTGACACACAAGGAGACTGCTCCCAAGCCTCCCCACCGCAGAAGCAAAGCTTATGTAGGCTGACATTTTTACATATAGTTTAATTAATATACATCTATAGACCTCTTTAAAAAATGAAATAGTGGTTGAATTCAACTCTAGGACCAAATATTGTTAAAATACTTCAAGAACCAGTGCGGTGTCATGGTTAGAGTGTTGGGCAGGGTCACTGACGCTCAGCCTAACCTACCCCGCAGGGTTGTTGTGAGAGGATAAAATGGACAGGATGAGGACCATTTAAGCCCCCTTGGGTTCCTTGAAAGAGGGGGGGAAAGGCAAAATATAAATGTAATAATAAATAAAAATAAATAAATAAATAAATAAATAAATAAATGTTACACTAGTAGTTCTGACTACAGTCCTAAATGACCATAGCACAGAAAGAGCAGTACATCCAGTTGGAGGTGGCAGCCGATCACCCAACTGAATGGGCAAGCTGGTTTGAAACCGGAATAATGAATGATCAGCTGCAGCAAAAGCTTTTTGAGCCACTACAGCTGCAGGTCCTTTCCCCTAACTATGCTGCATCTTATTATTATGCTCACAGGCTTGAATATTTATACTGAAATAGTAATTAAACTATTGAGCAGTCTGCCGTAAAACAGACACAGGCGGCTTTACAAAAGGGCTCCCACAGAAATTTACATAAGTGCAATAAAAACAACGACCCAAAAGACTGTCCCTGCCCTTCAGCTTTCAATCTAAAAGGCACAACACGAAAGGAAAAGAGGTTGGGGAGGGAGGAGGAGGATGACAAATAAATTGATGCACCAGTTCTTCAAGTAAAAATGCCGATGGCAGCAGTGGTCAATGAGCGAGGCTAAAAATCCAACACCCGCAGTTAGGCAATACCTTTATTAGGACCAAACTCGAAAGCTTACACACACTTTTGTGACATTTTGATTGGCCGTTATAAAGGTATTGCCCAGTTCTTAAAGTTGTTGTTCTTATCAACGAGCAGCTGGAACGGGAAGAGTTCAGGGAGAGGAGCCAAATCAGCAAAGGTGACAGAATGGGCCCGGTAGTCCCATCTCTCCCGCTACTCCCGTGGGAGGAATCGTCATGCCTGCCAGCCACAAATGATGGCGGCAGTTCCCATTGAGGAGCTCAGGGGCAAAAGTCTTCTGCCCATTCACAGAAAATAGTTCCTCCAAGAATGACTTCATTCACACTGGGGCAACAAAGGAGACAGAGCAGATGCCGCTGCCTCACCACACGGTGTTGTTCCCTTTTGAAGAATTCCATCCAGAACTTGGATTCCTGAAAAATAGAATTTGGGGATCTGATCACAATACAGATTTCTAACTGTCCTGGATACAAATTTGAAAGTGAATGAAAAAACATGCAAGCTAAAGCATTTTGAAAATATCGTGATGATGACCTGCATAGCTACTGGTTTCTCTCTCACTGGGCCTAGTTATGTTCTCTTGCACATATGCTCCCTGACAGCGTTAGCTTCTGGATTTGGGGGGTGGGGGTGGGCATGACACGATCAGTGCCCCCCCCCCTTGCCCAGCTAATCTGGAAAAGAACAGACATGTAAACTGAGATTTCTCTTGGGCTGAGTCTGGTCTTCTTGAATACGTTCTGGAAAGTGAAAATGGTAGTACTGTTAGGGCCCTCTGCTGGTTTTGGGATCCTAGCTAATGCCCAATTGTGCCCCCTTCTGGAGCCAGCCCAGCTCCTCAGTTCCTTATCCCATTCCTTGCCGAAACATTCCAAATGTAATCAAGCATCCAAGATTAGGTTCTAAACAACATTCACAAGTGGCAACGTATCTCCATGCAAGAAAAAAAAAAAACACCCACTTCCACCATTTAATTTGCGTTTCCTCTGTGCAGAGTTAGGAATGGGAGACAGTGAGCACATGAATGGAATATCAACAGCTCCTGTCTAAGGCCTGTAATAAAACTGTTCTACTTATTAAATAATAAAAGCCAGTCAGTGCCCAAGCATGTCAGTTCAGCATCTTTTCAAAAACCACAAATTCAGCAATAATATTAATAAAACAGGATACACTTCCCATCTGGCAAGAAATGGGATGATTACAGGCTAGAGAGCTTAAATAACAGAAACAGCATTAGCATGCCTATTCAAGATTTGACAGCTGAAAGTACCATTTTCCTCTTCATGCTGCTTGGCTGCAGTGTGAGGATCTCATTTGAAATTCCACATTGCAGGACTGGTGTGTCTCTCTCCCCTGACCCTTGCCAGTTTTGCAGGGAATGCAGTATCTTGTCAAATACACAGTTGCCAGCCGAACTCGCTTCACAAGGCTACTGAAGCTTCCAGGGTTCAGCTGCGCAGTTGCAGAGACTGAAGTGATTGTGTTCACTTATTGCAACGAAATGACTCGGCCACTTGTGGGGTTTGTTTTTTGGTTTCGGCTGGGTCAAAACGATCTGATGCAATGTCAAGTTATTATAAAAAGCCAACCTAGGGTGACCATATTTTGGAAACCAAAAAGGAGGACAACATGGCCGCCCCCCAAGGGGGCGTGCTCCCCAACATGTCTGGCACTGAAGGGGGCATGCCCACCCAAACATGGCGTTGATCACATGTCTGATTTCACAGCACGTAATTAAGACAAACCTATTTTACATAACATCTTAATGTTAAAATCACTGAAATAAAGAACACTCACTCACTCACTCCTACTTTTGTAGCTTTTGCTGGACTTTAAAGCTTTTGCTATGCTCTGTGTGATACAGTCTCCCTTTCCCTCAAATATCTTTTCTGACTGCAATTCCTTCACTGGATGACCATAGTCTCACCTTTCCTAACATTTAACATTCTTTCCCCATCACCTTTCTCATATCCATACTCACAGATTCAGCACTGAACAAATGAAGCAGTTGACAAGTTCAGAAAAATCTAGTACAACAAAAGAGCAATCTAGCATTCAGAAAGAGTATAAAATACTATTACCCTGCAAACATTAGCCATGGAACAAAATGGACTAAAGGCTTGTTCCGGTTATTTCTCACTAGCACATCTTAGCTTGTTTCAACATCTGGTTTATCAGTGAGAAACTAATCTAAAAATGTGTCATTCTACATCTGGTTCATTAGCCATGTAAACAAGACCATGGTCAGCAGCAATACAAAGAAAGGCCAGAATGGATGCCCATTATCTCAGTACAAGACAAGGATCTTTTCCTCCTTTTACCCAAATATCTCCTGAATTTACGCTGCCTCAGTGTGCAGAGAACAGAAATCCCAATCAGGGACCCTAACAAAACTGCCCAAAGAAACCTCAGAAACAAGTCCCATTGATTTCAATAAAGCTTACTCACAGATAAATGAATATAGGATCACAGCCACATCTGTTCACCTTTCTCTAGCAAGTGCAAGCCCCTCCTGTCAAGGAGAACTATGCCATAACCAGAGCCTGGCCTCATGGATCATGCAACCAGCAGGTGCTCTCCAGAAAGATGCTTTCAGAGCCTAGCAGATCCAGACAATCCACACTATGCACTCACATATTATCTTGCTGGGACAGGACAATTCCCAGCATGACAAGATACAAAAGTGGGCAGGGCTCCTGCAACTTTAACTGCTAACCTTTCACCAGGTGGGGGGATGGTAAATACACAAAGCCACACTGTAAAATAATCAGAATCTCAAAGCCATACAGAAAAGCAATGTTTGGAACGGAGCTGACAGTTGTAAGAGTGTGTACCCCTTTGCATGTAGTATAAAAATAATCAACAACATTTGCATCAGCATCAACACAAAAGCAGTTCTGGAGCCACATTTCTTTTTGTTACAGGAACAAACCAATGGTGGTGTTAATGATGGGGAATCCACTTATTTAAGGCAAAAATAAAAAATCATTCACACACACACACTCACCCAAGGTAAAATAATAATAATAATACACACACACCTCACACATGCTTACCAAAGGCAATAAAAATTTAAATCCACACACCACTGCACACTCACCCAAAGTGGAAAAAATCCACACCTTCTCCAAGACAATAAAAAACCTCCCCACAAACACTTAAGGGGGGGGATAAAAATCCACCCCCCCCACCCCACACCAAAGCCAAAATAATAATCCACAGCTACCCACACAAGGCCTTCCACCATGTACCTTCTTTGCCCTGATGCTGGCCCACGCTGCCACTCCACTGCTGGTGGTGGGTGCTGCTTCTGTTTCTCTTCTGTCCTGTCGCTCTTCTGCTCTTCTTTTTTCTACCTCTCCTCTCCTCTCCTCCCTGCCACCGTCTTTCTTGTCTTTCTTCTTTGCTGCTGTGACGAGGCCGGAGGCGGCGCGGAAGAGGGCCACTCTCTCCCGCGCTGCCTCCGGCCTCCTCGAAGATCATCTCCCTGGTGACAAGCGTCGAGGAGGCCGGAGGCGGCGCGCAAGAGGGCCGCTCTCTCCCGCGCTGCCTCCGGCCTCCTCAAAGCGCATCGCCCTGGTGACAAGCGTCGAGGAGGCGGGAGGCGGCATGGAAGAGGGCCGCTCTCTCCCGCGCTGCCTCCGGCCTCCTTGAAGATCATCTCCCTGGTGATAAGCGTCGAGGAGGCCGGAGGCGGCGTGCAAGAGGGCCGCTCTCTCCCGCGCTGCCTCCGGCCTCCTCGAAGCGCATCGCCCTGGTGACAAGCGTCGAGGAGGCGGGAGGCGGCGCGCAAGAGGCGGGAGAGATTGGCCCTCTTCCGCTCGGCCTCTGGCTTCCGCGCAAGCCAAGAACAAGGCCCGGATGGCAGAGGGGAGGAGGCCGGAACGACGCGCACCCGGAAGTGCGGGCGCACGTCGTTCCGGCCTCTTCCCTCGCCGATCTGGGCCTTGTTCTTGGCCAGCGCAACCGCGCTAGCCAAGAACAAGGCCCGGATGGCACTGGAGAGGCCCAATTTTTCCGGACTTTGGGGGATATTTTAAAATTTCCCCCCCGGACTCAAATTTGGCCCCTTTTCCCTGACATGTCCGGCGGGATCCGGACGTCTGGTCACCCTAAGCCAACCCCCATTCCCTTTCTGGGGGAGCAGGCAGGAGTCACTTGCATGGAAGGCAGCAGACGATGTGCTGTGCCTCTATAAATGTGGCAGCCCTTATGAAAACCTTAAACCTGAAGCAAATTGCAGGCTGTTCTGAATTCAGCTTCAATCCTAGTGAAACTGAAGATCAAGGGGTACCAGCATCAATGGGGCAGGCAGGAAGGGGATGTGATTTGGAAGATACATGATTGGATCAGTGGCCTTCCCCTCTCTGCTTAAAAGAAGCCACAGGGGGTCTCCCATTTTCATAGGAGCCCTGGCACTGCACGGGGCATGGGGGATGGGCTAGGGTAACCATGTGGAAAGGAGGACGGGGCTCCTGTATCCTTAACAGTTGTATAGAAAAGGGAATTTCAGCAGGTGTCATTTGTATGCATGCAGCACCTGGTGAAATTCCCTCTTCGTCACAACAGTTAAAGTTGCAGAAGCCCTGCCCTCTTTTGTTTCTGGTCAGGAGGGCAGGGCTCCTGCAGCTTTAACTGTTGTGACGAAGAGGGAATTTCACCAGGTGCTGCATGCATACAAATGACACCTGCTGAAATTCCCTTTTCTGTACAACAGTTAAAGATACAGGAGCCCTGTCCTTCTTTCCATACGGTCACTCTACTCAACTCCCCAAATGCCTTCCCCAACACAAATCAGGTTTGGACCGAATGTAGATGTGGATCTAGTGGCAGTCAGTCATCAACTACAGTGCATACGTGGGCCCTTGCAAATCCTACCACCACCACCACCACTACCACCACCACCTTTCTGGCCTCTCTTATTGTTCCTGTTCACCTTTGGGTTAGCTCTAGCATGACCTATATTCAAGGAAGAGGAGACATGCATTCCAGACAGAGTCAAAGAATGGGTGCATTCTTTCCTTAGGCTTAATGTATGCTCTGCGTGACCCTGGGATTCGCAATCTTCCCAGTCTAATTTTCTGCTTATTGCCCTCCTAACTCGATCACTTCTGTTTGTCAGGGTTCCCTCGGGCGGAGCATACACGCTTTCCAAGCGGACTTTGCCCTCCTCCTTCCCTTTTGTCTTAATTACCAAACTCCCCACCACCGCGGCCATCTCTTAAATCCGAATCCTGCCTATTGCATTTTCTGCAGCCTGCTAATGAGTTGATTTGCTGGCCTCCTTTGTATTTGCAGTCAAGCAAAGGCAGGCCTGGCCTAAATAGCTGGCATTGCTGCACAAATGCCAGAGACCATCAGATCAGATAGTGGTCCCCTACAGAATTATTATTATTATTATTATTATTATTATTATTATTTATTATTATCTTTATCTTTATTAATATCCCGCCTTTTGCCCAATGCTGGGCCTCAAGGCGGTATATTCTCCTTCGTTCAGATTAAGGACAGCAACATTCAGCCTAGCGCTGTGAAGCTAAGTGCTGGGCCAAACTAAAGCTGCTTGCCATCTTTATTTACCCAGAATGCCTCTGGAACCAGTTGGGGGACAGGTGTTGGTGGTGCTGGCAACCATTTCGTCTGCTGCTTCTCTTTGCAGAGCTGGGCCAAGCGCCTGTTCCTGCCACTGGCCCACCACCTGGCCTGGTCAGCTTAACTGCGGGGCAGGCAGTGGCCAGAGAGAAAGGACGGGCAGCTCTCAACTTTTGTGTGGTGCTAGCCCAGGGGGCCGCAGTGATTCGGTCCAGGAGGACCCTTTGCCCAGGTCCACTTCAACCCTGGCACCAGACCCATTAGTGGATTAAGTGCTTGAACTGCTTCAGACAGAGAAGCCTTCCAATTACATGCAAAACCCGATTGCTTACCAAATGAATATTTTTTATCTCTTCTATGGGCAATCAAACTGATTGCCCATAGAAGATGGATGCCTCCCTGAAGCCTGCAAAGCTCAGTACACTAAAGCGGTAGAAGCCTTTCTAGACCATTTCACAGGGAAGGAAAATGTGATCTATGAGCAGGCTAGATTTAACCTCCACAGTCAAGGGCCCTCTGAACCTGTAGGCCAGTTTATCACAGCTAACAGGAGCCTTTGAGAATGGCAGTCTCAAAGAACCCCTCATCAGGGGCTTTGTAGGTTTTCCTGATGAGAAGCTTCTCGGCCATTTCAACTGCATCTTGCTATAACTTTTCAAAAGGTGGCTGCACAAACTTCTCAATTCCAATTTGGTCAAGCAGCAACCCAGAGAAATTAAAAAGGTTCCCAAGCCTAATCAGGAGATAACAGATTTTAGACACTCTGCGTGTTGCAGACAGAAGGCAGCAAAAATTGGAAGACAGATACCCATATTGCAAGCAGAATTAATGGATTCCACAGCATTCATTCCAACAAAACAAAACTAATGAAGGGCCAGGTAGGGTGACCATATGTCAGGAAAAACCAGGACATATCAGGATTTTTGGTAACAAATCCGGGAAGGGGGGGGAGAAAATGAAATTCGAAGAAAAATTCAGATTTTCCCCATCATCCTTTAGCCCAAAGAGCAGCTCTACTTTATAGTCAATGGGAATTTACAATAATGCTTACAGCTCTGTCATTTTTAAAGTTACAGTGATGAAACTTGGCAACATAATAGCCCTTAGGTAGGGCTTTAGCCATGCCATATTTGAAGCAGATCCGTTGATCTGTTGATTTTTAGGAATGTTTTAATATTTGAGGTTTTAAAATAACTTTTTATAAAGATTGTCATTTTTAAAGATAAAGAGATGAAGCTTAGCATCTTGGTATCTCTTGAGTAGGGATTTAGCCATGCCAAGTTTGAAACAGATCCGTTCATCCACTGATTTTAGGACTTTTTTAAAAAAAAGTTGAGGTTTTAAAATATATATTTTTTAAAAAACATCATTTTTAAAGATAAGGAGATGAAACTTGGCATCATGATAGCTCTTAAGTAGGGCTTTAGCCATGCCAAGTTTCTGTTTATCCATTGATTTTTTTTTAAAAAAATAAAGTTTGAGGTTTTAAAATTAATTAAACACACACACACACACACACACACACACACACACACTGGAGCCATACCCTTCAAACTCAGGTTCTCAAACCTCCTCTTTGGGGTCTTGCACCTTGAAAAGTTTTAGCCCTTGGATGTCTCACTTGTATGTAGAACAGATTTGTCTTGTGTGCTGTAAAATCAGACATGTGATGAAAACTATGTTCAGGTGGACACCCCCCCCCCCTTGGTGTTGGACACGCCCCCTGGAGCTGGACATGTTGGTGGGGAAGCCCCCTTGGGGGCTGACCATGTTGTCCTTTTTGGTTTCCAAAATATGGTCACCCTACCAGGAGGTGCAATAAAAATCCATCCCATGCCAGTGTTACCTGCTCAGCCAGAAAAGCAGTATGCCAACATTGCAAAAGGGTTTGCACGCTGCACTATGCATGTTATAGAATAATACTGACTTGTGAAGAAATTGCATTCAAGAACTCCCCAAACTCTCACGGACATCTGATTAGATACAAGGGTCACAATTACAACTATATCAGATAATTACTACAGCTCACAAGAAGATGGAAGTTTTACGTCATTTTACCAAAAAGATAAGGGGAGCAGGTAATATGATGCTTGAAGTCTTGGAATGTTTTATGAAAAGAAAAATTATAGAACGATTGGTGAGATCCAGAATTTTGTTGTTACTACTAGTGGTTAAACCACTGCAAGTTGTCCAGAGACTGTAAAATATATCAGACATCATAGACATAATATTGAACTATGTACCTTCTGTCTTACGGGATCTGGGCAAAATATCAGGAGAATATAAAATAGATTTGAAAGCCTACTGAATTCCTACTTCTAAGTCTGTGCTTTGCCACTCACGGGCAAAACAAGAGCTGTAAAGAATGGAAGAAACAGGCATGATCACAAGAAAAGTTCAAACACAATTTCTGTTACGCTTGAACCTTTTTCAGAAAAAGGGGATATAGCAGAAAGGGTTGGCCTTCTGTGCAGCTGGATGAGGTCACTGGAAAGGGACATCTTTGCTTGTAAGTTAATTGTAACAAAGCAGTTGGAAAAGATAGACCTGGCTCACCTCTGTCCATACTTCCAGAGAGGTAGCTGGGACTTGCAGGAAAAACAAACATCTTGGAGCGCTTTAAAAACTAATAAATTTATTAAGAAGCTTTGTTATACTAAGGTGCTACAAATCCCATCAAAGCTTTTGCTGGGAGACTAGTAGAGACCCCCCAGGGGTGTTTTAGCATTGCCTGCCTGGGCCTTAATACCCATATCTCACTTGTCATGCCACATAGCACACATCCAATTTTGCCAAGCCTGAGATATGAGCTGAAATATCTATAGGTGGGCAAATCCTTTTAGGATCTTAAGGCTTAGCTCAAGTCACCAAATGGCTTCTCATTTATCTAATAAGCTAGGAAATGGCAGCTCTTTTTTCAAAGTGAAGTTGCCAACATGCAAAGTCAGAGAAGAACCAAGAACTGAGATGCATGGGTCGCTGGATTTGCTGTCCTCATGTGTGAATTTCTAGTTTTGCTGTTCTCACTTATGTGAAGTTTTAGATGGTTCTTAACGTTTGGGATGAAAGAAAGCTAATGAAATTACATGAAAAGTTAAAAATGAAAACAGGGCCCAGAAATGGGCACGATCCCGTTCACCTTCAGGTTGTACCTTACATGGCTGGCCACAGTACTGAGAGAGGAGAGCAGAGCACTACCCTGGCCTGGAGTCAAAGAAAGACCAGCTTGGAACTTCAACACAGCCCTCCATCAGAAATGTAAAATTGCTAAAATTAAGTGAACAGGATATGGAATCAATGAAATTGCAACATGCCCCCGTGTGTAGAAAGTACTCTTCTAGTCCTCAAGCCTATGGAAAAATAGAATGTTGGCCAAATACTACAGCAAGAACCCCAAATTTACAATGGTAAAAAAATTAAGCAAAACAGATGAACTTATACAGTGTGTATAAAATTTCAGCATTTGTTTCAACTGCTTTTATTCATCTGGTATTTAAAAATAATATTGATTTCAGTCTTCTATGGTCAACGTTTTATTATTAGAATCTCTGTGGTGAATATGCCTCTTTGCTCTGAACTGTCTCTTAACGGCTGTCATAGCTAATCAGTGTTATATATGTAATCCTTGTTTAAGTACCGAAGAGCTACCCTTACATTTTCCGGATCTCCTCCTGAGGGATAGAAACATGCCATTTGAATTAAAATGAACCAGAAACCCCAGATTCTCAGGATTCTGTGGGAGTTTCCAGAAGCTGAGTTAGAGGCCGCATATGTAGCAATCTGTAATAAGGTCACTTGCCTATGGAGGTCTTGCACACTATCAGCACCGCAACAGAGGGTGCCTCTACAAGAGCGATTTAAAGCTCTTTCAAGGCGCATTAAATTTTTTACCTCTACAAGAGCAGAGCGCAAATCAGGGGTTGAGGCGCATTTTCATTCCGATTATGCGCATTATCGAATGCGCGTTAAATAGCGAGTTTTTTTCCCTCTGCGGCCGTTAAAGCGCATTTTGACCATGTAAACAAGCAATTCTCCGCATTTCAGCCACTTTAAAGTGCGTTTCATTCTGCCGGTCATGCGCTTCACCGCATGTCGTTTACAGGATTTAGGTGTAAAAGCGATTACGAAAAGATGCGCATAATCGGGCAACCGGGCGTCAAACCGAATTCTTGTAGAGGGGACCAGAGAGAAACACAACTGGATGTCAATGTAGCTGTGAATAAATCCTTCAGGTGAGAATTTCATTTTAATAAAATAAACCAAGGCTACTTCACAGCAAGATTTATTAATACATCCAAAAGAAAGAAAGAAAATCATTTTGTCACACTATATACAGATAATACATACAGTGTTTTATACACATATTACATCAGTATTTTTTACACAAGAATATACATAAAAATGTAAACTTCTGTATACAAAAACCCTTAAACCAATTTAACAAGGACCAGATAACCAACGGAGACCAATCTTATAATTTCATTGATTCTTTTTTAAAATGGAAATACAGTACATTCATTGAGAAGTATGAGGAACATGTGAGTCTTCCAATTTAAAAAGTACAAATGCCAGCCTCTCTACCCACCTCTGGAATGCTGCCTTGCAACTTTCCAGCAGGAAATGTGTTAAAATGTAGATTTCTATCTATTAACGTTGGGATTTTTAGGGATATGGTTGTTCTTGATTGTCCCTATCCACTCTAGTGTTGAGATGAGATATTATATTTGCTTTGTTGTGCATGCTAGTATCATGTTCCCTTTAAGCAGTCGTTTATGCTTTAATTGTTAAAAGTTTTGCTTTGCTTTTAATTCCATGAATGCGGAAGAAAAACGCAACCAGCTTGTTGGGATGGGAACAACAAAGGTGTGTAGACTGCTAATCCTTGCTACCGTGCAGTTAGTTATTCTGAAGGACACATGTTAACGTTTCGCAAACTGTACTTCCCAAAATGCACTGCTGCCTCACCTTGGTTTTTACCACTGCAACTTCTTCCCTGTTTCAGAAAATGGCTGCCACAGAGCTCTTTGTTATGAGGCTGTTTTTGATATCAAGCTGTAATGGAGCTAGTTTTAAAATGACACAAATGCCAACTTCTTCTCTAGGACTGCTGAGGAAGAGAGAAAGAGAGAGTCTTGCCATAGTTTCTGGCAGTGTTCAGTCATTTGATGGCATCCTCCTTTCCAGCTTCATCTGGATGAAAGTATTTGGCTTTGAACTGCTCAATCCAGCCATGCTTCAAACTTATGTTTTCAAATCCCCACCCCTCACATTTTGTACCTGAACACATTAATTCAGTTTGGACATAGGAAAAAGAGAGAGTTACATAATAACAATGCAAGGTAGAAAACAGGCTGAGAAATTCTTTTGAATACAGAAATTTCCAGTGAGGAACTTTCAGACTGAATAAAAAGTAAAACTCATTTCCAGACATTTCTTCGTTAAAAAAAAATGTCCACCCTTGGGGCTGTTAATTGTGGCGGAACAATGAGGCAATATTGTTTTTCTGCAGAGGCATCAAAATATGCTGTCTCCTCTGACACCAATGCTATCAAATGCACAAGGTAAACTGTAATGGAAGCATGCTGATTGTAGGGGAAATTGGAGAGAAATGGTTTACAGCAAAATGCAAATCTTTACAGTCTAAAAAATAGGATTAAAAGGACAAGGATTATTATTATTATTTTTACAATCAACAGGATCTTACACTTAGAAACAGGCACCTCCCCTATTGACACCAGGCAGCATTTAATAAACCAACCTCTTTCTTGTTAAAAGACAATTTCAAATGGCTTTTGAGAATTATAAATATTTTTTCTTTCATTTATGACATATAACTGCTATTGCAGACTGAAGCTCCAGAAGGGACAGCATTTTGCTAAATGTCAAAATTGAACCAAAATTCATATAAAGGGTAGCTATATTCTATCTCAGATATTTATGCAGAGTGGGATGAGGAAAAATATATATGCCCTGAAATAGTGTGATATGTATATACACGTACATATACAGAAACAATTAGCCCTACAATATCAATTCCTATGTTGTGTATGGACACTGAGGGGATTACACTTTTTTGCTAGGAGGTAGAAATTAGGATTTAGAAAAATATTACTGATTAAATGGGGAAGTCCTGAAGACCAAAGAATTTGAAGGTTTATTCTACATCAGAGCTGGTTATAAATTTCAGTGGGGCTTATATACTACTGAATAGACTGGATTTTCTACTCAGATCTATAAAAGTCCAATTTAGGGGTGACCAAAAATTGGCAAAGGGCAAACAGTTGTTGTAAATTCTAAGTGGATGCTGCATAGAAAAGAGGTTCAACTGACAGTTCATGAGCTTTCTTTCTCCACACATACCTTTTTATGTCTTAAAAAGTAAGCTAACTATGCAATAGAGATGATGACTTCATTATGTGGCCAACTGTTATGTGCACTGAAGTCACCCATGTGCACATAAGTACTTTTTAAGGAACCTATTGTGAAAGAACAACGTTTGTGGGGAAACAATTATTTAATGCTAATTGAATCATGTTAAATATCAACTTTACGGTGTGTTTTTAATAAAGCCTCAAATTCAAAATTGTTTTTGTTGCTGAATTTAAGGAGATGGTTCAACCCCAAGCAACGTATTTAATAAAGAACTATAAGAATTAGGAATGTCAAGAGGAATCAGAGCCACCATAACCATCTTGAGTTTTTCAATATGTTTGTATCATCATACGGAAACAAAAACGACAAAAATATGTATTTGGGGTTTATGCTTTGGTAAATTAAATGAAAAAGACATACAGTTAAGGAAAAGAAAATACTTGGTTGAAGTAACTGACTTCAACATTAGCTGTTTAAGAAAGCTGGGTATGAGTAGCTAGACTTGCATTAACTCAAGACTATTCAGTGGGAGCTCCTCTCCTGCTTCCAGGGATACTGAGAGACACCCAGGTGAAGATGGGAACACTGAGAGAGATGCATTCTCATAGAAAAGTGAAAGGACTAAAATTATTTAACGGAGGTCAAGGGGAGTGGAGGCGAGGGCCTAGAAGAGATCTCATAGGGCTTTTATATTAGAAATAAAAGCAAACACATTAAGAGATTTCCATGCTAACAAAACTAGTGGCAATCAAAACAGCAGTTTAAGTCATCCAAAACCCTCAAATGGAACTACAATTTCAGCTTCTTATACATAGATCTTTATCCCACACACATACTCATTGTAACATATATTTTGTATGTGTGTCACATGTATACTTAGCATATGGACACAAATATGCACACATCTATATAATTAAGAGTCTCACGTTCATATCTTTTTTTTTACATGGAAATGGCAATTCCACATTCAGCGAAGTGCTGCCACATATAATCTCTCTGTACATGTATACATAAAAGGAATCTACTCTTCCCCATAAATAAATTCACTCTGGTACTTCCCATGTTCACCAACTAGTAGGGAGCAATGACCACAAACACCCCACATTTCCCCCCCTTCTCACTGCATGCATATATACAAGGAATATGAGTTTCATAAAAATAATTGAAAAAAACAAGTAGTGGGGGAAAACAGCTTTGAGGAGATTATATATATATATATATATATATATATATATATCTGTTTTGCAATGAAAGCTGTCATCAAAAGCCCCATGATGTAAATGTGAGCACCAAAATAATAATAATAAAAACTGGATGAATGGAAATGTTTTAATTTAAGTGACACGATTTCTACAACAACACAACATACAGCGTTCAAGGCATACCTGTTTCCAACTTGGATACTGAAGCTTTTGTGTATCCAAATGAGAAAGGGAATGAGGAAAGACATTTGGGGCTTCTCGTGCATCCTGAAACGCTGGTTCAGATGCAACACGGCCTCTCTGCTAACTGAAATATGCAAAATTAGGAGCCAGCCTTGGGAACGCACATGCCCTTCCCCATATAACCTCTTCAGTCCCTGGAAAAAGTTCCCCTTCCCCTTTTGCTGCAACCAAGCCATTTGTCAGCACATACAGCGGTAGTGTTCACATGTGATGCCAAGTTTAGCATTACTTCCCATGTCTCTGGCATGGCTGTGGGGGAGATTAGAAACATTTGCTTCCATTTTCAACTAACTGTGGTCTGTTATTATATTCAAAGCTTGGCAAACTTTAGTTAATACTACTGTTTGTTGAAACATGCCAACTTCAAAATATGGTTCATGATCCTAATTTGTTCCAATCAACCATAATCAATAATAGCCAGTTTTCAATTTAGACATTGGTCACATTCAGATAAACATACACTGGCTCAATAAACCGGGATATGCACAATCATTTTGCTAATGCATGGAGCTCTTAGCTTCTCCCTTTTTGCGAGCTGCGATTTGTGATTAAACTGAGAAGCCTCTAACTATAATTTCTGTTTTGTCCAAAACCAAGTTTCAGTGGAAACTATGGTTACCAGCTTTGCAACGAGCCAAGAACAAACTTCAAATCGTGGTTTAGGATCTTGGCTAGTTCTAAATCTGGTAACCACAGTTTTCCAGTTTGGATGAAATGGGAAACTATGGTTAGTTAGAGACTTCCTGATTTGATTGCTTGTGCTGCTAAGGGAGGAGAAAAAGAGGCTATATCTGCAGGCAAAAAGACTTGTTCATATCTCAGCTTATTAATTGTCTAAACCAGAAAAATGAAAAACTGCAATTAGTTGAAAGTGGCAGAGAGGGGCGCAGGCTTGTGCACGCAACATTAAATTATGGTTTACCATTATATGCTAATTGTATAACCATAATTAAGGGGAGGAGCAGGGAGGTTAGTGGCTGTGGGAAAGGAAAGCACACTCCCATTTGCTAACCATCCTAAGCAAGGGGCAGGAGTTACACTGCTACTCACCTAAGTTAAGAATCCCAGTCCTTTCAAGTTTTGAAGTAACTAAAATAGTTATTAGAGCGGCAATCTTTGAAACTGAAAGCAGAATTAGTCCTGCATAAAAGTCCACAAGCAAGTATTTTTCAAACACTTTGATCACCTTCTGAAATATGATGTATAGAGCTTTGATATGAAAAACTAATATGGAAGGGAAAGCTACACAACACAAGGGTTCATATTGAGGAGGACACCAGAGGCAGAACATTCTTATACTACCCTAAATTTGTATAGATGGTTCCCATAGCTGACATTCCCACCAAATGCAAAAATTCCACGTTAAAATCTCCTTAAGCGACACCCCCTTTTTAAAATTTATTCATTTATTTAATTAAAAGGCTGTCTTGGAAACATGGCATTTTTCTGTCGTTTTAACGCTTGGATTCAGATAATAAAAAGCAAGCAAGCAAACAAGCAAACAAACAAGCAAGCATGATATCAGAGAGTTAGCCTTGTAACAGAAAACTATGTGCAATTTGTATTTGTACAAGAGTGAGTACAAAATGAGCCCTAGCTAAGTGATCATATTTCCACAACAACATTCTATATCACCCCTCAACTACTGTTCTCTTGACAAAAAGAACAAATGAAAACAAAAGAACCCCCATAACCTACATTCATAAATCACACATACAATCCCACCCCAATGCATATTTGTGTGTGTGTATACGTGTGTGTGTGTGTGTGTATATATATATATATATATATATATATATAGTATACATACATGCACACAAGATACCTAAGTTTTATTTATAAGTCACAGTGGGAATTCCTTTGTGAGGACAGAAGGGGAGAAAATTCCCGATTAAGACACTGTGGATCCCTAGATTCAACGTTTCATCATTTGAACTTCCAACCTGTAGAGCTAACTGGATGGCAGAGGGGAGTCTTACAAACTTGGTTCATAATTCCCAGCTGCAGTAATTGGATTTCAAATTTGATCTATTTACCCTGTAACTAAAAATATTTAACCATCATAGGTACAAAGCACAGATAAATTATTGCAGAAAAACAAGACTCCTCAGTGGAGGAATATATGGGTCAGAAAAAGTTTTATGTTTTGTCAATACAAGATACCATTTTCACCTTATATGATTTATATTTTTATATATTTATATCTGCAAGGTAGCAAAGAATAACTGTACACCTTGACACGGCAAAGATCCAGTGTAAAAAGGTGCTTCATATTGGGGGGGGGGGGGGGGAGGTTCCGAGATTTTTTGTTAATGTGTATAATTTTATAGCTATTAAAACACATATGCAACATAATTCATTACACTCAATAGCTTTTTTTTAGTACAAAATGTATAATTTATGAGGTGATGTTAATAGCATAAATTAATATACCTTTTTTCTCTTTAAAATCTACAACAGTTCTGGGTGAAGGCAGGGCAGAAAGGGGAAAGGTGTCTTTAAATAAAAGCTTAAAGCTGAGTACGAAGGAGGGAAAATAGTTTGCGTGTTGGACTTGAGCACAATCTCTAGAAGAGAACGACACACACACACACACACATATACACGTACACCATTATAGGCTGAAAAAGCTAACACGGCATTCTCTTTCTGGTGCTTCCACTCCGATGACATTCTACGGTAAAAAATTACAACTACTTTGCCCTCATTTCAACAAGGAATCCCTGAGACATGCCCAAAACTGGACCGTGGCCATCTTCACCATTCAGAGAAATTGGTTCAAAATCAACCCCGTTCCCTCAATAGACAGAGACACTCTATAGCACAACCCAATTGCCCCGCTCTTCAGAATGGATTCATTTCCTAGTTTGTTTTTAACATGCAGATTAAAGATTCGTTTCAGAGCAAAAACCACCCAGTCCATGATATAAGCAATGAAGGAAGGCGAGGAGTAGGCTGCACTGCATTTCTGACAACACAGATTTGGGAACGTTACAAATGAGATTAATAAACGTGGGTGGGGCCCAAGGTGAAGACCCATCAGTAGACCAAGTTCAACGTATTAAACCAGCTCGAATATTTACATAACATGTGTGATGAAAGGGGCTTAGAAAGGAGTTCCACTGCATTATTTTCTTATTCTCTTTTTTTCAGCCCTGAGTTTTGTCTCTCTACTTTCTCATATTTCAGAAAAGGACTAAATTCATGTGGTTCACAGACTCTTCTGGGGGGGGGGGGGGGGGTTCCAAAGCAGCAGTAAGGAGAATGCAATGGAGAACCAGGGTCTTTTGCATGATCCACTGTAATGAAACAATGACATTAACTGAGATTAAAACTGGGATCTCCCTCTACACCTGACTTGCACGTAGTCTGAAACATGACTTGCTTCCTGCCCAACTGCGCGCATTATCCCTGTAGTCTCAACCACTTCCCACAGGTTGAGTTCACACATCACAGTAAACCATAGTTTATCATGACTAAATCAGTTTATCAAGCCCTCCGCCCAGGCTTGTCCATTCTTCCTCTTCCCTGATATGGCTGCAAAGCAGAGTTCATAAGCTTTCACTTCCTTTTTTGATTAACCACGTCTACTTGTGTCTTCTGAACCCAACAAACTGTGATTAACCTTAATTATGGTTTGTTGAGACAAGCTAGCTTCAAAAAAATGTTTGAAGTTGCTTGTTTGAAACATACCACTGCTAGGAATAATCAGTTTGTCAGACAACGCAACAAGCTGCGGCTAATAAAAAATGCTGAACTACTCCTGGTAGCTGCATCGCAGGAGGAGGGGAGAGCCCACAAGTCCAAGGTGATGGGAGGCTACATCCAATTCCAGTCATGATAACCATAGTTTATTATGATGACCAAATGCAGCCACTGTGTCACATGCAGAAGAGTGATGTCATTGTGTCACGTTACGCCAGGTAGGGCTTTGTGCTGAATGTGAACAGAACTCTGCCTTGTTTTTTTAAAGTTAGGCTGCAAACAGAGGAAGTAGCAGATAGGGCTGCGACAATAGGTGCAACTGGCCAATTTCTATTCATAAATTGTCTGTTTTCCCTTCTGGCACTATCAGCTCATGCCCTGGTGCCCTGGAGGGCTTTTTTGGGGTCTAGAGGAGGATGCAATAGGAAGAGGGGTCTGAAAAGCTCTTGCACGTGTATAGAAGACAGCAGCCTTTGGATCCAAGTTACCAAGCAGGGTTTGTAGTTTGCCAAACCAAATCACCTTCCTACGGGAGTTAAGCCCCTATATCTATTCAAATTGTATGGAAAGAAGAGCCAAATAAGACAGCGGGGCAATATCAACCTGTCCAATTAGCACAAGGATCAGGATTTGGGGAGGGAGTGGAGAATTGCATCCTGCCGGTGGAGTCTCATTTCACAATACACTGTGCACTACAACAGAATAAGGAAGATGTAAGGAGCTTTACCTCGGCTCTTTACGCGGCTTAAAACATTTACATTATAAATATAATTTTGATCACACTCAAGATGTTTATTATACAGTTCAGTTTCAAAATAGGGGTGGGAAAAGATTTCACAAAGTTCAAAGCACAATAATGTCTTCCAACTACATACGTTTTCTTCAAGGGCAGACTCCTACTACCTGATCCTTTCAAGATAATAAGCAGCAGATTTTTTTTTAAAGAAGGCAATAGTTCTAATGAGATACCAACAGGCAATTCCTGAATCCCTTTCCTCTCAAAAACTTTAAGAACAGAAGGACCTGTGCCAGATTTTTTCACATGAGCACCATTGTAAGTGGAATACAAAAGCTATGGTAGGAAATAACTGCTTCAGTCACAAAGGAAAAACCTTGAGCTCTCTCTTGTTCCCAATCGCAAACCAATTAATATAGTCTACTAGAGTGTGCCTTCTCTTTATATATCTTTTTATATATATTATAAAATTAGATGCAATTATGTACAGTTCAAACCTGTTGCCATAAGATATAATAAAACCTGCTCTGAAGAGTACATGGCCATTCTTTCCATGTCCACCCTGGGGTGGGGTGGGGCGGCGGTGATGTTCAGAAAACCCAAATAGCACGAATTATTTCCACTGAGTAGAATTTGACTTCATGAGAAAAGGAGAATCAAAACCGCCACAAGCTCAAGGCCTATTTGGAGTGGATGGGTGAAGTGACAATAACAGAGGGTTGCTTAATAATAACATTTCATGGAGGAAGTAGCCCTTCTGCTGACAAAGGCCTGGCAATTTGATTGATGCAGCTCTTCAGGGATCATGCAGAAATACAAATAGAATCTCTGATTTTGAAAAACGTTTGTGTTATTTATTAGCAAGACTATTGATAAGAGATAGAAAAATACTTGCTATTAAAAAAAAAACACCCAAAATTTCAGCAGCTTATATCCCAGTTAAGATGCCTGTTCTTTCCCCATACCTGGCTTCCCACTATAGATTTCTAAAGGTATCTAAATATTCCAAAAATATTATGGAGCACCATAGGGGCTCACTACTGCTGTAGAAATCTTCTGGAGCATCAAATATCTGGAGATGGCTGCAAGTGTGTAAAAATGACTCCACAGTTCTTATATTGGTTTGAATGGAAAAAGTGGTCCGCAACAGTTTCGCCAGCTTCATTTAGGAATTTGCTTCCCTAAGAGAAATCCGTGACAATGCTGTACTCTACTAGCAAATTCCAGTTTACCAACACTACTGCAGTAATTGATCATCTTTAGGAATTAGCATAACTTTTATCTGAGCAGGCAAATCATTATAATTTATTCCAATACTTAAAGATTTTTTAAGCAACCACCCTAAGTATTCTGAACCAACAAGTTGAATCTGACTTGTCCTACCAATTCAATCACCCTTCTATTTCGTAAGATGAATTTCAGAAAACAAATTAGCTTGCAGTAGGAATAGTCACTGGTTAGAGGGGCTTCTTCAGGACAGGAGAGAAAAGAACTGCCATTTACCCATCAAAACACATGCGTGCGCACAAACACATCCCTACACTCACAGAGGTCAAGAGCCCACTGTTAAGCTGACAGAATTAACACTGAACTATGGCCTTGGCTTAATTCTACATTGACCAATTACCAAATTAAAAAGGCTGATCCACCTTTCGTCCCATTTGCACCCTTAAAAATAAAGCAATTCCCCACTGCCTCCCCAGATGCTAATGGGACTGAAAGCTCCGATCTGAACCTTAGCAACTTGCATTAGTTTTTTTGAGGTATCTTTTCATTTCTGGTTCTAAGGTCAATTACATCCATCTTCTCATTTCTCGGTCTAAGGTCAATTACATCCAGTATCTGTGCTATATTCCCTAACTGGGGTATTAACTGGGTAAGTATAGCAAACCTGCCAGGAGTAAATGAGCACCAATACATAAACAGCACGTAAGATCATTAGAGCAGAGCTTAGCAACAGGAAAAGCCTGGTCTGTACTGAATCAGGACTTTTTGTCCCCTTTTTTGTTGTTTTAAATTTTTTTAAAAAATGCCTTTAAGAAGAAGGGGATGACAAAAACCAGGAAGAGAGAAGATGGAAGGAGGTAAGGAAGGTGGGGTGGAACATGAGGTCTCCAACTGCCTGACATTCACAGACAGACAAGCTCAGCTGGAGGTGGTGAAGGGAGCAGATGCGTTATTGGTACTAGTAGCTGCTGTGGCACCTGTGACTGTGAAGCCCGTTGGAGGAGCGATGGAACTGTGGCTGGGCTGCAGGTCCTTGGGAATGCCACTGTGGGAGCTCAGCTGGTGGCCAAAGGCGGCACTGAATTGCGGGAGCTGCTGCTTGGGAGACGTGGAGGCCATGAGTTCAGAAGATGCCGCCCCCATGCCACTGAAACTGGTCTGTGGTAACCCCGGAAGCACACTGGAGCTGTTGGGGGTCACGGTGGCGAAGGCAGGCTGTGTGGTCTCTGAGTGCGATGTGGTAGGCGGCGTGGACAGGGAGGTGGAAAGGAGGTGTCCATCCGCACCAAGCAGGTTGCTGAACGGAGAAGGGTCACCCAGGTGGACAGGGAGGCTCCCCCAGTGAGTTCTGGGGTTCACCACCCCACTAAGCGGCACCTCCAGCTGCGATGGGAGCAAATGCTGTGCTATGATGGGCATCTCTGTGGAGAACGTAGCTGCCAAGGTATCGCCGGAATAGGAGGTGGCATGGGGGGACGTTATATGGTCACTGTAGGGTGACGGCACATGCTCGCTGTCGTAATGGCTTCCATGGGGTGAGGAGTGTGAATGGTCACTGCTGTATTGCTGTCGTGAGGTGATTAGGTCATCTGCCTTGCTTAGCAGCTGGGCAGGGTGTGGCCTCTGGGAGGCATGGCTGCCATCATGAAGTCCTGGGAACTGTCCTGGGAAGGCTCTCTCCCCGAGCCCACTCTGGCTTATCAGAGTGGCAGAAGTAAGGCCAACGTTGGCTGGGGCAGAGAATTGCCCCTGAATCTGCCCTGCCAGGGGCGTAGGTGGGTTGGATAAGGTAGCAGAACGGAGCAAGCTCTCATCCAGGTCCAGGCTAGAGAAATTGTCATCGTGTACGATACGTCCGTTCAGCAGCTCACCTAGATCTGCATTGACTTCCCGGCTCAAGGATTGAATTCCTGAAGTTTCAGCACCTGTGGAGAACACCCCGATGCCTCTGTCCGACAGCTCCTGAACTGGCACCCCATCCGTCTGGGTGAGCACTCCAATAGTACTCAGGCACTCGAGAGAAGTGACAGCCTGCAAGGCCCTTTCCAGCTCCTCTGCCTCTTCGGTAGTCGGAAGGAGGTCCCCATTTTTACCTGTATCAAAGGTTTAAAAAACAATGAATTCAGATAACACCTATGAATGCATTTGACATACAGGGCCTATGAGACAAGCTGCCAAAGAGGTTAAACGCACTAGTGCCAAACTAGCCATTTGACCCCCAGTTGCTGATTGCGTCAATGGTTTTTTTTTAAAAAAACTGTAATTGCAGGGATCCCTGCACAAGCGATTTGCACGAGGAAAAAAGCTTTAATGGGAGTTTCCTTTTTTCATGCAGCATTAGGAGCTGAGCAGGGGCCAAAGGGTTAAAACTCCCCTCCCACCGCTAAAAATCCTGATTTCCCCCACCCTCCCCACCCATTTAAAAAGCATTCATGCAATTGCTATTTTGCTATTTTGTGCAATGTCTAGTTTGGACTTTATTCATCCTTAATGTTCTGTATGAGGGGTAGGCAACACATGGGGCGTAGACTGCATGTGACTCCCTGGCCTTTTGTGGCAGGGGTGTAGTCGGGGAAATTAGCTCCCAGCCCCTAGAAGTTGCCAACTCTGTTCTACATAATGCAGAAAAATACATATTCTTTCCAGTTCACCAAAAGTATTAGCCTGTTAACAAGAACCTACATGTTACAGAGTAGCTTGAGCAGTCTGTCTACGAAGTTAGTTATGCTCAGAACAGTGATATGAGTTTTCTGGAAAATTTTGATTGGGGGGGGGGGGGGGATCTGCTGCCCTAAACTGAATCAGCCTCAGTGAAGCAACATTTTTTATTACTAAGAGAGAAGCCTACCTTAGGTCAGAGAAGAGCTTTCATTTATTTTAATACATGAAAGAAGAAAAGGCAGCTCTTCCTCTCAATTACAGTTACAAGTTCTTTTTATTGGTTTTTTGGGTTTTTTTTTAGAAGGTAAGACATGCTTTCAACCATAAATGCAAACAGTAAATATGTGTTTTCTGTAAGAACTGGCCAACATTCATGTGAACATTATTAGTCAGGGCTGTGTATATTCCGTAGGATTGATGCACAAACATGGGATACAAAAACCTGTTGCAGAATTTGCTATCCTAAGAATTGGGCTTTCTTGGAGTTTGGACTGTACATTATAGAAAGCCTTAATGACATGCTATGATAACATTCCTTACATATTTATTATCCAAGACACAATCTGTGACAAAGAATATTAATGCCATATTTGTACAGAATTACGATCACAACCAAACACAATCACAACTACAATCAATAAAGGAATCACAGTAAAAACCAACAATAGCATTAGATCTTGGAGTTTATCTGCAGTGAGGGGACTGCCATCACACTCCACCCCACACCCAAAGTGCCTGCCCCAGTGACAATTGTACATGGTCCGCACATTTATATGAGGGCTTATATATATATAGATCCCAGTGTGTGTATGACCTAACTTCATGATCACAAAATCATGAGCACAAAATTGCATCACAGACTAAAAATGCATAGATTACATGGTTAGGATTTACATGCGTTGGGGTCAATAACATTCTAGCCTCAGGCTAGGACAGAATGGTCCTATTAATTTCATTGACTAGAGTGGTCTGTGATATGCATAAGAGAATAAAAATAAAAGAAATGTACGCTAAACCCAATTATATTTGCATAGCATTAAAAAATAAGGATAGGCATGTCATTCTCTTTTACAGCTGATTCCCATGTGGTAACCTAATGACACTAGAACATCATGCAAGTTATTCCCAGGTTGGGAAATATTTATTTGCGTAAATGGGTCAGAGAGAGATGCAATGGATGCACAAATGTTTCCAGAATCGTACACTGCCTGTGTTTCTCTCTACCTAATTTTATTTATTTATTTTGTAGTTTTCAATCCCGTTCTTTAACAGTATTCTCCTGGCAGCCAACGCTGAAAATGTAAAAATACAAATGCAATGAAAACTTTCAATCAAACACAGCATGGCAGCGAAATAGAGTACAAAGCAGCATGTGAAAACTCCATTAACTGGTTAAAAAAAAAAAAAAGTCCAGGAAAAATAAGCAAAGTCTTCACCTGGCATTAAAAATGCCAGTGAAGCCTGCACCAGGCAAGCCTCCCTAGGTAGAGAATTCCAAAGGTAGGGCACCACAGCTAAAAAGGCCCTGCCTCCAGTTGCCATCTCACTCCAGATGGCAACTGTCCTTCCTGATATAAAGCTTACAATTTATCTCAATTCATAGTTAATTTGGTCATTACTGTTCTACATTTCTCTTTTTTAAAAACAACAACAACAACAACAACAACAAAGGCCTCTTTAAATTCACACCGTTGAACATCCTATTATAAATTTAAAAAATGAATGATGAACCTCAAATTCAGGCACAGAGAGAAGCATAATACTGAAAAGCCACAAAATACTTACAGTGATGATGATTCCCTTTCAAAAACTCACATAAAATATTAAAATACTACATCTTAAAATGTGAAGAATTTTTTTAAAAAAAATGGTTGTGTGGGATAGAAAGGCAAATGTTAAGGGTATATGATCATGCAATATTTGCACAAGTTTGTATAAGATTTCTCTCCAAAGTAGGAGAGAAATACATTTCCAGTGATAACAACATCTGCTTGACATTCACAAATGGATTAGACCTAGGATCCTGACAATGTTTTAAATCTTGAAGCCTGAGATTTCATCTGTTCCAGCCTCAAAATTCAACATTCTTAAATTATTTAATTTTAAAAAATAGGAAGTGCCTTCCAAAAACGCAGCAAAGTTCAGCCCATTATCTTACAACCCTGCTTTGAACGGCCCTTTGCCATCAGCAGTGATTTTCAGGTAAAACGAGAGAGAGAGAGAGAGAGAGAGAGAGAGAGAGTACCTTCAAAGAAATCAAAATCTTGCAAGTCATCAGGCAGCCGTGGTAGAACATCAGAGAAGTCCTCCTGATTCAATTCGAGGTCATGTGGAATGTCTGTGATTTCATTGGCGATGTCATCTGGCAGCTCATCTGTACTCAGCTCCGGTGTGGAAGGGCTTCTAAGGATACAGGGAAGCTGGTCACCCCCTTCGCTTTGGCACCATACCTGGCTGCTGGCTGCTATCTATGGTAGGATATATATGTGTTCTCCCTCACTTCCCTCTCTTTCCAGATGTTTTAACTGTTCCCTCCGGCCCATATAGCCTGAATCTGTGGAGCCATTGAAGTCATTATGGAGATAGCAGTGATTCGTTTTGCTACAGCAGTATCGTATTGCTATAAACGGCTCTTGACAGGCAACCTCTTCCTCCTAAAGATGATGCATGGCTGTAGCTAGGACCAATGTAGTGGGACCAGCAACAGCCCTTCCACTTTTCTACCTCCACTGCTGCACGAAAGCTGGTGTAGAAGGTGCTCGCTGAGCCTGCTGTGCCAATGCTTGGAGCAGAAGTAGGAGAAGAGACTACTGCAGTTGTCTCCAAGGGTGCTCTCCAAGAGTTTGGGACTTCAACTCCCATCTACTCCAGGCAGTATGGGTGATGGTCAGGATGCTGAGAGTTGTGGTCTAAAACACTTGGGGAAGGCTAGACTACTGCATGAACCTACACCAATGATTCCCAAATTGTGTACCTCTTGCATTACTAGTGTGATGCGAGAGAGATTTAAAGGTGTCTTCATCACTGAGACATGTTGGATGTGGCCACCACTCCATGCCATTTGAAACTGAGGGAACTGATACAGAATGGATCCTCTCCATCCGTATTTTTGCCAAAATATGGGCGGTGAGTGACGATGCAGTAGGAGTCCTCAACTCAGTTCACACTTAGGCTAGCAGGGATACGGGAATCCCCAAAGCATCAGCATTGCCCAGAAATAATGGTTCCGTTCCTGAGCCCTGTTGACTGGGCAAAAGGGAGAGAGGAACGCCAGGAGGCAGCATTAACCAACCTCTCCTCAAGCTGCAAGGAAGGCACCTGCCCAAGTTCTGGTGGCTGTTCAAGATAACATATAAATATATATCGCCTTGTAAGTATGAATTGTGCCTCCTGTTTTAATCCAGAAGAAAACTGTACGCTGGGTATCAAAAGTGTAGGAGACACCGGCTGCATTCAGACAATCCTCCAAACCATGATTTGGAGCAGACTTCCAGAACCTGGTTGCATCCAGATGTGTTGGACTACAATTCCCAGCATTCCTGAGCATTGGTCATGCTAGCTGGGGCTGATGGGAGTTGGTGCAAAACATCTGGAGGGCACCATGTTGATTTGGAAGAAGTTCTCTGTGACCCTGTTCAGATGACACACTAAGCCACGGTGGTTAAGCATTTTGAGCTAAACATTTTGGCTTAGCGTGACATGTGAACCATGACTTAGTGTGTCATGTGAACCATTCTTAACCATGCTGGCTACATAACCATGGTTTAAACACGCTCACTATTTGCTGCAAAAGGGTTAGCGGCCTAACCATGGCCTACTGTGTTGTTTGAACAGGCCCATTATGGCTTATCATGTCATGTGAACCATTCCTAACCATGGTGGCCACATAACCATGATTTAAACACGTTCACTAACCATTTGATACAAAAGGGTTAGCAGCCTAACCATGGCTCAGCATGTTGTTTGAACAGGGTCAATGTGTTCATTGACTGACATACTGTGTTGCCAGCTCAGCTACTATTAAGATTTTATTATATTACTAGAAAGGGGCCATTAAGTAGTGTTAAATTCTATACTAATTTAATCTACATATTCTATTGGTAGATATGTGTCAGCCACATAAATATAATTCTACCTTTTCAATAGTCTCAGATGCATAAGGAGCATGAGAATGTAATGCGGAAGCAAAAGCCTGCCTCTTTGGTAGGGCAATTTATTACGGAAGGAGCTACATTGTATGAAAAGAACATTACATCAGTAGCAAAGACTGTTGCATTAGGTCATAAACTTGCCTCCAAGTTAGTCTAATAAATGCCCCCTGGAGACCTGGGCAGGCAGCAACGCACAGTTAGGAGGGTAAATGAGTGAGCGATCACTCTACAAGTGCGTGGAATGACTGCCCACAATCCTTCCCCCAATATTGCAGCCTGTTCCAATGCATGTTTACTCAGAAGTAAATCCCACCGTGTTCAACAGGACTTATTTCCAATTAAGTGTGCATAGAACTTCAGACTTGGCTATCCTATTTCTCGTAAATATCCTATTTCTCATAGAATATATTCATTCACTCGGTCCATCTTTTCCAATACTGGCTAGTCACTTTAAAAATTAATAGCTGCTAGGCACTGACCGTATATGGGATATCTCCATTGGCAGTGAGACGCTGGTGGGCATACTGAGGTTTCCTTGGGGCACAGCAGGGGGGATTGGTTTTTGGGGACGGCGTGGCCCTCGCCTTCTCTTCTTCTTGTGTTTTTTGGTAAGCGCAGGAGGCTTTGTTTTTTTCCTGGGTTTCCTCTGCTGCTGGTGTTGAACTTTACGGGAGCTGTCTCCTCTCAAAAAGTTATCCTTTTAGAGTGAGAATGGAACGAACACATGAAGAACAGCTGGTTTCCCCCCCTTGCCATCCCAAAACATTTCTATGTCATGAAAAGCAAAACAGAACACTGGAAAATTTGAAAAAAGAATCATGAAACCCAACAAGTGCGCTTGCACCCATGGTGGATGGAGTGCAGGCTGTATGTTGTGTACATAATGTTTGCATTAATGTTGTAAATGTTTAAACAAAGCACTGTAATTTTAAAAAAAGGCTGTTTGGGGAAATCGTTTAGAGGAGCCAAAAACTGAACTCCATGCTGCTAAGCAAGCAACTACCCAATGACAAAAAGAGAGTCACTGATGTGATCTTTAAATTAGCCAAATTCAGCCTCCAGTTGTTACAATGAGGACCTTTTGTGCTTAGCAAAGGGAAAAAGCAGGGAATTATCTTCAAGCTTTTGGGTGGCAGTATGGGGATCGCCTGGGAAAAAAGAAAACCTGAGATAAAATTGTAAGAGCTTGTGTTTCATTGACTGACACAAATGGCAGAAACTTTTATCTGAGAAAGAGAAATAAACTGTGTGAAATAACCGAAACACTTCTTCCATTTCAATGTGGCATGCCTGTATAATAGCCTATAAGACTAGGTTTATGCCAGCCTTCTCCAACCTGGTGCCCTTCAGATGCTTTAGACTACAATTCCCAGCATTTCATTCTGATTATTGGCATGCTGGCTCAGGTTGATGGGAGCTGAAGTCCCAAACATCTGGAGGATGCTGGTTTTGGGAAGGCTGGTCTATGGTGAGAAAATAAACAGGAGGTGGAGATACCCAAAGAGGGCAAAAATTATTCTTAGGCTGTTATATGGGACTACTGAATGCAGTCAGACTCCGCTCCAAATAAGCATTCAAAGGATCGAGCAAGGATGGAGCTCTGAAGGCCCCCTCCCCTCCATATCATGTCGGAAGCAACATGGTGGCTCTGTTCAAAGCCCACATTACAGCCTTAGATGTGAAAGTGGAACATGCTGTGGTTTGCTGGAAATACTGGCCTAAATCCACTGCATACTATTAGTGGAAGTAACTGTTGCACTAGCAGAGCTATGGTGCCTTTTCCTGATGTGCAAGCGCTAGAGGATCACTTTTTAAACCTAAGATTGGCAAGCGGTTGAGCAAGTAGACGTTTAGTTGCTGCCTCCCCTTGCACATAGTTCGGAACTTGGTTTCCGCTAGCGCAACGTCATTTGTGTTAGCGGACTTACACTTTGCATGCAAACCAGAGTTGGGTTGGATATGTGTTCTTCAAGTATTTTGCCAATCAAATATACTTACCATTTTTTTGGCGTGTTCTTCACACAAGGGTGTCTGATGCGTAATGTCAAAAACTGGCACGGAGCATTGCTGTCCATCGGCAAACTTGGCTGTGCAGCTTGAGAATAGCTGCTGCGACCGGTTCAAGAGGATATCTGTATGCATTTGTTCAGGAATAATGTGCAAGACTAGAGGGGGAAACTATTTGATTTCCAAAAGAGATTAAAATACAATGCTTTGAATTCTGTTTTCAGTTAGGATCTAACTTTCAACCGATTCCATGAAATGTCATTCATGTTTCAAGCTACAGGAGATGTGAAGTCAAGAGTTAAAGCTGAAAACTGCCATCCAGCAGAACTGCTCGTGATTTTGTAATTTATTACCATGAGTTTATTGAAGTAGCTATTTTGCTAATGAGTTCATGGGTCTGCTTCCTGGAGATTTTTAATCAATACTGTCATTTGTGGGGGGCAATTCAATCAATAGGTTTGCTTTCTAACCTACTGATGACAATCCATACTCAAATATTAAAAATAGGATTTCTGTCACCTACATATAGGAAGATATAAAAAAGTAAAATCTTCCTGCCTTCATGAAAGATGACTCATACAGGAAGTCAATAAATCTGATCATGAATTTGAAATTATATTGCTCAGAAAAGATACATAAACTTGGTGCATCTTTAATCTCCCTCTAACTAATTCTGCCCCACTCCACACAATTGACAGCAGTACTTTCTTTCTATAAGCATGGTCACATTATGTGTTTTCCTGAAATAGCTCTTCAATTGCTTTGTTCTTTTATTTACTTATCACTGAAAGGGCCAATGAGAAAAACCCTATCACCTAATGATGTCGTCCACAATAAAAGGGATCATTTACTAGCTCATCTTCCGATATATTATAAGCCATGCTCTGTCAGCAAGGCTCTTCTGTATTCTATATAGACCAAACAGGCCAATCTCTATAGAAAAAACTAAATGGGCACAAATGTGATACCAGAAATGGCAATATTGAAAAAACAGTGGGAGGATCCTGCCAGTGACCTTAAAGAGAGTTTCAGCTATTGGATGGTATAGAAACGTAATAAATAGATAAAGCAAATAAATAAAGTGGCCATTTTGGAGCAAAGAAACTTCAAAGGGATATCAGAGTGAGAGACTCCTGAGTTAGAATTCATCAACAGGTTTAATTCTATCACCAGAGGCTTGACTTGGGATAAAGGATTTGTATGTGTTAACTGGCTTACCAAGAGACGGGGATTTTGTGTTATCAGCAACTACTACTTTGTGAATGACCACTGTTAACAATGTGAATGTCACTCTCAGTACTTTCAGCGTGTAATTTCCTTCTAGCCTCACTGTTTACAATTCTTCCCATCCACCCACACCCACCCCATATGTACTGTATATAAGCCTGAACCTCTCCAGAACACCCCATGCATTTAATGAAGTCGCCCACAGTCCATGAAAATTAATGCTGGAATAAATTTGTTAGGCTTTAAGGTGCCACAGGATTCTTCCTTGTTTTTTTCAAGATAATGGCACTCATTTCACCTCCTCAACAAGTAGTCAGCGAACAGCAGCATGCCCATTATTTCAAGCAATACAGAGGAACTGAGCAAGCACATTGGCTAATATATCCAGGGACTCCCTGATGGCAGAAAGGTGGGACAGCAATTTAGGATAGGAACTCTAATGAATAATCTGTACGGCAGCCCAAACAAGGGCTGATGTCCCCACACAAAGCATGGCACCATTGCCACGGGTGGGTAATTGTAGACCAAAAGATCGGGTGGGCAACAGCTCCCATTAGTCCTAGCCAGCACAGCCAATGGTGAAGGATCATGGCAGTTGTAGGCCGAAACATCCGCAAGGCCACAACTGCCCATCCCTGGTTTATAGACTCCATAGGAGGTGCCAGTTTATGCAAAAGGTCTGTCCCTGTTGTGGGCTCAGCAGCCTCATGTGGCACCTGAGATAGTCGCCTGGGGGCTGCCAGATATGTGAATTAGTCTGCAAAGATACCTAATAGGCCAAATCTAGTCTAGAAACAGTCATGCTGAAACCAGATTTTAAAAGCTTTTCAACCGTCTGCCAACCTTCAACATGCTACTTTCAAATACTTTGTTCTCGTCCCATGTACAAAGGCCCTTTCTTTCCTTAGCCATTCTTGCCTTCGTTGTTCCCTTTATGATTCTCAGCCCTTCACTGCCTAGAGTGACTAAAAATTAAGGCTAACTTTGTAATGATGGAGGAGCAGCAGGAAAAAAGATATAAGAGAAAGTGAATTTATAAGGTAGGTGGGGGGAGGGGGGCAAGAGTGGGAAAAAGAGAAAGCTCGTTAACATTCAGAGCTTTGTTGAATTTGGAATCTTTTCTTCTCCCTTTCTTTGCTCCCACAATTTCATATACTCTGGTTCAGGCTCCCCCTTTGTACAGGTTTTTGAACGTAAGGATTCTCATTCTCCCTGGTCTCTGCCTCTTCTATTGATACTGCAGGATTATACATCTTTCATCTCCTGTTCATTATAGGTCATTTTACTGCCTCACACTCTTTGGGTCTGCATACCTTGCTGACACCATTTAAAGTAACTTAAGCTATGAGATAATTCAGATTTTTTTGTGGAAACCAACCAGCCAACCTCACACAGACAAGGCCACCTGTGCGCTTCCATTTAACAAGTGATACAGGACCATCGCTATAAGGTTGTTTGTTCCTCCGTTTTCGAGGTGTACAATGGCGCTAACTATGCAATTCTACTTGTTGCCATTAACCTGAACAGAGACAAATTAAAATGCTGACTAGGTCTAAGCGGTTCCTGCATCCCATCTACTACCAGGTTCTACCTTTGTTTCCAAGCCCCTCTGCTGCCTCAGAAGTTGAACAACTGCATAAGGATTCCCCCACGTCACACTTATCGGCCTGTCAGGATTTTTGGTAACAAATCCAGGAAAGGGGGAGGGGGGAATTATGAAATTTGAAGAAAAATCCTGATTTTTCCCATCCTCCCCCCACACAAAGGGCAGCTCTACTTTACAGTCAATGGGAATTAACAAAAATGCTTACAGCTCTGTCATTTTTAAAGATAAAGATATGAAACATGGCAACATGATAGCCCTTAAGTAGGGCTTTAGACATACCAAATTTGAAACAGATCCATTCATCTGTTGATTTTTTTGGATTTTTATTTTTAAAAATGTGGTTTTAAAATTATTTTTTTTTTTAAAAAAATGTCATTTGTAATGATAAAGAGATGATACATGGCACTTTGATAGCTCGTATGTAGGGCTTTAACCATGCCAAGTTTGAAGCAGATCTGTTCATCTATTGATTTTTAGGATTTTTTTTAAAAAAATGTTTGTTTTTTAAACCCATCATTTTTAAAGATAAGGAGATGAAACTTGGCATCATGTTAGATCTTAAGTAGGGCTTTAGCCATGCCAAGTTTCAAGCAGATTTGTTCATCTGTTGATTTTTAGCAAGTTTCAAAACAAAATTTAATTTTAAAAATAAAAAAATAAAAAGGGCAGCCAGCCGGCTGGCCGGCAACAACCCTGTTAAACAGCAGCTTGCAGCGGAGTGAGGATACAACCAGAAAATATATTTGAGGGAAGGGAAGAATGTATCACACAGAGTATAGCAACAAAGTACAGCAAAAGCTACAAAAGTAGGAGTGAGTGAAGTTAATTTCAGATACATTATTATTATTAGTAGTAGTAATATTACTACTACTACTACATTGGATGTCTCACTTGTTCTTTCAGTGATTTTAACATTAAGATGTTATGTAGAACAGATCTGTCTTAATTGTGCGCTGTAAAGTCAGACATGTGACCAAGGGTATGTTCAGGTGGGCACACCCCTTGGTGCTGGACTCGCCCTCTGGGGGTGGACATGTTGGTGGGGATGCCCCCTTGGGGGCAGACCATGTTGTCCTCCTTTTTGGTTTCCAAAATACGGTCACCCTATCTAATATCCCAGGCATTCCCAGTAGTTATAGGTAGCAGTCACTTCCTATCTGCAGCTCCCTGCCTGATGTGATCAGTCAGAGTAGAAAAGCAGAGGTTGTGCCATGTCGAAACCTGCCCTGATGTCCTCTTTCAATGCCATACCAGAGATAAAGGCTGGAGATTGTAAGTATACTGGGCAGTGTGGGTCTGCCCTGCAGACTTACAAGCTGCAGGACAGATTAATCTCTTACTCGGTCTCTCAGTGTGGTAGAGCAGGGCATGGACAAAAGGCACAGATCCTGGTTAAGACCAGGACTCGGTAATAACAATGTATCTGTCACAGTCAAACCATCCCAATCCTTCAGATCTGAGCTGGGTTTAGAACAGTTTACGTACACATTAATTAATTAATTACATTTCTATACCACCCCATCACTGAAGCTATTTTAACTATTTTAACTAACAGATCCCATGGTACATCCTAACACATCCCTAATGTGTTAGCCATTGCATTTTCCCCTGAATTCATCCCTGCCAGGTCTATATATTTAGAAGAAAAAAAGATTATGTTGCCTTAAATGTCTCTAAGCAAGAAATCACAAGCTGTGCTGCAAACAAACAAATCCAAGAAAAAATATCTATAACTTTCTAACAGATAATTCTCATCTTTTAAATCAATGGCACAAAGACAGTGTCAAAAGTTCACTCTGGTCTCTTTTTGCATAACGGCCCTGTTCACATGTAACGATTAAACCACCAATGAACCATGGATTAACCGCTGAGTTGTTTAGCCCCTGAACAAACCAGAAGTCCAGGTTCACACATCATACTGCACAACCTATGAGGCAGCCGATTGTCAGGGGTGCGGTAACCAGGTAAATGCAGGAAAGGTGGAAACAGGCTAAATTTGGAGAAACTGGCAGGAGCCTCTTGGCAATATTCACTGGAAATGGAAACTGACCAGAAGTAACTCATTACACTTCCGCACCCACAGCGTGAAAAGGAACACAACGAAAAAGATACGTTGAAAACAATGTTTGGTGAATGGAAGAGCCTTGTTGGTGCATGGTTCACCCTTCGTCATTCCACTACATGGAGTTGCATCCCTCTGCTTCACTTGGCTTGTGCTGAAACAGAAGGGATTTCAGGAAGTTAAGAATTAACATGGCAGTCCAAGAGACCTATAGTTCATGTCTAGCTCAGCACTCTGGAACTACCCCGGCACACACGCTGCAAGGAAATTAACACATCAGGGAGAATGCTGGTATCGATCCCCAGTTGTTAGACCTTAGCCTCTAGTATAGGCAGGTATAAATGTAGGGAACACAAAGGTTGTGCCTCCTTGCAGTGACCAATAAACCTATCCTCCACATATATATTTAATACAGAATTAGAATAATTAATGGACACCTTTAATGTCCTCTTGGACCAGGTGTATAAACACAACCAAACACCTGGTATATACTGTGAAACTTTGCATATACTGTGATTCCACAGGAGCACAGAATATAGAAATCGGTGTAGAATTTAGCTTCCTAAGAATCTCAGCTTTCCTATTTTTTTAAAAGCCCCTTTTCTAGCCCTTATGAATGTGATGAAATGCTTAAAAGCTTCTGGACATAACTACTGTAACAGAAATTGGGGAGGTGACTGAGTAAGAGTTTCAGTGGTTGGAGGCACAGTTTCACTATTCCTACCTCTCCCTTGACTAACAAAGCCTGAATCAATGTTATAAAGAATTTCAGGATAAATTGTGCAAAACAATGCAAATGGGTACCAATTCTCTAGATGTTTTTAACCAGGTTCCATGACTGAGTTTGGTACAAAAACTGCCTTAGTCACTTTAAAGGGTATGACCCTGCTGATTATCCTGGTTTTCTAGGTAGTCTTTATACCATCAAACATAGTATCCTTTTTTAGAGATTCCCTGGGTTGGGGATTGGAGGCACAATTTTGGAGATGGGAAACTCCTGGCTCAGGCCTGTGGGATATTGCAAAGTTCCAACTTGTCTCCAGTACTTTTAACATCTACACAGAGCTGCTGCAGAAGGTCAACCGGGGATTTTGAAGTGAAGCATCATCAATAGGCTGAGGTCATTCAAGTTTATTTAACTATTACATCTGAGTCAGGTGAAGCCATGAAAGCAGCGAGCGGGTGCATGAAATCGTTAGTGGAGTGGATGAGGGCCAATGACCTGAAGCTCCATCCACACAAGATGGAGACACTACTAGTAAGTCATTCACCTGACTAAGGAAATGGAGTTCAACCTGTTCCAGATGGGATTGCACTTTCTCTGAAGGATCAGATGCTGTTGCTCCAAGATCCAGCTTTGTTACTGGAGCCCCAAATAGCATCAATGGCCCTGAGTGCCTTCTACCAGTTGAGGCTGGTGAGCCAGCTACAGCTCCTCCTGAATGGAAATAGCCTGGCAACGGTTATCCATGCTCTAGAAACATCCAGAGCAGGGAACTACAATGTATTGAAGGTTGTTTCATGAAAAAAGAACCCAGGTCTCGCTGTGTTAGGAATAAATGGATTAAGATGGGCAGCATCAAGTTTTGCCCCACAACACCACAAATTATGACCTTTTTTAAAAATATATATTTTTATACGGCATTTCTGAGGCCAACCAAGGCACTTAAAAAAAAACACAAATCAAACTTAAAAGACACTGGCTCATTTCACACAACAACTTTTCTCTATGCAGTGTGAAAACTCCACTTAATGGTGGAGTTTTTAGGAGGTACTCACCACACAACTTGTTCCACTCCACCGTTGTGTGAATGTGGGCTCCCGTGGAGTAGAGTAAAACTCAATGCGGCGTTTGACTGACAGTTCCTCCGCCCTCTCTCCTCCCCCCAGTCCTCCCGATGCTATCCCATCAGCCATTGCTGTGAAAAAAACAATCCTGGCAGCTCTCCTAGGGCAGCACTTCCTCCTTTGGCTGCTCTAGCCAGGGAACTCTGTAACCAGTGGGGAAACTCCACTCAATGCAGCAAGAAATTCCACGGAGCCCTCTAGACAACATGGAACACAGTGGTTGTGCAGGAACTCTCCTCTGCACAGTGTGGATATTCAGGGTGGAGTGTTTTTCCCTCTAGACAACACATTTCTCAATGGTGGTGTAACAACTCCACTATGGAGTTCTAAAACCACCGTTGAGAAATGTGTTGTCTGAACTGAGCCATCTTCACATAAAAACATAAAAGAACATTAAAAACAATGTTAAAAACCATAACAATTTAAAAAGCCACATTAAAAATATGTGTTTTTATCCCCTTCTTGAATGCAGAGAGTGTGGGGGCCAGCTGTAACGCCAAAGGGAGTGCATCCCAGAGTTTGGGAGCAATGCAGGAGAAAATCCTTTCCTGTGTACATGGCAAGCAGTCCTCTGCAAGGGAGGGTGTCTTCAAAAAGGCCTCTCCTGCGGATCTTAGTAACTGAGTCAGTTTGCAGGGAGATAGGCAGCATAAATGCATAGTATAAAGGTGCTAACCTTTTGAACCTATCAGCCTGCCTTCTAAGGAATTGGACCCTTAGTTCATCCAGCGAATATTGCCCAGTTTGAGTGGCAGTGTCAGGATCCTGCCTGACCAAGGCCTTCGAGAGAGGTTTCTTCTGAAGAAGAGATGTGGGGCTCCATGGAAAAGCCCAGCACAGCTGGGCCAGAGCAAGCAGGTTGCAAAAACCTGCTATACTTGTAAGGGAGCCAGAAACTCCAGTCTCCTGGACATCCTTCCTGCCCACCCCCACAACCTTTCCCACCACATCTTAGGCCCTGCCTTGATCTCTGATTCCAGGCTCTTTTTGCCCCCACCCCACCCCGCAATGCTTCAAGAGCATAGGTGGCAGCAGACCTGGTGGGAACCCCAGAGTCAACATGGGAGTGTTCATTTGGCTGCCAGGAGATTCCACCACCAGGTGACTCCTACAAGGGGGAGAACTCAGACAGGAAAGATTCAGCTATAAGCAACGACCCAGCAGATTACCAGGGAGTGGAATGGAGGGCGGTGAAGGTATAAACCTCTCTCGTCTGCCCTGAGCTCTTGCTGGGATAACAGCTCTCTACTGAGCTCATTTGCTCAGCTCCAGCCCCCATGCTCTGCATCTGCTCCAGTTCCAACTCCTGCTTTGGCATGATGTACTGATCAAGGTCAGTTAGCAGTTCTACAAGATGTAAAAGTGGGGGCTTTTCCCAACCCTGCTACGAGTGATGCCAGAGATTGAACCTGGGGCCTTGTTGCATGCAAAGTATATGCTCTACACCTGAGCTCTGGCCTCTTCCATTTAAAGCTGTTAAAGCAAAAGATGCATATGGCAATTACTTTTATTTAACATCAAACCAGCATTGAAGTTATGAAATGTGCATTTAGTTAGCAACATGGAGATCTGAATGTAGAGCCGGGCCTTACTGTCAGTCATGGGAGGTGAACAATGGCCAACAGAAACCATTCCAAGGTGGATTGATTATGAGAAAAGCCCACTGGTGTCCATAATACTCAGTCATTGGATTGTAGCCCTCGTGTCTTATTGTAGAATAGAAACCAATCTAGATTTCAAATCCATAACGTTCTGAGTTCTTAGTCCCAATTTGTATTTATTAAGTGCAAAGACTCCCAAATTATGTGAGCGTGTGTGGAGTTGGGAAGGGGATCATGACTGTCAACTACAAACAGCAGTCTTTCCAAACTCAAATAGCGCATTTCCAAAATTTCAAATACCAAACTTAAAATTTAGGTCAGGTACTGGGATGTTCATTGGTCTGAAATTTCATAGCCACTCTCTATTCCAGCAATTCTGGGGCAGTGATAAATTCCTGTTTTATAGTTACCATGAGCAAAAATAGGCGTGACGATGAGTAACTAAATATTCACATATGTGTGTCGCTCAGTGGTGGAGAGGGGTGGGGGGCGCGTAGCTCAGTGGTAGAGTCCCTGCTTTGCAAACAGAAAGTCCCAGGTTTGATCCCCAGCGTCCCCAAATAGTGCTGGAAAAAACCCCAGCTGGAATGCCTGAAGAGCAGCTGCTAGTCAGTGTTGACAAGACTAGGCTAGCTGGACCAATGGTCTCAGCCAGTATAAGGAAGCTTCCTGTGCTCCTATGCTAAAAATAAAATAACAAAAATAACGGTCTTACGAAATGAAGAACTAGTGGAGAAAAAATAGTATTTGGAAAACAGTGCTTGACTTTACCATGGGCTTTTTAAAATTAATGGTAGGATCACAGAAGATTTTGCTCCCCAGAATGGCATACTAGAACGCTTGAGTTCTTAGACTCTGCTCCTACAAAACCTTAATTCAAGGTTTTACTGAAATGACTGGTGCGTGTGAGATGCACTGGTGTGGATGGCCGCTCACCTGGTCCGAGGACACGATGCCCTTCGGAGTTCCCGTATCAGCTGTCCAGCACACTCTGGCTCTCTGCTGGCTGCCCGCAGCAATGCTTTCCGGAATGTATGTTGGCATTTCCTTTGACGGGATTCTGCCCGCTCCAGGCGGCAGAGGTGCTTGTATTTCTGCTGAAGGTAAGTGCAAAGTTGGGAAATGCGGGAACTTCTGCCACTGGCATCATCATCATCATCTGGCCTGTGAAATTGTGGTGGTGGGGGGGAAATCAATCAAAAAAAGAGCTAGTATTCAAATTTCATATCGTTAGTATTACACAAATACGTGCCACTAAATTCTTTTTTATACAGCTTAAGTCCTGAAGGAACATCTGCTTCCACGTCAGCTTACCCATGTGCTGCAATAGTCATTGGAAGCCCCCGTGATCTGAAGGTGGGCGGGTACCCAAGGAGAAGTTTTGTCTGCTGTAGCACCCCACAGATAGAATTTGCTCCCTTCAGAGGCTCACCTGGTGCCTATATTAATGTCTTTTTGGCATTAGGCAAAACACTTTTTATTTTCCCAGGCTTTTACTGCCAGAGAAGTTTTGCCATCTGGTTTTATTGCTGCTTTTACTCAGCTGGTTTAATTGCTGTTAGGGGTGTTTTATTGAATTAGTAATGATTTTTGGCTCGGAACCTGAGCTGCCTTTCCACAAACAAATAGGCCCCTTCTGTTCATGGATGTCTCTCTGATCCAGCGGGGTACTGCTGGTAAAAAAGGGATGGGGGAGTGGTGACTTTTGATTATTCCCTCTGCAGCCCTCTGTTACCTCTCATGCTGTTCTAGATGGTCCCCCAACACCCTGGAGCAGTTTTTCAGGGCGCTGAAGGGGGAATTGGGGAAAATCGCCTTCCCTTCTTCTGCTAGGAGTATCCTGTGAGCAGAACTCTAGTCACGACAATTTAGGATCCAAGTCTTGATGTTTTAATTACAAATTAATCCCAGGAATTACTGGACTAACCGGGAAATAGAAATTTAATAAACAGAGGGCCATTCCACTATAATTTCCATCTGCCCTATTTCAGGAATACCCACATATCTGGCTTTCTGTTCAAAAGGTCTTTAGAGAGCACAATGGTCATGCTCTCCTCCCTCTTCCCCTCCCTACTTCTGTAACATGCAGTAGCACAACTATGCAACATCCAAAGTGGGTGGCTATTGCAAGTGCAGCAGCCGAACACAAAGGGCTGTAGTGGTCAAATGGTTGTGCTAGTGCCATCCCACCAAGCTGCGACACCATAGGACACATCAGCCCTTATACCCGACCCTACACAGTTTTGCCACCGCAGTGACTCATAGGATTGTGCCATGAAACCAAGCTCTTAAGATAGGACACAGGCCAGAACCACCACCACATAGGAGAAGGGTTAAGAAGATCAGGATCCATGCTTTGATTCTGACCTCATTTTCAGCATTGTAAACAACTTTGTCTGCAGAGACTAAAAACAAAAACAAAAAACAAACAAAAACCACACATCTGCTACATTTTAGCAAATAAAATGTTTGGTTTAAGAATTCACTTACACTCAACTACAGGAGATCTGAACAATGTGTTAAAGCCTATTTCTGAGGCCTTTTCTGATCAAAGACAAGCATTTCAGTTTTGAAAATACAGACTAAATGAAGTGCTTTGCAGGATCAGGACAAATCTAAATTCCACAGCAAGGACCCTCCAAATCTATACGAACGCCCTCTATAGCAACGTCTCTCCTCTCCACAGGCAACAGAGTTTAATGGCCTCAAAAACAGTTTGAAAAACAGCTATATTACCTATTCTGTACTTACTCAACCCTTCTGCTGTTACTCATATACTTACTCGTTCCTTTCATATCTGAGGGCTTCCCGGATAGACCATGCAACCTGATATGGCGAGGTTTGCTCCAATTCTTCCAATTCTTCTCCACTGTCTTCAGACCAGTCCAACCCTGGAAAGTGAGAAAGAAAAGAACACACTCAACTATCTTCAAACGTCCCTGAATTTCTTGTGGTATTACACAAGAAATGGATAGGTCCACTTTTTTCAGATACAAAAATTTATTGTTAGGTTTGCACACAAAAGGTGTCCTCATGGACTGGGAACTTATTATAAGCAAATGTATTAAACCACGTAGCAAAACTATGTCCTGCGGATATGGAAGTGTCCCAAACAACTGCAACCTCACGGCCCCCTCCAAGTGTTCATATAGTCACACGCAGGTCTACTCTCACATCTGCCTGAGTGAACAAAAGCAGCTAAGCATAGTTTTAAGTCCCAACATCCAGCTTGTCTGGCTCTCTCCCCTTCTTCCCCTGGCGCTACATTCTAGTCTCTAGTGGTTGGGCTTAATAGTACTGACGTACTCGATCAGTACTGCTAGAAATTCATTTTCATTTCTGACCACTGCTATGCAGCAAAGAAAACAGCTAAACGTAGGAGGTTAACCTAAGGAGAGGACTGCACCCAAGGGAGAAGGTGAGACAGCCAATGGGGTATCATACATGTGAGGCGCTTGCCCGTTTGTTTGGGGCAACTTCATCCACTTCTTTGTCAGTTAAAGCTCTATGGGCAGGATCCAATGGGGCTGTTGATTGCTGCACCAGCGGGATCAATCAGTTGCGCAACAGAGAGTTTGTGGTTCTAAGAGTAATCCTGAAAATGGGCAGAAACGCCAGCTTCCAGATCTTGACAGGTCAGTGGAGCTCCCCTTTTGCAAGCTCCGCTGACCATCGTTGTTCCAGAAACAAGCATGTCCACTCATTTCTGGTTGCTTTCATAACTATTAATTCCCCACTGCGCTAGCGGCTGGTCCTGCTGGTGAACAGGCGCAACAGGATCCTGCCCAATGGTTGCAACTACATTTTCTGCTACTTTGAACCACATCCGTTTATACCTCCAAATTCCCGAGAGAATCAAGCTTCACACAATGGAGGCTAAAACTTGTGTTCAGAGCTATAGTCACCCTCTTTTTTCTTGGGCCCTTAGAAGAACAGCCTTGAAAGACAACAATTAAAACATGAAATGTTTGCTAAGTAGTAGCAAGCTAAATTTAAGAGGGACTCAGCTATGAGGTAACTGTTTATCTATGAGCTACTTTGTACTTTTCACAGAAAAAGCAGGCACTTGCAAGCATACAATTTACTCAAGTAGTACCTCTGCATGCCGTTTCATTCGACCCAAGCAAACAAAACCAACAAAACCCCAACAATGACACAGGGAACAATTAATTCCCCACCTACCTAAATGTGGAAACAGATCAGCATCTAGCTGCTGTTTCTGAGTGCACAGTTTCACCAGTCTCTGTAGCCGGCTCATACAGGATGAGTGCGGAGAGAAGGCTGTGGCTTTCATGAGGATCCTGTCCACCCTGGGTGGGTCTGGGGCAGGAGCCCTAGTGGGGTGCAGGAGAGGCAGAGGTCTTTTGTTGGACAACTGCCTGGCTTGTGCTATAGTGTGTGTGGTGGGCGCCACTCCCTGCAATGGTAGGCTGGTGTTCTGAGGTTGAGGTGACTTGCAAACTAAGCCCTGCGGTAGCCCTGCTGGCTTTAAAGAAGTTGTTAAAGGTGAGAGATGGGTGTGCTGCTGCTGCTGCTGCTGCTGTAGAGGCGGCTGCTGCTGCTGCAAAGGTGCAGGAAGGGGGCTAAAGTGCTCTTGGCGAACTTTCAGAATCTCTGTTTCTCTCTGGCGCTGTCGGTTTTGGGCTAATTTGCTCTGGAACTTTTTCTTCACCGTGGCCCCTTTCTTGAGATCATCATCTTCCTCGTTGAAAGCAAAGGGATCTTCCAATTCTGCTTCCAAGTAGTGGAGAGGAAGTCTGGCCCCTGGTGGAGAGAGGGACATCCCATCCAGGCCATTGGGCATCTTCAAGGCCAGGGGAGGAACAGTCAGACTGAAGGCCATGGAATCCATCTGGTGCCGAACTTTTACCTCCTCTATCGGATCATTCTTTTTCTTCCTCTCCTTTTTTGGTAAAAAACCAAGAACTTGGAGGTGACTGTTGCAGTACCTTTGAAGAGCAAAATCAGCAAAATGATATTTCTCTTACACACGGAAAAATTAGAAAGCAAAAATTAAAGCACAACAATTCATCAGCTAATACCTCAACTGGGGAAAGTGGACTTTTCTATTCATATTTGGGAGAAATCTCAATGGATGAAATTTAAAGACCTCGTGGCCATTTACATATGTACAAAAATAAAAATATTGATTGAATTACACTAAACATTTTACATGAGGTATATTATAGCCACAGATATGATATACTTGCAAAAAATGGGCGGCCTTTAAATGCAGGTTATAATTCTGCAAATGTTCTGTTTATGGGGGGAAATGTGACATTTAAGCACAACAGAAATCCTTCAAGGCAATGCTTTTTTTTGATGGATACCATAAATGAAAAAAAGAAAAAGAAAAAGAAATACAGCAACTTTTGTTGACTTTTCTCAGGACATCCAATTGAAAGCCTTAAGAGTACAGTTTGGGACACTTGTATGGCATATAGGCAATTACGCCTACAATCCTATACACTTTCATGGGAGTACGCCCCAGTGAACTCATGGTTAGACATGCATAGGACTGCACTATAAATCACAGAATCTGGCTTCTAAGAATCACACTTTTCAGTTTTAAAATGATTGTTTTTCCATCCTTCGTGGGTTTTTCAAATACTTAAAAACCTTCAAGCAGCATATGTTAAAAATCAAAGTGCTTTTACAGGAATGCTATAATGCCTTTTAGGTTGGAATGCATAACTTATGATTGCTGAGACAGGAAGCAAAAAGAAACATTTTAAATTAAATTTATTGAACAGGGCTGGTTGCCCCCTGAAACAGAAGGTTCATAGCTTGGGTGTGCTCTTCAATCCAGCTCTGCTCTTGGATGACTAGGTGCTAAGGAAGGTCAAGAGCATCTTTTAGCAGATAAGGGTTGAGCACCTAGCTTCAGTCATCTGTGCCCAGGGCTGTGCAGAGGGGGGGCCAGTGGGGCCAGTTGGCCCGGGGCCCACGATTTTGAGGGGGCACTCCGATGAGAAGGTTCCCCTCAGTTTACGCTACTTCTTCCGTAGCGTAAGCGGCCCATCGAGAAGCGAGGAGCCCGCCTTGCGGAAACAGCACAGAAGCCGTCCGTCGTGATTACGACGGTCAGACTACAAGCTCCAGAGGGCCATGCTGCATGTGGGGCGGGGATATATGTGCCTTGAGGTGTTGTAGAACAGGTTTAATATCAAGGTATTATGTAGAATGGACATGTTGGTGGGCACGCCCCCTTGGGGCGGCCATGTTGTCCTCCTTTTTTGAAATGGGGGGGGGGCACACACTTCCCATCTGGCCTGGGCAAGTTACCAGCTCTGCACGGCCCCGTCTGTGCCCTAGTCACTTCAAGGTTAGATCACTCTAACACACCGTATGTGGGGTTGCTCTACCCATTTACCTTGGCCACTGTAACTGTCGAAGTTCAACCTCTGCTTGGACTCCCAACTCTTGTAGCAGGGAACAGGCTCAAGCTACCTGTACCCAAATTACTAATATACGAATTCCCCACTGTTTCTTTATATGTGAGAGTTTCTTTGTATTTATGCTATAATAGCGAGAATAATATGTTTTGTATATTATTGAGTTTAGAATGTCTTCCAGAATTTGTGGTGTGGAAACGTTTAAATTTTCAAAACTTTAACACATAATCTACACTCATTTCTGGACTACCACTGTAATTTAGAACTTTAAAGCAGACATATCAGGCCTCTGGTCCGAGGCAACTATCTTGCCTTCAAAAGAAGCGAACAATGAAAACTTCAGAAAAACAGTGAAAGAAAAGTGGCAGTTTTCTAATACTCAAACCTAGTCATTCATCCCAAGTTTTTAGACCTGTGCAAAATGAAATTGAGAATTTGCGGAATCTCAGCTTCCATTCATGCATGCATGCGTGTGTGTGTTATATCTATATCTAGTTTTCATAGTTACATGCATACATTTGAAAATGTTCAGCTTGTAACGTGTAAACAGCCTCTCCTATTCAGAGAGACTTTCTATCTATATCTTATGGCTACATGGCCTGATCTTCATGGCATCCAGCTACCTTCCTTACACACACATACACTTCCTACTCTTCCAACAGTTGTCTCAAAAACATCTGTCTCATGTTTAATGTGTGACGTAAGTTATTATTTATTTTGTTGGATCTGAATCTAGCTAAGTGTGACTAAACTATTTACATCCTTTAAAAAAACATTTATATCCTATATTTCTTTCACGGAGGTCACCTAGGGAATCCAGATGGTCTCCCATTCAAAACGCTGACCAGACACAGGTCTGCTTAGGTTCCATCATGTGACTCCAAGTTTTACTCCAGACACCACGCAGCTAGTTATTAAAAACTATGCCACCATCACTTACCTACGGTCCTCAGACTTGGGGATGGGGTTGGTGCAGCGTTGGCTATTGTACTTGGCCACATATTCACATTGCTTGAAGGGGGCGGTCTTGTCCTCCAAAACGTGCCTGATACAGAAGGCGTAGCCGTTAAGTCGCCTCTGCTTGCACAGTTTGGGGCTGTACGAGCACAACGGCTTATTGTCAACCTCAGAAAAGTGTATGTGTTTGCCTTCATACATCACGTGACTCTTTTCCTTGTGAACATCAGCTGAAAGAAGACCCCCCCACACAAGAAAGTTAAAGCTTTAAAGTAAAAGAAAAAGAAAAGTTCCGGATTTAATCTAATTGAATGAAACTAATTACCCAACTTTAAATCTTCTGTACCATCTTCTGTACCATGTCAATGTTAGCAGAGAGTCCTAGGGACGCCACTATCCTGGAATGATGACGAGTCAAGATGAAGCAGATTGTCTAGGAAAAATACCACCAAAATTATGTTAATGAAAACACCTGAGAGAAACAGAACTACACTTGCTTATGGGGTCCGACTGAGTCTATTTTATCACCCAAGATCAATTATTAGTGGGAAGGCTAACCACAAATTTTGCACGTGAAATATATTTTGCCCAGGGTTGTCTCTAAGAATATGCATCTTCCAAAGATTCTGGTGAGTTGCACTAGCTAAATAGTGTTCATTGATGCCCTCAGTTCCACATACACTGCAATTTTTAGAACTGCTTGAGCTACAGCTCTGTTGAGCTCCAAACACCGGCCCAAGGGCCTTACGTATGCATCATGTGGAAACCCCAACATCCTATCTCTTTCTCTTTCAGGAAAAATTGATTTTGCAGGGGCAACATGGAGCAGACTGGCACTGTGTGCTTAACCCTTTCTCCACCTACCCCTTCTCTGCTCTAAATCACCCCTCAAGCTGCAATTTCCACTGCAAGGTTCAAAATATGATTGCAGTTAAATTCAAATGATAGCTTTATAAAGTATTGGTGCAAGACCCAATTAACCTTCATTGCAATGGAACAAAAGATCACAAAGCAAATTTGGGACCAATGGCAAAATGGAGTAAAGTTTCAGTAGAATTTATAGAGATGCAGGGAATGCCCCATACAACTCAATTTTCCCACAGTCTGCTCCATATCACGCACCCCTTCCATCACTGCCCTTCTCCTACATGTCAGACAAGGGAAGAAGGGACAGGCGACCCATCATTTTAAAAGAGTAATAAACAAGATATAGTCTTGTTTGGAAAGACTTATACTTTATGATTCGGGGGTACCTAAAGCACTCTCTAGCCCTTGGCAGAGTCCTCAGAGTCCAAACTGGAGATCAGCTGAGGTAACTGTGCAGGGCTAGACTGCAGCTAAAGCTAGAAGGGGAACACTGGACCAGCATTACCAAGCCACTCTAAGGCATATATATATATATATATATATATATTAATTTCTATATAGTAAAGTTTATGCTTTGTGTTATCCCTGGGCAGTAATGTTAATGTAATGTATTCTTGATGTTGCAGCCCCCTGAAGAAGGCCTTCTAAATAAAACCTTACAGGCCGAAACGCGTTGGCCGTATTATACCAAAATAAAGTACCTCAGCATTCCGAGAACCGCTTCTCCCTCCCTCTGTTCACATTCAGCAAGATGGGAGGCCAAAAGGAACTGGTGGGGGGTCAGCAGGAAATGGGTGCTGGCTGGGAGGCATCAGTTAAGGGCTAGAAGCAGCTAGGCCAGGTAGGATACCCTCAGGAGATGCTTGGAAGCTGACCCAGGGAGGAGAAGGAGAAGGAAAGCTAGGGAGGGGGGTTGCTTTTTAACACCCATCCCTCTGACTGAATAGGAGCGTTGGGCTTGTTGACAGCAGCTACAACTTTTTACTTGAAAGGCTGGTGGCCCAGAATCAGAAAGGGAGCAGGTGCATTGCAAAGCTTCCAAAAAGATGGGGACTGTTTCACGAGTTGTCAGAACACCTCCATGCCTTTAGCCTGAGGCCAGGGAGCACAGTGGGGGCTCATAAGGAGCGCACTGGCCTATTCCTGTAGAGGTTCATCCGATAATGACTTGGAGGGAAATATTAGCACAGTCACTGACAGACTGCATCCGAGGCACTGCAATACGAATCTGGGAAGCTCCCCACTCCAGTTCTTCAAGAGGGCCCCTTCCTCATTACCCACGAACATACGCAGGCAGTAAAATGCCAACCAACACATTATTGGCTTTCTCCAATGGCCGCCTATCTTTTTGACCCATATCACGTCAAAAAGCTGAGGATGTGCCACTTCAGTGTGCATTACAGTACAGATAAAGTTCCTGGAGAATTAGTGTGGTTTTGCTATTAGCCTACTGAACTGTGGAGCCGATAGCAGCACAGCGTGAAAGAATGTAGGCCTCTATGCCATAGCCAGTTTCTGTTTCCCAAGCAGGTGTGCCAGAAATTCCTGGTGCCATCCAAGAATTCCTGTAATTCATTATAGGAATTCAGTTATTTAAAAGTTACAAAATAATCTCACAATTTACAGTGGATCAAGAATGCAAGGCCAGAAAAGGGCAGCCAACAAACAAAAGCCTTCCTTAACCCCCCCCCCCCCCCATGCAAAGAAGTTTCAGTGTTTCAAAGACCTGAAATACTTCCTAACCTTTCAGACATAGTGCAAAAGTATTTTGGAAGAAGAATACCTACCTACCTACCTACCTACTTATCTAAAGAAACTATATTACGGGATAGAATATATTTTCTATAATTGTAATAGGAAGGAGTCATGACCCACATGGTGAATGAACACTTTGTAGAACAAAAACCAATCAATGTCTTACTCCTGGTCAGTCGCAGGCACACAGCAACATTAGAAGGTCACAACAGAACACATACTGACTTATTTGAACAAGAATGAAATATAAAGCTCTCCTAACATCACACTTGTCTCAACTCATTCATAAAAGATACAAGTCGTGGGGAATCTCCATGTTAAAAGACCAGGGAAAACGTCGGAGAGCTTCTTCCTTTTGTAGTCTTGAAACCAGGACCCCATTTAAGCATTAAGGAAATATATTTCTTTTTGCAGACAAAGCTTGAACCTGCCTACTACTTCAATTTACCATGATGTAGAAGAAAGGGGACAAATTGATTTTGCCTGTGCATAATTTACTAAAAAAAACCCTAAATTTATTGGGACAAGTTGGCAAGACATGCTTTGTGGTACCATCTCAAATACTGCTATTAGTTTGCAGAGCTCTCCTCCCACTTCCGATTGTCAAATAATTATTCTCCTCAGCTTTCTCTGAAAGAGTATAGAAGCTGCAAAACCTACCAACGTTTGATTTGTCTTGTGAATCCTTTTACCACCAAGCATATGTGGCTTCTTAAAATACAGTGCTTTGTGAGGCACTCTTTTACTTGGAGATAGCAGGTTGCCAATATGTTTGCAGGATTTGGTGCTTGCAATTCAGCAAAAGATCTGTTAAGGCAGTCAGGAAGGAAGGCGGGACAGAAAGGCAAATGCTGGTGGAGCAATGGGCAAGAGACCAGACCTGCTCTTCAACACCTGAACTTGTTTAATATTCTCCCAAATTGAACATTGTTCCAGTTCCTGAAGAGATGATGAAGGGCACATGCCCGCCTCCGCCCCATGCCACCTTAAACCAAAGATCTAAACTCTCTCCTCTGAAACCAGCCTCTAGATTTTGGGGAGAGGAGGAGGAATTTTGGAAACATACTGCATCTCCTCCACAATCCTAGAGCTCTCTTCAAAAGGGAAAGGCGAGGACATGGTATCCAAGGCCAAGCAATGTCAAGGATGGTGGGCAGGTTTGCCACTGCTGTAACATGTTCCCAAGTGTCTTACTTTTCCCCATAGAAATGAATAGCACTTACTCTTGCATAGGAAAAAAGTAAAATAATGTACCTGTGGAGATCATTGTGGTGGGAACTAACTTTGTTTCCTGCCCCTGGTGACCCCGCTTATTAAGACTCTAGCCTACACCTACATGCATAGACTCATTCTGCCTGGGCTCTGTTGCTTGGTTGTACACAAATGTTATGAGCTTATTTTTATGCACACAGATGCTGAGCACCAGTGTCCCTTGCTTTGAAGGCCAGAAGGAACAATTTAGTCCTTGATTCAAGGCCTGTCTTAAATTTATGTTTATTATCTTTTTGGCAAATTATTCACAGATTAGACCAGCTTTTATGTTTCGGGAGTTCCATACAAATTCTTGTTCTTGTTGTCATTAAGTGTATAAAGATTTTCAATCATTTAGAAATAACATGAAAAACAACGACAAGGTATTCTTATCTATAGCCCCATCCCTCTTCACACCTGTCCCCTCTTACCCTCTTCTCATTCTCTGCTCTCCCTCTGCCTCAGACTGCCCTCTAACTATACAGTAAGAGGACTGACAGAACCCTCTATGGAAATAATTGAGAGGAACAAATGAAACATAACAAACAAGACAAAGTTACAATAAGGGAGGGGTGGGGAGGAGAATGGTAGACAACAGATTAGCTGCTTCTCTCCTCAGCCAGAATACAGCTCGAAGTAATTGCCTCACACTTCTATAAATTTGTCTTCCTTCTCCCTTTTCATCCATACCACTTGCTCCTGGGCTGCCTGCACTAGCGAGTCATGTACCAATGATCCAATTCTGAAGGTTACTTTGATTTCCAGTTTTTTAAAGATGAATCTCTTGGACACCAAAGTTGATCTGGAGAACCACATTGTATGTGACAATGGCCATGTTCGTATATAACTTTAAACCAGGAATCCTGGCTAATTACGCCACAATGTGAACAAGCTGTGTGCTGGTAGACACAGCCCATTCACTCACATGAGCAAATAAACAAATGAAGCATGGATAGCTTTATGTGGAATTATGGTTTGTTGTACCCAATGAGTCAGGATTCGTAAGCCAACAGCACACACTGTTTTAAAGCTCATTTATGATCCTGGCTTATTTGAGCACAATAAACCATAATCCCAGGTTTGGATATCACGCAAAGCTATGAAAATAGCTACATTCAGGCTACTTTGTAAGAAGGCACCATATTTGGCCCTTTATCTGATCAAGTAATATTGAAAACACCGCGACTGACTTTGGATTGGTGGTATAAACCCTGGAAAATAGCTAAGATGAACAAGCTGAGTATTTCTTGGTCACAGTAAAATATTGGGGTAGATGTTATACAAACAGATGCTCAACATTATTAATTATTATTATTATTATTATTATATATCTTTCTTGCTCGTGGCGGTTTTTCTAGATGAACATGATGGGCTTTGCCAAGTCATGCTGTCTTTTACAGATTCAGGAATTTCCTGACATCATCATCATCATCATCTGTTTTGAGGGCCACAAGGAATGTTTTTAGTCCTGGAGAGAGGATTGAACAAATGCAACAGCTGAGGTTTTTTAACTCACATGGTTAGAATTTATCACATGGAAAATCACTCAGCAATTCAATGTACAAACATGCATCAGTGACCTTTTAAAATGAACAAAACCTCCACAAACATCCATAAAATTCTGGAAAAGCAACCAGAAATATAATGAAGGTTCTCACTGCCAAATAATCTTTTAAAACCAGTTTCTGGACAGTCTCTAGTACCCTCCAAAACTTGCAACATGCCATACGACGTCAAATGTAGTTAACTCTGTCATTCATTTTTGGACTCATTTTTGGACCCTGTGACTCATGTATCCTATAACTGTGTACACAGATATCTAGTACAAGTTGCCCCAAAATGTTCAGAACTCATGTACAATCTTCCTACACAGAAACAAATAAGGCAAGTTCATGGAAGAGGTTCGGATCTTTCTGTGGTAGAGGCCTAGAAGCATTTCTAGCTGCTATTCCAGCTGTAAATAGTGAAGTGATTCAGTGGTCACCCTCATTATAAAGTGACAGAGTTAGCAAACTGTTGCAAAGTCTGAAATAGGAAAGGCAAATATCCATGCTTCAAGGAGATTCATTTGAATATACATCAAAACTTCCACAACTGTCAGGGATGACAGCTTATTACAGTAACTGGGCAATCCAGTTACAAAATATCTAACAAACTGAAATCTAGCCTATGAAGGCACATGCTAAAATATATTTCTGACAGCATGATCCTAACCATGTTTGCTAAGAAGTAAATTCCACTGAATTCAATGGTCTTTGCTCACTAGTAGATGTGCTTAGACTTGCAACCTTACATTTCAAGGTGCTAGAGTTACCATAATGAAAGCCTCTTAGATTTCACATTCTACAGATGAAGTCACATTTCACTGCCAGATATTCATAATTTTCTGCTGATCATTTGTGTCACCATAGCCCTGAACCTAAGTAGAGCAATCATGATCCTAATATCTCCCACACACGTTTTTTGTCTAGTCTTCCATGGCCAGGAGTTCATCCATGCAAACTGACAAACAGCTTTTTCTTGATTTGTTGGCTTACAAAAGATAAATCAGATAGGAACAGCTACTGGTGAAGTCTAAAGACAAAGCACATACTGCAACCACCTGCATAAACCATGGGATCATGATTGTACAGTCTCTTCTTAAGCACATTTATGGCTCAATCCTATGCATGTTTACGCAGAAATAAGCCCAAGTGTGTTCAATGGGAATTACTCCCAAGTATGAGCATAGGATCACAGCCCTAATGTGAAAACATGTTCCACTGAAACTAACAGAAGTTATTTTCACATGTATTTAGGATCAGAGTGAAAGTGACTCATATCATCTTGTCTCAGTACTAACTCCCACATATCAGAAAGATGTTAATTTAGTCCCAGCAGCATTTTTCTCATTATCATCTGTAATTCTATATTTGAACACTTCAAGTCATTAAAAAAAATACCCTCCAGAAGCTAGATGTGACAAAATGCCCCCATTCTGTCTCTCTAAACCTGATGTAGTTTTAGAACCAGCAGACAGGGTAGGTTGGCGGAACCAAAATATTCAGAACTAACAACAAAAAATAGCACATGCCGCCTCACTGATAGCACTGTCAGATAACCCTTATTTTAGAATATTTTATTACTTACCACTCAGCATAGTGAAAACCTCAGCTTTAGATTGCTTCTAATTTTTAAAATGTAGTTTCCCCAGCTTCGGAGGAGTAATTCCCATGTATCAAGTCAGAACTTTCCTCAGTGCGCATACAGTATGTGGAGAGCCATTCTCACTCATGTGCTGAGATTTAACATCTCCTGATTCACTGGATTTCTGATGAGATAAGGATGGGTGGGAAAGTCCCTTGTTCTGTATGGGCAGATGTTAAAGGCACATGGCTACATCGTTCTATATGCCCATCTAATTGGCAAAATTCAAACTGAGCTTACAAACACCTAAGGTAACTATTAAAGCATAGGCAGTCGCACTTTTATTTATTTATTTTATTTATTTATTTTATTTATTTATTACATTTGTATACCGCCCCATAGCCGAAGCTCTCTGGGCGGTTTACATAGGATTAAAACAATTAAAAACAATATACAAAAATTTAAACAGCAAAAACATACAACATACACACAATACACACATACATTTAAAACCACTACAACAACCCCAAAAGCTCCAAATCACTTGGGAGTGGCAGAGCAAACTATTGGGGGAATACAAAGAGGTACTGATGCGCCAACAAGCTAGTCAGCCCCCTATGCTATATTTGGGCCAAGGAAGCGCCTTGGCATAAAGCACTTGTGTTTTGGGTAGCCATGTTTGTGTTTGCAACCTTGCACTTGCAACATTTGTGAACCTGGTAACATGGACAGAATTGTGCTTAATGCTCCCACTTTATTATCCTGTTCCTGGTACACTCAGTACAAAGTATTACACCCTGTACAGTTGCAGTTTTGCAAGCTGCTGCATTAATAATATCTTCTGAGCACTTTCTCTACTGGTAAAACACCACAACCCATAGCATTGCTCTGAATCAAAAAGATCTGGACCTGATCTTATATCCCCCCCTATCCTGAGCATACCAGATCATAGATGGAACTGTAATTGGTTAAAATCCAAACAAACAATTCAGTTTATTGTTGATTGGACTCTTTAGCAAAAAGTTTACTGATACAGCTCGAGTAACAATTACTTTTCCTAACCTGGAGAAGGCCCATTCTAAAATAGATTGTGAGGTTCCGTAATTGGACTAATTTCTATATCTAGGTGAACTTCTAACATTCAACCTAGGATCTGTTACAAGGAATTAAAATAAAGAAAGAAATTGAAAATATCACCTCACCAAAAGATGTTCAGTGCACGTTCCCATTCAAAAACTACAATTTTGCATCCCTTCAAAATACTTACTCAAAAGTAAAACCCATGGAGGGAATGATCCTATGGCCCCTAACAACAACTGAGGGGTCATAGAATAGTTTGGTTTCCCAGATCCAAGGTCAGAGACAACACTCTGACTTCAGCGGATGGGATTAGAGCTCTGACCCCCCCCCCCCAATCTCCTTTGCAGCCAGCACAGGTGCCTCTCTGAGGCTGGTAATGCAACCTCAGATAGGAGGAAAAGGGGGTGTTGCAGTGGGTGGGAAAGGAAGGAGACTGGAGAAGCCAGGGCATGAGTTATCCTGAGGCCTCTCCAGCCTCTTTCCCTATCCTTCCGAGATGCTTTTCCTAGACAGGCAAAAAGGTTAGTCTATCAAAAATGCAGGGCAGGAGGACAGGGAGACGAAGATCGCCTCTACTGCTCCTCCTGCCCTGCATAGGATAACTGTAAGCCTCCGAGTTCAAAGACTTATAATCATCACAATAGGATTGTGCCCTTCTTTTAATGAAGCCAGCTTCCAAGTCTAGATTTCATTGTTGGGGAGGGATCTATAATATATTCCCCTGTTGTTATATAGTAAGTTATTAAATACTGAAATACCTATGCCTATGTAATGGGAGGAAAGATGGCAAGTAGGAACCTTGTCCTCTAGGAAGCACAATGCACATTGAAGGCAATATATAAATAATAACTAAAAATCCAGACACAAGAATACTTTTTCTTTGCTATGTAAGGAAATTTGCTTTAAATATTATTTAACTTTGATTTTAAATATATTTGTGAAAATATAGATTACACCCTAGTCTGCTGCAGACAAAATGCTTTAATGAAACTTCACCATCATGTTTAGGCTTAGAATGGGTTTGGGCTGCAATTTAGGCCTAACATTTTAAGGTGTGACAAACTTGTTGTTATCCCATCCAACATAATGATACGTCAGGATGTCTATTCAAGCTACAGCTCTGAACTTTATTCATAAGGGAATGTACTTGTATGAGAGTTTTGCACAACACACAGCTGAATGCAGACTCTCTGCCAGGAAGAAAATGCACCACACTCATCTAAGAGTCATGTGAATTTGACCATAAAGTCTTCTATGAGACACTTTATTTATTTTTATTTATTTATTGCATTTTTATACCGCCCTATAGCCGAAGCGATACATCTGATTTTTCCCTCCTATGGAATGAGCTTCTACTCTGCATATGTTCTGCATACAAATCAAGGGGCTGGGATCCAAAGAGGTACTTTAAGTGTAACCCAAGACCTTGCAGGCATGCAGAGTTATTGTTTTAACTTTCTTTTTCTATGTACAGCAGATCCCAACTCCTGTCAGTTTTAGACACTATTGACATGTGGCTTAAAAGACTGCAATCTGAGAATCACAAATCCAAAATCCTGAGATCTAAAATTCTTTGTATCCTGGTCAAAAGTTCACCTGAGAATGGATTAGATGAATATACTGGTGGCATCCAAAGTCAAGTAACCTTTCAAAATCCTTATTTTTAAAATATTTTATTATACCAACTCAAAAATCACAAGGAACGTGCAAGCTTCTCAGATCTCCAGCTCTCTTCATCAGGCAAGATGCTACAATAACAACAAGGATGTTTCCTCATGAAGAGATCTGGAGTTTTCAAAATCTTGCACGTTTTTTTTTAGTCTTTCAGTTGGCCTAAAAAAAGTATTACACTATATGGATTTTGGATTTTTTCTTATCGTCAACATGGCTGCCTTTGTTTTAAGTAACTTTTCTTAATACCAGCCCAGTAATCTGGCCATTGTGTTAATAACGTCCAGCCTCAAGGAATCAAGGCAAAATTACAGATCAATCTTTGAAACTAGTATGAATAATCTGCAACAAAAGCTTTCTCTTGAGGCTTTTGTACATAAACACTGACCATATAAGCAATACAATAATCATTTACATAATACTATATAATGCTTTTGTATAATGTATTAATTGTCCAACATACTCTGACACCACACAACTTCTATTTTATGGGCTTGGGCAGCACATTATTTCCAGACTATATATAATCAGAACCAAGGAGATCAGCCTGTGCAATACATCTCATTCAAAAAACTGGAGTTTAATGCACAAACCCAGCACGTGTTACCAAGGCTGGACTCCCAGTGACAGCACCTACAAACTACTGAAGTGGGAAGATCGAGCAGTCCTGCAAAACGAACTATACAAGCAAGAAGTCGGATGGGAAGTAGTACAATGCGTCCCCCTCCGCTCCCCTAGAACAAACCTTAAACCAACCAAGGTAATTACAAGCTTTGCAAGGCTCTTTCTAGTGGGACCTTGCAGCACCTAGGTAGCAAGATAGATACCATTCCTCCCTTCTACTTAGAACCTTTAACCCTTTGTCCAATGCATGAGTACAAGGGGGGGGGGGGCATCTCGGAAAGTTTCCACTACCACAACAAGTTTAAATTCGAATTAACATTATGACTTCTGAAGAAAAGTAAGAGGAAGGATAGGACACCGGAGGAATAGAAAACGGAGGTGCCCCCACACCCCACAATTTAGGAGAGACCGTAAAATATTCTTACACTCATTTCAGGCCGAGTACTAGTTTAATACACAAGTATAAAATAAACAGGGGGATTCGAAAAGGAGAGAAGACGGCGGCGCCTAAAATTAAACTTTAAAGGGCGGCGGCGGCGGCACGGGCTACTAGTAAGCGCGCTCCCCAAGCCATGTCGGGACCCCCGACACCCGACCGCGGTCTGAACTCGGAACACGCACGGAATTGTGATTAAAATTGTAATTTTAAATAACAATAAACGGTTTAACAATCTTCTTCACCCTCCTTCCCCGTCCCAGAGTCTCTTCCCCCCACCCCCCGCCGTCCGCCTCCACCCCGGTCCAAGGCGCGACTTAGGGCCTTGGTCAGCGTTCCCGGGCTTAAGCGCTACCCCGAACCCCAAAGCAACGTGAAGGCGGGAAGATTTCGCCTGAACCCGCTTTAGTGCCTGGCGTTTGGGGCCAGCTGGAGCGGGACCCTGCGGGGGCGGGGAGCTCACAGGCCCGCGCTGGGTTGAGGCCTGTTCCCCCCTCCCCCTCTCCCGTCAATTACAGCCCCGGCGCCGCCGTCCCTTTCCCCATTGTAAGAAGACCCACCCGTTTCGGGGGCCCCTCTTTCTTCCTCCAACACCCCACGGCCTCCAAAATCCCGCCGCCCCCCCTCAAGTCCCCGAGGCCCAGAGCGTCCCCTTGAATCCCCGACCTCGCGTAGCCCGCTTGGCCGCCCGCCCTCCGCATGTGGCGCCGCCTGCCGCTCTAAGAGAGGCCGGGGATGGAGGCCGGGCCTGGCTTACCTTTCCAGCTGCTTTTTTTTCCTCTCCTCTCTCTCCTCTCCCCCCTTTCCCTCTGTTGGGCTGACAGACCAGAGTTTCCTCCCCAGCAGAGGGACCGGGGAATGGACTCGGAGCTGCTTCAGTGCTGAGGAGCTGCTGTTGCTGCCCCCCTGGCTCTGAGGAGAAAGATGCCTGCTTTTAGAGGAGAATGAAGCTTTGAACGGGAGCTCTTTATTATTTTAAAAACTACAAAGTGCTCAGAGGGTAGGTGATTATTAAGGGGAATCCCTGAATATATTCTCCAGCAAAGAAGGCAGGACTGCTGGGGCTGCTCAAGAAGAGAGCTTAGCAGCCTCCTACAGCACCACTACAGGCACTGAGAGGACATAACACCAGAGAGCGGTTCCTCTGCCCTCCAAAACAACAACTTTCCTACCATCTTGGAGGTAGTATAGAGAGAAAGAAGGAGGAGGAGAAGGAGAGAAAAAGTACAGTACGTTTTTTTTTTTTAATGAAGTGTGATTTTTAGAAAGGTACCTTTTGTAGAGATGTGGGGCTGAACATACTTCATTTTTAAAAACTATTTATGTTAAAAAAAAAACCTTTGAAGCTCAGCTGCAACTTAAAAGGTGAAAAGGGAGTATTTTAATACGTTCCCCCCCACTTGGCTTGTTGTTTTAAAATAAAATCAGGGCAGTGTTTGGTTTTCACTCCTCTTGCCTCAGAAGTTTAATGTAAACTTAATAACTTCTGGAAATGTAAGTAAACTCTCTTAGAATGGTTTAGTATTGCTGTGCAAGCGAGCTGAAATTGATGTGGGATGACTTTGGCAGAAACTGAATCTTTCTTGCTCAAGATAAGGTAACTGAATAGATGGGGGTGGGAATAGATGTTTGGAGCCCAAGGTGTTATTTAGGAACTAATAAATACAAGTACATGCAATGTATGTACTTTTTCCAGTTTCTTTGTTTATATCAGTGCAACCTAGGGATGAATAAAATTGATTTCAATAACTTTGACAGTATTGGGGTTTTAATATATTTTCAAACTATTTTTCCCAGTGTTTGGGTCATTATATACATTTCTTTAACTTGTCTGTGTTTTGTGTCTGAAGTCTGGGTGATGAGGTCTAATGTATTCCAAACTTGAGAAACTTCTAGGCTATCTTTTCAGAAACAAATCTAAACATTGTTGTTTGTAATGGGGGATTACGATTTCTGTATGTGCATATATTTGAATGTGTGTGTATGTATCACACACATAAACAGTATATCACTGTGTGTGTGTGTGCGTACATTTATATATAAAAAAGATACACCGTTAAAAAAGACTACTATGTCATATACTTTTATGTTATCTACACTTATGCAGTGCAAATTACTGTCAAAACACTGTTCAGAGTTTTATAGTACAAAATTACAAATTGTGCTGCATTTCAAAGTGTTATTTGTTTAGCTAAAATTGTATTATGGTTGAGGCAATTGTAACAGTGCAGTGGTTTTAACTTGGCATTAGCTTTGTCTCTTGCTTCATGACAATAGTGTCTATCAGCTGAGGTTTTTTTACCTGATTTCTCCAATTCAGCATTGGTTTCATATTTCAGAAAGTCTCAAATGTCTTATTTCCATTTTTTAATGAGTGCTGATTCTTGATTGTCTAGTATTGGGTGTATAGTTACTTCTAATATGTTTGACTCATTTATATAACTCATTGAATTGTGTACCCCAATCCTAAACTGCTTGGAATTAATTCCCATTGATTTCCATGGAGGCTTCTTTACATGACAGTTTGCTTAGAAAGAATCTACTGTGCTGCAAACTTAATAGGTTGGATCTAGTCCTGAATCACTAGCCTTTTATAGACTTTCCCCTCTGAATTTGGCATCATTGTCTGCTAATGCTGGATAGTCTTGTCAAAGGAATTGCCAAACTTCCCTTCAGTTCTTCATATTTGGCAGGACTAATGTTGCTTTCCTTGATAGTTGGCAAGTATCTTTATAAAACATCTAATCAGAGCTGAGGTAGCACTTGCTTCTGGAAGCTTATGGATTTTCTGTTCTAATCCATAAGACCTTAAATTTTAACTGGACTTTCCAAATAAATCATCCACTTTTTAAAACATGAAATTGGTGAAATGCAAGAGTTTGTTGGCTAACTTTAGGTTTAACAAAATCCAGTGTTTTCCCATTTGCCAAGCTCTGCCCAGCCTCTTGCTAGGTACAAGCAGAGGGCAGAATTCCGTCTGCTGCATTCTCTGGCCTCTGTACACTGGCAATCCATATACTGTTGTCTTCAGTGGTGGGAAACAGAATGTGGCCTGCAAAATGCTCTGTCTGAGATACAGATGCTGGAAATGGGCTGTACTACAGCCATCTCAGTCATCGGTAGAGATGAGTGTAGGTTTTGCATATGTGTATAGTCTATTATTTCTACTGGACTACTTTTCTTGCTGGAAATTGCCCAACACAAGTACCCATTTGTGGACCATAGTTTAATTCCATATTTACAATCATGGAGGTAATGGCTGGAGTGGTGAACTTTTTTTCTGTTAAAGGTTGCATTACTTTGGGGGTAATCAGTTGGGGACTACATATAGGCAGCAGGCAGGACCAGGGCCACCACACACACATTGACCTGTTCAGGTGACACGTTAAGCCATGGTTAGGCCACTAACGCTTTTGCAGCAAATGGTTAGTGAGCATGTTTAAACCATGCTTATGTAGCCACCATGGTTAGGAATAGTTCACACAACATGCTAAGCCATAATGTTTAGCTCAAAATTCTTAACCACCCATAGCTTAGCCTGCATCTGAACAAAGTCTCTCTTTCTTAAGAATCTTAAGTAGGGCATTGGCTGAGTTCGGACGACACTTTAGGCAACAGAGGGGGGAAGAGGCAACTGTCCATTGTGTTGATTATTGTGTTGTGTGTGGGGGGGGGACACAACAGACAGTATATTATTTAACAACAGGGGGAAACAACAGGCTGCTCTGTTGTTAAAACGGAGACCTGTTGCTTATCATGAGGCCGGGACTTTCAGCCGCACAGCGGGGGGAAGGGCAATGTGTCATGTGTCGGGCAGTGCACAAATAATGAACCGTCAGTTGCCTCTTCCCCCCTCCGTTGCCTGAAGTGTCGTCCGAACTCAGCCATTGTGGGATGGTGGTGATCAGAGTGTGTGTGTGTGTGTGTGTAGAGTGGGGGATCCTAAGTTCATCAGCACCCCAGAGACACACCACATCCTCGATTTATCCATACACACACATATCTATTCATTCACGCTCACTCTCTCCCGCTCACATCTCTCTCTTTCTGTTTATTGTTTGTAGCCAATGGCCAGCACAATACAAGCACAAAGCACACAAATATAGAGTGAAAACATTTGGTACACTAAAACAATAGTACAGATAAAATAGTCACAATTGAAAAAACTTCCTTCTGTTTAGCCCCTTAAGATTTGACAGTGGTAGGGTTTAGAAAGGTTGCTATTATCTTTCTTGCAGCTAGCTCAAATAAGGCTATCTTATAGCTGATAGATTTATCCACATCAGCCAACCACCATCTGATTTTAGAATCGTCTGTATGGCCTTCTAAGGTGGTCTGAAAAGGGAGAATAAATTTAGCCCTGGGCGAATTGTATAATGGACAATATATAATGTACAAGATCTTCAATATGTCCTGATTTGCATATGCAAAAACGCTCTTTTACAGGTCTATTGGAAAATCTTCCAGCCAGATACTCGGTGGGCATCATTTGAAATCTGATCTGGGTTAACAGGGAAAAAGGTTAATTCTCGCAAGTAAATAGCCCTTTTATGATCTGTTTTAATTTTGGTATACCAAGTAGCAAGTTTGCGGTTTTTTATATATTCAGAATCTCTTTTGGCATCTTCACCAAAGACAATATCTCGAAACTTGCAATCGGATACGTCCAGCATTATTGTTGTTAAGGAGGTTGAGTAGCTCAGCATCAGGCATCTACAATATTGTGCCCATCCTTCTCTATTCTGCAAATCCAAAAAGCACAATTTTGCTAAATGTTGTTCTGACAGCGATTGTAATTTTTTCCAATACAATATTGTGCATTTGTGTATACGTGCTTTTAGGGAAGGAAGACCTACTTCAGTCCTTAATAATGCATCAGGCGTACTGTGCGACACTGCCAAGAGTGTATGCAAAAACTTGTTTTGAATAACATCAAGTTCATCTTTGCAGTGGCTGCCCCAGATTGCTGCACCGTATAAGAGACGGGACACAGCTACAAAAGCCTTTAGTGTTGGTTCTACTAGACGATGGCCCTCTGTGTAATACAATTTCTTTATGGGCCCTAACTGACTGGCAGCTGAAGATGTAATTGCCTCCAAATGGGTATGCCAAAGGGTATTTTCAAAGAAGTTAAGCCCTAAATATTTAAATGAGTGGCATTGTTCAATGCTATGGCCATCCAGGGTCCATTTGTGTTGCTCATGCCTTTTGGCAAACACGACCACTTTTGTTTTACTATAGTTAATGGATAGACCTTCCTGCTTATATAGTTTCCAAATTTAGTAAGTAATCTTCTTATACCAGTTTGAGTTAATGAAATAAGTGCCATATCATCTGCATAAAGCAGAACTGGGACTTTCTGTTTCCCAACTGCAGGGGGAAAGTAGGCAGCAGAAGAAAGCTCCTGGGTTATGTCGTTTATATAAAGGTTAAATAAGAGTGGTGCCAGGATACAGCCTTGTTTGACTCCCCTTACTGTTGGAATTGATTCAGAAAGAGAACCCGCCATGCCAACTCGAATACTGATATCAGTGTTAGAATTCTGATATCAGTGTTAGATGTTTGTCAACCAAGGTGGCATCTAATTTCTTCCATAGACGTTGTCGGTCTATTGTCAAATGCAGATGAAAGATCTACAAATGCAATATATAACTTTTTTGATGAACTATTTACATACTTTTGAATAAGATAGTTCAGAACAAAGCACTGATCTATTGTGCTATGCCCCTTATGGAAACCTGCCTGCATTGGGGACAAAACCTGATGTTCTTCAACCCATTGTTCTAATTTATCTAGAAGATGCTGTGCTTATATTTTAGCAGGCACATCAAGTAGACTTATTGGGTGGTAGTTTTGAGGGTCCCTCAATCATCTTTCTTATGGATTGGGACTATGATACTGGATGTCCAACCATTTGGCAGTATTCCAGTTGAATTAATTGTTGTGAATAGTGTTGCCAGGATTGGAGCCCACCACTCTGGATCCATACAAACGATTTCAGGTGGCAGCATATCCCATCCTGGAGCTTTACCTAAGCGGAGTCTCCCAATAAGGCTTTTGATTTCTACTTCAGTAACAGGGGGCCACATGGATATCACCTCTAGAGTTGATTTGTCCTTTATTTCATACCCTACAGGTTGTCCCTCTTTAGAACTACCTTTATACATATTTCCAAAATGCAAGACCTATTTGGCCATTGGAATTTGTCCCTCTACTGCTGGTTTTGTTTGCTTATGTACCCAAGCTACAAGATCCCAGAAATATTTTTCGTTCTTACTGGTAATGGCTTGCCCAAGATCTTTCCAAAATTGATTAGCATAACCCTTCTTTTTAACTCTTAAGAGATTCTTATATGCACTTCTCTGTATTAAAACCTTTCTAATTTGATCATCGGATTTGTCTTTCCTTAAGGATCTAGCTGCTTTTACCAGAGACTGTTTATTTTTCCTACACTCTGCATCAAACCAGGATATTGTATAGAATTCTGTCTTCTGATGCCCAGGTTTTACCAGAAAGGGCCTTAAGTTTTCTAACAGGACCTGATACAGGTTAAGGGTGCTACCTGTCTTATTTATAAGTTCATCTCTTAGCTTCATCATGGTCTGGTTCCCCAGAATTTGCTTTATTTCATCTGCCGCCATTAATGTCCATCTAATTCGCCGTTCCCCAATGCAAACACCCTGTATAGAATGTAGGGCAGTGGCCATTTATTGCTCTTTATGTGGCCTACCTGTGCCACCAATGAGAGATGGTCACTGTCTGCCCGATCCTCTACATGGAATGATTGGATTTTTGAATAAATAGCATGTTACACAAAAATATAATCTACCACACTGCCCCCGTTCTGGGATAAGTAGGTATAGTAACCTTTTATCTTATCTAGGGGGCCACCATTTAAACATTGTTATAGACACACATATAGACACACACTTAACCGCACATCCATCAGACACCCTCCAGTATCCACTCCCTCCAAAAGCTGTTTTATTTATTTATTTAGTACGTTTTTATACTGCCCAATAGCTGAAGCTCTCAAGGCAATTCACAATTTGTTGCCTCTCTACCTCCAGCCTTCTCTATCCAAATTTCCCCCCTTGCACTTTGCATTTTAAATCCATTGGCTGCTCTGGCACACTCCAAGATACATGCACCCCCTACTGCAACGAACCTTTCACTTCTTCCCTGTTTGTTTCCCCCACCCCCAGACTTTGCATTTTAAGCACCAGCTGCTTGCCATTGGTGGGGGCAGAGCCAGGGTCAACAGAGGGGAGTTCGCAGGTGGGATTTAAAGACTCTGGCTCGGTTCAGCCTGAAGGCCAATAGTTCCCCATCCCAGCTTTCAATATTAGGTCTAAAAAGTTATTTCAGTTGAAATTTATCAAGGCTGCAGTCCTACACACACTTACCTGGGAGATAATTCAGTTGGCTTACATACAGGTAAACATGTTTATGATCAGTCTACACTGCTGAGGTTCTGTACTGTTATATATACACTGAAATTCTCTCAATTACTCATATAGCCTAGGCTCCAAAGAACTGCATAACTTGGGCCTAGTTCTCATAGAGGTGGTAAGCCAGTGACTGAGTTCATGCGATTCATGCAGTCTTGGTAAATAAGAAGTTTTGTCTAGGGTATCATTAAGTATTGAGCACAATCCAGCCAAAGTTAAGAATTTTTAAAGCCCCATTAGAATTAATGGAAGAGTCAAATAAGGGCTCAAATTCCCCATTGAAATCCATGGGTCTAACAGTGTGATTCTGAGCTTGTACTACTCAGAAGTAAGACATTTTGAGTTCAGTGGGTTTTACTATAATATAAATATAATCAGGAGTGCAGCCTAACTTTGGTTGGATTGTGTCCATTATTTTTGCCATCGTGATAGCCCATTAACCCTAGTTCAGACTCCTGCAATATATACAACTGTTCTTTTAACAGTGATATTCAGAAGAGCAATAGCAAGACAACAAAAGTGCAGCAACATTTTAGAGACATAATTAGTTTATAGGGATGTTAACCTGGACCCAAGACTGCAACAATATCTGATCATAACCCTGTAATTCTACTTCTGGAGTAAGCGAAATACAACAAATGAAAATTAATTTTGAATATGCTCTCTATTGAAAGTGCCTGACCCAATCACTGGGTTCAGACAATCATGTACAGAGGCAGGAGACTTCTCCCTCTACCCCTGCATGTGATACATGTGCATCCTTTGTTTACACAATTATCCATGCTGCAGCGCAGGGATGTCTTCAGATCCACCCTGAAATCCACGACGTGCCTTAGGGGTTGTAGGGTGGGTATGAAGCCACCCCAAACGTGTTGTGAGCTGGGTTTGCATGACATGCCAACCTGCATTGCAGCACAGTTAATTATGTAAACCATGGGCAGCGGGAGAAGTCACAATTACGTCTTTACCCCTGCGATTGTCCAAACATCCCCAATCTGTGATAAAAACACCAAAATCCCATACACCACTGAGGTTCAAAACCTTTTGTTTGCAAGAAGTACCTTCCATGCTTCTCACAGGTTAATTGACAGCTTAAATACACGTGTTCTTGGTGATTTTATTGTACGTTGTACATTGGGTACTTTTGCTTCTCCTCCCTCTACAAATGATAAATTCAGGCTCAGTCTTATTTTGGGTTGTTTGATCAGCAACACAGACAATAGATGTTTGCAGGGCATCTAGAACATGGTAGACTCTGGCATTTGACTGGGACATATACCTCTGCCTAGGTATATGTCTTCAACATATACCTAGGCACATTTTTGCAGTTATTTCCCTTTCAAACATTATGGCGTTCAGTATGGGGACATATTTTTTAAGACGATCAGATGACACAGTCCTTAGAAAAAATGCTAAGATAGGACATTGAGGCTGGGTTAACCATTGGGTTGTTCAGCTTCTGAACTACCCATCAGCCCAGATTTGGCTGTCAGTCTCAACAACCTGTGAAGGAGCCAATTGTGGGTTGTGGGGTCAAAGCAGAAGAGGTGAATGCACTGCAGCAGTGTATCCACTCGGGCATGACAACCCATTAGTTTTTAAACCAATGATTTTTTGTAACAAGCAGACAGGCCCAATGTGGCTTACTTTTGAGTTGACATATATAAGCTTGCACTGTAAATATTATTAGTTAAAAATCCACATCTTAGATAAGGCACTAATTCCAAGACACTTTTACTTGATGAGTAATTAAATAAGCAAATTTCCTAGAGTTCCATGTGTTATGGAGATCCTTTTCGTGTTATTTTCTATCTAATGAGTTAGTTTCTGATCTTGCTCACTGCAGTCAAAATGCCATCTATAGATTGGAAACAGATAAAATAATTAAAATGAAACGGATGAAGAAGAAAAAGAGCCTTTGATTAGTTCATACTTGTACTAGCTTTTGCTTATTACATTTATATTCCTAGTTGTTCAGAGCAGGGAAGATGGAATTTACAGCCAGGCTCTCATATAGCTCCTAGCTAGGCCTACAGCTGTTTAGCAATATGGGTAACCAAGTGCATTTAGGTCATTCTCTTGGACTAGTTACAATGTTTATATTGCAATAGTTATATTGATTCCAATGTTGGAGGCCTTAGTTGTGGAATATTAGAGGATTTTCTTCCCTTATTTCCTATTTTAAATTCAAGATTAAATATTTTCTTTAGATGAAGTGGTTAAACAATGGACGAGTTCCTATGAAGTGGTGCTTCATATCTTTCTCTGCATGTTCTCATAATCACATTATGATCTATAGGTGGGGTTCATAGTAATTCCTGCACATTAGACTTGTTTGAATTGATAGTAAATTGTTACTAAGGTAGTAATGTGTTTGTATTGAAGTAGGCTGACCAGATGAAAAGGAGGACAGGCCTCATGTAACTTTAACAGTTGTAGAGAAAAGGGAATTTCAGCCGGCATCATTTGTATGCAATTCGTACCTGGTGAAATTCCCTCTTCATTACAACAGTTAAAGCTGCAGGAGCCCTGCCCTCTCTTGTATCTGGTCACTCTAGTATAATGCCTGCAACTTTAACTGTTGTGATGAGGAGAGGATTCCACCAGGTACTAATTGCATACAAATGACGCCTGCTGAAATTCCCTTTTCTCTGCAACTGTTAAAGATACAGGAGCCCTGTCCTCCTTTTCATATGGTCACCCTAATTGAAGTAGCTTTTTCTGTTGTCTACACTGGAAAGATGAAATGGTTCTGTAATTAGAAGGGCAGGGAACACACATTGAAAACTAGTTTCACGTATTCTTTTATTTTATTTTAAATGTCTACCTGTACCGCATGATGGGGTGATGTAGCAAACATACTGGGACAATACGTCAGAAAGGGAAAAGCTCAGGGGAAGGGGAATGTAACACGAGGATCCTAAAATAGGCTGACCAGATAAAATCCAGGTCAGGGCTCCTGTAACTTTAACAGTTGTAGAGAAAAGGGAATTTCAGCCAGTGTCATTGGTATGCAATTAGTTCCTGATGAAATTCCCTCTTCATCACAATAGTTAAAGGTGCAGGCACTTTACTAGAGTGACCATATACAAAAGAAGGCAGGGCCCCTGCAACTTTAACAGTTGTGATGAAGAGGGGATTTCACCAGGAACTAATTGCATACAAATGACACCGGCTGAAATTCCCTTTTCTCTACAACTGTTAAAGTTACAGGAGCCCTAACCTGGATTTTATCTGGTCACCCTACTTTAGGGAGGTCTCCATGCTTTTTGAAAACAGCAGCTATTTATATGCCAGCAATGTAACACATCTCGTCTGAGAAGAGGGGTGCAGACCCACACATTTTAATAGGCCTGCAAGCATATGATAATGAATGGCGGATATAGAGAGATAAACGAAGTACAACAATTTATTTATTTATTGCATTTCTATACTGCCCAATAGCTGAAGCACTATTATGTGCAATCCCAAGCAACAGTGCAGGCGCTGGGAAAGCAGGGCAGTGTCCTAAGGAAGAAGTGGGGCAAAAGCAGTTGAAACAGGAAGTGCAGGCAGTCATCCCCCACCACCCCTGGCTACAGTCCATATTTTACTGCATTTGAAGTGTTTAGTGGGTCCATGCCTATTGCTGAATTACTTTCAAAAATTACATTGTCAGTGGGACACTTTAAGAAATACTTAGGGTCAAAGTAACCACAGGTTAAGCTAACATGAAAGTTATGCCAGCCATTATTAGTGCACATTTTTTCATGTCTGTATTGTGCAATATTTAGTATGCTAACAAGATTGGTTGGGAGTTTTTTGTTGTTGTTGCCTGTGTGTTAAGGAAACATCTATACAGCAATTCTAAGACTTAAAGCATTGTTTTCCCTGTAAATAAGTTACACTAGAAGTCTTCAGCAGTTTTATTTAGTTCTCATGTTGCATGGTTGAACAAAACATACTAAAAAGTTTGAATTAGTACAAAAATGTACCTATACTACAGGTTATGGAAAACTAGTCCTATCACAGCTAATAAAAGTAGCTTAAATCCAATTTGCATAAAAGAAGTTAGTAGCGAGTATATTTGTTTGCAAACATGCTCCACAATTTGGGAAAAGGACAATTAGCTAATCGTTATGTTTAATTAAATTAGTTGATAATTGGAACAGTTAACTTCATTAATCTGCCCTGTTTAATCACTAATCTGTAAAAGAACAGTAGTGTCTCCCTAATTCCCACACAAGTTTTAAATAGTGTGAATGTCAATTTCTCTCTTCTGCCCTGGGGAATTTGTGTTAAGGCTTCCCATAACAAAGAGTGGGGAAGAAAAAAAAACAGTAGTGAAGTAACTGAGAGACATTTGCATAATATTTATTAACTACAGTTAGGGATCAAAAAGGTCTGTGCATGTCTTTTCCACCTCCCTCCTGCTGCTCCCAGGGCCACATTGACCCAGCCTGAGGGGCAACTTGTGGGTAGGGGGGAATTAGTGATCAACCCCATAGAAGCACACAGAACTCTGTGGATCCCAGCCTGTCTTGTACAAAACAGTACTTTAAAACCATAGGCAGACAATATAAACCAAGCAGTTGTATGATACTTCATATTCCCTCTCTAAAGTTATGCTGACATAAATGGGGCTTTTTGCTTGAATTACGTTCTTGAAAAATTAGGTTTGGAGTCCGTAGAGTAATCTTAAAGCTGCCACCTCTTCCCATTGTGTCCTGTGATCAAGCTATACCAGAAAGTCACTTTTGTCTAATTAGAATTAGTTCCAAATAACTGGTATAACAGAAGCAGTGATGATAAAAAATATGTACCTTTTTGGTGAAAGCAGTTTAAAGGATACTAGGAACCTTCCTGGTTTGCCCCAGATGGAGACATTTTGAATTAACAGCTGGATTTTATATTTTTAAAAATAGAAGATCTACAGTTGTCTGAGACTTCCTTCTACCCATTGAAATCATGACATTACCCAGCAGAGCTAATTTGAATGTGTGCAATCCCTCCCCCTCACCTTAAAACTCTTGACAATGCAGACATCCTGGCTACAACATCAGCCTTCCCCCTACTCTTTGTAACATCTCACCTAATGGAAGAGATCTGAAGATCTTGAAAGCTTGCAATTTTTGTGACCATTGAATAGGCCTAATGAAGGCATTGCATGGTTTTATTTATTGTATCTATATCCTGCTGTATCCAGGTTCATGGCCAAGTGGGGACTAGAACCCAGATGTCCCAATCCAACACTCTAACTGCTACACCATACTGGCTCACTTTATAGACTTTGGAATTTTTCATATGGGCAGCATGGCTGCCTTTGTTTTTTGTACGAAATGATAAGGTTTTGCTGTGGTTTCAAGATTGTCTTCTGCTTTACTTTTACATTGGTGACGTTGGCTTTATGAGCTGCATTTTTTGTACAGAACTTAGGTAACCCATAGCACTTTCCATATATCAACAGCTTGGATGGGTAAATCTCAGACTTTGAAGTCTGAACATTCTGAACATTCTTCGAGTGGAAATTGTCTTTCAATAGCATTTTGTTTGAAAAAGGAATCTTCAACCTGCTGAGTAACAAAATTTGACAACATGGCAAAATGCAACGAAGTGTTGTAACCTTGCTGAATTTCACATTACTCCCAAGCGTTAAGAGTTTACAAATCTCCAAAATCTGCCTTCTATGCTTTGATAAATTCATATATATCACTGAAGAATCACAATACACAGAAATAGGCTTGCATATGTAAAACTGCTTTAATTTTACACCATGTTTGTACACAATCAATACATATATTGTGCTGAACATAATTACCAAATGCATATTAGGACAGGTGGTCTTAAATAAACGATTACTTGTATTCATAAAGTGGGAACCTAAAGAGACCGCAAAATCGCTTTTAAAAAAAGAAAGATCAGTCAATCTTTAACAGAGCCTGATGGACTCTGGTATTAGTATTTCATTCTTTAGCAGATGGAGGGTTCTTCAATTGCCTTAGCGCCTTCTGTAACGGCTTTCACACATTTAGCCATTGTTTGTGATGCTCTACTAATAGGATCTGCAAAGATAAACATATTTTAAATATAGAAGTCTAAGACTTGCCATGTTCAGTAAATAACACTCTTCTTGTATCAGCAATTGAAGTATTTCATAAAGAAGTGAAACATAACTGGTTCACCTCTTAACGAAGTTTACAAGAGATAATTACGCATCCATGTGTTTTAAGTTTATTGTTAATACACAAATTATGTTTGTTACCTGTCATATAGAAGTCTTTAACTGTGAGTTGGGGTGGAACAAGAGGATCAGCAAGAAGCTTCTGATTCACTGCCTGCAATTAATTGAAAGAAAGGCAAATGTAATGAAGCTGCCTTTCAATGGATATGTATCTGTATTTTGAATCAGATGGGAAATATAAAATTCCTTATGTGCTGGTGTACACCTGATGATAGACCTAGGAAAACATTCTTGGAAAACATTTTGTTTACATAAACAACCTATTCTGATCAGGAAATCTGTGTTTATGTGTGTGTAGCCTCTCACACTAGTGTAACTTCTAGAACAGCTTTGTTTTCTGTAGCTGTAAGAAAACTCTAGGCTAAAGAAATGGAAACAGTCAGGGTAGTTGGTGTGACTCCTTGATATTATAGTTAAGATGATATTGTACTGAGTAAAACACTACTTAAACAGAATAATTAGGGCAAAAACATGCGTGGGAAATTCTATTGTAACCTTTTCGGCCAGTTATATGGAAAGTTTACTTGGAAGTTGTCAAGGCCAATGGCTACTACAACAAATCTGATGATGGCACGGAAAAAAATGAAGCAGTTTGGATATACAGTTATTCTCATTTGCTGTGTGGTACATTGTACTGTTCAGAATGAAACAATACCTCTGCTTTACTATAGCTGGATAAATGTCCACAGTTAAAGAACAGCATACCTTTGACAGCTCATTTGCTTGATTAAAGTAGTTGGCTTCCTCCACATCATCATATCGGACCAAGTTAGGAGACACTTCTTCTAATCTGCTCCTCACTTGGTCTAGATTGTCATAAGGGAGGGTCATGCCAGCCAGCTGAAACACAAAATGAGAAGGAAGGAACAAGCTCATGATCAGGTGCAGATATGTTTCTGTCTAACAAATCTTGTTGAGATGGTTGGTATACACAGCAAATATGTCAACTGTTTCTTTTTCAACAGTACTTATGCCAAGAAGAAATTCTACTTCGTTACAATGTGTAATCTAATAGCTATATCTTTAATTAATATGATAACACTTTGATCACACATCAAATTATAAACATTAAACCAGCATTAGCATTACTAACAATTTGGAAGGAACAAAATGTAAATGTTAAGTCTAAAGAATTAATAGTATTTATATTGATGGCTGCTCGAAGGGTAATTTTGATATATGGAACTGTGGCAAATAGCTATGGCAGAAAAGTTGACACATCAACTTAATTTAGTTCAGAGCAAAGTTAAGACTCCTGATTTTCACAGTGTATGGTACGACTTTATATTATTTACAAGTCAAAGACACATGCAGCAGAATTTGCCACAGCCCTTTTTGAAACTACATTACATATGAATTACATAATCCCAATTATTTAACAGATTCTACTGCTAACTACACCTGTAAAGAAATGGACAAAATATACTAAATGTACTACCTTCTACCAGTAGTCAACAATGAAAATTGTTTGTATGATATATAGATATAGATATATACACACACACACAACTAACACTTCTGAAATTGCACTAATGTCAAGCACATTCATTGTAAATGTTGGGTGTTAACAGAATATGTTTGTCCCCAAATATTATAATAGCAGCATACAGTCCATACTAATTATATTCCAAGCCACAAATCAAAACCCCACAATCTTCTCTAGGGAATCTCATAATTCAAGAAAACACTTTTCACTATATTATCTATATTCCTAAAAACTGGGGTAGGCAACTTGTGGCCCTCCAGATGCTTTGGCTTACAACTCCCATCAGTTCTAGCCAGGATTCATGGGAGTTACAGGCCAAAACATTTGGAAGTCCACAAGTTGCCCACCCCTGCCGAAAGCCTTTATTTGCATTCTGTAGCAACTACCTTTCAAAGACTGCAGTTCAATGGAGCTTCCAAATATTTGAAAAGAGAAGCCCAGACCAGGGAGTTGATGCCATAAGCTCATGGAGAGAACATTCCTCCCCCATCTTCCCAAGGACTATTTAAAGACCTGAGGGGACAGCAGAAGAGAAACCCAAGCCAGGAAGCTTACACCATTGACTTCTGAAGAGAACCAATACTACCTGTTACAACTATTTATTATTTTGTCTTGTATGACTTTTTTTGGCTTTAGTATTAAAACTGTAAACCACTAATGCCTTAGCAGAAAGGCAATACATACATGCAGTAAATGAAAGACAGCTACTAAAAAATACCACTTCTAGTAGACTTGCAATACCTCAGAGATTGCCCTAATAATTCTCCAGTCCTCTCTTGCCATGCCAGGTGGGGTTACTGCTACTCTGGTTTGTTGCGCTCTGCCTTCAGTGTTCACATAGGTTGCAGCTTTTTCTGTATAAGCTGCTCCAGGAAGAATAACATCAGCCATAGGAGCTCCTACATCTCCATGGTGCCCTGGAAAAGATTGCAATACAAGTGTCAATAGTAATAAGGAACATCACAGCAATTATGTCTCAATGTATCTACTGCATTTAAGAGCATCAAAACAGATTACAATTTTAACTACTTAGGTGGTCATTTCTAGGGGTGTGCAGCGAATTGAGTCCGATCCACGATTCGGACCTGATCCAGGCGAAATCGGATAAAATTAACCGATTTCGATCCTCGCAGCTGGATCGTCTGATCTAATCTGATCCGATCCGAAAGGACCCCATGCGGATTGGAAAAGATCAGAGGATTGGACTCAGATCTCCTCCCCCTCCCCCCACTCACGCTCCTTACCTGCTGCCTCCTCACTGCCGCCCGCTGCTTCCGTACTACTGAGAAACAGGCCTTGCGGACTCTTCCACAATAAAGCACCGGCGCGCTGAGTGACATCGGTAACGTCATCACTCGGCGTGCCCTCACTCTATTGTGGAACAGGCCTCAAGGCCTGTTTCTCAGTAGTACTGAAGCAGTGGACAGCAGCAGGTAAGGAGAACGAGTGGGGGGAGAGAGGTGGAGGTCCCCCGTTACCTGCTGGCGTCCCGCGCTGCCGTCCGCTGCTTCCATACTACTGATAAACAGGCCGCAAGGCCTGCTTATCAGTAATACGGAAGCAGCGGACGGCAGTGCGGGGCACCAGCAGGTAAGGAGGGGAGGGGGAGGGCCCCAATAAGAACACAACTATTCAGCTGGCTTTAGCATTCTTCCCCAAGGCTACTTTTGCCTTTCTGGCTACAGTCTGCATGTGTTTGGATATCCTGTTTTTACATCTTTAGCTATAGCCTTAATGTATTATTAATATAACTACTACTACCATGTTCAAGAAATTCCTTTCAGGCATCACTACAGATATAGGTCTTTAATACTTTGTACATCAGGCTTAAGTGCTTGTATAAGTTTCAGAAGGAGTTCTCAATTATAATATTTTTCCCAGTTGTGTCAAAAGTTATTTTCTTCCCTAATAACGCCATGTATCCTGAATTTACACTATGCTCTTCTCCCTGGCCAAGTACTCTTTATTCTTCTATGCTCCTTTATCCTTAACTACTCTCTTAGCCCTTACTACCTAGGGCTTCAAACTGCACTTTTAGTTCAACTCTACTTCATGGTTTGTTATGTCTGAACCAGGCCACCATAAAAGCCATAATTCTCCCAATACCAGATGTAATTCAATTTGATTGTGGACAGAATTTTATTTTAAGTTAAATGGTCCTTCAAAACATTGTTTAATGAGAATGTAGTTGGTCAGATAAGTTTTCTTTTGGAAATTTCTTCCATCTCTAACAGTGCAATCCTATATATAGCTAGTCAAAAGTAAGTCCCATTGACTTCAGGTAAGTGTGTGTAGGATTGCACCCTAAATTGGATATGAGATATTTCAATTCTTTCAAACTGCATTCTAGCTAGGAATGTTACCCAATTCTTACATGATAACCTAGCAGTTCAGATAAAAATGATATCTACTGATTCAATACATTCGGGGGGGAGTTCCTGGTTAAGCCAAGAATTCTTTCTTATGTAGCTTTAAATAATTAGATTAGGTCTCCTACCTTTATAATTCATCTGGTTTAAACTTTTCCAGTTTCAGGATCTCAGAGCTACCCACTAGTAATGGAATTCATAAGGTAAATACTGAAGTTAGGTTGATTCCTAACAATTGAAAGAATTCTAACATGCCAAGAAACATTTAACACATTAAATTTTTTCTGTGCCAAGGCTAAGAACTACTACTTGTGCTTTCGGCAGGATGAACAGAAGTTACTTACTAGCCTTCAAGTCATGAAAACTGAATGGAAGGTTTTATAATTTCCATAGCTTTGATGGTTGATAAAGCAAAAATCTATTAGACATGCTTTTGGGAAAGGCAGGAGAAGAATGGGGAAATGCTTTGTGCTTTCTAACCACTTACTTGATGCTTGGTATGGTGAGCTTATGACAAGATGTTATGCTGTGTGAAGACAAATGCTTCAAAGAACTGGTAGAAAAATCTGCTATCCAAAATCTTTGGATAGCACAACTGGGAATTAAGTCCTTTGCCAAAACTGCACTTCAGAATCCAAAGTCCACGCTCTTGCAGGTTTAACTTGTTAACTCTTCATCTCTTAATTTATGGGCAAAAGTTATAATGCTACTTACCCTGATAGATGATAAAGCAATTCTTAGGCAAATCCTGACGGGTAACGCAACCTGCATCAGCCCCTAAGAGATACAACACTTTGGGAGGATTCTTCCGGATTGCATCCACTCCTGGTTTGTAACCTAGGTCAAGAGCTGCTACTTGGCTTGCAACCCTATAGAGGAAGAAATTTCTATTTCACCCAATTTTTCATCTTCAACTGAAAGTTAATTTAAAATCTCAATCCTGTGGTCTATCTCTGTCAAGTGTCCCTTGTTATAATTATACAAAACAAAACACCCCACCCTTTGTTCAGTAGAACTATGTCTTGCTAAAAGGAAGACGGTCAAATGTAGTAAACAAGCCAACAATGGGAAGAAGTGGTTAGAAAAAGGATATTAAGAATTAAAACTTTTAGGTAACAAACAAATGTCCATTGGAGCAAGCTTGCAGACCCTACAGAATTAGCTATAGGTCTACAGCTTTGTCAACTCAAAATTCAAATTAAGGTGTGTAGACTACATTGTATTAGCAGCTTTACTCTAGCAAATATCTGTAAGGATATGCAACTTATTAAATGGAAACATTCCATTCAAACAGGCCTATATAATTTTTAAAAGGAAATAGATCTTTAAGGCTTTCAATAACCTTTTCTTAAATGAGTTTTCCTTAAAATTTAATTTATCATGGGGAAAATGGTTACCTTTTATAACAATGCAGCACATGTTCTGGTGAAACTGAGAAATATGAGTAGTGACAATAGTACAGCACTTTGTGCAGAACAGTTCCCCTCTTAAAATAAGAGCAAACTTTAAAATATTCAGAGGTATGAAACCATAAACTACTAATTCTGTCCCATAACCACAAAATATTCTCATAGCTCTGTAATTATTGGAAGTACTTTCCAACTCCAGGTTACAATTATATATAGAATATGTACAAGTATACAGTCATTTAGAAGTGCAGGGAGAGACCTAATTTGGGACAAATGTGTATAGGAAAAAAACTTCTTATATCTGAGGTTGTGTTCATGTTATTTGTTTTTAATGTTGTGTACACCACGTTGGGATCAGGTGGATGAAAGGTGTTTATCAATGTAATAAATAAATAAATGTTTGGTTCTGAAAATGTTTGCATTTTTTTCTGACTGTATCTAGCCATGTGCTACTAGACATATTACTGGGTTATGTACCCTTCTAGAGACCAATTTACTCTGTTAAAGTTGTCAAAATTCTTGCTCTATCAATGTGGCTGTTTAAAAGATTTTTTCCCCATCATTTCCCAATAACTCTATTTTATACTTGAGCTGTAACCAACAGCTTTGCACCTGTAGTCTTCATACCTACCACGGGATGGGAGTAGGGGTCAGGGGGAGAGATACATCAAGATTGAACAAACCTATGAAGAATGTTCATAACTTTCCACTCGGCACCAACGCCACTTTTTGCCCTAATATTTTGTGCAATGTTGGAAATGGCCGAATGAATAGCTGCTCCGTCACTACGCTGAAGTGCTGCACTGCCAACCACCACCATTGGCTTTTTAGCCTGAGTCAGAACCTGTGTCAATGGAACAAGAGGCAAGAGAGTAGAAAATCAACACATAGCTAGAATACTTGAGACCAACAGACCATTTTTAAGAAAAGTTTTAAACCCGATTTTGACATTTTTTAATGGTACCTTGCTGAATGGGTGCTTTTCTGAAGCAATGTCTAGAAGTATCTGTGGGGAATCTCCCAGATGATCGTATGTGTAAGTCAAGTCAACTTGGCTGCCCACAAGAGCCACTTTGAGCTCATTGTGTAACCAGCTGAAAATGGAATAAAAAACAACACACTATTAAGATGCAAAGTTTTACAGTGTGCAGACAGACTGTGCTTATTGAGTTCTTTTTTGCAGCAACTCTTTCTACAGAAGATGCTCAACTTGATAGCTGCACTGCACACAATTACAGGATCCCCTAATTTTTAAGGCAACAGATACCATCCAGACACATTCAAGGCTTTACATTAATCTTCCCCTCCCTAAACTGATAAGCAACTTGTTGAACTACATCAGAAAATGTTTTTGAAGCTGCCTGGATTTTCAGGGGCAGTTCATTAGGCAGTATGGGATACATCTGTAAGAAACGGAGAACTCAATCTCAGTGCACATACAAAATTCAACACGTGCAACTTTCGATGGAGGCCAATTCCTTCAGCATACCTACACACTGCTTAAAATGTATCACGAGTTATGTAATTTTATTAAATATGCCGGTATATACCTGTTTGAGACCCCTGCATTTCCTTTTTCTTAGTATGATGACCACAAGAGAGACAGCCTATTCCACAAGCACATTGCAGTAACACAATAATTATGGCCATTAAGACATTAATCTCAAATCAAATCTAACTTCTGGTTGTTGTTATTATTATTATTATTTACACTTATATACCGTCCCATAGCCGAAGCTCTCTGGGCGGTTATGTTCACGACTGGTAGGACTATATAGGTGGAATTCCAATGTCACCTCTCAGAATGTAGTTTCAAATTTGCAGAAACAAAGTAATCTAATGTCACAAAACTACAAACCTCTTTCGAATTCTGGCATTGAACAGTGGTGCCTCAAAGCGTGGGTTGGTGCCAATCAGAAGCAGGACATCTGCCTCTTCCACTCCTGCAATCTTGGTATTAAGTAAGTAGTTAGATCGCAAATCCGTTCTATAAAGAGAATGCACAAAACAATCAGCGAAAATTCAATTGTGATATGGTGTTCCAACAGGAAGGACTCGTAGACAGCTCTGTTAAGAATGCTTTTATTTTAAGTTTAAAACAAAAATAATACTAGTTATCGAAATCTTAAATACAAACAATTCCCTTCCTGGCCCTGACTTTTACTGAGTATCAAGGTAATCTAATAGAGAACAGTGGCTATGTTAGATCAGACCAAAGCCCTATCTAGTCCAGCATTTTATTCCCACAAGTGGCCAACGGTGCCTATGAGAAGCCTACTAATGGGACATGAGTGCAACAACACCCACCCACTAGTGTGCCCCAGCAACTGGTATTCAGAGGCATACGGCCTCTGACACAGGAAGTAATATAAAGCCGTCATGACTAGTAGCTGTAGCCTTAGCGTCCATGAATTTGTACAATACCCTTTTAAAGCCATTTACATTTGTGGATATCACAGCACCTTCTGGCAAACTCCATAGAGTAAATATTTGCTGTCTGTAGTAGTGCTTTCTTTTATCTGTCCTCAATTTCCCACCACTCAGTTTCCTGCCCTGATTCCAGGTTCTAGTATTATGACAAAAGGAGGGGGGAAACCTATCTACTTTCCCCGTATCATACATAGCTTTATACACCTCACCCAACCTTACTTCCCTGTTTTCTAAGTTAAAAAGCCTCAAACATTGTAATCTTTCCACACAGGATAGTTGCTTCAGTCCCCTTTTTCACTACAGCCACACACTGGGTCAAGATTTACACTGAGCTATCCATAACCCCAAAACCACTTTCTCGGTCAGTCACCACCAGTTCTGATCCCATAAGCGTATGTATCACCCTTCACCAACCTGCTGTACAGCCAGCATGGCCAATGGTCAGGTTGAGAAAGGCTGGTGTGCTGTCGATTTTTGCTTCATTATGCATCACTTAATGCTTACATTGAATCACATTCGTCATTATATTGCCCATTCCTCCAGTTTGGAGAGATCTTTTTGTAATAGCCAGATAAACACTTTCACTTTCCTTTATAAAAAGGGCTCTCAACTTTCACATTATACCTTCAATTAATATTTTCCATAATGATGGAAGCACAGTAAGTAGTACAGTACTTTGTGCAAAACAGTCTAGAAGAATTAACAGTCTTATTGCTGTAAAATGCCTCGGGAGGGCTTCTGCCCTGAAAGGTGACCAAGAAATATTTTAAATAATACAAGCCCACAGCTGAAAGGCACTGTAAGAACTTACACCTGTCTCTAGCGAAACCTACATGAATTCCTCTACTATAAAAGCTTCTAGTATTATCAAAGTATACCGGCCAACTCAATATGATCCAAGGATAGGCTATTTCCATTATCTTACCCAGCTCCTGCAGTAGGGAAAACCTCTTCAGTGCACAAGTTGTCAGAGTTAACTCTGTTCAGCAAGTCTTTGAGAGATACTAGTGCTTCTGCATCCACCAGTCCTCCTGCAATTGCAGCTATATCATTACCTTGACTAACTTGCAACTGCAAAGAGGAAACACAAGATGCCATGAAGTGATAGTAACTTTGCTGATGTAATCTAATAAGGTATGTTATCTAAGAAAGAAAAATATTTTCAGTCTTAGGGAATTCATTGTCCACAAGACACAGAAAATAGAGAATGAGGTCAGCCAAAATGATTTTCACAGAATAATAGCTATGATGGAGTGCTTACTTCTGAAAAAAAATCACAATTGCAGTGGGAAAAACAGTTCTGAAATATAAAAGATGACACTGGAGATGCAAAAGGGATCTTCATGACCCAAAGTGCAATGCATGTTCTTGAACTAGTTCTTAACTATAAGGTGTGCAATGCAACTAACCACTGAATTCTGAAGAGTAGAAAACAGCACTCCCCCAAAAAGAACCATTAATAAGTGACTGATCTTATCTGATTTCATAGGATTCAAAAGTACTGTTAAAAGTAGTCCGTCTGCTGTGGTCAACAGAAGAAAATGTTCTTACCGCTCCTGCCACCCGGCTCAAGGCATCTTCCCAGGATACATAAGTAAACAGCCCTTCTTCATTTTTTATCATTGGCTCAATAAGGCGCTGACGTTTCAGACCATCATAAGCAAATCTGGAGAGTGAAGACCAAGCTAATGATATAAAGCAACTGCTGAAATACCAATTGATCAGTCCATCTGACACCAGCACTTCAACTCTGAACTACCAGAATACAACCTTCTCGAAAATCGGAACACCAATTAAAAAACACAACTCAATTATATTGTCATTATTGTGACAGATATGCTTACAGTGTTTTGTTCATGTAGAACCAGCACTCCAATACACACAAAAAGGTAGAAAACCTACCATTCTTGTCTTTGTACCAATTTAAATATTAAACCAAAAGCAGTACGCACAATCCTATTGAACAGTAAGCACAGCCCAACATTATGACAATGGTTTCAGAAGAAAACAGTAGTCCATATCTTTCTTGGGAAAATGCACAAAAGTGAACTAAAGAGCTTAGTTTTGACAGTCATTGTACAGCAACAGGAAATACTATCAATATGAGTTTACACATAGTTCTCAAACAGGTTCTAAAGCACAGGCCTACAATTGTGTATTTTTTGTACAATATCATGGCTCCCTGAGAAGATAGTCAATTATATACAGATACCTTGTTTTATCAGATATCCATTCCTCGTTGATATCTTCATGTAGTCTTGGCAAAATCCTCATCACTTCTCCAGTTCGAGTGCTTACCACAATGTTACTTCCTACTGCATCAAGAACATCAATGGACTCTGTCTTCCTAAGGGAAGAGCACAGCATCCAATCATCACAAATTTGGGGAATATTAGTATCTGAAAAACAGATCTCCTCAATTAAAGATTCCCAAACACTGCCATATTTCCAGAAATTCTGGTTATGGACTACAAATATAACTCATCTTATTATAACATCATCATCATCATCTGAGCAGTCAGCAAGTAACAGGATTTAAGATAAATTTAGCTTGCAAAGAACTTCCACTACTTTTATTACTACCACTCTTCCCACCCACCCCCACCTTTTCAGTATTGCTTCCTGAGCAGCCTGAAGTGGCCCTTTCAAGTGATGAGCACTTCTGCTTGTACAACAGCTCATCTGGGATAATGTCACCATCTGGCATGAAGTAGGTGGTGCATGGTTCTGAAAGAAACCAGAGCTTAGCCTAACTTACAGTGGGTAAACTTTCCCAGTTTAGCAAATGTTGCTTCTCCTGTTCTAGGAAACAATACCAAGGAATGCATTTTGAAAGCCCATCCCCCACCCATTACAAATTCTTTTTACATTACAGTTTTATTGGGATTCTTGTGATCCTCAACAGATTCAAAACTTTAAAATGCAATCCAACAGCCAAGAAAAATAATAGTAAGTTAACATATCTGAATTAATCTTTACATTTGGCATTTATCAAAAGGCATAACAAAGATTATACTTAATGTGACATTTTAATATCAGTAAAGATACATGCCTTGTCTCCCAGGGCCGAGAAGTAAATGCATATGGCTTGGAGGTAAGGGCACCTACTGGGCAAATATCAATCACATTGCCCGATAGCTCAGACATGAACATTTTTTCAATGTAAGTCCCAACTTGCATTTCATTTCCTCTTCCTGTAGTTCCTAGATCATCAACCCCTGCAATCTCACTTGCAAACCTGGTAAAAGAAAGCATAACAACATGGTAAAACATTAAATGCCTCCGTTTGTAGGTGTTTGTCTCTTTGAGTGAGAAAAAATTTCTGCATGCAATCAAAACGAAGGTTTTGTAACAACCTCTTGTGTATTGATAGAAAGAGTTCAGGTGCCGCTGTTGAATAAAAAAACCTATTATAATAGCCAAAGAGTAACTAAACTCAAGTTTCGCAAGTTTTGGGATGGATGAGAGTAAACAACCTGAGGCTCAATCCAGGTAAGACAAAGGTACTGTGGATGGGAAAACTTGATTTGGGTGGATGTATGCAATAGGCACTGGGAAATGTCATCTTTTGGCCATAAGGGACACCACCAGTTCTTGACTCTGGATCACCAAATGGATGTTGCAGTATCTGTTCCATATCCACTTGTCTACTGGTAACTATCAGTAACGTTCCCCCAAACAAATGATGCTCTGTTCCGAGCACAGTTTCCTTATTGGATGATTTGGATAGATCTGGCGTCCTAAACAACAAGCATAAATACACATGTACAAACTTTACACAAATGCACACTGGTAATACAGAACGATAAATTTCCCCTAGTCACAAACCTCCACCCCCACCCCATATATCACATTCTGTTAGAGAACAAGACAGGACAGCAGTTACCGGATGCATCGAGTGCATTGTATGCACCGTGTCATGATAGTTTTCACCAGTGGGCCAATGTTCTTGTCTTCAACTGCACGTTTGCCTTCCAGGAATCTACTTCTATCACTGCCAAACATCATTGACTGGTCCTAAAGACAATTAATAAATATATATATATATATATATATATATATATGTGGCTGAGAAGCAGACCTTCACTCCAAATAGCATTTTAAAAATTCTAAAAGCTATACCTGAAGATCACATTCTCCTCCCTGGTCACAGATGGGACAGTCCAATGGATGGTTTGCCAGCAAGAACTCCATTACACCTTCTCTGTTGGAGGTCAGCAAGTAAAAGTAAGTATCATGCTTATTCAGCATTTAACAAAGTAAAAAAAACACTTTAAACTAGGGATACATGAAAGAAATACATTGCGTAAAACAGCCCATTTTAAGAATAATTTTATGTCCCCATTTTCCCTTAGAAAGTGCATTTGTTAAAGTTATCTTATATCTTTCAATGCAGATTTTTTAATAAAAAAATTACATTCACACCCAAACAGTCATCCATCTATTCATCCATCTATTTTATTTTATTTATTTATTTATTTATTAAAGTTGTATACTGTTATAACATCCTATGCCCATTTACTTGGGCCAATGTCACACTTCTGAATGAAAATAATAATAATAATAATAATAATAATAACAATTTATTTCTTACCCGCCAGTCAGATGCAGCTTACCTTGCTTTCCTAGATTTCTCAGAATTTGTCAGAATGTTCCATCCCTTCATCACTGGCATGGCACAAGCAGCTACTGGCTACAAATCCATTAGGAAGATACATCAATACTAAATTTGTGAACAAGTATGCTCACATAGTGGCAGGGAATTAACACTTAAATGCATCTACTATGAACACTGTACAGTCGTGTTTGGAATATGTCAAGTTCTGAGACAGAAAAAGTGCAAAAAGAGCAATAAAAACGATCAAGGGGTTGGAATATTTTCTATATGACAACATTCTAAAATGTTTGGAACATTTTAGTTTCAAAGATAAATGACAGGGCAGGGATGGATATGAACACTCTCTAGACTCTGCCACCAGCCAGGAGATTTAGGGCCACTGGGAGACTGCAGCCCCCTGCCTCCCAGCAAGTCAGAGCACAACCTGCCCACATCCATAAGCCAGTGAAGGAGCAACTGCTCCCATACCTGCTTTCCTCTTTCCCCATTTCTCTTTCCTTGGTAGGCAAGAACTGGCTTATCTTTTAGCAGTTGTACTACATTTTGAAAAATGTAAGGGCTTCATAAATGTTAAACAATAATGGTGTGTAGAAAGAGGATAAAATACTTTCCCATAACAGTAAAACACTGGGTTACTCAATGAAATTAGCAACAGATTTAAGAGAAAGGGGAAGAGCATGAGAGAAGAGAAAACGTGGGTGGGAGGGAGGGATGGGGGTGGGAGTGTCCGTGTGCATGGTCTCCAACCCCCCACCCCTTTTTGCTCTCAACCTGCCCACTGCTGGCATGCAGCTTCCAACTGATTTACTCTCAAAGAGGCCAAGACTAAATCCAGACACTAGATATGAAGACACAAGATGGGCAAAGTTCCAAGCTTAAAGGGTTTTCAGTTCTGAAGCGGAGGCATGGCCCAAAGAGTATCTTTGTAACTATAGGTTTTAGATACGTTTGCTGGGTTGTGTGCAACATGTTGCTGCCCTGCTTTGTGTAGGAGTGTATGTGCACATGAAAATACATGCTACCAACACTGTTCATCACTAAATGAAGCTAACGGACATTTCCCCTGACCTCCACAGACGTGATAGTTAAACTCCCAACAGTTCTTCTCAGTGAAAACCATAAGTTGAGGTCCCAAAAAACAACTCTTATCTTTATGTCAGATTGGTTTTGGAAGAATATAAACATGCACCTATAATAGAAGATGCAATTAGGCTTTATGATTACATTATAGGTGAACTTAACATTCAGAACGTTTAAAAGTAGCTGCTATCAGTAGATATATTCTCACTACTATTTACATGCAAGCAATTTCACTATTAGCTCTGCAAAATTACAGATCTCTACACGTCTAGAACCCAACAGCTTTTGACAAAGATATATATTTTAACAACCTTGGGGGCTTTCTCTATCTCCACAAGACACATCCTACAATTTCCAGCCACAGACAATCTGTCATGATAGCAAAAGCGAGGGATCTGCATTCCAACTTTTTCACATGCCTAGAGAAAGGACAAAATAATGAAAAGAGTGTCAAGGAAGAGGTTAGGATTTTTTGTTTAGTCTGTTTCTATATAAATATAACATGGTGTTCCATTCATAAAATTTCAAGGAGTAGGAATGTGCACTATTCTCTTCCCAGTACACTTAATTTTTGCATTTGGTAAACTGCGCTCTGCTATAAATACAGCTCCAATATAAAACACTAAAGTGATGTAAATGTAAACCATAAGCTGTACTGTTTGACCCTGTTCAAATGACACACTACACCATGGGTGGTTAAGCATTTTGAGCTAAACATAATGGCTTAGCATCTCATGTGAACTATGATTTAGTGTGTCATGTGAACCACTCCTAACCATGGTGGCTATATAACCACGGTTTAAACACGCTCACTAACCATTTGCTGCAAAAGGGTTATTAACCTAACCATGGCTTAGCATGTTGTTTGAACAGAATCTTCAACTTCCAGACCAAGGAAACGTTTCAAATTGCTACCATATACAGAATCCTAAAATGAACAGAAATATTGGGTTTGCATTGCTTGTGCTTTCTGTCACATCAGATTACATATTTTCAGCACCAACAGTTTTACAAAATAATACAGTGGAACATAAAATGGGTCACTGCAGTAGTCCTGGAGACTTAGTTGGAAGCAACCTAGAAACTCTTGGCTTACTCTTGCATTACATCATGCCATACAGAAAGTACATGCTGACTCAGCAGAAATGGAGTTCAAGTATAATACATTAGACAGTTTTAGAAAATTCTAAAACTACAGTGAGGTACATATTCTGCTCTCCAAACTGCACTCCTTTTGTCTCCATTAGCCACATTCTAACCTTTCTGCAGAGACTAGGCCATAACTATGCATCTCTAAAAGGACTGGAAACCACTGCATAATGTCCCCTCTCCCTGCAAAGCAATAATGCCAAAAGTACAGCAAATGCAGTATTCTGAGTCATCAGTAATACAGCAAAGGAGGAGAAGCTGTTGTGGTTTTTTTTTTGTAGAGATCACAAAGGCAAAGGAAAACATCTCAAGAGATCTGTTCCAAACACCTCAATAAAAGTCCAGGAAGAAGAGCATGGGGCTATTTGCATATCACGACACACCATCGGTTTTGTAAAATGACGTGCTGTCAGGGGTACACTGCCTGCAGCGCGCATGCGATTTCCACTTTTACTCAACAACCCACAATCATAGTTTGCTCCTTCATAGATTGCTGTATGTGACATCCAAACCCAGACCTCTGGGTTGTTTAGGGGCTAAACAACCCAGTAATTAACCGAACAGCAAGCTATGGGTTAACCGCTGGGCTGCAAAACCTACAAAGGACTCAATTGTGGGTTGTGCTGTAAAGCAAAACAGGTGGGTACACCGCAGACAGCGAGCCTGCTTATGCACAACAATCCATCTTGTTTGTAAACCGATGGGTTGTTGTTACACGCAAATCAGGTCAGTGTGGGACAAAACCCCCAAAGCAAAACGCAAGTCAATAATCCTAACACTTCTGACAGGAACCAAGAAAACACAATAGTAATTCAACTCCATATACTAATGCAAATGGAGTCATGGCACTGATTATCAGAAAATGGAAGAGGCTTCTTTTCATACAGATTCCTAAAGAAGAATGAAACTACTTAAAATCGACCCCAAGAAACAAACATTCAACTATATAATCTTTATAACAAAAATCTGAGTGGGAGTGGAAAGGGACATAGAGACCAAATTCATTCTACCTGAAGTACTGTAGTTCCTGGTGATACCAAGACAGGTTGCCCATCAACAAAAACCTCTATCAAGTTGCTGGCTGCTGTAGCTGTGGTGCGCACTAAAAAACAAGAATGAAATACGGACATGAAATTACTTAATGCTCAAAGTAACGGTAAACGGTAGTGCACACGCTGGTAACTTCAAGGCTCGACTTCTGCAATGTGCCGTACATAGGGCTACCTCTGTGCCTAGTCCGGAAACTTCAACTAGTTCAAAATATGGCAGCCAGGTTGGTCACCGGTACACCTAGGAGTGACCATATTACATCAGCTTTAAAATCACTCCACTGGCTGCCAATTAGTTTCCAGGTGAAGTACAAGGTGTTGGTCATTACCTTTAAAGCCCTACATGGTTTGGGTCCAGGTTACCTGCGGACCGCCTTCTCCCATACAATCTGCCCCGCGTGCTCAGGTCCTCTGGGAAGAATTTACTACAGTCAACCAAAACTAGGCTGACAACTGTTACCCAGAGGACCTTCTCCTCTGCTGCTCCCAGACTATGGAATGCCCTGCCGGGAGAGATCCACCAACTTACCAGTCTTCTAGAATTTAAGAGAACAATAAAGACTGATCTCTTCCAGCAGGCCTACTCAGTCAAATTTTAAGAGTTTTATTGATTTTAATAATGTATTAATTTTATATGATTTTAATTAGTTTTATGTATTTTATATTGTTTGTATTGATGTTGTTCCCCGCCTCGATCTGGAGGGAGAGGTGGGTAAGAAATAAATATATTATTATTGTTATTATTATTATTAATCTGATACACAGGCAATGCAATGCCCATGACACATCACTCCAAGCCACAATAAATCACCAGCATCTTCCAATCTCAGTGAACAATTAAGGATGCTACCTGTAAAACTGAGTGTTTAGAATGCAATTCCCTTTACATTGGTGAAACTGGAAGACCTCTCCTGAAAAGATATAAGGAGCACCTGGCTAATATTCAGCATAATGAAACATATTCTAGACTGTGGTCTCTTCACATGAGGGAGAAACATGCTGGTAGGCCAGCCTCAGTTAAGTGCTTGCAATTGACCGGAACCTCCAGAAGAGAAAGATTGAGGGGGCAATATTTATTGATGAACTGAAACCTGATACCAATGTGAAGGATGAAATGAAACTAGCCGCAATGTTTATTAATGTGGCTTGATGAGTTGTTTTATACAGGACCTGATAGTTAATTATTCCCCCAAGACTTGTTTCTCGTCTGTTCCTGATTGGTTTTTTTTCTCAGTTCATAAACGATACTGTAGCATGCTCTCATTTGTGACTGAAGCTAGCATTCTATGCCAGAACATTTCAGATTTTAAATATCTGTTTGTTTATAAAATGTATCAACTGGCTGTGTGATTGCTGGTCATTTATTGTAGTTCAAAATAATGTTACATATTTTGGATCCACTAGCACTAACTAATAGCATATTGGTAGGATGAACAGGCAGCCCAAGCTCATATCGCAAAAAAACTAATTTGAATTCAAGCTGTCAGCCATATCGATGTTGAGAAGTAGCAGAGTGACCAAAGTATTTTGGGCCTTGGTACTAACCATTACAACATGCAATGTTTTGTTGATTTTACCTACCAAACTGACCTTACAAAAAGGAGAAGGGGAAAAGTCTTTTTACATTCCCTAGGATGGTATTATTTGTGAAGTGTGCTTATACCACAGATGGTAAAGAGAAAACTGAAAGAAAGCATAGCCCAAAACTGATGCTTCTCCTGAGCATTACAGTGAGGCCTATTCTCATATACTTTTATAAATGTGCATTAATTTCAATCAGGTTTTAAGAAGTGATTCCTGCTTCCTACCATATTTATTTATTTATTTATTTTATTTAAAACATTTCCTGGCTGCTTTTCAGGGCAGAAGCCCTCACAAGTCAACAGTGAAATACATAAAACAGTTTAAAACATTAAAAGCAATAAAAACATACGCAGTAAAATAGCAGTTAAAACAATAAAAGGTAACAATAAAATAATCAAGAACAACAATGCCAATAGCAGCAAAACAGTACTCATTATGAGAAGGCCACGGTAAAATAAAACAGTTTTAAGGCCTTCTTAAAAGCTTGCAAGGATGGTGCAGGCGGATCTCTGATGGAAGTTTGTTCTATGGGTGTGGGGCCACTGCTGAGAAATCCCTCTCCCATGTGGACACCCATCTAATTTTTCTCACAGGTGGGCAAACAAGGAGGGCCTCTCTTTCTGATCTTAAAGTGTAGCTAGGCTGATATGGGTGAAGGCAGTCCTTCAAGTAACTTGGTCCCAAACGGTTTAGGGCTTTAAAGGTCAGAACCAGCACTTTGAATTGAGATCAGAAACACACAGGTAGCCAGTGTAGCTGGCGCAGTATAGGCATTATGTGATCAGATCGCCTCGCCCCCACCAATACTTGGGCAGCCTCATTCTGCACCAGCTGAAGTTTCCAAAATCGTCTTCAAAGGTAGCCCCACGTACAGTGCATTACAGTAGTCCCACCTGGATTTGACTAGTGCATGGATAACTGAGGCAAGGTCCGTCCTCTCCAGATAGAACTACAACTGGCATACCAGCCTAACCTGGTAGAATGCACTCCTGGACACCAAAGCCACCTGGCCTTCCCCAGTTAGCTATGGGTCCAGGAGGACTCTCAAACTGCATACTTGGTCTTTTAGGGGGAGTGCAACCCCACCTAAGACCAGTTGTAAACCTCCATCTGAAGTGGTTGGTTTCCCAACCTACAGTATCTCTGTCTTGTCTGGATTATCTTTTCAGCACCAGGTCAAGACTTTCCTCTTCTCTCAGGAATTTAGCAATATCTGTTGAGCCCAGGTTTGTTTTGTTTTTAGGCTTATAGCTTTTTAAAGTTATTATAGTGTTTTTAAATGTATGTGTATATTGTATGTTCTTACTGTTTTAATTTTTGTATATTGTTTTTAATTGTTTTAATCTTATGTAAACTGCCCAGAGAGCTTCGGCTATGGGGTGGTATACAAATGTAATAAAATAAATTAATTAAGTTTCAGCTTGTTCACCCTCATCCATCCCAAAACAGCTTCCAGACACTGGTTCAAGTTCAACAGCTTCCCTGGGATGTGCAGATGGTAATGAGAGGTAGAGCTGAGTATCATCAGCATACTGATGACACTTCAGCCCAAACCTGATGACTTCCCTCAGCGGTTTCACATAGATGTTAAAAAGCATGGGGAGCAAGATAGAACCTTGTGGCACCCCAAAGGCTAATAGCCATGGGTTGGAATGGAAGTACCCCAGCACCACTTTCTGAGACCACTCCTCCAGAAAGGACTGGAACCACTTTAAAGCCATGCCTCCCAAGCTCAATCCAAAAGTCGCTGAGCAGTCCAGAAGAACCAACAGGATTGCACTCCCTCCATCCATTCCATGGCATAAGCCATCAACCTGGGCAACCAAGGCTCCTTCCATCCCATAACCAGGCCTGAAACCTGATTGGAATTGATCTAGGTAATCAGTTTCATCCAAAACAACTTGGAGTTGTGAAGCCAACACACACTCCAGCACCTTGCCCAAGAATGGCAAATTTGAGACAGAGCAGTAATTATATAAAACCATAGGATCTAAATTTGGGTTTTTCAATAAGGGCCTCACCACAGCTTCTTTTAAGGCTGTGGGGACCTCACCAGATTTCAAGAAGGCATTTACCGCCTCGGAGGTCCAGATATCCAGCCCAGCTCTGGCAGATTTCAGAAGCCAAGATGGGCAAGGGTCTAAAGGGCAAGTAATAGGCCTCAGTCCTCTAAGCAGTTTGTCCACATCCTCAGGTTGCACAAACTAAAAGTATCCATAACATACACCAGCCCCATCCCTATCAGACTCTGACAAAACAATGGCACCCAAGCCAGCACGAATACGAGTGCTTTTATCTGAAAAGTATCTGGCAAATTGTTCACACTGGGCCTTTGAGGGTTCAGGTTGTTGTGTTCCAAGGCTTACACCTAAGAGGCCTTTGACCACATGAAAGAGCTCCGCTGGATGACACTGAGCAGATGCAGTGGTGGCGGAGAAGTAAGATTTCTTCATCGCCATCACCACCACAGAGTAAAATCGCAAATGGATTCTTACCTGCGTGCAGTCGTATTTGTTCTGAGTTTTCCGCCATTTGCGCTCCAATCGTCAACACAGTCATTTCATTGCCCTCAACTCCCCGGAATACTAAGGAGCTGACACAGTTCTACAACTACATTGAGGATGTTTGGGAGCGATCATATCGATAGCCTGGATAATCTCATTCCAAGTGGTGACCAGGAACCATATAATTATTTTTGATAGGTTAGTCTGACAATTTGACGGTAATTTTTTTTATTTTCAAAACATCAACAAGCTAAAAAAACATACATTCTACATAACAATACAATAACAATCCGACACAATACACACATGAAGAACAATTCACCGAGTTACAATAAGTTTCAGATTTTCTCCCCAGCAACATTATAATTTCATTATAAATTGAATCCAGCAAAAGCCTCCTTCCGTCAGCAGGAGCCTTTTGATTCAGCTAAGCTTTTCCACTGGCTGAATGAAAATTTCAGTACAGACAGAATAGTTACTCCTCCAAAAATGTCCTAACAGGATTTATCAATGGAATTTGTCTTTGTTCAAAGTCCACCTCTTCAAAGTCCACCTCTTAGTCCCAGATCCTGACATGACAATTCATGCTGTTTCCAACAGCAAACGTCTGTAGCTGCCATAGGACTCTCATGATCAGCCTCAAGGTCTTAATACAAGATTTGTGAACCGCTAACTCAGTAATGAATGTTACACCAAAAAGTGGAAGTAGGGGTTACCATATACAAGAATAAAAAAGCAACTTACCACATCCCTTAGTAGTCTGAGTAACACCAGCTAAGGCCTTGCAGACAGTAGGGAGTCGCAACATGGTGCTAGAAATAAATGTTAGCATTTAAGCTCTAAGATGTTAAACCAATAGTTTTCTATGTTAGGATGGTAAGAATTGTAGAAGCTTATAATATACTATTTTTACACCAAGCATATGAGACACTAGCAGTATTTAAGTAGATTTGGGGCAGTATCCAAAGCGACAGTAGCAGTAACTTAAGTTGTGCTAGTGTGAACTACTTCTACTGTATCACCAATTGCGTCAGCTAATACAACACTGCACCAGCTAACGCTGTTGCCATTGTGCTAGAGGTAATTTATGTTAGTGCTAATATCATGTTAGATACTGCCCATGGTCACAAACACAAGATTCACACAGACATGCTTTATTTACTATTTATTCTTAACCAACTGTATAACAAATATCCAAATTTTGTATAGTAATTCAATGTTTAATGTAAGTACTATGCATGACACACATACACATTGGTATTGTAGGTCTCCTACAAAAGTCACTGGAAATCTGAAGCAGAAGGACATCTACCCTGTACCATATGAGAATTGGCTACTATGACAATCAAGCACTAATCTATAATGTGGATACATACTGATTTGCAGCTAGAATTCTTCAAATCAACACTTAAGTGTGCTATGCTCTGAAAACCTGAAAGACCCAGGAATTCCATATATACGAGTGCTGCCTACAGATCTTTCAGGCTGAAAAAATGGGGCATGAGAGAGGCATCGTTTGAAAGATAAAACATCACAAACCTGCAAGTGCTACAACACCCTATCGTTAACCCATCTTTTCTCCTGGAGGGTTTTATCCATCCTGTCCCATCAAAAAGGAAAGTAGAACAACTGCAACCATGTCCCTCTGAACTGTTAAAAGTTGGGACTGTAAACCAGAGCACATGCATGTGCAATAAGCATTGTTATTACACATGCCAGTTTGTTTCCACTTTCTAGCTTATTCCTTAATCATGTGCAACATGAGCTCTTGAGCCAGAATCACATACAAAAGTTCAAACTACTTGAGAGAACAATTTAAAAGCAAGTTTTTACATGGTTACATTTTAGACAGCTCCCCAATTCTACTAATACTTTGCACTTACTTTTAACCATTCTTATCCCTATGATATTTTAAGTACTTCTGTCTGTATTCTCGTAATAACTTCTTTACTCCCATTCCCATCCACCCCCGCCACCCAATGCCATCTTTACTCCTGCTATTACTTCTCTTTGCACCCATTTCTTCTTTCCCCCCACTTTGTACTATGAATTGTTCTCATAGTAGACAGCATACAAAAGATGATCCTTCCAACTATTTCCAAATGGGAGGGTAGAAGTAGTTAATAGACATTGGCCCCGTCCAGAAGACACCTTAAGCCATGGCTTTAACCACAGTGGTTAAGCCAGAAAGCCGGGCTGTGTTCAGAAGACACCTTGAACCATGGTTTTAATAACAGTGAATAAGGCTTTTTGCCTTAGCCACTGTGGTTAAAGCTGTGGTTTAAGGTGTTGAATTTTAAGGCTTTGATCTTAATAACGTATTAATTTTATATGCTTTTAATCAGTTTATGTATTTTATTGTTGGTACTGATGTAATTTCCCGCCTCGATCCGGAGGGAGAGGGGGGTAAGATATTATTATTATTATTATTATTATGTAGCATGTTTATGCTGGCAGTAGATGATGCTTTGAAACGATCTTCTGCCACCGACCTAGTTCAAACAGGTTAGCCTTTATACAAGACAACACAAACCTGACATTAAAAGTGACAACATTCAGGTGCCAGTAAGGGGATATTTTAAGCAGCAATCCTAAACCTATTTACTAAACAGCAAGTCTGATTGAACTCACTTCTGCTTAAGCACGGTTAGAATCGCACTAAGAATCTCCCAGAACAATCAGCTGCTGTTCTCAAAGCCATGACACTTCTATCAAAGACTCCAAAGGGAAACTTCAGGGTTCAATTGCGGGACTTGAGTTTATCAGGAAATCTGATTCTACTCTGCGTAGGCTTAATCTACATGATAGGCTTCTATTAGCTAAAGATAAGGTGACCATATGGAAAGGAGGACAGGGCTCCTGTATCCTTAATAGTTGTATAGACAAGGGAATTTCAGCAGGTGTCATTTGTATGCATGCAGCACGTGGTGAAATTCCCTCTTCACTGCAACAGTTAAAGCTGCAGGAACCCTGCTCTCTGTTGTACCTGGTCACTCTAGTACAGCTAGTGTAGCTTTAACTGTTGTGAGGAAGAGGGAATTTCACCAGGTGCTGTGTGCATACAAATGGCACCTGCTGAAATCCCTTTTCAAGACAACTGTTAAAGATACAGGAGCCTCGTCCTCCTTCCCATATGGTCACCCTAGCTAAAGAGGATTCCCACCAACTACTGCTACTGCGAAACGGCCGTTACTCTTGCGTTTTCTGCTCTGTTTCATGGCCTTCCGGCCCTACTGTTTATAAACATATTCTCCTGTACTTTCCCCCCCTCTCTCCCTCTGGTAACTGAGGATAAGGCAAGTAACTAAACGAGCTCTCGAGCAGGTACACTGATGCCACAATAAACATGTTGCCTTTAAGGGGCCTGCAATGCTCTTGTCGTTTTTAATAGAAAGAGGCTCTTCATCAGCGCAAGGGCGTTGATGCATTATTAACACGGGGAGGAGGAGGGGGAGAGCTGGAGGAAGGGGACCGCGCCTCCCCATCCCTTCACCAAGGTGGAACCTTCCGCAGAAGCAAGGTCAGGGGTAGTAGGCCCAGATGGCCGCCTTCCCTCCCGTAGTCCAGACTGAGGGGACTGAGGCGGCGGCGGCGACGACCCCGGTCAAGGACGTCTCGCTGGTTCGCGGGAGCCAGCCCCTCTCCGCCCTCCACGCTTTCCCCTCACAGCGGCGCGGGGAGAACAGAGAAGCGCCGGTCCGGCTCTTTGTTGCCTGCCGCGCGCCCTCGTATTACCTCCTCCTCGGCCGGGTGGGTGGGGTGTTCCGGCCCTGGCGACCCAAAACAACGCCGCTTCCCGAACACTCTCCTCGCCGAGAATATGGCGGCGGCCTCGGCAATTTCCGTGACGAGCTCGGCACTATTCGGACCAGCTTACCAAAAAAAAAAAAAAAGGAACGCAGTTTTTTGTTTTTTTTAAGCCGATGGGAGGAGAGGAGAAGCTCCGCCCTCAGTGACGTCAGAGAAACGACGTCCTCCTATTGTAATTGCTACACCGCCCGCCTTTGAAAACCTTCGTTCGCTCTGCGGTCGCGCGGAGGGGAAGAGGCGTGTCCGTTGGGCGGCCGCAGTGCGCGAGCGTGCTTTTCCCTACCCGTTGCCTGCGCGGCGGAAGGATACGTCGTACGAAAAGTCCCCTCCCCGGCCTTGCGGAGGGATCCGCTTGCCGGAGTATATAAACGGCCGTAGCGAAAAGACACCTCCTCTTTTGGACGGCCTTGTGTTCTGTGGTAGTTTTAAGTCTTTTCCCCGCTCGGCCTCCTTCTGACACCATCATGGGCTTTGGGGACTTGAAATCTTCCGCGGGGCTCCAGCTCCTCAACGCCTTCTTAGCGGATAAGAGCTACATCGAGGGGTGAGCTTCCGCGAGTCTTGCTTGTGTATCCTGGCTTCGTCGGGGCCTTCGAGGGAGGAGGAGGCGGCGCCCCTCTCCGCCTGTATAGCCGGGCCTGTTGTCCATTCATTGGCCTTCGCTCCCTAAATAACCCTGAACAGGAGCGTGCGGCAAAGGTTGAGTAGGAAGCCTTCATCACAGCACGATATGATGCGGGCTAGAAACTTGAAATTTAACACACGGCGCTTCAAAACAGCCTCCTACAAAAACAAAAACAAAAAAAGTGATTGTTAAGGCTGTAAAGTTACCTGCCGAAGGAGACGGGTAGTTCTTGTAGCCAGGGACTTCTCTAGGCACTTAAAAGATTTGGGGGCCCAGGCCCGTAGGATTCAAATATGTATTTGTTGTTAAATTGCGTAGGTTAACTTAGATCTATATATGCAAATTTAGAAATAATAACTAAGGTTTGTATACGTTTACAAAAAGCAAAGCTGGCCCATTAATTTCTCTGATTGGAGATGAAGTCCCAAAATATCAGGAGATAGGGTGACGCTATGAAAAGGAGAACTGGGCTCCTGTGTCTTTTAACAGTTGCATAGGAAAAGGAATTTCCACAGGTGTCACTTGTATGCATGCAGCACCTGGTGAAATTCCTTCTTCATCACAACAGTCAATGCTACAGGAGCCCTGCCCTCTTTTGTATCTGGTCACTCTAAGCTGTACTAGAGTTGTGATGATGAGGGAATTTCACCAAGTGCTGCATGTGTTCAAATGGCACATGAAATTCCCTTTTTTAATACAACTGTTAAAGATACAGGAGCCCTGTCCTCCTTTTCATATGGTCACCCTAGAGGAGGGTTCCATGTTAGGGAAAGCTGGTCTAAAGCAACAAAGTGACTTTAGATCTGAAAAAAGTGCTTTTTTTTAAAGTATTAATTATTTTTCATTTCCCCCCAAAATTTCTGGTTTTTTTAAAACCCTGGTGAAACATTTTTTTCCTCCTGTGGCTTAAAAAATTCTCGGCTTCTATAATATTTTTATTATTTTCAACATATAATACAACACAAACATAAAATTATATATACTAACATAACCTTGACAACCCCCCAGTGCTCCCCTAACCCATTGAGACCTTCTTTTATTCTATTCTTTTATACATTCTTCCAAAATTGTAAAGAATCTTTTAAAGGTGGCTTAAAAAATTCTGAAATTTTTCATCTCTATTCTTGGCCACTCATCACTCCCCGCCCTGCTCCTGACATACACATTTCTCTCCCACTTCTCTCTTTCCCTCCTGGAGGAGAATTGCGCCTACTCCATGTAATAAAGTTTAGGAAAAATGGAAGAGTTTTTCCTAAGTCATGTGAAGAGGGTATTTTGGGGAGCCACAGCACTCCCTGCTGCCCCTGCCTGGAAATCAAGCTTAGGAAACCTCCCATTGGCACCAATAGAAAGATTTTTCATTGCCATGCTGGAGGGATTAGGGGGGATTGCAGCATGAGGGAAGGATTAACCCTTCCATCCCCAGCTGCGATCCCCCTTGAAAATTGCCCCCTGTATGTCAGTTGAATTGAGCAAACAAGCCTTCCATTGGCACCAGGGAATAGAATAGGGGCAGGAGCCCATGGGCCCAGATCTAGCACTGCTGAAGTGCTTCGTCTACATTACCTTGTTATTTCAAAACTCTGTTAAGGAGGGTGAGTATTACTTATTTGATACATTTCTATGCTGCCTTGCTACCAAAGCACCCAAAGTGGTTTAAAACTTTTAAATACTAAAAAAAACAAATATTACAGAAAACATTTGTTGTTTTATTCTTTTATTACATATAGTGGGGACTGAGAGAAAGTGGTTTGCCTGATTAATTCAGGGCTCAAGTCTCTTCTGTGGTTTCGATGGGTGATGGCATACAATTTGCCCCGCCCGGAAGTACTAGACCTGAAAGTCTAGGCCTAGCTGAATTACTTTGAGGAGGGATAAGGAGCCAAGGGGGAGACCAGTCTTTGTAGCAATTGCTTATTCATTGAGAAATGTTTTCTGAGTTATCGTATGGCCCCTGGGAAAACTTCCTAGGGACCATAAGATGGCTTGGGAAACCCCTCTGAGGTTGGAGACAGCACTCTTACCTCAGAAGAAGTTGGAGGTCATACCTGTCCCCTTCGCATCTGGTGTGGAAAGAACTGTGCCAGCTGCTTCCCTGAAGTTGGAAGAGCAACCTCAGAGGAGGAGGAAAGGAGGCATTGGGTAGGCAGGGAGGGGAGGAGACTAGAGAGGCCAGGATACAAGTTCATCCTGAGCCTCCTTTCCCCCACCCAAGCACCCTCGCTAGATGGGCAAAAATGCCCATCTAGCGAAAATACAGGAGATCGTAGAGTGAGGAAGCGAAGATTGCCTCTGCCATTCCTCCTGCCCTGCCAACTTTCAGCCTGGCAGACGCCCCTGAGCAGTGAGAGCCAGGTCCATAGGATTGTACCCTTAATCTCTGAAGTAGAGCCTGACAGTAGAGGAGAATATAAGCATCAAAATGCACCTGTTAGTACTTCATTTACTAATAACACCTGCAGGGTGTAATCTGGATCAGGACCATGGCATGGAGAAAGAGGAATATTAACCCTTTCCTCATGCTGCTTTCCCAGTCTGGATCAGGATGATGCCACTGTTACTTAATAAGCAAAAACTGAGCATGAAAGGGCCAAACATATGCTTAATATCACATCTACTCTGGCTCTTTGATTGATAGCTGGTAACTTATTCATAATTCTTAGGCAAAATTGCTTATGTTCATGTTCACGTAGGAAGCTATTCTGAGAAATCCTTCATGTTCTTCACTTGTTTGATTCGTACTGAAATCTTATTTGCACAACCATCTGAAGATGTAGCCAACTCAAAGGCCTACTTATAGAGCTCTTGAACCTGTGGTGAAGCAGTTGCATACATCAATATTGGAAATTTCAGCTCTTAGTACACCACTGTAAATGGCCCTTTTTGAGCACTTGCGAAGAAGTTTCAAGAGCTGAATTTTGTGTGTAATGTGTTTTTCTCACTGGCATTTGGTATTCAGAGGTATACTGCCTTTGAACATGGTGATTTCAATTTTTTCTGTCATGATGGATAGGCAGGCCTTTCAAGTGTTCAAATAACCATGTTCCCGGTGGTTGCATAACTTAGTCCTTGAGAAAGGAGTTTAAAGTGCAGTAGTACACAGACCTGTGATCAGAATAAGAATGTTCCATTCCTTTTTTCATAGAAAGCAGTGGAGAATTCTGGCACATACATCTTTGTGGTTTTAACCGAACATGATAATCTAGCTTGGGACAAGTGATCTTGTACACTGTGGGGTTATTAATTAATCCACACATAAGATGCTTCTGTTTTCAGATTACAACTGATCAGTGTAATCTGAGGTTGTCAGTGTGACATGGGAACCTGGACCAATGAATTGTTAAGGGGCTAAATGACCCAGCAGTTAACCAGTGGTTTGTTGTTGGGTTAAATGCTGGACTGTTTAGCCCCTAAAGGGTCAATCAGAGGTGGTTTACAGACAACAGAAGGCTTGTGCATGGCAAAATATTTAATGCTCTTCGCTTGTGTTCACGTGAATACAACCCCTGCCTTATCACAAAGCTTGAGTTCATCAATTTGGATAGCGTTGTTATAGTTAGAGTTTCTGAAGAAAGTATGCTATCAGAAGAAAGAAAATTTACAAAATCATGTCACCATAATGATTTTATTAAGCCATCTCAGAAGCTACAAAATACTGTGTAAACTTTTGAGTTCTCCAGAACTCTTCTTCAGAATTGTTTTAAAGAAAGATTGTCATTAGAATTCTCTTCAAATTTTGTAAAATTCGGTTACTATTTGGGAGTAAATCTGAATGACTTGCTGTGGTTATTTTTTAATTTATAATAAGTATGTGCTAATTGTTACGCTGAATAAACCAATTGTACCATGGGTTTGTCTTACAGGTATGTCCCATCCCAGGCGGATGTTGCAGTATTTGAAGCAGTTGGTGCTTCCCCTCCCGCTGAGCTCTTCCATGCCGTCCGATGGTACAACCACATTAAGTCTTATGACAAACAAAAGGCAAGGTAGGATTCACTTTGTGCCATTTGTATTATATTTTGTATTGGGATTGCAGCCTTTGTTCCAGACAGTGAATTGAAAGATGTTACTCCTTTAGAAATTTGTTGGCCTGGATAACTGTATGGCAAAACTAACGATCACCAGTATGTGGGGTGGAAAATATCCCATGTGTAAAAATGCATTGTTTTATAACATTAATTAGCAATATAATAAATGTGTACAATACCAGTTGAACTGGGCAATTTCAAAGTTGTGATTAGCTTCTTTCTGATGACTGTTTGAGAAACCATATTATATACATGCTTCCTATTTACCGCAAATGCAGGAAGGATTGGAGGGGGCATAAACTTAAAAAACAAGAAGCGCACATAATCCAAACATAAATCAGATTCCAGTAGTTTTAGGACATCAGAAAATTTCCAGTTCCAAAAAATCTTGAAAAACCCACTTCAGTAACAGTTGCATTAATTGAATGGCATACTGTTCCTCAATCCTGTTCTGGTACTTTACGTGCTCATAATACCTATGAACACTTAGGTCACATTTTTACGTCGAAGAGCATCATTCTGTGGGCGCTCAATAAATCAAGTGGTAGAAAAGCCTGATAACATTTAACACAGCCTGGTAAATAAACCCACAAAAGTTACTAGCCTGCCAAAAATGTTAAATGAGCCTGCTAGGGGGTAGCAGAAAAGGAACAGAAAGTTCTGTTCCTTTTATAGCACCGTCTGCATTTCTGAGCCAGATGCAAAAGAAGAGAGCCCTGTCCCGTCCCCCCCCCCCCCTCCGTCCCTATGGCCTTGCTGCGTGGTCTCTGCTGGGTGCACAGGAGGGACAGTGTGCTCTCCCAGCCTATACATTAATCTGTATGCCATTCATTGTTGCCTAAATACAAGGCATTGTGAACCTCCCAGAGAGCTTCAGCTATTGGGTGGTATAAAAATGTAATAAATAATAAGGTAGGTTTAACATCCCTTGGAAAATTATGCTGTCGTATTTCAGCTTGAAAATTTCTCATAGATGTGCTACTTGGGGAACCTGTCCCAAATCCTGCCTTTCGAAAGATACTGATGCTGTCGTTGTAGTATCCTAATTCATTTCTGTTGATGGTGTCTGAGAAGATAGCATTAATGTTAAATGTTGAGCTGAGCTGCATTAACGTTGACTGCAAGGCTTACCTGCAAGGGAAATTGTGAAATATTAATTTCTTTTTTAGAGAATATTATTGCTCATGAAAGATGCTATTCCTGGAAACTGAGGTCTTCCTTAAGAAAGGTACTTCACTTCCAGTATCTCTTCTCTGCCCCACCACTGATCCCTCCATCTAGTTCTTTACAAACCTTCTTGGATTGAAAATGGGATAGGCTCTCCCATCTTCCTTGTCTTCTCAAACACTAAGCATGGTACTATGGTGCCTGGATTTCACTTTGAGCTACATAGAAATTATACAGCTTTTGCCATTACTTAAAATCTCTTGTTCATAGGGATTTGACCTAACAGGTTCTCTAAATAGGAGCATAATTTTTAAAGTTAGGGATAATAGACAGTTTTTACAATAAATTGGTTTTGTACTATTAGCAGAGGCTGCAATAAAACATTCTAGATTATTATTCATGCAATACAAATGTAAACAGAAACTCTACTCAGCTGCTGATTACTGCTCTTCAAAAATGTCTGACGCTATAATGAATGCACAAGATTCAGTGTTGTATAGCCCAGTCTATAATTTCAAGCACCAGGTGGAGCTCTCCTCATGCTTTAAAAGCATTGTGTACTTCCTCCATTTAAAAAAGGCTTCTGTCTAGCACTGCATTAGGATGTGTGTGTTTTAAATTTTGAAGCCAATCTAAACAAACTCCCAGGTCTGACAAAACATTTGATCCTATTTCATTACTGGGCTTAATGAGTTGTTTAATACTTCACCAAAAAACAGGACTGGGTGAGTTTAGGGCTTATGAGACACTCATGGAGAACCCTGCAGTTGTCTCAAGGTGGTCAGTTATACATAGTCATTTTTAGGTTTGCCGCCTGAGTGATCTTTTGGTTGCAAACATAACATAATACTGTTCAGTTTGCCAGAGCAGGTGTGAACTTAATTTAAGGTCAAAGATATATGATTGTTATGTGAACACCTCGGGGAAAACTAGATAATAGAAGGAAATGTTATGTCGTGATAAACATTTTGCTTAGTCCTAATCCTTCACATGCAGCAAAATGAGGCGGTTGAATGGACTGCAGGTAGGAAAATAATCTTTTTGATTGCTCCCCAATGCTAAAAATTGTGTGCAAATAAAAATCAGCAGGCAAAGGGCTGGGGTAGAATCCCCCTCCCCCCCACCAATGTGCTAACTATCTAATTCCAGAGAATCTTTAAAGGGGTGGGTGGCAGTCAAAAATAGTACTCCCTCACCTGTAGTCTGAAATTGTGCAGTTCATTTAACCACCGTATTCTCATCTTGTTCTGCTGCATATGCTGACTTGGTTCTCTGATGTTTATATATGCGAGGCATAGCAAGCTAGCCTGCTGGGCAGCAAGTGCCTTTGTACCTGGCATCTGGTGTCTTGACTTTGAAATGTCAGTGCAGTTCAGTGGCAGCCCTGCTTAATTGAGTGGCAAAACTGGGGTGCACCTTTGCAATTTAATTCTGGAGTGCATAACATTACTGGGAGGGCACTGTAAATAATGAAATCTTGTCTGTTCTCCTAGTCTGCCTGGAGTGAAGAAAGCTTTGGGGAAATATGGTCCTGCAGATGTTGACGACACAACAGGAGGAGATAGCAAGGATGATGATGATATTGATCTATTTGGCTCTGACGAAGAAGAGGTACCCAGAATCCTTTTGCTGTTGCACAGTTTATGCAAATAGTAACATATCTAATTATACAGTGTAATAGAACATGTTATGCTCCGTAGGGTGTGTTGAAATGTTTCTGTAGAGATTGGAGTTTTTTTTATAGTGAGTGAGGTTTTTTTTATAGTGAGTTCTCGTGAACAAATTGCACATTTTTTCAAGCTTTTAACTGGTGACATGATGAACAAAACCAAATCACCATCTTTCGGCTGAAATCATGATGATTTGTTTTACCTGAATGATCCAGTTGTAGCTGATCGCTATATTGAAATAATATTATAGTATAGCTGTTTTTCTCTTCTGTTTATTTACTCAAAGATTAAGCGTAGTGCACATATATACAAAACACCATAAAATACATCTATAACTAGTTAAAATCATATAAAATGAATACATTATTAAAAGACATCTTAAAATTCAACTGCGTAGGCCTGCCAGAAAAGATCAGTCTTTACTGCTTTCTTAAATTCCAGGAGACTGTTAAGTTGGTAAATCTCTACCGGCAGGCCATTCCACAGTCTGGGAGCGACGGAAGAGAAGGTCCCCTGGGTAATGGTTGTCAGCCTAGTTTTTGCTGACTGTAGTAAAATCTTCCCAGAGGACCTGAGTGTGGGGTGGATTGTTCGGGAGAAGGCGATCCCGCAGGTAACTTGGACCCAAACCATGTAGGGCTTTAAAGGTAATAACCAACACTTTGTACTTCACCTGGAAACTAATTGGCAGCCAGTGGAGTGATTTTAAAGCTGGTGTAATATGGTCACCCCTAGGTGTACCAATGACCAACCTGGCTGCCATATTTTGAACTAGTTGAAGTTTCCGGACTAGGCACAGAGGTAGCCGTATGTACAGCACATTGCAGAAGTCGAGCTTCGAAGTTACCAGCGTGTGCACTACCATCTTTAGGTCTTCGAACAATTAGATTTCCTTATCTCTTGTTCAGCACTCTCATGTTCCAAGCAAGCCCCAGTATATGGAAATGGTTACTTTGTTTTGTTTAACCTGATCTTTTTTTCTACAGGAAAGCGAAGAATCAAAAAGATTAAGGGAGGAGCGGCTTGCTCAGTATGAATCCAAGAAAGCCAAAAGTATGTTGATCAGCCTTTGGGTCTTTCAGTGTACTTACTTTGAATTTCTTTTAGATTAAGCTCATTATGAATTAATGTCACCGTGCATATTAGACTAGTTCTAATAGTGTAGCTTACTCTTGGCCTCCACTTGCAATCCTAAAATACCTTAACAAACCTGGAGTTAAATTCCCATGTTGACCAATGCTGTTTATAGGCAGTGGTATGGAAGTAGTAGGGCAGATTGCTGATGAGCCAATCCTGGGTTTTGCTGCTGATAGTGAAATACTGACTACTAATAACTAATACAGAATTCCACAGCTACTGGCCTGAAACTGTTCTGTACTATAGCAGTTGCAGTATTCCAACTGTGGAAAATCAGCAGTTGCACTAGATAATGCTCCTTTCTCAATCAGGGGAAGAGAATTTTAGTGTAACAGACAGGACTATCTCTATATGTTATATTGTGATATTCTAGTTGGAGAATTTAAGCTCATCTTTACATTTAGAAGTACTTTATTTACTTTATTTAGCCTATTCCACCACCAGCTTCCTGAAAAACTGGAAGCAATCTTAATTTTTGTTGAGGCTTTTTTCTTGGAATGTGTAGGGAAATGTGCAACAATGCTTTTGCAGTGAGTTCTTGGTTTTAATTAGAACAACCTTTTCTGCTATTTTTACTGAGCTGTTCTTTGGTTTCACTAGAACCAGCTCTCGTTGCCAAATCCTCCCTTTTGTTGGATGTGAAGCCTTGGGATGATGAGACCGATATGGCCAAACTGGAGGAGTGTGTCAGAAGCATTCAGACCGACGGCCTGGTTTGGGGCTCTTGTAAGTAATTGACTGGTGTGTTGGAAAGGTCATAACATAGTGGTTGAGCACGCACAAGGGCCCGTGCTCTTAAATTGGAGCCTAGGGGACCTGTTTCCGAGGCAGAGTACACAGAGCAGTGACACTCTTTATCGCTTTCTGCTTGCTGAGAAACCCTTGGAAGCTTCTGATGGGCAGTCTTCTGACAGCTTGTGGATCAGTGGAACCACCCACTTCCTCTCTACTGAATTTGGAAGAGAGTGGAATTCTTGCAGTTTCATCAAAACTCTGGAATCGATCATGGAATCCAGGTGACTCTGCAGCCACAGTCTACCTGCATCTGACAGATGCAAGCAGAGGTGTGGTTTCTAAAACTTCGCCTACTGGATTTTTTTGGATGAACTACCTTTCTGCCTGTATCTGAGAGCCTGATAGGATGAGAGCTAGCACTGCCAGGATGGTGCCTGTAAACCAGCGCCATTGAGAGTTTGGTGGTGGTGTTTTTTAGGGAAGGGGGTTATATGTGCAGACCAGTGCTGGGATACACTGTAATTTCTTATTTGGTGAAGTAATCTCAAGTGTGCAGGCAGTCATTATCTATCAGATTGCTGGTGAAATATGCTCTGCAGCGAGTGCAAAGATGTCTGATAAAACGTACCAGGCTCATTGGTTCCACTGGGCTCCTCCCCACTGCTTGCAGAAGAAGGATGCTCTTTTAATAAACAAAACAAAAATTGCCTTCAGATTTCCTTTGGCTTTATACTAATGCATGCCACCCTTACTGGCTGCTGGGTAGGTAGGGCTAAGATCCTTTTATGAAATCTCAGTAGGGAGCAATGGAATCTTGCTGTAATAGAGGAGCTGGCCTCTGGGATGCTGGAATCTCTCTAGCGAGTACTAGAAGTGATTTAAGAAATCTGGTACGAGGCCTCTAGAGCTTCAGCAATCATACTGTCATTCCCCCGCACCTCCACTGCATGAATAAAAACTGCCTTCTTTTGCATGTGAAACTTAAGTGATGGATGGGAGGGGAGATGTCCTTGCTTCCCCCCCCCCCCTTCCCCACTGACAGACTAAGAAAATGGGCTCCCCTTATGGGATAATTTTTCTGCTCTAATGAGGTAAATTAAAACATACCTTGCCTGAATATGAGATGATGGTAGGGGGTGGGGGTGTTCTAATTCAGGTGCCTGGTTGCTAGGCTCCCCACAGATGCAGACAGCAGATTTGTTCCAGGCATGCTTCTGCCCCTACCAGAAGCTGTGGGGAGAGAACTCTCATGAGCACCCATTTACAAAATCTAGGAAGAGTAGAACACTGGTTCTAACACCTGTTTCATTTTCTTTCTAGCAAAACTGGTTCCGGTTGGTTATGGAATCAAGAAGCTCCAAATTCAGTGTGTAGTAGAAGATGATAAAGTTGGAACGGATCTGTTGGAAGAGAAGATCACGGCATTTGAAGATTATGTACAATCGATGGACGTAGCGGCTTTCAACAAAATTTAAGTCCTGATAGCATCAAAAATAAAACTATTGCAACACCCAGGCTTTTTCATGTTTTGTTTCTCACAAGCTGCTATTTAAAATGTATTGGTTTGACTTACATTATTATCCTTGAAAGGGCAGAGCATCTTTCCTCTGAAACTAGTTGTTTACAAGTAGGTTAATAGGAATTTACTTCTCAGCATTTTTAATTTGTATGCTGCTTTTCCACACAATGTGCCCAAAGTGGCACTCAAAACAAACACAGCAATACAAAAACAATGTCTATCAATACATAAATTGCAGTAATACATCATTACCAAAATAACCCAAGCAATTCATTTCAACAACATAACATTTCAAATTAATTCAATACAGGCAATAGGAACTGTTAAGACACAGTATCTGTTTATTAAGTAGCAGTGCTTAAGCCAAACATAAATATACCAAATCTTTCCAATGCATTAAGGCATTAACAAATACAACCACACGCTACAAACACCGAATAGAACAAACAGCAATCAGGTTTCTTACAACCTGCTGCCACTGATCTCTCCCATGTTCCACTCACCCATTCTGGTGCAGTTCAGGCTCCAATGGAGACAAGGGGGGGGGGGTGATATTTAACCTCTTCCTCTGTGCTCTGGCTGTTACTTCTGCTTCAAGAAGGCCTGGGGAGGCTGCAGTGGTATACCCAGCTGCTCTAGATACTCCCAAGGCAGAACTTTCCCTGCAGCTCCTGCTCGCACTCTATTCTCTGCTCCAGCAGAGAATAGAGGGGTGTTGTTTCTGCCTTATTTCATTGATTAAAGATGTATATTCCATTAGAGGAAGCCACTGTTCAGTGATTGGTTAGTGTCTTCCAGTGCAATCCTTGCCCTGAGATCTGCTGGCTGGAAGATGGTGCAGAGGTGCTCTACCCTGGCAGGAGCCTCTTGCTATGCTTGTGGAGAGCGCCATGGGTGTATTTCTACCAGCAGTGGGCTTTGCCAGACCCTGAAACAGTGGTCTGCTGGATCCAACGTGTCTCCAGTCAATGGGGGGATTTAAAAAGCAAAGATCTGCTTGGTTAAGGAGAATAGCACAGGACCCTGATGTTAGCAAGAATTCAGGAAATTCAAGTACATGGTAGCTTACAACTTTATGACACTTGAATTAAGTGGAATATCTGCCACCGTTTGAGGATGTGCAGATATAGCTGGCTTTTGTAAGGAGGACCTTAATGATTGGCTAGACATGTATTGGGCTGTTCTATGCATATAGAATATATCATTTGATATGGGGGGGCCTTCCCTGCATTAATACTTATCTCTTGACAGAAACTGTATTCTGTAGTAACTAGTGTAAACCCCATGTCGCCACTTGCTGAGAAAACCCCCCACAAAAATTAGCTTAATTGGTCTGATACACAAAGCAAGCATTGAATCCTGTTCTTTTAAATACAAAAAAACAAAAATGAGCACAAGCTGTCTGAAGCACAAACTGGCAAAAAATGATTTTTTTAATGGCTTTTTGGGGTCGAAAATGTGCTGTCAAATCAGGTGCTGTTTGGCACAGAGGAAAGGACAGTAGACCAATAAGAGACTCTTTGGCCATGAACAAATAAACATACTCTTTTGCTATTAAAGCTGCGGTTTGGACTTTGTCCAAGGCTTCAAGACATTTTGCATGTCTACACTGCTTAAGCTTCAGAAATGAGCAACATCAGTTTGGTAGATTTCTAGTGATAAGCGTTACGCTAATGTATTCTTACATAGATCCTGGAATCATGTGAAGGGAGAGAAAGGGTTAGATGTACAGCCTTCTCCAATCTGCTGTACTCCAGATGTGTTGGACAGCAACTTCCAACATTCCCAGCCAACATCTAGAGCACAGGTTGGGCAAGGCTGGATTAAGGGGAGGAGATAGATATTTATAGGATACTTAAGCCCTATCTAATGAAAGATTCCTTCCAAGATTTTAAATGGAAGTTACAACGGCCAAACAAGACAAAATGACGCTGTTCAGCCGACATGCTAAGCCACAGTGGTTAAGGATTTTGAGCTAAACATGATGGTTTAGTGTGTTGTGTGAACCACTCCTAACCGTGGTGGCTACATAACCACAGTTTAAACATGCTCACTAACCATTTGCTGTAAAAGGGTTAGCTTAACCGTGGCTTAGTGTGTTGTCTGAACTAGGGATGTACACTGGATCGGACCCGATCCACGATCCGAGTCCGGTCCAGTGGGAAATCGGATAAATTATCCGATTTCCGATCCCGCAGCTGGATCGGCCGATCCAATCCGAACCGGTCCGAAAAGGCTCCGAACCGGATCGGCGGGCGCCCACTGGCGCCCACCGCCGCTTCCATTGGCGGGCGCCAGTGGGCGCCCGCCGATGAAACTGGACAGCGGGGGGGGGGAGGAGGGGGGCGCTTACCTTCTCGGCCCGTCCGCTCCCGTCCGGCAATAGCAGCTACTACCAGCGGGCTCCGCGGCCTGCTCCAGGGTGGCGCGCCGGGTGATGTCATCACCCGGCGCGCTACTCTAGAGCAGGCCTTGGAGCCCGCTGGTAGTAGCCGCCGGCGCCGGACGGGAGCGGACGGGCCGAGAAGGTAAGCAGGGGGTGCGTGGAGGGGAGGAGGGGGCGCGCGGAGGGGGGGAGGGGGGCCCTTACCTTCCCGGCCCGGCCGCTGCCGTCCGGCGCCGGCGACTACTACTACCAGCAGGTTCCGCGGCCTGCTCTAGGGTGGCGCGCCGGGTGATGTCATCACCCGGCGCGCTACTCTAGAGCAGGCCGCGGAGCCTGCTGGTAGTAGCTGCCGGCGCCGGACGGGAGCGGACGGGCCGAGAAGGTAAGCAGGGGGTGCGTGGAGGGGAGGAGGGGGCGCGCGGAGGGGGGAGGGGGGGAGGGGGGCCCTTACCTTCCCGGCCCGGCCGCTCCCGTCCGGCGCCGGCGACTACTACTACCAGCAGGCTCCGCGGCCTGCTCTAGGGTGGCGCGCCGGGTGATGTCATCACCCGGCACGCTACTCTAGAGCAGGCCGCGGAGCCCGCTGGTAGTAGCCGCCGGCCCCGGACGGGAGCGGACGGGCCGAGAAGGTAAGCAGGGGGTGCGTAGAGGGGAGGAGGGGGGGGCGCGGAGGGGGGGAGGGGGCCCTTACCTTGCCGGCCCGGCCGCTCCCGTCCGGCGCCGGCGACTACTACCAGCAGGCTCCGCGGCCTACTCTAGGGTGGCGCGCCGGGTGATGTCATCACCCGGCGCGCTACTCGAGAGTAGGCCGCGGAGCCCGCTGGTAGTAGCCGCCGGCGCCGGACGGGAGCGGACGGGCCGAGAAGGTAAGCAGTGGCGGAGAAGGGGGCTTACCCCCCCCCCGGAGCCATCCGCTTCTATCCGCTGGCGCCCGCGGGCGCCAGCGGATGGAAGCGGACGGCCCCAGGGGGGGTAGGGAGCGCGGGGGAGGGGGCTTACCTGCCGGGGCCGTCCACAGCGGACGGCCCCGGGGGGGGAGGGAGTTAGGCCCCCCCTCACCCACCCGCCGCCATTTTTTCCTCATAGACTTGCATTGCAATGCAAGTCTATGGGGAAAAAAATGGCGGCCGATCCAAAAATTTACGATTTTTGGGTCGGGATCGGACTCGATCCGGTCCGGGGGGCCTCCGATTTTGTCCGAACCGGTCCGTGACAAAATTGGAGGTCCCGATCCGGGTCCCGATCCGATCCGGGGGGTCCGTGCACACCCCTAGTCTGAACAGGCCTGTCATGTCATTAGCCCTTGTGTGATTTGGTTTTTAAATATTTTTGATCAGGAACATGAGGGGAGAGGCATTACTCCAAAATATGGTCCTGATCTGGACTGGGGGCCCTCGCACACCCATGGGAGTTTTCCTCCAGGGGTAAATAGAGGGCAAAGGAGGGTTCAAATCAGGACCTTAGTAGGGTTAAATTACTAGCATCCCTTCCTCCATGCCAGTTCATTTGCCACTATAATTGCTTCTTAAACCCAGTCACACAACAGCTAATTGTTTGATTTGACATTGTGTCTAGTTTGGCCCTTGATGAAACTTATGGGTAAGTATATTGCTCAGGGGAAATTCATAAAATATCTCCAGGAGGATGTAGATGTTGAATGGGATCCCAAACAGTGCACTGGACAGCTGAACCTACATTGATGTGGGTAAATGGACAGTGGGTGTGAAAGTGAGATTCCTCCATTAGGAATTCATTCTTATCAGCACATTTGTTATTAAAGTGCTGAAACTGAATGGGGTTAAAAAATTTGTGTGAATACATCCATAGAACAGTTGTTCTGAAACAGAATGAGTGATAATGGAATAAATCTCCATATGGTCAAAATTCAGGCTTGGTAGTGCAAGCTTTTGCTTGACAAAACTGGTCTTTCTGTTCCATGAAGATAACTCACATCCCTTTGTTGTCCTGAGATAGAAAACAATGGGATTAATTGAATGTCATCCATCTGAATTGGGCTCAAGGTGCTAAATGTTGCAAGTGTGACATCTTGCATTCACATCTTCAGATGGCTGGTTAGTTTTATCGCATGGTCTCTTCACCTGCTTATCCTGGATGGCTTTGCTTGAAAGGGAAGACAGTGTAATCTGCCGAATTTGTAATATTTGGATTGATTAATGATCCTGTCAGTTTGCAGTCAGTACAAATTAGTAAAACCTTGCATGCGTGTAACCTTTTGCTTTCAGCCTTCAGCTATTTAACAACAGTAAGTGCTTGGTCATGGCTCATCAGTGTTTGTATATCCTATGGAGGGTGCATATATTTTGTTTTGAAGCAGCAAGTTTTCAGCCGCACATCTTCGGCTCTTTGCCCTGGGGTGGCTTCGTATCAGAGGCTGCATCATCTAACTGATGCCGCGCAGATTGGGAGCCAACTCGGGGCAAAGAAGACGTCAAGAAAGCCCCTTGGTTGGGGGAGGGTGCCATACCATGGAGCTGTCTTGATGTCTTCTTTGCCCTGGAGTGGCGTTGCTTAGGTGCAACCGCAGATTCGAAGCCACAGATTTGAAGCCACCCCAGGGCAAAGAGCTGACAAGTTGGGCACCTACCCCAATTTTTCCAGCCAGAACAAGGGCAGCCTGGCTCTCCCACTGGTCTGTCCTTGCTCCATAGCCACTCCGGGGGCGATCCCGGCAGATGGTGACCCCTAATTGGTCACCATCCTCCTGGGCAGAGGTCAAGCAGAATGAACACCGGAATGCCCCATGCTGCCTTGCCATGGGGAGAAGAGTTTGTTTTTCCCCTCGAGCTACCACCGTCGCCGCTACCACTGCCGCCTCCTCCAAAAAGAAATTATTTTCTTCCCCCGTCCCTGAGCTGCTGCTACCTCCTCCTCACCCTAGTCTCAGGGAGGAATAGGATAGGGAGCGGATGACCGCCGTAAACCCCACTCTTGTTCCTTGGCATGGGGATTATCTGGCACAGCCCCACAGGAGCGAAAGCGCGGGGTTTGGGGGGAACACAGTGCCAACTTGGCGCCGTGAAGATAGCTCTCATGTCTTAAGTGAAGTGTTTAGTGTGTTTTATTCTAATCAAGGAAACCTGACCTGGGTTCAAATGCCTGCTTAGCCATAGAAGGTTGGCTGAGATGATGCAATACAATAAAATAAAACACCTGGTTCAAAGACAAACTAGTGCAGGGGAAGGTGGGGGCAGGGGGAGATTCTGGCTTAGCCATCTCCCTGCAGACAAATTGTTTTTAAATCAGCCAAGCGTTGGACATGTAATCTCCTCCTACAGTCCACGCTGCCTCTCTTCTGCTGCTGGTGTAAATCTGGCCTAACATTCAATCTACCTCACAGGGTTGTAGGGTTGCACATAAGGCTATTCCTTTTAGCTCTTGCATCAAAACTGGTGAAAGGTGGGGGAGGCATTTGAACAGAATCTTGGCAACAGAAAGGTACCAAAAGGTGTGGTGATTGACTGTTCCATTGTTTCCAGCTCCTGTTATGGCTTTTTAATATAGGTGGTGACTTACTACTCCATGCTGTTGGGAGAGGAGGAGGAGAGTGCTGTAAACTGCATGCCTCTCTTTTCTATTACTTGCCTATCAGAATCCTGTTCTCTCCCCTTCCATCCCTGTATTAAAACCCCTGATACATTGCTGTGCAGCAATATTTGCTACTGAAAATTATATGCAATTTAAGCCAGGTGTGTGCAGCAAAGTATGGCACTCCAGATGTTGGATTGCAACTCCCACCAGCCCTTGTCATTGACTATGCTGGCTAGGGCTGATGGGAGTTCCAGCCCATCAACATCTGGAGGGCCACAAGTTGCACACCCCTGACATAGACCTTCGTCTTTCCAACAGTCTCTTTAATATATTCAATTTTTTGTTGCATTTTGGGCATTCCCCCCGAAACTTCCTAATTAGGTTTCCTTAACATTACTGCCTGACCTATTCTGATACTCCTTTAGTCACTGAGATTGTCTCAACCCCTATTAACCTTGGGCTTCTTTGGATTTATGGGAAATTGTGTGGAGAGGGGCAACCATGGTCTATAATGGAAAACTTACCTTTGCTGCTCATAGCCCTGAATGGGACAGCACCCTTTGGTGGGTGATTTGTAGTGCAACTTCCCCTGTACACAGTAGGAAATCCCGAGATATTGCAGCAGAATTGGGATATCACAGGGTTTTTTAAAAAATTGAATTACTGAGGGAAGGTGTGGAGGATGTCCAGGAAGTTGCCGATGTCATCAAAAGGACCCATGAACATCTGTGAATGGCCCATCATGAGCGTGCCTTATTTTGCTTATGTGAAGAAGCCCCTTGACTTTGTTACATTTGAATTTATTTCAGTAGTTATTGGTAATTTCTAGTTTGGGAGAGCTGGTGACCCTTTGCGTTCTAAATCAGGGATGGGCCAAAGATAGTGCTCTAGATGTTTTGGACTTAAACTTCCAGAAGCCCCTGTCTGCATGGCCAATGGTCAGCAATGCTGAGAATTGAAGTCCAAACCATCCAGAGATCGACGTTCTGTCTACCCTGTTCTAGATACGCCTACGGTGCAGAAGGCAAGCTGAATTATCTTTTGCTTCAGGCCAGGGATAATTCTGTAATTCCGCATTCCCCAACCTGGTGCTCTCCTGATGCTGGTTGGGGACGATGGGAGTTGTAGTCCAATGCACCTGAAGGCCACCAGATTGCAGAAGGCTGCTGTAGCTCATCGCCCTTGCAGTTAAAGTACAGAGAATAATCTGAACAAGGCACACACAGTCTGTTGCAGAAGCTCAACAGATTCAGGAGAGTATATTATTATCTAAGCCTCTTTGAGTTTTCTGAGGAAGCGCATCACACAGAGCACTAAATAAATCGAAGGGCCGGAAATTAGCGAGCTTGACAAAGAGCTCTTCGTTCTAAATAGTGCAAGAAATAGTACTCCCTTCTGCCCCTTAAGATGGTTGTGGTTGTCTTTTGACCCTTGGCCATCTGATGTGGAAGTGCATTTGCTTGTCATCAACCTAATAATACCCTGCAGGCTGAAACATTATCCAAGTTCGCTGCCATGTAATGTGTAAAGAAAATCTGACCTGCTTGCTTTGACTTTTGTTTTCATTATATTGCAGTGTTGCTGCAAAACGTGGGAGTGTTTTATTTTTTTTTAAAAAAATTACACAGTGAAAATATCCTTCTGAAAAAGGTGCTGAGTTGAGACATGGGAAAGAGCAGGTGCAAGGCATATGCTTCAGCAGTTCTTTTATTTTATTTTTTCCAGGCTCCAGTAAACACTTCCTCGAGTACCAACGAGGGAAAAATGAAAAGGCATATATTCCAGCAAACCGTTAAACTGCCCTGTTGCGTAAACTTCATGGTTCAGTATATCTGAAAGGCAATAGAAAAAGTGGCTTTATTTAAAAGGCTTCTATCCCAAACATGACCCCCCCCCCCCAAATATTCATTGGACACAAATGACTTCTAAGTAACTCAGAAAAACACACAAAACCAGTAGTTGTGTATATTTGTTTTAGGACCTCAGACAGGGTGCTGGTGTCACCAAACGACCCTCTAAAGGAAAGAAGCTGGGAGTGTTTTCTTCAGACGGCCTGAGTCGGGGGAGCAGAACGTCTTTCAGCGGAGAGCCAAATTCAATTGCGGAGAAGCTCTTGGACGCCGCACTCCAGTGGTGGGAGGGAACAAAGACAAACGGGGGAGGGGGGGCAAAACACCAAAAATGCCAGCATTTGTTTATTTATTTGCTAAAAGCTCTTATTGCCAACAGTTAAGCTTTAGGAGAGGCATTTCAACCCTTTTGGAATAGAAAAACAAGCCAGAAAACTACCAAAAAGATCAGCGGTTGGAGAAAGGGGGTCAGGGAAAGGGGGCATGGTCATCTGGAGAACCCAGGAGAACTGGATTTGGCTGGTGGGCCTAAGAGTCTTCCCCCCTCCCCCCGGTCTGGTCTACGCAGTGAAGTAGACCCACTTACAAAGGAATTGGGTGATAGTGGTTTGGAAGGGGAGAAAGAACTACAGAACATCCTCCTATTCTGTACCATAGTTTTGGTCAATTTATGAATTCACGTGTGTGCAGGTGTGAATGCTCTAGTCTGGAAGTTGTATCAACTTGGGCCTTTTCAAAGATAAAGGGACAAAGCTAATGAACAAAAGTCAACAGAATGACACAGACTGGGTTCACACAACATAATAACCCACACTCAAGGGTTGAGTATGGGTTGCGTGTGGCTTGTTTTTGAAATGTGGGTTGTCATTGTTAAAACATGGGTTGTGTTGTCTGACCCCAGCTGCAATTACAAACCATGTTTAGTTAACAATGAACAACTCATGGTTCACAAACTAACAACAAACGATGGGTTCTCTTCATGGGTTGTTCATGGTCAACAAGCCATGGTTTGTTATCGTGTCTGGGTTCAGACATCACAATAACCCATGTGTCAACAACACTTTTCAACAACAAGCCATACTCAACCCTTGAGTGTGGGTCATCATACTGTCTGAACCTAGCCACAGAGGGAAGGAGCCCTGAGGGCCATGATTTGTTTTCCTAGGAACATAAGAGAAGCCATGCAGCATCAGAACAGAGATCCCTCTGGTCTAGTCTTTCCCAACCTTGGATCCCTAGATGTTGTTGGACTGTAGCTCTCATCATCCCAAGACAGCTTGGCCAATGGCTGAGGATTATGAGAGCTGCAGTTCAGCAACACCTGCCAACTTAAGTTTGGGAAAGATGGACAGTCCATCAGCCTCTGGCTAACTGGATGCCTTGGGAATCCCACAAGCAGGACATGATCTCAGTTATTGTTGCCACTCAGCAGCTAGTATTAAGTGATATACTGTGATATACTGTGTTTGCAACTTAGCCAGCATGCCTAAGCAACCATTGATAGACCTACCTTCCATAAACAACATGTAGTAAATTATTACTGTAATAATATGCCCAGACTGGTTGATTTTCAGCCTTGCTTCCAACTACAAACCCCAGCATTCCTGAGTATTGGCCATGCTGGCTGAGGCTGATGGGAGTTGAGGTCCAAAATATCTGGAGGGTGCCAGGTTGGCAAAGGCTGCTTTTGTGTATCCTGCCTTCTTTTCCTCTTATTTGTGGACCATGAACCAAACTAGAAAAGGTTGTTGACACTAGTTTGAGCCCAAAAAAAATAAGGGGCATGTAAGCATTATGTGAGGAAAATGTTTTCATGACATCTGGAACAGCTGTACAGGAACAGATTCTTGCACACACACATCGCTATATTACAGCTGACCAAAGATGTTGATGAACTAAAAAATTGGTAGAATGTGATCATCCAAAGTGGCAGATGGCCATCGCATCTGAAGTATCGCCCAGCTTTCTAAGAATATGCCAGAGAACTATCATTGTGCTGTGTTTTTGGTTTTCAAACACTGTCATTTTAGTGAGAACCTATCTACACTACTGCTTTAAAATGGTTTATAACAGTTTTAAACCGGTTAATATTAACCGGTTTAAAACTGTTATAAACCGTTTTAAAGCAGTAGTGTAGATAGACTCTGAGTCAGAGGGAAGAGAGCATAATCTCACCCATCAAATTACCAGCAGTACATTCTGGGATATGTTAGCTGGTAGATGAACCTTGAAGGTGGCCGATCTAGCTCCCAAGACAGCCTTAACATTTCGCCAGCTCCCTGTGGTGAGCTTGGGGTGCGTGCATTTCTGCAAAGCCACAGTTTCTCAGCCATGAATGCCAGCTGTTCTAGGGCCATTTCCAGCCCACACACATTTGGAGAAACAAACTTGAACAGAATTATGAATATAGCTATATATTACTAGAATACTTTTTCACAGTATCCAGATTTTGCTGGTGTATTTCTCCCCTGCGGAAAAAGGAAGCATGAGCTTACTAGATCACATGTGTTTAAACACAAAACTGCTCCACTTGCATGGTAAGGACTACCTAGTTCACAAATAATAACACCCCAAAATATGAGCTGAGTTCACATACCAATAACAAATCATGGCTTCTCTTCCTGGGTTGTTCATGATTAAACCATAACAACAATCCATGATTCAATGACAACCTACACTCTGGGTCTTCATTACATGTGAACCAGGTCAAAGAGTCTGATGTTATGGCAAAACATAGTGTGGATGGAAAGTGCGGTGCCCATATAGATTGACCTAATACAAGCAAGGTTCCAAAAAGGTCACAATCACAGAACAAGAAAATGAAGTCTGTAACTCAAGCAGCTCAGCCCAGCTGCATACTACATATCAATATGGAGCATATTAAGGAATTAGAAGATATTGCAGAAAACATTTACTCATTTTAGCCACAGTGGGTTGCAGCATGTGCTGGTCCCCATTTTGAATATGTAAGCCTCAGCAGGTGGGCACTGTGACTTGTCATGAGAACCCAGGCAGTGTAGGTTATGTAAGGATTAAACAACCCTCAGTTAACCCTAGAACGACTCATGGGTTATCCAAGAATTGTTTAACCCTCAAAGAAACAGTGCCATCTGGGTTTGGACAATGTGACAAACCATGGTAACCTCCGTGGGTTATGTTTCGTTGCCAGGGGTCGCATGATTATCATAGCTGGGGTGACCATGCAAACCCAGTCCCTGTGAATGACCTTTAAGCTGCCATTCTTGACCAAAGGAATTTCAAAGATAGATACCAAGTGAAATTGCTGAAATACAGTTCATTAAGAAATTTAACTCTGATTTCCTGGGTTTGAATAAGGGCTCATCAGCTCACCATTGCAATGATGTCTAAGTTAGCACACAATAATAAGGGCTTGTAAATATCAGCCATTGAGATGATAATCACTGTTCTTCCCTGCATTTCCACATGTTAATCGGCTCACCATTGTAATGATCGTGTTATTGCCCAACAACTTTTTGCGAATGGCAACCATTAAGCTAATTATCACTGTCTGTACTTTTTTGCATTTCCATTCCCTCTGACAATGCTGTTTACCTCCCCGGAATGTGTACAGACATAAGCCAATTTGAGGTTGCCACTTCATGCATCGGATGAAGCGAACAGTGGCCACAAAAGCTTATGCCAGAATGAACAAATTTGTTACTCTTTAAGGTGCCACAAGTCTCTTCGTTGTTTTTGCTGCTGCAAACTAACACTGCTATCCCTCTGGGAATTCCTTCAAAGACAGGACTGTCCTCTGTAAAAGAGGACACATGGCCACCCTAGCCACATGCACACTCATACCAAATCTCCTAAGAACTTGCTTCATATGTGTGCCCATCAACCCATGCAAAAGTAAATTATTATTATTATTATTATTATTATTATCATTAAAGTTAAATAAACCAGACAGGGGAAGGAAAAACAACTTTTCTAGGAAGGAGAGGAAGAGTCTGATTTGGTCACTTTAGTCAACAGGCAATGCTATGTGGTCCTCCATATAATAATAATATATTTATTTATTTCTTACCCACCTCTCCCTCTGGATCGAGGCAGGGAACAACATTAAAAGCCAATGATATAAAATACATAAAACATATAAAAACGAATACATTATTAAAATACCAATAAAACTCTTAAAACTCTTAAAATTCGACTGGGTAGGCCTGCCGGAAGAGATCAGTCTTTATGGTTTTCTTAAATTCCAGAAGACTTTTAAGTTGGCGAATCTCTCCTGGCAGGCCATTCCACAGTCTGGGAGCGGCAGAAGAGAAGGTCCTCTGGGTAACGGTTGTTATGTAATTGGACATACATTCTCAAACAAAGTTAATCTAAAGAATTTATTGGAAAAGTTCCCCTATTTTGCCAATACTATGACATTGCTAAGATTATTTGCTTACAACATATTACAGGCTATAATTACTGCATTTATATTTATATTTACATTACACAGACACATATATAAACAAAAAGGTTCCAAATATAATTTTACAGCATTTCAGAAAAAATTGCAGGAGTGAAGGCTGAAAACCTATATAGTGAAATCTCATTAAGAATAACATTCTGTCATCCTTGGATGGACTACCTATCTATATTGAAACAAGGAAGCCTCTGCCATCAATTGTTGCAGCTCCTGTGATGGGCTGGAATGTTCATGAACATCGCAACTGCTCAGGAAACAAAGTTGTCAAAACGTCCAGATTCTTTGAGGGAAGTTGTCATTCTGGGAAAAAAAAAACTTTAGCTAGAGTCAAGAGTAGCTTTGAGTGAAGACAGAACAGGGAAAAACTCTCTCAAGAGATAGGGAAGCCAAGGAGTGAGCCTGAGGCAATGTAAGCAAACACTGAGAAACAAGAACTTGAGGAAAGGATAGGAGGCTGCCTTGACAGCGCTAGGTTGCTGCTGGTTTTGCAAAAAAAAAAACCCACGCTTTCACTGTTACAGGGTGGTGGCAGCTGATCCCCACATAGAAGACAATGTGGGCTTTCCAGTGGCCATTCAGCTCACCAGCCTGCCCTCTGCCCTGGAGTCCAATCAGAGTCCAATCAGAGGTCACACAGTGGAAGAGCCATGGTGACCTCACTCCCAAAGAAAAAGTCAGGGTAAGTTCCCAACCTATTTACACTACAGCTTTGGGGAAAAGCCCTGCAGTGACTGTGAATCGGCAGCTGCGTTGACACAAAGCCAATTTGCAGCCACTGCAGAGTTTTGAAGGCATATAGATAGCCCAAGGTAAAAGAAAAAGAGGCTTGAATGGAGATGGAACAGAGGCAAGAAGGAGCTGGTGAGTGAGGGGGCTTGGGGCATTTGGAAGAAAGCTCACATTGGTAAATAGCACAATAGACTGCATGCTATAGCTGGGGAGGAAGTCAAGAGTGCAAGTGACCTATTTCAAGCACTAAATATTTTGTAGTTAGGCCACTGTCTAATCAACAAAGATTAAATATAGCTCCTTTGTTAAGGCAGCTTGATCTCTAAAAGCCACTCTTTCACTCTTGATTAATAGTTTGCTTAGCTTCTTTTGTATGACAAAACTGTTTGCTAAAACCCTCCTTCCTTTTGCAAGTGCAAATACCCCCAATTCTTCTGCGGGTACACATCTTTTCAATGGCCCATAGACCTCATGTGTGCAAATGCCACAACTCCAAAATACTGCTCTGTAGAACTTTATAATTGTGCATATCTGCATGCCCCATTGGTAACTCTGCAGAAGAAGCCAGCTTAACTGAAATTGCACTATAATTCATGAGATAGCTCACTAGTAGGATTACAGATTAACATGCCTCACTGGAAGCAGTGAAATCAAACCCATTTAATTTATGTAATCTCATACATGCTCAGCAAGCACTAAACACAGACACAGGTACACACACACACACATGGTGGGGGAAAGGCAGATTGTGCTTTTATTGTTCATTTCATTATGCCAGAAAACAGTAATTTAGATTACTTTTAAATATTGTAATGTAGCGTATTTCTGGGTGCCTCTACAAGAGCGATTTAAAGCTTTTTCAAAGCGCATTACAGATTTTACCTTTACAAGAGCGGAGCGCAAATTAGGGGTTGAGGAGCTTTATATCTCCAATTATTTGCATTTTCGAATGCGCGTTAAATAGTGAGTTTTAATTTACCGCTGGAGTTAAAGCGCCTTATGGCTATGCAAACATGCGATTCTCCGCATGTAAACAACTTTAAAGCGTGTTTCATACATCCCGTAATGCGCTTCGCCACCTCTCGTGAATAGGTATTAGGAGTAAATGTACTTATCTGTATATGCGCATAATTGGGCAACCAGGCATCAAAGCGAAATCTTGTAGAGGGGACCTAAGCAGCACAGGAAAGAACATTTATCTACAAGCTTCCTATGTGATTACAGTGCAGGACTAAGAGTGGAATCATAGTGTTCATTTGAAGGCCACTGAGGACAATCATACTGCCCTTATACAAATCTATGGTGTGACCACACTTAAACTACTGTGTACAGTTCTGGGTGACAACATCTAGAACTGTAAAAAGTGCAGAAAAGGGCAACTAAAATGATCAAGGGGCTGGAGCATCTCCTCTACGAGGAAAGGTTACAACAGTTGGGATTGTTTAGTTTGGAATGGAGGAGGCTAAAGGAAGACCTGATAAAGGTGTACAAAGTTATGCACAGTGTGGAGAATGTGTGTAGGGAGACATCTTTCTCCCTCTCCCATAAAACTAGAACCCAAAGGGGTCATCCCATGAAGCTGATTGGTGGGATTTTTAGGACAGATAAAATGAAGTACTTCTTCACCCAGTGCATAGTTAAACTATGGAATTCGCTACAACTAGATGTAGTGATGGCCACCAATTTGGATGACTTTAAAAGGGGGTTAGACAAATTCCTGGAGAAGGCTATCAATGGCTACTAGTCCTGATGGCTACATGCTACCTCCAGCATCAGATGCAGTATGTGTACATACACCAGTTGCTGGGGAACATAGGTGGGAGGGTGCAGCTGCACCCATGCCCTGCTTGTGGGTCTCCTGTATACACCTGGTTACCTGCTGTGTGAATAGAATGTTGGACTAGATGGACCCTTAGTCTGATCCATCAGGGCTCTTCTTATGTTATTGTATTCTTATGTCCCTACAAATATTTCCACTTTGGTTGCAAGCCTATACACCAGCTTTGCCCAACCTGGTGCCCACCAAATGTGTTTGACTACAGTTCCCATCATCCCCAGCCAGCATGGTCACACCTGGCCTGCATGATCAAGGGTGTGCTGGTTGGGGATGATGGGAGATGACATTCATCCTTATCTGGAGGGCTTCAGGTTGGTGAAGTCTGCTATAAGCCCCATTGAATTTAATGGGACTTACTTCTGGATAGACATGTAAAGGACTGCACTGTCACCCAGTAGCTTCAGATGCTCAGAGGGTGAAATTGCTCAGCTATTGTTTGTGGCTTCAACAACACCTTGACTACCAGGAATTAAGAGGTGACGCTTTTCATGACAGGGGAATAAACAACATCATTGCTTAATGTATACACATCAAGACAATCCATGCTGGATCAGACTAAAAATCGACCTAGTCAAGCGTTCTGGGCAAAATCCAACAGACAGTCCTACATACAGTAAATTCTTTGAAATGAATGGAACTTCAATTAGTCATGCCTAAATTAAATCCCATTCATTTCAATGGGTCTACTCTACAGAAGAACGTAAGGAGAGCCAAGGTGGATCAGACCAAAGGTCCATCTAGTCCAGCACTCTGTTCACACAGTGGCCAACCAGCTGTTGACCAAGAACCTACAAGGAGGGCATGGGTGTGACTGCATCCTCTTGCCCATGTTCCCCAGCAACTGGTGTCCATAGGCTTACAAAAGTAAGACTTATTTTGGATTTTGCCCTCTGTTCCCACAGTGGCCAACCAGATGCCTATGGGAAGATGACAAGCAGGATATTAATGCAATCGAATCCTCCTGCTCCTCTTTCCCCACCAATTGGTATTTGGAGGCATACTGCCTCTGACAGAAATAGCCTTCATGACTCATATTCAGTGATACCCTTATCTTCCATGAGTCACATGAGCTTTTGACTGCCACAAATCTGACTATGGACAAGTAAAGATGCTCATGAGAGCCTGTAAAAATGGCTGAAGTGAGCTGAGGCATTCAACTTAGCAAACTCAGCCTACCATGTCAGCCTTCCACAACACAGTGCCCTCCAGACGTGTTGGACTACAACTCCTAGCATCCCTCAGTCAGCACGTAGTCCAACACATCTGAAGGGCACCAGGTTCGGGAAGGCGGCCCTATGGCTTTGGGACACGAACATGTATTTAGAGTTGAGGGTTTTCATTGCAAACACCTCTGCTGCTTGATTGAATGTGGGGGATACTTTGGAAAGAGACTGTCGGTCACTGCAAGATTTCACTGGGAGGGATCTCATCCTCAGGGCCTTCCCAGGGCTGTAGGCTCATGGAATTCCAAACCTGTTCACTGACTGTCCCAGAGCGGCTGACTTCCCAGAGGGTGTGCTTCACCAATTCTGAAAACGTCAAGCTAAAACAGGACTGGAGCTTCTTGCTGAGAAGGACATAAAGAATGGGATTGAGACAGCTGTTGATGAATGCAAAGCCAACAGAGAGAGGAATAGCATCCGGAAGCAAATCATGCAAAGAGTTATTATGGTGAGCCGACAGCTCAAGAATGCTAAATATATGGTAGGGGGTCCAGCAAGCAAAAAAGACAATGACGACAGTGAGGACGGTCCAGAAGAGCCTGCTGGAGGTCAGGATAGCGCTCCTCTTCACCTGGATGATCAGGAGGGAGTAACAAATGATCATGGTTAAGAGAGGAAAGAGGTAGCCGCAAATGAACCTGACCCAGGTCAGGACGTGGTGTCTCAGCACAATGAGATGAAAGTCGGTCTCGTGGAAGTTGTTGTAGCAAATGGTGATGTTGCTGGGGAGCGTGAGTGTGTCTCTGAAGTACAATGATGGGCTTCCAATGCCTGCTGCCAGAACCCAAATGGTCAGGATCAGGAGACGGGTATTCTTGAGTGTCCGATGCTTGTAGGAGAAGGCCGGGTGAATTAGGCAGATGTAGCGGTCCAGGCTGATGGCTGTCAGGAAGAAGACGCTGGCGAACATGTTGAGCAAGGCAATAAAAGAGTTGGCTCTGCACAGCCATTTCCCAAAGGGCCAGTGGAAGCCCAGTACCACGTACGTAATGTAGAAAGGCAGGAAAAGGACAAAGATAAAGTCCGCAATGGCCAGGTTGAGGAACCAGAGGGAAGTGACCTTCTTATCCCACTTAAAGCCCATGATCCAGATGACTATTGCATTGCCAGGCACACCAAGGAGAAAAGCCAGACTGTGGAGCACAAGAGAAGCAATTTGGGCCCAACTGAGGTAGGGCAGGGGCATCTCCTCTTCTTCATAGTTCTGAAGGTATTCTGTGAAATTGTCTTCGTACTGCATGATGTCAGCTGACGCCACCATCACAGGCAGGCTCCTGAATGGGGGAGGAGGGAATTAAAAGAAACTGAGATCATCAGAACAAATTCTCATGGAATGGTGCTTTGCCCTGGTGTTTTATAGCAACCTGACCGAATCTACCGGCCCACACGTACAGGTCAATCATCCAGCAATACATAAACTATTTTACCTATCAAATATTGATCCTCAAGATAACAGATGGTCATTACCAGGGGACTGGCAAGGTGGTTGTGCAAGACACATTTTAGCAGTGCCCTCTAATATAATGATAGCCAGAGAATTGCTCAGGGGCTGGTAGGTCAGTTCACATTGATATATGAGACTTAGAGATTTGGGCTGAAGTGGGGAAAGAAGCTGCAACTTCCATGTTCCTGCTCCTGAACCTCATCCTAGATACATCCCCAAGGTACTTGGCCTCACTCTCTGAAGTATCATCTCATAGAACAGTCTCCCCCAGTCTAGGGCGGTCCAGGTAAGTTGGACTACAACTTCCATCATCCTCATCCAGCATGCCCGATGGGAACTGTAGTCCAATACATCTAGAAGGCACCTGGAGTCCTCTCTTATCCTTTCTATGACCTTGAACAGAGTTCACTCTTTCCATAATACATATTTGGTGCATTTCATGTGTCAAATCAAAATTAAACATTTTTAAATAAATTAGGCTGACCAGATAAAATCCAGGTCAGGGCTCATGTAACTTTAACAGTTGTAGAGAAAAGGGAATTTCAGCCAGTGTCATTTGTATGCAATTAGTTCCTGGTGAAATTCCCTCTTCATCACAACAGTTAAAGTTGCAGGCACTATATAGAGTGACCATATACAAAAGAAGGCAGGGCCCCTGCAACTTTAACAGTTGTGATGAAGAGGGAATTTCACCAGGAACTAAATGCATACAAATGACACTGGCTGAAATTCCCTTTTCTCTACAACTGTTAAAGTTACATGAGCCCTGACCTGGATTTTATCTGGTCAGCCTAAAATAAATGTAATAAAATAAAAACGGCAGGATGGGAAGGACAATGCTTTCCTACCTTTCCGGATGGCTACGAAGCTTAGCTCCTTATTGCTGGTCAGAAGTATTTGAGTCAGCAGCTATGGTGCTTTCCTATTAATGTCGGAAGCAGAAATGAGAGAAGCAAAGCATCAGCGTAGATTGCGGGGGATGGACGACATAATCAAAGTGTCAGAAAGCAAAATAATCTTAAAATACAACTTCTTAAAGAATAGCACCCACCCACACTCTCCCCCAATGAAACCAACAAATTATCCGATTACAAATACGAGTTTCACTCGAAACCTGGCCTGCATGCTTTGTCAGATGGGGATAGCAGAGTTCTGGGATTTTTTGCTACCACTACCCCATCAACACAGTGTCATTAAAAAGCAGAATTGATCAATTTGAGATCCTCATCTTAAAGTTCATGACTATGGAAATAAGACTGAGTATCAGGGCTGTTCACACAGACCTTTCTTTAGGGCACGGGTGCAGAATCTCAGGTCAGAGCAGCAGAATCAGTCCTTTGGTTTCCCAATTTGGCCCTCCAGATTCCCCAGAAGGCCACACCCACTTCCCATAGGCCCACCCTTCCCCCCACCACCAATCTTTGCTGGCTTGGTGTCGTTTTTCCCCCATTCTAAAAGGTTGAAATGCCTCTCCTGGGCTGAGCTACTGGCAGCAAGAGCTTTAAAACAAAATATGCTGTGTTTGGTTTGTACTTGTTTTTTGGCCCCACCCACCAGTGGAATGCAGCCCCTGAGAGCTTCTCTGCAATGGAAGTTGGCCCTCAGGCTGAAAGAGGTTCCCCACCTCTGCTTTAGGGAAATCAGCTGCACTTATTTACTAAGAACATAAGAAGAGCCCTGCTGGATCAGACCAAGGGTCCATCCAGTCCAGCACTCTGTTCACACAGTGGCCAACCAGGTGTCGACCAGGAACCCACAAGCAGGACATGGTGCAACAGCACCCTCCCACCCATGTTCCCCACCAACTTACTGCCTCTGATACTGGAGGTGGCACTTAGCCATCAGGACTAGTAGCCATTGATAGCCTTCTCCTCCAGGAATTTATCCAACGCCCTTTTAAAGATATCCAAATTAGTGGCCATCTTGTGGTAGTAAATTATATTGTTTAACCATGCGCTGTGTGAAGAAGTACTTTCTTTTATCTGTCCTGAATCTCCCACCAATCAGCTTCGTGGGATGGCCCTGGGTTCTAGTATTTTGAGAGAGGGAGAAAAGTCTCCCTATCCACATTCTCCACACCAGGCATAATTTTGTACACCTCTATCATGTCTCCCCTTAGCCTCCTTTTTTCCAAGCTAAACAATCCCAGCTGTTGTAACCTTCCCTCATAGGGGAGATGCTACAGCCCCTTGATCACTTTAGTTGCTCTTTTCTGTACTTTTTCCAGCTCTACAATATCTCTTTTTTTTTAGGAGTAGTGACCAAAACTGTACACAGTATTCTAAGCGTGGTCGCACCATAGATTTGTATAAAGGCTGCATGATACTGGCAATATGATACTCCCACTGCAATCGATGCTTCAGCCCATGACAGTCCCCTACCTACCTGTATGCCAGATGAGGACAAATGTAGGCTCCTTTATCCACACAATCCAATGTGGGATTTTGGTGCAGCATTGTCCTATGTACATTTTTAATGGTGTGAGAGGACTTCTTCAGAACATAACTTTTCCCATATGAACCTGCCCGTAATTTACGATCTTTGGATACCTTTCTGCATATCCCAACACCAAGAGAGGCTAGATTAGTAGGAATACAGCATAGGGTCTTCTCTGTGGCAGCCCCCTGCCTGCAGAACTCTCACCCAAAGGAAGTTAAGGTGGCCTCTTCTTTGTTCAGTTTAAAACTCTTTTGTTCTGCATGCTAAAAAACCCTGCAGAGGAGCTCTGCACTCTGTCTTTAAGATTCCCTCCTGGGGTGGTGTCTATACAAGGTCGCATTGGCGCCTTGAGCCCTCACTATCCCGCACTTGCGCTCCTGACAGGTTGTCCCCACGGCAAGGAGCGAGCATGGGGTTTGAAACTATCATGAGGAGGAGGAGCAGCCGCCACCATCCCATGCGTTCCGTTCCATTCTTTTTTACTGTGCTATTGTGTTCAATGTCGCCGCACCATGCGTCCCTGTCCCCCATTTTTCTACCCACTGAAGCTTCTCACCCACTGTTTCTTGCTGACGATGGAGGACACACAGCAGCATTCCAGCGGCCATTCAGCTTGCTGGCCCACCCCCTTCCCCCTCCTCGCTGTCCCACGATGGCGACCAATCAGGGGTTGCTTTTGGCTGGGACACGCCTCTGTTGCAACGCTGGAGCAAGGTGACAGATAGCAAATGCCGTTGTTGCCTCGCTACAAGAAGAAAAATTCCATGCAAGTCCCTGACTTTTTAAATTCGGAGCTTCAGGGAAAAGCCCCGGGATGGCTCCACAATGGCTGCTGCATCATATAAATGACCTAGCGCCACTGCGGAGCCACCCTGGGGCTTTCCCCTCATCAGGACAACCACTGCTCTTAATTCTGCTGTTGGCCTATTTGGGCTGAAAGGGAACTCATAAATTTATAAATAAACTAAATAAAACAATTTTGGTGCTCTAAGGCAGATTTGGAAACTATGTAAGGAACTACAACCATAATCCCAATGAAAATGGATGCATGGGAAAGAATTGTGCATGAAGCCACCACTTTGCTTGTTCATTCCAACACAGCAGTTCTGTCACCTTGCTACTTAAAAACAGAACGAAAATATCTAATTGTGTACACAGGTATCTTCCATTTACTTAGGCTTCCACTCTAGGCACACTTATTTGGAGTTTGCATAGAGTGAATTCACTGAATTCACTCACTGAATTCAATGGGACTTACTTCTTAGTAGACATAGAGTTGTGCTTCTAGATGCAATGTGTGTCCCCTTTGAGCCCAGAAATAGTTCTTTTTTGGATTTAATTTTTTTTTATTTTTCAGACATAAAAAACATTTAACACATGCACCTTACCTACACCCACAAACAACAAAAATCACATAAAACAAACAACATTAAAATGGACTTCTTAATAATTTAAGAATAATTTGTCAAAATAATAATTTAAGAATAATTTGTCAAAATAAGCCAAGATAAGCCAAAATGGTGAGTGAAGTTTCCCCTCTTATATCTCTTTAACAGATGTTTTTCTTCCAGTTTAGTCGCTGAATCTGCTTGCAAATATGTCTTTCCCTTCTCTTTCTTTTAGAAAATCCACCATTGGTTTCCACTCCTCAATAAACCCAATTATTGTTTTATCTTTTATTATTGCAGTAAGTTTTGCCAGTTCTGTAATTTTCAACAACCATTCCTCCTCTGTTGGTATTTTCTCGGTCTTCCAGTTCAGGCCCAGACATAATTCTCTCAAGGCCTAGCGCGCTCCAGGTATGTTGAGATATACAGAAAAGGGCATTTCAGCAGTTGTCATTTGTATGAATGCAGCACCTGGTGAAATTCCCTCTTCATCACAACAGTTAAAGCTGCAGGAGCCCTGCCCTCTTGCCCAGATACAAAAGAGGGCAGGGCTCCTGCAGCTTTAACTGTTGTGGTGAAGAGGGGATTTCACCAGGTGCTGCATGCATACAAATGACAACTGCTGAAATGCCCTTTTCTATGCAACTGTTAAAGATACAGGAGCCCTGTCCTCCTTTTCATAGGGTCACCCTATTCTATGAATCAAATGCAAAAGGAGCCATCTCAAGCACAAATGTGGGGCCTTGAGGAGATGAAGAAATGGCAAGGTTTGAAACCAAATGCAGCTTTTGAGATCTCATGTATTCCATTTGAGCACTTCAATTCATGCTCCAGAGAATTTCCACATGGCACTCAACCTCATTAAGTTTAATTAACTTCTTTGCTAACTAAATCAAATTATGCAATGCAAATGTACTTAGAACAGCATGTGGAAGAGCAACTGCCTGGATTGTGCATAAAGGAGCAATTTATGGGGCAATTTTCCAAATTAATGTTAGAAATGTTGATGATAAAACCCAGCTTGAAATATTTGCGTCTTCGTTCGGTTCGCAGCAGGGGAGGTTTCATTCATAGGTACTACTTGCACTGGTCTCTGCAGTGACGGGAATCTTTGAATACAGCCCGCTTTTGGAGTGCTCTTTTCTCTAAGGCAGATGTGGGCAACCTGTGGTCCTCCAGATGTTTTGGCCTCACCATTGACTACACTGTCTAGGGCTGATAGTAATTGTGGGCCAAAATATCTGGAGGGCCACCAGTTGCCTACCCTTGCTTAGAATAGGGTGGCCATATGGAAAGGAGGACAGGGCTCCTGTATCTTTAACAGTTGCAAAGGACAGGAAATTTAAGCAGGTGTCATTTGTATATATGCAGAACCTGGTGAGATTCCCTCCATCACAACTGTTAAAGCTGCAAGAGCCCTGCCCTCTTTTGTATCTGGTCAAGAGGACCCGGCCCCGCAGCTTTAACTGTTATGATGAAGAGGGAATTTTACAAGGTTCTGCTGAAATTCCCTTTACTATGCAACTGTTAAAGATACAGGAGTCCTGTCCTCCTTTTCATATGGTCACACTAGCTAAGAAGTCTGTCTACACCACAAACTTTGGCTGGTTTTAGATCAGTTTTAACTGGCATGGCTTCCCCCGATCACTTGTATTTTGGCAACTGCACTGAGAACACAAAGACACAACAACAGTTCTCAGAGTTGCTTGAACCAGTTTATGGTTGCGATCCTACACACTTACCTGGGAAGAAGTCCTACTGAACTCAATTGTACTTACTTCTGAGAAGGCATGCATAGGATGTGCTGTAGGTTTATGTGCCTTATCTCTCATTCCCAAAGAAAACTACTGTTATACGGGCATTAGGCAGACAGACTAACGTTCCCTTTGCAAAATAATAGCCTGACCTTCTTCCTTCCAGCTCTGGGGTTCTATACAAATGTAGGTTTATTATCATTAGAGTTTTCTCATTAGAGTATACTGTCCCTTTGGACTGGCTTATATTTAGCTTTTAAACTAGCATAATACCAAGTATTTGAGTCATGTGTAGATGTCTTAGCTCGTAGTAGGAAAAAAGCAGGGTGCAAGAACAGATAAACCAGCCAGTGCAAAGTAACCATAATGTCTCAAGTAAGGGAAAACTTGTGGCTTCTATTTTCTGCATATACACTGTACAGCTCAAGGGCTGATTAAAACAACTTCAACTCAGTCTTGAGTTGTAATAAGCCCATCGAGGGTCAAAACAAAAAATGAAATGAAATGTGTGAATGCATTTAACCCCCCCCCCCCAATCTAACAATAGCAGACCATGGAAAGTGAGTGGGTGGAGCGAGCAGTATCAGGTCACCGTAGCACACAGGGAGGGGAATTTCATTGTTCCCTCCTACTGCGGTCCTGCCAAACCCCTGCCCCAAAGCTCTAATTAGCACTGATGGAAGGTTCTCTCCTGGGGCTAATCACTTCGACTCCAAACAAATAAAACTTTACTTGAGTAGTGGGACCACTCTGGATGTGCACTCACCGCAGTCTGATACAAACAAGGGGGCATGCTCAGGAAGCAAGCTCAGGGAAAACAGGTTCTTCAAATATGTAGCAGAAGCTGCCTGTGCATAGCGTATATTGGCTAGTGCCTGTAACTTCACCGATTTCCACCTCCCACCCTACCCCACCCTACCAGCTACACACATACACATGCATCGGGACTTTTTAAAATAGGGTGATGACCGAACTTTTGATTGCATGAAGTTCAAGCAGCACTTTACAAATGTACAAGAAAAAAACTGGGCAGCCTGCCTGAAGCATGAAGGGAGAGGCAAGGCTAACAACTGAATCAGCAAATTGCTGGCAAGTGCTCTGTCAATTGCATTGTGAAGGGCGTGGGGAGAAGGCCATGTGCACATAGCTAGAGAAGAAACTGGCAACTCTGGTTTTTATGGTCTCATCCTGACATTCTCCACAACCCCATCCCCAAGGAGAGCCAAAAAAATCAGGCAGCTGTGTTGATCCATATTAACAAACCAGTTCTAGGAGTTTTGGTTTCCACCAAGAACAGGTCTTTGGTAAAGCTAATGGGTCTTAATTGCCCATTCAAGACCAAGACATCCTAAAATAGGGTGACCAGATAAAATCCAGGTCAGGGCTCACGTAACTTTAACAGTTGTAGAGAAAAGGGAATTTCAGCCAGTGTCGTTTGTATGCAATTAGTTCCTGGTGAAATTCCCTCTTCATCACCACAGTTAAAGTTGCAGGGGCCCTGCCTTCTTTTGTATATGGTCATTCTATTATGGTGCCTGCAACTTTAACTGTGGTGATGAAGAGGGGATTTTACCAGGAACTAATTGCATACAAATGACACTGGCTGAAATTCCCTTTTCTCTACAATTGTTAAAGTTACATGAGCCCTGACCTGGATTTTATCTGGTCAGCCTATCCTAAAATACTTTGCATTACAAAACGAAACGATACATTGTTGTTGGGAAAATTCATTTCTCCATAGGTCCTGACCCAATTCCCATGACACCACCCAGAACCCATGGGCTGTTGTGAAGTGGTTTGTTACCATTCCAAAAAGCCACCTTCACAGTGTCATTTTCACCAAGTGATATTAAGGCATCAGTGCTCTCTTCTTTGGTGGACTGTGATTTTGGAAAGCCTGTCCTGAACATTTTATATGAGTGAAATGCTACTACTACTACTACTACATTAAATACTATTTTAATGGTCTGTACCAAATTTATCCATTCATATCTCTCTTTTTCCCTCCCATCCACCCATCTGTTCATCTAAACCAGGGGTGCCGAACCTTTTTCAACCTCTTGAGGGCTTCTTTCAGGGGTGGGTGGGGCCAAAGTAAAAGGGGTGGGGCTAGTAACTAAGCCTTAGGAGAGGCATTTCAGTCTTTTAGAATGTGGGGGGAACATACAAAAGCCAGGAAACTACCAAATGATACATGGTTGGGGAAAGGGGATGCAACCAAGGGAAAGGATATGTGGCTATAAGAGGAACCCCAGAGGGATGGATTGGGATTTCAACGGCCTGAGGTTCCCCACTCCTGATATAAACAGACATAAGAGTGAACCCATATAGCTTCTTTTAGACTTCAGGTTTGTGGGATCTACTTGTATTTTTCACTAGAACCCCAAGATCCATCAACTGGAGCTTGTTACAAATGGCACACACTTAAGAGTGAAAGACTTCTGAGCCCAGGAACTCAGTACCACAACTGAGTGGAATTCACTGTCCTTTCACGCAAAAATCCAAACCTGGTTACCTCAGCTTTCTTCATTTCAGCACTAGTTTATGGGGAGGGGTGTCATTTTTTTTTGCTGTTATTGGTGAACAACTGAGAGTAAAAATTGCTTGCTGGATCTACAGCAAACCACCCAGAGATCTACCAGCAGATCTGGATCTACCTTCTGCCTACCCCTGTAAATCTAGTCAAATTGAAGATGGCTCTTTTCATTTCAAGATTTAATACCAAGCGAAAAGAATCTTGTTTAGCTTGGGTGGGGTGGGGATGGGGGAAAAGATCCTCGTAAATTTCCATTTCTTTTTTAAAAATATTTTTGTTCAAGAATTGAGAGACATGCATACAATCCCTCCCTTGGGGATGCAGATTCTGTACAAAATACGAGTACCACCCAGATGAGTCATTAAAAAATAAGATTGTAAACATGAAGAAGTTATCTAAACAGCTGCAATGAATTTCAGTTAAGAATAGTTTTCAGTCACTTCAAACCCAAAATATATTTGCCTACTATTACTGAGTTCAGCCTTGCTGCTGTTTTAAGTATATCCCTAATGTCCTGACTCTAGCAACATCCACTTTGCCTAGGTGAGGTATCAAGTAAAAGTTTGGGTATACAGGACAATGAAGCAACTGTATTTGGGCTGCCTCTGGGCTAAAAACTCTTCCTGACATATATCGATAAGGTACATTGCTAGACATGTGTAGATGAGGATATGTGGTAAAACTACAAGCTTCTAAGTATCTGATACTTTGGAAAGTGGACATCCATCCACTTTATGTAGAGATGTCTTAGAAAGGGCCTTAGCTAAAGGTAAAGGCACAATCCTATAGATGTGACAGTGCTGTCCCAGACTAGTTGGGGTACAAGTGATGTTTGGAGAATGGGAGCTGGAGAGGTAAGTCTTCAGAGGTGAAATCGGAACTAAGATAGAGAGGCAAGGTAGGCTTGAATCCTGGAACAGCAGGGCAATAGACAAACCTGGGAAGAGAAAGGTAAGGCAGCTGGCAAGTTGAACGGAAAACACACAGAGAGTAAAGAGCTGCCAGAAACCAAGGCCCATAACCACTCAAGCAAGGTAAGTCCACGGAAAGGACTGTTGACAAGACTGTCAGGATCTTTTTCCTGCTTCCTTCCTCAGAAGCTGTGTCATGACCTTGACCCAGAGCAGCAACAAGGAGGAGGAAACACCTGTGTCAGGAAGACCCACGGTGCAAACCACAAAGGTGCAGAACCCAGACCCACATCCCAAAGCTGAGCTAAAGCCAAAGCCTCCCACCCCCAATTAACACCCCCTCCTGAGGAATTGGCCCCTTTAAGACTAAGGGCATCATGGCCCCCAGTGCTGTTTGCTAGTGCATATGCTGCAAAAGGTAGGAGCTAACTTATAGGTGATGCTGTGTTAGGTGGGGGCTGAGTAAGGTAGCCCTGCCCAAGAGGGATAAAGGCTTCAGTTGAGCTCCACATCTTGTTGAATTAAGTTGTCTGCTTGGAGTTATCCAAGGCCCTGCAACTCCAGCTGCTGGCCACGCTGGCTGGGAATGATGGGAGCTGCAGTCTAACAGATTTGTAGGGTAAGCTGACCAGATAAAATCCAGGTCAGGGCTCATGTAACTTTAACAATTGTAGAGAAAAGGGAATTTCAGCCAGTGTCATTTGTATGCAATTAGTTCCTGGTAAAATCCCCTCTTCATCACCACAGTTAAAGTTGCAGGCACCATAATAGAGTGACCATATACAAAAGAAGGCAGGGCCCCTGCAACTTTAACTGTGGTGATGAAGAGGGAATTTCACCAGGAACTAATTGCATACAAACGACACTGGCTGAAATTCCCTTTTCTCTACAACTGTTAAAGTTACGTGAGCCCTGACCTGGATTTTATCTGGTCACCCTATTGTAGGGTAGTAGATTGGGGGAAACTATTATAAAAGATGCTAGCTGAAATCCCTGTGCCAGCAATGTACAATTCCAGGCTCTAAAGGTCATCACAAATGGAAAGAACTTCTAGAACTAGGAAGAGCTGGCAGGTCTTCAAGGACAGCAAGAGATATGCCTTGCTTGAGTGAAAACAGTGTCTCATTTCTGTATCCCAAGGGCTTGCTTAGGCTTCGACGTGTTTTAAAAGCCAAAGACGGTTAAAGGAAAATGTGCGAATTCAGAAATGTAAGATCTAATCTGTATTGTAAGCAAGAGAAAGACAATTCTAGACTTTTAAAACAACTGACCTTCACAACACAGAATAGGGTGACCATATTTGGGAAACCAAAAAAGAGGACACCCAGTGGGGGTGGGGGGAGAAGTGAAAGGCCCCGATTGGAGGGGAAATAGGGTGACCAGATAAAATCCAGGCCAGGGCTCATGTAACTTTAACAGTTGTAGAGAAAAGGGCATTTCAGCCAGGGTCATTTGTATGCAATTAGTTCCTGGTGAAATTCCCTCTTCATCACCACAGTTAAAGTTGCAGGGGCCTTGCCTTCTTTTGTATATGGTCACTCTAGTATAGTGCCTGCACCTTTAACTGTAGTGATGAAGAGGGAATTTCACCAGGAACTAATTGCATACAAATGACACTGGCTGAAATTCCCTTTTCTCTACAACTGTTAAAGTTACATGAGCCCTGACCTGGATTTTATCTGGTCACCCTAAGGAAAGCATGTCATACCCACGCACCCACCCACTCACTCACTGCTGCAACAGGGGCCTTTTTTATAATGTCCAGGAATGACATGCTTTCCCCTTTAAGGCCCCAAATGGAGCAGTGGGGGGGAGTGACATGCCTCCAGAAAGCATATCATCCCCCTGCCATGCTAATGGAGGCCTTAAAGGGGAAAGTGTGTTATTCCAGGACATTTTAGAAAATTACAGAAAAAAACCCCTGACACTCAGGATAGAACAAAAATCAGGACAAATCCAGGGAAATCCTGACAGTTGGTGCCACAGAATGTGGAGGGGGAAATGTGAGACATTTAAAAGAGGAGGAGAGGAAGAGGATTATGTACACCACCTTGGGTTCCTTGGAGGAAAAAAGACAGGATATAAATGTAATCTCTACCTATAAAGCGGAAAGTATGTGTGTGTCACGTATGTCCAGAAATGTTTACACACTTCCAGATGAGTTAGGTCCCCTCTACAAGGATTCACTTTTGCGCCTGGTTAGGCGATTATGCGCATACTCGCAGAAGCGCATTTACGCCTAATCCCTCTGCACGAGAGGCGGCGAGAGGCGGCGAAGCACATTAACAGATGTCCAAAATGTGCTTTACAAGTAGTTAATGCGCGTAAGCGCTTATTCACACAGTCAAAATGCGCTTTAACGGACGGAGCAAAATAAAACTCACGATTTAACGCGCATTCGATAATGCGCATAATCGGGGAGATAACGCGCCTCTACGCCCGATTTGCGCTCCGTTCTTGTAGAGGTAATTTTTTTAATGCGCCTTGAAAGAGCTTTAAATGCCTCTTGTAGAGGCACCCTTAGAAACTTGACACGGTGATACATTGATAGGTCTGGCTGTACAATGTACCAGAAAAATCTAAAAACACAAATTTTGGGTTTTTAAGTATTTTTAAAGAATTTAATAAAAACCTAGGTTTACATCTATAACTCCAAGCATGTCTTGGGCGGAACTCCCAGCATGCCTTGGGCAGGAGGCCAGACTTACTGGCCTTTGGCGGCCATTGTGAGTGGTGCTGCCTGTCTTTTACAACCCCGACTCCTAAGGTTGGTCTCGAGTAGTCAACCCAATTCCACATAAAAGGAAACAACCCACATAAATGGGCTGCATCCATTTGTGGTGCCTCCTCCCACCCCTGCATAGTTTTAAAATGTAACTAGACACAACAGCGTGACTTTGAAGGGCCAAACATGCTCAAAGGCACTCCGTCCTGATAGCGCTGTTTTCTCAGAATCTGGGGGAAGTAAGTATGTAGCCTTTGCCCTCAAGAGGGAGGGAGGAAGGGGAGGCACTCTGCGCATGCCCAGAAACAGACCCGACAAAGGGGGGAAGTGCCCAGCCCAGCCCCGGCCCTTCAGTACAGGCTCCTGATGTAGCACTTGGTGGGTGAGAAGCACAGGTCAAGGCAGTCCTAGCAGGGACTCACATTGAGGGGTCTATGTTTTTAATAGCAGTTCCTACCAGCTTAAAGCGTATTGGTATAACCCCTCAATCCAGTGTTATTTGTAAACCTATAGTTGTGGTTGCATTGCTCTGTAGTTCATATATTTGTAATAATAACACAGGATTGGGGGGGGGGGGGGTTATACCAATATGCTTTAAGCTGGTAGGAACAGCTATTAAAAACATATAGACCCCTCAATGTGAGTCTCTTGCGTGTTCCAGAATTGTGTACCACATATTAGACATTACAGGCTTGAGTGCTTTATTGTGCTATTAGTGAATCCACTCTTGGGTGCCTGATTTAAAATACAGCTCTTTTTAACACAATTTTCCATTCTAACAAAACAATTTACGAACTCAACCAAACTAAAAACAACCAAGCAACCAACCTAAAGATGAATAAGTTATAGAGAAATTTATTATTTATCAAAGAAATGTCATAAACATTATTCACGGATCCGAGCAATGCCGGGTATATCAGCTAGTAAATAAATAAAAGAAAGTAAATAAAAGAACTGTTCATGAAACAAACATATGAATTCCTTGTTCCTAGGTTATGCCGACAATACACTGCAGATCCTTCTCCTTTCCCAGGAAGCAGCGTGTCGCCAACTATGGTCCCCTCTACAAGAATTCGGTTTGAAGCCTGGTTGTCCAATTATGCGCATCTTCTCGCAAGCGCTTTTACGGTAAAACACTATACGCGGGAGGCGGTTAAGCGCATAACTGGTTGCCTTAACGGTTGTATGAAACGCGCTTTAAAGGTGTTTAATGCGGAGAATCACTTGTTTACATGGCCATAAGGCGCTTTAACTGCCGTGGTAAATTGAAACTCACTATTTAATGCGCATTCGATAATGCGCATAATCGGACAGAAAAAGCGCCTCAACCCCCGATTTGTGCTCCGCTCTTGTGGAGGTAAAAATTTTAATGCACCTTGAAAGAGCGTTAAATCGCTTTTGTAGAGGCACCCTCTCGTGAGAACTGATTCGTCATTCAAAGCTGCTGATCCTTTTGCCCAGACATTTTGAACAACAACTCCATATTTGGAATGCTTCTCATATAGAGAAACTTGTTCAAAACGAACTGAAAAATCTACATGCGTTTTTCAGGAAAGCTCCAGGAACTTGTTCCTGCTCATGGAGCTTTCCTGAACAAATAATTTCCAGAGGGGTAACCGTTTTAGTCTGTCACAGCAAAAACAACAGATGTGTCTTGTGGCACCTTAAATAACCTGCTGGCCTCCAGATGTTTTGGACTACAATGCCTTTACCAATTTTGCTAGATAACCATCTTTTGGGGGCTTTATTAAGGGTGCAGACTTTGACCTTCAGAGCTCTAAATAATCTGGGGCTCGGATATTTCCAGAATTGTCTTCTCCTCCCATGTGAATCTGCTCAAGAACTCTATTTCACAATGGAAGCCCTTCCTCCATGTCCCCCTGCTGTTGAAAATACAGGTGGACATGAGGGAGAGGATCTTTTCAGTTGTGGTGTGCTGACTTTGGAACCATCTTCTTCTATACACCTGGTTCCACCCAAAACTCCAGTGAAGATGATGTTATTGCAGTGTGTTGCTTTTAACTCAGGGATAGGGAACATGTTGCCCTCCAGATATTGTTGGATTGCAAATCCCATCATCCTTAGCCAGTGGTGAGAGATGAGCTGAGTTGCAGTGGTGAGAGATGATGTGAGCTGCATATTTTCTTACTTTTATTGGTCTGCTGTATTTGAGATTTGCTGTTAAATTATATTAATTGTGAGATGACTTGAGCACAAGCGATGTAAAATGGCAGGATTGAAATGGTTGAATTAAAATAAACAAATAAATGCAAACAATGATTTTGTTATTCCCCCTTCCACAAGTGGTGGGACATTCAGGATACCTCCCCCCACCCCGCCCAAAAAGTCAGTTCCCTTAAAAAAAAAGATCACTGGAGATGTAAGGAGATTCCCATTTCTTTCAACCATGCTCAAAACAGAAGAAAAATTGAGAAGACTAAATTTTTCTCTCCAACTTGGTTAGTTACATAGGTTGCACTGTCTCTCCTGAATGTCCCTTGGCTACCATTGCTCAGGAGTACATGATGAGTAAGGAACGGTCAATATGCCGACTCATTGTTGCCGGAGGCAATCCCTATCCTGAGGTGCAGGGAAAGTGGCAGCCTCTTCTCTGAGGCCAGCAGAGTGAGAGACAAGCAGATCTGACCCCTGGGGCACAATGCAACAGGAAGATCTCCTGCACACTGTGGGCCAGTTCAAATGACACAGCTGGCTCACCATGGGTTATTTAATGTCACACATGCCAGGTGACATTTTGAATATGCAACCCCAAGTGGGGATTCCTGTGTCATATGTGAACCCAGCCACTGAGGATTATTTTAGGGTTAAGCAACCCTTGCATAACCTTACAACAAACTAAAGGTTCTGCAAGGGTTGTTTAACCCTCAAATAACCCTCTGTGGCTGGGTTCACATGACAACCTCCAGGTGGGGTTGCATATTCAAAATGCCATATGTAGAAGTCATGCGCCACAGCTCGTCAGGGGTTAAATAACTCCGGGTGAGCCCGCCATGTTACCCAAACCAGATCAGTGTGCAGTGTAGCTAGGGCTTGCAGTGCTGAAATGCTGGGACTTTTTAATTCGTTGGGACATTCATATCATCTGCTGCTCCCCTCACACTGCTCTGTTCCCTTTGAGCTTAGCTGCAAACCTCACAGCAGTTGGAGATGATTTTTTCCCCCAGCAACAATATATTGTGCCCTGGTGTAATGCAAAGTATTTTGAGGTGATTTGGCCTTGAATGGATAGTTAAGACCTGTTAGCTTAAAAACAAAATATATCTTACACAGAGATAAATGGATTAGCACAGCTGCCTGCATTTTTGGATTCCTTGGGGGGTGGGGTGGCTATGGGGACGGTTATGATAAGTGCCCTGCTTTTCAAAACATACAACTACAGAACTGCCTACATAAGCCCAGCTGAAATAAAGAAGAGCCGCACAAAGGTTTTATTAATTTCCAAGAGAACTTCCCACTGGATCCAGCCTTATATTAGTACGTGGGGAGGGGGAGCCATTTGCACTCAGGTGTGTCGTTTCAGTGGCATATAAAACGGAGATGGATCTAAGCCAACATTATGCCATTGGGAGGATGAAGCCCCCAAAATGCCGTGGCAGTGGGAGAGGCCAGTAATTGGGAGGAAGCTCTTGGTTGGCAGCCAGGAGCTGGGTGAGAAAGCTGGGTTGACTTTGGGGGCAGCAGGACGGATGGAATGGGCATGGAGGTATATCGACGCCGACGCCCGCTTCAGAGGGTGGTAGAGACGCTAGATGTAATGAGGGCTGTGTTGCCGTCCATGCTATTCCCTAAGAACAGAGTGAAAGAGCAAGGAGGATCATGATGGAAGAAGTGGGTACTCCAAATCCCAGAAATATCTTTAGAACTCCTCTAAAAGCTAGTTATCCAAAATTTCCAGAACAGACTCCTGGAATGAGGTTTGCCAACTATTTTGCAGTAGGGCCTCTGTGCTGTACGACAGCAGGGTGGCAAAGCAGGGTGGAGGGACGATGTGAGGCACTTCAAGTAGGGTGACCAGATAAAATCCAGGTCAGGGCTCATGTAACTTTAACAGTTGTAGAGAAAAGGGAATTTCAGCCAGTGTCATTGGTATGCCATTAGTTTCTGGTGATATTCCCTCTTCATCCCAACAGTTAAAGGTGCAGGCACTATACTAGAGTGACCATATACAAAAGAAGGCAGGGCCCCTGCACCTTTAACTGTTGTGATGAAGAGGGAATTTCACCAGGAACTCATTGCATACAAATGACACTGGCTGAAATTCCCTTTTCACTACCACTGTTAAAGTTACATGAGCCCTGACCTGGGTTTTATCTGGTCACCCTAACTTCAAGGATTTGGCACCAAAGCCCGTAGGACATAGTTGGGGTGTATGTGTGTGTGTGTGTGTGTGTGTGTGTTATCTGTATGGGTTTTTTGGACATTGTGTAATGTATTTTAATTTTTAATTTTTGTGAATCGCTCAGAGAGCTTTGGCAATGGGGCAGTATAGAAAGATAATAAATGAATGAAATACCCAAATGATACCAAATAAAATAAATTATTTAATTATTTGCGCGCGCACACACACACACACACCAGATCATCCTCATCAGTTACAATTAATTTGCAATGGCTTTGCACAAGTGTGGAAAAAAAATACACAAAAACATGCGGCTAGTTAGTTTTTTTCATAAACCCTTTTATACACCCCCCCTCCAATGTAATAAAGCTTGACAAAAAAGCTCAAGTGGAAGATTTTTTTTTCTATGTTTAATTGCCATGTAGGGCAGTTTGTGGGAAGTGGGAGGTTGCAGTACGTGGAGAGGGGACGGTTCATGTGGCTGTGATCCTCCCTGAAACTGGCCACTTATATGGATATTAAGCTGAGGTAAAAACTTTCCATTGCCACCAATGGACACTTGGGGCTCCTGAGGGGAAATGTGGGCCCTAATAAACAGATTCTACATGGGCCCAGGCCTAGCAATGCCATTGGCAGCACGGGGCAACTGCCACGGGCCGCACAGTTGGCCTCCGAGGACCGCGGGTCCTCGGAGGCTTTTCTCATCACTGCAGCTCTAAGTTGGGGGAACCAAAACTTCACCTGTTCAATGCCTGGCTGTCATGCTGCTGTTAAAAATGCAGGAGCCCTGCTGATGGTCATTCAAGCAGTAACCCACCTCTGAAGTGGCAACGTACAAAGTTGATAAGAATTAGATCCTTTATACTATCCTCAATTTCCTGTTTTCACAAGGTTTCCAATATGGACTGTAGAAATCCACCCCCACCTCCCACCCCGCGGTTTCATTAAATGCACTGTTTAATTGGAAGACAAGGTAGCTATGGCTCGTGTTTCCTGCTTTCCCTCTGGTATTTATGCCTGCTCCTCTTCACTAGCTGCTCAGCATATATGGACTCTTGCTTGCGGCCACAAGCAGGGCCGTGCAGGGGGGGAGGGGGCAGGGGGGCCAGTTGGCCCAGGGCCCACGATTTTGATGGGGCACTCCGACGAGGAGGTCCCCCCTAGCTTACGCATGCCGCATGTGGGGCAGGGATATATGTGTCTTGAGGTGTTGTAGAACAGGTTTAATATGAAGGCGTTATGTAGAACGGCCATGTTGTCCTCCTTCTTTGAAATGGGGGGGGGGGGCACACACTTCCCATCTGGCCTGGGCATATTACCAGCTCTGCACGGCCCTGGCCACAGACAATGACAGAGAACAAGGGAAACAGGCAGGAGAGGAAACTCTGGTTTCTGCATCGCACCAGCAGTTTAACGCACCCTCGCCACATCTGGTATCTGGTATTGCGGCACAGGACTCACATGGCATTGTCCCTGTCCTGCACCCATCTTGCCTCTTTTCCTCTGTTTGGCATATTATTTTGATGTGGGGAAAGTCTGGATCATTTTCCCAAGCGGAATTAATGCGCCCTTAAGCCTGCACATAGTTCTGTCTTCTCGCTTTTTCCTTTGCTGGGTGTATGTGCTTTGAATGGAGTGTTGCTGATGAAAGGGGAGGGCGGTTCAGTTCTGTGGGCACCCTCCTTGCCCACAGAAACGAAGCTCAGCCTATGAAATGTTAAATCAGTAACTTGGGACCACAATACTTGGTGGAACGCCTCTCCCAACATGAACCTACCCATACACTATGCTCAACATCTAAGGTCTTCCTTCAAGTGCCTACTCTGAGGGAAGCTCAGAGGATGGCAACAAGGGAGAGGGCCTTTTCAGTCGTGCCCCCCGCCCCAACTATGTAATGATCTCCCCGACGAGGCTCGCCTGGCGCCAACATTGTTATATTTTCATCCCAGGTCAAGACTTTTCTCTTTTCCCAGGCATTTAATAACATATGTTGAGTTTTTTAACTGACCCCTGGATAGTTGATATGTAGTCTGTTTTTATGCTTTTTACGCTTTTTATGGTTTAAATTTTGTATATTGGTTTTAAATGTTCAATGTTTTTAATCTTTGTAAACTGCCCCTCCCGCGTACAGTGATTAGCCATAAAAGCGATTGCGAGAAGATGCACATAATCGGACAGCCAGGCGTCAGACTGAATTCTTGTAGAGGGGACCAAGTTTGATCTCTTTAGCTTTAAAAATTATGCAGATGTAAGCATTTTGGTTACCTTGGAGCAAAGGAGGGGACCTGAACACCTTTACAAAAGAAATGAGTTAAAATGATTGTTCATCTGCCCACCCTTTGAAACCAGCAAAACAACAACAACAACAACAAATTAAAAAATAACTGCAGGGGGAAAGAGAACGTAGGGGGCGGGGCGGGAGATTTCACCGGCATAGTAGTAACACAGGTGGAAAGATACATGAGCGCATGAGCGCAACAATGCACAGATATGAAAGTGCCCAGCGCTGGACTCACTAAGGAAACGGAGGGGGAAACTGCGGAAGCAAACCGAGGGGGTGGGGGGGAGTAGGTGTGATGGAGCCCTTGGTCTCCTGATTCAGTTCCCATCAGTGTGGCCAGTTGTAGTGCAAAACATCTGGAGGGCACCAACTCGCCCACCCTTGTCTTGCCCTTTTAGGCGGAATGAAATGAGAATGAGGTAGAATGGACTGTACTTCAAATTAGAGGTGGAGGAATACCACTTTCAAATGCTCCCCCAGGTTAAAAAAAAATCTCCTTGCAAAGAGAAAAACAAACACATCCTTCCTTTGCCTCCTGTTCTAGATTTCTATTTGCAGGAATTTATTTTAATGTAGGGGAGCATTCAAAAAATATGATGCCCACCTACAGTCTAAAGTGACACAGTCTATGCAAGACTCTTACTTAATTACAGGGAATATTTTACATGGGGGCGGCGGAAGCATTTTTTTTTTTAAAAAAAAAAACACCCCCTCCTGAAGCCTGAATTGCTACTGTGCAGTCTACAACCTCAGAATTTCACTCCATGTTCCTGCATGTGTAGAACAGGAAGCCTATTGCCTTGAAACCGAAAATGTGCATGCATGAAAACACAAGAATTAAGACCAACAAAAATGGTAAAAACAAAAACAGAAAAGTAATCAGGGAGAGGGAGGAAATCGAAGCACACTTACCAGTACAATTGTGCAGAACCAAAAGTGTATCTTACATCTGTAGGTCACCCCCGGATCTGCAAGAAAACGGACGGGGGAAACATAAAATTCTGCTTTTCTAGCGGGTTGGGTTTGCTAGTGCTTTCTTCTTTCAGACGATACCGGACAGAAAAATGATACTGTGTTTATCCTAGGAGACAGGAGAGGTGGAAATACTTCCTTAGCAGCTTGGAAAGCTGTTTTAAATTTTGCTGTGTTTATAGCACTGCAAGTGGAGCAAGAAACACACACACACAGAGCCCACCGCCACCACCAATACAAGTCACAGGAATTTACAGCCATGCCAGTCAGTATTTCTATAGAAGAGGAAATAGCCCATGCATACTATCCAACGTTACATCCTTCCTGTACAATTTGGACTGGGGTGGCAGTCTCCAATGGCTATGGGAACCTGAGACGGTTGTCTGTTTCAAATGTGTACCGACTTTCCTCCAAAAAGCAATTATAACGAAGGTTTAGTTCTGTCACCGTTTGCCCTATATTAAGTCCCTACACTTCTATGCCATCTAATAACCCAAGTTCTCTGGGCGGTTTACAAAAGCCAATCAAAATTATACAATATGGGTGGTGGGGGAGAGAGAGAGAATAAACTAGCCATAAGACCTAAAACAGATGAAAAATAGCCACAGAACAAAATCAGAAAAAGAACAACAACAATAACAACAACAACACAGTGCAAGGATCTAAAAAGCACTGAGCCCTTTTTAAAACAAAGGATGCAATCCTCTGCATGTCTACTTAGAAGTAAGGCTCATTGTGTGCTGTGGGGCTTACTTCCAGGTAAGCGTGTATAGGATTGCAGCCCAAAAGACTAGAAACCTGGGGAACAGCAGATGAAGAGGCAAATCTGTGTCTGAACTGTAACATTTCAACTTTAGATGGGGCTTCATATAATATATGAATAATATATTCCCTGCATATTAAAAAAACAGATGCCAGGGAGAAGGAGTCCAACGTAACCTTGCCTTAATATTCTACTTTTCATGTGCAGGGAATTTGTATGGAAGAACTTTCCATCATGTGAGCCCCTATCAGCCATCTGAAGTTGTAAAGCCCAGTTTGAGCTGATGCTTTGCATGCCTGAAAGCTGTTACCTTGGGGTAGGCTGACCAGATAAAATCCAGGTCAGGGCTCATGTAACTTTAACAGTTGTAGAGAAAAGGGAATTTCAGCCAGGGTCATTTGTATGCAATTAGTTCCTGGTGATATTCCCTCTTCATCCCAACAGTTAAAGGTGCAGGCTCTATACTAGAGTGACCATATGCAAAAGAAGGCAGGGCCCCTGCAACTTTAACAGTTGTGATGAAGAGGGAATTTCACCAGGAACTAATTGCATACAAATGACACTGGCTGAAATCCCCTTTTCTCTACAACTGTTAAAGTTACATGAGCCCTGACCTGGATTTTATCTGGTCACCCTACCTTGGGGCTCATTATTTCTGAACGTGCTGTTCTGAGCAGGGGAGGATAGAGGCGCCAGTCCCTACCTAAATTTTCTTCACCCCCTAAATATTTTACAAACTAATAATTAAATTTATTACAGAAGTTTTAGGAAACCAACAGGAAAGCCTTTGTTTTTCCTCTTAAAGGTACAGATGCTATTATTTTGGGGCAGTACCATGGTAGACTCTGCCCACATATGCAATTGAGGGTATACTTGAGATGAAGGAATATTTTGACTTATGTGAACATTTATACATAGTGTTTTTTTAAGGGCCCTGTTGCACTGATTTATAAATACTGTTGTTTAAAATGCCTGTTGATTCAAGGATGGGCTGTCTACTTGGATTCAGTAAACAGTTATACATTCAAATGAAGAATTCATGCTTTCCACACTCAATTTAATCAGTGCATCTTCCCCTTGAGATAAAAATTGTCTTTTAAAACCTAAAGCCATTGGATTGCTCAATCAGATCAATAGTCTTCTTTTCCCTTTTTTACTGAAATTATACTAAACGTATGGGGCTATCTTAAATCTGTGACTTCACTGCTGTAGAATCTGGATATCAAGGCAGCATTTAAACTTATGTTGGGGGAGGCAGTTGCAAGAAATGAAAAATGATACTGATTTGAAGCAGCCAAGAAAACATTTGAAACTGCTGACAACAGAGCAGCATCAAAATGTAACCCCCCCCCCCCTTGGACTTGGGGAGCTCCGTCACATCAGCAATTTAGTGCACTCTCGCCATGCCTGGTGTACGGATTTGCAGCACGGTACTCACATTTGCAGCACGGTACTCACATGACGCAGTGCCTGCCTTGCCGACACGTCACCTCTTCCCCAGCCTTTTCTGTTTTTTTCTAGAACCCTAAAAGTCTGGATTATTTTCCCTATGTGCATTTAATGCTTCCTAAGCCTCGGTGTAGTTTTAAAGGAACCCGGGGCTTGGATGGATTGCATCAGGTCCTGGCAGGGAAAAGCAATCTCTCCCAACAGCCGGCTCCAAGCCTCAAGATAAAACCCAAACCTTGCATCCCAGGCTCCAAAGCTTTTTTAAAAATCATACAACTCCTGAATCTCTGCAGAGACAGGATTGTACTCCCTCGATGCCCCCAAAGAGCCAGGCGAAAGGGTCATTCCATTTTTGCCCGGCAGAAAGGCGGTCTGGTTGAAGTACTCATCTGACAGGACCTGACTGGAGGGAGAAAGAGAAGGGGAGGGGTGGAGTGGAGTGGAGTGGAAGAGCGAAGGAGTGAAAGAGCAGCTATTCAGGTGAACAGAATCATAAGCTTGACGCGCTTCTGCCTCAGAGGTAAAAACACGCAGAGGCAAACCGGGGGGAAATTAGGTGTGATTGGAGGTTTAGGATTCTATAGCAGGAAAACCCAACGGAAAGAGTTCAAACGGTGGGGGAATGCTTATCAAATTTACAGATTGGGTGGGATAGCCAGGATCTTAGAAGACAGAAACAAAATTCAAAATGATCTTCATAGGCTGGGAAACGGGGCAGAAAATAGCAGAATGAATTTTAACAGAGAAGTACAAAGTCCTTCATTTAAGAAAAAGCAATAAAATACACAGATACAAGATGGGGGATACCTGACTTGGCAGCAACATTATGTGTCAAAAGAATCTTGGAGTTGTAGTCAATCAGAAACTGAATATCACTGGGTTCACATGATCAAGGAGGGGGACATCATTTGCATAATCCTTTGTGATGCAGACGCAGCACAAGATGGTGTGTCATCCAAATCAGGTGTGGGTCACAGCAGGGGTAGCTTCATACCCACTCTAAAAGCCATGGCATGTGTGACCGCCATTTGGATGTAGTGTAGAGGTTGCAGGGTGGGTACGAAGCTAGCCCTACTGAACTGTGCACTGAGTTCAGATGACATGCCAGCCCACACTACATCCAAATGGTAGTCACGTGCAGGGGCAGTGGGAGAAGCCACCATAGCTCCTTCCCCCTGCGTGATCGTCCAAACACGCTCCATGAGTCAGCAGTGGTTGCAAAAAGGCGAAATGCAATTTTAGCTTGCAGCAATAGAAGTATAGTTTCAAAAGCACGGGAAGTGATAGCTCTGCCCTAATCTGTGCTGGTCAGACCTCACCTCAGATTCTGTTTCCAGTTTTGGACACCACACTTTAACAAGGATTCAGATAAATTGGAGCGCATTCAGAGAAGGGTAACACAGATGACTGGGTGACTAGAAACTGGGTCCTATGAAGGAAGATTGAAGGAACTAGTTATGTTTAGCCTTGAGAAGAACAGAGGGAGGATATGATATCACATTTCAAGTACCTAAATCATTGCCACATAGAGAACGGGCTTAAGCTATAGGAAGACAGATTTTGCTTGAACATGAGGAAAAACTAATTAAGGATCAGAGCAATCAGACAACGGAACCAACTTCCTAAGGCGGTGGTGGGCTCTGTGTTGCTGGAGGTATTGAAGCGAAGAATGGGCAGCCATCTGTCAGAGATGCTTTAAATGGGATTCCTGCATTGAGCAGAGGGTTGAACTCAATGGTCTAAACCATCCCTTCCAACTCTATGATTATACGCTAAGAATATTCCTGTTGTAGCTTAGTCTGGATTTTCTACTAGTGGGTTATTCTTGGTTGTTTACCTTTAGGCTGGCTATGGGCCTGCTGCTGGGTAGACATGCATAAAATTGAGCTGTGCTTTGAATGCTTGGTGGGAAAATGTCAACATGTGTAAGAATTACGTGTGTGGCTGTGGGTCCATGTAGGAAAGGGCATAGCATCTCCTCTTATGAGGGAAGGTTACAACAGCTGGGATTGTTCAGCTTGGAAAAAAGGAGGCCAAGGGGAGGCATGATGGAGGTGTGCAACATCATGCCTGGTGTGGAGAATGTTTCTCCCATAATACTAGACCCTGGGATTATCTCATGAAGCTGATTGGTGGGAGTTTCAGGACAGATCAAAGGAAGGACTTCTTCACCCGGCATATAGTTAAAACTATGGAATTCACTGCCACAAGATGTAGTGATGGCCACTAATTTGGATGCCTTTGAAAGGGGATTGGATAAATTCCTGGAGGAGAAGGCTATCAATGGCTGCTAGTCCCCAAATGCTATGTGCTACCCTCCAGTATCAGGGGCAGTAAGCCTGTATACACCAGTTGCTGGGGAACATGAGCGGGAGGGTTCTATTGCACCATGTCCTGCTTGTGGGTCCCTGGGTGGCAGCTGCTTGGCCACTGTGTAAACAGAGGGCTGGACTAGATGGACCCTTGGTCTGATCCAGCATGGCTCTTCTTAAGTTCTTATGTAGCCCCCCCACCCCAGCATGCCCCAGATACAGCCCTCCAGGCAAAACTGTTGTTCACTCCCATTAGGGTGCTCAAGTAAGGTATGTGATACTTTTAGCCCATCAGAAGGCTGTCTATATGCAGGGAAAGGCCCCCAGGTTCATGCTGGCAGGACAGAAGTCAGGGAAGGACAGCAGGCCCATCCCTTTTCCCCTCCCCAACTGTGTTTATTTATATATTTACCGATTCTCTTAATTGATACTAGCTCATGGGCTGGATTACCATCCAGTTTGGAGGAACATGTCTGGGCTCCAGGATAGCTGTGGATATTTTGCCTCCACAGCCTCTCCCAGGGGTTGTCTATACGCGGGGAAATCCCCATGGTGGCTGTGGATCTGAGCCATGTCGGTTAGACAATGCAGATGCAGCTTCTCAGCCATCGTGGAGCTTTCCCATGATGCTGAGATTTGAAAAAGTCAGGGATTTACCCCAACTTTTTCAATCGGAGTGATGTCAGTATGGCGCTTCTGCCATCTGATGTTGCTCCAAGGCCAAACTGGGGGGCGGTGACCGGTGATTGGTCAACTTCCACCAGGAAGAGGACGGGGGGTGCTCAAGTACCCAGATGGCCGCCCAGGAACCCCACGCTTCCTCCTTGGCATCGGGATTACCCAACGCCGCCCTGGGAGAAGGAAAGCGCGGGGTTTGAGAGGGAGATGGTGCCAACTCGGCACCGTAAACACAGCCCACTGGAATGTGTCATATATATTATTATTACCTGTTCATAGTTTACCTGTTCATATTATTATTACTTGGTCATATTTTTTTGCAGCATGTATGATGAATGGCATGTATGAGCAGGACTCTGTAGCCAACTCTTTCTGCCGAATCACACAATAAATTGCTTTTTAATACTGGTTGAAAGCTGATATTCTCAGGAGTTTGCTGGCTGCAGAGGACCATCTCATTCAAGCCTAGAATGTAGGCCGACCAGATAAAATCCAGGTCAGGGCTCATGTAACTTTAACAGTTGTAGAGAAAAGGGAATTTCAGCCAGTGTCATTTGTATGCAATTAGTTCCTGGTGATATTCCCTCTTCATCACAACAGTTAAAGGTGCAGGCACTATCCTAGAGTGACCACATACAAAAGAAGGCAGGGCCCCTGCAACTTTAACGGTTGTGATGAAGAGGGAATTTCACCAGGAACTAATTGCATACAAACGACCCTGGCTGAAATTCCCTTTGCTCTACAACTGTTAAAGTTACATGAGCCCTGACCTGGATTTTATCTGGTCAGCCTACTAGAATGGGATAGGCGGGCTTTACAGATTTACTTTTCTTTTTTACTAGAACACCAAGATCCACTAATCGGAGCCAGGTGCAAAAGACATACACTTAGAGCTCCATCACACCAGTGATTTATCACACACTCACTATGCCCGGTATGCATTTTTGAAGCACAGGACTCACATGATGTCGTCCCTGTCCTGCACTCATTTTGCTTCTTCCCCTCCATTTTTTGTTTCATTTTGTTAAAGGCAAAGTCTGTTTTTTTTCCTTCTATGCGAAATAAATACATTTTCCGCATTTCTTTTAAGTGAAAATGTATCCCTGGTCATGCCTACTCAGGAGTAAGACCATAGAGTTAAATGGGACCTCTCTCCCTCCCCCTTCACAGTTGAGCAGAGAACTGCCTGCCCTTCCTCCCATGTATTGCTGTCTTTGCACTCTATCAGACCATCCTGTCCTTTGTTGGGGGCGGGTGTGTCTAAGGGCGGTCTTGGTCTCGCTGACAAAAGAGGAGGGCAGGCGGTTGTAAGCATATTTGTAAATTCTAATAGGAGCTCCAATGAGCAAGGGGGGAAAGCTGCCATGTCCATCACAATGTCCATCAACGACAAGAACCAATGAACTGGAGGGGAAGGAGAAGGGGTGGGGTTGGGCAGCCACAATAGCAGTAGCGGCGGGAGAGCAAAAAGAGAGTTCACCAGAATAGCTATGTTAATGAAAGGGAGGAGCACTTGCAGAGCTTCTGAAATGGAGGTAAAAAATGCACAGGCAAACCGGGGGGGGGGGGGGAAAGGTGTGATTAAGCCCTTAGAAATAGAGAGCAGTGTGCCTCTGGCCACCTTCTGAACCTAGGAATTTGTTTCCAGTCCCAAAACTGAACAAAGCTCAAGGAAAAGGCATCTTCATTTCAGCAGCCTGGCTTAGGTGAAAAAAGGTTGTTTTTGTCACTATTGTTAAACAATTGAGAATCATAAACCATTTTTCATCTACTGCAACCACCCAGAGAACTACCAATAGATCCCAACCTACCTTCCGCCCACTCCTGGTCCAGGAAGCACAACCATAGAACATAATTGGTTTTTTTGTTGTTGATGCTTATTGATGAATGAATGGAGAATAAGGGCGCCATCACACCTACGTTTTTCCCAGTTTATGTCAGTATTTCCCCCCTCCGTTTCCTTAGCAAGTCGAGCGCTGGGCACTTTCACGTCTGTGCGTTGTTGCGCTCATGTATCTTTTCACCTATCTCGCTACTATGCCAGCAAAATTTCCCACCCCACCCCCTACGTTCTCCTTCCCCCGGCAGTTAATTTTTTATATTTTTATATTTTTTAAATTTCTGCATAAATACAATAGTACAGCAGCCTGAAACTGTGCAATTATGGTAAAACAACAAACTATGCTTTCCCCTAAGATCATATTAAACATGATAAGTGAAGAGAAAGTATTATAATTAGTTTTTGGAGATGTTTGTGGTCAATGTTGGCATGGCAAGGGGAAGCCAACATTGTTCTGGTCAGGAAACCTAGACATGCCTACTCAGAAGCAAGAACCACAGGCTGCCTCTGCACGAGACGTTTAAAGCTCTTTGAAGTCTCATTAAAAAATTTACCTCTGCAAGAGTGGAGCATAAATCGGGAGTTGAGGCGCTTTATCTCTCCGATTATGCACATTATCGAATGCGCATTAAATAGCGAGTTTTATTTTGCTCCGGCCGTTAAAGCGCATTTTGCCTATGTGAACAAGCGATTCTCCGCATTAACTACTTGTAAAGCGCATTTCAAACAACCGGTAAGGCCACCAGTTGTGTGCTCAATTACCTCTTGCGTACAAGCATTTACGATAAAGTGCTTCAGCGATTATGCGCATAATCGGCTAACCAGGCGTCAAACAGAATCCATCTAGAGGGGGTCATAGAGTTGAATGGGACCGAGTCCTGGGCATGGGTGACGGCGGCCTCTTCGCTTTCACTGTGGGTGTTCAGGTGCCCTCTCTCCCTCCTTCACAGTTGAGTAGTTGAGCATAGAACTGCCCCGCCCTCCTCTTTCGTCAGCGAGACCGCCCTTCACACACATGCCCCCAAGAAAAAACGGGATGGTCTGATATAACGCATGCACAACAATACACGGGAGGGAGGAGCAGCTTTATTGTGCACGGAGGGGGGGAAACGGACTTTCCCCGCTCCCAAATAAGATGGAAAATGGAGGGGAAGAGGTGAGATGAGCACAGGACAGGGACGACGTCATACGAGTACCGAGCTGCAAAGCACATATCAGGCATGGCGAGAGTGCGATAAATCACTGGTGTGATGGAGTTCTAAATTCTATTTTTCTAGACCATAGGTCATATCAAAATAATAATATAGAAAAGAAGCACACAAAATCATAACAATACAATCCTATGCACGTCTGCTCAGAAATAAGTCCCACTGAGGGCAATGCAAGCTAAGCTTGCAATCCTATATACACTTACTGGGGAGTAAGTCCTGTATATGTCTTCTGAGTAGACATACATTGGATTGGGCTACATATTGGTACACACTATCTGCTATAAAGGCATACAAAGCAATCTTCCCAATTATATTCCTGTCTCGGTTGGCTAGCAAAAAATCAGTTTTGTGTTTTGGTTTGACCAAGGATCTAGCCCAAGATGTTATGCCAAAACATTTCAGTCTTATCTCCTTGTTGATAAAACACTGCAAAACATAATGAGGAATGTCCTCCACAACCCACTCACCCACTTATACAGTGACTCAGAATGTAAGGAATGTTCCTAGATAGTCTATCCAAAGCTACAGATGGCATCCTTGAAATAGAAGATGTCTCAGTGCTATTCTAATGGGCTACGTCAGTTCTGTTAGACCATTTCCCCAATCAAGTTTGTGTTTAGTCATCCAGTGTCATGGTGTTGCTGTCACATAATCGTCTAACACAAACAGACCATGCTACACAAATACATCTTTCAATCTGTTGTATTTAAATTCCACTCTCACTGCTGCTTGCTTAATGCCGCTGAAATATACTCCAGAAAACCAACATATGCCTGTCTGAGTCCTGTGGGCAACTAGCCCCATTCAATGAACTGTATAAAAGTTTGTTCCAGAAGGCATACTTTAGGTCAGTCTTGCCCAACCTGGGTCCCTCCAGATATTTTGGAATACAATTCCCATAGTTCCAGCCAACCTGGTCAGTGCTGATGGGAGTTGTAGTCCAAAACATCTGAAGGTTGGGCAAGGCTGGCTTGGGCAGTCTCTCATCTTCCACAGGCAACATTTTGCCCCAACTCTTAACCCCACCCCACCCCCGACCACCACCAATACACAACTGTCAACACTGATAGACGCCTGGCTTGAGATCAACAGCAGAAATAGTCTTAAGGTTGGCCGTACCTTTTGTGGTATTTCCAGTTCTGATGAGCCATAACGTTCTGCAAATTTTAGTTCCATCTAAGATCTTTTTGTTATTTTAACACATGTATTTCAAGCCCAAGGCAAAGTCTGGAGAATTCCCTCGTAAGTTTCATTTCTGCACAATGTGTATAATTTGCAATTCAGCACATGCAAATATACTTAAATTGTATGCTCCCACTCCCCAGTGCAAATCTAGGGTTTCCTTGACCAAGAGTTCTGACCAGCTTTCACTTTCATCCAGGGGAGAGTGAGAAATACATCTCTGGAGGAGAAATCCCTTTTTGAATCAGTTCCCTCCGCAGGTTATTGCAGGCTGGCTTCTGCCTATTTTAGTACAACAAGCTGGTAATCACTCGGCTTGATGTCCGCTATAGGTGCTACGCACAAAAATAATCTGATTTCTAAAGGGCAAATAGTTCTGCAGCCAAATCGAAGCTCCGCTGAATGGTTCAGTGCCAAAACAGTGTGCAAACATACCTGCTTTCCATGCTCATGTCATTCCAGGGCAAACGTTTAGGCCCACAAAAAGTCCTGTTTTAGCTGGTCAAACAGCCGATGAACATTTTTTTAAAAAAAAATTAGTTCACCAATGTTCTTCTTTGCAGGAGAAAGTTCTTTTTTGATTTCCACTTTCTGCCTTGGCATAGCAGCCAGTTGGGTGGGGTTGGGTGGGTGTTGGAATGTTAGAGAACACTAACAATTATGGATAGCCAAAAATACCCCCGGAGAGACGAGTTTCAATGGTGTAACATTATTATAGCATCACAGCTGTGCTCCAAACATGTGCCCTTGGCTGAAGCCAGGCTCCACTCAGACTGCTCGTTCTAATTAGTTCCGCCGATTGCAACATGACTGTGTTTCTGGTATATTAGCCAAGGTTTGCAGCCTCTGGAGTCATCTGCCTAGGATCCTGCAAGGCTCCCATGCTTTATTGTTGAAGTACCAGGGCTGATGGGAGTTGAAGTTCAAAACACCTGGAAAGCATCAGGAACCAAATACATTGCAACAAAGCAACATAGAGGAATTCCACGTCAATGTCCTTCCTAAGAATATAGGAAGGCTTGCTGGGTAATCTATGCTTTGCACATTTGAAAGTGCTACAAAAATGCTAAGTATTAAAATATTTTTAACATTTTCAAAATGGCACACACATAGGGGGTGGGAGGTGCATTACAAATGCTGCCACAGACACCAGGCACAGAATCATAGATTCATAGAATAGTAGAGTTGGAAGGGGCTATAATACCATCGCGTCCAATACCCTACTCAATGCAGGAATCCATCTTAAAGCATACCTGACAGATGGCTGTCCAGCTGCCTCTTGAATGCCTCTAGTGTAGGACAGCCCAGTACTCCCTAGGTAATAGGTTCCATTGCCATACTGCTCTAATAGGAAGTTTTTTTTCTGAAGTCCATCCGGAATCTGGCTTGCTGTAACTTGAGCCCATTATTCCGTGTCCTGCACTCTGGGATGATAGAGAAGAGATCCTGTCCCTCCTCTGTGTGACAACCGTTCAAGTATTTGAAAAGTGCTATGATGTCCCCTCAGTCTTCTCTTCTCCAGTCTAAACATGCCCAGTTCTTTCAGTCTCTCCTCATAGGGCTTTGTTTCCAGACCCCTAATCATACTCCTTTGAACCTCCTCCAGCTTGTCTGCATCCTTCTTGAAGTGTGGTGCCCAGAACTGGGCACAATACTCAAAATGGGGCTTAACCAGTGCCGAATAAAGGGGAACCAGTACCTCGTGTGATTTGGAAGCTATACTTCTATTAATGCATCCCAAAATAGCAAATGCTTTTTTTGCCGCCACATCACACTGTTGGCTCATATTCAGCTTGTGATCTACAATAATTCCAAGAGCTTTCATGCTTGTAATATTGCTGAGCCAAGTATCCCCAATCTTGTAACTGTGCATTTGGTGTCTTTTTGCTATGTGTAGAACTTGGCATTTATCCCTATTAAATTTCATCCTGTTGTTTTCAGCCCAGCGCTGCAGCCTATCAAGACCACTTTGAAGTTTGTTTCTATCTTCCTGAGTATTAGCTATTTTCACCCAATTTTGTGTCATCTGCAAATTTGATAAGCATTCCCTGCACCTCCTCATCTGAGTCATTAATAATAGAGTGGCTTAACGACAATTTCTGGCCAAATCATGCACATTGTGATACAAGTGTGAAATTTGGTATGGTGGTATTTATAATCATGTAGATTAAAATTAGATCTAGAGGCATCTCAGGAAATCATTGTAATGTCCACCATCTTGGAAAATGGTGCCCAAAATCAAGTTTTCGCACAATAACTTTATTATTTGCAATCTCACAGAAAAGATGTCTCAGTACAAAATTAAAGAGCATAAAATTTGCTACCAAAAACTCATTAACAATCTTTTCATAGGAGCAACCTTCATCGAGATATAAAGGTTTTATTCCTATCCTTTTGTCCGAGAAGTCAACAAGATACACTATCTCACCCTCATTTCAATCTTGCACTTTGTGTTACAAGCCTGAAACTTTCAGAGGTCATAATTTACACCTTTTTCAACAAGAATATGTATTGAGGCTTCAATTGGGGTGGGTGGGTGCAGGGAGTTAGTGAAACAAAATAACTTTTATTTAACAATAAGTAAGTTCATGAATCTTGTTGTTTCATTTGTTGCAATACTTGTTTGGTACAAGTATGATGGAGAATGTGGTCGAGACTAAATTATAAAAACTAAATTTGCTAAAAACAAAAGTTTTTAAGCTCTGTTATTTTAAGAAACAAAAAATGGTTAATTATTACTTTTTGCATGTTACAAGATAATTTAATACATTCGCTATTCAGTAAACAGATTTCTATAATGATCTAAAACCCTGATCCAGAAAGAATAGATCAGCCTCTTATAGAAATTTCATATTATTTTCACTAACTCCCTGCATCCCACCCGCCCCAATTGAAGCTTCAATCAGTATTCTTGTTGAAAATGGTTAGGAATAAAACCTTTATATCTCGATAAGGATTGCTCCTATGAAAAGATCGTTAATGAGTTTTTGGTAGCAAGTTTTATGCTCTTTAATTTTGTACTGAGACATCTTTTCTGTGAGATTACAAATAACAGAGTTATTGTGCAAAAATTGGATTTTGGGCACCATTTTCCAAGATGGCGGCCATTACAATAATTTCCTGAGATGTCTCTAGATCTAATTTTAATCTACACGGTCATAAATACCACCATACCAAATTTCACACTTGTATCACAATTTGCACAATTTGATGCTAAGCCACTCTACTATAAAATTGTTGAAGAACACAGTCAAAATGTCCCCATTTCACACATGTCACCACCAATGCACATGGCACACCAAGCAGTGGGCCTGTTCAGACAACACACTAAGCCATGGCTAGGCCACTAACCCTTTTGCAGCAAATGATTTGTGAGTGTGGTTACTATGGTTAGGAATGGTTTACATGACATGCTAAGCCATATTGTTTAGCTCAGAATGCTTAACCACAGTGGCTTGGCATATCAACTGAACAGGGTCAGTATGAACTATGCTAGTTTGGGGAAAGGGATCGTATTTCCCCTATAATAAATCATGGCAGTTTATTACTGGGAAAAAATGTGGCTTGCCCGCAACTGATGCATTAGCTAGAGGAAAACAACCAGATCCCTCACATCAGTCGTTGCCCGAAGGCACTTAATGCAGCTGTTTTGCTGAAGCTAAACAGGTCTGGGACTGGTCAGGGTCAGGATGGAAGTCCGCATGGGACCTTCCATGCAATGCCACCTTGGGTTTCAGGGAAGATAAATTAACATATAAAGATAAGTAAAACTGTAGATTTATTACAAAATGAAATTATCATCCACAAAAAACCTTGGAGATAACAAGCAAGGGAAGAGTGGTCCAGTTCTATTCTGCTTTCTCGCACAAGATACCGGCCAGCAACGGACCGCAAAGAGTTGCCACAGCCACATCAGCTATTGGAAGAACGTAAGTAGAGCCCTGCTGAATCAAACCAAAGGCCTTTCTAGTCCAGCATCCTGTTTCCCATCTGGGTCAACCAGATACCTCTGGGAAGCCCACAAGCAGGACATGAGTGCAACAGCACCCTCCCCACTCATGTTCCCCAGTAACTGGTACTGAGGAACATAGGTGCTAGTATAGCATTAATAGGCTTATCCTCCATTAATTTGTGTAATCCCCTTTTAAAGTTATCCAAGTTGATAGCCACCACTACATCTTGTGGTAGCGAGTTCCGCAGTTCAGCTATGCCCTGTGTGAAGAAGTCCTTCCTTTTATCTGTCATGAAGTTCCCACCAATCAGCTTCATGGGATGACCCCAGGTTCTAGTATTATGAGAGAGGAGGAAAAATGTCTCCCTGTCCACATTCTCCACACCACGCATAATTTTCTATATCTCTATCATGTCCATCCCCCGCACAGTGGGGAGAGCAATCCCAAAGACCATAGGATGGCTTGGATTCCTCCCTCCAAGGTCAGATACAGCGCTCTGACCTCAGAAGAGGGAGTCAGGTTCTGACCCTGACCTTTCGCAGCCAGTGCAAAAAGAAGTGAGCCACCTGCCTCTCTGAGGTCAGGAAACCAACCTCAGAGAGGGTGGGGGAAAGGGGGTGTTCCAGTGGGTGTGGAGGGGAGGAGACCAGAAAGACAAGGATATGGTTTATTCTGAGCCTCCTCCCCTCTGTCTCTGGAGCATCCTCACTAGATGGAATTAAAAGCCAAAAAAAGTAAAGATTGGAGGATGGGGAGGTAAAATCGCCTCTACCGCTCCTCCAGCTATGCCTGGCAAGGCATCGGAATCTCGGAAGCCTTCCATAAGATGATTTGTCTTTTTTCTAAGCTGAACAGTCCCAGCTGCTGCAGCCTTTGTCATAAGGGAGTTGATCCAGCCCCTTGATAATTTTGGCAGCCCTTTTCTGCACTTTTTCCAGCTCTCAATATCATTTTTGAGAGACGGTGACCAGAACTATACACAGTGGTACCAAGTGTGGGTGCACCATAGATTTGTATAAACACATAATGATATTGGCAATTTTATTTTTGATTTCTTTCGTAATAATCCGCAACACGGAATCCATCTTTTTTCATAGCCGCTGAGCACTGGATCAATATTTTCACTGATCTACTTATCACAACTCCAAATTTCCTTTCTTGGTCAGTCACTGCCAGTTCAGAACCCATCAGCATATATATATATATATATATATATATATATATTTGAGATTTTTTTGCTCCAGTGTGCATCACTTTACATTTCTTTACGCGGAATCACATTAGCCATTTTGATGCCCATTCCCGCAGTTCAGAGAAATCTTTTTGGAGCTCTTCACTATTGCTTTTTGTTCGAAGCATTATTGTTCTAAATAATTTGGTGTCATCAGCAAGCATGGCCTCCTCAATGCTCACCCCTAACTCCAAATCATTTATGAACTAATAAAAAACACTGATCCCAATACAAATCCTTGTGGGACCTTATTCCTTACATCCCTCCATTATGAGAATTAACCATGTATTTCTACTTTCTGCTTCCTGTTCTTGTACCAGTTTCCTCTCCTTGTATCCCTTGACTGCTATGTTTGCTCAGGAGTCTTTGGTGGAGGAGTTTGTCACGTCTTGGAAGTCTGAGTAAACAATGTCTACCAGATCATCACTATCCACATGTTTGTTAACACTCTCAAAGAGAATGGAGTAGGGTCAGGTTGACACACAGTTTAACTGGCATTTGTATCCCGTGGAAATTATATATATATATATATATATATATACATACATTTATACCCCACTTTTCTTCTAAGGAGCTCAAGCTATTATACACTCTCTTGTCTGACTCCCTGCCCCTTTGCCCTCACAAGACAGACCTAATGTTACCCAATGAGTTTCAAAGCTGAGCTAGGACTTGAACCTGGATCTCCCGGCCTAATCCAACACTCTAACCACTACACCACAGTGTTTAATACTTTCTCCATGCTCAGAACTACTTCCTAAGCAAAGCTTCTGTGTATTATTATTATTATTATTATTATTATTATTATTTTCATTTCTATTCTGCCCCATAGCCAAAGCACTCTGGATGGTTTACATAAGATAAAAACAATTTAAAATGATATACAAAATTTTAAACCATAAAAAAGATACAGTATATACAAAAACATACATCTAAAAACAACTATAAACAACTGTGTAGCTTGAAAGCCAGCTTATTCTTGCACCAGAGAGGTTCTTAGCCCAACAAACAACAACCACCCAAAATAACATGAAAGGCAATCCAAGCGGAGAGGCAGGTAAGAAATAAATTATTATTATTATTATTATTATTATTAATAATAATTTTACTTGATCTCTCACCAGGCTCAGAACAGGCAGGCTTTTTAAATTATTATCATTATCAAGTTTTGCCATGCAATCCTTTGATGCAGGAAAGAAAAGAAAAAGGGATCTTAGAAGGCAATTGTGCCATATTATGCTAGAGCAGAGGGGGTATTGAACCTCTTTCAGCTCAAGGGCAGAACTCAGGAAGTTTTTAGGGACCACATTCCAGTGGACGGTGGAGCCAAAGGCAAAAGGGGTGGAGCCAAAGGCAAACAGGATGGCAGCACAAATACCAGCTTATTTTATTTAGCCTAAAGCTCTTCCTGCCACTAACTAAGCCTTAGGAGAGCCATTTCAACCATTTAGAATGAGGGGAAACCCTTGTAAAAGCCAGAAAACCACCTGGTGGTTGGGGAAAAGGGGGCGTGGCCATCTTTGGAACTCGAGAGGGCCAGATTAGAACCCCAGGTGGGCCAAATTTGGTCCACCTGCCTGCAGCTTGATACCGCTGTGCTACAGCAATGCCCAAGAGTTTCTTATATTTATGATCCACAAAACTAATTGAAGGTGTATGTGTAGGTCTATGAGCACCATCACAGGGGGGGAAATCACATTTCCTTACTGTCACTTCTCCGCCCCCACTTTTGTCCTTCATTACTTCCTCTTTCTTTCCAGAGGGGAAAGAGGAAGTAAACAAAGACCATATGGCTCATTCAGGGGCCGTTTACATCACACTACTTTTCCTGCACACAGCAGGAGATTGTGGCATATTCCATTTTAAAATAAAAGTCGGATTAAAAGGGCTCTATTTTGTGACAGAAAAACGAGCTGAAGGAGCAGTAGGCGCGCAAGAGGTGCGCAGGAGGCGGACCACATTGTCTAAATGATGCGCGAACATCTGTACATGGGCAGTAGTGAGTGTGTGATAAAAAGCTCGTCTGATGTTAAGGAAGGCTAGGAAATATTTTAGGTCAGTACATGGCAGGGAAGTGTATGCCATTGCCATGCAAATGATGGGTCCAGTAAGCAGAGCAGGTCTATTGGAAGGCAAATTGCTATGATGTCATCCATTCTTATTTTTCTTACAATCTTAAGAAGTAAAACGAGGAAGATGAGAACTCAGGTGGAACATCCACCTTCCAAGGAGAAGCTGTGTCAATCGTAGGTACATCACTTTTAAAAAAAAAGCAACAACCTACAATTAATTTTAAATTCTAAATGTTGTCTCTTTTATTCATATCTGGATTTCCAATTTATTTGCAGCTGGAGTAACTGCTGATCTACTGTTTTGGAACAAAATATCAAGGGACAATTAAAGGTTGCTAGATTCATCCAAAGTGTATAAGTTTAAAATGATAGCTGTTGTTGTTACCTTAAGTTTTTTATTTGCAAAATTCAAAATGACAACTATATAAAAACAAAAAAACACCAACTGTATACAACATGTGCAGTCCATTTTACATTTTTTATCATGGGTTCTGTACATAGTTTGAATCATCAATACAAGTAATGAAAGGGAATCAGGTTTCCAAGAACAAATCCTGCTTAATCATCCCTCTTATAAATTGATTATATTACATTAGCTTTCCCAGCAAGGGCCGCTTCCCAGATTTTTTTTAATCCGTTCACAGTATACTTTATTTTTGCTTTTCACTTTTGTGTGAGAACCCAGCCTTCTCAAACCTAGCACCTCGAAATGTGTTGGACTAAACGTCCCATCATCCCCATCAGCAGATCCAATGGCCACACTGGCTGGGGATGAAGAGTTTTGTAGTCCAACACATTTGGAGGCTGCCAGATTGGGGAAGGCTGCTATAACTGTTCTTCTTATTATAACCAATAATAATAGGTCTTTGGGTGACAACTGATTTTGTGTATCCTCAAAAATAGAGAGAAGGGCCAATAATGAGGTTCCATTAATGAGATTATAGTATTTTACAAAGTAACATAAGCAAAATGCAGAAATTGATGTCCTGAGGAGTTTAGCTGTTGACAGTAAAGGAGATCATCAGGAGTGACTGGAAGGGAGAGAAGGGTGCAAATGCATTGATATCCGTAGGCTGCAATCCTGTACACGTTTACCCCATTGACCCTTACGTCTGAGTAGACATGTCTAGGATTGAAGTGTTTCACTTTTGTTTCAAGGGAGGGAGGACTAATCAGCAGCCCAGTCCTCAGTCATATCCACGTTTACTCAGACTTACTCCCAAATCAGCATCCACAGGATTGTAACCCTTAATAAATACCCTTATTGGGGAGGAAGCCCCCTTGAACGCGGAAGTTCATGCTTCTGAATAAATGTTCACTGGATTGTGCTGTCAATAAAAGAAACATGTATTAAATTTAAAACACACTTACCTGGGAGAACGAAAGGCGTCTGGGTAGTTTCTTATAGTAGAAAATTTAATCTCTTGTGCTGTATTAACAACTCTGTACTGATCCATAACCTGTAAAGTAAACACAGCACTAATATACTTGCTGCAGGGAAATGATTAGTTTCCTCTTTCCAGCCTCACCACAAAAGCTTTGGGTCAGCATTCTGAGCAAACAGAAATAGCTATTAGCAGCATAACTTTCTGTTAAATAGTCAATTCAAGGATTTGGGTGACACCATCTTTGGCTCCGTCTAATGCCAAGTAATCTGAAACATCTGACAGAGGCAATGTGGGTCAGTGAGCTGTGTCCACTCCCAACCTCTGATTCCATTAATGCAACTCATTATTTTCAAGACTGGCATGTTGTCTAATCTATGATCAATGCTGCAGATGGTGTAGCACGTAAACTGTCATTTTGGATCAAAATATACACAAAAGTGCATTTCTCATAATGCTGGCTGAGAGGGTTTTTTTTGGGGGGGGGGAGAAACGACGATAAGATACCTACTTACAGATCTCCCATCTAAAGTAGGAGTAGATAATTGGCAGCCTGATCAACAATCTGGTTAAAATGAAATACCTGGATTTGAGTCATTTAATCCCAACGAGTTGGTTGGTTTATCACCCCCAAGTATATTTGCATGGAAATAAGTCCCAACATGCTCAAGTGCATTCCAGCACTTAGAAAAAAAAAATCTTCCTTAAATGCACTTCAGCAAGTACCAGGTATTCAGCAAGTAGGATTCACCTTTAAAGAAAATAATTGAACAGAGTTCAGGGGGAATGAGTTGGCTAGCAGAAGAGTAGTGGGGGAGAGGAAAGTTTGCCTTATTTGAAATAAGTGTCTGCTGGGATTGAAGACTGTAGGTTCAAAGGTGTTCTTTAGTTTGTTGGGGCTCAGGCTCCACCTCTTCCTTGGAATCAGTCTTTTGGGCAGGTTACTTGTCCTTTGTGACTAGCCCCGCCTCCCGCAGCATCCATTTTGTGGTGGTGCCCAGGATAATTTATCAAATTGGCAAATGTGCCAATAAGCTTCAAAAGATTGCCTACCCATGATGTAAATAAATATGACATTCATGCAAAAAATTATTATCAGAATATCTGACATTTCCACAAAATATCATTCAAAACACATAGCTAACATGATGTTGGACAGAAGAACACACACAAACACACACACACAATTTAAGCGAATTATAGGTCTAGACAAGTCTCGCCATCTTTACACAGTATATCTGTTGTGACACCAGTGTAATTACGGTATATAGCTTGTAAGATTCCATTAGCATGGCAGCAGGTATAGCTCATCCTAAGCATCTATTTGTTGGCATTTGAAGTCCTAGCATCAGTTCACAACTCAAGGTTTCAAACTGATTTATGGAGCTGTTGCTTTTTCCTCCCTTAATTTAATTTAAATGGTGTGAGGCCAAAGTACACCAGCTGAAGGTCTGGTCTATGTGGTAATTCTCCCCAGCCACAGTTTGTGCAATAGATGGACTTCTGAACCCTGTAAGACTAAAAACAAAGTTTTTAAAGAATTCCCCAACTAAATTCCTCTTTTGCATCTTAAAAACAACTTATAAATGCCAGAAATGTTTTTATTTGACCTCTAAATATAAATAAATAGCATTGCTGTGAATATGTTTTTGGAACATCCACAAGGTGTGGCTTCTTTAGTAAATGACAGCTGGCAGAAAGGAAAAGTGTTAGATACTGAAAAACAAGCTCCAGCAGTTGGACTACAGACTTTATATCTGTGGAAGTTACAAAAGTTAACATCTTATTGATTTCAGTGTGTGTGTGTTTGTGTGTGTGTGTGTGTGTGTGTGTGTGTGTGCATGTCTACCCTTGCAAATGATTTAGCTCAAAGTAATGAACAGTACATGTGAGAGGGGGTTCCCTTACTCATGAGTATGTGTGCTTTCTCCCTGCTTAATTTTACGTGCATACCCACCCACCCTTTCCAGTTTCCTAGGTCCAGTTTCCTAGGTCCAGGCTCTTCTAGGTCCTGGCTATTCTACTTGCTGAGAATCTGAGCAGCTCAGCCAGTGGCGTGAGAAGCACCTCAGACTGTTCTGCTTTTTTGCAACATTAGCCTACGACCAGTACTTCATCGGATGGTATGACTTTCAGGCCAAAAGTTAGGCAATAAGCAGAACTAGATTTCTTTAAAATGTAAATCGGAGTAACATATAGCTGAGCTTAACTGAAATTCCTCAGTTCTCTGAACATTCTCTTCCATTTCCTGCAGTGGCAGCTATTTTCCCACACAAAGCCCTAGAGCTGCATTAGGCTGAAGCATTGCAAAATGGCAGCCAGGCAACAAAAAACCAACCAACCACCACCTTCGGGGAAAAGAAAGGAGCTGTGCAGGTACCACTACTAATGTTGCCCTCACATTCCAAGAAACTGTTGGAGAATTTCTCCTTTCCTCAAAGAATATTTGGCAATATGGTACCCTCAATTTCACTGGTTGCAAAGGTGGTGGAAAATTTCAGGAGGCCATTTTGCACTCAGTTTTAAAAATAGAAGTAAGAAAAATTCTGCTGTTTAAATGACAGGCCAGTTAGATGCAACGGCCAGGAGTGCCTACTATCAGCTCTGGCTGTTGCGCCAGCTGCGCCCCTTCCTAGAGTTGGAAGACCCAAAGACAGTAACCTCGAGGCTCGACTTCTGCAACGTACTGTACATAGTGCTACCATTGTACTTAGTTCGGAAACTTCAATTAGTTCAAAATATGGCAGCCAGGTTGGTCACCGGTACACCTAGGGGTAACCATATTACACCAACTTTAAAATCACTCCACTGGCTACCAATTAGTTTCCGGGCGAAGTACAAAGTGTTGGTTATTACTTTGAAAGCCCTACATGGTTTGGGTCCAGGTTACCTGTGGGATCGTCTTCTCCCATACAATCTGCCCTGCATACTCAGGTCCTCGAAGGAGAACGTACTTCAGTCAGCCAAAACCAGGCTGACAACTGTTACCCAGAGGACCTTCTCTTCTGCCGCTCCCAGACTGTGGAATGGCCTGCCAGAGGAAATTCATCAATCTAACACTCTCTCTAAGGCAGCTATAAAAACTAGTCTCTTCCGGCAGGCCTACCCAGATGAACTTTAAATCAAGAATTTTAAAATGTGTTGATTGTTTTATATGCTCTTTTAATTAATTTATGTATTTGATCTATATTGTTATTGTACAAATGTTGTTCCCCGCCTCGATCCAAAGGGAGAGGCGGGTAATAAATAAATTTATTATTATTATTATTATTATTATTATTATTATAATATAATTATAATGCCATGTTGTTGCCTAAAAGTAACAGGCTGTTTTTCCTAGGAGATATGCCAATTCCCACTAAGAAGCACAGATTCCAAAGATCTGATCCAACGCACTTTTATTACGTTCAGCTGAGTGGGTGCACTCTAGTAAGCTGCCAGCTCTCCAGAGTCACACCTAGGGGCATGCAAGCCCCCCCTTTTATACTATACAGCATAAGATCTACGTCACTACTTTATACAGCGCAAGCAAAACCCAATGCATTCCAACGAGAGAGTCACTGCCCTTTGACACACTGTTGAAAGCCACTGCACATGTTTCAATTGTTACTGGGGTAAATTCTGTAGCTTCTGATAAGGTGCGCTGATGGCCTTGCATTAGGACAAATGCTATAACCAGATGAAACCAGGCTTGCGGCAAGGCCTTCCACATATGCACTTTGAATTTTCCTTCAGCCTTGAGCAAGCGTTCCCAGCATTCTGTACTTGTAAGCAAAGATGGCTACGCTTTGGCTATCAATGTTGGTTCATGGGGGTATGGGGTGGAGATGTGAATCCAAAACCCACAATTGAGCAATATACCTTTATTAGGTCAAACAAAAATGCTACAAAAGATTGGGCAAGCTTTTCTTGAATTCTTCATCAGTCTAGATGATTTATTTTTTAAAAAGCTGGGTGTTGAGGAATAAACAGAAATGTTAAAAATAATAATAGGCCAGACGTAGTGGCCATGAGGTCTGCAGTACAGAGTTTCAAAATGGAGATTACAGACTGAAGGAATTAATCACTGGTAGATGTTGCAGGTCCCAGATTATACCTAGTAATGCATTCTGGGACAAAGAAGCAATGCCTGACTCCCATTTCTGAATGTAACATAAAAGCGGGCTGTAACTCAGAACAGTCTCTGGCTCTGGATGAAACACACAGGTTCCTGGTAGGCAGAGAGCAAGTATAAATAGAAATGAGTCTGCCTAAACTAGCGATTAATTTTAGGTGGTGCACTAGTTAAAAAAATTAAATTGAAGCCAAATTGTGTAGTATTACTGATTGGATGGAGGGAAGAATCCCTCAAAATATAAAGTCCCCTCTGCAGGTAGCAGAAAATTATCTTCCTTATAGCCATAAGACTAGCCTAATATTTGGACTTTTTAAATTCTTCTTCCCTCTGTCGTGACTCTGTAAGTTCTAACAAAAGGGGTGCGAACAATAAACAGACCTCTTGAAGGGAAAGATACAAATCCTTTATTATACACAAAAACGATTGTTCTCCCTCCTCCAGCAAAACAAGGAAAACAAGGTTATCAAAAGGCTTTGTAGCCCCTAGGCATGCAGTTGAGCTTACTTAGAGAGAAAAGAGAACAGAGTCATTTCATTAGGACAAATTAGTCTGTAGAGCCCTGTTTGCTAGCCTCTCTGAGCGGCGGGCGGTTTTGAGTTTGAAGTCCCTCCTCTTTGTCCTACGCCTCGTCACTGCATTCCTAAACTCCTTTGTCCCAGAAGAGAAAGTACTCTCTCCCTGGTTAAGGTCGTTATTGCCTTGAGGATTTACTTCCCCCCCCTGCCGTGGGAAAGGGCTCTATTACTTCGTCTTGCAGTAACTCCTCCATTTCCTGCATTCCATCCCCAGGTTCTGAGTCGGAATCTGAGATATCATTCCTTTGAAGCAGGGAGTTGGACGTAGACACAACACCCTCATGCCCTGCTTTTTGTACCACCTAGCCTTTTTTACTGTATAAATACCTCTGGGGGGGGCACCCTGGTGTTTATGAGGCAAGAAAGATGCCCAATATGTTCTGTTAAGAAGATGGAAGGCGACAATTGCGCCACAAGTACATTTTCTTTTTAGCACAAGACTCCTGCAACCTGAAATTTTCTTATTTCCATAATGGGTAACACACAGAGAACCACAGTGCCAGTCCCTTCTTGTTACACTGCCATGCTGTGACCAAAATAGACCAAGTGCAAGGAATAGAAATGTTTATAATTTATTGATAAGCCTTACTTTGAAGGAACAGGCTTGGCAACATTAACTCAGCTGGAAACCATTTTAAAAGTCTTCGAACATCTGCTAGATGGTCTTATAAACCCATGTATCCTTTAGAAAGCATGGAATATTACAGTACACTCTACCATGGAGAAAGGCAAATTCATGCATGCACAGGATGGAGGAGAAACAGAGCATCAGGTGAAATCCAAGATTCTAGCCTATCCACTTACTATAAAATTACATCAATGCTCAGTCTATAAAGCCCAAAGCTCCTAGATTTTTTTAAAATTTAGGCTTGCTAAAAACAGGTCCAGGTAATCTCTGCCCTTCCATTACAACTGTCTTCCAACCCAGTTTGTTTACCCTTTTGTTCCTGCAACTTTTTTTGTGTTTCTTTGTGGGTGTAAACACCTAGTTCTACACATGAAGGGCACAATCCAGGAACGTTTAAGCACTTTTAAGTCCCGCAAACAATGTCAAGTACTTTTCTCTGGCTGGATTATGCCCTATAGATCTCCCCTTGTCTTCGGCCGTTTTGTTTTCCACTGCAGCTAAAGCTTGCTTATTTTTCTTGCTGTGACAAGAGTTTCACAACATACAGTTTAACTTCCAGTTGGAGCAGAGCAGTGGCCCTATGCTGTAGCAGCTAGTTCGCCACAGTAGTTTTTACTGTAGCAGCTAGAACAGCTGATCCATGAGAGTCAGTGGGACTGAGGGTTTGCTTGGTGTATTTTCTGCGTAGCTTGTTTATCTCTTTCATCCTGTCTACGCTCTTCTTCAAAATCCATAGCACCTTTGGTAACAGCTGACCTCCAACTGGGACGCTCCCGGGCTAAGTCTTCCCAGTTCTCGATGCTAATTTTACATTTCTTCAGATTAGCTTTAGGAACATCCTTAAACCTTTTTCCAAGGTTACGTTTTCCATCCTTAAGTTGGGAGCAGAGCAGCTCTTTTGGAAGACGGTAATCAGGCATTTGGACAACATGCCCTGTCCAGTGGAGTTGGTTTTGGGTGATCATTGTTTCAATGCTGGTGGTCCTTGCTTCTTCCAGGACACTGATGTTGGTTCGTCTATCTTCCCAAGTGACTTGCAAAATTTTCCAAAGTCTAATGCTGGTGGAATTTTTCAAGAAGTTGAAGCTGGTGCTTATACGTGGTCCATGTTTTGCAGGCATACAATAAGGTTGGTAATATAATAGCTTTGTAAGTAAGGATTTTGGTCTCCCTGCGAATATCCCAACCCTCAAGCACTCTGTGCTTCATTCGGGAGAATGCAGCACTTGCGGAGCTCAGTCGGTGCTGGATTTCAGCATCAATGTCTGCTTTTGTAGTGAGACAACTGCCAACGTCGGAAAAGTGGTCAACATTCTCCAACATCATGCTGTTAAGCTGGATTGATCATTTAGGATGGTTTGGAGATTTTCTGAGTGTGCAAAGACTACGTTATCATCGGCATATTGAAGTTCTACAATAGAGGTTGTGATGATCTTACTTTTTGCTTTCAGATGCTTTTCATCTGTTCAATATATGATTTCCACACCAGTGGGAAGTTTCATTTCAGTAAGGTGTAGAATCATATTTATTAAGACAACGAATAGGGTCAGAGCAATGACACATCCCTGTTTTACACCTGATCCGACTCTGAATGGGTCACTCTGAAAGCCACTGTTGTCCAGGATTGTCGCTATCATGTTGTCATGGAGAAGTCACAGGACTTCCATAAATTTATCAGGGCATCCAATTTTCAGGATGGTCCAAAGGGCACTTTGATTCACAGTGTCAAAGGCCTTGATCAGGTCAAGAAATGCCATATACAGAGGTCGATTTTGCTCACGGCAGTTTTCCTGGAGCTGTAGTCCAGTGAAGATCATATCCACCATTCCCCGAGAAGGGCAGAAACTGTTTTGGGATTTGGGAAGAATGTCTTCTGAGATGGGCAGAAGGCGGTTTGCGAGAATCCTGTGGTGGCAAGGAGGGAGATGCCATGGTAGTTCCCACAATCTGTCCTGTCACCCTTCTTGAAGAGAGTGATGATTATGGCATCCCTGAAATCTTTTGGTACCTCCTCCCTTATCCAGATCTTTTAGATGAGTTTATGAAATTGTTGCATGAGTTCAGGCCCACCTTCTTTAAAAGCTTCAGCAAGAATTCCATTGGGTCCACTGGCTTTATTATTCTTCAATTGTTCGATAGCTTTGCTGACTTCATCCAGACCAAGGGGTATTGCAAGCTCATCTCTAGATTGTTGTTGCGGAGTTTGTAGGAAGACCTCATCAGCCACAACAGAGTTGCAATGCAACAGACTCTTTATCCTTGAGAAGTTTGTTGCCATCCTTCAAGCGTAGGGGGTTTGGACTATAGACAATATTGTGGTATCTGGTAAGGGACAGTCTCCCAGGAGCAGGGATGTTTCATTTGGGAGTTGGCCTAATGTTTATTTTAGGGTGCAAATGCCCATTTCTTGTTCATGGGTATAATGACAATGACAATCATCTGACTGGTTTGAGGGTATAATGTTTTGAAATGCATTGCACAGAAACAAGGCTTCGGATTAGACATTATGATACAGCATCTCGCAGATGGCAGGGGTGCATGATTTAGGATGGCCCAAGGCTAGTTCCTGAGTTGCAAATCCCCCAGTTCCTTATTTGTAAGTATATATTGGCAATAATTGGAATGGGGGTATCACACACACACACACACACACACACACACACACACACACACACAGAGCTTTGAACTGGACTCAACGCTAGAGTTTTTGTAGGGGCAGTCTTCCAGTATTGCGGGTGTATGATTTAGGGTAGCTCAAATCTTATTTGAGGTGCAAAACTTCGAAGTCCTTATAGTCCCAGAGCCAGGCAGGATTTATTTACCCCAGCGAATGCAAAAGCTTAGTGAATATTTTTTGTTTATATATGACATAAGTGTCTCAGAAAAGTGAGTCTTACAAAATTCCAGTAGTGCGTAGGGTGACCAGATGGCCCGGGGTTTCCCAGTCCTAACCGGGAAACCTGGGGCGATCCGGGCCAACCGGGGGGCGGCAGGGGCAAACCAGGGCGGCGGGGGGGGTCGCGCGGCGGTGGCGGGAGGCGGGTGGGCAGTGCGGGGCACTTACCTGCTGGGGCGTCCCTCCGGTGCTCGGAATCTACTGAGAAACAGGCTTCGCGGCCTGTCCCTCAGTAGCGCGCCGGGTGATGACATCATCATCCGGCGCGCTACTGAGAAACAGGCCAGGAAGCCTGTTTCTCAGTAGATTCCGAGCACTGGAGGGAAGCGGACGCCCCAGCAGGTAAGGAGCGTGGGGCGGGCGGCGTGGTGCGGGTGGGGGGGCGGCGTGGAACGGGAGGGGCGGCGCAGAACGGGTGGGGGGGCGTGGCGTGGCAGCGTGGCGGGGGTGCGCAGGGCGGGGGGGAGGCGTGGGGTCGGTGCGGGCGCACGGTGGGGGGGCTGTTTTGGGTGGGTGGGGGGGCAGGGGGGTCCGGGATTTTGATTCTCGAAATCTGGTCACTCTAAGTAGTGGGGGGCTGCGTGATTACATCATCAATATGGCTGCCATGCTATTATGTAGTTGCCACATTTAAATATGCATAACTTCTCACCCATTTATGCCACTGAGATGATTTCTGAAATGTTTCAAATTTAATGACAAATACTTTTTGTAATTACACATTTCTTGTTAACTCCATTAGTTTTTGAGATAATTTCATTTGGAAGTATAAAATTAGTGTTCACATTGGTTATGTGTGATGTTTAACCATGATTTACTCAAAAACTATATGACTTTCGAAAGAATACTCAAGAACAAAAAAGTTGCATTTTTAATGAGGATTAAGAAAATGTATAATAACATGGGGTTTATTCCAAAGCTTAGGGAATTATGAGTGATATCTCGTTACACGTCCACTTTCTCAGGATTGTATGTTTTTAGTTTATCATACAGGGCTTTCATTTCAAAAGTATCCACCCTAAATATCTCTCGATCTGATGCACAGATCATTTTGAACATGTTCAACTGTGATTTTTACAGTTGAACATGTTCAAATGTTCTTTACAAAATTTCAAACAGGACAAGTAAGATGATATATAAAAAATACTATTTATTAGGTTGAATTGTTTTTAACAAATGTTTTTAAAACCTTCAGCAAAAATTTACAATTTACAAAATAAAAACTATGTTCTGTGAGAAGGGTTAACAAATAAATTTCATTGGATGTCCTCTTCACTTTCATTGGAACTGCTGTCATCACTGTCAAAATCACTTTCCTCGTCTTCTCTTTCACTGTCCTCTTCTGTGGCTGTTTCAAGATTTTCCGGGAGTGTTGGACTATCGTACCATTTTATATGGTACCTGCCATTTTCCAAGTACCAGCCGTGTTCAGTAGGATCAAGCCCATCGTCAGGTTTTCTACAATCTGCTCGTTTCCACAGCCATGACACTGAATTGCTTCTTTTAATCTTTTGGATCAATGCAGGTTTAGATGGAGGCAGCATTGTTGGGTTAATCCCTTTAACTTTGGAGAATGCTTTAGACTGGATCTTAGGTGTTGTTTTCTTCATAAATAGACGGTGGCTGAATTCGGACGGCACAATAGTCAATGGTGGGGTAATAATCAACTTTACAGTTGTTCATCTAGGGGGTACTCCCCACACAACATAGTAATAATCAACTGTGGTGTGGATTAGGATCAGCGCTGAGTTGACTATGGCAGCATTCGGACGACATGATAGTCAATACAACTGACGATTGTTTTCTCACCCCCAGTTGCTTATTGTGTCGTCCGAATTCAGCCTGTAGCTTACTTCATTCACAGAGGAGTATCTAGGGTGGCCATACATGGCACAGACAAATTTCTCCAACCCAGCTATCTTTTCTTCAGTTAAAGTTAATGACTCACCTAGCTGGCTGAGAATTTCTTGAAATTCATAATTCTTTTTCATGATTCAAATGGTTTAACTTTTCCCTGTCTTGCAAATGCCGCTGTGAAATCAGACCCTGTAAAAGCGTGGTAGCCAAATGAAATTATCTCAAAAACTAATGGAGTTAAGAAGAAATGCGTAATTACAATTTTAGCTGAATTACAAAAACAAATCATTAGGATTCTGGGGATCACAAACATGAGTGCCGTATTCACACCTAGGGGCATTGGGAAATCCTGCTTGAGATAGCTTTATACAAAAACAAAGTTTTGGTCTGAACACAATGATTGAGTAATTTGAAGGGAACAATGCTTTGGTGGTGTGAATGGTTACCTTGGGTTATAGAGATGTAAAAAGTTTACTTCCTAAACCAGCTTCTGTGTTGAATAAAAGAAAAGATAATGTATTTCATTTATATCCCACCTTTTTCCTCCAAGGAACCCAAGGCGGTGTACATAATCCTCCCTTTTCTCTGCATTTTATCCTCACAACAATCCTGTAGGGTAGGTTGGACTAAGAGTCTGTAACTGGCCCAAAGTCACCCATTGACCTTCCATGGCAGAGTGGGGACTAGAACCTGAATCTCCCAACTCCCAGTCCAATACTTTAGCCACTACACCACACTGGCTCTACATTGCCAGAGAGAACGGCTTCTTTACATAGTTACAGGTGCATGCAGTAAGCCTTACAAACATTGGTGCCCTCCAGATATTCTGGACCATTGCCATGCTGGCTGGGTACAACGGGAGTTGTAATTCCACATATCTGGAGGACACCAAGCTGAACTTTTATAAGACAGCACAGCTGGACCAAACCACAGCACCCAGTGGGGGAGGGGAGCCTAACAACTGGGGCACAGCTGCTTGCTGGATTATCCTCTCATTTGCTTTGTGAGCAGATGGTGCAGGAGAAGAGGTGGAGGCAAAGCATCTATTCCTACAGTCGAGGCTTCCATTCGCTCACCCAGGTTACTGCCACTGGGCCCAATCCTCTGCACTGCACTGCTGAGAGAGAAAAGACATGCCTAATGTGTGGAGGCTGGTGGCTCCAATGTCAGCTGGAGGCAAGCAACAGTGGAGGCTGGTGGCTCCGATATCAGTGGGGCAGTGAATCCGCTCAGGGATTCAACCAGAACTCTAAAGGAGCTACCCAACGTGCTGAACCTAGTTTGGGGGGGGGGGGGTTGTATTCAGCACCTTCGATTGCTCCTTTAGAGTTCTGGCTGAAACCCAGAGCAGATTCCCCATCCTGTGACATTAGAGCCACCAGCCTCCGCCGGAGAGCCAGTAGGCACACGGGGAGCAGGAGGCTTCCCGGCTGCACAACACTCAGCCTGGTGGTGCCCTCCAGATGTGTGCAACCTCACAGGGTTGTTGTAAGAATAAAATGGAGAGGAGGAGGATTATGGACACCACCTTGTGTTCCCTGGAGGGGAAAAATGGCGGGATATAAATGCAATACATAAATAAATAACTACAACACCCATCATCCCGAGCCAGCAAGGCCAACGGCTCAACACACCAGCGTGCAAAGCTTACTGCATCAGAAGCAGCCACGTGCCCATCCCGCCTTGGCCTACAGCTGAGGAGGAGGGGCAGTGACGGCGCGGAGGGCGCCCCCACCCTTGCCTGCGCTCTTTCCCAGCGGCCACCGCGCCCCCGTGCTCTCCCCCCGCCCACTCGCAGCTAGAACGCTGCAATGCGCGCTCCCGCGCCGCAACGACCATGACGTCCCCCGCCCGTGCCCGCGCCGGGCCCCTCTAGGAACTTCCACGAAGCCGGCTCTCTCTGGTAACCTGGAAGAGGAAGCGGCGACCGCGTCTTTTGACACTTTGAGTGGCACCGAAGGGGGGGAGGAGGAGGAGGAGGAGGAGGGGGGGAAACGCAACTGAGGTAAGAGAGAGAGACGCAGAAAAGGAGGTGGGCGAGTCAGAGCAGGGGTTCGGGCGCTTGAGGCGACGGCGCCAATAAAACAAAAGGGAGGGAGCGTAGGTCACGCGGAAGCCGCCGCTTTCCCCACGCGCGCGCGCGCGCGTGGGGCGGGGCCTCTCGGCTGCTTCCGGAGCGCGAGAGCGCTTACACATACACACACTCACCCACCCGCCCCCCCCTTTACCGACTGCTGGGAAAGTTCGGCCCCGAGAGTTCGGTGGTTGCTGTTCTGCCCGAGGGGGGAAAGAGGGTCGGGCGGGCCGGCACAAAGAAGACGGGAGTGAGCCTCCCGAGGCCGAATGTCCTCTAATAGCTGCGCGGTCCGCCCGAGTCACCCCGCCGACCCCACCCCCGGTGCGTCTACTTGTGAGCGATACTTCAGAGAGCGTCTCCCTCTCCGAGCCACGGGGACTCTCAGGAGGTGGCCCAGCCAGGGGCCACGGACTCCGGGAGAAGCCCGCGCAGAAATAACGCGCCGGGCCTGCGGCTTCCCTCACACCGGTGTGTGTGTGTGTGTGTGTGTGTGTGTATGCGCCTCCCTTAAAACGTTGTAATTTTCAACACGGGAGCCACTTTGTGGAGGCTCCGTCCTCCCTCAACAAAGGTCGTTCCTTGCCTGGGCCTTTGCCCCTTCAGTGGAGGCTCCACTGACTGAATACTTCCAGTACCTAAATAAACAAAACGGCCCCCACCCCTCTCTCCCCTCATAGAAAACTGGCATATCGGGGAGCAGCGTTCTAGCTCAGCTTCCCACTCTGATGCCCAAGTTTCTTTTTTCTTTTTTTTTTAGTCTTTGTGTGTGTGTGTGTGTCTTTTTCCAACTGGGAATCATAACACTGATTGAACAAGGTGAAATAGTATTGGCCGGATACAGGTTGGCCGTCTCAGCGAAGCATAGGAAATGGCACTGTGATGGATGCTGCGGGTAGAAACCTTGGCAGGAAGCCTTTGGCACTGTGGTGGTCGCATGGAGAAGTGTGTGTGTGGCTGAGTCGCATCAAGCGGACTGTGGGGCTGTATTGTGCGCTTCCCTACATAAAGGTGGCATTTGACTTGCGCCATGTTAAGGCTTGCCTGGGTTAAGCCACCCTTTTTTTATTCCGTGGGTGATGTCTGACCAGAGTTGGTATATTCCTTGAACAGAACGGGAGCGTGGGGAGTTGTAAAGGTGGACAGTGAAGGAAGAGGCACGTCTCAAGCGGGTGCTAGAAAACAGTACTTCCGTTATGAAAAGTACGTAACATGGTTTGACTATGTCTCCCTCAGGGTCTTTGTATGACAGATTCTAGTACAACAAAGCAAAGCAAACAAAAGTTCCGAAATACACAATTTTTCAGAGGTCCTTATCATGTCAATTTGGGGGTTTGAAACTTTTTTTTCTTCTAATTTGCAAGCATATATACTTCTCCATATCTAAGGATTCCCCCTAGTATGTGAAAACCACCACCCCTGATTCTCACGTGGCCCATTCTTGCTTCCAAATCACAACCCAAACATGCTGTTAAGGGGAACAATTGGAGGGGAGAACAATGGTGGTTCTGGTGGGCTGGATTTGGCATGGTGAATTACAAGTTGTGTAGGTCTGTTCTGTAACAGAACTCCTGTCTGAAATGGCGTGCTTCCTGAAAAAAATGTGCATGGCTGCTGTATTGAATGTGGACATTTAGTGCGCGTTTTGTCAAAGCAGTGTCTTGGCCTATTTTATATTTATTAAGCTGTATGTGTTTCCAGCTTTTATCAAATTTGCTCAGAGATGAACTGGAGTGAGGAAACACTCTGCACTGATTGTGGTGATACATGAATGCAACTAATGTGCCTTTTGGCATCTTTATACTGTGAAACCAGGTTATTTACTAGCAGTGATATGTGATCGCAGCAGACCTGCTCATTTTAAACCCAGGTGTGTCTGCCACAATCCTGTTTAGGGAGGGGAGTAAGAGACTGTTTTTAAGAGCAAAGGAGGGCATATGGGTAAGAGGAGTTGAACCATTCTCTCTCATGTGGCATACCTGTCTCCATTCTCCCCGGTATTGGAATCCAACTGGAGGTGGGGGGGGGGGACAGTTTAGGCAACAAATGTGGGGAGTTAAGCTGTGGGAGGAGGCCTGAACCCATTTTGCTCCTAAAATGTGGGCCCCACTTCATATATGATTGAGGCTAAACTGGTTTTCTGCACTCGTGTTTAGAGTGAGCCTGTTTGTAGCTTTTAAAATGAAACAGTGGGAATTTTGCTGAAGCAGAAATTTGTCTTATAAGTGCTCCAGAATCTTTGTACTCTGCATACAAATAATGATGCGGACAGTAAAACTAAGAAAGAAGGCAAATTTTAGTCTAGTGTATTATAGCTAACAAATTAGTCATTTTTTTCTGTCAGTGTAAACTGAATTGTATCTAATAAATTATGGTTTGGTATAAACATGCTTAAAACTTCCAAGTTATGATGGGCATTTATATTTCTTGTTCACCAATATTGTGTACCTACCAATCCTCATACGTAAAAAACAAAATAATATGAGTTGAAACTTAGCTATGCTCAGCCTATATAAAGGTTGAGCATAGCCCTATGCTTAACCTGTATAAAGAATTTTTGTTTTATATTGACAGTCATATTAGTTAACCGAATGAGATCATATTGTTCATGATAGGACTGTATTGTACAGCACAGTGAGGCCAGGTAGTATGTATAAACTGCCATCTATGCATGGTGCTTCACAGCATAAGCAAAAAATAAAATAAAAAATAAAATAAAATACTGATCTCCACATGTAAATTATAGATCATATTTATCTACTTTTCTGAGATGTTGTTAGCATTAAAGTGCTTTGTGTTGGTTGCTGTGCAAGTTCACGTCAACTATTCTATAAATGTGAAGATTTAAATGACAAGATAATAAAATATTACACAGGGTTGTATCCAGTGTTTTTAAAGTTGCTTTCAAATCCATTTAGTTTTAAGTTAGGATTTTGCTTGCAGAATATATGTGGTTTTTGAGGGCCAAAAATATCTGAAGCTTGAAATTTATTTACAGGTTGCCAGTAAGCATGAAAACAGATAAGTGTCCTGCTCAGAAAACAATCTCTTCTCCAGGATATGGTGTTTAACGTTTGCTTTTCATGTGGATGCAAACGCTGATAAGAAGGTCGGGCTTTTGGAAGTGCATACAATTTCAGTATAAGCATTATCAGACAAAGATGGGAGAGTTTCAAGCCATCCTTGTATTACTGTGAAATCTGGTACCTGCTTCCACCTTGAATGGAGAGCAGGGGAGTGTTCATATGCTTGATTAGCCCTGTAGTGGCTGTACAGTGACACTGTGTTGTTTAAATGATGTAGCCGCCAACTTGCAATCGCATCGGGATCCCCCCACCCCAAAACTGCACATTTTTAAAGTGCTGATTCACAGCAACTTTTACCTTTGCTCCGGGTTATCCAGTGGGTGTTGTGAAAAGCTTCAATTGGCTGCTGGAGAGGGAGGCTGAGTTTTTGTTGTTGTTGTTGACGATGGGAAAGCGTGGGAATGCAGGGCAGGGGGCGGGCTTTTCTGGCCAGATAACCCATGCTCTCTCCTGCCCCATCTAACTTTATTGATTTAGCCTCACAGCAGTGATGCTGTGGGTTTTTGAGCTGATGCCCTTCCAAGGTGCCATCGTATAGACACCCCCCCAGTACTGATCTAGAGGTGGTGCCTGCAGAGACAGTGTACAAGAAGGAATTATAACCATTTACACCAGGAAAAAACCTTAGGACGCAATCCTATGTATGTTTGGACAGAAGCAAGTCCTACAACTCCCAGCATTCATTCCTGTACACTTCATGGCTGGCTGGGGAATGCTGGGAGTTGTAGGACTTGTTTCTGTCTAAACATGCATAAGGTTATGCCCTTCGTGCCTTCTAATAGGATTTGGGATCTTTGCAAACATGAAAAATCAAATTGATATGATCTTATAGTGACATATTGCTCATCCATTGCAATATATATTATTTACATGGCATGCACAAATAAATGGGACTATTTAGATCGTATCTTGTTCAACAATGGTTTGGGTTTGGAGGCCTAGAGCTGTGAAGCAGGAACGTTAGTTGAAAGCAGTATACGCCTTGAGCTTTCCTTTACCATACTCTCCCAAGGTCAGAACCAAGTTTCTGAGTGTTCCTTGCTGGGGTACTCTAACCAGTTAATTCAGCAACTAATGAGTCACCTCCATTCCTATCATGTTGATGTAATACAAATCAATTGTTACTTGACTCTTCCTAATCTCTCCTTGCTGAGAGCCACCCCTAAAACAGTAATATCTCAGGGCAGTGAACGTCTGCAGATACTTAATAAAAGATCTTGGCAGAGAGCAACCCATTTTTCTAATCCAAAATGCAATATATTTTAAATTTGACAATAATTTGGAGACAACTTTAATATAATCTGGAACAATATTTTGAGCAAACCTCTTGGAAATTCCTTGGTGTATGTTCAACTTTTGTTTACACTGATTTTACTTTTATTTTACAGATGTTTGATTGGAATAAACAAGCTGATGAAGCCTCCGCTGCTTCAGCACAAGGTAAGTGTCTTATTCAGTGGGAAAACACATAATCAAGCTATTAGCATTTGCTTGAAACGTATATTTACTGCATTAGCAGTTAATAAGTGAAATATGATAAGCAAGGGTATTTCTTGATGGATTTCTTTCTATTATATATCTCCTCCTTTACAGGTATAGAAAGACAAGGTAATGAAGGCTCCTTACGGCAGGAAAGCAGTAGTAGGTAAGTTAGATAGATGTGGAATGAAAATGAATCTGTATTCTTTATATTGTTATATCAGGAGTGTGGCTCTCCAGATATTGTTGGACTGCAACTTCCATCAGCTATAGCCAATGGTGATGGATGATGGGGGTTGTAGTCCAACAGCATCTCAAGGCGCACATGTTCCACATCCCTGTTTTTTCCCCATAAACTAGTAGTTCCAACTTGTAAATGTATCTGTTAAATTAATGATCAGATTTCTTACCCAGAACTTGCAGTAGCTGATAAAAGAATCCCATGCAGGCTTCAGTATTCCAGGATATTCTGGGGGTAAAAACACTAACCCTGTGGATATGCCTGTGTATTTTGCATACATCCATAACCACAACCAGTTGGACTGATAAACTGTTTCATCCTTCAGTAAAATCTTTAATGAACTTCACCCCCCTTTATTTTATGAAGCCAGATTAGTAACCCACCCACCCCGCCTTTTCCCCTGGTGCCTCCCATGCTGGGAAGTGGCAACCCTTCCTAGGCAAATATCTTCACTTAAAGGGTGTATCCTAGGATTGAGCGGGTGGTAGATAGGCTTATCATGCTGTGAACTGCTAGGTTCCTGTAACCAATGCAAATGTCAAACAGTCTTAGGTCAAATTGGTCAGAGAGATTATCTTCTCACAGAAAACAGGAGATGTTTTTATATTTAGTAACCGTTTCCTATATTTCTGGTGTTCAGGTGTGAATGTTGATACTTAAGTAGCCAAAATGGCATAATCCATGCACAAGAGAGAGATATGAGCAGGCTTGGTATACCCTGTTTTTTGCAGAAGTACAAAAAAAAAACCCCTTCAGAAAGAAAACCCCTAAGGAGTGGTACCCCTAAAACAAGCCAAAAGCCTAAGTAGGGAAACCCACAAAAGAGCCTAGTATGTGAGAGGTCAGAACAGAAACCTGGGAGGAGGGGAATAGAATGGATCGTCATGGAGAAGGGCAAGGCTGATTGGCTGGAACAGTGAACGGGAGCACTCCACAGTGCAAAATTTTGTCGAAGGTCCAACTTCTGTTTTATAATGTTTTAGGAGTATGGTGGGGGGAGGGGCGGGAGTGGAACAGTGGATGCGATTGTTGATATGATTACTTCCATTTGCATGCATAAGCCATGACTGGCCTGGCAATCAGAAAAAAAACGAATTGTGGTGTTCAGTCAAGAATGAATAATTCTTGAAGCATTTCCCCAGTGAGGCTGACTTCTCTGCAGTGCTTTGGAAGCCCCACCCCAGGCCCTCCATGGCTATGAAATTTTCCTGGTCTGCATTTCAAATATACTTTCTTGACAATACTATCCTAGGAAATATTGAAGGATGAATTTAATCTGTTTTCATTTTAAAAATCATCTTAGCAGCATGTTAATGGCCTATTGTATTGACCAGCAGTGATAACTGATTGTTGGGAATTAATTTTCAAAGGCTATAATACCATTTCTTTGTTTGGTTCTTTGCAATCCCTGACAAGTGTTCTGTATGAATAATGTAGTATAGCTGTAAAATATCTTGAAATGTTACCAGCTCAAAACACTGAAAAGTATGTACACTCCTCAGAGTAGCCAGTCAGAAACATTTAGTGCTTTATTTTTCCCCAAATTAGCAAGATAAGTTTTTTTAATGATTAACTATTGAGAAAGTGTAATGATTAAGAAGAGTCAAGTGCTGCCTGCGCTGAGTAAGCAATAAAGTCCAGATAAATCCCAGTAGCTGAAGAAATACTCACACTCGGCAAATGGTGTATAATACAAGTCCTTTACTTGTGTTCCAATATAAAATATATACAAGGTAAAAACTGGTGTCTCCAGATATATACAGGCTTTTCCTTATGGCTATAGCATAGCCTAGTCCTCCATCAAATCTCTCATACACAGTCTCCGTTCCAAATAACTCTAGCCTGACCCACCACACAGTCATTTCTATAGGCTGATTTATATACACATTTCTGGACCCTAGCTCAGCATATTCAATTATCTTATCCTAATAGAAACATTCCCACTATCAGATTGACCTTCTCTGCAGCATAGAAAAAACTTTCTCTCTCTGCTCATTGACTTCAGCTGGCTTGTGCAGTCCTTCTGGACACTCAAACTTTTGTCCAATCAACTTTTAGACAACTTAAACTTAAATTTTCCCTGACAATTTTCACTCCTCTAAGAAAGGAATGAATGTTTCCCAGGGAAGGCAAAAGGGATGAGACAGTTCCCTTTTATGATTCCCACTGAAGACAGGTCTGCACATAACTGCAAACCTTCCACAACGTATTGTTAAAGGAAAACAACTTTTATTTTGTTCTCCATTTATTAATTGAGAATTAGTTATGAAGGACTGTATAAATAGATTGTGATTAAAGGCACAATTCTATGCACTTTCAGACAGAAAAAAGCCCTGACCTGAGCATAGCTGATTTGAGAGATGCAGGGAGTTGTAGGACTTTTTTCTGACTAAACGTGCATAGGATTGTGAGCTATGTTTCTTTTCAGACTGCATGCCAAACTTAAGGGAAACCTACAATTCTTCTCCGTGGTTTCTGTGCATCACACATATGGGCTCGCGCCGGCGCCGAGCCCACTTTGGGATTTTTATAGCTAGCTTAGAATTTTAGGCGGGAACCCCTCCCCCCACCGTCCTATCGCTCAAGCTCCGGGTTCCCGCTCACCTCAGTTTTTTTTCAACCGCCGTGCTGATCGCCTCGCGGGAGACTTCGCTCGAACTCCGTTCGTATTTCTTCTTCTCTGAAATAGAGTTTAGATTGTTTAGCTTAGCCCTGACCTGAGCATAGCTGACTTGAGAGATGCAGGGAGTTGTAGGACTTTTTTCTGACTAAACATGCATAGGATTGTGAGCTATGTTTCTTTTCAGACTGCATGCCAAACTTAAGGGAAACCTACAAATTTCAGGTTTCCTGCTCCCACACAATGTTCATCGAGTCCTAGTGAATTTGTTTGAGAGTGGGAAAAGTAAATTGAATCTTGTTTTCATAGCAGCCCTCAATGTTATAAGTTCATTTCTCTCTTTCTCTGTCTCTCAAAAGAACTAATTTTATTTATTTATTTATTTATTCCATTTAAGCATACAAGGACCAGAACTGGCTGGGCCTGGACTACCTGTTATGCAGAACAGGCAAGGCTATTGCAACTGTTGCCATGTACACTACAGTAATCTTGAACAGGTATGAAAGTAAGGACTTGATTCCAATTCATAATCTCAGAACCTCATGTGTTGAAGGGGTTGATCTGTTTCTGGTTTACTAGGATAGATCTGAAAGTTTGAATGCAGTTTCATTTTTATTTTCAACTTGAAGGCTTCTTGTACTATAGATGTTGGTTGTTGTAATAAATCTGTATCAGAGATGGCCAGATTGTGTCTTGAGAAAAGTGTGGTTTGAGGAAATGAATAGAATCGAAACAAGTGCTGTAGGTACCTGAATCCTCCTTGGCTCCTTTCTACTTCTCACTGATGTTATTGCCACCAGACCCCTCAGGCTGGGATTAAGAGAAGCTGCACAGCATGACATCTTCTCTCCTGCCCAGTATAAGTGGGAGAAGAGAATGCACATGTGGCTAGCAGAACCCATAGGCAAGAAGACCCTGTGCCCTGGAACTGTTGGTGGGAGTAGAACATGATGCCCTACTTAAAGGTGCAAAACATTTGAGATGTGGAGAATGTTCCTTGGCCTTGACGGCAGGGGGTGGGGGAAGGAATTCAGGTAACCAGAACCTCCTGCTGCTTCCTTTAGTTATTTCTTAGTTGTGGTCACTATTGTAATGAAAACTGTAGTAAAGTTTGGATAGTTAATTGTAATACGAAGTATCTTTTTCTTCCCCATTGCAGCATGTGTACAGCTCCCAGCATAGACATTTTGCCACTTATTGTAGAAATCGTATGGGTACAACTGTGCTGATGGAACGTTTCCTGCAAGATGTTTTGCAGCATCATCCCTATAGATACCATGACAACAGGTAGAAAATTCAGTTTGGTGGCTTATCTGACGGTTTTATAATAAATGCACAGTGTAGTGTGTTACAATATAAGCACATTGAATTTGTAACACTTCTGGCCATCTGGAGAGGGCACATTAACTGGGAGAAACTTTTGAGAGGCTGGCTTCAAAACATGAGAATTGTATTTGGCCTAACAGTTTGTGTTTCATATTTCTGCACTAATTGGTATAAAATAACCAGCAAGATTGTATGGTTATGCAATCAGGACATGGCATAAATTTTATGGTAAGCAGTATATGAAAACTGTTGACAACAGTGCTCACATCCTTTGCAATATATCATCTTCATACTAGGGATGTGCATTGAATCAGATCTGATGTCCAATTCCGATACAATTCAAGTGAAATCGGACATCCGATTCCGATGTTGTTTTAAGGAGCTCAGATTTTATCCAATCTGATTTTTTTGATCCGATTTTAATTGGATAAAATCAGAGAGTTGGGCGCCATTTTGAATAATTTTCCCCATAGCCTAGTATTGTGTTTAAAAAATGCCTATAAATTTTTATTTTTAAATATAGATGCATGAAACATGGCCACATTGCAGATGGGTTTGAGGTACTTATGTGTGAGAAATTTCAGAAACATAGGTGCAGGCATTTTGTGGCTTTGACGTTTTGAAAAATGAACCAGGAATGCCTATAACTTCTTTATTTTTAAAGATCCACACATGAAACGTGGCCACATTGCAGATGATATGCTGGTACTCATGTGTGTGAAATTTCAGAAACATAGGTACTGGCCTTTGGTAGCAATGGATTTTTGAAAAATGGGTTGCATTGGGGGAAAGACAGTTACTCCTACTTTTTTATTTGTAAAGAAAGAACCTTGAAACTTGGCCACATTAGAGATGGCATGTAGGTAGTCATGTGTGAGAAATTTCAGAAACATAGGTTCAAGCGTGTAGTGGTAAGGTATTTTTGGAAAAATGAGGAAAGAAACGCATTTAACTTCTTTTATTTTTAAAGACAGAAGCATGAAAGTTGGCCACATTGCAGATGGGTTTGAGGTACTTATGTGTGAGAAATTTTAGAAACATAGGTGCCCATTTTTCATAGATAACTCAATGTATGTGAATATAACAGAGCCACTATTTAATTTCATGATACTGTAAGTGTAAGTTTAGCATATTTATGATGAGAATTGTAATGATGATATTTCTTTAAATTAGAGTAATGTAGTATTTCATTGATATATATATATATTTTAAAAAATTACATTTTAAAAATCAAATTCATATTTTAAAAATAAAAAAAATGATTTTTATCCACCCTGTTCCCTCCAGGTTTTGTGGCTATGAATTTTTTACTTTAAAAGTTCCATAAGTTCCAAAACGGTGGGTTTGACAGCTGTCAAACAGCAACCCCTCCCGTCTTCTCCCCCCACTGTTTTGGTACTTATGGAACTTTTAAAGTAAAAATCCATAGCCACAAAACCTGGAGGGAACAGGGTGGATAAAAATCATTTTTTTATTTTTAAAATATGAATTTGATTTTTAAAATGTAATTTTTTTTAAAAAATATATATCAATGAAATACTACATTACTCTAATTTAAAGAAATATCATCATTACAATTCTCATCATAAATATGCTAAACTTACACTTACAGTATCATGAAATTAAATAGTGGCTCTGTTATATTCACATACATTGAGTTATCTATGAAAAATGGGCACTCATTTAGTTTTTCATCTCAAGAAAATGGCTCTGTCCATCCTAACTACCAACCCTTTGCTTCGTGAAAGTTCTTAACTTGCAGTTTCTGTTTCTGAAGTCACATTCACAAAGCCACAGACTGGATAGAGTTGTTGTTCTGTGCTTACGCAGTTGCAGAGCTGAGCCAAGTTAGGCAGAGGAGATAAAACAGAGAGAGAATATAGGAAATGGCCGTTGGAGGCAGAGTAGAACAGGAACAGTGGAGTCGACTGGAAAGAAATAGGGAAGGTATTATTCAGTACAGACATAGCTTCCAGTTCCTGTAGTCTCCCACAGTTTTGCAACAGAAAAATTGTCATAGGTGTTGGGTGTAAAAGAGGCTCTTTCTGGGAATTTTTTTGAAGACATTCCTTTCCTGAGCAAAAAAAAAGAAAAGGAAAGAAAGGAAAATGAGTCAAGAGTAAGCAGTGCAAGAAGGAGTTGCAAGAATGAAACGTCATAGCAAAACTGCTATTTCAGTGAAAATTATGCGGGTGAAGATATAGATATGTATGGAGAACAATGTGGTGGATCAACTGGTTGTTAAATTAAATAATTCACTTCCCAATGCGTCATTCTTCAAGACACCCTTTTAGTATCAGTGTGATTTAACAAGTAGATTCCCAAATTATTTGCTGTGTTGGATATTGCTAGAAAGATTTTTCTAAGCTTAAATTCAATCCTATGCACCAGGAGTAGCCAACAACAAATAAATAAACAAACTAGAGTGGCCAATGCCCGGCTCTCGGAGGTCACCTGTGCCGCTGACCACAGGTGCCCTCCCTCCCTCCCATCTCCTCCCTCCACATGCGCTGCTGCTTCCACCCCAGCAGGATCAGTTCGGATGAGAAGTGGCACATAAGGAGTGTAGGAGGGAGTTCCCTTAAGAAGCTGAATTATGCTAAAATAAAATAGGGAATAGACTAATGGCATCATCATTATGGCCTGCCATGATATTCCAAAATAAGGAGCATGTCTTCAGTAATAGAAAATATGAAAATGACACCCATCCGTGCCTTGTTTCCCTGCAGAATCAAGTTCCCATCAGCCCACCAAACAGCTATTTCTCTATTCCCTATTTTACTTCAGCATAATTCAGCTTCTTAAGGGAACTCCCTCCCAAACTTCTTTCTCAAAAAACAGAAGTGCCAGTGAGTTTAATGCAGCTCCAAAAGTTAGTCTTCAGCCTTTAGCTTTTGTGGCAATTTGGAATCGGATTTGTATCCATTCCCCCCCCCCCAAAAAAAAGGAAATAGTCCATTAAATAATAGAGTGAGAAGAACCAAGAAGGATGACTACTTAGTATAATGTATTTCTTTCCTAAATTAATTTATAGAAAGAGTAGAGATGTAACATGTCTGGAAATAATGAAGCAATACGGGAAAATGTTTTTTAATCTTCTCTGTAAGATTCCCAGCATAGTTATTTTTTAAATTCCTTATCAAAACTATTGAGCTAACGTATATTTTAATGATAGACAGTAAATATGCATTCTTGACAGCTTGGGTTTTGTTCTATAGAGTCTTGTGTTTCTGATGCTGTAGCAGTTATTTAATGTAGTTCTGATCAGTTCAGACTAATTACAAATTTACTGAGTTTACTTTTTAAAAGCTTTAAAATATAATGAAAATGTTATGTGCAAACTAAATTATACATAAAATAACTTTAGGAAAATAAAGCATCCTTTCTGTTCTTAAAGCAGCCCTCCCCAATCTGGTGCCCTTTGGATATTTTGAACTACAGAACCCAAGCTGATGGGAGCTGAAATCCAAAATATCTGGAGGGCACCAGATCGGGGAACGCTGTCTTAAAGAACAACTGACTTTAGATCTATAAAGAGTGCTAAAAAAAAGTGTTGCTTATTTTAAATTTTTCTAAAAATTTCTGGTTTTTTCCCATGGTCTCAAAATGTCCAGAAATTTTATATCTCTAATAGTCACACACAAAAGTGAAAGAAGTATGAAGAATTGTCTTATCAATATTTCTGTCTCTTTCCTCCAAGGAGTATATGATGGGTATTTCCCATTTATTCACAACAATCTTGTGAAATAGGTTAGGCTTAGTGGTCTTGTTCAGAAGTCACACCAAACTCTGGTTTAGTGAGATGTGTTCAAACCTAGCCTCCTGTTGGGCTTGTACACTCCCCCCAGGATTTTGGAAGTTTTCAGTTATACTTTTAGTTAACCACAGTTTTTGTGTCATCTGAAGCAACAAACTGTAGTTGATATTAACTATTGTTAGTTTAAATAAGCCAATTTCAAACCATGGTTTCTGAAGCAGGTTTATTTAATGTTAATCACAAATCCCAGTTCAGACGACATGGAAAGCCTGTTAACTAAAAATGGAAGTGAAAGCTTCTGAAGCTGGTTGGGAGGAGGCGAGGAGAGGATGGAGCATGCAAACCCAAGAGGAGCCTCAACTTCTTTACAACTCACTAAAGCGAAACCATTGCTCTAAGTCCAAACATTAAACCAAGCTTATTTGATATGTCAATCCTAGAGAGAAAGGAAGTGTGGAATCCTGTGTAAGAAAGTTATGGTATTTGAGCGTTAGCTGCCATTTATTGAACTGGTAGCTGAAATGGGAATATATATGGGAGTATAAAATGAACTGAATTGATTGAATAGCAATATGTTCTAGAGAAGACCTTCACAACTTGTGTCTCACGCAGGAAAAGCAACCCATTAGCCAAGTATGCCTAGCCAAAAGGGGCTCAGTTATTTTGCTATTTTTTGCTGTCTGGCTCAAATTGCAAAACCAGAGATCGATTATACTGGGGTGTGGGGGAGGGATGGCCCCAGAGATCAGGCTAGGAGAGGAACATTGACACCATTGCCAAGCAATCAAGACATGCTCCCTTGTCTTGCAGGATATAGTATTCATCAGGAAACAGGAAGTGGGTGTTAGTTGAAAGTAGTATTTAAGGGCTAGAGGTAGCCAAGCCAGAGCAGGTTCCTTGAAGCTTGGCAGGGTGACTGGAAGCTGAGCTGGGGAGAAAGGGAAGGTGCAGTCTGAGTCTTGAGTGAGATCCAAACCCAGAAATTTTGTGCTCCTTGCTAAGTCTTGTCATGATTCTCCCACAGTTATCAAGCACATGCGCCTTATGGGTTGCATTCAGCATGGTAGGTCAGAAGTTGCACGGGTCTGGTCTAGAGGCTAATTTGATGTTGAGTGCATACAAAACAATCACATCCTTTTCATTTCACTTTTCTTTTGACTTTCAAAGTCTGTTGAGCAAAATTCCATCCGGGTATCAGCTATGAGGTCACCATTGGTACTTCTAATAATCAACTCCTGGAGTGAAATAAACACCAGACTATTCTGGGATAGCTATAATCACATCACTCACATGTGGCAGCCATGAGCCAGGGAGTAGGTCATTCTAATGAGTGCAGACTAAAATAGTATTTTGCTCTGGTACTTGATGTATTATTTATAAAAGTTAGTGTAGAGGGTTTTATTATGTTGTGTTTTATCCATTATGCTTTTATGTTATGTGCCTTATTGATGGTAGGGAAGATATTTCTGAAAACTGTTGTTTCATGCTGCTGAGGTTCTCCTTTTGGAAAAGAAAATGCATCAATTCTTAGACTTCTAGAACATATGTAACACCAGAACATGTGTAACAGTGTTCAGAGTCTCTTTAAAAGCTGATTCCCTGATCTGGTTTATCAAGAGTTTAAATCTGAAAAGTGCAATGTGTCAAGATTCTAGAAACTGTTCTGGATTAGCCCATATAATCAATATTCTTAGAATCATTGATTGATTTAATATAATAAACAATATAATAAAGTCTCTAAGCTTGGTATCTTTTTAACACTTTCAAACAAAACAAACTAGATTTTTGCTGGAACCTAATTCCAGGCAACTACCATGAGTTTATGACCTGGTTAGCACAACATGGCTGGCTCATCGAGAGTTATTTAACCCATGAAAAGCTGCAGCTCGTGCGGTTGCTATAATGAATATGGGGTTGCATTGTATTATGTACAGTCATGGATTATTTGAGGATTAAACAACCTTTGCATAATCCTTGATTAGCAGTAGGGTTATGCGAGAGTTGTTTAACCCTCAAATAACCCACGATGGCCAGGTTTTTATGACATACCACAACCCCAAGTTGCCTTGATCAGGGGTTGAATATTAAAAACGATGACTGCACACACCCAGCACACACTGTGGCTCATTGTTGGTTAAATAAAAGTATAACCAAAATAGAATAATGCTAACCAGCACACAACCGCTAGAATATTAATAAATATCAAAAAACCTGGGGTAAACCAACAGTTTATATAAATGTATTAATTGTGCCATATCACGAAACAAACATGAGAATATGATAATAATATACAGAAACTAAACAAGTTGTTTACAGTAACGAAGCATAAATTGTTTACAATATTTTGCAATAACTGCAGGGAGCAAAAATAGTTTGCAATAACTAAGCAATACAATAACTGGACAATTATACTGAAACTAAATGGTTGACAAAGTAGTTTGCAATATCTGAGCAATGGGCAAAGTTAGTTTGCAGTGACTAAGCAATTACAGGCCTTCGGCTTCTTTCACCTGTTTCGCAAATGCTTCATCAGAATATCACAACAATATTATAATGCTTATGAGTGGGGAAAGAAGAGGATTTGTTGAGTTTGTTCCTCAGATTCAAAAAGACTCATTTGTCCTCCAAAAAAGGATTGACTTGGATCCCCAGCCAGAAAACTCAAATCTTCAAGAGCGGTGAAACCACAGAATTTTAAATTTGATCAAGTGATGACATAACAGGTGTGGTTTGCTTCTTCTGAACGAAAATGTGCTCTGATGGTCACAGGCAGCTGTTAGCTGCATTAGTGCATTTAGCTTTCCTGCAGCAAAGAGAGGCTACTGTAACTAAGGCTGTCAAAATGAAGGTTCGGGCTCTTTTATTTGTACTGTCCCCAGAGATCCTTCCCCAATTCTCCAGTAGCTCAGAAGAGCGTTAATCATTGAGGTAGAGATTCTTGGCACGAGGAGTAGTTCAGGGAATAGCATTGCAATCTCTCCTATGCAGCAGAATGGCAAAGCTTCCCTCCCTTCCCCCACTGTTATGCCGTCACATTAATGGGATTTAAACAAAACATTATTGCCTACGAAATTCAATGTTCAAACTTGTAAATTATGGAGTAGTTTATAAGAGAGTGCTTTTGTTGGTGGTCCAGTTTGACTTGCAGCTATGCCATTTGTACTATAGTGCTATTTTCCATTTTATTATCTCTTCTGGCTCTTATTCTTCATTGCAGTTTGCAGTTTTCTGTGAAGTGCACTTACAATATTTATGTGGATTTTTTTCCTCTTTTCCACAGACCAACTTACGATGACATGCCATTCACCAGCTCCAGGCTTCTTCCCAGGGATGAGACTCTTCTTTCAGTGGAAGCGATGGAGAAAGAGAGAACTGCAAGCAGTGGGGAAGAACCAAGCACTGACAGTGGATTCACTGCTGGGTCAGGCTGCCTTCTTTCCCAGAAATCACATGAGGAACTAAAGAAGGCTTCTGTGCCAGTTACACCTCTCCAAAAGCTAGAAAGAGGACAAAAACACAGCCTAGGAACTTCACAACAAATGGTGGATATCCCCGGTAGTACAAAAAACCATGTTCCAGGAGAAGATGCTCTGACTGAAAGTAGTAGCCATAAAGCCCCGTCTGCAGCTGTGTACCTCTTACCCCATCCACTGGCTGTTAGCTACTCATCACTAAAACCAGATTTGGTTTCAAATAAAATGTGTGAGCAAACTAAGCAGGGCCTATGCAATCAAGGTGGATTACTGAATCCAAATTCGGGTCCTGTTTTGCAGTCAGCCAAGTCAAGAACGATGTCACTTTCACTTGAGAGTCCTGTCTGTAATCAAGGCAACTCTTTAATCTCAGGTCAGCTTTTTTTGAAACAAGATGGCTTACAACCTCAGGGTGAAACTCAGATCTCTGACTTCTATCTCAGGAACACTAGCAACCCTGTGGGTGTCAGCAACAACCTGGCTTTTCAAACAGCTTCCTGGTTATCAGGAAAAAAGGAAAATCAGTCAGGTAGAAGTACTGAAACTTCTGTAGATGAAATAATTGAAGAAGTCATTCTGAAATATTGCTATGAAACTACCCCCAAAGAGTTGCCTTGCAGAAATGAAGATACTAATTCCTGTGTAAATATTCTGTCATTCCTGGGCCAGAGTAGTGTGCATGGTTCAGACATAAGTTTTGATTGTGATGCACCTGTGCAGTCAGGAGCACTCTTGCCCAAGGCAACAGTTAAAAATCTAGAACTTCTCAAGAAGGTTCAAGTAAACCTCCAAGATGAGAACTATGACACCCAGCTCAGTTCCATTCTTAAAAATGGTTTTGTGCAGCAAGCAGCAGAAACAGAAAAAGATGTGCCAGCTCATAGTAAAGAACCAGTTCTTCCAGCTCTGCCCCATGTGCCCCCTTCCTTTGTAGGAAAGACCTGGTCCCAGATCATGTATGAAGATGATATGAAAATTGAAGCCCTTGTTCGAGATTTCAGAGAAGGTCGCTTCCGCTGCCACTTTGATACGGAATCCTTGGCTAATAGTGCAAGGAGGAGGCTACGAAAGAAAAAGCAGAAAGATAAAGGGAGGATCATTGCAATTGCAGCTAACCAAACAGAGGCTGCATCAGCTAAAGGACTTCCAGAATTTACTGATGTGTTAAGTGGTGACTCTGACTCTAGCAATTCGTGTGTAAACTCAGAAACGCAACACATTCCAGAAACATCAAAGAGACCAAAAAAAAGGACTTGGCGCCTTGCCTCAAGATGCCAAGTAGTCAAGGTTAGCCGTGGCACACAAACCAGTTTGGTGCACTATCCAGTAGTAAAACAAAAAATCATTAGAAAGGCCTATGAGCCGCCAAATCAGAAAGCTAACCTTGTCTGGTCAGAGAGTGAGAAGACACCCACCATGAAAACTAGACTGTGTGCCCTCAAGCTTCCTGAATCTTATACCAAAATTATGAGCCCTTTACAGCCCCAAACGGTGGTCTATGTTCTTTCTTGTCCAGAGATGAAACCGTTTAGGAGCAAACCTGAAGATGTTCCCAAAATGAGAAGAAGCCACACCTCCACAGATAGTAAGGACTCTATACAGTACAAATATAAACAAAGTTCTATTAAGTACTATGACCCCTTGACTAATAGAGTTTTAAAAACACCTCCCAGAAACATTGCTGGTGAAAAGGGAAAGAAGCCTCCGCATGTTCGGCAGCTGTTCAGGAGTCTCAACCTTGATGCAAACAGGAAGAAACAAGCTGATGCACAGTCCGAATGCACAGCACCAAAGTCTTTCAATTCATTGGATTTCCATGGCTTATCATCTTTCATGCTTGACCCAGTTAAGGAGAATGATATGAATTCAGTCCATAAGACAGATGGATCTTCTATTTCCACAGAGAGATCTGAGTGTCTGATATGTAATAGTTCAGAGAAATCCTATAAACCCTTAGCCCTCTCACCATTGAACTCTCACCAGTCACAGCGGGAAGGTGACTTTAGATTAACTCCATTTAATAGAAAGGAAGTCAAACCTCGTTTGAAGTCACGTGTGCCTGACTGTTTGGAAAGAGACAATCCAAAGACAATGTGGAGGAGGAGGAAAGGCAATAGTAGAGAACCAGGGTTTTCAAAAAAAGCTTCAGGACCAGCCTTTGTCAGACATAGTCTTGTTAGGCGAAGCAATAGAGAACAGCCACCCAGAACTACAACTCAGCAAAAGGAGGGGAGGATCAGAAAGATACCTACTTGTACCTTAAAATCCTCTGCTTCATCTATTCCCAGGCACCAAACAAAGAAAGCTACTGTAGGAAAGCACCTTAAGAAAGGAAAACCTGATTCTAAAAAACTGAAGGTGACGAGGAAGTCCAAGAGGACGTTTTTGAACCCTGCAGCCATCATGGGCATTCCTGAAAAGAGGCAGAGAACCACTGCAAGGACTTCTTCCAAAATAAAGACGTGGGAGGTGTCTGGAGACAAGAGTCTCCTTTGCACTGTGAAATGAACCAGATAGACTTGGATTCTGCCTTGCGCTGCAAAGAGGCAACCACGAACAGGCTTAAGGGTGCAAGGTCAAGGTTTTGTTGATAAATCTTTTGATGCACCATAGCTGGAAATGAAACACGTTCAAGGTCCAACAATAAGCTAATACACCTATACAACCTCTTCATGTTGCTGCTCTGTGAGCATGATGCACATTGCACTGTTCTGATATATAAAAGCTATGAAACAACTTTGGTTATTTTAAGCACTGAAGGCTCTGTTTGATAGGCTTCCATGCAATTTTGTCACAGCAGAAAGATACCAAACTTAAAATTGCATATTATTCTATCATAGTAAAATATAGTACACTACCTTCCAAGAATGGATACATTGCCTTGTATACAAGGCTCAGTTTTCATACCTAGCTAACAAAAGCCACCCCAAGATGGCTTGGATCTAAAGATCCTACTACTTGAACAGAAGACATTCCTACTTGTGTGTGGGGAAGGACCACCAGTTTCCCACCATCTGCAGCCCTCTGCATCCTCCTCCTGCTGCTTTGGAGAATCCCTGATCGTCTGGAGCCATTGGGAATCAGTGACACCCACACACACTAGCAGAAATGACTTCCGCTCATACAGTGGGAACTTTGGATCCAAGTCAATAACTGATAGAAATTAAAGGACTTATAAGTAAAGTGTATTTTTGACTAGCAATATAATATTTGAAAATCGGTGAGATTAGGGCTACAATCCTATGCACACTTTTCTGGAAGTAAATCCCACTTAATACAGTAGTCTGTACTTTCAATTAAGCATGTATAGGATTGCACTGGACTGAAGTTAAAAATGTGTAAAATTATTTCTCCCTGCCCTGTCAGCTTGATCTCTGCTGATGAAAAGAAGAGTATCAGGGACCATCATTCTAGAACAAGGTCAGTGATGAAAACAGAAATGTATTTCTGATAATCTTTTGTCTTTTTTTTTTCTTCCTGGAAGGAAGATTGGTCTACAGCTTCTTAGTCGACACACAACTGTTAACGCCAGAATGCTGCACATAAGCAATATTTCTAACCCTTGAACTTTTACTGAAAGTAAACATACATAGCAGCTTTTGAAAGGAAAAGACAAGTTAGGTCTGGTTTCACTGTCAGCTCATAATATAATTCTGAAAATATTAGAAAGAAATTCAAATAAGCAAATTAAAACTACTTAAGAGAAAAGTTCTGAAAGATGCGACTTCACATTTAAGTCAAAATAGATTTTTCAAATCTTGGTTTAAGACATAACATTATAGGTTTAACTAAATTGATAAGTATTGTGTAGGTAGAAGCCAACTAAAGTCCTACTTAGGGTAGACCCATTGAAGTGAATGGAATCTAAATTAATCATAGTCATGATTATGATGTATGTATGATCACCTGTGTTGGGAGAAGGACAGGGGGAGTGTGACTCTGTTGATTCTCCTTGATCTCTCAGCGGCTTTCGATACCATTGACCATGGTATCCTTCTGGGACGACTGTCTGAGTTAGGAGTGGGAGGCACTGCATTGCAGTGGTTCCGCTCCGACATGATGGATCGGCTCCAGAAGGTGGCGCTTGGAGGACATTGCTTGGCCCCCTGGAATCTCCAGTATGGGGTTCCGCAGGGATCAGTCTTGTCCCCCATGCTGTTCAACATCTACGTGAAACCGTTGGGTGCGGTCATCCAGAGTTTTGGAGTGTGTTGTCATCTGTACTCTGATGACACGCAACTCTACTCCTTTTCATCTTCATCAGGCTGCGACAATGGACTGGATGAGAGCTAATAAACAAACTCAATCCAGACAAGACTGAGATGCTGTTAGTGGGGGTTCTTCTAACTGGATGGAGGGTGTTCAACCTGTTCTGGATGGAGTTGCACTTCCTCTGAAGGTGCAGGTTCGTAGCTTGGGGGTTCTCCTAGAACCATCTCTGTCACTTGAGGCTCAGGTGGCCTCGGTGGCACGGAGTTCCTTCTACCAAGTTCGGTTGGTGGCCCAGCTATGCCCCTATCTGGACAGGGATAACCTGGCTTCAGTTGTCTATGCTCTGGTAATCTCCAAGTTAGATTACTGCAATGCGCTCTATGTGGGGCAACCTTTGAAGACGGTTCAGAAGCTGCAGCTTGTGCAAAATGCAGCGGCCAGATTGATAACAGGAACCAGAAGGTTTGAACATATAAGACCGATTCTGGCCCGCTTGCATTGGCTGCCTGTACGTTTCCAAGCCCGGTTTAAGGTGCTGGTTTTAACCTATAAAGCCTTATACGGCTTGGGACCACAATACCTGACGGAACACCTCTCTCGACATGAACCTACCTGTGCACTATGCTCAACATCAGAGGTCCTTCTCTGGGTGCCTACTCCGAGGAAAGCTCGGAGGACGGCAACAAGGGAGAGGGCCTTCTCTGAGGTGGCCCCCCAATTATGGAATGAGCTCCCCGATGAGGCCCACCTGGCGCCAACACTGTAATCTTTTTGGTGCCAGATCAAAACTTTTCTCCCAGGCATTTTAACAGTTTAAGTTGAGGTTTTTAACTGACTTTTTGGGCCAGGCTTAAAAGTTTAAAATGTTTTAAATATCAGTTGTTTTATGGTTTTAAATTTTGTATATTGACTTTTGAATCTTTTAATTTTTGTAAACCACCCAGAGAGGTTCGGCTATGACGCGGTATATAAATGTAATAAATAATAATGGTTAAGTCCCATTATTTTCAATGGGTCTACTCTAAGTAGGATTTTTGTTGGATTCTACCCTTTCTTTGCATTGGTTTATTTAAATGCATTGGGGGGGTTTAAATGTATATTTTCATGCAGAATCTTTTGTATAACTGCATACCCCAGGAGACATGTTACGGTGTATATACCTAAATATGTTCTAAATTAGTTTCTCCTATAATCTACCTAGGATCCAATTGAATTTGTTCAATTTGGAAAACAATACCTGTTTTCTGGGAAGTGACCTTCCAAGCAGGCATTGACATGAAACTGAACATTTATATTGGGCAGTATCCAATGGTATTATTTCACTAGCAGAGCTTCTCTAAATCTTTCAGTTGTGTGAGCACATGCACATGGTGTGTTCGTGGAACATGCACTAGCGGAGCACATGGTCCACTCCTGAAAGAAGGACAACCTCTTGCATAAGTGGTTTCACAAGTGGCTGCATAAGCAGAACTTTAGTTGGATTCTTGCCTTGCATATCGTTCGGAGCCTAGTTTCTGCTCTCACAACATCATTTGTGCTAGCAGAATGACACAGTTGAATGCTCCCCATTGCGTTCCACATCACTGTTAGGACATTGTTTTCATGTGAACTATAGTAGCCTGCTGATTATTAGTGCCTCAGTAATTTGATATTCTAATACAAAAGTGATTTTTAAAGCAGCAGTTCTTGAACTGATAATTTTATAACAAAGTTACTTTATAAATAAAGGTTTTAATGCAATGGTTTCTTTTTCAAAGGCAAGTTTATGCTTTAAAGCAAACTTTTTGGAGAAGTTATCACAGACAAATTTGAATTTAGCCTATTTTTATGGATAAGGAAGGGTGACTTTTCTACCTAATGTGCCAATTTGTGTTTTTTTTAATGGTGTATAAATGCAGGTATACGTAGTTACATGTGTTCATAAGATTTTATGAACACTTTAGTTGAGTATATTAGCATTTGGGGCTGTCACTAAAGACTACATACTTGTGCTGTGCTGTTCTCTGACACTCCCATTTTTCTTCACAACCTCAAGATGCAAAGGGCACAGACTGTCTAATTTCAAAAACCCTTTTGTATATTTGCATTACATTTTTTTTGTAAATAGGTTCCTCAACCAGAGTGATTTTTTAAAAAAAGGAAATGGCTATATTTAAGGAAGAATTTTAGTAACTATATATTTTTCTTTAAAATAAATAAAGACTGACTTCTTATTTTTTGTAAAGTAAAGGGCTTAGATTATAAGTCTGGGAAAAGTTGTTCAATGTGTACAAAAGTCTAAAGTTCTTACATGTACATATTCCTTCCCTGTTTATGTTTGATAAACATGAAGTTGGGGAGACCATGACATTTTGGGATATAGATTTGGTTATACATATATTTTATCTGTTATATAATTTTATGTGTATGTTTTTAACTTATTGTTCTTTATTATCTAGCTTGGGCCTTTGGAGTAGGGCATACTCAGAATTTGAATGAATAGGCCAGAACCCAAAGAAAGCTGTGTAAATACCCAAGCACTTTCACATGCCACAGGATCATCCCTATTTCCTGACTAAGGATAAGCCAGCTTTTCTTTCTTTCTTTTTAATAATTTTGTTTTATTGAGTTGTTATCACATGTTTTCAGTGTAATTAATGAGCATATAAAAATCTTACAACTTTTTCAATTAACAAAACATTACATAGAAAGTTCAATTACAGTTAACAGGAATCACTGGAGTTTCGATACATTAATAACCTTATATTTATCCACAGAAATTCATTGGGGTTTAACATTTGGTTCTAATTATCTAAATGTATCTTTCGATTTAAAACTTTTTATTATTTTCAAACAAAGATAAAGCACAAACAGTACAACAATACGACATACAACATTAAAATGGACTTCCGAATTTCTCCAGTATACAAAAGTATCTATGTTTCTTAACGCTTTATCAAAATAAGACTAATGAAAAACGAAACAAAATAGTGAGTAAATTTCTCGACTTCCCTGTCTTTATCAATTGTTTTTCTTCCAATTTAATCGCTGAATCCGCATGCAAATACATCCTTTCCTTCTCTCTCTTTTAAAAAATCTATCAGAGGTTTCCATTCCTCAGTAAACCCGGTTGTTGTTTTATCTTTTATTATTGCAGTGAGTTTTGCCATTTCTGCCATTTCTGTAATCTAAATGTATCTTTCCATATCTGTCCATGACATGTTGGTGGTTTTCTCAAGGAACTTATTTGCTAATAGTCAATAAATGTTTATCAAATTGTATGACAGACCAGATTTTCAGTTCCAGTTCTCAAGGGTTGCCAGATTTCAGGGGTTTAGCGGTTTAGCCTCCTTCTCAAAGTCAACAGCAGCAGGTGTAAAATTTCAGTTTGGTGGCTTGGGATCAAAGGGGAAGGGCATTTTCTTCTTAATCTGAGAATTTTTGCTATTCATCTCCACACATTTCCACCATGGTCTTTCTCCTGATCTCCAAGTGTGATCCATAGCCCCCCACCGGCTATCACACTGCTGATCACCACCCTTCAGGTCTTAGCTTCAGCTTGCTGAGTCTTAGGGTCTGAGGTTCAGAAAATTGGGCAACTCAAGTTTAAACTGCAACTCCTCATGTTGCAGCAGAGGCAGTTCTGGAAGGTCTTCTAGTGTTTGGAGCAGCTTTCGGGGACTGAAAGGGGGCTCAGGAGTCTGTGTGCATGTGGAAGCTCCCCGTTGTGTCTCGATTATAAATGTGACATGAATAATTTTCTTCAAAATAGAGTGGAGCTGCCAAAAAACTGTGTATATGACAAAACATTATTTTATATAAAAGCTGGATGAGAATTATGTGTCCTCTGTCAGGATCAAGGGTTTAAAAGTAATTCCTGTTGGAATTCCAACCATTCTGTTGGGAAAAAAACCCTCAACTGAATCCTTGCCATTGGTCCAAGACCCAACCTTGCTGAAATGGCTTGCCTAAACACGCCAGAGGTTGCTTAATTCAATTATTGACTGCAGTCACTATTCTGCAATCAAAGTACAAAGGAAAAAGGTATAAACTGACCCTTGGGATTAAAAGCTGAGAGCCCTCATGTGTTCAGGACAGGATTTTGGCTCAGAATTCCAGGGCCCGACTCAGGAAAATAAACAGGAGAGCTCTGAAGACAGTAGAGCTAGCTTACTCTATTTTGAAGTAAGCAAAGTAATATATGTTATCTAAAGGGGAAGGGGGCTGCATGACCATTAAAGCAAGAGTCAAATTACTTAATTACACTACTGCACATCTTCATGTTATTCCTTTCACACTTCATAAAAACAACAGAGGACTTTTTGGTCTTGCTCATTTTCACTTTTCTTCCTGTTACCTATATTTTTATGATTTACTGTTTGCATATTCTATCAAATTATGGAGGCTCTTTTTCCACTACTCCAATAAATGGTACCATCTAAGTGATTGATTGGAACAACTGTAATATAAAGTTGTAATTACTGAATGCTGATTGATAAAACTAGGCTGGATTTTTAAAGGTACCTAATTTGTATTGTAAGAACTTCATATGAATTTGGTTTGTCGTAACTTATGTCTCAAATCATCCTAACTTTCAAATGATAAGTAGGCAAACATATGCAGAATCAATGTTTTTATTTCTCCTTCAGTTGTAATATTTTACAGTTACTAATTTGTTCCTTTCGCAAAATCTGGAAGAGGAAAAAAACAATGTTCCCTTGAATAAAATAACAATTGCAGTTGGTATTGTGTAGTTGTTTTTCTGTGTCTGTGCTTTTTGTTTGTCTAATTCCAATTGTTGTATGTTTCCCTATTTAACTCTTAGATTGCGCAATAACCAACGTACTCAGTGGTGTACAGGCCTTGTTGGCTGGGGATGGTAGTCATTGTAGTCCAACACATCTGGGGGATACCAGGTTGGGAAGTCTGGTTAGAGCCTGCCTTAAAGAAAAAATTGCCTCAGGGGTAACATACCCTGTTACAATTTGTCTGGACAATTCCCTTCTTATTTACAATTCCATAACACCCCATGGGAGCTGTAGCAGTTGTTTATGTGGAAAGCTTAAAACTAGGAAATAGACATATTCCTATCTTTTTACAAAGATTTCCCCCTAGCTGGATGATGCCAGGAGACCAGTCTATATTCTTCAAGCATTCACAATGATCCACAATTAACCGCCTTAAATTACCCACTGGCCGCAGCTTTGGAACTTGGCCTGTTGCCTCTGTAGGCCACTAACTATTTGGCTGTGGAACAGGAATTACATTGTGCAATAGGATGTTTCAAATATTTAAACAACCCTTTATTTGTGTCAAATAGCACTGGACCACTGCAGAACTATTATAAGCTGAACTCAACAGGGCCTTTCAAAACCTCTCTTTACATTTGTCTCTTTTTTTAACTAACCTTCCGATTGGTCCCTGTCATTTAGAATTTCCTATCTAATCTTGGCTCAGGAAATTTATACCTGATGGCAATTTCTACCTTATGAGGCAGAAAACATCGTTTAGAATGAGAAAAACCTAGGTAGGTGTCATGAGCAAGACTAAGGCAAGATCTACACTATTGCTTTTAAAACAGCTTATAGCAGTAGTGACAACTGTTGGGGCCCAGGACACACTCCATATACAGTTTTCAAACCATTTTCAAAGTGTCATATCCTGCTTCTTGTAGATTTGGCCTAAGTCTGCAGATGCCATTTCCAAAATGGTTTCTGCTGACTAGAGGTGTGCAGAATGGGTCTTTTCTGCCCTTCTTATGGAGGTCTGTTATGGGGGTTGCATGATTTAAAGGGTTCAGGAGAACATTGGCTGAGATAAGGCTTTATAACATTTGGGTATTGTCCTCATCCTCAGGCAATCATGGGATGTGTGAAGGCTGCATGAGATGTGATATTTTACTATTTATTGCCAGTTTTATAAAATGTAAGTGTAATGTTTAATGATTATTGCCATTTAAGATGTAAGTGCTGTGTGGACTTCAAATACAAGGGTGGTATGGGGATAATGCTGTTGGAAGGGGAAGAGAGTGAATAGAATGTTAAGTGAATGCTGATTGGCTGGTGGTTCAAAGGTCTGGATTGGCAGTTAGAGTGAGGGGGAGGAGTTCAGGGAAGCAATAGAATTTGTATGTGGAGACAGTGAGGAAGTTAGAATCTGGGGTTTGTCTGTGGAAGGGTCTAAAAAGAGAGTAGGAACAACATCTTTTATTATTTTGGAAACAGAGTGACTGGGAGGAGAGAGTGTAGTCTAGGGGGTAGTGTAGGCAGGATTGCAAACTCTATTGAACAAACAGGTATTGAAACTGATGAAACCATAAGCTTTGTAAATTGCATAACCTTACTTATTGTTAATTAAAAGTTATTTTTTTTATATAAACTGGAGTGGATTCTTAAGGTACCTGAGGTAGGGTACAATGTTCAGTGGTGGCAGTGGTGAAAGAAAAGAGGGAATGGAGAGTGCTGGGCTGATTGCTATGAGGCCAAAAAGGATCAGTGAGTCACAGAGTCCGTGAGCAGCATTCTGACGCCCGTTCCATAGTTCGGATCCTTTGATTTATAGGAAGAAATAAAGGAGGACCAATGGGGTGGCATCACAGATGTTTCAGAAGAAATATGCATAATGGCCTCCTGATGAATATTTTTAAAAGAAAATCAGTGACAGGTGCTTCAGAGCAGAAATGAAATGGTCGGCCGGGGGGGAGGGCTACTTCACTCTTTCCTCTCCAGCCAATTATGCTCTCGAAATTGTGTTTATTTTATTATTTAAAATTATAGGCCATCTTTAAAGGCCTAAAGACCCACTCAACACCTCAACTTGCTTTCCACTTACAGATGTCGGAGATATGGGCACTTGCATCTCCCCCCCCCCCCAAAGAAAAAAGGTTAAGCAGCCTTTCAACCATTCCTCCCCTCAAACTGGTAGTCTTATATAAACTGCTTTACATTTAAAAGAAAATGACACATAGCCACAAAACAGACACAACTGGGATACTGTGAAACACTATACCCACCTCTCTTGTGACACCTAGTTTAGCCCCAAGTGAAATCTGGATGGATGGAGACTCAGCCACAGGAGAAGCAGAATGGAGAATGCCCACTCCATCTTAGACTAGACTGTGCACACAAAGTTCTGGGATGGATAAAACACATCAAAATGTGGTAGGGAGAAACCAAAGAATGGTCCAGTAACTGGAGGTACAATTCTCTGCTGTGTCATCTATTTTGTAACTCTTGACTAATTAAAATAATTAATTCAAAGGGCAGGATTGAAGATTGGGGATTTTTAAAAAAACTGAATTCATAATCTAGCGTTCCCATATCAAGAGCAATGGCAGGGCAGTAGTTCTAAAGTGACTGGGTTCTCCCACCAGCGATGTTAGGACATGGCTTATTTCAAAGATGGGAAAGGCTAAGATAAAGTGTGAGTTTCAGCCTTTGCTATAAGTACACCTAGTGGTTTACGGAGGTTTTTTAAAAGCATTATATTTTGTTCATGGCTTTTCCATGTGTGTGTTCCTCTTTAACTGCAGGCGGTATATCATTTTGTTCTAGAACATTGTCATTTTTGAATTCCTGCCAGATTTGTGTACCTTTTGTTTTATGGAGTCTGCACTCTGCAGTCAGGATAACATTGCAGCCAAAGTCAGCATATTTTACCTCTCCACTGTAATTAGCTAATGTTCACAGACTGCCTAGAGGACATAAAGGACTTTCTAATAAATAGGAATGTTGGGATTTTATAAACAGATTAATACTTAATTTGCTTTACCATCCCCCCAATTTAAGCCATTATATCATCAATAATATGCATATAATGATGATTCTAAAATTGAATTCTGATGTCCTGCTCAGCTCTAGAGTAAAGCAGGCTATTTTTAGAAAGTTTCTCTGCCACTTTCTCTAATTTTTGTTGGCTAGTTTGTCTCAAATGCTACTATTCTTTGTTTCTTTTCTTTTTTAATATTGTTCCTGTGTAATGACCTGATCAGGGTCAAGCAAATGGCACTAGCAATACAATAAGCATAAATTAAATCACTAACAATTTGTGGCCCTTTCATGATATCCCAAATCAGGTGCTTGAGGCACTTGCCTCACTCTACCTAATGGTAGGGCCAGTCTCAATATGAGGTCTGAAGCAAGATGAAAAATACAAAGAACGGGTGATGTGGATTTGAAGGTCATGCTTGGTGACCTATCCTATATCCTTAACATATGACCTAAGGTAAGGTATCATTTTCAGAGTGACAACACCCAGTTTGATGCACCTGTAATTTAAGTGTCGCATGTAAATGAAATATTCTTCTAAACGTCCATGATGCTTTTCCAGTGGTCCATTAGATATCCATTTCTGCCCTTCATCTGAAGAGCAACAAAGGACAGAAAATATGATATAGCCACATCTGAACTTTTGAGTTCAGCTCTAGAATGTCCTTTCAACTCTGAGTCTGAACCTTGGAATTTCAGTCATGAGTTATTATGCAAAAGGGTCTGTCTTACTTTAGAAAAATAATCTCTCAACTAGGGTGACCATATGTCAGGAAAAAACAGGATTTGTCAGGATGTTTGGTAACAAATCCAGGAAAGTGAGGGGATTATGAAGTTTGCAGAAAAATCTGAATTTTCCCCATCCTCCTGACACCCAAAAGGCAGCTCTACTTTATAGTCAATAGGAATTAACATAAGTGCTACAGCTCCATCATTTTTAAAGATAAAGTGATGAAACTTGGCACCATAGTAGATCTTAAGTAGGGCTTTAGCCATGCCAAGTTTGAAACAGATCTGTTCATCTGTTGATTTTTAGGAAGTTTTTAAATTTTGAGATTTTAAAATACTTATTTTAAAAAACTGCTGGAGCCATACCCTTCAAACTCAGGTTGTCAAACCTCCTCTTTGAGATCTTGCACCTTGAGCAGTTTCAGCCCTTGGCATCAAGGGGATCTCGAGTTTTTAGTTAAGAAGCGCTGGGTGAGCATGGCACCTTTCCTGTTGCAGATTTGGTGGGCAGTTGGGCACCTGGAGCTCAGAAGAGGTGAGGCATCCACAGATCAAAATGTGAGAAAGGAGAGGTCAATCAAAGCAGCCCACAGGGCAAAACAGAATGGCCCAGAAACCTTTTTCTCAGAGTTACTCATCATGGGTGATGAAGGGCATCCTTAGAGAAAAACTTTCATGACCAACAGTGAGGTGCCAGTCGAGGGAGAGGCTCTCATTTTTGTGGATGCCCTGTTGCTGTGGATGTTGGAAACTGGCATGTTGCTGCTTTGCTTCGCTACCCCTTCCATTCCACTTCCCTTTGTTCACTTGTGAGCTAGGCTCTGTCTGCACTGCTGGCATGCAATGCAGAACGTTTGAAGTGCGTGTCAGAAAAAAATAGATTTGTGGCTTTAGCTGGCTGGCATATCTGTTAGAGACAGGGTTAGACTGAAGACACAACTCAGAGATGGCTGTAGCTGAGCCCTGAGAGGTTGGCGTGCCACACAGAGCCTTTTAAGAGCGCCTCAGAGTCCAGTGTTGATGCAGGCATTGGCTGGCTGCAGGCTTTGGCTGGCATCAGTTTCAGACAAAGTCACAACTCAGAGACGGCTGTAGCTGAGCCCTGAAAGGCTGGCGTGCTGGACACCCCCTTGGTGCTGGGCACTCCCCCTGGGAGGCGGATATGTTGTCCTTTTTGGTTTCCAAATTATGGTCACCCTACTCTCAACACATACCAATATCTTTTTAGACACAGTTGTAATAATTGCTGCTGCAGACTTTATAAAATGGTACCATGGGAAACCAAAGTGCAGAATTTTTTTTAAAAACCCTAAAACTATACAACTGCTTTCTACAACCAATCGCAAAATGGGTTTTGCTCCAGGTTTCAGTTCTCTGCTGTGGAGACCCATAACAGCTTTTCTCCACGCACCTACTCACAGAGCACTTGGTTGGTTCATTCTTCACAGCAGCTTTTTCCCTCAGTACCTTCTCTCTGGCTCAGTCTCAAGGCAGGGGGAGATCATCTTTATTCCTGACCAGGTTATGTAACCAGGTTATTTTCACAGCTGAAGCTACTAGCTTCTGTATTTCACTTAAGCCAGGCCTTGTGAGGGTCTGCTTTTGAGAGAAAAGCCAGCAAGCACAGAATTAATGATGACTGTGTACAGGGAGATGGCTACGTTCAGACGGATTAGCAGGGACTTTAGAGTACCTATTATAAGTAGTGACCTACTTAAAGGACCCAACATCGCTTTAACGGCACGTATTCACTGTCCCATAAAGGAACTCAAGTTCTTCAAAATCAACACACTCATTGAGAAGACATTTTTTACTAAGACATTCACCTCAATGGCCTCTAGCTGCCGTTAGACTTGGGGCCAGCCTGACTGCAGAAGGAACCCAAGCAGTTGCTAAAAACAGCAGTATTATTTTTTAGAGATGCCAATAAAACACATACTGGATCCTGGATCCAGAACACATGTCAAAGCCCAAAGCCAGCCCAGGACGTTTTGCTGGCCTAAGCCATCGCTCAACATAATCTATGATCTGGGTCCCTGTGAGAGGTGCATGGAGAGAGGTGCTAGAACACATGTTCTACATGCAGAAAGCCCCAGGTACAGTTCCTGAAATCTCCAGTAAGAATAGGAGGGAGCAGAGCTGTGAAAGTGCCCCAGACCCTGGGTTGTGGCCATCAGCCACAGCAGGCCATTTTGGGCTAGATGGACCAGTGGTCTGATTCCACACAAGGCCATTTCATATGATCTCATGCAATGGCGATTCAGAGGATGCCTTTGGGTACCATCTGAAAGGTGTGCCCTTCACCCTCATCTGCAATATTACATGAGATCCAGGTGTGTGTGTATGTGTGTGTGTGCGCGCACACACACTTCTCACATCACACAGTGAAGTTGCTTGGGCCAGCATTGGGCTAGCCTTGATTCATCCAGTCCCATTCAAACACATTGCAAGGATTGGACATTTTATAACCAAACAATAGTGGTGTTAGGTGCAAATCAGAAATGTCCTTGACAACCAGCAACACGGAGCCAGCAAAGCCTAGTTCCTTTGGCTGGTCCCCGTCCCCTTCTGCACTCCCACAAAAACTGTCAGTTGGAGCCAAGTGTTTTTCTATCAGGGTGGAGAGAAGCAAGCAGTGATATAACACGGGACAGGTCCCTGTGTTTGTTTGTTTGTTTGTTTGTTTGTTTGCCTGCCTGCCTGCCTGCCTGCCTGCCTGCCTGCCTGCCTGCCTGCCTGCCTGCCTGCCTGCCTTCCTTCCTGTTGGGAATTTTGCAACCTTGGCAGGATCTACACTGCTGCTTTAAAATGGTTTATAACAGCAGTGACAACTGTTGGGGCCCAGGACACACTCCATATACTGTTTTCAAACCGTTTTCAAAGTGTCATATTCTGCTTGGTGTAGATCTGGCCCTTGTCTGCAAGTTACTGTAAGGAGGCAGTGTTGCAGTTAATTCGTGGCAATTTTGACCACAGCTAGCCTTAGGATCTCTATAGCCTATAATGTGGTTTCTTGCGATGTCTTCCTTTTGCTCCCCCCTCTGACTTTCACCATCGCTGGGAGCATGTTGTTTGCTCTCTTGCTCCTGCTTTGTGTAATAGAATACAAAGTAACCAGAACAAACTCTTTTTGGAAATCTGCACAGTACTTGCATTTTATATGCAAGAAAAGTGTGAATCAACCATTTTACCTTTTCTTCATCAAAGATGGGTTTGGAATCCTTTTATGGTTATAAGATAGCCTGTTTGCTTGTGGGACTGGTAAACACTAATTTTGTTTTGCCTTTTTGTTTTTCTCTCTGCTCATTGCCATTCTAAGAGGAGGCATCATTACTAAATAATCCCATCATTTCTGTCCGTCCGTCCGTCCGTCCGTCCTTCTTTCTTTCTTTCTTTCTTTCTTTCTTTCTTTCTTTCTTTCTTTCTAGAAATGATCTGTTGGGGTCTGGCATATAGAAATGTGCCCCTTATTTGTTAATGTACAACAGAATCCCAATTTCCTCCTGCATAAAATGAAGGATCTTTTCATGAAGAGCCTACCAGCTATGCCAAAAACTGAACTACTTTCTTCATTAAACACACCCAGTCTCTTAGCTTAATCTGCCTATAAATAAGTGGACTCTTTAAATATAAATGGCACTGTACTACATTTAGTACCATCAGATCACTTTGTTCAATTATTTACCACTCTTTTATCATTTGTAGGAGAATTTTTATAGAAATGCGAGCAGGATCTCTTACTCACTGGTTATTTATAAAATGTGTCAGTTTGAAGTCTTTATACCCGACAGGGCTAGCAAAGCGACTAACTGCATGATGGATTTTTTAATAGTATCTCAGAAATTAGAAATGGGAATTAAAGAAACAGAGTGTTCCCATTGCCGCCTCTGCACAGTGTTGCTCATTGCAGGGCATTTCTTCTTGTTTCTAGTGCGCATCTGAGATCACCTCCTGGGCAAGTTTCTGCCTTTAAAATCCATCACCGATGGCATCTACTCGACCCCATCTTTACTAAGAAAAGATTCTCACTACCTGGGGAAAAACAATGCTAGCTTGTAAAGGCTATAAAATCCAGGCCCAAACAAACATAGGGGAGGGGGAAATGCCCAAAAAATGGGGGGGAGCGAAGGATTTCCTGGAATGGTGTGACCTTTGACCTGTTCATTTTCTTAGGGTGGACTAGGGATGGGTGCAAAGGAGCCAGAGGAGTCATTTTGATCGAGAGCATACCTTTTGATTAAGTGACCCTCAAGGCAGCTTTCAATAGCCAGCAATCCTACATCCACCCCCCAAATCCAAAACAATCTAGGAATCCTTCGTCACCTGGCTGTGATAGCCAAGGCCAGAGCATGCTTCCCTTCAGCTCTGCACTGCCAAGCTAGCTGGAGCTGTATGTTATTTCTGGCAGGGAGCGGGGAAGCCACTTCCGTGCAGCTGCGCCTTCTGTCACTGATGGATAGGTTCAGGCTGATCTTCCCCTGGGAGACAGGCATGCAACTACGGTGGCCAGGTAGATAGTCCTCTATTTTGTAGAGCTGGCAAATGACAGTCCTCTAATTGAAGGGGTCATTGAATGGGCTGCCCAGCCCAAGTCTGATTTCAAGTCAAAGGGCCATCAGGAGTGGAAACTTAAAGGGGCCTTGAAGTTGCCCATTGAGAGTGAGCCCCTGGACAGCACACTGAGAAGGCAGACCGCTCATGTGGTCAGTCTTCCCCACTATGAGATGCATTTCTATTTACATTCTTATAAAATCTATCTATCTATAAATTTGCATGTGGAAAAATTATGCAAATGGCTGTCTTCTCTCTTTTGGTGATGCTTAAGTGGCCGCCTTAAATACGACTTTGATGTTGCTCTTGGTCCCCCGGCTGATGGATGAGGTCAAAGTGTGCTTCCCTTAAGCCAACTTTCCCTAACAAGTGCTCGCCAGAAATTTTGGACTACAACTCCCAGCATTCCTGACTATTGACCATACTGGCTGGGGCAGATGGAAGCTGAAGACCAAAACATTTGTAGAGTACCGCACTGGGGAAGTGTGCCTTAACTTGACTCACCCACTTGAATTTCGCTATAGGACCAGCTATGCTTCTCGTATTTTCAGCACACAGTGAAGGGGATGTTTGAAGATAAGTACATTGATTACGGTTCTCTCTTGTTGTCATTACTTATGCAGGAAGTCCTGATGTAAACTGCTTCCTTCAGAGATTGTCATCCTCTAAAGACCTTTACTTGAGAATAAATCCCATTGATTGCACAAGCAAAGAATACTACAGTGTGCAAAAATGGATCCCTAACAGGTCAGTCTGCAAGCCAGAATGCCAAAGGACTTGGATTTATGCTTGTTTAGGGATGGTGCATAGAACAGCTAAAGAAGATGCTCATGTTCAGAAGTAGCATATTTGTTCTCCAGACAATTGAGCAAACCATGGAGAGGGGGTTGTCATATCCACCTTTGCTTGTGATCTGTTTGTGAACCTCCCAGAGACCTTTGGATGTCTGTGTTGACAATGAACCGAGAGGACACAAAGAAGGATCAGAAAAAGGCAAGAAGCCGACAATTCAGCACGGCTGTTGAGGCATGCATCCTGATTGGTGCTAAGGGAGTTGTTTCTGGATGCTCTGCTGGGATTGGTGGAAGGGCCCTCCTCCAGGTCAAGAGGAGAAACAAGCTGAATTTCTGCTTGCTCAACTACTCACAGACTTTAGGTTTATAAAGTGGTCTGTGAGTGGTTGCACAATTGCTAACACAACTAGTTGTGCAATGGGAAAAGGCAGTGGGGCTCTGCTAGTGCAGCTATTTTCCTGCTAATGGTACGTTGGATTTAGTCCCAGGTTGGGGGGAAAGCTGGGTTAGATAGTACCTGAAGCAAAAAGAACTCAAATGGCAGCAAAACATGCTCAGACAAAATGTCCTTTGAAAGTATTAACGCTATTCAAATATATCTCTAGCACTAATAGGAACTCACGGGCTCCTTGTAAAGTAGAGGGCAGAAGTAAAGAAAAATACGGCTGTCCATATATTAGCAAAGCTAGAGATTAATTTTAAATGGTGCAATAAGTATAGATTCAATAGAAGCCACCTTTTATAGTATTTCCTAGAGGTCTGACGGCATGGTTCTCAATTCTATATGAGCTTCCATCATTGTAGACAGTAGAGAAGTTAACAAATTGCAGTCTTGATATTTAATGTTTCACTTTATATTCCTGAATGTGTGTTGTTGATGTTTGTTCAATTTATACCCCGCCTATCTACAAAATACCTTAGCCGTCACGTTTTCCTGTATACATCTTACTTTTCTTTAACAGTTTCGTTGGTTGCCCCAACTTGTTCAAAATTCTTGCCGTCTGCCACATTTTGAGACATAGCTTCAAACATCTTGTCATATAATATAGAGGAGCAATATGTGGTAAGTTCAATAAGAAACGTATGGATAGACTGGTATCGGCTAAACTGCTGACCACTTGTGGGGCTCCAGAAACACCCAGGCAGAAAAAGGGAGAAGTATAGAATGGTAGCAGTACCCTGACTTTGTGCCCATGACCAACAGTTTTTCCCAACCTGGTGCCCTCCAGATGTGTTAGACTACAAAGCCCAAGTCCTCCATCCTGGATGAGTGTGATGGGTGTTGTAGTCCAGTATATCTAGAGAGCACCAGTTTGGGAAAGACTGATGACAAGATGTGAGGACACTTAGAGCGGTATTTGCACCAATCAGAGCAAAACTATGGGGGAATCCTGTGCCTAATGACATTGATCATTGAAATACTTCTTTTCCTTTGCATTTAATTTCCCTACAATGAAGAGGTCCCCTTCCAACTCCAGTAATTCTTGGCTCTTAAGATTTGATTAAGTAGTAGACCTATCTATGTGGGTGTCTTGAGGTATACGTCTTAAAAGTCAGTTGACAGCTGGTAACATCCTGGCGATGTGTTTCAATGGAAGCTAGGATCCCCCAAGAAGACACAGGTGATAGGTGGAGATGACTCATCTTTCTTCCACCAAAATGCAAGGGGATGGGGCAAAGAGGGATGTGTGTGTAGCAGGAGGTCAGTTTCTGCTGGACCTGGAAAGGAGGCAGAGGGCAGGGGCCAACCCTCCCTTTGCAACAGCAGGAGCCATCACCTATGCAGTGGAAAGCTAGCAGTCCCTAAAGCAGGTCAGGTCAGTGGAGCTTGCAGAAGGGAGCTCCCCTGACTCATCCCATTCTGGAAACAAGAGCTTCAGCTCATTTCTGGGGTGTCTTTTGGAAGTGCTAGCAGTGGAGGCTGGTAGCTCTGATGTCAGTGGGGCAGTGAATCCACTCTGGGCTTCAGTCAGAACCAGTCAAAACCCTAAAAGGAGTTATCCAAGGTGCTGTACCTATTTTGGGGACAGGTTTCAACACTTTGGATAGCTCCTTTAGAGTTCTGACTGGGTCTGATGGAAGCCCAGAGCAGATCCACCGCCCCACTGAGACCGATGGAACCACCAGCCTCCACTGAGTGCTAGTTTCCTGTTATGCTGGTGGTTGGTCACCAACAGAATGGGGGGGGGGGCGTTGCAGAAGCTTTACTGGATCCTGCCCACTGAGCTGACTTTGCTCTCTGCAGGAAATGCCATGGCACAGTGACTTCCCTTGAAGATCTCATGGGGAGCAGGAATCTCTTGGAGTGCTAATGCTGTGAGCCATCATTGTATGCTCAGTAGCTTGTATATAAACCTTATATCACAGAAACACCAGTGACCTCCTTCAGAGGAAATTGAATCCTGGGTAAGTGCTGGAACCCCTGAAACGTCTTGCCATTTGGAATGGGGTGAGCAGAAAATGACAGAAAAGTTTTGTCAATAATTCCTTCCTGGCACCAATTAAAACACTTCCTCATACGTCTCTCACTCCCCGTATGCACAAAGACATTTTGAACTCACCACTCATTCCCCATTCACATAAAACATCATAACACATGATCATCAATGTGATAGTGGTGTTATTTGATTACATTTGTATCCCACCCTTTCACCTAGAAGCTCAGGGGCTGTGAAAATGAAGATTTTCCAATTTTATAGATTGAAGAACCCTGTGAAGTAGTTTAGGCTGAGGCAAAGTAACTGGCCTAGAATCATCCAGTAAGCTTCATGATTGAGTAGGCAGTTGAAAAACTAGTCTCTCTGGTCCATGTCTGACAATCCACTACACCACACTGCCTCACTGCACTATTGAAGCCCTGGGCTTTCTTTGTTCCTAGGCCCTTTGTGCTGACGGTTTCAGTTCTGAGTTGTCAATATCCACAAACATTCTATGACAATGGGGTGGCTCAGCCAATGACTTGATGAGGGTTTGCACGGGGATGGATTCGCAGTGGTGACAGCTCGTTTATATGACGCAGCCGCCATCGCAAAGCCATCCAGGGGGCAAACCCCCAAAGCTCTGGGTTAAAAAAGTTGGGGACTTACCGCAACTTTTTTCTCTTGGAACGAGAGGACGAAGGAGCTGCAGTGGAGACATCTCCCAGCTCATGGCATGCTCAATTGGGTGCCATCTGCCGGGGAGGGGGTGGTCCAGCCAGCAGAATGGCCTCTGGACCGCCTCCGTGCCTCCAGGGACCTTGGAGAGCAAAAAAAAAGAAATACAAATGAACCACAGGTGCACCAGGAAAGTGGGGAGGTGGCAGTTCATCTCCACGCCTCTCTAGAATCACACAATTGCGCAATTAGAGGACTAAAAATACCCCCCCCTCAAAACTCCAGGAAAAAAAAATCGGGGTGAGGAGCGGACTTCCCCCTCTATGACTTGTTTGTTTTCGGATGCTGGGAGGAGGAGGAGGAAAAGGAGGAGAATAACGGGTGGGTGGGTGGAGGAACGGGGGCACTAGGGATGGCAGCAACGCCGTCATTGATTGATTGATTGATTGATTGAATTTTTATACCGCCCTATAGCCGAAGCTCTCTGGGTGGTTCACAAAACTTAAAACCATGAAATCATTAAAAAAAATATAAAACAGACAACAATCTAAAAACACAAAATGATATACAATATAGAAAACACAATCAGGATAAAACCAAGCAGCAGAGATTAATACAGATTAAAATACAGATTTAAAACAGCAAAGGTTAAAATTGGGCTAATTTAGCTGTTAAAATGCTGGGAGAATAAAAAGGTCTTCACCTGGTGATGAAAGGAGTGCAAAGTAGGCGCCAGGCAAACCTCTCTGGGGAGCTCATTCCACAGCCGGGGTGCCACAGCAGAGAAAGCCTTCCTCCTAGTAGTCACCTGCCTCACTTCCATTGGCAGGGGCTCACGGAGAAGGACCCCTGTAGATGATCTTAGGGTCCAGGCAGGCACATATGGGAGGAGGCGTTCCTTCGGATAACCTAGCCCCAAGCCATTTAGGGCTTTGAATGTTAATACCAGCACTTCGAATTGGGCCCGGACCTGGACTGGCAGCCAGTGAAGCTGGAAAAGGACTGGCGTGATGTGGTCTCATTGGCCAGTCCCTGTTAGCAAACATGCTGCCCTGTTTTGTACCAGCTGAAGTTTCCGGACCGTTTTCAAAGGCAGCCCCACATATAACGCATTGCAGTAATCCAAACAGGAGGCTATGAGAGCATGGATAACTGTAGCTAGGCTATCTCTGTCCCGATAAGGGCGCAGTTGGTATATCAGCCTAAGCTGATAAAAGGTGCTCTTTGCCACCTATGCTCTTTGCCACCGAGTTCACCTGTGCCTCAAGTGTCAGTTCTGGATCCAAGAGCACCTTCAAACTACAGACCTGATCCTTTAGGGGGAGTGCAACCCCTTCCAGAACAGGGTGAACATCACCTCGCCGGACAGACGAACCTCCCGCTAACAGTACCTCCGTCTTGTCTGGATTGAATCTCAGTTTGTTAGCCCTCATCCAGTCCATTACCGTGCTCAGGCACTGATTCAGAACAGCCACTGCCTCACCTGGGTTTGATGAAAAGGAAAGGTAGAGCTGGGTGTCATCCGCATATTGATGACATCTCAGCCCACATCTCCAGATAACCGCTCCCAGCGGCTTCATGTATATGTTAAACAGCATAGGGGATAAAATAGAGCCCTGTGGAACTCCATGGCTTAGGTGCCACGGCACAGAGCAACAATCCCCCAGTACCACCTTCTGAATTGGTCATCCAAGTAGGAGCAGAACCACTGCAACGCAGTGTCTCCACTACCAGCCCAGACAACCTATCCAGAAGGATACCATGGTTGATGGTATCGAAGGCACCTGAGAGGTCCAAGAGAACACAGGGTCACACTCCCTCTGTCCCTCTCCCGGCAAAGGTCATCCCACAGGGCGACCAAGGCAGTTTCTGTTCCAAAGCCAGGCCTGAAACCCGATTGAAAAGGATCTAGATAATCCATTTCATTCAAGAGTGCCTGGAGCTGTCCTGCAACCACCCGCTCAAGCACCTTGCCCAGGAAGGGGATGTTTGCCACCGGCCTATAGTTGTTAGCATCTTCCAGGTCCAGGTTAGGCTCTTTCAGGAGTGGTCTGATTACCACCTCTTATAAACAGTCTGGCACCACTCCCTCTCTCAAGGAGGCATTTACAACCTCCTGGACCCAGCCAGCAATCCCCTCCTTATTTGATGTAACGAGCCACGAAGGGCAAGGGTCAAGCACACAAGTGGTTGACCAGACTTGGCCAAGCACCTTGTCCACATCCTCAGGCCTCAATAACTGAAACTCATCCAATAAAACTGGACCAGATGGTGCTCTGAACGCCTCGACTAGCAGAGCTGCATTAAGCGTGGTGTCCAATCAGCCTCCAAAACCTGTATTTGCACTCCTTTCCATGGGTATTACCCTGGAGAAGCGCAATTGCGTGATTTTGGATAACGAGGCGCCAATGCAACTTCATATAGATGCAGCCTAAGAGAGGCTAATTTAAATCAAGATAATGCTTCATGGCTCTGACCTCCAGGCACACATGACAAGAGCTCAGCCAAATGGTCAGAGAACTGCCAAAGACCATATATTGTGTCTAGCTTTTTCCTTCTGCTCTTGAGTTCCTCTTACTTTGTGTTTGGCAAATGGGCAAAACTACATTTTTCTGAAAACCAATCGGTTGCATGCTTTGACCTCTCATTCTGATCTCTGTGACCACTGTTGGTATATACCCTAAAATTCATCCAACAGTTGCATTTAGATTACAGTGACGTTATAGGAAGCATTTATTATGAATTATTGTTGTTATTGCTGCTGCTGCTACTTCTCACATTTTCTTGTTCTCTTCTAAAATTGTTTCCGCTGAAATGAATGTTTCCTCATTACAATAGGGCTTCTGAATGCTGAGTTATGGTTTAATTTGCAAGGAAGTTTAGTTTCAATCTGCCCATGAATATGGTTTAATGGGAGCTTGGCTAATTAGAAAAGACCCCCCCCCCCAAAAAAAAGAAAAGGAAAGTGCAACAGATCATGCGCCTAGCTTCTTCACTGAGCTGTATTCTCTCTGGCTACAGCTCAGGTTATAGTTCCAGATACAGAAACAAGCAAACTGTCATTCGCTGTTTAATACCCTTTCATTTCAATGGAGAAGGAGCTCATCATGTGAATGGGTTCACAGGTGAAACCCACATAGTGAAAACAGAACAATTCCCTCCACTTTCAGGCAGGAATGAGAGCCTCTGTATCAAGGGGTCATTGAAACAATGGACGGAACTCTAGCCAAAAAATCTGAACAAGGCAGACTTCATATGGTGAATGGGAAGTTATGCAAAACTGCATTCCCTCTTATCAGATTAAATGGCAAAACCTGAAACATATTAATATTTGTTTTAGTAGCCAAGCCTGGGAGCAAAATCCATGTTTCTGATGTTTTAAAACTGTTCTCCTTGACCCCATGATTGAATGAATTGCCCTTGGCCATTTTTCACACCCAGTTCATCACGTGGGATGCTTACTTAGTAGGGTGGGCTGAAAAATGGCCTAAAATTTTTTTTTAGAAATTAAATTAGTAATAGTGCGGAAAACTTGCCTAATGTGTCCCTTAATATACACAAACAATTTTATTGATCTAGCTCAATGTCTAGCCGGGCCCCTCTGGCTTTGAAAAAATCTAAAATGACCCTGTAAAATGGGTTCTCGAAATAATTTATTTTTTATTTAGAAAACAAATTTGTAATAGTGCGGAAAAGTAGCCTAATGTGTCCCTTAGTATACACACAAAAAAAATGTTGATCTAGCTCAATGTCTACTCATGTGTTCCCCCCCCCCCCCAAATATTCTGAGTCATTTTCAGTTTTTTCAAAGCAAGAGGGGCCTGGCTAGACATTGAGCTAGATCAACACATATTTTTGTATAACAAGGGACACATTAGGCTACTTTTCTGCACTATTACAAATTTGATTTCTAAATAATAAGAATTTTCTTTTTTGAGAAACCATTTTTGGGTCATTTTATATTTCTTCAAAGCCAGAGGGGCCCGGCTAGATATTGAGGTAGATCAATATACTTTTTTGTGTATACTAAGGGACACATTAGGCAACTTTTCTGCACTATTACTAATTTAATTTTTTTTAAAAAGTTTTTTTCAGCCCACCCTATTACTTAGCCTCTACTTCTTTTCATAAGAAGGCAGACAGTGGTGCAGCTAGGTTTGTAATATGCATCACATTATCTAAATTTTTCTCCTTGAGTCAAGGAGTTAAAGATGAGTGGAGTATTTGTACCCATGAGATTGCCCCCAGTATTTCCTTAAACTTGCTAGGATCAACTTTCCCTTACCTCAGGATCATGAGTCACTTCCACCCATAACTCGCACATCAATTCGTTCTTCTCTGTTGGTGAGGATCCCCTTGTCTGTTTTTCCACTTTCTGGATGATGACATAGAGCTCCTTCAGACAGGCGGAAATCACATTCCCTTACTGTGGCTCTGTTTCCTGCTTCTCTTTCGCATGTGCAACGAGCTGTAATTACACGAGGAAGAGAACAGCAACCACGTGGCTTATACAGCTCAATGCAGTTGAATGGGACAGCGCTCTCTAGTGGGCATTAGATAGTGCAACTTTGCCTGCACAGGCAGGAAAACCCGACAAATATCCATATATCCCAGAAGAGTCGGGTTTTCTGATGTTTTATTTTTAGTGCTAAAACCAGAAAATGGAGCGGGTGACATGAACATCCATGAGTTCCCAACTGTCCTTTCATGCTCACATTCGTGGATTTCCTTGCATGTGTGTGCATTCTTTATATATAATGCTCCTCCTCCTCCCATCCTTAATTCCTTTTGAATAAGTTACATTCTTCAATCCCTACGTTCCAAACATGAATCTCATCTCACCATGCCTATTAAATTATATTTGCCGTCCGGTATTCAGATTTCACGTTTGTTTTGTTTATTTCTCATATTGTCATAGAGTAGGGGGCACAGTGTTTTTGGCCACGAGGGTTGCATGTGATGCTGGTTTAAGAGCTGCAGGTGCGATGCACACACAAATATCACACACACACACACACCTCATTAATCCTGATATAGATCTCTGGCTGAGGGAGTGGAGAGCTAGTGGAGGTGGGACATCAGGGCACCCATTGAGGGCAGTTAAGGCCTTAAGGGAGCACAGGTTAGGAACAGAGGAAGCTGCCTTATACTAAGTCAGACCTTTGGTCCATTTAGCCCAGTACTGTCAACACTAATCGGCAGCAGCTCTACAGGGTTTCAGGCAGGAGTCTTTCCAGCCTTATCTGGAGAGACTGAGAATTGAACCTGAAACCTTCTGCATGCAACAGTTGTGCTCTGCCACTGAGCAACGACTCAAAAAGAGACATCAGAAAATCATGGGCTGTACACCAACCGCTTCCTTCCTTCCTTCCTTTTTTTTTTTTTTTGCATACTAGCCAGATACCATCCTTGTGAGCCCTAGCCCCACTACACCACAGGATATAGTTTAAAGCCCTCCTGATCAGGTTTGCAGTATTCTTCCTGCCAAAGTCCTCTATCAAGGAGGACAATGGCTCAAGAATCCAAAACTTGCCCAACACCACCTGCTGAGCCTACTCACATACCATTCACTTTCAGCATTCTTCTCTCTCTTCCTAGGCCACAATCTCATAGAATAATAGAACTGTAGTTGGAAGGGGCCTATAAGGCCATCAAGTCCAACCCCCTGCTCAATGCAAGAATCCACCTTAAAGCATCCCTGACAGATGGTTGTCCAGCTGCCTCTTGAAGGCCTCTAGTGTGGGAGAGCCCACGACCTCCCTAGATAATTGGTTCCATTGTTGTACTGCTCTAACAGTCAGGAAGTTTTTCCTGATGTCCCTCCGGAATCTGTCCAGCCAGAATCTCCAACAGGAAGGAGTGATGAAAACTCCAGCTGTACCCCAAGGGTCTTCACCTTGTAACCGATATCTTAAGCAATGAAAGAACTGGGGTTCTCCCAATTCACAATTTATGGATTCCTAAGCCGGATTTTATATTGTGATTCTTCTTTGACTTAAGAGCTCGTAGAAATGACCAAGTCTCTCCTCTTCCTGCTTTTGGTAAACCAAGCCTTAGGTGACATAACAAAATTTGCTGTCATTGCAACTGAAGTCGCCAGGCTGAGAGAAAGAGATTATTACGCGGCTGTTCAGAAATGTCTTCCTTTCCATGAGGTATATTTATCACAGGAAGGAAACACAAAGGGAAAGCTCTATGCAGCACATTGCAAGGTCGATTGACAAAGTGCAGGTAAGGATAATGTTTGGTATTTATGAAATCCTTATACCAGATCCATGGAGTGAGTTCAGAGGCCCAGGGGGTTAGTTTTCTTCTGCTAAACCTACTGGCTCAAACCCTTTGACTCTGAAAACTTAGGATCCCAAATGTGACCCTGCTCGCTCACCTGAGGCATAAGAAAATCAAGATAAAAATACAATGAAAGGACCCATCACATTAAAAAACTGGCTGCTTTATCAAACATAAGCAATGGTACCTCACAAATGCAAGGAAACTTTTCCACAAAGTCTAGGATAGCTTTACCCAGATGTTTTGGACTTCAACTCCCATCAGCCCCATCCAGCGTAGCCAATGGTCACAGATGATGGGAGTTGTCCTCCAAAATATCTGGAAGACACCAGGTTGGGGAAGGCTGGAGGACAAGCTGTGTTTCTGAGCTCAACCCTGTAGTTCTTTCGGGATGTAGATGCTACCAGATGTTCAATTCATATTCACTCCACTTCTTGGGATGACCTCCAAGTCGAGAGCAATGCTCTAGGCAACATGGAATTGGTCTGGCACACATTGCTTACTGCTCCACAATGATCTGATGCCCTTGGGACCAGCTACCCTCCCCAGAAATGATCTCAGTAAAGGAGAAGGGGCAGAGACCAGGGCAGCAATTTAAATGAAAAACCACTTGCTGTAAATTCCTTGCCCTTCAACAGCCACCTCAGCCTGATAGTCAGCAGCAACAGCGTCTTCCAGTGGAGGCTGTTGGCTCCAATTTTGATGGGGCTGGAAATCCATTCTGGGTTTTAGCCAAAACTCTTGAGAAGCTATCTATGGTGCTGAACCATTTGGGGATAGGGCTCAACACTTTGGATAGCTCCTTTAGAGTTCCGGCTGGGTCTGACTAAAACTCAGAATGGATTTATAGCCCCACCAAAATTGGAGCCAACAGTCTCCACTGGCTTCTTCACCTCATAAAAACAATGTTGAATTATTCTGCAGCTCTCATATCCTGGAGTCTTACAGCCAATACCTGGGTGCAGGTTTTTCCAACCTGGCACTCTCCTGATGTGTTGGTCTACATCTTCCTTGGGTCAGCCAGTCTACCCATTAGCCTTGCTGGCTGGGGATGATGTGAGTTGTAGTCTAAGACCTCTGGGGGGAGCCAGGCTGGAGGAAGACTGCCTTACAGCTTCAACCAACCCAGAGACACGATTCTGGGAGAATTTGTATCGAAAAGAAAGACACAAACCCAACAAAACTCACCCCATCACCTTCTTCAGAACCCTGAAATATAGGGACATTCCCAGTACTATTTAAGCTTAGCACACGTGGTGCCAATAAAACAGCAAATATCTACCTCTGATAGTCAAGGCACAGTCTCAGATCTTAAAAGTATAATTCTGACATTACCAATTTTCTGTACTGTTCCTTCATAAAACAAAAAAGAAAACAAAATGCCATGGCAACTAAATATTTAAATAAAATCCCCACCAAGCTATGCAAATTCAAGCATCTATATTATAGTCAATTCTACAGGCAGTTAGTTTCTGACTTGGCCAGGGGTGGGCAACAGGTGGCTGTCCAGATGCTTTGGCCTACAACTCCCATCAGCTGTAGCCACCATAGCCAATGGTGAGGAATCATGGGAGTTGTCAGCAAAAATATCTGGTGGGCTATAAGTTGCTTATCCTTGCACTGAGAAGTGGCTGCAATTTTGAGGCTTCCCATTCCCAAACTTTTACCTCTAGGATACATTTGAAGCATGAAACCTTTGAACTAAAAAAGCTGCATTCTGGTAGGAGTATCCACAAGGTAGGAGTTCCTGAAAGTGTGAGCAGATCTGCTAATTCTGCCTTCTGTCTTCTAAAGTAACAAGAAAGCATATTGATCCTAATTCCTGCAGGACATGAAACCTCATCACCATTAAGAAGAGAATTCCATTTTGTCCCAGTTAAGCTTAAATATTTAATGGGCATCCTTGTTTCTTTCCACCTGACTGGAACCAATGAGCCTGGCTGTCAGGACTGGTATATTATCTTTGCTGTTTTTCTTTTTTTTTAAATGTAGGATCTTGTTAAGGCTATTCAGTTTGATTAATGCTGATGGCTGGAGGTTCATTGACAAAGATAAAGCTTCATGGAAGCATACTATATGAATGGCTAGGTAGATTCTATTTATTCAAGCAGCATATTCAGGCATTTACGATATGCACATTGGCCAGTGTGGTGAAGTTAGTAGAAAGTTCGGATCCTCTGATCTTATGGGTCACTGGCAGAATGTCAACCCAGAAGAAAGCCCACGGAGTTCAGTGGGGGTGATTCTCTGTAGGAATTCAGGCAGGGTGACCACAGGCAAGTCACTAGGTCTCAGGCCAACCTTGCTCACAGGATTGCTGGGAAGCTAAAACGTTGCTCTGGACTCCTTCTAAGGGCCAAACTAGACTAGGTGTGAGTAGCAGAAGTGAAGACTGAGGAAGATGAGAGGGGAAGTTTGACTCTTTCCTTCCCCACCACAGTCCCTCCCCCAAAATCTCTGAAGCTGCTGCTTTCATTGCAAGAGAAGCTCCCATCAGCGTTCCCTTGTGTCTATTTGAAATGCAAACAGCAGCTTTGGAGAGGGGATTCTTGTCAAGACCCTGGAAGGGAGATAAAGAGTTAAATTCCCTCTCTCCATCTTCTGTGGTCCCAGAGGCTGCTCAGACTTACCTGCAGCTGCTATTTCCAGTTTTAAAATGTGCACGATCATTGCATCCATGCAATTATTGTGCTCCTCTTTCGAGATGGCCTAGTTGACCAGTATGTTAAAACTCCATTTGCACTGATTGTTTACACCCTGAATACTCCAATGAGCAATGTATAAAGCCCTCTAGATAGGAATGCCTCTCACAAATGAAAGGCTGAATTGACAGACACCAGTAGGTAGGAAATGTAATTAAAAAAAAACCTTGTCACCCTATAGTGACTGGGAATTCCTCCCCTTTGCCCCTGCCTGCTTAAACAGAAAAGCAGCTTAGCCCTGCAATATTTTTCTCGTAAAGTAATTAGGCAAGGTGAATGCTGGTATAACATGGTCACAAAGTAGAAAGCACAAGAGTTGTGATGGACACCTGAGAGTAAACACCTGCAGACAATTGCACAATCCCCTTGGCAGCTCCACTGAAACTCACTAATCATGATACTGTATACCTGGTGCCTTCCAGATGTGCTTGGTTGCAACTCCCATCTTTCCCAGCCAGGGAGGATGGGAGTTGCAGGCCAACACATTGGGGGTAATTAGGCTGGCAAAGCCTGGCGTACATTGCATTCCTACAGTAACCATACATAGAGAGTACGCAGTGATGGCACAAACAAAACAATGTCACACTGCCTAGTTTATTTCACTTCATTTATTTATTGCACTTGTAAACTGCCCAATAATCTAAATTTTCTGGGCAATGTACAATAAACTGAAAACATGAAATACAAATAATAAAATAACAAATAAAACCAGCACATAATAAAACCAAGATAAAAGCAGCAGCAAGGAATAAAAACACTGCCGCACATAAAATCCGAAGTAAAACCAGCAGCAATAAAAAGTGCGGCAATCTACAATCACTAAAAACAGTTCTTAAAATGCATGGGAGAATAAAAAGGTCTTCACTGAGGATACCGTATCATAGGCATCAGACAAGCCTCTCTGGGGAGAGCACAGATGAGGTGCCACCACCGAAAAGGCCCTCTCTAGTGGCTACCTAGGAACCTGCCTTATACAGAGTCAGACCATTGGTCCATCTAGCCCAATATTGTTGACACTGACTGGCAGCTGCTCTTCAGGGTTTCAGGGAAGATGCTTTCCTTGCTGTAGCTGGAGAAGCCAAGGATTGAACATGGGACCTTCTGCATGCAAAGCACATGCTCTATGACACTAAGCTATGGCCCCTCTCACCTGCCTCACCTTATTTGCAGGGGCATCTGGACAAGGGCCTTAGTGTGTGGGCAGGTAAATATGGGAGGAGACACTCCTTCAGGTTCATGCCCCCTCCCACACAAAATGTAAAGCATATTGACTGTTCCAGAGCGCCTCACTTGACAGAGTATGAGGGGGCAAGTATTTTGTGAGGGAGAAAGCCACAAGAAAGTGTGGAAATTACAACAGCACAGGAGTGTAGTGACCCTGTGGGAAAGAGAAACCCAATGAAAAGCAGGAGAACTGGGTTGAAATCCCACCGCTGGGAGATGTCATAGGGTGTCTGCTTTTGGATGGAAAAGAAAAGGCTGAGGGAGTATATAACCCAAGACTCCTGCCTTAGAGCGGCACACTTGCCACAGAAGCAGAGACTCATAATAAGGCCCTTGTTGTCTGTCAGGGACATAATTCATGACACATCCAGTTTCTCCAGCCATATTGACTAAAGGGGCTTTTGTGGAACAATACTTCAGAATGCCCTCCCAATGGAAATTCATTAAGTGGTCTGCCTTTAATCAGAAATTGAAGACACTTATTTCAATGGGCTTTAAATATGTAACGCCTACTATGACTGTTGCTACTTTGGATGTATAAGATATTTTACACCTGTTGCAACTAAATGTGTGTTTTGACATGTTTTAAGTCAGGTATGGGAAACCTCCAGCCCAGAGCCCAAATTCAGCCTGCCTGCCTCACCACCAGGCCCACAAAGGCCTGCAGTGAGGCCCTTCCCCTTCCCTGAAGCCTCACCCTCTTGGAGAAGGGAGAGTGGGTGGGAGAGAGTTCCCTGACTGAGCTGTGGCCTCAGTCAGTGCTCCTCCAGGCCATGGATCAGTTGGCTTTGCCCAACAGCTCTCCTTCCTGAGCCCTAAAGACTTCTGGAAATGGCTATTGAGGTAGGAAAGGAACTTCTGAAACACATTTCAGCTGCTCCAGAAGGATACCATGGTCAGAGGTACTGAAAGCCTCTGACCATCCTGTCCATCTCCAAGCGTAAATCACCCACCAGGGCAATCAAAGCTCTTTTAGTGCTAAACCCTGGCCAGAAACCAGTCTAAAATAAACCCAAACAATGGAAATCTAAGAGTGTGTGGCATTACCCAGCAACCACCCGCTCAAGCATATTGTCCAAAAGATGTATATTTGTGACTGGCTGATAGCTGGAATAATCTTGGAAGCCCAGAGAAGCTTTCCTTGGGAGTGGAATGCTTGTTTCAAGATAGCTGGACCACTCTTTCTAGCAGGGAGACATTTATCACTTCCCGGATCCAACCAGCTCTCTTCTGCTTGATGTTATGAGACTGGAAGGGCAGGGATCAAGCAAACGGGTGGTAAGACTGTGCTCTTCCAAACACCATGTCCATATCCTATGGCATCAAAGACTGGAAATCATCCCAGAGCATAGGTCTTATGGCATTCTTGATGCATTCACTGCCGACAAACCAGAGTCCAAATTGCAATGGATGTGAGTGATTTTATCCACAAAATGCTCCGGAGAAAATTGGGCTCAAAATACATGTCATCTTGTTGGCTGAACTAGAGAATCACATACCCCTTGGAAAATCTCCCTTAGATTGTATTGTGAGGAAGTGGTGTTGATGGTGGAGATGTATTAAATTATGAAATCTGACCCAAAAGAAACATCTATTTGGGGATGCTTATAGAACCATGTTTTCAAAGGTATGCTCTGTTTTTCTCCAAAGCAGGCACTACTTGAATGTTTCCTGATTTCTGTAGCCATTGCATGAGTAACAACTGGCTTCTTGTTATGTTTCTTTGAAGCTAAATTTATCTTTTCAAATATTCATCACATTGGTAGTTCTGAGGTGGCAATATGAAGAGTGAGGAACACTTGAAAAGAACTGTAAAGTAGTGACAGTTAACATTCCTGTGATTACTTGGCATCATTGATGGATCAGTGCCAGATTAGACTGGATGAGCAGATTTATCTTTGTGGCACAGTTTTTCTCATGCTTAAACCCAGGCTAATGAAATGTTGTTTCCGGCTTAGAAGCCTTCAGGATAAATTTGTGCCACATTTTTAGAACAATTCCTGCATAGTAATGAAGGCTAGAACAGAAGCTTATTAAAATGCTGTCTACTGCTTGAATCCAGTAAGATCCTGCAATATCTACTTGAAGATTACTAGCACAAATTTGGAGGGGGGGGGGGGGAGGAATGAAAAGTCACTCTAGTCCAGCTCTCTGCCCAAAGGGCAGGATCAGCTCCATCCCTGCAAAGCAGATCATTATAGATGACTAGCAGGAGGAAGCTGATCACCAAGCAAAGATAAATGGTTATTCAACTAGTCAACCTAATCATTGTAATCCATGGCGGTGGAAGGACAGGAGAAACCCCAAAGGTAGAACACTTCAAAATGCTGATGCATGGCTTTATATGCCCTAATATGGCTTTATTTCTTCGGGCTACATATTGTTCAATATGATCTTTAAATTAATTTCAAGGCAGATTACTGAGCTATAGGAGATTTGTAAAATGTGAAATCCATTAGGTAATTGTGCCATTAATGGATAGTGCATCGTGTAGGAATGAAAGGCACAGGAAACTTTATTTGAAAGCTCATCTATAGCTCTCTTATGTTTTATGATTCAGTGTGGAGAGAGAAGAAAACTTGGATCTGTATGGATCTGGGTTCAAGTCCCAAATCTGCCATAGATGCATTATGCATCCTTGCACAAGGTATACATTCTCAGTCTGTTTCTCTGATCTATAAAACAAGAAACTTACTGACTTATTTCACAAGCTTATTGAGAGAATGAACACGACACACACACACTTTCCACCAAAAACGAGCTCAAGATGGCTAGGGATTTTTTAGCCATCCTTTTAGGGCACAGCCCTCACAAGTTGGCTTAGATAATAAAATAACATTCTAAATAAACAATTTTGAGAGCCAATTCCACATAAATTTCAAATAAGAGGTTAAAGCCAACACACAGACTAGCCTATAAACAAACCCATTCAACGTTTTAGAACAGACTAAATCAATTAAAATCATAGCATCAAAACTGAAAAAAGAGACCTGAAACTTGTCTTATTTGAAGACCTGAGCTGTAGGGGCCATACATGGATCAGTAGGAAAAGAATTCCATAAACAAGGGGCCACAACAGAGAAGTTGTAGAAGAGAGAATTTTAGCACATGCTGCTTCTCTTGCAGCTGCAACTGTTTGATGAGAAAAGCCGTACAGGAGCTCTTTCCAGTATTTGGTCTAGCAAACATCTAACTTAACCCAGATTTATTTATCTGCATTTCTTTAGAAGATTTGCATACCACCCAGGGCGAGAAAGAACCCATGGTCCACAGCTTCACCCAGTATGTTGATTGTGCGCTAGAAGAAATTGATTCTACTTCCTACACAATAGTTAACGTTTAATATAACCTCAGCTGTGTAATATTTTCCGATAATTCCCTAAGTTATACAGTGACTGCCCTTGTAGTTCGCCCCCACACTAACAGCAGTAATCCATTTTCTTTCTCCCTGTATGCCTGTCTCTAATTAGTTGTTCAGAAAGTTGTGTAAGAGATCTTACACTCTGGGGAGTAATCTTCGAGTTGGTCTGCACGATATGGCTTAATAATGTACCAGAGTTTGCGGAGAAAATGAGGATCAGAAGATAAGAATATCTGCGAGTATAGGTACGCGGTCAACTTAAAAGAAAGAGAGGCTGGTAATCAAAAGTATCCGTGGGCGGTAAAAGCTTGAGGTCTGGGAACATGGCAGCTAATAAAATAATGAAGTTGGTTTGTGTCCCCCCCCCCCCTTTTTTTGTTGTTGCTCGTCTCTGCAGCAAATCTCGAGGTAGGGGTAGCGAGCGGGGGGGGGGGGAATTGCATCGGCAAGAGGTGGGGCGAGGTGAAAAGAACCCGCATGCAGGATTTGGGTGCCGTATCACTCCTTCTCGGCCCGAGACCGAGATGCTGCATCACGGCACCTGCTCATCCCCTCCCCGTTGCATCCAGGAGGCGCGCGCGTGCGCTGCCGGGCTGCCGACACTACGGCTTTAAACCGGTTTATAACAGTTTTAAACCGGTTAGCGGTTTAAAACTGTTATAAACCGGTTTAAAGTATAGATCAGAGGGTGCTCCTGGAGAGTACCGTCGGCGGCATCCCCTCCTCCTTCCCCTCCCCCGGCGAGCCTCAGGAGGGGACGCGCGATGCAGGGGAACGATTCTCCCCTTCCCAACCGCCGCGCGCGCGCGCTTGCTTTCCTATGACTCCCCCTTCTCCCACCCCCACCCCACCTCCACTACGGGCTCGTTCGCTCGCGCTCTGCCGCGCCCGCGCGCTCCCACCCCTTCCAGGTGACTGAGCCCGGCGGCGGCGGCGGCGGCTGCTGGTCCAAAGCAGGTAGCTGGGTCGCGACGTCATCCTGCGTGCCTCGCGGGGGGGGGGGGGCGCCGCCTTGAAAGGCGAATGGCTGAGAGGACGAGAGGCGCACGAGCCAGGGCCGGCCCGGCGCGAAGTGAGGAGAAGGGCTGAGGGCGGCGGCAGAGGCAGAGGCGACGACGACGGTTGAAAGGCGCGCGCGTCTTCTGTGTGTGAGGGGGGGTGCGCGCGCACACGCGCGTCTGCCTGTCCTCGCGCTTGCTTCTCGGGAGCCACCAACCGACCAGGGGCCGGGGGGGCCGGGGGGAGGGAGGACAAGCAGGTAGGTGCCGCCGCTGCGGTAGCGGCAGCAGCAGCAGCGAAAACCCGAGAGGAGAGACGAGTCACCGCGCCCTGTGTCTTACTCCTCCCGCCCCCGCCCAATATGAGGGAACAGGCGCCGCTCTCGCCCTTGTGAGCCGTTCAGCCGCCTGCCTCCTTCGCCTTGGAAGGGAGGGGGGCAGCTCCGGACCCCCCCCCCCCCCACTCCACTCCACTCCTCCTCACAGTTCAGGCGAGGCGTCTCGTCCTCGCCACGGCCGCCACCTCTCGCCGCCCTACCCCGGGGGAAGCTATGAGCCATGAAGCCGCCCGGCAGACGTTCTCTGCGGCAGCCCTTCTCCGGCCGCCACCGCAACGGCAGCCGCAGCAGCCGCCGCCTCTCGACCGCTCCTTCCTCCTGCTGTTGCCCGGCGTGGCTGCCCCTGCCCGGCGTCTCCCGCCTCTCCTTTTTGACGCTCCTGCTCTTCTGCCCAGGATACCCACAGAGCCGGGGGGTCATTGCGGACACCGGTGAGTGCAGTGTGGAAACCGGCAGGGGGGGACATGCCCCCCCTTTGCCCCAATGGTCTTTTTCCACCCCACTCCCCATATATTACCCTTCGTCAGTGGAGGATGGTGGGTCCGATTCCGGTGGTTTCAGCCAGGACCCTAAAACAGGGTCCGCAAAATAGGGCCAGTATCTTGCATTGCTCCTTCAGAGTTCTGGCTGGTTTGTGACTGAACCCACAATAGATTCACAGCCCCACCGAATCAGGAGCCACTTCCTTTCACTCTTCCCCTCTGTGGGGTTCTGACTACGGGGGCGGCGGTAGGGAGGGGAGGCTTAACCCCCTCCCCCCCACTTTCCAGTTTGTGTGATGCCAGTGCTGAGAAATACCAAACGCACAGAGTCTACTGTGCTCCCCTTCTCCGTGTGTGTATTCGTGTGTGTATCCCCTCATAGTTCCTCTTTTAACGTTATCCTCTTCTTTTGCCTATAATAAAAGCGTCCTGGGTTTTGCCCTCCGTCGTGTGGAACCTGCTTGAGCATTTATAATAAGCACGAAGTTCTTCCGCACACGTTCTTCACACACCGATTTGTCTGTGTTGACGCAATTTGTATCTTAATGGCTTTCTGTTTGGTTTTCTTCAGCTGTAATAATTGATCATGACGGCAGCTGAATTCCTCTTCTTCTTTTCCCCACTCTTCATTCACATGTGTGTGGGTGTTTGCTTGTGGGTGTGTGGGTGCCAGGGGATATATGAAATTATTCTTATTACATAGTCAAGGCTTGACTGGTATATGTATTTATGGCATATGAGTTTTGTTTATGATAACCCAAATTTTCTGATTTACAATGATGGGCAAGAAATTATTTCAAAAGGTGCTGATGCAGCAAAATGCTATTGGCAGGTTTTCAAGATTGCTGCTTTTGTGCAGGATCTTAAAACAAAATGTAACAAGCAGAATAACCAGGGTTTCCATTTTAGTAATGTCTTTTTGGATATTTGATCATTGAATTGCTAATTAGAAGAAACATACCTTGTGGTGTGTGCAGAAAACCCTGGAATTTTATCTGCAAAGATATGTGTGTGTGTTACCCGTGGAGCATTAAATATGCAAGTTTATTCAAGGGTAAGTCCTACCTACTCAGTTTATTAGGACTTTTTCTTTAGTAAGTGTGCTTAGGATTTCGCTATCAAAGTTATAGTGAAAAGTGGCACTTATGTAAAGGGAATTGATTAATATTCAATGCACATGGATTCAGGGTGTTTGCAGTAGATTTACAGATTTATACATGTCCAATATTTGTGTGGAAAACTGGCAGAAATAGGGTCATGAGTGGCTAGTTCTTCATTATTATTTTTTCTTTTTGAAGGGTGAGTCTTTGTAATTTATGTCCTTTCATACATCTATTATGAAGTAAACTATGTGAAACTGAATAATGTATGATAGAAAAATGCCCACATTTTATTATAGCACTTTTATTTATTTATTTTATAAATAATCAAATACATTATAATCAAGTACATTGAATTCATGAGAGTGTTTATTTTAATTGTAAGCAAATTAGCAGAATTTAAAGCACATTATTAAAGTGTCCATTTCCTCTGAATTCATGGTAGGTTTGTCTGTCTTCCATAGCTCTGCATTGGAATGAAACTGCGGGAGGAATAGAAAGGACCCTGGCAGATGAAGACACTGCATTTCAACAGACTAACAGCAGTAGCAGCAAAAATAACAGTCGCAGCAGTGCATTCCAGAAAGAAATTACATTGCCTTCAAGACTTGTCTATTATCTAAATAGAGACTCTGAAAGTCCCTACCATATTTTGGATACCAGGACAAGGCACCAGCAAAAACACAGTAAGGTAAGGCTTTTAAAAAGGAGGATACAATACAGTGTCTCAAAATAGTCATGTCTGTTGAGGTATTATCTTACTTTAAGAATGTTTATTCAGCAAGTTTGTAATACTTAAGAAGTCACTGCATTTTTCTCAGGACAATAAGGTGTTTCAGTCAAAAAAATAGGGTAAGGACTTGATATGACTGCATCTTTTGACTAATATGAAGTGTGAGGAGTCCTTGCAAATAAATCTTGAGGATTATTGCTGCTACCACATGTATAAACCATTGTTTTTTTACTTTCTTTAGAAGCCTAGAGCATTTCCCTCTCCAACCAGCTTACCTGATTGGGGGCAGGGAGGGAGGACCATGATACAGAGCGGTAGGCAATCTCTCTCAGTGTCACAGGTTTAGGGGACCCCAGAACATTACAGGCCCAAATTCTTTATTGTAAGCAGGAAGATATGTATAAAGTAAAACATCCAGGTCCTGATCCAGCTAAAGGTAGTCATGACTAGGTACTGTTGAAAACAATGGTATTTAAATTAGTAATGATTTGCTTGTTCAATTAATTTCAGTGGGACCTAATAATTATTAATGTTAGCTGGATTAGGGCACAATGTTCTGAAGCACATTAGAAGAGAAATGTGAATTGACTCACCATTGTCTGAAAGTAATATACGAGAGGGTATTTGGATTTTAGTCCTTCAGTTTCATCTCTTGATTATCAGAGCCTGTTGGTCTCAGTCTGCTGGTTTCCCCCTAGAGTCTCAGTAACAAGCAGGTCCAAACGAGTTGCCCCTTCAACTGAGAGGTTGTGTGTTGCCTTTCTGAAGGTGAAATTCCAGGAGTCATAAATACTATTTTCCAAGTATCTGGCTATTGGTCATAAACATCTTGCTTTCCAATTGCAGCTTTAGCATAGGATCGATATCATTCAGTGTCTGTCAATGAAAGGAGGGAGCATTTCACTGTAGGAGGCTTCTAAATTTTTAGTAATAGTATTATTCTCTAATCATTAGTAGTGTTATGTGACTGTATGCAAACAGACCCATGGGGAGCTCCATAAGTGCTTCCTTGTGCATTCCAGAGATAGACACTTTTTTCTGTTCTCGCTGCATCCCTTCATGACACATTGAATGCATGAATACATTGAATTCTAAATGTCCCCCAACCTTTAGAAGTGGCTTTTTGAGGAGTACAACAGAATGTAGTGGGAAGAGGGGGGCACTGAATAGCCTCAGTATGCACACAACACATTGTGCACATTCCTTTGGAACCTGGCTTTAGGGAGTTTGACAGTAACTTGTCACTAATTGGTTTTTTGGGACTAATGTGTCACAAGTAAGAAAATTGTAGGCTTTCAAATTATTACAGAGAAAATGTTAACTTTATGTCTGATCTTTGAAGGATTCTGCTTGATCGGGGGGATGAAAGAGGATGTCTTTGACTGGCTGGCTGGAATCTTGAATTGCAAAGCCCTCTGGTTATGTTCATATCCCAGCATGCATGAGGCTTAGTGTAGCTTTGGGAAAGTTACTAGCCTAACCTGGCTCATGAGAGTTGTTAGGAATGGAATGAGAATTCCTTGTACATCATCCTGTGGATTTCAAATGTGATAAATTGAATATAAATATTTATAGTATATGGAGCAGGATTAATATAATGTTGCTAAATTAAATACATACGAAGATTGGCATAACTGCAAAAACATAGCAAAAATGATACCTTAGAACTGCAACAACCTGGGTCCCAATGAATGATTCAGCAAAAGTGGCTGTCAGAGGAAAATATCTCTAAATGTCTGTGCTTCTGAGATTCCAAACTTCTGTTAATGCTGTGTTACAGGAGAACTTTAGTTGATCATGAGTTTCGCACATAGTTCTATGTAACATAAGTCTCTTGGCAGGCGGCTCCTTGTAATACATTCTTTACTCCTAGGGAGGTACATATACAGTGATTTCTTGAGATGCACATGGTTTGACACAAGCTGTATAGAGCAGTGATTCTCTGCTTCCAAGCAATAAATATAGATAACTTGGAACAATACTGAAGATATCACCATATTTTGTACCCCTGAGTTCCTTCTTGTGTGGGTCGCAACAGTTTAATAAATTATCTTGTCCTTATGGATCATTCACTTATCCTTGCAGTCTCCTTACCGCTGGTTGTCTTTGTTTATGTATGTGTCATTACCCTACCCTGAGCAGTGACCAGGCCCCTGACCCAGAGGAGGAGGAGCCAGCCAGGTCAGAGAGACCAGTGGCACAAGCTGCAAAGCTGGTAGAACCTGGCCCTGGCATCAGGTCTAAGCTGAAAGTTGTCAGCAAGAAGCCCCTTGAACAAGAGGCTCTTGAACAGCATCTCCTTTGCCAGATTCTTCTGAGAGGCCTATCCCTTCTTGACCAGGAGGCTCGCATTCCATGGTGCCTGCTTGCTAGTGCAGGCCATGCATCAGAGTGAAGCAGAGAGATGAAGGAGTGCTAGACTCCAGACTAGAGGTCTATCCCTTTAAAGCTCTGTCTGCTCCTTGGAAAAGGAGTGGAGCACCGGAGGAGGAGTCAGACCCTGAAAGTGTACAAAAGGACTCAAATGGGCTCCAGGCATTGTTGGAGCAAGTTATCAGTTCTGAGTTGCTTAAAAACCTGCAGCCTCCTCATGCACCCTTTTGTGCCCTGTGGGCTCATGTTCAGGAAAGCATAATATGTCTATTTTCATGAAGACTGAGACATGGAAAGCTTCAGTGGGGAGCCTTTGCTTTTAAGCACTCTAACCAGATACAGTTCTGTCAATTACTGTCAATTTGACATCAAATATAATTTTAAAATTGAGGGAAAACATTTTTTTCTGTTTGAGGCTTTAAATATGATCACGATGTATATAGCAGCTGGGTTCATTATTCACTGGTTTTTTGGGGGGAATGAAATATACATATCTATACAGATACTGTATAAACCCAGAACTATGAAATTGTAGAGCTGTTAGGATCTGGTGGTTGTTTAAACACTGAGACAGGACTCTTCATAGTACCCAAACATAGTCAGGCAACTTACAAAATATAAATATAAATAACAGAACAGGTTAAAATACATTACAAACAACAAAAATGTTCAAACAACAATAAAGCATTATAGAGGAAAACTCGTGCTGAGTCTGATCGGACACGGGCTAGAGCTCATTATCGAGCCTACTCTGTGGCAGTGAGGGTGGCGAAGAGACAGTTCTTCTCCACCAGCATTGCATCTTCACAGTGTCGCCCGGCGGAGCTTTTCCGGGTGGTTCGTGGCCTGCTACACTCTGGGCCAGGGCGAGAGATGGTGGAACCCTCGGTAGCATGCTGTTTGCACGGCACTTTCAAGATAAAATCGCTCAGATTCGTCTTGAATTGTACACCACGCTTAATGCAGCTCCGCTAGTAGAGGCGTTCAGAGCACCGTCTGGTCCAGTTTTATTGGATGAGTTTCAGTTACTGAGGCCTGAGGATGTGGACAAGGTGCTTGGCCAAGTCCGGTCGACCACTTGTGTGCTTGACCCTTGCCCATCGTGGCTAATTACATCAAATAAGGATGGGACCGCCGGCTGGGTCCAGGAGGTTGTAAATGCCTCCTTGAGAGAGGGAGTGGTGCCGGCCTTGTTAAAAGAGGAGGTAATCAGACCACTCCTGAAAAAGCCTAACCTGGACCTGGAAGATGTTAACAACTATAGGCCGGTGGCGAACATTCCTTTCCTGGGCAAGGTGCTTGAGCGGGTGGTTGCAGGACAACTCCAGACACTCTTGAATGAAACGGATTATCTAGATCCATTTCAATCGGGTTTCAGGCCTGGTTTTGGAACAGAAACTGCCTTGGTTGCCCTGTGGGATGACCTTTGCCTGGAGAGGGACAGGGGGAGTGCGACCCTGTTGGTTCTCTTGGACCTCTCAGCGGCTTTCGATACCATCGACCATGGTATCCTTCTGGATAGGTTGTCTGGGTTGGGAGTTGGAGGCACTGCGCTGCAGTGGTTCCGCTCCTACTTGGATGACCGTTTTCAGAAGGTGGTGCTGTGGGATTATTGCTCTGTGCCGTGGCATTTAAGCCATGGGGTTCCACAGGGCTCTATTTTATCCCCTATGCTGTTTAACATATACATGAAGCCGCTGGGAGAGGTTATCCGGAGATGTGGGCTGAGATGTCACCAATATGCGGATGACACCCAGCTCTATCTCTCCTTTTCAACAAACCCAGGTGAGGCAGTGGCTGTTCTGAATCAGTGCCTGAGCACGGTAATGGACTGGATGAGGGCTAACAAACTGAGACTCAATCCAGAGAAGACGGAGGTACTGTTAGCGGGTGGTTCGTCTGTCCGGCGAGGTGATGTTCACCCTGTTCTGGAGGGGGTTGCACTCCCCCTAAAGGATCAGGTCCGTAGTTTGGGGGTGCTCTTGGATCCAGAACTGTCACTTGAGGCACAGGTGAACTCGGTGGCAAAGAGCACCTTTTACCAGCTTAGGCTGATATACCAACTGCGCCCTTATCAGGACAGAGATAGCCTAGCTACAGTTATCCATGCTCTCATAACCTCTCGTTTGGATTACTGCAATGCCTTATACGTGGGGCTGCCTTTGAAAACGGTCCGGAAACTTCAGCTGGTACAAAACAGGGCAGCCAGATTGTTAATGGGGACTGGCCAACGAGACCATATTACGCCAGTCCTTTTCCAACTTCACTGGCTGCCGATCCAGGTTCGGGTCCAATTCAAAGTGCTGGTACTAACATTTAAAGCCCTAAACGGCTTGGGGCCAGGTTATCTAAAGGAACGCCTCCTCCCATATGTACCTGCCCGGACCCTAAGATCATCTACAGGGGTCCTTCACCGTGAGCCCCTGCCAAAGGAAGTGAGGCAGGTGGCCACTAGGAGGAGGGCTTTCTCTGCTGTGGCACCCCGGCTGTGGAATGAGCTCCCCAGAGAGGTTCGCCTGGCGCCTACTTTGTACTTTTTTCGTTGCCAGGTGAAGACCTTTTTATTCTCCCAGTATTTTAACAGTTAAATTAACTCAATTTTAATCCTTGCTGTTTTAAATTTGTATTTTAATCTGTATTAATTCCTGCTGCTTGGTTTTATTCTGGTTGTGTTTTTATATTGTATGTTATTCTGTGTTTTTAGATTGTGCCTTGTTTTATATATTTTAAAATGATTTCATGGTTTTAATTTTTGTGAACCGCCCAGAAAGCTTCGGCTATGGGGCGGTATAAAAATGCAATAAATAAATAAATAAATAAAGTCTCAATAATCAGCAAATAAAACCCATAATCAGAGGTTCTGACTAAAAAAATGCCTGCTGGAATGAAATGATCTTAAGAGCAGTTATAACATGGTAAAAACAATATCAATGGCTGATTAAAAATACAACAGAAGCTCTAATTAAAAAATGTTTGCTGGAATAAAATAGTCTTCAGAACATGTTGAAAAGCAGACAAAAAGGGGGCAGATGACCTTTTGGGGGCTATTCCGTAATTTGGTTAACACAGCTGAAAAAGTTCCTCTCCTGCCCCATCAACCACATTTCTGTTGAGGAAGGGACAAAAATGAGTACAAATATCAAGCAGTTTCATATGGGAGGAGGTGATTCACAAGATAATCCTGGTTGTTTAGGGCTTCAAAGGCAAAAAACAGCATTTCCAATTGAGTCTGGAAGCCAGTGAAGTTGGAACAAAACTGGCCTAATATGGTTTGTCCTGTCAACCCCAGACACAAGTCTGATCACAGCATTCTGAACCAATTGAAGTTTCTGGCAGCCCTGTGTTAGTTTGTTACAGTAATTCAACCTGAAAGCAACACAGTTTGGTGCCCTCCAGATGTTTTGGACTGCAACTCCCATTAGCACCAGCCAGTGTGGTCAATGATCAGGGATTATGGGAGTTGTAATCCAAACTAGCTGGAGGGTATCAGGTTGCCTACCCCTGGTAGGGCGTGAACAGCTTAGATCTGATTGCTGCAGAAAAGGATGCAGCTGACAAGCCAGATGAAGTTGATAAAAGGCTCCTCATTAATACTGAACCTGATCAGATGACATGCTAAGCCACGGTGATTAAGCATTTTGAGCTAAACATTATGACTTAGCGTGTTGTGCAAACCATGATGTAGTGTGTTGTATGAACCATTCCTAACCATGGTGGCTACATAACCATGGTTTAAACCCGCTCACTAACCATTTGCGGCAAAAGGGTTAGTGGCCTAACCATGATTTAGTGTGTCGTCTGAACAGGCCAACTGTCACCTGTACTTCTATAAGCAGGGACAGTTGAGGATTGTCCTCAAGCTGCAAACCTATTGCTTCAGGGGGGGAGTGCAACCCCATTTAGAACAGTCTGAAGACCACTTTCAAGATTATCAATAACAACAACCAACAGTACTTTTGTCTGGATTAGGAAGGAGAAATTGGGGAGTGTTGCCACCTGGGCCAGCCTTGGTGGAGAGTTTGTGTCTGGATTATGGTTCAGTTCACACACACACCATCCATTCTGGAACTGCTCCAGACGCTGTTTTAGCATTTCATTGCTTCCCAGGATTGGGTGATGGAAACAAGATTTTTAACTCTATATCATCAGCAAGCTGATGACACCCCAGCCCAAATCTCAGGATGGCTGCTCCCAGTGGTCCTATATAGTAAGAACATGGTTAGCAATCATCTAAATTACAGCATGCCGAAGGGACTAAGGGGCACGAAGTCAGCAGTGTGTTTTGTTTACACAGTTAAGATTGCGTCAGAGGAGTTCAGAAGATATATCAGGAAATAAGATGTTTTAATTTCATATCCTTTCATGTTATGTGGCATCACTTTAAAATCTGTGCTTGCTTGTTGCTTGTGAAGTTCCTTAGATCCAATTGTATGATAATTTTAAAGAGGGGTTTCATAAATAAGATAAACAGATGCTTCAGATTTTAATCTGATGTACACAATGAATTTGAAGTGAGGTCTTGTTCTTTTATGATTAAGTCTTGATGGGAGGGCTGGTGGAATTTAATTGTTCTCCATCTTCCGTAGGCCATTGTGGCTTCTATATGACTGAAGAAGTTCACCCTGTGGCTTTTAAATTGTAGATAACCTTGTTGGTCTATTTAAAAAAATCCCAAAACCTCCGTACAGTGATACCTTTTTGGGATCAACTACACTGAAATGTCACAAAGTAAGTTTTCCAAGTTAATTTCTTTTTCAAGATGGATGTTAAGCAATCAGCTAAGGGGTTGGGAGTGAGGGAGAGAAATAATGCTAGGTAGTTTTGCAACTGTCTTAAAATGGAATGCAAGAGGTGTTGGATCAGCCTCTTCTAGGTTCAAAAGTTGCACCAAGGGCTATTGGAATAAAGAAACAATGGCTTCCTCTAGACAATCGATTTATGCCTCCTTTACGGCGCATTAACGGTTTTACCTCTTTACGAACGAAGCTGAAATCAGGCGTGCAGGCGATTTTTATCCTCATTAATGTGCATTTTTGACTTTTAATTTCCTCCGAAGTTACAACGCCTTATCTTAGTGTAAACAACTTCTGAGCATTCACATTAACGGTGGTAGTGGGCGTACTTTGGTGGTGATGTCATGCATGAATAACTACCCCTTTGCTGGGAACACCTCCCAGTTGTTCTTTTTCATTTCCTGTCTCCTTCCTCCCACTTCCTTCTTCTTCTTGGTCCCTCAGGATGGAATCTCCAGGAATAGCTGATCTAACCTGTACTGAAAATGAAGTTTCTTTTAAATCCCCTACCGGAATATTTCTTTCATCGAGATGTGGGGCCAGATGGAGGTGGTTTCACAGGAAGCAAGTGGGTTGGAGTAAGGATGTGCGGATGATCAGCGATCCGCTAAGACAAATCGTCCCCTCCCTTGCTGGGTTCCTGACATTTAGCTGCGTGTGTGTGTGCGTGTGCATGTGTATGTTGTAGATCACCAAAAATACAAGTTATTTATTGAGATACGACAGGAATATCTTTATTCTACAGATGCTGTTTAAAGGAGGGCAGAAGCTGATTGCAAAGGAAAGCATGGCCGGAGAAATCAGAAAGGGGTGGGCAAGACATCCTATAAGAGCCTGTCCGAAGTCATAGGCTTGCATTTCCATTTACTCCTGAGCAATTGGGGGGGGGGGGACTGCTACAAATGGCAATCAGGCACAAAGGAAGAGGTAAACCAGGTGACCAACGGCAGGTAACCCAGGTAACCAAAGGTAACCCAGGTAACCAAAGGCGGGCGATTCAGATGGGCAGGGTTAACAAATAGCGGGAAACTGTGGGGGCAGTTCTACCAGGAAACAGGGCGGTGCTTTCGTCAACATTTCCTCGTTCGAGCCTTGATCTGTGCTTTATTTATAATGTGATTCTACGTAAATTCGAATGTAGGCTAATGCGCATATTTGGAGAATCAGGCGTAAAAGCGACCTCTTCTAGAGGGGACCAATAATGGTGATTCTCCCCATTTTTAAAAAATATAAAATCTAGCAGTTACATAGATTAACAACAGATTAACTCTGTTATCTGTTCTTCCCTGACTAGTGATCACAGTTCCCTCTCTGATTAGGCAGTGTCAGGTGCACCACATAATCGGGAGCTGTGTTACTTCTGATTCTCTCTGGCTATCTGGAAGCCTTTTACTGAATGCTTTGGCATTATGTCCTTGGTTTGATTCTCCATAGGAAGACTTACGGGATGTTTAGCACTGAAAACAGTTGACCTTCTCTTGCAAGTTTGGGTCCCTGCAATATTCTGAATCACTGCTCAATGGCAGAAGGGAGCCAGCTGCTCACACCCTACCACAGTTGGCAAATCAAAATGGAAACCCTGCCATAGAGTTGCAGTCCTTATTAAGATTCCTCATGGGTCTGATGTGTTACCTAGCCTTACAAGACACCTTTGACTTATATGTTTACAATACTGGAAATTATTTAGTGCAGTGGCACCCGCCCTTTGGAATGGTCTCTGCTCTGAGGTACATCAGGCCTCAATGCTGGTGTGTTTTAGGCATTTATTGAAAATATATTTGTTTACTTTGGCTTTTCTCCAGTGCTTGGTATAAGTCTCATGATGACAGTGTGTGTGTGTATGGCCTTTTTGGTTGTTTTGTTTTTGTTTGTTTTTAATCTTTGGTAAACAACTTTGGATTTGTTTCAAATTAAGTGGTATATAAATATTGTTAAAGAATGCTAGTAATCCAGTGGGAATTACTGAAAAGTTTATATTAATTTTTGAGAACTGCCCAGAGAGCTTCTGCTATTGGGTGGTATAGAAATGCAATAAATAAATATTTGTGATTATTGCTCAGGTTTGTATGTGTGTGTGCTTTGGTGACTTCCTGAGGTGACTTCCTGTGGAGTGAGTTGTATAGTGGCATGGGAATTTGTAGGGATTAATTTTTGTCAATAGTAAGATCCAGAGGCTTAGTATTGTGTGCAGTGAACATTTTGTTTATTTATCCTCATAACTCACTGGCATTTGAAGAATTCTTATAAAGAGGGCTTCATAAAGGTTAATGGTATTATAAAGAATACCATGAAAGCTAAATCTGAGTCCCATTTAGTGAGTTTTTTTCCTGGAAAATTTTGGATCAGAAAATTTTCTGTTGCCCTAAATCTATGGAGTTCTGATTTAGCTTATGTATTTGCATAGCTTTTTTGAATTTTGTTGAGTATGCAGTTCATAGGATAAGAGTCCTCTATTTATCCACGCCCTGCTTGCAGTAACCAGTTAGGGCAGGAGGAATGTTGGAGCCGATTTTGCTTCACATTCCTCCTCCTAAAAATAAGTCAGCTAAGAGGGCTCCTGAAATTTTCAGTGGGTGAGGATGTGCAATAGAGAAGCTGTATGATACCCAGCCTCTCCTTTTCCTGCCCATTGAATGTCCCCCCCCCCCCCCCCCCGGTGGTCTTCTGAGGTTACTCTTTTAATTTCAGAAGAGCAGCTGTTGTGGTGATTTCAAGGAAGAAGTGCAATGATCCAATCTCAGATTCCCTCTCCTGAGGTTGTAGGAGTATCTACAGCCTTGGGATGGGGAATCTGCAATATCCTATGTTCCCTGGGATGCTTTCCCAGGGACCATAGGATTGCTCCATAATGTTTGTCATGATCATTTTACCTGTGGTATAATTATCTGAAAAGTTAGTTTCATTAGCCAAAAGAAATATTTGATTACGGAAAACAAATAGTGCAATTAGAATACAGTGTCTGCTGAAAAGTAAATCCTATTGTGTTCAGATGGGCTTACTCCTTAGTAAACATGCCTAGGATTGTAGCCTAAGTGTGGTTCAAATTCAAACAAATTAAAAGTTTTACTTGGAAGTTACTTTTATGCTTGCGAATATTTTAAGTTATGACAACTCAATAGCATACACTTTCTTTACATTATTTAGATTGTAAGAAAAAACAATAAAAACATTGAAAACTGTTAATATTGCTAACAGAAGAACTGTGTGCATAAATCTAAGTGCTTCCTAGGGACTGCCATCTAAAAAGAGTTAACTACAACTTTGATTTCAGTTTTGACTGGTATTTGAGTAGTATTCCTTTTGCCCTATTTGACTTGTATTGTGTTCATTCATTATTTTACTAATTAATTTTATGAAAAGATGCATTTATAAAAGTGGATTTTTTTCCTGAAGAAAAATATAGTACTGAAAACATTTCCAACCTACAGTTTTGGTTCTGATACTATCGCCATCTGGTCCTTTGGAACGTCTCAAGACCCCTACTAAAGATAAGGCACCAGTAATTACTTCCTGGACGAGGTGCAGGGCTGGCCCTCCCATGAAATGATTATATCACTTATTTCTTTAAACACCCTTTCCCAAAATTTTTGTACATGTTTACAGCTCCACCACATATGGAAATAAGTTCCAACCTCCTGACATCCCCTCCAACAATTCTTGGACACTTTTTTGTCTATCTGATGAAATCTTACCGGCGTTAAATACCATCTCCATACTATTTTATAATAACTCTCCTTAATTCTAATCGACAAAAGCTTTAACATTCTTGCATCCCATATCCTCCCCCAGTCATGTTCATTAATTTGTTCCTTTAAATCATCTTCCCAAATCATTTTAAGTGAATCTCTATATTCAGCCTCCTCTGTCAGGATTTTATATATTTCGCTAGTCAGACCTTTTCTAGTTTTAATTACTTCCTTTCCTCTTGATTCAATTAAATCTTCAAATCTTGTATTATTTCTACACTTCTTATTTATCTTTTTCCATTCCTGTGTCCATTTTTCCAATTGTAAGCATTTAAACCAAGCTATCTTTTGTCCTTTTACCAACTCTCTAATTTGCTCCTTATCTATCATTCTTTCCATCCAAATCCTTAGCTTAATAATTTGCTGACCCTTCAAACTTCCTTCCAATTCTACTTTTAAATTCTTTGGGAAATTTCTCACAACTACCACTGGGGCGAGTGGAGAGTCTCCTGGTATTAAGTTCCCTTTAACTTTCTCCCAGATCTCTAGAATGTTTTTCAGCAACGGGTTGTCCAGTTCCCTCAAATCTTTCTTTTGGATTTTATTATTAAAAAAAATATTTTGCAATTTAAAATCTAGTTCCCCTGTTTGCGTTTCTAACCATTCTAAATCTTCCTCCCCTAATATACTATTTATAACGTATCTTAACTGATTAGCACTATAATAATTCTTTATATTTGGAAGTCCCAAACCTCCTTTCTTTTGTGTCTTATACCATAGCCCTTTATTAATCCTGGCTCTCTTATCTCCATTGCAATAAGCATTAATCATATTTTGCCAGCTCTTTAACTCTACATCCGATATTTTAATCGGTAGCATTCTAAACAAAAAATTAATCTTGGGTAATATCTTCATTTTTATAACCGCTATTCTACCAAACCAAGAATGTTCTAATTTTCTATATGCCTCTAACTTTTCCCCTACCTGTTTTTTCAAACTTGCAAAATTAATTTCCTCTAACCTATCTAAGTCTTTTGCAATATTAACTCCTAAATAACGTACTACATTTTTAAGCCTAAGACCTAACTTTACTTTACCATCCTCCATCTCCTCTTTACTATAATTAAATAACATCATTTCTGACTTCCCCCAATTAACTTGTAAACCAGTAATCTCCCCAAATTCTTTTAAATGCCCAACCTTCAGGGGATCTTCTAATGTCAGTAATGTGTCATCCGCAAACATACTTATTTTAATCTTCTCCTTCCCTCCTATCCCCTTCAATCTTGAATCCTCCCTTATAACATTTGCCAAAATTTCTATCACTATCGCAAATAAGATCGGTGAAAGTGGGCAACCTTGTCTTGTTCCTCGGGCTAGTGTAATCTGTTGCGTTAACCCATCATTAACCATTATTTCTGCTTTATTATTTTTATACAGTTGAGCCATCACTCCGATAAATTTCACTCCAAGCCCAAATGTTTTCAAAATTATTTTAAGTGCTGGCCATTCCACGCAATCAAAGGCTTTGAATATATCCAATGCTAATAAACCTGCTTTTAAATTCCTTTTTTAAATAATAGTAATTATATTTAAAACTCTTCCAATTAAATTAGGCATTTGCCTTCCTGGGATAAATCCACATTGATCCTTTCTAATATACTTATGTATAAACGTACTCATCCTTTTTGCCATTATTGCTGTAAAAAAATTTGAATCTTGATTTATTAAGGATATTGGTCTATAAGATGCTGGATCAGTCAGATCCTTTCCTGGTTTCGGGATTAATATGATCAAGGAATGATCCCAGGATGGGGGGGGGGTCTTTCCCCCTTCTATTATACTATTAAATAATTTTTTTAATCTTGGTATTAAAATTCCTTTAAAAACTTTATAGTATTCCGGCCCCAAAGCATCCAATCCCGGAGATTTCCCTCCTTTTAATTTAGCTATAATTCCTTCTATTTCTCAGTAACTAAACCTTCCATATAATCCCTATCTTGCCCCTGCAATCTTATTTTCCAATTCCTCTCTACATATTCCAATACTTTAACCTGTGATCCCATATCTGATGTTCTCTATAAAACTCCTGAAATATATTTAATTTATCCTTCATTAAATTATAATTTTTCCCTGTCTTATCTCTAATTGTCCCTATCATACTCTTAGCCTTTTTGGACTGAGTGGACCTAGCCAGCATCTTCGAATTTTTATTACTATATTCAAAAAAATCCCTCTTTAAATATAGCAAATCCCTCTGGACTTGTTCTAACTCTTCTCTCTCTGATTTGGGCAAATAGGCATTTATCTTTTGTCTCTCTTAGCTTCTCCTCTAAGTCCCTTACCTCCTTTTCAATCTTTTTCTTTTGTGCTTCTTGTTGTTTTCTTAGGGTACTCATTTCCCTGATACAAATCCCTCAGATTCACTGGGGTATAGTAAGAGGGATTTGTATCAGGTACACATTTCCCTGATACAAATCCCTCTTACTATACCCCAGTGAGTCTTGATGGGCCTGGTCTCCCACTGCTGCAGATGCCACAAGGGGACAGCAACCAATGGAGCTGATGATCTCAGGACGATCCAGAGGGCAGGTGAATGGGCAGTCCCTTTGAAGAGCCATGGTGACTGTAAAAAGTGTTGTGTTATGGAGGGTGTAGCACCAATGCTGAACAGTAGGAAAAAGACAAAAAGTCTGGTGCTGTGTGACGTGTGTTTTTCTATTATTTAAAGTTAAAAGCTCAACGTTTCGGAGTGTATCCTTCCTCAGGAGCTGTATATCCACACACGTTGTTTAAAAAAACTTTTCCAAAGTGAAACTCCTTCAATGATTTCCTTTGCAGGCTGAGTTCTCGCTGCGAGTGTCCTGCGAGAGTTGCACTGGCCATTTCTGACTGTTAGAGCAGTATGACAATGGAACCAATTGCCTAGGGAGGTGGTGGGCTCTCCCAAACTAGAAGCATTCAAGAGGCAGCTGGACAGCCATCTGTCAGGGATGCTTTAAGGTGGATTCCTGCATTGAGCATGGGGGTTGGACTCGATGGCCTTATAAGCCCCTTCCAACTCTACTATTCTATGGTTCTATAATTTTTTTATGGCCAGCTTCGATCTTCAGAGAGCAGCAGCAACAACAACAGTGGTGGTGGCAATGAGGATGTAGGTGGGAAATGGAAGACACACTATGTGGGGAGGTATGGTGGAGGCATGTGGAGAGCTTGCACAGGACCTGAGGAAGGGTAAATATTTCTAGTTTCTCTCCTTATCTTGTAAATTATCTGAGGTGCCTTTTGTGCATATGCGGTTCTCTAGAGGCCAAACTAGATGTGACATTAATTGCGAGAATAGAATTAACATGCATTTTGGGTAAACTAAATAGCATCTTTGGGGAAGCCATCAGGACCACAGTGGGGTGGGGAAGTGTTATCTGGTATCATCCTTGCCCCACCCCCCTCACTCTCTTTGTGCCTATCTAACAAAGAATTCGAAATGTTTAGTTCATTTTGTATTTCTGTTACAGGACTACCGTATTTCACCGAATCTAAGACGCCATCGATTCTAAGACGTGCCTTTATTTTAGGGCCACCGTCAGGAAAAAAGCGTTGCGTCGATTCTAAGATGCACCCCATTTTCAGACACATCATATTGGGGATTAGTGCATCTTAGAATCGAAGAAATACGGTAGGGCTGTGCATGCCCCCCCCTCGATCCGCCACCCAGGGACCTGCTGGGCCGGGCCGGCCCAGGCATGAGTCCCCCTCCTCCCTTCCCCACTCACCTCCATCGCCGTCCTGATCCTTGCCGCCAGCGCCGCTTGCAGAGGCCTCCCCGGCCTGGAAACACAACATCCCCGGCCTGGAAACACAGTGTTACTACAAAGTAGGCCACGATCCCACGAGATCTCTCACGGGATCGTGGCCTACTTTGTAGTAACTCCACGTTTTCAGGCTGGGGAGGCTGCTGCAAGCGGCGCTGGTGGCGAGGACCAAGGCAACGATGGAGGTGAGTGGGGAAGGCTGGTTCTCGCTGCCGCCGCCGCGGCTCCTCGCAGGCAGCGGCCTCCCTGGCACTGGCGGACTGGGGCGGCGCTGGAGGCCAAGGAGGTTGGTGCCAACGGCGCGGAGTGGCGCTGATAGAGGCGAGTGGGGAATGTCGAGTCGCTTGGGGGGGCATGCAGAGCCCCTTTGTGAAGGCGCTGTGGGTGGGTGTGGGGGGGTGTATCTTCAACCCCATTCCAGCGCTGGAGAAATCAGGTGATTCTTAGACGCCATCGATTCTAAGACGCACTCCATTTTTACAGACGTAAATATGGGGGAAAAAGTGCGTCTTAGAATCGAGGAAATATGGTAATATAATTCTAGCAATTTACCTCCAGAGTTAGCATGAAGGTCTCAAGTTGAGTTAGGACAAGCTAATTATGTATCTAAGTATAAATCTGTTATTTTAATTTTGGCAAAAATAGCATAACCCAAGATTAGAGATGTAATGTATGGAATGTAAAATGTATTATATTTATATAATGTATTTATATATTATGCATTCATATATTTCTATTCTGCTTTTTCTTATATTCAGGGCAATTTATAGCATAGATTCTATAAATATAGATTTAATTTTAAAAAATGAAGCTACAGTTCTTGGAATACTTATACATTAATAGAGATTGAAAGATAATCCACAAAAAGTAACACTATGCTTCACTATCTTAAATACTCTAAACTTTTTTGATACTGAAAAGTGAAAATTATGGAATAAATATATTTTTAAAAAGCAGAGAGCTTTTATGGATTACCTAGAAGAGACTGTTCTATTAGGATGAAGTTACAGGGACCTTTTTCTGATAGGAATATAAACATCACATTCCTATTCTGTTTTTGAAATGCTGTTTCTAATTCCCTTCTTTAGGACAATGGAATATAAGGGCAACCGTCATGATCTAGCCAGGATCTATATATGAACATGGAAGCAGGCTTTTGCATATTTATAGCCTCTGGGTGGATAAGGAAATGTGTGTGAAAACTGTTGCTTTGATTATGGTTCCTCTCCTAAATCCAGTAGTTGGGGCAGTATGTGTATGTACTGCACATACTAGTTTTTAGGGAATGGGAGATGGTTAGATTCTTGGAGAGGGCTGTGCGCATGCAGCTCCAGCTGCTGTGGAATACACAGTTGGATTAGGGGTTTAATGATTTATTTTATTTGTTTGTCTATAGCAGCTGGAATGCCTTTAGTGAGAGTATTAAGTGCCTTGAATATTAAAAGGGCTAATACACTTCATTGGCTATGCCATAGCCTCAGATAAAAAAGAGGTTATCCTGCTTTATTTGCAAACTTCGTTGATTATTTTAATTGGATTGCCAGTTTAACATAAACAGCTCTTGTAGAATGATGAATAATTGAAAAGGGATTCTGGAACAATTAGGGACTAAGGTTTCTGCCACAGTTACTATTGATATTTTTTTTAAAATGCTATCAATTTTATCTCTGAAGAAGGATGAATGATGAATGTTCCTTAATTATAGGATGGACTGCAACAGTGTAGTTTATAGAAGGAAAGTACAATGGCAAGTAAACTTTAATCTTAAAATTTCATGTTAGTTACATAACCAGAGTAATTGAGCTCATTCTGTCATCACCAAATTGCTAGTAAAAATGTTTTGGTCCTGATTTTGTTTAGAAAAATGAAGAGATTATATTACATAGGTCCCCTTACTTATTTATATATTTAATGAAAGATTTATATACTACCCTTCAGCCAGTAAGCCAGGATAAGTTATTAAATCATAGAAACAATTCTAAAAAATAAAAAAATATAAACAATCCATTGTGAAATACTGAGAAATGAGTATAAAATAAAGGGGGACACATTAGGTGATAAGGGGAAAAATCAAAGTATATAATTGGGCAATTCCTTTATTGGGACCAACATAATAAAGAGTTATCCAGAACTCTTCATCAGGCTAAATAATACATAAGAAAAAAGCAGAGGATGGGAAATTGTAGGAACTTTTTATTGTTTGCTTTTCTGTTATTATAGTGCTGGGGCACAGGTGGGGACATGGAGGCATGGGGGGAGGTTATTGAATGCTGGGGTGGGGAAACAAAGGGGCCAGTAGGCAAACACACATAAAACACTGTTATCGGGTTAGATGCTTCATTTTAGATGGGATCTGATAAGAGAATGATTTGGAAATATGATTTGAAGTTGCTCAAAGATGTTACCCATAAGGACAACTATGTGGCTTAAGGACATTACTCATGAAAGACGTGTGACGTGGTATTATGCAAAGAATACTAGTCATATAAATTTGTGACTTATATCAAACTTATATATTCCTTTTAAGGGAACTAAGTGAAAGGTCTAGGGTTAAGAACAGGTGAAGTTGTGGTTAGAAAATCCCCGTGTCCATAAGAACAGAGTAGTAAACCAGACAGAGAACCTCAAAGAAAAGGGAATTTGACCTTTCGTTGTCACAAAAAACTATGTTAGAGGAGGAGGGTATATTCTGGGAAGAAGGATAGTCTAAATTATGACATGGACCAATCGGTTTAGCCATTTCAGAATAAATTAAGAGGTAGGTCTTTGTCTTTGGAAAGTTTATTTAAGTCCAGGTAATAGGAACCATGGGGTCTTTCCTTTCCCTCAGGCATGACATCCAGGATGTTGCTCAGAGCCTAACATGTAGGCCTCAGTGACTCCTTGGTTGCCTGGGAGAAATGGAAGTCCCTCTATGGAGAAGAATTCCTTCACAGAGTATGTATGAGTGTTGTCTTTGGGGGCATGTTTGTCTACGTTCTCAAGAAATCTTCCAGACGTGTGAGTACATTCTTTTAATTTGCTGAATGGAGAGGTTTGTGTGTTTGTTTAATTTTAACTTCCTTAAATTGATTTAATTAATGTTTTAAAGCAATAACAGTTTCATTGAGTTGGTGAGTATCGGTAAAATCAATCATTCTGAGTATCTATCTTTGTATCTTCCTGTTCACCTACTGGAGTGGGGAATTTGGGGAACATTGATGCAAGGTACCTGTATTCAGTGTCCCTTTAAATAAAAGTCACCTGAAAAATCCCCCTACAATATATACAAAGATTAGACCAGATATTGTTGTCATTAAGCCTGTAGATTAGAGTCAGGCATTTGTATCACCATTCTGTTCTGGACAATGGGAGGAGATAACCCACTGCTCAGAGCAGTCAAGGTAGGTACAAAAAGCATGGGGAGAGGGACAAAAAAGTACAAAGATTATGCCAAATGTTGTGGTCATTAGATTTGCAGATTAGACCCAATTTCAAAATGGAAGTTGCAATGCATTAATGTACTTTATTTTATTGATATTAGTATATATATACAGTGCCTAGTTGTTTGAACGGTTTGTAATAAAAGTCTTAGTACTCCATTCTTAACAAGCTTCTAATATCCATTCTTAAATAGCAGTTCGGGATAACTAAAACAAATGTTCTTTGTTCTGGTTTACTGATGTTGGTTTATTATCTTCATCTTGTGGATATGGAGAATTTTAGATATTTATACAGTATAAATTTATTTACTGTTGTGTTTTTGCTTACTGCTTTAAGTAGGTGAGGTGTAGCTGATGACTCGTGTTGTTGATTCTTCTTAATAAAGATGAACCCAAACTGTCTTGATTCCCAGTCCTTCCAGCACACGCACAATGGCAAACTGATACAGGGCACCCAAATCAGTCAGACCTCTTTATTGCAGGAAATCCCACGGCAAAGCTTAAGGGTTACACTCTTAAGAAATTATATCTTATTTTTATTAGTTGTTTTAAATGATATTGTACTTATAACTTGTTTTTATGCTTTTTATGCTTTTAAATTTTGTATATCGGTTTTTTAATGCTCAATATTTTTAATTTTTGTAAACTGCCCAGAGAGCTTCAGCTATGGGGCGGTATATAAATGGAATTAATAATAATAATAATAATAATAATAATTAGCTGAATAGGCCCAAACCTAAAAAGGCTGAAATTCAAATGTTGAAAATTGATTAAGCCAGATTATAAAGGTAGTGGCTATCCTTCATATACCATCAAGGCCTCACCGTAAACTGCTTAATCTGTTTTCAGCATTTGCATTTTATAAAATTGTTTCTGATGAAGGAGCTTTATCTATGAATGCATTGGGTTCAAATAAAGAAGTTTCCCATTGGCACCTTTGAGAATATATTCTCTTTTTGCATTTTGTTTTGCTATGGCCAACCATGATAGTCTCCTTGTCTGGGATGGGGGTTTGGAGACACAGTTTTATTATAGCTCTGGTACTTCCTCTTATAATATTTCTAGAAGGAGGTGCTGGGGAGACTGATGTTTTGACTATTGAGATTTTGTGTCCCACAGGGCTCTGTGTTGTCCGCTGTGCTATTTATCATCTTTATAAAATTACTGGGAGAGGAGTTTCGGAATTTGGTGTCATTATAACATGAAATGACACCCAGCTCTATCTCTGTGTTCATCTTAATCCATGGAGGCTGTTGTTCTGAATCAACCTCTGGAGTCAGTAATGGACAGGATGAGAGCAAATAAATTGAAATTTAAACCAGATAAGACAGAGTTGGACCTGTTCAGCAAGTGCAAAATCCAATGTATCTCCTACTTAGAATAGACTGATTGAAATTAATGGGACTTAAGTTAATCAGGACTAAAGTCCCATTCATTTCAGTGGTTCTACTCTAAGTAGGATTTATGTTGGATTTCAGCCTAGGAAGGCAGATTAGGGAATAGTAGGCTGACCATATGAAAAGGAGGACAGGGCTCATATAACTTTAACAGTTGTAGAGAAAAGGGAATTTCAGCCAGTGTCATTTGTATGCAATTAGTTCCTGGTGAAAGTCCCTCTTCATCACAACAGTTAAAATTGCAGGCACTATACTAGAGTGACCATATACAAAAGAAGGCAGGGCTCTTGCAACTTTAACTGTTGTGATGAAGAGGGGATTTCACCAGGAACTAATTGCATACAAATGACACTGGCTGAAATTCCCTTTTCTCTACAACTGTTAAAGTTACATGGGCCCTGTCCTCCTTTTCATATGGTCAGCCTAGATAGGGATTCAATACGCTCTGAATGGGGTTACACTCCTTTTGAAAACCCAGGCAGCTAGCAAATCTTGATAAAACATTACAGTAAATCAGTTTTTAATGAAGAACTGATAAAATCAGGTCAGATAAGAACAGTTTACTAGCCCTCGGCTGAATGCTGTACAGAAGAGCCATGTCTTTACAGTATGGCAGCAATGGTGCCCAAGAGGTTTCTGTGAGGAGAGCATTCCATGACAACCAAAAATGTTTTCTCCTGTATACTGCCTGCTATATCTCAGATAGTACGGAAACACAGAAATAAGCCTATAATATATTTGCTAAAATGTTATAGTTGGAACATTTTAAGCTGGAATGAAGCTGAGATTCTTACTTGATAGTGCTTTTGTAAGGAATTAACATCTTGTGCTAACTGCTTACACCTACAACAGTAGTTCATAAGAATCTCAAAAGAGTAAATGTATGAACTACATAAAATGCAGCAAAGTTTTCCTATGATACTTCCTATTTCTTTATGGTATTATTTATAGGTTACAAAATGTGCTTGAAATTATGCAAACTTATATTTATGATGTTTGAAACTATGTAACGGCCTTAGTGAGTCATTTGGCTTTTTATGAATTCTTTGACAAAATAATGAAGTTTCTCTTGCTAATGTTTCTTCCTCCCCTGCCCCCACACTCTTCCATTCTTATCTTCAGGCTGTGCATCTGGCTCAGGCAAGTTTCCAGATCGAAGCCTTTGGCTCTACATTTACTCTTGACCTCTCACTGAATAAGTAAGTTTATATTTGTGATCCTTATTTTTTCTTTTTATTGTAGTGGTCATGATCTGTTTTAATTGCAGGAAATGATCATGCTCTGCATTCATTTCCTAAAAGGTTAGCAATGCTGGGCTGTAAAGAAACAGTGGGGATACCCCAAATATTTCTGTAAATAAATTATGCAAAGAAGAGAAAAAGAATAGTGTCTAAGAAACAGAACCGTAATTTTTGTTCAAATCTGAATTATAAAACCTCATAAATTGAGGTTACAGCTATAATTTGAGTGAGCAGGTCAGTGTCCTGAGTGCCACAGTAATAGTTGTTAGTTCAGCATGTGTTGATGCTTTGAACTGATAAAATGTACAACCTAATACTGGCAATATTTTCTTGCCATATTCATGAGAAGGATCCAAATGATTTGTGAGGTCAGAAAAGTTAATTCTAGATTACTTTCCATTAGTTCTTGAGTATTCAGACCTATGAAATTATGAAGTGTGTACTTATTTATGGATCAAGACACAAGTAATAAGGCTGCAATCCTCCACTATATCCATTTATCTGGGAGGATGCCCTATTGAGCTTAATTGGACTTAATTCTGAATAGATATGTATAGAATTGTCTATATCTGTATTTTTTCTTCAGTCCAAAGTTTAAATAATGAAATTGCAGCCAGGATAATACTTCATGATGTAAGTATTTGAACTAGATTTGAAATTTTATAGAGTAGCCCATTTATAGTTGGACTGTTTTTTGGTCAGAGTATATTTTAAGTATTTTAAAATAGATTTTTTAATAGATATTGCATAATCTTGTTTGGTGGGAACCAGTTTCACCAATCCATTAGTGCTTGTTGAGCGCATATCTGCTATTACCTGCTTAAGAGGTAGTGGGAGAATAGTTAGGGTGCTCTATCCTGGACTCTATTGAAGTTGTAGGTTTGGTTTCTGGTAGGTGTCTGTGTCCTGAGATGGGTATTTGTGGGTATCTAGGAAAATACATACTAGGTAGCCCGACCACAACATTTCACCACAACAACTTTTTTCTCTATGTGTGTGTGTTCAGGTGAAGGGACAGAGTGATGTGATGCCCTCCCATACATATTTGGAAAATGGCTGTATTCCCTCTTCTGCAGTGTATGTGGATTCATACACTGATTCATATATCACTGTGTTGTGTGCACCCATCTCAACTTGTCCGATGGCAGTGATATATGTATCTCTATTAGCTGAATGGATTAGGATTTAGTTATCGCTCATATTCTAATGGAGCAATGCTGTGCAAGGGTTGGAGGGAAGAACCAGCACAATTATTTTTTCTATACAGAAGAAGCACCTGCTTTTTGAAATTTAATTGAGATCTGTTTTTGATTATTTGTCAGCGGTATGACTGTTATTGAAGAGAGCAAGCAATTTTATGACATTATTGGGTTTCCAACAACTCAAGTTATTTAAACAGTGTGGACCACCATATTAGCATACTGTCACCTAGCACTAACTTTTCCTTAGAAATGTTGAACTGGAAACATCTAGGTTCCAGCACCCAACATCAGTGTTTCAGCATGTTAAAGGAAATTCCACCCAGAGACATTTTTTAATTATCTTCTGTCACCCTCAAAAAGTGTGCATCAAAAGACTGCAAAGCATAAGAGATTCGTAGGAGTTTTGTTGGACCAGAATTGCTTTATTCTGGAGATAGGCAAAGTAGGCAAATAAGTAGATGAGGAGAGGCATCAAAGGTAATAATAAAAGCTTTCTTTTTAAGAAATTATGGAGAATGCACTTTAGTTCACAAATACACTCTATTTTTTTAATTATGAAAGGTCAATGTGTGTGTTTTTTAAAAAAAATTAACTTAGTCACCTATCACACTAGTATAGTGTATGTCATTATCACAGGTTGGTTTGGGTTGGTGGAAGGACACATATATTGGAGGGAACCCTCGCTGTGCATACGCAATGGATTTTTACACAGATTAACTGTCCCTTTGTTGTCCCTTCCCTCTTTCAGTTGTGTCCAGGCTCTCAACTGGTGGGGGGGGACTTTTCAACAGTGTTCCTAAATATACTACTTTACTTTCTCCCATATAAGTGTAAGACTGCTATTCAATCTTATAGGGAAAGCAAATAATTTTTAATCTTTCCATCTCGTCCTTTCTAGGTGAATAATCTTGTCCTAAATTCTATTTATCGATTGTAACAGAGTGTGACAAAAACATGAGATTTGGAACCTGTATTTTAGTATCTATAATCACCTGACCCTGCATTATGGCCTGGTGCAGTTCTTTCTGTAGCATCTGTGAGGGGGTGGAGGAAGGGGAGGGTCCCTGGGATGCTCTCCAGGGACCATAGGATTGCTTTCTCAATTCTTTAGGTAAGATAGGTCAGTTGGATAATAGATCAATAATAATTTATGGTAGACAAATAAGCATCATAGTAAATATGTTTAATTATAGATTTTATAGAACTTAATTTGTAAAAATTACATACAACTTTGTTGATATTTGCAGTGATAATAATCAAAGAAAATATTCTTTTATTGTTTTAGTTTCACGTCTTCACGATGAATGGTCAAAATGTTTGATAGATACAATTACTCTGTGTACGTGCAGATTTTCTAGCAGTATTGTTGAAAGAACTATATATACTTTCCCTCATTTCTTTGCAGTGATTTATTGTCCTCTGATTATGTGGAAATTCATTATGAAGATGGAAAACCACAATATTCAAAGGTATTGTAGAATCGCTTATCCTAGCTGAAGAGTGAAGATTCACTAGCATGTACTCTGCATGTTGTTGTTGTTGTTGTTGTTGTTGTTTTTAATGCCTCGCACATTGCAAACTTTAGGGAGCCAAAATATAGTACAATGCGAATTTCCTAGCCTTGCATTGTGCTTGCCACAAATACATGCATATATAAATGTATAGATGGGATACTACACCACTGAAAAGCAGCCCTGCCTTATTTGTAAGCATATTGTAATAATCAGAAATGATCCCTTCGGATGTAATAGGTGCGGCAACTTTTCAAAAAAATCATGAAGGTAAATTAAAAACTTTCTGCAGACTTGCACACACATAGATGTTTCTCTCATGTGTATTGTTAGTTGGAGACGGATGGCAATTCTTTTCCAGTTTGCTGATATTTTTAAAAAAGCCCCATATATCTAGAGTTCTTCTTTGTGGTCTCTGTGCATCACACATATGGGCTCTGTGCCTCTGCTGAGCCTCGTTTCGGGACTCCTATAGCTGAGAAAAATGTTTTGGTGGGAACCCTCTCCCACTGTCCATTGTACATGCCCTAATGGGTTCCTGCCCGTTCCCTCAGTTTTCTTTCGACCACCTAGTGATAGGACACCTCATTGGAAACTCCTGCCTTTTCTCTTGGAAAGGGTTCTTTCTCCTAGATCTTTCTTCATTTTGCTGAGTTGTAATTTGTTTTTTCTTGCTTGTAAATATAAATGGTTTAAATCCAGTTTGGAAAGTTCTGTCGTTGGACGAGTTCCGTCAGCTCTGTTGAGCGTATGGCCAATAAGGCCCCTTTTCGCAAATGCGTCAGGTGTGGAAACTTCTCCCAACAGACGGACACTCACTTTGCTTGATTTGTTTGGGTGAAGTACACATAGCTGAGGCGTGCCACCACTGTATGAGTTTCACGAAACAGACTAAGAAGAATCTCTCAGACCACCTAAAGGCAGTATTGTGGAGGAGAGAGTTGGAAGCAGTTGACTTGTCAAAACTGATGACATCCAAGTCAGATCTGGGAGAAGCAACTCAGCCAACATCTACAAATGATTCTCAGTCCCTGACTCTAACCATGGGTCATATCGATCCATCCACTTTGGGTCAGTCTCTGGTACTTTCAGTGGCCAAGAAAATATCAAAGAAAGCGAAGGGTCAAAAGCCCTCATTAAAAAGTCAAAAGAAAAAGAACGAAGTGAAGGAATTGTCTGCTGTAAGAGGATCACCAGAGATCATTTAACTTTGCTGCTTCTAGCCTCCCCAGTACCAACTCGACCGTCCTCGGTATCAAGGACAGACCCTATTTCGGACCCGTTAACCAGAATGTCGTCGGTACCGAGATCGGAACCAGTCCCTGTGGTTTTGACATTGGACAGCGAGATTACGGATCCAACGTCACCATAACAACTATCCAAGTATAGGGACAGGTTGCCACTGCCAGTGGAACATAGGACCAGCCAATCACAGGATTCGGGATGCCTCTCCGGACACAATTAGGTCTGGACAGTCGAAGGTATATTGTCACTACCCATATGACAGAGAATGGGACAGATATCACACTTGAGTGCAGCCACCTAGAATGCACTACCAGTATGCTGACGGGCAATCCCCTCAGGATCGAGGGGTTTACTGGGAACATAACCCATATCTGGGAGCACCTTCTCCGGGATACCATCCCACGCAGGCACCCACACCTCAGTATGACCCAGTGTCCTCCACAGCATGGGGGAGATCAAGGAATGAAGAACTCTCCCTTCCCCCTCTTCCAGTACCCCCACATTCGGGATCACTAGTGAAGAGGTCAGTGCCTCAGATGCATTGACAACCAGATCACTCGGGGATGGCACAGGCCACACACCAGTCGCCATCCCCTTCTGCATCTACAGGCAAAAATAAGGACCGGCCAGGTTCACCTCTGTCAGTGGAGAATTATCACTCAGATATGACATCTTTATTCTCAGTTCAGTCTTCTGTATCATCCCCAGATGAAATCATGGGAACACAAGAGGTGGCGTCCCCTTTGGAGGACCTTTTTCATTTCTCAAACCAGATACTTAGAATGGCTCAATCCCTCAGCATTGAAACTCAAATGCCAGCGGAGAGAGTAAATGATCCAGTGTTCAATGCTGTACATATGGACACCTTGACACCTGTTTCTATCCCTTTTTTGCTGCAAATGGTTAATAACTCGTGGAAAACACCTTCTTCAATGGCGCCAACATCTAAGCGTCTCGAAGCCTTATATAAGGTGCAAGAAAAAGATGCTGCTTTCCTGTTTACCCATCCTCAACCGAATTCTATAATAGTAGAATCGTCACAAAGGAAGTCGCAGAGGTTGCACGCGTCCCCTTCGGACAAAGAAGGAAAGTGCTTAGGTCTCCTTGGAAGGAGAATTTATTCATCTGCGGCATTGGGGCTAAAGGTTGTAGATTACCTGGCCACTATGGGAGAAAATTCAGATCACCTTCCAGAAGATCAAAGGGAGCTTGCCTGCCTTTTCCAGACCAAGGCAATTAGACTATCTTGGCAACAAATAAACACAACCCTACACCAGGCTGATTGTGTTTCAAAGGCGATGGTGGGAGCAATTGCTCTTAAGGTCACACATAGAGGACTTCCCATTGATGGGGAGGACCTGTTTTATGCTTGGACAGATGAGGTGATGGATGCCATACGAAAGGCCAAGAAAACAGCCAGGAAAATGGGAATGCCCCTCCCCCCCAGTACCAACCAACCCAGTACAGGCAGAAGTGATGGTTCAGACAGCAGCTTTATTACCACATCAGACAGTACGGAGATCGCACCTCTCGGATTCAGCAACCACCACAACACAAGCAACACTCCTCTAATCATTTTCACCAGCAGAGACAGAAATAGGAACTTGCCTCTAAGCAGAGGCTTGGCTTAACCCATCAGTGTCCATCACAGGGAACTCAATTCGCTCCATTCGGGACGAGTCTTGTGTACTCTCTCAACACTTGGAAAACCATAACATCTGATTCATGGGTCCTAAAAATTATTCAGTCAGGTTACCAGTTGGAATTCAAAGTCTCCCCTCCTGTTGGTATCGTGAAAGTGACTGCTCCTTCAGAAACACTCAGAGCAGAGATGGTGTCCCTGCTGCAGAAGGGAGCAATTGTAAGAGTACTACTGTATCAGACCAACAACGGGTCCTTTTCTCGTTATTTCGCGATACCAAAGCAGGATGGGGGACTTCGACCCATTCTGGACCTCCGGAACCTCAATAAGTTTATCGCAATAAGGAATTCTGTATGACCACGCTAGCGACAATCCTTCTGCTCTTACGTCAAGATGTCTGGTTCGCTGCTGTAGACTTAAAGGATGCTTATTTCCACATAAGCATAAGGGAAATAGACCAACGTTATCTCAGATTCATCATCGGGAAGCAGATGTTCCAGTTTTGTGTACTTCAGGCTGGCAACAGCACTAAGGTCTTTACAAAGTGTATAGCAGTGGTCTGTGCCCACCTTCATCTGAAGGGGGTGGAGTTGTACCCTTATTTGGATGTTTGGTTAATAGTGGCACATTCAACTCGCACATTTGGTATCACTCGTATGGAATCTCCTTGACTTGTTAGGTCTAGTGATCAATATGGAAAAGTCCAAGTTCGAACCTGCACAAACAGTTTTGTTCATTGGATAGAGATGTAAAATTTCTGGAAATTTTGAAGCAATGGAAAAAATGGGTTTTTTTCAATTTTTTAAAAAAAATACCAGAAATTTTCAGAAAAATTGAAAAAATGCAATATTAGCAGTTTTTAAGGATTGAAAGTCACTTTATTACTTTAGGAACATAAAATGTAGTTATGTACAAGTTGGTTTGGCATAAAATTATCACATTTGGTGTATTAAAAGTATAGTGCATTCAAGCAATTATTACAAATTAATAATAATAGTAATAATAATAATAATTTATAACCCGCCTCTCCCTACGGATCAAGTCGGGGAACACAATGCAAATACAAGCATAACAAAGTTAAAAAATTTAAAACAAGAGAAACACATCATTAAAACATTTAAACATTTAAAATTCCTCCGGATAGGCCTTCCGGAAGAGAACAGTCTTCATGACTCTCTTAAATTCATGAAGACTGTCAAATTGAATTTACTTTTTCAAATTTTTACCTTTTAAAAAAAAAAAAAATGGAGCTACAAGCTCCTGAACTGTAAGGAACCTCTTTGGTTTTGCCAGTTTATGAGGAGCAGGCAAAAACAATTAAAAAAACAAACAGAAGAAACCATTAACATTAGTAGCAAAGAAAATTATTTATGTCTCTGCTAGTCCTCCACAGTGTCAAGCAGACATAAAGCATCCATTCCCATAAAAACTGAGAAAAAAGGGGGACCAAGATTCCATGATTATGTATGAAATTTAATCACTCATTTTCTGAGCTATAGCTATCACTATCAGTTTCAGTCTCTGCTTCAATGGCAGTGCCCTCTAGAGACAGAAATGCATCTTGCTCTTGTGTTTGAGAGCTGTAGTCTCAGTTTGCAACCTAGGACTTGCTTGTCCTCGGTGCACAGAAATTTTAATAATCGGATACTGTACATAGTTTTTAGAAGTCTTCTGGAGAATAATAATAATAATAATAATTTATTTCTTACCCGCCTCTCCGTTTGGATCGAGGCGGGGAACAACAATATGATAAAATACATCAAACTGATTAAAATATGACACACATTATTAAAACTGCATTAAAACATCCTAAAAACATTCTAAAATTCCACTGGATATGCCTGCCGGAAGAGAACAGTCTTTATAGCTTTCTTAAATTCTAAAAGACTGTTAAGTTGACAAGTCTCCTCTGGCAGGTCATTCCACAGTCTGGGAGTGGCAGAAGAGAAGGTCCTCTGGGTAACTGTTGCCAGCCTAGTCTTGGCTGACTGTAGTAAGTTCTTCCCAGAGGACCTGAGCGTGCGGGGCGGATTGTATGGGAGAAGGCGATCCTGCAAGTAACCTGGACCCAAAACATGTAGGGCTTTCAAGGTAATGACCAACACTTTATACTTTGCCCAGAAACTAATTGGCAGCCAGTGGAGTGATTTTAAAGCTGGCGTAATATGGTCACCCATAGGTTTACCGGTGACCAACCTGGCTGCCAAATTTTGACCTAGTTGAAGTTTCCAGACTAGGCACAGAGGTAGCTCTATGTACAGCGCATTGCAGAAGTCGAGCCTCGAAGTTATCAGCGCGTGCACTACCGTCTTTAGGTCTTCCAACTCTAGGAAGGGGTGCAGCTGGCATATCAGCCAAAGCTGATAGTAGGCACTCCTGGCCGTCGCATCTATCTGGGCTGTCATTTGGAGCAACGGATCCAGGAGCACCCCCAAGCTGTGAACACAGTCTTGCAGGGGGAGTGTAACCCCATCCAGAACTGGTTGACACACCTCCAAACCCAGGTTGCGGCCTTTGACAGCAAGCACCTCCGTCTTGACTGGATTCAGCTTCAGTTTGTTTTTCCTCATCTAGCCCATTACCGCCTCCAAGCATTCATTCAAAGGAGGCACACTATCCTTAGCTGACGCTGTTATCGAAGGCATAGAGAAATATATTTGGGTGTCATCAGAAGTAAATATATAAACACCTTGTCTTAAACATTTTATGCATCACGCTAAAATGAAACATTCCATAATCTGTTTTTTCTTCCTTTTTTAAATTTTTTGGGAAAATCCCCCCAAAAAGGCTTCGGAAAAAAATGGAAAAAACCTGTTTCCACCTGAATTTTTCCGGGTTTTCTCTGGGCCTTCGCATCTCTATCATTGGAGCAGAACTGCGTTCAAGGGAGGCAAGAGCATACCTTTCAAGAAAAAAAGCAGAGACATTAGCAATCCAAGCTCATAGGATCAGTAGTGCTCACAGCTCCACTGTATTTCAGATCCAAAGATTGCTAGGACTCATGGCATCGAGGCGCTGTATGAGACCATTACAGGGATGGTTCCTGAGGAATTTCAAAGGACATTCCAATGCATACAAGGTCCACCTATTGCTGCCAACCGAAATTCAAGATAATTTGAGATGGTGGACAAACATTTTTGCAGTTGTCCCCGACACAAGTCCTAATAACAGATGTCTCACTTCAGGGCTGGGGAGCACATTCAGGACCATTGCGAATCCAGGGTGAATGGCACGGGATAGAGAGATCTCTCCACATCAATGTTCTAGAATTCTTGGCCACATGGAAGGCACTTCAATCCTTCGAGACTTACCTGCAGCAGCATCGAGTTCAAGTGGTAACAGACAACAACTCTGTGTTATGGCATGTAAACAAACAAGGAGGAACCAGGTCCTCTTGCCTAATTCAGATGACTTTAGATCCATTTGAGTGGGCGATATCCAGGGACATTACGTGGTCAGCAATCCATATTGCCGGAGAGGACAACATCCTGGCAGATATTCTCAGCAGGGTTTTTTCAGCATTTCATGAATGGGAGATAGCACCAGCGGCCATGCAAATAATGGCATGGAGATGGGGCATGCCACAGGTGGACTTGTTCGCCACAGCTCAGAATGCAGTATATGCTACCATTTCTGTTCGAGGGTAGGGAGAGGCCAGTTCTTCCTAGGGGATGCCTTTCAGATGGAATAGAGGGGAACTTTTTTCTAACACTTCCCCCTTTCCCCCCTAATCCCAAGATTCAACTGGAGGACACGGACTATATCGTGCTAGCTCCATGGTGGCCCAGGCAGCCCTGGTTCAGTCTCCTATGCAACATGGCAAGGAGGGACTTTATCAGGCTACTATCCCTACCAACACCTGCTGACAAGAGATTGGGGTCGCATTCGATATCCGGATTTACAGACCATCAAACTAACAGCATGGAGAATCTGGCCTCGGGACACAACTCTAAGAAGAGGTAATGACAGTTATACATGCAGCATGTAAGCCGTCTATGAGGAGAGAATGTGAGAGTAAGTGGAAGCAATTCATGCGATTCCGTATGGAAAAAGGTTTCCATACCAAAATAGCATCAATACAACAGATACTTACCTTTCTACGTTCCCTGTACAAGGGCTTGAAGGTGATATCAATTAGAGTGTACCTAATGGCAATTTCTGCACATATGGGAACTGTTCAGAATTACTCGGTATCTATGCTCCCGCTGGTTTGACAATTTATGAGGGGCCTTAATAATTTGGCACCTCTGTTACACGACCCAATACCACCATGGAGCCTCTTGGTGGTCTTGAAAGTTTTGACCTCAAAACCATTTAAAGTAAGAATTCACCTCCTTTCATGGAAGGTAGCCTTTCTGGTGGCGATAACCTCTGCCAGATGATTGAGTGAACTTGCAGCACTCTGTATAGATACACCGTATTTAGTGTTCCACAAAGACAAGGTGGTCCTAAGGCCAGATCAGTCATTCCTGCCAAAGGTTGTTTCGTCTTTTCATATGAATCAGGACATAGTGCTGCCTACATACTTCGCCGATCCCTTGACTTCATTGGAAGCTACCCTGCACACTCTGGATGTCAGGAGAGTGTTAGCCTATTATAAGAACAGAACATAATCATTCCACCAGTCGCAGAGACTTTTTGTCTGCTACAGTGGAGCGTAAAGAGGGCTCTTATTATCGTCGCAGAGACTGGCAGCATGGATCATGCAAGCTATTGAATTAGCATACCAGCTAGAAGGTTTGCAGCTGCAGCATTCTATGAGGGCACACTCAACTAGAGTTGTAGCCACATCATCAGCCTTTGGGAGGGGAGTATCACTACCAGAACTCTGCAGGGCTGTGACCTGGTTGAAACTGTTGACTTTCCTCTCCCATTATAGGCTGGTCGCGAAAGGACTTCAGTTTTGGCCAGGCAATCTTGTCATCAATTCTACAATAGCAGCGACATCATCCACCTACCCACCTCCAGTAAATCAGCTTATTAGTCACCAATATGTGTGATGCACAGAGACCATGAAGAAGAAAGGCAAGTTGCTTACCAGTAACTGTAGTTCTTTGAGTGGTCATCTGTGCATTCACACAACCCTTCCACTGTCCCCACTTGGGTGTCAATGTAGCTACGATGTCGATACCGTGGTGTGGTCATTCTCTTCAGTAATGAGGCGGACTAGACAGTCTCAAGGAACTAAGGGAATGAGCGGGAACCCTATTAGGACATGCACAATGGATGTGGGGGAGGGTTCCTGCCAAAACGTTTTACTCCGCTATAGGAATTCTGAAATGAGGCTCAGTGCAAGCGCAGAGCCATATGTATGAATGCACAGATGTCCATGAAGAAGAACTACAGTTACAGTTAAGCAGCCTGCCTTTATCATGACAATCACGTTGGGGAGTTAACGGAAGAGAGGAAACTTCGGATTGTGTTAAGCTTTGAAGTCACCATTAGCCAAGTTGAAAATACTTAAACTTTTATTTAATATCATTTAACCTTTTAACAAAACATTAACAAAAAAGTTCAGAAACATGACCACCATGTTAAAACAAAAACAATAAATGCAAAGTGCACTGTCAAATAAGACAACCTCGATCTTTTTTAATTGATCCATTTTTTCATTCTTTTTGGAAAGCATGCAAAATGCTGAATATTGTTAGTTTCATTGTCACGCTCTAAAAAGACTTCAGTTGCATCAATGCCAAGTATATTTGTGATTTTGGCAAGTAATATAATAATTACTGACTGAAAACAAGGCACTTGGCAATTCAGAACTATGTAAATAAACTTGTAATTCTTTTTGTTTTATAAGAGCTGTATTTAATAATTTTGCGCTCCCCACCATTGAGTCGAAACGTGTGTTTACTATGTTAAGTTCACCAAAATTACTGTAATCATTGGTGTGTATTTATTGTTAAAACCAAAAGTGAATCATACAATCTATGATTTATGGAATTAGTGACAAAAATATGCCCTATTTAATGTTTTACTGTAAATTGTTGCAAATTTCTATTAACGCTCACCTGTTCCAGTCGCATGCAAATGCTTAATAGTTTGTATTCTCATTGTATGCATATTTATACTGTTTGTTTGGAAAAATTTTTTTAAGGGGTAGCTTGCCAATTATGATTAGTGGAAAGTAAAACTGCCTTGTTTATCTAGCTGCAGTATTGCCATCTGACTCTTTGCTCTGCACCTGATTGAAAATGAAACCATGCCTCCTTGGAGCACATTTCTGCTCTCCCTACTTACAGAGATCTATATTATTGCAGTCATTTAAAGGGGATGGTGCATACATCAAACCTTTCCATAAGCAGTGGAGATCTGAGACTGTGGACCTATTTGGATGTTTCTATGAATGGTGAGATCAGACACAAGCTTTGTGCTTGTGTAGCTACTCCCTTGCACCAATCACTATGCATAGTCCATGTCAAACCAGGAAATCCTTTGGTTATTTGAATATGGACATTGTATTGAAGAGAGCTCCTGTGTTGAAATAACTGTGAGATCTCACCATTTGGGTTTGCTTTTAGTTGTGGTGAGGAAGATGGGGGAAATAGTTTGGAAGCCTTGGGACTGCACCAAATTTCACAGCAGGTAAACTGCATATTAATGGTGGTAATTGTGAACAGGCCCATAGGCTTGAATCTCTCTGTCGCTCTGTCGACAGGTTTCGTGTATGTACTGTACCATAATGGGAGCCTAATGTCAGCACTAGTCATAAACAGAACTTGCAGAAAAGATGTTAGAAAACCCTTTTTCCTGGCCTTTACTCAAAGCTCTAGGAAGTATTAGCTGCATAATCATTAGCAGTGGAATGGCTAAATTATGACCCTTCGTTTAGGATTATGTAGAACTTTTGAGTTACATGGGCCATCGCTGGATGTTGCAGTAACTTGATCTAGATTTTCTGGAGGATATTTATTAGAGTCTTGATTTGGAAACACTGTGAGGAATCATGGGATCAATCACATGTACCACAGCTGGTATTATTATTTATGTTCCTAAAACACACAGTGAATGGATTGCATAGAAGATCAGGGGGCTGCCTTGATGGCGCCGCATTCCCCTAAATCCCACAATTTCGCTCCTGTGGGGTTACGCTGAGTATTCCCCACGCAAGGAGGGAGTGTGAGGTTTCCATCGGTCATCCAGGTACTGGAGCCGCCCCCTGCCCTCTTCAGGCAGCCAATTACCGGTCGCCATCCACCTGGACTGACCCCGGGATTGACCATGGAGTGAGGTCAGATGGCAGAAGAGCCAGGATGACCTTGCTTCCAATGAAAAAGTTGGGGTAAGTCCCCAGCTTTTTAACCACTGAGCTTCATGGAAAAGCCCCACAGGAGCTGCAGATCTGCAGCTGCGTCATATAACTGACACAGTGCCGATTCACAGCCACCACGGGGCTTAGAAGGTATATAGACAGCCCGTAAGAATAGGGCATTTCTTAGATGTTTAGAAGAGATAGTTTTAGACATATTTAATACGTTTTGGTGCATTTAATGAAGTCCAAATTGTTAGTTTCCCCCCTCTCTCTTTTTGTATGTAAAGATTGGAAACTGAGATGAAATAATTTAGAAATAATTTACTATAAATGCAAGAGTATAATAAGCATAATTGCTTCTCCATGGCCGCTATAATGAACCTTTTGGCATGCACAGGCCCCACTGTGAAATCTTCAAAAGCACTGACAGACAGCAGAGGTATTTGACCTTTCCCTTATCCGAACTGACAGTAGAGAATTGGTGAATAAAGAGATTTGTTTTCTCTGGTTTTTTTTATAGTCTAGCAATAGTTACTTGGTTCTTCCTTCCACAGAAAAGTATTTTTGTAGAGCGTATCTGCTGAACCTGTGACCCTTGGTGTCTCTGTGTGTGACTCGCAGAGCCCCAGGAACCCCATCCAATATTCCTTGCAGCCCAGCTAATCAGGCATTAGCTGGGCATTGGGAGAATAGATCCTTGTTTCCCAGCTGCTATTAGTAATAGGGAAACAATGATGTTTCCCTATTACTAATAGGGATTGATGGGGGAGGGGCAAGATTAACCCCCCCCCCTCCAGTGATCCTTGCAGGCAAGACTGCTGTTTCTCCAATGCTATTAGCAGTGGGGAAAGAGCAAGCTTGATGGGATCACTAGGACAGGGAGGAAGGCTTTAATCTGCCCCCTCCAACAATCTTGATCAAGTTTGTAGTTTCCCTGTTGAGGTTCGCTGGGCAGGGGGTGGATGGGAAGAAGTTTTAGCCTGTCCCTCCAACGATCCTGATCATCACCAATGCAGGCCCTCTCCCTGAAAAGGTTGCTCACACCTGTTGTAGAGACTCTCCTTCCTATTTTATTGGTTGCTGCTTTTCAAAAAGCAACTCAGGTTTTGAATTTTAAATATAAATGTCCTCAGATGATTTAGAGATGTGTACTTCATGCTAGTTAGATCATTCAGTGTATTGAATGTATTGCTAACCACTCTGTAAAAAAAAACATGTTCTCTTTTTAAGAGAATTAGAGACTATTATTATAAATGCATTTTACTAATTCTGGCTCTGAAAAAATATAATATAATAAGATGATGCTTTTATAGTTCATTAGCATATTGTAGATGGTTGAGGATTCCTCAAGGGCGCTCCTTCAGAACATAGTCATAGTCAATTTATTTGTATACCATATTTTCCACAATACATTTTACTTAGAGCAGTTCATAAAAACAAACAAATCTGAAAGCCGTAATTATAATAATTACAATACAACATTAACTCAATTACATTTCATTTAAAACATATTAAAATTTAAATAAGCACAAGAAATATCAAATATCCAGTATCAAAAATATTAACACTATACTCACATTAAACAATTAATTGAAAGGTTTGCGTTAAGAGACCTAACAATGATACCTCATCCTCATCAAACTCAAACAGCCTTGAAAGGATTGAATTCTTAATTTCTTGGCAGCGAAATCCTATACTTGCTTACTGAATGTTCAATCAGGCCCATTCCTTAGTATGTGTGTATAAGATGCAGCCTAAATCGGTGTAGTGTTTTTTACTTCAGTTAGAAGTATATTCTTCTTTTATTATCCTCAAACATGTTGGCATTAAAAAAGGCATACTAACTCTTTACATAGTTTGTGTTGTCTGAAATAGCTTTAAAACATAAATTGAAGTGATCATTCACCCAGACATTATGAGTATGCGCTAGCCTATTTAAAACTGAATCACAAAACCTAAAATTAAAGGATTCTTGTTAATCCTCAGGGAGGAGAGCACTGTTATTATCATGGGAATATCAGAGGCAACAAGAACTCCAAAGCTGCGCTTTCCACATGTAATGGGCTCCAGTAAGTACTAATATTACTAATAAGTATCATATTAGTTGCTGGTTTATCTTGCTAGTTTATGTAATTGTTATAGTTGGGAGTCTTATTAACATTTGGTTCCTTAGCAAAAAGATAGTGGTATAATACTAGATGTTATATACATTATGGAATTTGCTTGCCAGTTCCTCTGCTTCTGAGGAAAAGTGGGTTGAGAGTATCTGTATTGGGACCAATGCATTTCAACTTGTTCATAAACGATCTGCGATTAGGAGTGAGCAGTGAAGTGGCCATGTTTGCTGATGGCACCAAATCATTTAAGGTGGCTAAAAAAAAAGGGATTGTGAGGACTTCCAAAAGAATCTCTCCAAACTGGGAGAATGGGCATCCAAATGGCAAATGTGGTTCAGTGTAAGCATGTCTAAAGTGATGCACGTAGGGGCAGAAAATCCCAACTTCAAGTATAACCTGATGGGATCTGAGCTAATGGTGACTGACCAAGAAAGAGAGCTTGGGATATTGTGGACAGCTCGATGAAAATGTCAACCCACTGTGTGGTTGCTGTAAAGAAGGCAAACTCCGTATTAGGCATAATGAGAAAAGGAATTGAGAATAAAACTGCCAGTATCATTCTGCATTGAAACTTGGGAAAAGTGAAGAAAAGGGCAACTAAAATGAACAAGGGGTCTGGAACATCTCCCCTATTAGGGAAGGTTACAACAGCTGGGATTGTTTAGCTTGGAAAAAAAGAGGGTAAGGGGCGACATGATAGAGGTGTACAAAATTATGCTTGGTGTGGAGAATGTGGATAGGGAGACATTTCTCCCTCTCTCATAATACTAGAACCCGGGATCTTTGAACCCAGTAAGTGCTTCAATATAATGCTCACATGCAACTTAAGTAGATTGGAACCAGAATATAAATAACTGTACTCAACCTCCATTATTATGATCCTTTAAAAATCTTCCTTTTCTTTTGCTTCCACCCCACCGGTCATGTAGATATTTTCAAAGATAATTCATCATTCCTAACAGTTGCAGGAGCCATTTATCATCATGCCCTTACTTCTGTCGTTCCTAGGTGCTTTCTGGAATACTCAAATATTTTAGTCTGAACATTTGTTGGTAATCCTGGAAATGCATACTCTGGTATACTCTCATTGACCTATGTCTTGGTATTTTTTAGAGCGCTTACATCTTTTTTTCTTTATGTTTTAGTGGTATGTTTGAAGATAGTACTTATGTATACTTGATAGAGCCTTTGGAATTGATTCACAGTACGGTAAGTCAATACTGACCTAAGTAGATCTTGTTTTGCTTTATTACTAACATATCTAAATAGAGAGTGATAATTATTTAGGCCACTAATTAGTCTGCTGGGGTCACAAGGGAAACTCCCCCCCAATATCGGATTTCCAAAGGGTTTTAAGTTTCTGAGTCCTTATGAACGCAGAAATGCATTGCAGTTTTTTTCCTCATAGTCTTGTGCAAATCCAGAATACCACAAGACTACATGTCCACTTTTGAGCTTAGCACTTTGGCATTTCCTGATTGAAACACTGCCCCCCTGCCCCCCTGCCCCCCAGCACTAGATCGCAAAAAGGAAATATTTTGTTGAGCCCTTATAAACGCATTCACAATTTTTTGAATTGTTTTTTTTTCCTGGGTCTTGTGCAAGACCATAAGTCTGCTGTTTAGCCAAGCACGGTAAGCTTTTGGCTCTCCCTCCCCCCTTCCTGCTTGTCATTTCCCTCCACTAGTCTCCATTGCTAGCTGTCAGATATACATATGGGTTACAGAGCAGTGAGCAGGATCGCTAAAATATGCAAATGTTGTGGAAAAACAATGGAACATAGGGGGAAATTGCACAAATTGCAAGGCAGAGCAGTAAAACAGAGGGGGAAATTATACAAATTTCAAAGCAGAAGAATAAAACTCAGGGGGAAATTATGCAAATTTCCTAGCAGTGGACAGTCATTCTTGTGGAATTGCACAAGACTGATTTTTTTAAAAAAATTGTGAATGTGTTCAGGACAGTCTCTGCTGTCCTTTCTTCAAGATTTCTATGGAAAAAAGAATTAAAAATCCATACTGAGGTAGAGGGCGCTGAGAAGGGTTAAAGGGGGATGGCAGCGGCACCAGTGAGATTGCAAGGAGCAGCAGGGGGTTTCCCCAATCTGGCTGACTGGCCCTCTAGCTATTCCTGACAACCCTGCAGGACCCCTGCCTCTTTTGTAGAGTGACAAGGGAATTTCACCAGGTGCTGCATGCATACAAATGACACCTTCTGAAATTCCCTTTTCTATGCAACTGTTAAAGATACAGGAACCCTTGTCCTCCTTTTCATAGGGTTACCTTAAACAACCCATGCTACAATCACACTGCTGTGTCTGGAAGTCACAAAAAGCTACCCTGAAAACAAGCCCGCCTTAGCAATCCTATTACAAGCTATAGGTTCTCAGGGTGGCTTGTTTGTGAAAAACAACTCACAATGGAAAAATCACTTTGTGTTCAGACATCATGGTAAGCCACCCTGCAATCACCCACTATAAGAACCCACTGTGGCTTTGACGTGTACGTCACTGTCAAAGGCTATAGTACTTTGTAAGTCTATTGGAATGAATAGGATTTTAGTAGCTCTTCAGTCATAATGAATGATGTGCAGACCATAAACTACTTTGTCTATTTATTAACTGACTACTTTGTCTATACATTAACTGAGTTGAACTTAACAATTGTGGGCTCATCTACACCTACAGTTGTTTCGAGAGGGGGGAGGGATGATTGCGAGGTTTTCCACTTCAGCGATTGTCCCTCACGGCACACACCAGTGAGTTTTCCCACAATTTAAGGAGAGCCATTCTGTGGCGATTTTTGTTTTACGATTCCTGACTCTTGCGCAAGAGCAGAGTTGCGATCCTGCGTGAAGATGAGTTTTCTTAAAAAAAAAACACTTTGTGCTGAAAGACCTCGAGACCCATCTAGAATGTTTCGACTGCTCTCCTGCTCTCCTCCTCACACCCGATACCCATGGGCTCGCTCAGCACAGCTGGTTGCGTATCCACTGAGCCCTGCTACTCATGAGGGACGGGAACAGCTTCGCAGGGGAGGGCTGTCATCGATATCCCGAGAAAACTGAGGGGTCATCCCTAGATCATGTGGCTCGGTAGGGACGACCTCTATACTATTCTGGAATAAACGGCTGGTGTGGATAAGGCCTGTGTTTTCCTTTAAGCAGAAATAACTCCACAGTTTTCAGTTAGTTAGTGCAAAGCAGGTAAGTAATTGGCTATTAAACAATTGTATCTAAGGCAGGCCTTAAACCCCATAGTTTCTGAGAGAGCCTGGGAAACCAGAGCTATGATTTTACACTGTTTTCAATATAATATAAAAATACACTTCCTGCACACCAGTCATAAAAAATAAACTAAATCTAATTTAGCTAAGAATAATGCTGGTTTTGTTCAATCTTAAAATGTTTTGTACAATCTTAAAATCGAAAGATGGCTGACAAGTTTTTAGGAATATACATGCAATTGCATGTAGAATGGGAATGTGATGTAGACATTGCATAGGAAAAATGGTGGAAGACAGGTTACCCAGCGAGAGGCACATCAGGCGTCCAGCTTAGGGAAGCTCTGATTCAAAATGTAAACTGAATTGCATCTAGCGGGACAGGAATGTTCCCTTGCTTCTGCAGAAAGAAGCAGACTTTAGGTTGGCCTCTGTAGAGGCCAGCCTGCCCTGTGGTTAAAAAAGCACACAATGGGTTGAATTTAGGAAGAGAAGAGAGAAGGCACTAAGATTGTATGGGAATACAGAGCCATCTCCCCACCCCACTCAACCAATAATCAGGTGGCAGGGGGTGGAAGCTTGTCAGTACTTGAAGTTTATATCATGGATTAGTATGATCTTTCACATTTGAATTAATTTGTCAAGGTCTCGGAAGCTTAGACAGTTTTTATGGTAGAGCTTCATATGTATATGTATAAGCTGTGAAAAATACTCCATATATTAGAATATCTTTTGCTTAAATTTATACCACCGATATGATAGACCTGTTTGTCTCTTTTGTTACAGGGCAGTATAGGTAGACCACATGTCATCCAGAGAACATTAGGAACAAATACCTCCAAGCAATTCGAAGACCTTGGTATGACATTATTTATATCTTATTTCAGTAATATCTGAATTATTTATGCTATATAGCAGCTTTGTAAAATTAAAAATCATTTTAATGGAATTTTCTGTTGTAATATTTATTAATACAGCTGATAGAGATTTACACTGAAATAGAACACCATTATCTAACACAAACATGCTCAATTTCCAGAAGAATTCAATAGACTTGATCAGTTAGGGCTTTTCTTAAAATAATATTTTTTTCTGAAAAAATACTCGGTTCTAGTGAAAACCTGATAGTTAATCTAATGGTAGAATACCTTTTTGAGGTTTCCACTGATGAGGAAATCCCAGTCCAGTTATTTAGAATCTTTTATCAATAGCCAGGAATGTATCTGTTGAAATAGTTTTTTCTTCTTTAGGAACCCCAGTATATCTTTCTTTTGGTAGCCTGACAGTGCTCATTCTTTTCTTCAATGAACTGAGTTTGGACAAATCTACATTTAATGAAAATAGGACTCCCCCTCCCCTCCTGCCCATCTGCTTATTCTTTCTCTGCTGCATTCAAGACCCAGTCCAAATTATTGCTGGTCCTAACTTGTACATTTTATAAACTTTATATTCTACAATATGTGCTGTATTTTTTTTGTTTTGTTTTCATTGCTCTTTATTACCTGATCTTTCCAGAGTGAAGCCTAAACCAATGGAGGAGTTGCTCATGTGCATAACTCTCTCCTATTGAATCAATTAACCTTAAAACAGCTTCACTTTGACTGGAATATGGTTTATCTGATATGTCCCTTCCTTTAACTAAGGAAGGTAGCTCTGGGACTGTGTGCTTTCCTTGTCTTTTCCCTCCTGTCTCAAATGCAAATTCCCCAGGTTCCCCGCACCCCCAACATTCAGGACTAAGGGTCATGTCAGTAGCACCATTAACCATTGTTAAAATTAACTAGGGATCACCCTTAACCAGGATTTCAATGAGCTTCAAAATGGGGTGACCATATGAAAAGGAGGACAGGGCTCCTGTATCTTTAACAGTTGTAGAAAAAAGGGAATTTCATTTGTATGCATACAGTACCTGGTGAAATTCCCTCTTCATCACAACAGATAAAGCTGCAGGAGCCCTGCCCTCTTTTGTATCTAGTCAAGAGGGCAGCCTTTACCTGTTGTGATGAAGAGGGAATTTCACCAGGTGCTTCATGCATACAAATGACACCTGCTGTAATTCCCTTTTCACTACAACTGTTAAAGATACAGGAGCCCTGTCCTCCTTTTCATATGGTCACCCTGCTTCAAACCATGATTAAGATCACCATTCTTTGTTAGTATGAATAAGATCACATCATTGCTGGTATTAACTGTTTAATGGCAGAGCTGACATTACTCTTACATTTGTGTCAGGGGAAGGGGAAGTAGTGCTTGAAAGTTGAGGGTCAATGTGATCTGGGGACTCATTCCTGATCTCTTAATTATGGTTAAGAGGTGTGTTACGTTATACCTGCGTTGACAGACTAGTCAGTTTTGGCTGAAAAGTTAATGCATGTTGGAAAGTGGTGCCTTTTTGTTATCAGTCCATAAAGTTTTTAATTGATAAAAATGGAAGAGTCTAGAACAGAGTCTCTACCCAGGGTAGAGACCCCCTTCCTTTGTAGAATATGATCTGGGGTTACAATCCGCCTCCTCTCTGTGGGTGCCTAGGCATTGCTTGCTATGTATTTATGTGTGGAAAACAGCAGATTCCTGTCCATCCCCAAGATGATTGTCAGCAGGTCTGCTTGGCTTGGGCCGCCTGCCAGCTCTCCCCTCAATTTTATCTGCTGCTAATCCAGCTGCTGAAAAAGTAGATGGAAGGACAATGGCAGAAATTGGAAGGAGAAAAAGGAACAAGAGCTGGTTGAGTTTAACATGTGGGTATGTGGATACAGAGTGATAGTAAAGAGAAGCCTGCACTTGTCCCATCCCCTGCACTAGTCATATATGGAAGGGGCTCCCAATTCTTTCACTAGTTTTGTGTGTTTACGCTTATAATGCATAGCTAGTATACATGTATATTGTGTATGTATACGTGCGGCACATGGATATATGAGAACATATGTGAGTATGTACATGTTGTGCATGTGGGGAGAGGTGGAGGGAGCATGTCCACCCCCCTGTTCCCAACATCATGAATGTACATACGTTCCTACTTGTACAATCCTGTATTTTCCAATATTTCAAATAAAAGTAGATTAAGCTTTATGAAACAAAGGCTTGAAATGCTCTAAAAGAACATTTGAAATGAAAATGATTCTTGGGAATGTAGTCGTTTAAAATGTATATCCTGTACATTTTAAAATAATATGGAAAACCTATCAGGAACCAAGGAACAATTTTTTTACCACATTGAAGTAAAAATGCATTAACCTGTCTTGGGAAAAAAGACTGAATGTTAGATTACGTTTATATTTACTCCTTTATTATTTTCAAGCCATCTGTTTATGGAAAAAACTAGGTGGTAGGAAGAGCCCTGACACCCCAATCCAGATGTTTTATCTGCTCTGCTCTTGTGATTGGTTTGGGATGGGTGGTGATTCTTACCCTTTATTCTGCTGCCATGGCAATGTGCACCAGGGGATGATGTTAGAGGGTATGGACGAAAAGCATAGGGTGAAGGAATCACGTTTGCTGGTTCTAGGGTGAAAGGAAACTTGCCCCCACCAAGTCAGAAAACAACTTCGTTAAGCAGCAGCTAAGAAAACTATCCATTAGGTATCAAGTACTGAATACAAACCTAAAACCAGATTAAAATTGATCCCCGATAATTCATTTCTTCCAGGAGAACCTGTCCTGCTCTGCAACTGTTTATTTGAACATTTTTGACTAAGAATGCCAGATCTGAAACATGTCTTTAATAGAAAAGAAATGGGAGAGAAGCACCAGTGCAGGCAAAAAAGGAGTGAGAAACTCTCTAGTGCATTGGAAAACTATTTGCCCAATAAGCTTCATTTGATAAAGGTAGAAGTATTATCCCATGAAACTGAAACTTCTTTGCTGTTTTTTTTAATCTCCTGTAGAGACTGACTCCACTTCTGAATGGCCCTTCCTATCTGAGCTGAAGTGGCTAAGAAGGAGAAGAAGGGCTGTGAGTGTTATAACGTCAGTAATACTACACCAAGGGCTCCATCACACCTATTTTCCCCCCTGGTTGCCTTCATATTTTTTTTACCTCCATTTCATAAGCGCTGCAAGCCCTCCTCCCTTTCACGATCGTAGCTATACTGGTGAACTCTCTTTTCACTTGTTTGCTCTCCGGCTGCTATTGCGCCCACCCCACCCGCCCCTTCTTCTTTCCCCCTCCAGTTCATTGGTTCTTTTTGTTGATGGACATTATGATCTACGTGGCAGCCTTCCCCCCCTCACCCATTGGAGCTCCTATGTGAATTAACCAAAATGCTTACATTTGTGTAATTTTTTAAGATAAAGAGATCAAACTTGGCAGGGTGATAGCTCTTAAAGAGGGCTTTGGCCATGCCAATTTTGAATCAGTTCAGTTCATGCCTTGATTTTTAGGGTTTTTAAAAATGGAAATTAACCAAAATGCTTACATCTGCGTAATTTTTTAAAGATAAAGTGAAGAAACATGGGACATTGAGAGCACTTAAGTAGAGCTTTCGGCATGCCAGGTTTGAATCAGATTGGTTCATCTCTTGGTTTTTTAGGATTTTTTTAAATTTCCCCCCTTAAACCCTTTTCCTGATAGTCCACCAGTGTGAACTTCTACCTGTTTGCATTTGTGAAGGATCAATTTTCCTTTCCTTTGATCATGCGAAGCTGTGCATCTCCAGTTCATAAAATAGAGATCTGCTGTTCCCTTACTCAAGAGTAAATCCCATTGATTTCAACTGCATTTAAATCCAAGTCATACTAAAATCCGATGCATGTTTACCTTTGAGTAAACCCCATTGAACAGAGAGAGACTTACTTCTGAGTAAACACGTATAGAACTGAATAGTGTGGCCACTCGGAAGCTTTTTTTAAAAGTCTAAAACAGCAAACTGGAAAGAAGAAACCCTGGGTGCACCAAAAATGGGGTGGCACAAAAAAACCCTTGGAAGTTTTCAGGATTGGGTCGAAACTTCATACACAGTCTCCCCTAGCACTGTGCACCCTGTGCATTGACAGAGCCACATGAGCAAAAGCACCTTTTCGCCAAAAGGGGTGGCAGCTGTAACTCCGTGGAAGTTTGCAGGAGCTGGACAGAACTTCGTACAAGGCATCCCCTGGCAAGGATGTAGACAAGGTAAAATGACAGCCCTGCGCAGCTGCCACCACCTGACCAAGACGGTGTTTGACACTTGGGGAGGTTGCAGAGCACAGTCTCTGGGGAACGGTTAGGCTGTGGCTGGTCTGGGAGCGCAATCCCAGATCATGAAAAGAGATCTGCTGGCTGGAGGAGAGCGGCAGCAGCAGTTTTGACCATTCTTGCCAAGCAACCCTGTAGGTAACCCAAACAACCAGGATAACCCATGATGGGTTAAATAACTCACTCTGCAGGTGGTGGGTTATCAGAGTGGGTTATTTTGGCCAAATAAGCAAACATGGATTTAAAAACTCCTTACAGAGGACACCATCATGGGTTATGATTAAAATTAAAATGATTTAAATTAAACCATCATGGGTTATTTTACCCATCATGGGCTATCGTGACGTCCGAATCCAGTCTATGTTTTTCTCCGACTCAATACTGAAGTCTGTTTCTTTGTTTTCCTCTTTGCATACAGAGATTACCATATTATTTTCAAAGAAAATTAATACAATGTAAATGATTTTAAAACAATAAATTACCTGATTCTTACCTGGGAGTGGGCAAGGTCTGCCTTTTGCCCCCTTTTCTAAAATTTTGTTCCCAAGGAAACACCTGCTGGCCTATTAACAAATCCAAGACCCAACGTAATCCACACTGATAGCCCTATTCACAGAAATCTGATAGGAAACACTCAGCAATATGTTAAAAAAATTAACTGATCAGCAGGAGTGTGCACGGCCCCGGTCGCCAAACAATGAATCAGAACTGGATTGGGACACCTCGGCCCGAAGCAGCCAAAATATTTTGGGCTGATTTGGTCCAATGGCCAGCCACTGCTCCCTGCCCACCAGCGGGACTTATCTGAAGCCTCAGCTCATGCTGGCGAGCTGCCCATCCTCCAGGAGAGCCACTTTGGCCTTCCATAGATCTACCGTTGTAAACTACAGTGGCCGGAAATGACCTTCTTTGACCGCAGTAGTCTACAACAATCTACTGCAGGCCAGAGAGGCTCTCATAGAGGACGGATGGCTCACCAGCTTGTGCAGTCCTGTGGACAGCGGGCAGCAGTTCACTTTGTTCAGGGGGGGGGCAAGCGGGAGGGAAGACTGGGTGAACCAGAGGGGAGGGGAGTGATATGGACTCCCAGTCCACCTTGTGCCTGTCTTTCCCAGGTACCTGTGGGCCCAAACTGAATCTCAATTGGATCAGGGAGGTTCTGAGGCGCCCCGAGTCAAATTGCAGCTGATTTGGAGGCTTCGAATCAGGGAGGCTGTGCACAGCCCTACTGATCAGCGTTTCATGTTTAGGAATCCATTGTGAAACAGAACAAAAAAAAATCTGGTTCTAGTTCATATTAGATATTTTATTGTAAGGTTTTATTGTAGGGTGGAATACACTCTTATATTATCATCTCTTGGGATACTTACTTAATGCCTGGAAATATATTTGGAAATATGAATCTTTTTTGTTTCTTTATCTGCTAATTTAATAGAAAGTTAATTTAATCCCCTGAAAGAAAAATTACAGTAATAACGTGCATATGCAATTCTATCTCTTGGAAATGTAAAAAGGAAGGAGATCCCCCCCCACACACAACTTGTAGTGATCTTGCCTGGGAGCAAAGAAAACTCCTGGCAGAAGATTACTATGACATTTGGAAAAATATAGCTTTCCCTGGACCCATTAACCTTTTTTAAAACTTAAATTTAAGATATCCTATCCAGTGATTTCATATATGTTACTTTATCCCCTATAAACGATGCACAATATAAGAGATTAGTAAAGATTCCCACACTAGCTGAAAGGGAAAATAAATTGTATGAATATGCCATCATAACTAGACTTATTAAATATATTACAGTAAAAGAGAAAAAGGCTATCTATTTATTTATTTATTTATTGCATTTATGTCTTCCCGTTTTTATCATTACATTCAAGATCCTATAAGTGGAGTTCCTAGGCAGTCTCCCATCCAGGCACCAGACTTGCTTAGCTTTAGCAAGGTGGCTGCATCACCATTTCCTCAGATGGTGCAATAATTTGTTCAGAAGTATTAATTATTGGCAGAATAAGATTCCTACATTTATTAACACACACACACACACACACACACACACACACACACACACGTGTGTGAAGGTCTCTGGTTCTACACAGATACCAGTTGCAGGATGCATCTACTGAATGTGACTCATGTGTTGTGTAAACTATTCCTTCTCTGAACATACGAAACTCCTTTATATTGGGTCAGATCATTGGTCTGTTTAGTCTAGGGCTGAATGTGATCCCACCCCAACCCACCACTCATGGAACCATTCTTCATCACAAAATTGTGGGCAGGGGAGAATATTGGTGACTTTTAAAGGGGGAAGTAAAATGACTTTTATGGGGTGTCCTTATTTTCAGACATGGTGACTTAGAGATGATCTCGGAGCCTTCCACCAATTCAAAGCCCTACAGGCAGGGTAGGTGGAGTGATGGAGGCAAAAATGCCTCCCACCTTAAAAATGTTTGGTCCATTTTGACTGACTTACCTTGCTGTGGGATGAGTGACAGATTCCTCTTCCTTCCCCTCCCCTCCCCACTTCCTAATAAAGTTTATACTCTACTACTAAACCGTGCCCCCTCTTATATTTGCACTATAAATCCTATAATGGGCCATAAATACAATTTGCAAAATGATCATGGAGAAAATCAGAAGAAATTTGCAAATAAAAGTAATAAACTATAGTTAGAGGTACCATCATGAAAATATATAGTCTATTTGCTGCAAATTAGTATATTGTTAAGTCTTTAACAGGTTAGGTACACAGCAGAGAATGCAATTCCTAATTCATTGTTAAAACTCCAATTGTAGCTTTTTAAATCTTATAGACGTTGCGTGGCATATTTGAGGAAATGAAATACCTGGAGCTCATGATTGTTAATGACCATAAAATGGTAAGTTGATTGTATTAATTCTTTCTGTTACAACTTGATAATTGGATACAATTTGCTAAGAATTAAGGTCTGGGCCAGTTCGGGCGTAACAGCAGATCATGGGTTAATTATTCCAAGATTTCCTGTGCATGAGCAAGAGTGAGCAAGCATGCTCCCCACTTCTGCTTTCTGTAAACCTACAATCGGCCCATTGGTACATTGTGAGCGTGACGTGTTCAGAGGCTGCCCTCTACGTGCTTGGTGAGAAGATGTGCACTGAGGAGCTTGTTCTACATGCATAGGGTCCCTTCATGATTTAGAACCCTGGTCAAGCAGAGTTCTAATTCAGGCAGGGAGCCTATGCGTGTAGAGCACCCTCCTTGCTTCATACCTTCTCAAGCCTATGGAGTGCATCAGGGCTGAGCAGAGGGGTTGTGATGAAGGAATAGGGCCAGCAAGTGTGGTCCCGCTCTTCCTCTCATGAAAGTCCTGTCACTCCCTGTATTGATCTGAGTTCTGATTCTGTCCCAACCAAATTAGATTCTTTTGATTACCAAAATGAAACAAAACCACTTGTGCAAAAAATGACAGTTTATTGATAGAAAATGGATGCAGAATATATATACAAAGAAAGTTCATACCACTTTTCAATTGACAAGGCAGTTCTTTATCGCACTGTTTGTACTCTGGGATCCCCCAACAGGATACGAGAAGTCTTTTCCCCAGGACTGGCAAAAGTTCTCCAAGCTGCCGTGGGCACATTGAAGTAATTGGGCAAAGGCTTAGCAATATACAATTGTTTACATATGAAGCTGTACTTGCTTGGAACTAATTAAAGTGTGTGAAAGATCTGCTTAATTAACTATGAAGCTGCCAGTTAAGCCAAACTACACAGGTCCCTAATGGCATATAGAAATGCTGTGAAGTCCACCTTTTTTGCTTACCAACTAACTAACTCACTACACACACACACACAACTTTGCTTTATTTACTGCTTCCCATCTGACCATATTCTTTGAAGTACTCTCTGGACTCTAATGATCAGGCACTCATTGTGATACCTTTCCTCCACATTGGGCAGTGCTGCTGCCTGAGTATCATACCAGCAACTCGGTTATTTAAGATTGCTGCCACTCCCACCCCACCCCCCACAATCCATGTCACCTGGGTTTGGACTACATGACAAGCCATGCCAGTGAGGGCAAGTAGGGAAATCCAGCGAACATGCAACTGGCGTGCACGGCGGGGGAATAAGCCACCATGACTTATTTCCTTTGCTGTGATTGTGTGAACCGGCCCACTAAGTGACCTTAGGCACGAAATTCTCTTTCAGTCTTAGACCTCCATCTATAATTTTGAGGTGATTATATTGATACTAGTACTTCTTACTAGGTTAATGTAGTCCTGCTATCCTATGACAGGAATTGTTATATTTTCATATATGGCTTCTGCAATGTCATTATTGATCAACAGAGATTTTAATCCTTTGGGATCTGTTCCAATGCTTTTCAGCTCTTTTGTCCCCCAAATTAGAAACATGTTGTTGTTATGATTCTAATCTGGTTGAAGAACTGCCCCTTTAAATTTGTCTTTCCCCCAAAATGCAGGGAATTGTACAAAATAATTATAACATAAAAACTAAGGATTTAATGGTTACATAAATTTGCTGAGTGTAAGTAGCCTCATGTTATGGGATTTTTAAAAATCCCATATACACAGAGTCCTTGTTCTTTTATGTGAGCAAGACTTAATTATTTGCAGTCTTTCTGCAAGACACCAGGGCATCCACTGTGGTTGCTTTAAGGCAAACCTAAATGATAGTCCTACATATAGGAGTCAAGAGCATGGTCTTTCAACAGTATTGTTTCACTTGAAGCTGAGAAAGGTGGTACTGAGGGTGAGCTACAGAAGGAGGCTTGTGATCATTTCAGAAGTGAAATAACTTTTAAAAGTGAAATTGATGAGGAAAGTTATCGCAAATGAATCTTTTATAGTAAGGTTCACCTTTTTTTGTGCAATTGACCATGAAACAAACATAGACTGCATAAATGTTAGCAGTTCAAAAGGAAAATATCATTTGCAGAGCAGCTGTTTCTTCTTTACATTGCCAGGAGGCAATAGAGAATAACAAATGACGTAATTAAATTATGACATTTTTCTTCTAGTACAAAAAGCACCGATCTTCCCATGTTTATACAAACAACTTTGCGAAATCTGTGGTAAACCTTGTGGATGCTGTAAGTATAATCGTTACAATTAATATTATTCACCATTTTTTTAAATTCTGCCCTCTTATGTATCTAGTCAGTTTAGTAAAGCTCCTGCAGCTTTCACTGTTGTGATGAAGAGGGAATTTCACCAGGTGCTGCGTGCATACAAATGACACCTGCTGAAATTCCCTGTTCATCGCAACTGTTAAAGATACAGGAGCCCTGTCCTCCTTTTCATATGGTCACCCTAGCCATTTGGAGAGCTCTAAGCTCTGTGACTAAGGACCCCTCCCTTCAGCTCATCTCTAGGAAGAAATAAAAAGAAAGATGCTTTGGATCTTCTTGCTCAAAAACTCAGAGAACTTTGCAAAAAATCCTGAGAACACAGGCTGTAGTTATGTTACTATTTTTGCAGTATTAGGATGGGCTTCTTTATATGGCAGACATGTGGTTTGAATCCAGGAAGCGCCTCCCTTCCTCCCTGGCATGTGTGCAAAGGAGGGGTGGGGCTTGTTTTCATTTCTTAACTTGTGCTGTATTGTTTTCTTGCAGCCTCAGGAAAGCCAAGACTTACTTCTGAGTAGATGTAAGATTGTGCTGTAAATCTGCAACCCTAGGCTCACTTACTTGGGAGTAAGCCCCATTGAACACAAAGGGACTTACTTCTGAGTAGACAAGATCATGCTGTAAGTTTGTAACACTCGGCACACTTACTTGGGAGCAAGCCCATTGAACTTAAAGGGTACTCTTGGTGTGGTAGGGAATCAGATCTGACTCCCTTTGTGGCATTGAGGCATTTTACCTGCTTCTCCCTCTGATCGCAGACACGTAAAATCTTTCCTCAGCAAGTTCATAGTGCAACACCAGCTTTACACACTGCCGATTTCACACCATTAAGGGTTTATTCCAGTTTATCTCTGATCTTTTTGAAAAGGGGAGAAGGGCGGGAAACATCCTGGCTGTTGACGATGTCATGTAATTGACCCACAAACTATAGCCTGTCATAAGCATGCTATAAATCTCTCCTTTGGAGAAACCCTTGGCTAGATATTGGCCCCCTCCACAAGGATGCGCTTTTGCGCCCGGTTCCGGGATTATGCGCATTATCGCGGAGGCGCATTTACGCCTAATCCCTCTGCACGGGAGGCGGCGAGAGGCGGCGAAGCGCATTAATTCATGTCCAAAAAGCGCTTTAGAAGACGTTAACGCGCATAATCGCTTGTTCACACCGCGATAATGCGCTTTAACGGCCGGAGAAAAATAAAAGTCGCTATTTAACGCGCATTCGAAAATGCGCATTATCGGGGAAATAACGCGCCTGTACGCCCGTTTTGCGCTCCGCTGGTGTGGAGGTAAAATTTATAATGAGCCTCTAAGGCTCATTAAACGTCTCGTGTGGAGGAGGCCATTGTTAGGATGACAAGAGGGAGTGAGCAAACACTATTCTGAAAATCTGAGTTCAGTAAAAGCTGCCCCATTAGCAGAGAGTAACTGCTGTTTTGTTCAATAATGCAGTTTTCTCTATTTCCGATATCAGTGGTCTAGCCAGCAAAGAAGAAAACGGCGCAGTGGCTGGACCCACCTTCCTAATGACCCCTACACTTGAATTATAAAAGAACTGACCAGATTCAACTGGACAAACCACTATACGAAAGAGCTTAAGTTTTGAATGTGTATTGGGGAACTTCAGATAACATAGGGCCTGCTAGGTTTTCCAGTATGATGCCAAGTTACCAAATGTTTTAGGGCAGCAGTCTTCAACTGGTCCAGACCTAAGACCCACCTCGGACTCTCAACCTGCAACATGGACCACTTTCACAATTTCACAACATGGCGGCAACAGCTTTTGCTGTGACTCACCTGGACTGATCTCAAGACCCACTTTTCAATCACGATCTACCAGTTGAAATCCACTGTTCTAGGGGGCACTGCTGAGCTACATCAGAATATAGGGATTAGCAATTTTGTTAATCCCTATATTCTTTTGAATAAGTAAGGATAGATGTAAGGTTATAGAACTAAATGGCGTGAATTGTCTGCATTTAAAAAACTTAATTTTAAATACAGACAAATTAGGACCTGCACAGAATTCGGGGTTGGGTTATCTCTTCTTCACACACCCCACACATAGATTGGACATGGATAAATACACTACATTTGTACTCCACAACACACTTGGAATAATTCCTTCCTTGTTCCCTCCATTGTTAAGTTGTGGGTGATGACACAGAGTGGCAATGGAATTGAGAGGTGGTTGGGATGGGATGGTGGTATGCAAAGTCTTCTTTTCCCTCTTGCAAGTTCAACATTATTTCCCAGTTATACACTTTGGGGCAGGGCAGCTTCCAGTTTTATAGGGGGCAACAGTGTTGGGTTTTCAGGAAAGGACACTGCAATGCTCCTACTCCTTAGCCTGAGCTCGCTGGCCTATCCTTGCTGTTTGCATCATAGTCATAGGCATGCACATGCGCAGTGGAAAAGTAAGTTGCCTGGCAATGAGCCAGCAGGGTCGGGAGGCGAGATAAGGCGTGGTCGCAGTACAAGCTTTGAGAGGCTGCTGCACCTTTCTTGGATGCGTGAGTAAGGGGGAGGACCAAGGGAGGTGCCGGAGGGGCTGGACCCTGTTTCCGGAGGCCCTGACTGGAAAAGAGCCTTCCACTTCCAATCCTGCTGGCTGCTGACTGACTTTAGTGGGCACCGGCCAGGGACTCCAGGCCTTAAAGAGGCATTGCACTGGTGATGCAGCGCGCATGTCCCCGGCCAGCTAAGGAAAAGTCAGCTGGCCAGCTGGGATGGGAGCGGAAGGCGCTGCACCCGCCTGCCCACCATCACCGATGGAAGCGGGATGATGGTGGAAGTGGAGCCCCCCCCCAAAATATTAGTGTGTGCCTGGGTACACCAGGCACACCCCGTCCGCATGCCAATGATCATAGTTTAGTTGAGAACTCTGGCAAGACCTGTGTCTGAGCCAAGCAGGGCTGGATTGAGCAGTGGAGAGGAATTCAACTGCACTCTTCTCCCTCTGCTCTTACATGAAGTTGCTAAGAGAAAGTGTGCACTGCAGTCAATACTGTTTCCTTTCTTGGCAACTCAGGACCTAGTGTTTACATTTACATTTTACTGTTGAAATCCCCATTGGTAGAGACCTGCAGAACTCCCTAATTTTGTATATTGATGCCTGTGTACGGACTCTAAGGCACATGTATGTATAAAGAGTGAAGAAACATAGTTGGCTATTCTGTTATGCTGATAATAGTAATAATTATACCTGATCTTTTGTAATATTGGATTTAATGTAAGTTTAGTGGAATGTTGGTTTTTAGGAAAATTAGAGGTATATTGGCTAATTATATCCCAGTGTTTCCCTCCTGCTTTACCCCCTTTGTCTTTCCACTGACTGATCGGCTAATTGCGCATGTTTGACCCAGTGTTCTACTCCTGTGCCTGTCCTGTCTCTGCCCGCAGATTTACAAGGAGCAACTGAACACCAGAGTTGTTTTAGTTGCTGTTGAAACTTGGTCAGACAGAGATCGTATTAATGTTCGCCCTGATCCAAGGCAGATGCTTCATGATTTTTCCAAATATCGACAGCATTTCATCAAACAGCATGCTGATGCTGTACATCTTCTCTCGTATGTATCGTGAGCTCTATTTCGTATATGGTTTTCTGAAGGTTACTCCTTCATGCTCTCATGTTGTCTACTTATTTCTGTTTCCTAGATAAATCTTAAATACTTATTTTATTACCTTAATTATAAAAATACTAAAAAAAAAAAGTATTAGAGGAAGATACACTTCAAAATGTGCATCACTCTAGTAAACTTCTGAATTTCCCTATTTTAATTAAAATTCACTCACTATAGAGATTTTAATGGAAGCATCAGAAAACAATTTTGAAGATGCAAGATGGTATCCAGTGTACTATTATGGTGGTCTGCAGTATAACTACAGATCCACATAGACAAGGGTCAGCAAAATGGGTCTTGGGTTAAATGTGGGCATACTTGTCTAGTAACCCCCACTGTGATTTCCTCCATCCCCAAATGTTAATGTTTACCATTTGGCACTGGGGGGGGGCTCCCCCTGCCCTGCCCCCTGAGGGCGAGCAGGGCAAAGGGGAATTCCTTTGTTATCTCTGATCAGAGAGATCAGCGATCAGCACCACTTGTGTCACGATTGGAACATGAGCAGCACAGGAAGGAGCAGCATGATCAGTTTGGGGGCTTGCAGGAGCTGGATCCTGCAAGCCCCAGTTGAGTCCCTTCAGGCCACAAATGGCACAGGAAGCAGCATCGTGAATCGGTGGGACTTGTAGAGCCCTGGCCATGTCCCTTTCTCCGTGCAGAGAGAGGCATGCTTCTCTCTGCATGAAGTAAAATTGTTTTTGGGAAAAAAGTGGGTGGGGTGGGGGCAGATGTCATCATGAGAGGGGGAGAGCTTTGAGGCGAAGCCCTACCCCCTGACACCATTTGGCCTACCAGCTTATTCTGGGGGAGTAATCGGCACCGGAACCAAAAGTTCTCCCCTGAACTAGCCCAACTATACATTGGAATGGATAGTCAAGTGGTAAACACCTATATTAAAACAAAAAAAACGGAACGTTTAAGATTACATGTTTGAAAAACAACAAAAGAGTGCAAGGACAGTAAAATCCCAGGATGAATGTTCCCAATGTGGCATGTGAATTTTGAGGCATATAGAACTTCCTTAAGATTTGATGTAATTAAAAAGAGGAAAATACATTCGAGGGCATAGCATTTATCCTATTCAGCAATCAGTTTCAGTCTTAACATAATAATATATATTTTTTTGGTAAACTAATTCAGAACTGCATCTTATTTATTAATTTGAAACAGTGCTATACAGCTCTCCAAAATTGTTTACAGGTAATCAAATAAATTGTTTAATTTGAGCCAGAGCTCATCAAAGCCACACCCACTGACATCATGCCCCTCCCAACTTTGCTTTTCTCCATGCTGGGAGAAACTAGACAATATTGACTTAGGTGGTCTAATTGTCTGTCTTGTTATAAGGCAGCTTCCTATGACAGTACAGCAGTGGCAAAAATAAAAGCTTTGGTAGCTCAGTGACTGTAAAATCAAGGCTCTTTAGCTGCATATTTTCTCTTTTCTTTGTGTATGTATGTGTGGGGTGGGGGTTACAACCCACAGCCCATACCAGCGGAACATCCTTGGTAGAAATGGTAACAGAGACTCCCATAAGGTGCATCTTGCACAGCTTGACAGCATTTGTTGTCAGTGGTAAGAATCCTCTATTACAGAAGAAGGAAGTGAACATAGCAAAGCTGGTGGTGTAGGTCTGTGGGATCTGGTATCTGGTTTTGTGTGGGAAGGTATTGTTCTTGTCTTTTGAATTTGTTATATCCTAATCCCTGCCTTGGCGCCTCTTGTAAATGTGAAGTAATTTAGCATTTAGAATGTATCTGTAAATGAATGGAAATAAAATAGGAATTAATTGGAATGCCCTACATATAGAGGTCTTTCAAGTATTTGCAAGTTTGCCGAATGAAGGAATCCTTCTTCTGTGGTAATGGTAGATAACCCTTGGATAGGTTTCCCTGCTACTTGTTCTGATAGGCAGGACTATGCCGATTAGGCTTTTGAATACCCTCCTATGTTGGGCAGCAACCTACTTCAAGTTCTCAACATTTCTGCTTTAGGCCAAGGTCCCCAGGAAGATCAGAGCAGAATGGGCAACTGTAATATTCCTAGTGCCCTTCTGGTCCCGGAGACTGTGGTTCTCCCAAATCCTGCACCTAATACAACAAGGTCCCTGGTTCATGCCCACGACATCAAATCTGTACCCAGAATGGCTACATCTAACTGTCTACTGAGAGCCATACCTTCTTCTTCCTAGGCTATTCTACTGTGGTAACAAACTGTGCTATCTTCTAGGAGACCACCCACCAATCAAATGTATGAAACGACCTGGAAGGTGTTCCTTAATTGGTGCAAGTGGAAATGTTTAGACAGCAGAAACCAAGAAATTGCTCCTATTTATACAAACTGGGCTACATATGGGTCTGAAGGCAAACACACTCTGCAGGAAAGCCGTGGCTCTTCCTTCCATCGTCTCCAAACTATGCCATAATCCTCTTGGTTCTCACTCACACCTTAAGCAGTTTCTCAGAGCCGTCTCGCCGATCTGTCCTCCAGTTACACACCAGTTTCCAACGTGAATCTGCAGTTCATTCTTTTAGCTCTCACTTCACCTTTTGAGCCTTGTAGAACTGTGTCTCTCTTTTTCCTCTCCCTATTTCTTGTAGCCATGACATCTGCCAAAGAATGTTCTGCGTTCTCCATAAGAGACCACTTCTGCACATTCAGCAAGGACTCTGTCACACTTCATCTTGATCCTTCCTTTCTTCCCAGAAAGAATGCAAGAAATTGTTCTCCCCTCTTTCTGACCTAATCCTTGTCACCCCTCTGAGTGGGTCTGGCACACAATAGATATTAGAAGGACCATCAAAATCTACCTTTAGAGAACTGAGGCAATCAGACATTCTGATTCCTTGTTTGTTTCCTTTCATCCTATGGCTTTAGAAGAGAAGGCTTCCCATGCCATCCTCACCAGGTGGCTCGAGGCATGTATTTTTGTGCCCTTTGCAGTTTAACAAGCCTCTAAACCCATACATGTTACAGTACATTCCACCAGGGCCACAACTGCCTCAGTGGCCTTCTCTGCTAATGCCCCCTTGGCAGAGATCTGTAAGGCAGCCCCTTGGTTTTCACACCACATTTGTAAGACATTACAAGATGGACAAATCTACTTCTGTCAAAGCAGCTTTCAGACACAGAATATTACAAGTCCTTCCTCAACCTTAGAATCAGCTTGCTTTGGGGCCTACACTATGGGAATAATAGCTTTTATGTATTCCATGAAGGATATCTCCTTGCACCAGATGGGAATAGAAAGTTGGGTACTTAACATGAAGTTCCCTTTTGATTCACTGTGCAGGAGACATCCATACTGCACCCTTTTGTAGCCTGATCAGCCATTCTGATACTAGTATTTGCTATGATTTTCTCACGGAGTATGCACATTCCAAGAGAAGGGACCTTTTCTTTTCTGTCCTCAGTTTTCTCCTGGGTTTTCCTCATTATATTAATGGCTCCTCAATAACTCCTCTGTCTAAATGTTCAGCTAGAAAGGAATTAGCTGGAAGGAACCACGGAGGCCTGAACTAAGGCAAAAAGCCTGGTCACATGTTCCTTGTCTGTCCTGGATGGTGGGAGGAGTTAACCCTGATGGATGTATCCTGTGCCCTGAATTGAAATGGAACTTCACAGTAACTACCCAGTTTTCCATTTCATGCTATTATTAAATTTAGTCCTGCTGGTTCAGGGGCTGTTTGGTTTTTATTTCTTTCTTTCTTGGTCTGACATCTTCTAAAACTGGAAGTATCTTGCTCCCCCTCACAGAAGGGCACCTGAAAGTCTAATCAGCATAGTTCAGCCTATCAGAGTGAGTGGGAGGAGCAATCCATCCAGGAATATCCTCCACCCACTTGCAAAAAAGGGAACTTATCATGGTAAGCTCCGACATTCTGATTACTTATATGTGTCCTATCCTTCTATTGCTTTTAACATTGCTTTGTTTTTCTTGTTCTTAAGGAATGTGACATTTCATTACAAAAGAAGTAGCCTGAGCTACTTTGGAGGAATTTGCTCTATGACCAGAGGTGTCGGAGTAAATGAGGTAACGTTCCTCTTTTGTCCATATTATTGTAATGCCTTTATTAGATTAATCAAATCATCCCAAAACTGTGCAAGCTTTTGAGATCTCCGGATTTCTTTATCAGGCAAGATGTTATTTTAAAAAAAACAGTTTGGTGCAGGGGAAAGGGGAGGGGAAAACCCTGACTTGATGGTGAAGTTACATTGTCTGTGAGTGTCATCACACGGAGGAAAATCACGTTTCCTTATCATCACTTCTTCTGTCCCTCATTACTTCCTCTTTTGAAAGAGGCCATAAACAATGTGCATGTGGCCCATTCAGTGGGCCGTTTTCTTCTGGACACGGCAGGGGATAGCAGCAAGTTCTGCTTTTAAAAAAAAAAAAAAAAGCCAGACTTTGGGGGATCTATTTTGTGATGGGAAAACGAGCAGAAGGAGCGGAAGGTGTGAAGGAGGCAGATGCCATCTTAAGGACACCTGCACATCTGTAAGTGGCAGGAGTGAGCAAGTGTGCGTGCGTGCGATAAAATGCTCTGTACGTTCAGAGTCACAAGATGGAATGGTGGAGGAGGGGTCTGCAGGCATTCAAATTGGGCTTTGCAGGTCATGTGGTGGTTTCAGGAAAGACCAGCTGGATTCACTAAGGCTATTGGGACAAAGAAAGGGGGGAAACGTTGGCTCTGTTTTGAAAATCTAAAACCCCTCTGTTCCCAGAGGTGGTTTCCATCCTGGACAAAGCACATGGCCTTCTTTAATTGGTGGACCATAGAGAGAAATTAGCAGGAGATGCTTGGAGATGCTGTTCTAGGTTAAAATAAAGAAAACTGAATCTCTTCAGGAATTTTTGTGGGGGAAGTTGGGCATTATGAAATAGTTCCCCCATCATATACTTTCTTTCAAGATGCTTCTCAAGGTGCTTTCAAAAATTCCAAATCGTTTTTGTAGATATCTGAAAGGAAATTAAGTATGACATGTAGTTGACATGTATCAGTGAAGTACAGAACAGTTGAATGAAGGATGAAGCAGTCTTTTCTCAAGGTTAGGTACATATGAAATGGTTTTCTATGTATTACTCATTAGCAAAAACAAACAAACAAAAAAAGCAAGTCTTTAGCATTTAAGGACCAGTGCATTACAGACAAATTGACATGCTTAAGATACGATCTCCATTGGGGATAATTCCAAAGTTGTTGCCTAGATTTCTTTCAGAAACTACAGTATCAAATCTTATGCTTGGAACTTAACTTTACAATAAAATTCCAGATTTAATTTCTCTATTTTGCTTGCTTTGCATCTGAGCGGATTCTAATAGTCAGTGGTCACTTATGATTTTTTTAAAATAAAAAAAATACTCCAGAACTCTATGTTGAAGTGTACTTTGACCATGGAGCTAGGAACTGAAAGATACTATAATTGGCCTGTAACTCATTCTGAAATAACCTTAAAATAACCTTCTACACCAAAGATTGATCTGGTTTTACTTGTCATGTGAATGGACTGATCCCGAAATATCCCAGCTCACGCTGACTGCATTCCCATGGAGTGATAAGCCAGGATCATGGAGAATAATGGCATATTGTGGGTGAGCTGTGTCTAATGCACATAGTTTCTTTGCTCCCGCTTTCTTCCTCCCACTAGCACATCCAAGTTCGGACGATATTCTTTGTTCAGCGTATCATCCAAACTGGGGATACTGGCTCCTTGCTACCTTTATAAGCCAGGATCGCAAACCAGAGTTCCTTCTTGGTTTATGAATCCTGGCTTATTTGGGAGCAGTGATCGAGGATCCTTAATTTGGACAACAATGCTAAACAAACCATTCCTTGCACCTATTTGGGGAACATAATTCTTTGCTGTATTGTAAAGGTTGCAATCTGCAGTACTATTTTTTGCTCACTATTTTAATTTACTCTAATCTCTTTTTCTAACAGTATGGCCTTCCTTGGGCAATGGCTCAAGAACTGTCCCAGAGTTTGGCACAGAATTTAGGAATACAGTGGGAGCCAGGAGCCAGAAAACCAAGTATGTACATGCCATTAAATTCCATGTATTTTCCTTTTTAAATTGTTTACAAGCTTTTGCATAAATTGGATTTTTAATAGTGTATTAATAGAGCTGAGTTCTACTCGTGCGACAGGACTTTTCTGCCCCCTCCTCAGGAAAAGATCCTCTGGGATGTGAAGTGTAGGGTTGCAGTGTGTGTGTGTGTGTGTGTGTGTGTGTGTGTGTGTGTATCAGCAAAAATAAGATGGAAACACTTTGGATGAGCAGACTTGCACTCACACAACTCTGTACCCAACCCATAAAGTTCATACTAAAGGATCTGGACTTAATTAATACCCATCCTTTTCCAGAATAGATATGCATAGATATGTATATAGCTACACATTAATCAATTGCTTGTTTCTAATTCTTTATTCATTTTTAATTTTTTTAAAACATATACATATGGATTTGTATATATTCATGACAATTAATGCATATATATATGAAAACACAACCTTTTAGCAATTATTCATAAGCTTCAACAAAAGTGGACCAGTTATCCAAATAAGTATTCTTTCGGAGGTGGCATCTATACGCCACCCATTCAGATGTTGAAAGGATTGTAAGGTCCTCAATCCATTGCATTATAGGAGGTGAACATTTATCCTTCCAATGTTGTATTATCAGTCTTTTGGGTGTCCAAAGGGAGGAACGTCCATTTATGCTGAACATTTTTTAATTTCCATGAAGCAGATAAATAATTTAAAGAGTGTGTACATCAGCAAATACTGAAAACTGTTCTAGTACAAAATGTTTGTGTATAATAACCTCCTCCCCAAAAGAAGCAATTACTGGGCATTGCTAAAACATATATTTAAAAGGAGCATTAGGTGTATTGCACCACCAGCAATTAGCCGAATTAGACAGAACAGTCTTAATTTATTGGCTATTAGTTTTTCTATTTTATACTTCCCTTTAGTGAGATCCTGAAACCTTCTTCTGCTTATATTCCAAATCAGGGGTACAAAACTGTTTGGCTTAGGGGGCCAAATTGCCCGCCCAGTTGCACCTCACAGACCGGATGACATCAGGGGTCATGGGCAGGCACTGGGAATTGACCGGGCTGGGGAGAGCGGTCGCTCTTCCCCACCCCCACAGATGAGTTCTAATGCTGAGGCCTCCCTGGATCCTCTTGCTCTCTCTGATCTCAGATGAGAGGCATTGGGGCCTGCCCGCACAGGAAAATCAGCTGTTCTCCCTGGCAAGGGTGAGTTAGACCAGGCTGCCTAGCTTCCTTGCTTTATCTCTGATTTCAGCTTGGAACTTAAGCCCTGCCCCTGGAAGAACCCAGGAGGGGGTGTGGGCTGCAGTGAAAAGTTGGGCTTTGAGAACAGTGTGAAATAATTACTCACCTTGGTTCAGACATGAAAGAACCTCAGACTTATATACTCACTCCTCCCCCACATGCTTTCCAGTTTCCTCCTGCACTTCCCAGTCCTTGGCAATGAAAATTCACTGTTTTGTCTGAACTGGACAGACTATAGCTTACACAAACTGTAACTGCAACCCAGAAGTGGAGCCCATGGTTTGTTCTCGTTTGCTGGCAAACTATGGCATGCTTCCTAGCTTCTTGGAGAGAATTTTACATATAAACGATTTTTAAAAATAAATTAGAAAGCTCTTAAGCCATCTCATATTACTGTAGTTTACATTCAATATTACTTCAACATCACATAATAATAGAAAACTTTTGGCCAAACTTAAAATGCTGGATATGTAACGTGATGAGGAAATTATGGGTTATGATGGGATCATTTCACCCATTGTAGTCCTAGATATATCTTTATTTGGTTATCTAGTCTTATATTCGACAATTCAGACACAGGAAGCAAAAGAACTTGTTTTTCATCTTCTCCCTTTTATGTGGAGTTTATTGTTGTTGCTCACATATTTTAACTAATTTCCTTTAATTGTATTTTTGAACTAAATAAACTGATCTGAAACTGTTTTGCATTTTTTATTTTGTTACAGAAGGATGTGACTGCACAGAATCCTGGGGTGGATGCATCATGGAGGAAACAGGGTATGCAGTAATAATCAGTACCTTGGTGTTATAGAATTATTATTATTATTATTATTATTATTATTATTTGCTCAGAACAAATTAAGGAGCCAGTGCTTAGATTCATTGGTAGACTGCATCTAGTATGGAAAGAAACATTAAATGCTGAAGATAATAACACATTTCTTTTACTAGAAAAAAATTCAGAGTGCATGATTTCATCTGTAGTTTAAGGTGGAAATTTTATTCTTTGTCCCTTCATTTTAAACAGCTGCACGGTACACTAGCGTGTATACTAACTGCTTTGCTGTTGTAGAAGCACCTTAATTTTATTAGTGGACGTACATCTTCATGCATACAACAAAGCATGCTAAAATGTTTTCCAAAATTTTTGAGTTGAACCAGCTCAGTCATGAGAAGTGGACTGCAATATGTATCCTAGTTTTCTTCTAATTATCTATACATGCAACTGAGTTTAATACTATAATACAGAAGTTATTTCTCAGCCAGAAATGAACTATCCCGTTTCAAACTGATAGCAGTTGTATATTCTCTGAGCTTGAGGATACCATTAGTATGGGACCTGAGTGCCACCTTGTGGTCTAAGGCAAATAGCTGCAACAGAACTTTCCGGAGACCTTGACAAGTCTTCTCTTTTTCTCTCTGTGTTCTCCTTTGGCTCAGGCCTGGTTTTCCCCCTACTTGTGTGACAGTATTGTTTATAGTCTAATGGTACTTTTGTGAGTTTACATTGCAACAGTTTTCCTACAATTAATGGGCAGTATCCAACAGTGTCATTCTGCAAATTCAAATAGTTCTAGTGGAGCTCCACCAAATCTTTCCATTGTGCTAGCACTGGCACATTACACTTGCGCAACTGCCTGCACGCATGCGCCTTGCAAATAGTTTGGAACCTATTTTCCACCAGCACAACATCATTTGCTCCAGCGGAATGGCGCAGTTAGCTATTTGCCCAATGTATCTAGGCCTATTCCTGCAAATAGTTTCCCTCCTTTTCTAATAGTTCATCACCATTTGGACTTCTGTTAGTCTCCCACTGTTCTTGCTTTCTCATGACGAGAAATGAGAGGCGACCCAAAGAAATAATACAATTTTAAGTGGGAAAAAAACCAGAACTGGTGTTGGGAAGATTTATTTGCTCATTGACAGCATTTTTACTCTGCTCTTCAGCCAAAAAAGACTCCCAGAGAAGCTTGCATTGATTAATAAGGAGACAGTTCCGGCCCTCAGAGGTACAAACTAAAAGACATCACATAACAGGAAAAGATATTGGGAGGGAGGAGGGAAAAAAAGCAAAATTCAGGCACCAGTTCTTAGTTTCAAAGTTCGTATAAGAGTTCTTTCTGAGAGAGAAGAGTGAAATATACTTCCTGTAGCTATTCCTCCTCTGGCTGGTATACGGGGCTAGAATGGTCTCTGCATTGCTATGATGTTTATCCTGGGAGTCGGGTACAGTTTCCCAGTGGGCCTTGGTTCTCTGGCCGATGGATGAGGCCAGGGTCTGCAGTCCCAAGGAAGTGTCAGTTGGAGGGAACTGTTCCTCTTGGCAGGGCGGGTTGAAGTGAGCTTCATGCAGCTGCTTCCTCTTTGGCCTCATAACACACTACTTTCCCATGTGCTAATGGTAGCGGTGCAGTAGAAGTGATATTTGAATGATGATGATGCCTGTCTAAGTGTTGCACCAGCTTTAAATTACAATACCATGCGGATCCACTGTGCACTGTTTTCCCACGGTCAGTTAAGTCAGTGCACAACCCACACAGTGAATCCACATCGTATTGTAAATGGAAGGTAGTGCTGCAGTGAAAGAGACAGTTACAATGCCATATCAAGGCACTGTGTGAGTTACGCATTGACTTAACTGTCCCTAGGAAAATGGTGCTTTATGCAAATACTGAAATTCTTTGCTTAAGTTAACTCTTAGCTTTAGACACACAGAGCTGGTAGCTGTAATTCTGCAGTAAGAATAATTGCAATTCATTTTAACTGTTTGTGTCCTTCCTTTAAATACAATGCCCTACTAAGGCAGCTTCCAGCAATAGATTAAAAACAAATACAATAAAAATAAAAATGAAAAGTAAACATCAGATAAAAGCAACATACTAACATGAGAAAAATCAAATTAGAGAGGCAGAAACATTTTAAAAAATCAATCAAGGCAGGGTAAGCAAAAAAATTAAGTCTTCGGAGCTTATTTAAAAACAACCAAAGAGGGGAGCTGACTGTATTCTTTCTGGATGGATTGGATGAATATGGGGCTGCCACTGAACAGACTCTTGTCTTTGGTGGCTGCCAATCCAATTAATAATAATAATAATAGAATATATTATTTCTTACCCGTCTTTCCCCCTGGATCGAGGTGGGGTACAACCAAATACAAAACACCATAAAATACATATAACTGATTAAAAGCATATAAAACTAATACATTATTAAAAGGCATCTTAAAATTCAACTGGGTAGGAAAGCTAAAGGTCAAAATTAGCATTTTAAATTTGCCAGAAACAAATTTGTAACTAATGGAAGTGATACAGGATTTCTACAATATGAGCTGTCTAGCTCCTTCTAGCATCTTAGTAGCTGTGTTCTGTACCAACTGGTGTTTCTGAACTGCCTTCAAAGGCAGCACCAAGTAAAGAGCAATACAATAGTCTAGTCTGGATGTAGCCAACACATGAATAACATTGCATATTTACTTTTGTTACCTTTGTTATTACTTTGCATTGTAAAGTACTAAAAAAAGTACTATTTGTACACTTCTAGAAAATTGTACTTTTGATCGTTGTCAATTCAGGGCTTCTTTTTTTTTAGCATGCACAGACAAACACAAAAATCAGTTTAGTAATTAGTCAGATCTCTGCCTTTTTATTTTCGCAGGTGCCACTTGCATGCAAAGGTGTTAGCAATTTTACCCATTTTTCAGAGGGCGGGGAAGAGAACCACTCTCTGACCTGGTTCAGACAACACAACAAACCACAATGGGTTGTCAGCCTTATTTGTTTCAGGGTGGCTTGTTGTGATGTCCAAACCTAGCATAGTTTCCTCAGTGTAGTTTGTCAACCACTCACAAATCATCCTGAGTACCCAGAGATGCAGCAGTTATAGTTTGCAATGTCTTCTCTGCAAAGTTCGAAGCATGGTGCTCAGAGATTGTAACACAGCAAGGGAGTTCAGATGCAGGGAGAGCTGGAGCAACCGATCATGGAAGGATGTGTGTTGTTTCCAGCAACCCTTGCTAAACTGTTCTGGACCTTATAAATCCTAACCTGACACCAGGTCCTGGCAGCCATCCCTGTAACTTCCATGTTCTGGTAGCCTGCCCATGCTGATCTCTTACTTTCAGGAGTCTGCGCCCGGCTGGGGTTGGAGGAGCCTCGTCATCCCCTTCCTCACTGTCTGAGTCTCTTAAAGGGGCCCAAGCCAGGTCTTGCCTGCTTTCTGAGAGTAAGGGCTGCTATTCCGCTTGGCAGCTAGTCCCTTCCCCAGGCTTTGTTGGATTTTGCTCTTCCCCTTCGTCCTCTGGCATGACACCCAGCACAATGGCTTGTCAGAAAGGGTTGAAGAGCCTCCTGGCAAAAGCGTTGAAAAACCCGGTCATTCCTTGAAACTCGCTAATGATATCCCCTCTCTATTGCATCTTGAAATGGCACTAGTCAACTTACTCCTTTAGTTTGTTGTCTCCCCGGACATCGACACCTTTGGGGAGATTTGTGTAAATTTAATGTTATGGTTTTTTTCACCTTTTTTTGCAAATTTAATGTTTTTGGAAAAAATATTTTGGGGAGATTTGTGCAAAATCGCTAAAGTGCAATAACGTATGTACAGTAATTACTGTGCTTTAGTAAATTTGCGTGAATCTCCTTGAAAGTTTTTAAAATTAAATTTGCATAAATCTCCCCTAAGGGTGGGGGAAAAAATCTATAAAACCAACTCTACTCATTGTGCTCATTAGCGGAGTAGACTGCTGAGGTTGTGCTGCAAAGGCCAATGGGATATGTGCCAGGAGCAGGTGAGAGGACTAAGGGGTAAACAGTCCACAACAAGCCACAGATCACCGCAGCTTATTTTCAGGGTGGTTTACCATGATGTGTGAGCTGGCCCACTGTATCAATTTATTAATGAGAGATTACCCGTTCAGAGTGGAAATCGTTTAAAATTGGAGCTATCAAGCGTGGGGTAAGGAAATTGTAGAGGTCTACACATTCTATCAAGTGACACTCACCCCAAAGAGACTATACATAGAATTCCATCTTGATTAGTACCAAACAAAATACTATTTTAAAAAAAACTTTGCAAAATGTGAAGGGATTACACTAAGCTGTCTGGAACTGGAGTATTCATATATGCCTGAGTAAAAAGATATCTCTGTTTTCAGCAGGCTACATTTTTAATGGCTTTACTATGAAGCATTTTTCTAATTGTTATTTGTTGTTCAGCGTCTACCATCCCAGAAAATTCTCAAGGTGCAGCATTGCAGAATACAAAGACTTTCTACTCCGAGGGGGAGGTTCCTGTCTTTTCAACAGGCCAACAAAGGTACATTCTTCATGGTGGAACTAACTATTCTTTATCTTGTGGTGGGGTGGGAGGGAGTAGATGGACAGGGGAGCAATTTTGAGTAGATAAATGGCAGAGAAGGAAATAGAGGGATGAAGGGAAAACTTCTCTCCCAAGATTGCTCCATTCCTGCTCTGGCGACCACCTGGGTTCAGGGTGTAGCACACATTATAATAGATTTATTAAAAATGTTGGAATACTGGAGAATTTAAAAATGAATCTGAACCAGTTAAAGTTAAGAATTATTTTGATGTCTTTCCCTACCATCATGCATCAGATATCCTATCCAGTTTAGAATATGGTGATGTATGGTGTGTTATTTCTTCTAATGTTCCAAATTTTGTTTTGGAAAGTTCTGTGAATAGGCTTAATTTATGCTTGGAGTCTGGCTGATTGTTAAATGTTTGGAGAGAGAAGGAAAATGCATTCCAGATCAAAATGGCAGTTACTCTGTTCTCCAACCCTGCTTCAGCTGACTGAAGCGATCTCTTCAATCAGCTTTCCAACTGGCACACCAGTTGGATAGTTCATCTGAAGCAGCGGGAACCTTGAATTGCCAAGGTGCATACACATATTGTTCAACTTTGGGGATACCATGGGTTAAGCCAATCACATTGCATCCCTCCTAAATTCTTTGTAAGCAGCCTTTAATGTAGAAGCAATTAGACTACAACTACAACATATCATTAATGCATATCTCAGGGAGGGGAATTTTCGATGTTTAAAAGAAGTGGTGGTATGGCTGCTTCTTAAAAAAAAAAAGGCCTCCCTGGACCCCCTGGACCTTAATAACTACAGACCAGTATCGAATCTTCCGTTTTGGATGATACAGATTTTCTAGATCCATTTCAAACTGGCTTCAGGGCAAGATACGGAGTTGAGACCGCTATGGTCGCCTTAGTGGATGATCTATGCTTGAGTATCGACAGGGGGAGTGTGTCCCTGCTGGTACTTCTGGATCTCTCATCGGCTTTCGATACCATCGACCATGGTATCCTTCTGGAACGCCTGAGGGGATTGGGATTCAGGGGCACTGTGCTTCAGTGGTTCTGGTCCTACCTCTCGGGCAGGTTGCAGATGGTGATGCTTGGGGATAGTTGTTCCTCAAAGAAGGAGCTGTTGTGTGGTGAACCACAAGGCGCCATCTTATCCCCAATGCTGTTTAACATCTACATGAAACCGCTGGGAGAGATCATCCGGAGGCATAGGGCAGGGTGCTATCAGTATGCTGATGACATCCAAATATATTTCTCTATGCCTTTGACAACAGCGTCAGCTAAGGATAGTGTGTCTCCTTTGAATGAATGCTTGGAGGCGGTAATGGGCTGGATGAGGAAAAATAAACTGAAGCTGAATCCAGACAAGATGGAGGTGCTTGCTGTCAAAGGCCCCAACCTGGGTTTGGAGGTGTGTCAACCAGTTCTGGATGGGGTTACACTCCCCCTGAAAAGCTGTGTTCGCGGCTTGGGGGTGCTCCTGGATCCATCACTCCAAATGACAGCTCAGATAGATGCGATGGTCAGGAGTGCCTATTATCAGCTTCGGCTCATACGCCAGCTGCACCCCTTCCTAGAGTTGGAAGACCTAAAGACGGTAATGCACGCGCTGGTAACTTCGAGGCTCGACTTCTGCAATGCACTGTACATAGGGCTACCTCTGTGCCTAATCCGGAAACTTCAACTAGTTCAAAATATGGCAGCCAGGTTGGTCACCGGTACACCTAGGGGGGACCATATTACACCAGCTTTAAAATCACTCCACTGGCTGCCAATTAGTTTCCGGGCGAAGTACAAAGTGTTGGTCATTACCTTTAAAGCCCTACATGGTTTGGGTCCAGGTTACCTGCGGGATCGCCTTGTCTTGTATAATCCGCCCCGCACACTCAGGTCCTCTGGGAAGAATTTACTACAGTCGACCAAAACTAGGCTGACGAGTGTTACCCAGAGGACCTTCTCTTCTACCGCTCCCAGACTGTGGAATGACCTGCCGGGAGAGATTCACCAACTTAACAGTCTTCCAGAATTTAAGAAAGCTATAAAGACTGATCTCTTCCGGCAGGCCTACCCAGTTGAATTTTAATAGTTTTATTGGTATTTTAATAATGTATTAGTTTTTATATGTTTTTAAATCAGTTTTATGTATTTTATATCATTTGCTTTTAATATTGTTGCCCGCCTCGATCCAGAGGGAGAGGCGGGTAAGAAATAAATAAATTATTATTATTATTATTATTATTATTATTACTATTATTACTATTATTACTACTAATGAGGCTATTATTATTACAAGAGCTACTGGCATATGCAGAGGGATTTTTTTTTACTGTTTTACTTTCAATAGCAAACTCCATATCACGTACTGCTTTTGAAAGTCCTTTTAGAAGTATTTATTTAAATTATTTGTATCTTGTTTTTCAAATTCATTTCCTGAAACAACTTACAGTAAAAATACAATATAATGACATGGAACATAATACCAAACCTCTTGAATCAAAATTCATTTTTTATCAGTTTCAGAAAATAGTTTGCCATGTGGCATATTTCCTATGCCTCCTAAGCTTGGGGAAATAATGTGGTTCTTTGGATCCTGGCCTGAATTACATCTTTCTTCTTTGTGGTCTCTGTGCATCACACAAATGGGCTCTGCGCCTGCGCAGGCCCAGAATGGGAATGTGAAATCATTCCGTTGCAAAAAATTAATTAGATATGCACTTGAATCTTGTGATCCTTTTTAAATAGTGTTTTGTGTATTTGTCTCTTTTAGTTGTTTGACACCACTGAATGTGGAAATGGGTATGTGGAACCAGGAGAAGACTGTGATTGTGGTTTCCAAACGGTAATGTTTTTAATTTGCACACAGCCATTTATTTTATCAGTACTATTCATATGATAAACTGCCCTTTAAAATGAAAGCTTAAAGAATACTTCAATTACCCACAAGTAGTAGTGTAACTACTATAACCAAATAACTGAGTCAGTGAAATTTCAATGAGAAATCCGGAAAAGAATAGTCACAGGAACTAATATAAGAAGAAAATTGTTTTGCCATTCTTAGACTTTCCCTTATTTACCACAAGAGAAATTACATATGAAGATGGTTGGAACTCCCTGCAGGAATGCCAGCAGAAATTTTGATTGTGTTTCATATCCATTATCACAACCAGAAAACAGGGAACGTGACAAGCCTTCTGCTTAGGAAAATAGAGCAAGCCACACAACCAAGGGATTTTTCTCACTTAGCATTAATACAAAGTACAATTTCAAGTTTGAATCCATTCAGTTTGGTCAGGCCGTATCGGCCCTGAGTCCTAAATAAAACATCTGCATTTGAAAATGTGTTTTGTTGTTACTTATTTTGCTTCTCAATTCTGTCATGTCCAGCACATGAGATTACTTGCACTGGATTCTTGTGTAGTTTGATGGCTGTGCAGTCTAAGAATACTGCACAGGCATCTAGCTGCCTAGGCTGTCTAGTTGTAAGTCGTGGCGCTGCCAGGGTTGGAGAGGTCCTGGGCTGGAGGGGCCCTCTTCCCCCACAACATGCCTGGGCACCCCCTCTGTACTCTCTCTCCCTCTCCTTTCCCCTCTTTCTTCCCCCCACCCACCCCGCAAGCTCTTTCTCCTTTCCTGCCACCCCAGAACGCTTTTTGTCCCCTCTTCATTTATTTATTTTATTTATTTTATTCCATTTATATACCGCCCCATAGCCGAAGCTCTCTGGGCGGTTTACAAAAATTAAAATCATTGAACAATTAAAACACCGATATACAAAACTTAAAAGCATAAAACATAAAAACAAGTTAAAATTACAATATCCTCTTTCTCCTCCTGCATTGAGCCTGTCTACACCAGCAGGATACAACACTTTGAAGATGTTTTGAAAACTGTATACGGAGTGTGTCCTGGGCCTCAACAGTTCTCAAAACTGTTAGAAACTATTTTAAACTGTGTAGATAGGCCGTCAGTCTTTTTCACCTTACCAGGCAGCAGCAGCAACACTTTACTCCCTCCCTCCCTCCCTCCCTCCCTCTCTCTCTCTCTCTCTCTCTCTCTCTCTCCCCCCCCCCCCCTTTTGCTGCACTGCAAAGCAAAGCTGGTATGTTCATTTCCTGGCATGCCTCTGGGCCCACATGGGCCAAGTGAAGATGTCAGGGACAAAGTAAAAGGGTGGGGGGAAAGAAAAAGAGCACTGTTGTGTGGGTGTGTATCAAAGAGCAAGGAAAGCGTGGGGTGAGGAGGGGAGGTAAATTACGTTTGGAGGCCCTAAGCACTGCAAGAGCCTGGACCCTAGTGCCACAGTGGCTGTGATTGCTACAGCACCTGGTCCTTGGGCCTCCCTCTGGCTCATTTCCATCTGAGCTGGAGAATGCACCTCCTCCACCTACAAAGGTTGCTCCTGCTGCTCCAAGTGGATAGGGACCACCTAGGTTTTGTGCTGGGGTAACATTTAGTTTTAGTTGTAATACATCTCATCGAAAGCTAAATGTTACCGGCCACAAAGCAACACTTTCCCTGCTTTCTCTCTCTTTCTCTTTTGTTAGGCTTTGGGATGAATTATTATTGGATTGTTTAATCTTAGTTTATATTCATTGTGAGATATTTAGCTTATTTATATGACTATTTAAATGACTAGAAATGTTGCTGTATTTTATTCTATACATTTTTCTGATGTTCCTGGAAGCCATTTTGAGCATGGTTTTAGCATGGGGAAGTGGAAACTGATGATGATGAAGATACCACACACTTATCTTTTTTTTTAGTCAATACATGCTGAATGTTTTGTGTGATTCTGCAAGTTAGTATATTTTTCCTTTCAACGTTAATAGATCACAGTGTATTTTCTTTAGGATTGCCATGCAGAGTGCTGTAAGAAATGCTCACTTTCTAATGGAGCTCATTGTAGTGATGGCCCATGTTGTAATGAAACCTGTCTTGTGAGTATTTTTAGTTTTTATCTTTGCTAGAATTATGGTCTAATCTGCAAAATTGCCTTCTTTTCAAGAATTGCATCATTAATGTTTTCAGTTACGTGCTGCTACTGGCTGAAGCTGAAAAGGTGGCACTAATTTAAGAGGCTTTTAATATGGTTCAACAGCTGGTACTAAGATAGAAATAACATTTTACACTGAGTTAATTACTACAAAAGTGCAGCAATTACAGTGTGGCACCCAATGAATGATGCACACGAAGCAGTTTTCCTTCGTGGTCTCTTTGCATCATACATGGGCTCTGCGCCTGCACGGAGCACCGTTGGGAAACGTCTAGAGCTAAGGCATTTGGGGCGGGAACCCCTCCCCCACGTGTAGTGGGCACACTCAGCAGGGGTTCCCGCCCATTCTCCTCAGTTCTCTTTTGAACCACCACCGTGACAACACCGTTCTGGGGACTTCTCTTCTTTTTTCTTTGTTCTATTTTTTTTTTTAAAAAATAGATTAGCATTATAGATACAGCAGGGGTGGGGGAAGGGAGCAAGTTGCCAGGTAACGGGAGAAGAATGTGACAGTTGATTTGATGGGAGGGGGAGGAGCAAGGAGAGGAAGGAGTCATGGCTGACTGAGAGAGACGTTGAAGAAAGTCTTCGTGAGAGAAAGAAGAAAACAGATGAAGGAAATAGAGAATAAGCACAGGAGACAGTTGAAGGCCAAGAGTAGCAGATCTAACAAGAGAAAGAGAGCACTGACTGTGAATAAAAAAGAGGCATCTGTTCCTGAGGCAATGAAGGATCTGTTCTGTGTCAGGCCTGACTGAAGAAGAGAACCAGACTTTGGGGTGTTAATCTTACCCTGTTGTTGGATCTAATTACATATCTACCTACCCAGATGGACTTTACACCAAGAACTTTAAACCAAGAATTTTAAAATGTGTTGATTGTTTTATATGCTCTCTTAATTAATTTATGTATTTGATCTATATTGTTATTGTATTAATGTTGTTCCCCGCCTCGATCCAAAGGGAGAGGCGGATAAGAAATAATTTATTATTATTATTACAGTTAGTAGGACTGTAGTTGTTTATTTTGGACTGTGCTGCGGCCCGAAGGATTCCGGATGGGTCGTGTGGCCCTGAGGGCTCTGTTTCGAAAATGCTTTGCTTGTGGGAGTAAACTTCCACCTTCTGACCAACATTCCCTTTGCTTTTTTGTCTTGGCGAGAGGCACATAGTTGAAAAGTGTAGTTTTTGCCAAGCTTTTTCTAGAGACTCAGAGGCATCGGTCCGATAGACTTAAAGCTATTATGTGGACCAAAACACTCCAAGCGGTTGATACTTCAGCAGATAATGTTTCTCTTTCATCCCCACTTCTTCAGTGGGGAAATATGGCCTGCTGACTCGTGCTATAGCGCTAAATATAGCCACAAAATTGTCAAAAAAGGCCAAATCCACCAAGCCTATTTCAAGCGCTCTGGACAGTCAGAAAGAAAAAGGCAAAAAAAGTCACCAAGACCCTGTTGTTTCAAATGGCACCTTTAGAATTACCATTCCGTCCTTTGGCCATGGACAGCATCGACACCGAGGATCCCGGCACCCTTCAGCGTCAACTAACTACGGAGCTTATCAATACCAGCGAGCTGATACCTATTGACTCTCACTCACCTTCTGTATCCGGTCGCCATTGAGCACCATACCCCCTGGGTTCTGTTCCAGGTCGCCATCGATCACCAGACCTACAGACTCTTAGGCGGATACCTTCTCCTCCTCCTCTGCTCAACTCACCTATTCCATCGACGCAGACTCGGGTTGTATCGGACCTTCGTCTGCCTACCTCCATGTCTGAAGGAGAGATTACAGTGTGGCATCCAATGAATGATGCATACAAGGCAGTTTCTGAGCTCTCTGGGTTGGACACCTCCCTATTTGTAAAACAATATACTATGATAGAGGTATAGATGATACAAATGTTCTTATTTTCCCTTCCTGTTATTGGCTATTGGTAGTCCATAAACAAAAAAATCACAAATTTTCTTGCACAATGTCATTTTTGTGTTGGTATTTCCTTGCAAATTTAAAAACGCTAGAGTTTTGTTTTGTTTTAAACATAGGAGGGAGGGTGCTTTGATTTGATCAGTCCATGTGGGAAAAGTAAAGGAAATAATAGCGTGAGAACATCTCTTCTTAATGAGGCTATTCACCACCACTGGGGTTTTTTTTTTAAGTTTCATATTATGACGAAGTATAGAATGCCTATAGATGGTAAGCTCAAATGGGTGGTTCATTGTCAGATGTTGATGGTTCCCTGATGCAAGCATTAAAATGGAAACTCATGAGTCAAATGACATGTAGTTGCCTGTTTCTTTCTCCAGATTCTTTGTTAAACTGAAAAATAACCTCAAAGGCTGCCCTTGGGAGTAAACGAGTAGTGTAGAGATAGGGCCTCCTACTTACTTGACTCTTGTTCAGTCAAAAATCACACACACACACACACACACACACACACAGCACTACCAGCTGGGATAAAAGATACATTCCTATGTCTAATCACCTTTTCCACTAATAAAGGACTGATGTTTTAAAAACGAGTCCTAAATGTTTGAAGTTCTTTTTATTTAAGTATCTTGGTTCTTAACCAAAAATCTTTTGATTTCCAGTTTTTTCCACGAGGCTTTGATTGTCGCTATGCAGTGAATGAGTGTGATATTACAGAGATCTGTACTGGGGACTCTGGCCAGGTAAAACTTTTGTAATGTTATTCATATTATTTTGTAATCAATGAACATCCTTTCATGTTCTGGGGCAACACAAAGTGACTTTCAACTGGAGACAAAAAAGTGGTTCTGAGGAAGAAGTAGGGACTATTTTTTTCTGTGCATGCCTAAAACATAGCCTACATAGTGATTATCTGCATAGTGCATCTGGGATGTTCCATTCCATGGCTTAGACCCAGAGAAGTGCCAGTAAGAGAGAGCTGGTGGAAGATGACTTACCCATTCCTACCAACAACACACACACACAGGCCCCTGAAATTGTTTTCAAAGGTTGAAGGATCCAACAGAATAGGGTAGGCTGTGATGCGGGGATCTTAGAAGGAAGGGGCAATAGCTGAAAATCAGGCAAAGCAACGTCTGTGAGCAGGAAGAGCAAAGAAAAATACTTCAGGCATTCTGATCAAGGATTTACATATCGTGTGACATTTGGTTCCCTCAAAACTGTTGTTTCTCTCTGCCCAAATTCAAATTACACTAACCATTCCCCTTTCAGTCCTCACCCTCTAAGTATAGGGACTTCAGTTACCTTCCATGAGGATGATGGTAAAATACCAACTAATGGTGCAATCTGCTACATGTCTACTAAGAAGTAAGTCCCAATGAGTTCAATGGGGCTTACTCCCTAATAAGTGGGCATAAGTCTCTAACCTTGGTTTATATTTTGTACAGTTTTGGTTCACAATTCTTATAGTGAATTAGAACACCCCCATTCTCTCCTATCTACTGCTCCATATGTTAACTTATGGAGCAGTATCCAGCAGGGTACTTATGCCCCCCGCCACCAATTCTTTTCCACTTCGTAAATTCTGTTGTGCAAGCAGTGAGTCCTGCTCCACCAACCTGCCTCCTTCCAGAAATGAGCCATTTCCGCTCATTTCAGGTTGCCCTGAAAAGCTGAAAGCACATTTGCGCAAGTGCTGAGAGCTGCTTGCACAACGCAATTAGCAGGGCAGAAGAGAATTGGCAAGACTGGAAGTGCCCCATTGGATTCTTCCCATGGTGTAGCAACTGGCAACCACGATATATAGGTGAGGCTACTTGTTTGCAATTTTTCAATTGCAGTCACATGCAGTAATAATGTATACGTGCAACAAACAAGCAAATCGGGCAAGCAAAGGTACAGCACAACAGTTTCTGTCTCATGCAACATTTGTAATGGGAATGGCATGGGGCTAGTAAGAAATTTGGGTGTTTGCACTAAGAATTGAAATAGAAAAATCTCAGTGTTCTTCAATCTAATATTGATTAAAATATAATAAGGGGCTGGCTAGCTCCCAGGTGTTATACAAATCCTAAAGATTGGAAGAATTAGATTCACATTACATTGAAATAAGTTTACCGCAAGGGCGCAGCGCAAATGAGTTGTTACTGAACAAGGAAATAATAACGGTAGAGGATTAAGTTGAACTAATTGTGCTAAGCTTATCAAAATTTACCCAGTTTGCTCCTCTACCTTTTAATAGGTCATGGAACTGAATACTGTGTACTTGATGTAAGGAGAATAGTACTACCTATTCCTAGTACTGATCTAGAATATGGTATGGATTGTAAATTTCTGTGAGCGGAACTTTGCTCATGGCCTGAAGCTCAATTGAAATGGAGCCAGAAAATCATAAAATTTTTGCTTCATTACTCTCTCAGTGTTCTTTTGTCTATATTTACCATATATGTAGTCCCATGATTCAAAGCCTTTATATTAAAGGAATGTTTTTGTCTTTCAGTGCCCCCCAAATCTTCATAAGCAAGATGGATTTGCTTGTGATTCAAATCAGGTATGTACCTTTTAAAACGTTTCTTATAGAGTGTTTATTTTGCCTTATTGCTTGATGGGCTATACTTTTTATCTTTTATTTTCCTGTTAGCTTTTTTTTGTTTTGATGATCTGATATTGCTTTAATTGTTGTTAGGCTGTTAGCCACTTTGAGTCATTTTTTAAAGAGAAAGCAGGGTACAAATCCTTCAAATAAATACAAGACCAAGTACATGTAAATTTCATGTCTTTAATTAATTAGTCCTTTTCATTTTCTTCACAGTTGTCTCTGTAGATAATATTTACTGCACATCCCTACATACTGCACATCCCTACATCACTTATTCCTAGTATTTAATAGGGTCAGTTTCTAACCATTGTTCAGCATTTTCTGGATATACTTTGTTATACCTTGAACTCTTCTAAAAAGACCAATTCTGTTTGCTTTCCAATCCCTCTTCATAACCTAGTACCTATGTACAGGCTTGGGAAATAGCAGACTGGCAAGATTCTAAACTTGCTATATATTAGAGTGTTGCTCTGCACTGACTCTGCTAACAACAGTCTTCACTGTATTCCATTTTAAGTGGTAAATGTGAAATGAATTAGGTTTGTCTGTTTCTAATGTGTTCACCTCTGAAGGAAAAGCTCTCTTGAGCTTTGAGTCTCACTGAAAACAGAGTTCAAAACAATATTAATTACAGGACTCTCTTCCTAAGGCGACTGACCAAGAAAACTGCTCTGAGGTACACATCCCCTTTGGGATCAAAGCTGTGTTGACAAAGAAAATGTGTGTCTTTTGCTAATATACTTGGTCAGTTCTTTCAGTGTCTGGCATTTTGTCTATGTCTGATTCTTTTAGGGAGAAAGGTTAAATGTACTATTCTATCTACAATTTGCTTTTATTTAGGGACGTTGCTACAATGGAGAGTGCAAAACAAGAGATAATCAATGCAAATACATCTGGGGAACTAGTAGGTTGATTTATGTATGCTTTATACACATGTATTTCTTTCGTTGTACTTCTAGCTTTCCATTTTAGTGCAAGGTCTCAGTTAAAATTTTACTGCAGTGTTAAAGAAAACCATTGTTGTGGTTTCTTTAAAGATTTTATTCGGCATCTGGCCACAGAAACATGGTAGATCCAGTATTTGGATGGAGGCATGTGTATGTGTAATCTTACCCCAAACTTTTCCAAAAACATGGTTGATTTTTAAAGTTAAAACTACAACAAAAAATCATTTACATTTATTTATTTTTGTAATTGGATATACATTCAAATAAATATCCACAAATGTTATTATGTTCCAGATTCACTGATTCAGCATTCCATTAGTTCTTGCTCAAACAACAACAACCACCCTACTAAACAGTACTTAATGTTTACATATTAAGGATGTGATGCAGTTGTAATATGTACTGATTCCAGCTTAATCCTATTAAAGAGTATGCTGGTAAGGACAGTTACAATGGGTTATTAATTCTTTCTAGCTACCTATCCAATATTTAGGAGTTCTGATGTGATTATATTGGAATAAGGTTACTGTGCCAAATTTTCAGTCCATATAAGGCCAAACTAGTTCTGTTAAGCACAAGATTGGCCCTTGTGTGCTTGGTCTGTTTTTCCCCAAACAGCCCCTGGGGGAGGGGGCAATCTGAATTAGGACCATGGTGTGGGAAGAGAGACATTCAATCCTTTGTGCCTATTGCCTGATGTTTGATGTGGATCAGGATCATGGAAGGGTAAAAAAAATTAAATCCCATCTCTCACCTTGCCAAAAAAACAGCATGCAAGGGCCAATCACATACTGAACGCCAGTTTGTTTTTAATTATTTATTTCATTTCTATACTGCCCAATACCCAAAGCTCTCTGAGCAGTTCACAAATAAAACCATAAGGTACATCATAAAATATAAAATATGGAAGCTTAAAACCACAATATAAAAGTACAACCAGAATAAAACTGAGCAGCAATGCAGAGATTTAAAATATACATTTAAAATACAGATTTAGAACAGCAGAGCTAATAGACCAGGATGCTAAAATGCTAAAATATTGGGAAAATAAAAAAAATATCTTCACCTGGTGCCAAAAAGAGTACAGCATAGTTGCCAGGCGAACCTCTCTAGGGAGCTAATTCCACAGTCAGGGTGCCACAGCAGAAAAGGCCCTTTCCTGGTAGCCACCTGCCTCACTTCCTTTGGAGGGGCTTACAGAAAAGGACCCCTGAAGATGATCTTTGGGTCCAGGCAAGTACATATGGGAGGAAGCGATCCTTCAGATAATTTGGCCCCAAGCAGTTTAGGGCTTTTAATGTTAATACCAGCACTTTGAATTGGGCCTGGCCATGGACTGGCAGCCAGTGAACTGGAAAAATAGTGGTGTAATGTGGACTCCTTGGCCAGTCCTCGATAACAGTCTTGCTGCCCTGTTTTGGACCAGCTGAAGTTCCCGGATTGTTTTCAGAGGCCGCCCCACATATAACGCATTGCAGTAATCTAGTAATTTGGACATAAAGAGTCCCTCCAATTCCTAAAATTGGTTTCAGCTCCCAATAATTGGGTATATCTTTACCCTCTTCTGTTGTCTTGATGCTTTCCACAATATGAAATATCCTATAGAAGTAAGTCTGTCTGTCTCGCATATACACACAAATACACACACTCTTGAATATAATATAAAACAATGTTAATAGCAGCCATGTATCTAGCTTCATGTCTTTAATGGAATTCACATTACTTTAAGAGATGCAAATAAGAGCTCCATCACACCAGTGTTTTAACGCACTCTCGACATGCCTGGTGTCCGGTTTTGCAGCGCAGCACTCGCATGATGTCATGCCTATCCTGCTGTGATCTCGCTGTGATCGCACCATTTCCCCCTCCTCTTCCATTTTATTTTGGAATGGGGAAAGTCTGGTTCTTCTTCGTGGTCTCTGTGCATCACACATATGGGCTCGCGCCGACGCCGAGCCTGCTTCCGGGAAACTTAGCTAGCTTAGACTTTTGGCGGGAACCCCTCCCCCCACCATCCTACCGCGCATGCTCAGGGCTCCCGCCTCTCCTTTACCTCAGTTCTTCTTTGACCGCTTCGCAGTAGCCTCGCGGGAGACTTCTCTGGTACGTTGTACCTGTTTTTTTGAGAGAAAGAAGAGATAAATAGTTAGCTTAGGCTGTTCTTTAGTGAGATTAGTTGTTAGTATAGTGTAGTTAGTATTTAAAAAAAAAAAAAAAAATTATATATATTTTAAATAGAAGTTTTTTGTAAACTTTAAGCGGTTCGCCATCCTATGGCACAAACCGCACTTTTTCGACGTTGCTCGCGGTGCAGGGCAAAAATCGCCCTCTCCGACGGGCATTCGCTTTGCCTGGTCTGCCTCGGCGAGGCACACGTCGTTGATTCGTGCAGCCATTGCATGCGGTTTTCCAAACAGACTCGAAGACATAGGGCAGACCGCCTCCGTAGTCTGTTGTGGACACAGGCATTATCGGCCGTCGATCAACCGCGCCCATCCATGCCGAAGAAAGGAGTTTCTGGGGAGAGTCGAACCCTCTCGAGCCCAGCATCTCCGGGTTCCCCCCAATTGCGGGCGGCAGCACCGGCATCTTTAACGGGGGTTTACACTGCCTCTTCCCCGCCTCCAGCAAAAAAGGCGAAGAAACCAAAGCAACAGAAAACATCGACTTCGAAGTCGACGAAGTCGGCTGCACAACCACCGGCATCGAAGAAATCTCGATCATCTTCGATGCCGTCATCGACATCGGTGAAGGTGGTTGCGATGGTGCATAAGTCCTCGTCGGTACCAATACATTCTTCGGTACCAACACATCGGTCGGCATCGATTGCCTCAACGTCGCAGATGTCGCAGCACCGAGATGTTTCACCGACCCCTTCGGCATCGAGAGGGCGAGCACCATCAGTGTCTTCTCTGTTGCGCACACCTTCGACTCCGAGAGTGCAGCTGCAGCAACAACCTCTGTCACCTCGCTCGCTGTCATCTCCGGGGCCAATGCCTATTCTTATCCCGTCGGACACCGAGCGTACGGTACCGAATCAGCAGTCGACACCGAGCCGCCAGCAAGAGCGTCGACGTCGACGTCGAACCCGTTCCTCGTTGTCGAGGTCTCGCTCTCGATCGAGGTCGCCTTCCAGGGACTGGGAAGACTGCTCAGAACATACCGGCCGGTCCGAACGTGGTCGTTACCGATTCGACCCTTACACTGGGCGTCGGATCCAGGAAGACCAGACACCACCACCGGTTCCTCCGCGTAGGACAACCTCACTGGGTCACACCACTCGACGTCGAGGACCTTCGACTTCGACAACTGTTCGTCCTCTACACCGGACATCGTCCAGGTCACCGCGGCATCGAGAGCCCTCGCAATCATTTGATGACTACGCGTCGGACACATCTTCAGCTCCTTCACCCCGTCCATCTGAGCCATCGCCTTTGGATACTGTGGGGTCAGAAGACCGAGCATCGCCAACTATGGAGATGGGCAGCTTCACTGAGCAGATGCAGAGGTTGGCTCAAGCGTTAAATATAGAGTGCCAGCAGACGAGTCCGATGATGGCATTTATGACGTCATGCATGCTGAGCCATCACCGCAATTAACTTTGCCTATGGTGAAAGCTCTCCTGAAGACCCTCAAACAGTCTTGGGAGCATCCAGCCACGGTGGGACCCACTTCCAAACGCCTTGATGCTATCTATAAAGTCAGAGAAGCACAGGCGCCTTTTCTGTTTCAGCACCCAAAACCGAACTCGGTGGTGGTAGAGGCTGCGCAGGGCAGATCGGGAAAGGTGCATTCTGCGCCAACAGATAAAGAGGGGCGAAAACTCGACTCCTATGGCCGTCGCATTTATGCTTCATCATCATTGGGTGTAAAGGTCACTAATTATATGGCGCTGATGGCGCGTTATCAGCTTTTTCTTTGGGAAAAGATCTCCTCACTCACCGACTACCTTCCTGACGATCAGCGAGAACTCGCTAGGGTCTTCCAGGCAGAGGCTATCCGATTGTCAAAGCAAGAGTTGACAACGGCACGTCATCTCACTGACTGTGTTTCTAAGACTATGGTGGGTGCAGTCGCTTTACGGCGCCATGCGTGGTTACGATCAGCATCGTTACCACAGGAAACCAAAAACAGGATCGAGGACCTTCCCTTTGATGGGGAGGGTCTTTTCAATGTAGATACGGATACGACAATGGACACATTGCACAAAGCCCGGATGACGGCGAAAAAAATGGGGGTTCAGCATCCTCAGCAATCCTACCGACCTAGAAAATGGTATAGGCCAGTCCCATACCACGCACGGTCGCAGCAAGATAAACAGCGCTACCAACCTGCCACAACACAGGCCTATCAGCCAAGGAAGTCAGCTCCGCGTTGCCAACAACGCAGCAGACAAACGCAACAGGGCAAGCGTCGTCTTTGACTTGGCGTTGCCTCTCACCTGTCACAGCTCCAACAAGTTACAGCCTTTTCTGCAAACCTGGGCGTCAATAACATCAGACGCTTGGGTACTGGACATCGTAGCAGAAGGCTACAAAATAGAGTTCGAAGTTCCTCCTCCACTGGGCACCCTAAAAATTACGCCTCCCTCATTGGCTCTAACGCAAGAGACTACCACCCTTCTACGAAAGGCGGCTATCACGAGGGTTCAGCGGTGTCATCTCAACGAAGGGTTCTACTCCCGTTATTTTACGGTGCCAAAGAGGGACGGGGGACTTCGTCCTATTATGGATCTCAGGGAGCTCAACAAATACATACTACCCAAGAAATTTCGCATGGTTACCGTGGCGTCGGTTCTACCTATGCTGAAGAAGGGCGACTGGTTCACACTAATAGACTTAAAAGACGCCTATTTTCACATTGCCATTCATCCTGCCCATCGGCGCTATCTACGCTTTGTCATTGGGCACCAGGCGTACCAGTTTTCCGTCCTTCCCTTCGGACTAAAGTCAGCGCCACGAGTATTCACCAAGTGCATGTCGACAGTATGCGCACACCTACGGTCACGCAACATCGACTTATATCCTTACCTGGACGATTGGCTGATAGTCTCAAGGTCCAGGAACCAGGCACTTGCCGACGTGCACCACGTCATCGCTCTTCTGTCATCGCTTGGGCTACAGATAAATTACAAAAAATCCATCACTCAGCCATCACAAAGACTACAGTTTATAGGAGTTACCCTCGACTCCACTATGGGAAGAGCGTTCCTCCCTGCAGACCGGATACCCGCCCTCCAGAAGCGGGCTTTACGGTTACAAAATCATCCTCAAGCATCAGCGTTTGCAATTCAGGTTACTGGGCTTAATGGCGGCAGCCGTATTTGTCGTCCGTTGGGCGCGACTTCGAATGCGCCCGCTCCAGCAGTTCCTGCTTCAACGCTACTCGACTCTGCAAAACCCACACCAACTGATACTTACCGTTCCATGGCTGGTCAGAGAGTCCCTCCAGTGGTGGTCGGTCTCAAACAACCTTTCCCAGGGCATGCCGTTTGTACCACGAGGGCCATCTCGTATAGTGACAACGGACGCATCTCTGGATGGATGGGGCGCTCACCACGACGATCTGTTAACGCAAGGAAGATGGTCACCTTCAGAGACTCGCCTCCACATCAATATGTTGGAACTTCTGGTAGTCAAGAAAGCATTGAGCACATTTCTACCTCGCCTACAAGGGCATCATGTGCGCATTCTAACAGACAATACCACAGTGGTATGGTATCTAAACAAGGAGGGAGGCACTCGATCACGCCGCCTACTGCGGCTTGTGATGGACATTTTAGAGTGGGCCATCTCCCACAATATACTCCTATCGGCATTACACATTGCGGGGAAGGAGAACACCAAGGCGGATGTTCTCAGCAGATCTTTCACGGACACGCACGAGTGGGAACTCAACACTTCCATACTAAATCGTCTCTTCGCTCGTTGGGGCACGCCCGACATCGATCTTTTTGCAACAGCAGCCAATGCAGTTTGCCCGGCGTATTGCTCCAGAGCGGGCATAGGGGATGCATCACTGGGGGATGCGTTTCAATGGGACTGGTCGAGAGGCCTTCTCTACCTTTTCCCGCCGTTTCCACTGGTGGCCAGAGCAGTGGCTACTCTCGGGCGCAACGATGCGGACGCTATAATGATAGCCCCATCGTGGCCAAGGCAACCTTGGTTCACGTCGCTACTCAGACTGGCGAAAGCGGAGGTTTGGAACCTACCTTGTCTCCCCGACCTTCTGTCTCGACAAAAGGGCAAAGTTCTTCATCCCGATGTCCACTCACTACACCTAACGGCCTGGAGAATCCGTCGTCTTGGACAGTCCTCGACCTCCCAGAGCGACTAAAATCTATTTTGGAGGCCTCGCGTAAGCCCTCAACTAGGCTGTCCTATAATAGAAAATGGGCACGTTTTCAAAAGTATGCAGCTCTCAACGGCTTTGATTCTTACGCATCAGACATGCCTAGAATTATCTCATTTCTGTATTCTTTGCATACCCAAGGTCTGAAACCTGCTTCCATTAAAGTTTATCTGGCAGCAATTACAGCAAACCATGGTTTGGTGAATGGTTTTTCTGTTTTTACTCACCCGTTGGCAAGGGCCTTCCTAAAGGGTTTACGAAACTTGTTTCCTTCTATTCGCCTGTTAGTCCCACAATGGAGTCTTTCTGTAGTGCTCACAGCCCTTACTTCAAAGCCCTTTGAACCATTGGCAACAATTGATATTCGCTTATTGACTCTTAAGACTGTATTCCTAGTTGCCATCACGTCTGCTAGACGTGTTTCGGAGTTAGCAGCACTGCTGATAGATCCTCCCTACTTACAGTTTTTTAGAGAAAAAGTTGTATTACGTTTGGACCCCACGTTCATCCCTAAAGTTTCCTCCTCATTCCATATAAGTCAAGACATTGTTCTACCCACGTTCTTCAACTCATCGTCTGATCCTTTGTCTTCAAAGTTACACGCATTAGACGTTAGAAGAGCATTGGCTTTCTATAAGTCAAGAACTGAGTCATTTAGACAATCTCGTAAGTTGTTCATCTGTTATGGAGGCGTGACAAAAGGATTGGCTGTATCCCCGCAGCGCATCTCCAAATGGGTTGTGGAGACCATTGTCCTGGCTTACAGAATTGTCAATAAAGATCCTCCTTTTCACACGACAGCGCATTCTACCAGGGCGCAGGCTACCTCCTCGGCCCTGCTCCATGGCGCTACGCTCACTGACCTCTGCAAGGCAGCCACTTGGTCCAATGCTTCTACTTTTGTAAAGCATTATCACCTAGATGTCAGAGCCAGACAGGACTCCTCGTTTGGTAGAGCGGTCCTCTCCTCGATTTGCCAGTGACCAACCAGCATGCCTACCCGCCTCTGGTAAGTCTCTGCTTGTTATTCGCCCATATGTGTGATGCACAGAGACCACGAAGAAGAAATGCAGGTTGCTTACCTGTAACTGTAGTTCTTCGAGTGGTCATCTGTGCATTCACACAACCCACCCACCGTCCCCTCTTGGCATCGCTGTTTGTGATTGTCAATTGGTTCGCCATGCTCATTATCTAACAACATAGTTGTGCCTTAGTCAGGGGGCCAAGCGGTCTCAGAGAACTGAGGTAAAGGAGAGGCGGGAGCCCTGAGCATGCGCGGTAGGATGGTGGGGGGAGGGGTTCCCGCCAAAAGTCTAAGCTAGCTAAGTTTCCCGGAAGCAGGCTCGGCGTCGGCGCGAGCCCATATGTGTGAATGCACAGATGACCACTCGAAGAACTACAGTTACAGGTAAGCAACCTGCATTTCTTTTCTCCATCCACGATAACATTGCTCTTCCGTTCCTGTGTAATTTCCTTTTCGATGCTATTTTGAATTGTCCCGATTTTTCTGCTGGGTGTGTATCTGTGGAAGTGTGTGTGTGTAGGGCAGTGTCGCTGACGAAAGCAGAGGGTGTGGTGGTTCTTCAGCACACCATTTCAATTTCCTTTCCTCATCATTCTCCTTGGGAACACCTGCTGGATCGTTGGTACAGAGTTCACAGGTCAAGTGGGCTAAACCGGCTATTCTCATGAATGCCCAATTCACCAATGCGGTTTATAAGGATCCTAGGGAAAGCATTGTGTGTTCTCCCCCCCCCCTTCTTCTAACTTTTACAGTGCAACAATACTTCGTTGAAATGAGGATAGGTAGACCAGTCCATAGACATTTAAGGGGTTGACTTTCCCTAATCCTGTAATCCCTTAATTCCTTAAATACACCATTTCAGCCTACCAGAATTGCATTCAATTGCATTTGCGCAGAAATAATAATAAAAAAACATGGGAAAATAAGAATTAGGGCAGGGGAAGGAACCCATGTTCCCACGTCCAGCTCAGAGTCCCTACCAGCCACAACAAGGGGAAGGAGAAGGGAGGAGACAGGACGGTATGTTAGCGATGCGAGCCCGGATAGGTGAAAGGATGCACGCGCTGAAATAGGGCTGAAATCGCGCAACAATGTGCACACATGAAAGTGATCAGTGCTTGACACGCTGTCAAAACGGAGGCGGATAGTGCAGGGACAACCGGGGAGGGGGGGGGAATGTGGTGTGATGGAGCTCTAAGTGTACATGACATAGGTTTTCTGTACAGAAAAAGCCATTAACACACTTCTGGTAGAATCTTCCTTTATTTTTATTTTTTATTATTTTTTTAATGGCATCATCTTAATGTTCTCTGGGCAGCAAATGTATTAAGACTCAACCAATAGTTCTGAAGTAAACTCAGGAAACCTTTCAGATCTTTCAAGTACATTGGAAAAGGTCTGCAACTTACAACTTCATAATTCAAATGTGTTTGAGAGGATGACTTGGAACAGAGTTAACTACAACTTCTTCTTTTTTGTTGCTGAGATAAGACTACTAGGATTGCTTGTGAGGATTGCTTGTGCCTGAGTCAGAACAAGCAGTGTCTTCCAGAATTACTGATGTGAACAGGCATTCTTTTTCCCATCTTCTTTCTTTTTTACTGATTATTCACTTTATTATTGAATACCATTACATGACGTGGTACAAAGAAATCATAATTTCCACCATGGATATATATGGTGAAAAGTCATAACCAGTCCCAAGTTCCTGGTGCATGTATTGCTGTCATGCACGTGGTTCAAAAACCATGTTTCTCAAACACAGACGTTCCTTTTTTTTAGTACATATGCAAAGCAGTTAGGACGTTCACTTTTAAAAGATAGTGCATAGTAGCCTTAACAATTTTGATTCATCATTATTATTTTGGACACGTTCGAATGAGGAAAGATTTTGCTTGCCTGCATCTGTTAATAGAAATGACATTCACATTTTCTTCAATAGAGGCTTCAGGATCTCACAAACACTGTTATGAGAAGCTGAACACAGAAGGTACAAAAAAGGGTAACTGTGGAAAAGATGGAGATAAATGGATTCCATGCAACAAACAGTAAGTTTAGCATTTTAGAATGTATATATGACATAGGTAGGAATCATCAGTTCTCTTCTTGTCTTGCTGAAATCAGAAACCATCAAAACAGTTTACAGGGAATCTAGAACCTGCCCAGATTATTTGTCCATTCAAGAAGCACAAATGTATTATGCCACTGCCTGTACTGATGCCTGGCATTTCTCATGTGAGCCGGAGATAAAAACAGTATATTTCTGTATGATCCTCCTCTTTATCTGAACTCTTTGTGAATACATAATAGGCATCAGAGCACTAAATACTTTATTAAACTAAATATGTTTCCATTCACAGAATTAGTAATTGCATGATTTTTTTAGAAAATAGCAGGTGTGAGGAGACAATAGGAGCTTCCTTCCCTGTACTACTAGCAGGAGTGCAGGACCTCATCTAGACCAAGATCCTGATGTGGACTGGGGACACCACACTTACTGTTTGTCCCTAGTACCACAAAAAAACCAACCCCAAAACAGCAGATTCACACAATTGGTAATGGTGTGAATGGTGTTGTCTCTAGTTTGGGCCTTGCGATAGTTCTGTCATAACTTTCTACCCTAACTGTTCTGCACACCACTCTCCACTTTTGTTTAATTACAATGTGATACATAAGGTATTAATCTTCTTGACTTTTCTGCATGTTTGGAGCACCAACATAGTAGCCCAGAAGCCCATTGGCTTGGCTTTAAAGAACCACCAGCAGAACTTTCCCACCCCTTTGTCGCTGCAGCCACCTTTGCTGCCCCCCGGCTGCTGCTAAGGTTTGCTGGACCATCAAATGGTATGTGGGGGCTGCAGCTGACGGAAATCGCAGGATCCAAGCTATTATCTGCTGCCAGCAGCATGGGCTTGAATTGCATAGTATATTACCCCACCTGATACAGGCCCCCCACCATTTTTGTGTAGTCATTCCTACCGCCTAGAAACACTCTGATGTGTTAAGTTGTCGTGCTTGACATCTCTACAATACTGTGATCTCTCCAGTATAAGCCCTGAAAACTCTTGGTAAGTTTTCAGATATGAATTTACATTCTAGAATTAAGTCCCGTAGTATTACTGTCTCTCACAAGATTGAAAATGCTATTCTTTAATCCTTGGCTTATTGAAATAATTTGGAGTTTTGCTATTCACTACAGTGCAGGCAGGTTTTTCTTTTCTCCAGTAGGCATGGTACATAATTTACCACAAAATTCCATCCATTTCCATTTTAGAAAATAGTTTGCTACTTCACCATGTCATGGTTTTTATTTTACAGTGATGTGTTCTGTGGTTTATTGCTTTGTGCAAATCTTGATGGAGTTCCACGGATTGGTCATCTTCAGGGAGACATTACTCCAACTTCCTTTTTCCACCAAGGTGTAGTAGTGAACTGCAGGTACGTCGTGTCCCATGCAGGGTGTCTGATTTGTTCTATAGAACTCTCAAATCCAAAATGATGGTACGTTTTGGAACTTCTCAAGCACGAAAAGTGAAGTTCTGTTATATAAAAATTGCAAATGGTTTTGCTTCTGTAATGCACACCCTAAACAGTATTTAAGTACTGGAATCTGAATAGATTGCCTTCTTGACATGAATATTTAATATCAGTGTTCTCAAGAAATGACACTTTCACGCTTTAATCCTTGCTGTATCATTGAAATAATTAGGGGTTTCACTATTGAGTTCAGTGTAGCCAGATTTTTATTATCTGTGTAGTATCATAGAATCCTAGGGTAGCATCCAGTGGGGCACATCTGCTAATTTCCTGGAAAAATCAGCTTGCCAGCTAACACCATTAGCATTGCAATAGCGTAGTTTATGCCAGCACAACATGATTAACATTAGCAGTTGCACCCCATTGGATACTGTCCTTAGTTAAAATACAAAGAATTATCCGAAAGAGTATATATCCATGAATATAAATACGATGGAAGGAAGTGTTCTTCTTCGTGGTCTCTGTGCCTTCCCACATATGGGCTGTGCGCCTGCACGAGCGAGCTCCGCGCAGACGCAGAGCCCATATGTGGGAATGCACAGATGACCACTCGAAGAACCACAGTTACAGGTAAGCAACCTGTCCATCTTGTTATTATTTTATTATTTCTGTTATTTAGTACCTGTTTCTTACAGTCTTTTGAAATCAAAGATGCTATGAGCTATTTACATGACTTTATTTCTATAAAGTTTCAGTTATGCTAATAGCTTTTTTTAAAAAAAATTCTTGCAGTTGTGCACATGTCCTTTTGGATGACGAAACAGATTTAGGATATGTAGAAGATGGAGCTCCATGTGGTCCTAATATGATGTGTATGGACAGAAGGTGCCTATCCATTCAGTCCCTGAACATAAGCAGCTGCCCTGTTGGTGCTAATGGAAAAGTTTGTTCAGGACATGGGGTAAGTTCCAACTAAGATATATCCATATTCCTAGTTCAAAGGGGGAAAATGTTTTTTTTTTACCACTGATCCCTGTGTATCTCCACAGTGAATTAAAAAATGTACAGGAGACAGAATTTTCTAAAGAATCCTGGATATTGGGCTAGAGATTGTTCTTCCATTTTAGCATTCAGTTCTTTTATACCTTCAGCCGTACAGATGTTTTAGCGGTGCGCCATATGAATTAAGGTTTTGTTTGTTTGTTTTCAGTTGTGCCTGAAGCAGAACAACCCAGGGAGCAAGGAGACAAACATTCCTGGGTTGAAAACACAGGCCACAACGTTATTAATAGTTGTTCATCGTGGTCTCTGTGCATCACACATATGGGCTTTGCATCTGCACAGAGGTTGTTTCAGGAAACTTCCAAAGCCGAGGCAAACATTTTTGGCGGGAACCTCTCCCCCACTGTCTAACACGCATGTCCATGGGCTCCCGCCCTTCTCAGTTCTCTTTCGACTGGCTTCCTATCAAGATGTCTCGCCGGAAGCGTCTGCATTCTCTTTGAGAAAGCGTTGCCAAGTGATTCCTTTTCTTCAATTTTAAAGCTACTTGTCTTCAATTCCTTGTTTCTTAAAAAAAAAAAATGTGTTTTTTTTCGTTCTTTTTCTAATCTGTTTGTGATTGGGGCCGTTAAGGCCCCATTCCGCAAATGTGTTGAGTGCGGGAGTAAGCTCCCTCTGTCCGATGGATACTCTCTTTGCTTACTTTGCTTAGGAGAGACGCATGTTGTGGAGACTTGTCGATTCTGCATGAGATTCACGAAACAAACAAAGCGTCATCGAGCGGATTGACTTAGAGCACTTCTCTGGCAGAGGGCATTGGAGGCCACAGATCAGTCAAAGCTTTCTACTAAAATAACTATGACTGAGTCCACTTGTCCTGTACCCCTCCCCCTTAGGCTCTCGGATGTTGACTCTAGCCATGGGTCCCTCCAATACTCCAGCGATGGAACGAGCTCTAACGCTCTCCACGGCCAAAAAGATATCCAAGAAAGTCAGATTGGTCAAACCGTCAGGAAGGACACAGAAAGAAGGATAAACCCTCTAAGAAATACCTGCTGAAAACCACAGTTCCATCGTGAATTCTAAAAAAAACCCACCATTATTGGGGTGTCCTATTATACAAATTCCCCCCTTGGTATCAGTAGCTCACAACAACCCATCAGTACTGAGGCCGGAAGCAGCTCATACAGCTATGGTGTTGGAAGGGGAGATAAGGACACTTCTCCCTCGAAAGCAAGAACAGCTTCTCAGCTGCCTGAACTGATCATGACCGTGGAGTCGAAGAAGAGATTGCTCCCCGGGCTCGCTGTGCTCAGGTCATTATGACCCTCGTGATTGAGAGTTTTACATAAGACCGGCCTTGAACCGTTATCCCAGATGTCCCACCAGGGAGGGACTGGGATGCTTGTTCAAATTGGTCAAGTCTTATACGAGTATCCAGCTTGGCATCGTGAATCTGGTCATTATGATGACCATTCATGCTACTTTGACGCACCATCTCTTCGGTGCCCTCCAGATTCGCCTCGATACCGATCTGCTCCTTCTGCGTCATTATCAAGGCCTCCTGCAGATGAGGATGCACTCCATATCCACCGGCTTTGGCATCGATGCCAGCTCCGAGAACGCCGATGGAAGCCCTCCGTCGATTCCGTCAACAACTTAATACAATGCATCATTTAACGGATTGTGGAGCAAAGGCCATGGTGGCAGCTATGACCCTACATCGACACTCCTGGCTCAGGTCTGTGCGACTCATTCCCGAAGCTCGATCACGGATTGAGGACTTCCCATTAGATGGAGATGGTCTGTTCAGTGCTAACACCAGCGGTGCGATGGAAGCCATACAAAAAGTAAAGATGACTGCCAGGAAAATGAGCCTATCCCCACAATTTCAGCAGTCCTCCTATAGACAGCGATATTGGGCCCGACCTCAACTATACTACCATCCCCGCCAATACGCTAAACGGGTAACAGCAGGCATCTGGTCAATTCCAGCAGCCACGTCAGAAGTCCGATCATGGGTTTAAACGTCATCTTTGACTTCTTCAACATCTCTCTATCCTGTCTAAGAGGTCCTCAGCTGTTCAGAACCCTTCTTACTAAATTCCTCCCAAACTGGCAACTTATTACCACTGACAGATGGATCCTTGAGATCATTCAATTTGCCTACTCTATAGTGTTCAAAGCCCTCCCTCCCCTCGGGATCATGAAAGTAATCTCCCGTCAGATATCCTGATGGCAGAAACTATTACTCTTCTCGAGAAAGGTGCCATCCAGAGGGTATACCCTTGTGCAGAAGACGGATTCCCCTCCCCCCATTATTTCATGGTATTGAAGAGGGTCGGAAGGCTTCGACCCATAATGGACCTAAGAGGACTCAACCTATTTATCAAAACCAGGAGATTCAGGATGACCACACTCACATCTGTTTTGCCTCTTCTTTACACAGGAATATGATTCATGTCTGTGGACTTGAAGGATGCATAGTTCTATATCGCAATTTGGGACATCCACCAGAAGTACCTCAGCTTCATCATCAGTACTGACATGTTCCACTTCCAGTTCTGGTTCTGGGTCCTACCTTTTGGCCTCTACAGGTCCCAGAATTTTCACCAAATGTATGGCAGCTGTATGTGCATTCATTCGTCTGCAGAGAATAGAAATCTAGCCTTACTCGACGACTGGCTTCTGGTAGCGGCCTCGAAGGACAGTCCTATGAAGGCGGTGTGTTTTCTCCTGAATCTCTTGGACTCTAATGGTCTCAAAGTCAATGAGAAGTCTTGTCTTACACCATCCCAGACTATCCTGTTTATTGGTGCTGTCCTCGATGCTAACACGAGAAGAGCATACTTTCCACGTCAAAGGGCACTCACTCTTTCAGCGCAGGCACGCAAACTTTGCCTCGATGGCAACACCGCTGCCTTCACAATACAGAGACTATTATGAATAATGGCCTCAACTGTGATGGTAGTCTGATGGGCACATCTCCATATGCAAGCCCTTCAGAGATGGTTCCTCAAACATTTCCCCCAAAATTCCAAAGCGCACAGATTTTGACTCATGATTCCGTACAGGATTCAGCGAGATCTTCGATAGTGGACAAACATAGACAATTTGTTACAGGGCGTGCCCTTTCCCCTGCCCTGGCATCAAGAATACTGGTGACGGACGCATCACTTCTCGGGTGGGTTGCTCATTGCGGTTCTCTTCAAGTCCAGGACATCTGGACGGAGTCCAACAAGCATCTTCACATCAACGTCTTGGAACTCATCATGGTATACCTGGCTCTCCGTTCATTTGAAACCTATCTAACGGACCACCATGTCAGGGTTTTCATGGACAATACCACGGTACTTTGGTACCTGAACAAGGAGGGGGGGGAACCCACTCTTCGATGCTAACATGTCTCACGTTCAAGATTTTTCACTGGGCAATATAGGAAATGTATCCTATTGTCTGCTCTCCATATTGCCAGCAAGGACAACTGTTTTGCAGACACTTTGAGCAGAGTGCACCTGACCTCACACAAGTGGGAATTTAACCGGCTTGTGTTGTCCTGAGTGTTCAGGTTATGGGGACAACCGCAAGTCGACCTATTTGCGACTGCTCGTAATGCAGTTTGCCTCTGATACTGTTTGAAGGCAGGACTAAGACACCAATCACTGGGAGATGCTTTTCAGCTACAATGGAGCGGGACATTGTTCTACCTGTTTTCCCAGTTTCCTTTCATTTCTCGATCATTACAGAAGATTCTGCATGATCGAACGAATTGCATAATAGTGACCCCATGGTGACCACGTCAACATTAGTTTTCTCTACTCAAGAAAATGTCAAACAACCGCTTTCTTCTACTACCGATTGAGCCAACCCTTCTGACCAAGGACCAGAGCAACACCTGACACCTCGATTCCTGAATGCTCAACCTGACAGCTTGGAGGATATTCCTACAGTGACTGGCTTTGATGAGAAGATTGATGCTATTTTGCTTGCAGCCCAAAAACTGACGACTCAAAGAACATATAGTGCAAAGTGGGGAAATGTATGAACATTCTTTCTTTCTTACGCTCCCTTTATGATAGAGAGCTCAAATTGCCTTCGATAAGGGTCTGTCTGGTAGCTATCTTGGCTTTCCATGGCCCAATATAGGGTTTTTCGGTTTTCACCCATCCTGTAATTTAACAGTTTTTGCGAGGCATGAAGAATCTAGCTCCCACAATACAATCTATCAACCCATCTTGGAGTTTGTCTGTTGTCCTGCAGTCTTTGATATCGAAACATTTTGAACATACTGCAAGCTCGGATATCAGATTGTTGCCTTGGAAAGTGGCTTTCTTGCTCGCGATTACCTCTGAGCACAAGGCGAGTGAATTAGCTGCCCTGCGAGTCGAATCGTATCAGGTGTTCCATAAGGAAAAGGTTGTGCTTTGACCGGACTTGTCCTTTTTACCAAAGGTTGTCTCAGATTTTCATATGGCTCAGGACATAGTCCTGCCAGCCCTTTTTCTATCGCCTTCGGCACTGCATTCATTGGATGTATGAAGGGCTGTTGCTTTCTATAAAGCCAGAACTGAATCTTTTTGCAAAACAAACAGGCTTTTCATCCCTTACATGGCGGGAGCAAGCAAGAACTTCCCGGGTCATCACAACGTCTGGCAAAATTAATTGTTAGCACTATCAAGCTTGCCTACGATGCTGCCAGGTTGACTGTTGAACACAGGGTCAAGACTCATTCAACCTGGGCTATTTTGTTGGCATTTCTGAAGGGTGTCTTGATACCAGACATATTTCACACTACCGCTTGGACGTTCATGCCAGAGCTGATTTTACTTCCATCTACCCTCCTCTGGTAAGTGAGCTAGTTAATTGCCCATATATGTGATGCACAGAGACCATGATGAAGAAGAACAAGTTGCTTACCTGTAACTGTGGTTCTTCGAGTGGTCATTTGTGCATTCACACGACCCACCCATCGTCCCCATGTCGTTGTCATTGTCTATTGATTGTCGATACCGAGTGGCCTATTTCCTCGTTATGGGGCCAGCAATTCAGTCTCAAGGAACTAAGGAGAAGGGCAGGAACCCACGGACATGTGCATTGGACAGTGGGGGAGGGGTTCCCACCAAAAAAGTTTGCCTTGGTTTTGGAAGTTTCCCGAAATGACCTCCGCGCCAGCACAGAGCCCATATATGTGAAAGCACAGATGACCACTCGAAGAACTACACTTACAGGTAAGCAACCTGTTCTTTCACATACATCTTCAAAGAAAGGACAAGGGGCATGGTTACCAATTGAGATTTAGCTTTTTTTAGCCTATGAATATCTGTTATCTTCCCTCTGGGTTAGTCTGCCCAAACTATTTCTCCTTGCTGAAGCCACTTTGTAAGACATACTTGAAGAATGGGGACGCTGCCTCTGTTGAGTGTGAGTGATGCAACTGATGTTTTACCCCTGTTCTACCTCTTCATTCTTCCCTGCCTACCTGGCACCTACTCAGTTGCAATGTAGGATCCCCAGTTATATTTTTGTTTATTTGTGAGCCATTTCCTTTACTTTCTTGACAGTCTCCCTGAGTAGCTAAGAGTTCAATCCTATGCATATTTAGACAGAAAAAATCCTACAACTCCCAGCATTCCCTGGAGAGACTTGTAAGGCTTTTTTCTGTCTCAACATGCATATGATTGTGTCCCAATGGTATTTGTCTGTTCAGTTGGGAGATTTATATCAATATGTAATAACTTCATCCTGATTCATGACTCCAACAACTTATAGGAAATAAATTATTTCTGTTTCTTATGTTGATTTCTAGGTAACTTGTGTCAGACTCTTCACTGAAAGCTACATACAATATACATATTCTGATGTGACAGTTCATAAAATTTACCTGATAGTTGAAATGTCTTTTTGGCTGTACAGACATACAGTGGCTCTTCAATCTATGTAAATGCAGTAAAAAAATCCACAAGTTAAAGCCATATGAAAAAATGAATGCTTTTTTCTGTCAGATAATATTTTTGTGAATGGAGCAGTCCTGATCCATAGAAGAAATTTCTTAAGACTCTTTACATGTTCCAGAATGAAATTCCAGTGTTTAACCATGTCAGCCAAATACTGTGTAATGTGTGTGTTTATATGTCAACATCACTTGTATATAGGTGTTAGTTCTTCTGAGTACATACAGAACTTGCCTCTACACAAAGCTCCCCTTGTATTTCAGTGGAAGAGTCAGATCTATATGCTTGAAGGAATGCATATGCAGATCAGTTCCCCTGTGATCGAGAGATCTATGTGTACATCTGAGTATCTGGATCTAAAATATAAGCAACTTGTTCGCTAAACAGCATCCCTTTATTCTGTCTAACCATGTATAGGATTGCACCCTTAGTAACTTTAATCTGTAAACCAAGTGTATTATCATTTTTATTATATGCTAATCCATGCTAACATTTCTTTTAGGTTTGCAGTAATGAAGCCACATGCATTTGTAACACTACTTGGGCAGGGACAGATTGTAGCATGTTTGACCCCAGAAAGAAAGAAGACACTGGGAAACCGAATGGAACAAAGGGTTTGTGTGATTTCAGTTCCCCCCTCCCTCCCTTCCCCACATAATTACACTGTTGGACAGGAAGATTTGGAACAAAGCACCAGACAACAGTACAATTATTAACTCAATATGTGTATCATGTTTCTGGTGATTGTATATATTCTTTGACCTATACTGTTCTAAAGGTACTTCACAGAAAATCATTAAGATGAAAACTTCTTTTCTTAGCTTTTGTCTTTTTTATTTAATAACCTAAATCTAGAAAATATATTTTATTATAATCATACAATGTCTTTATATAATGATTTCAATGAAGAAAACCTTACAACCCATTTTAAATAAATGTCTCTATTAGATTTGACCTCTCTCTGGAAGAGCCTTACATTCTTAGAAGTCTTCAAAGATCATTTACAGCACAATTCTATGCAATTCTATTCAGGTCTATTCAGAAGTAAGTCCTGTTGAGTTCAATGGGACTTATTCCTACATAAGTGTGTATAGGATTTCCATCTTAGGTGTTTTGCCCAGCTGTGTGTTCTCTGTAGCCTCTTTCTTTCATTAATTTAAGAACTTCCTGAAAGATTTGGGTCCCTTGCCTCCAGTGTATTAGGCTGCATTTGTGAAAAAAAGTGACAGAATATCAAAACATATTTAAAAATGTGTTTTTGTTTAATTGTTGCATGTTTAATAAGCATAAATGTTTTGATTTTTTTAAAAACTCATTTAAATCTACTATAGCATCTTTAAAATATAAGAGTAACAAGTGCTCTAACAGTAGCTTACTTTTCTGGGGCACATTCCATGCAGAAACTTAGACCGTTTTGAAGTTTGTTACTACAGAACTGGAAAGATACTGGTTTTAAAGTATGGTTTCCCTTCCATTTTTCATGAATATTCCAAATTTCAGTATTAGCTAGTATAGGAAAGCAGATATACTTCATACATAGTGTCAGAATGTATATATTTTCAGTTTGTCTGAGCAAAAGAATGGAATATTTGAGCAAGGCGGAATTCAGTTTATTAAAAAGAATAGTGTTAAAAGTGTTTTTTTTAAAGAGTTTCTCCCAAGCCCCCACAAGTTCTCCAAAACTTTACTCGAAAGGAGTAAAACTAAAACTATCACTAGGCAATTTATTAAGTTATTTGGGGTTGAATTCAGGCTCACAAATGATGATAATTGGACATATAAAATGATATCAATTCTGAAATCAAAGTGTGTTCAACAAACAAACAATATCAAGTCCTCCATGGCATTCGGGTTTTTTCCCATTTCCATATTTTTAAAATTTGGAGAATTCAAGAAAAAGTCAAATCCTCAAAGAAATACTGTGTCTGTGCCTCTCTGTAGACTTCTGTGGCATTAAATATCAGTGAAAATAAGAAAAAGTAAATTAGTACAAGCTGCAAAGTCAGATTCCATGGTTTCATTATAAATTATAGCATAATTATGCCAAGCCAAAATATTTTAGCTAAAAAACATGGAATCCAATGTTCATGAGGCTGGAGTGGGTGTGCTTTTATATCTCTGGGAAGAAAATTATCATTCTATTAAAATGCTCAAGCAATAAAACAGATCAATAGAGACTACAACCAGAATAATGGCTGTGGTGTTTTGTTTTGTTTTAATCATGGTAGTTTTTCTTACCAATATGTAAACACAATGTACAAACTGAATATACTTTCTTTCCTTCCCAAGTAAGATAAAGGCAAAGTTAATTTATTCAAGTAAAGAAATCATTTACAGTCACTGTAATAGATGGGACTCTAGAAGAGAGGGGAAAAATGAGGCTCAGTAAAAAGATGGCTTACCTTTTAATTATAGGCTAGGGTCTAGGGACCATCTTTAGTTGTACTTGAGGATCTGTGCATACCCAGTGGGAGTTTTGAACTTTTTCCTGTGAGTAGATGCCGATGACAAATTGTTTTTGAAACTGGGCTCAGTTTTAAAAGATGTTTGCATTCACTATGGAGGATGCTGTTCGAGAAAAGGAAGTCCAAACTCCCCATAAGCGGCAAAACAAGTCATGAAGTTCTTTAATCCTGGCTATAGTTCTTCAACAGTCGTTTCGCTACACCTTCACCACACACGTAGCATTGCATATTTGTATGGCTGTATAATGAATCGCAGTTGGAAGTGATCTCTAAATTTATGTCAGAGATCTTGGTGTCCTAAAGATAAATGTTTCTGGGTAGATTATAGGAAAGATAGGTAATTAGATTTTAATTGTGCCAGATTCTGGAGATCAACGAATCTTTCTTTGCACCAAAGGCAGGTGGAAAAAAATGTTCTATATTAGCACTTGCCTTCAGAATCATGTCGGCTTTCTTGAAAACAATAATTCCCTTTGAGAGCAAACTAAACAGGTAGATGGGAGCAGGACCAGTCAATTCAATTGTTTCAATTTTGAAATGCTATGTTAAACAACAAAATTAAAATAATTAGTGTTCTTTCTATTTTTTATTTATCTTTTTATTTGTAATTTTTTATGGAGTTCACTTGCATTTCCTTGCTGTTTCTGCAGTCATACATGAGTTCTCATTATGAAAAGTGATGACATGTTAACCCTTAGAGAAAGCTATAGTCATTCAGTTACATATAGTCAAAGCTATATGCATGCACTCTCTGGAACAGATTTTCGGCGGGGTGGGGAGGATAGAGGATTGAAAGGGGAAGGAGTGAATCACCAAAAATTACCTCCTCCGTTCTGCTAGTGGAAATAGATCTCATCTGCCCATGGAAGTAAGACACTGGATCCAATATTTTAATTAAATCATGATACACCTTTTAAAGAGGTAGACTGTAAATTCTACATATATGACTGCAGTGGAATGGAATTTCCATTTTCTGAATGAAAATAAGAAAACTAAATATAGCTATAAAATTAACCAATTATTTATTATTGCAATTATTTTAAACATTGATTTTATGCAGGCCTAGTTTGTCTCACTAAAAAATGGGGAATTGGACAACTTTGCAGCTAAGTATCCAGAGCATGGCTGATGCCAGTGTTTTCATGGCATCTTGCCTTATGTCAGAAGAAGACCTTTTGCACATAATGGCCTTATGCTTGCAGAAGGGCACTTTTGGATCTAACCCCATAAGCAAGATGTCTTTAAAGAGGAACAAGTTCAAATCCCATTAGGGTTATGGAAAATCCAGATTTAAAAGATGGTTATGGTTCTTACTTTGAATATTTACAGCGTCCATTTCAATAAAATGATCCTGAAAGTACCCTACAGCAGATTGCATTAATACAAAACATACATACTCCAGACATACTACATCCCAGCAGCCCTTAGCCCTGGCTGATGTAATGGGGCAGAGTGCACTTCCCTTCAGATCTCCAGACCTAGGGCAACTGCCAGTTGAAGTAATGTCTTATTACTGACAGGGAGGGGGAAGCAAGCTCCTTTTCTGGCTTACAGTTGGGACCAGACTGGTCATCCCTTTTTACAATATTTTTTCTTGAGAAGAAAGGGGGTGTAACCTCCAAGATGTATACATTAAATTGACTTGGATTTCAAACAGGAACCATCAGCTACAGTTTTCCCTATTCTTTACTGTTGGGAATGTAATTATAGGGATGTCACCCCAAAGTGCAAATATATATATTAGATTTAGTTAGAAACTGGAAAGAAAAAAGTTTATTTGGCACAGAATATGGGGATTTGCAGTTTACATGGCAGTATACTCCTTAGTCTCAGTTTATTTATTTAGATAATCAATGAGCAAGTCAGTCCGTGCCCACTGGCTTAGAATCTAAAAAGACATGACACACCAGGAAACAAGAATGAGAGTGAGGAAACAATTCTTTCTGCAGGATTGGTGGAATGGCTCTGCTCTCCCTCTCATCTCCCTCTATACAGCCTGCTGGAATAGCTGGGAGTGGTGACTGTTGAGGGAGGGGGAGCCTTCATGAGGGAGGTCTTCAGCATGGCTGGTGGAATGGCCATGCTTCCCCCACTCATCTCCCTCAGTTCAGCCTACCGGAATCTGCAGTGAAAGTTTAGCTGAGTCATCCAACTCAGTTAAAGCTTGTTGCCCCTGTGTGTCATTGAATGGAAAAGCCACAGCACTATGGGAGCTGCCAGTCCTAGCTTTGAAAGGCCAGGATACGGTCAGGGATTAACAGTATAAATGAATGGTCCCGTGTTGCCTTAAAGGCTGACAAATTGATCAGAGCCTTAACTTTCCTGAAGTGGTAGCTTCAGTGAATGGCCAGTTTGCCCTTGACCACTAGCCTGGGGCCAGTTGCCACTTGCCCTAGCTGAGCTACTAATTTGCACAACTAGAATTACAAGCCATCCACCAATACTGTGTACTAGGGATTCCTTCATTTGCTCGTGGGGAGTTGTGGCAACAGTCCTACAGAAATCACTACCCCCTCTCATCAACTGACAGGTAGCTCAGAGTTTCCAAAGCTTCAGTGGATCATACCCAAATACTGTTTTCTCTGTTGCTAAAAGTTAAGGCATTGCAATGTTCTTTGGAATGATTTAAGTAATTTTTCCACACCATGCTTTTCAAAAGTAAGTATTGGCTGCATTTTAGGCTATAATTTAGAAGACATATATAAATGTAATAATAATGTATTTTTGCGAGCTTGGCTTAATGATCAGTATGCAGCATATTTCTGATGGTACAAAAGATTTGTGTTGATTTTAAAATGTGTCTTTTCAATATGGCAATGAGTACTGTACTGCATAGCCTGAGAAATAAAACCTTTATAAAACTATGGAGGCACAATCAAACTCTATGTGGGCATAGCTGTGCACATGGAAAGGTACTGGTATATAGCTTGATGGAGCCATCTTTCTTTCCTCTCCTTAACTGGACCTTGGCAAGTTGCGTTCCAGCTGTTACTTTCAGCACGAGACCCATGCACACTTCCCAGATATGCATCCAGCCATCCTTCTCCTCTCCAGGACCCCAGAGCCACCTTACCTATTCTTAGAGGACATGTAACCTGGGTGCAAGGCCCTGAGAAGGAGAAGGATGGCAAAGGTGAAAAAGGTATCCTGTTTGAAAGTAATGGCTAGTGTTCTGTAGCGTATGTGGCTGAAAGGCAACAAGGTAGCAAGAGGGAGAATATAGAATTCCAGGATGCTCTGTGCCTATCTTCTTCCACATGTGGAGTAATACCCATGGGAGTATTGATCATACCCATGATTTATTAAACCCTGATACGTTTTCAAAAGAAAGTGCATTTTTAAACTGGTGATTGCAACATATTTATATATTTATTTCTTATTCAGGCAAATATAGTCTCTGCGAAATCCTTATTTCTAAAACTGCTGAACCGAATTATCAAATGAATTCTAGAAAGTAATACATCATTTTGAGGTGCCATCAAATACTTCTTTTCAGACATCTTCTATGTATATGATTACTTCCTTTTTAAAAAGTCTTCCCTTTTCCCTCTATACAGTGAGCATGGCCACTAACAGGCTTATAGGTGCAGTGGCAGGGACCATTCTGGCTCTGGGGGTGATTTTTGGAGGCACAGGGTGGGGAATAGAGTAAGCATATTTCTTAGTTTCAGAGTTTCATGTTTGGTGCCTAGTGTGTGAGGTAACTGTACGCATCTGAGCCCTCTGTGTAGTTTCCCATTAGCTTTGTGTTATGTGGTGACCGTATTTGTCATGTGATTTGAATGTCTGTGTCATGTGATATGCTCATGCAGTGTTTAACCCTCTCCTGTCTGGGATAATGTGGGGCATAAAACAATACATTTGTGAATTTTATATCATTATAATATTGCAATTCAATGTTTACATGTTTACAATGCTCTAAATTATAAAAAGATTTTTTAAAAAAATTATCATCATTGCAAAACGTAGGCTAATAGACAACTTGGACTACATGGCATTCAGTGTAACCATAGGTATATAAAAAAGAATCCAAGTTGAATAATAAGAAATTAGAACTTCTTAGGAACTATAGAGTTTGTATAACCAGCATTTAATAACTTTTGACTGTTGCTTTTCTAGGATTCTCAGTTGCCCTAGTTCAATAATGTTCTATGCTGTTATACCCTGATCCAACAAGGGAGATAAGCACATGGAAACAGCCTTTTGTACATATAGCCAATGTGTCTCCCAATATGCATCTGGATGTGCATCCTCCTCTGTATTGCAATGCTCATCTAGGTCCTGCTGGCCTGGCTAGAGGCCTCTTTTGATGTTTATGAGGGAACCCCATCTGAGGCCATCTGTTGTTCTTCTTCGTGGTCTCTGTGCATCACACATATGGGCTCGCGCCGGCGCCGAGCCCCGTTCGGGAAACTTCCCTAGCTAGCCTAGCGTTTTTGGCGGGAACCCCTCCCCCCACCATCTCACCGCGCATGCTCCGGGTTCCCGCCTACCTCAGTTCTTCTTCGACCGCTGGTGAATTAGCCTCGCGGGAGACTTCCTCCGACGTTTCTTCGTCGTTCGTATATCTGTTCAAAAAAACAAAGTTAGAATAGTTAGTTAGCTTAGCGTTAGTATTGTGTTTAACATATATATATATAAAAAAAAAAAAAAAAAAAAAAATTTAATAATAATAATAGTAGTTAGGTTATTTGTTTTCGCTCCTGCTGAGCCGCCTGCTGCGGCAATGGCGCAGGCAGCCCTTTTCAAGCGTTGCCTAAAATGTAAGGCAAAGCTCACCCTTACCGATGGGCATTCCCTCTGCCTACTGTGCCTAGGAGAGGGCCACGTTGTGGAGACATGTTCTCACTGCATGTCTTTTTCCCGGCAAACCCGGCGGAATAGGGCAGATAGACTGCGCAGTCTCCTCTGGAGCAACGCTCTGTCGGCAGTGGACAGGCAGAGAGAATTGCCACGTTCTCCTCGGGACGATTTGTCCGACAAGGCCTACTCGACTTCTGGGGAGCGCTGGCGGCCGCCAGTAAGTCGCTCAGACCCAGCATCGCCCGGCACTGTGATTGCTGAAGGCCATGGGGTTTTGGACCCACTGACGGGGACCCGTCCCCCATCAAAAAGTGCGAAGACCCAGCTACAGAAACCGAAGAAACACCGAGATAAGTCGGCCATTTCGAAATCTTCGGTACCGAAGCCATCGGCGGCGGCGTCATCGGCGTCGAAGAGATCGGCATCGGAGCCGCTGTCGACATCGAAGGCAAAAAAGAAAAAACACTCGGCGCCGACAGCGTCGACAACTGCTTCGATGTCTGGGAAGCAGCAACTCCCGTCGGTACCGAGCCCTTCTCGACCGTCATCGACACCGCTGACACTGCAACCTTCGACACCGAGGACGGCCCACGCGACGCCGACGTCAGCTCCACCGGCATCGGTACCGAGGGATGCACGAAGGGCGTCCACTCCGAGGGACAGGGCTGCGTCGCTACCGCCGCGGCCGCCCCGGTCTCCGATTGACTTCTCTTCCGAGATCGACATTTCCGAGATCGTGACAGTGGATCAACTCGACTCCGAGGACCATCCTGGCCTCGGCACCGACCCCCTCGGTACCGTTCAGCCTATCTCGCTGGATTCTGACCCGGAACAAGATCTACCGCCTTCCCCCCGATCCCGTACATCAGGGGTCACGGAGCGGTCCCGGGCACTTTCGCGATCCCGATCCCATGATTGGGACGTGTCTTCTGAGCGAGCCCGCAGTACCTCTGGGCATCGCCCGCAGAAACAATTTAGATTTGACCCATATACGGGTAAGCGACTTGCCCCAACAGCAGCGAGGTCACGAACACCCTCGCATTCCTTACAACTGTCGGTACCGATGCGAGAGCCTTCTCCATCCTCACGAGAAGACTATGCGTCAGATACGTCTTCAATTCCTTCCCCCCCACCATCGGCGCCTTCTCCCGCCGACGAGGTGGTGGCCTCAGACAGAGTGTCCCCTTCATTAGAATTAGGGGCATTCTCGGATCAGATGCAGCGTATGGCTCAATCTCTGGGTCTGGATCTGCAGCAACCCAAGCAGCCATTAAAGGACAAAATATATGATGTAATGTATCTGAATCCGACACCTCAGCCTACGCTTCCAGTAGTGCCTACTCTCCTGCAAACGTTGCAAGAAGCATGGCCAAATCCAGCTACATCGGGCCCAACGACAAAAAGGCTGGACGCATTGTACAAAGTCCAAGAGGCGGACGCCCCGTTCCTATTTACGCACCCAAAACCTAATTCAATTGTGGTGGAGTCATCAGTCGGTAGGACGGGACGGTCCCACGCCGCTCCAACTGACAAGGAGGGAAGAAAGCTGGATGCAGTCGGCCGAAAACTTTATTCTTCAGCGGCACTAGGGTTCAAGGTAGCGAATTACCAAGCCACCATGGCCCGTTATCAACTATTTTTATGGGAGAAAATCTCCACTCTCACCGATTACCTGCCGGACGACCAACGCGAGTTGGCAAGAGTTTTCCAGGCGGAGGCAGCGAGATTGTCAAGACAACAGCTGGCCACTGCCAACCATCAAACGGACTGTACTGCAAAAGCTCTTATGGCGGGGGTGGCCTTGCGACGCCATGCTTGGCTACGGTCGTCAAACTTGCCGACAGAAACAAAAGCCCGGATCGAAGATCTGCCCTTTGACGGGGAAGGGCTCTTCCATGCCACCACGGACGATACTATGGATGTCATCCATAAAGCCAAAATGACTGCAAAAAGAATGAGCGTGCCGTCACAGCAGCAGCAGCACCAACAGCCTCACCGGCAACGTCGCTGGTATCGGCCGCTTCCTTACCAGTCTCGCCAGCAGCAGGAACGTTCCCAGCGTTACCAATCTCAGCAACCCCAGACTTCGTACCAATCACGTAAGCCTTCGTCTAGGTTCGGAAAGTCTCGCAAGCAGGACTATGGCGCGAAACGGCGCCTTTGACTCGGCGGTACCCTTTCGCAGCCTCAAAGATCCTTACAACAGACTGCTACCCTTCCTGCCAGCATGGGAAAGCATTACTACGGATCGGTGGATTCTGTCCACCATAGCCGAGGGCTATCGTATCGAGTTTGTGGCTCGTCCCCCCCTTGGCATGGTGCGACACACTCAACCATCTACAGTACTCATCCAAGAGATATCCACGCTCTTGGAAAAGAGAGCGATCACGGTCGTTCCTCAAAAACTAAAAAAAGCGGGTTTTTACTCGCGCTATTTCACGGTTCCAAAGAAGGACGGAGGCCTCCGCCCAATTATGGACCTCAGACATCTAAACAAGTTTATACAACCGAAGAAATTTCGCATGATTACATTAGCACAAATACTACCATTGCTAAAGCGAAACAGATGGTTCACATCCGTGGACCTCAAAGATGCTTACTTCCACATCCCAATTCACTGCGCGCATCGAAAGTTCCTGCGATTCATTGTGGGAAGTCAAGCCTACCAATTCGCGGTTCTCCCATTCGGCCTTCGAACTGCTCCACGTGTTTTTACCAAGTGTATGGCGGCTGTATGCGCCCATCTCAGATCGCAAGATATCGAGATATACCCCTACCTGGACGATTGGCTAATCGTCTCCACGTCTCGTCGGCAGGCTCTCAAAGACGTTCGCATGGTTACTTCCTGCCTCACCGAGCTCGGGCTGCAAATAAATGTGGAAAAGTCAGTATTGCAACCAACAAAGCAGATTCAGTTTATCGGAGTGTCCATCGACTCGGTTCTGGGTCGCGCATTTCTTCCTGTGGAACGCAGACGCAGTATCCAAGCCCTCGCCACCCGTCTCCGCTACACCCGCAGAACAACAGCGTTCGCGGTACTAAGGTTGTTGGGCCTGATAGCCTCTTCAGTATTCGTTGTTCGGTGGGCCAGACTACACATGCGTCCCCTTCAACAGGTGCTCCTAAAGCACTACTGCCCGGAACAGAACCCTCACAGGACGATACTTACCCTTCCGTTCTCCGTCCTTCCGTCTCTCGAATGGTGGTCGGTTATGGCTCATCTTTCGCAAGGCCTCCCGTTCCATCAACACGAGCCCACTCGGGTACTCACGACGGACGCCTCCCTGGAGGGCTGGGGAGCTCATGTAGACGACCTGAGAATACAAGGAAAATGGTCACACGCCCAGAGATCCCTACACATCAATGTCCTCGAGCTGCTGGCCGTCAAACGGGCCCTCCACAGCTTTCTGCCCCTCTTACGAGGTCACCACGTGCAAATACTCTCCGACAATACCGCCGTGGTGTGGTATATCAACAAGGAAGGAGGGACGCGTTCCTCCCGTCTCCTCAACCTCACACTACGCATTTTTCGCTGGGCGATACGCAACAAGATCTGTCTCTCCGCGCTGCACATCGCCGGCACAGACAATGGGTTGGCGGATACTCTCAGTCGGGAATTCGCCAACACTCACGAGTGGGAGTTAGCCAAAGACGTTCTCTGCATGCTGTTCGACAGGTGGGGTCTCCCCTCTGTAGATTTATTTGCGACTTCTGCCAATGCAGCCTGTCAAAATTACTGTTCGCGGGCGGGGATTGGACCTGCGTCTCTAGGAGATGCATTCCAGTGGGATTGGTCCAAAGACTTCCTATATATGTTTCCGCCATTCCCACTGATATCTCGGACAATAGCCAAAGCCAGCAGATCCCTCGCAAACGCCATCTTAATAACTCCCTGGTGGCCACGACAACCGTGGTTTACCCCTCTGTGTCGCTTAGCGCGGCGCCAGTTCTGGCATCTACCGCAGCGCCAGAACCTGCTGTCAAAGGAAAACGGCAAGATCCTACACCCCGACTTGCAGTCCCTGAAACTCACAGCGTGGAGGATCCAACCAACTGGCAGTCACTCCACTTACCACCTGCATTAAAGACTATCTTTGAAGCTTCCATAAAACCCTCCACCAGAGCATCATATGCTAGGAAATGGAAGCGTTTCCAGGAATTTGCGAAGCAAAATGGCTTTAGCCCTGTCAATGGCCCCATCTCCGGAGTAATTGATTTTGTATATTCCCTACACTCCACGGGACTGAAGTTATCATCTCTAAGGGTGTATTTGGCGGCTATTTCAAGGCACCATGTTAAGGTTGATGGTTTTTCCATTTTTACGCACCCCATCACTAGAACATTCCTGAAAGGACTTAGGAACTTATTTCCCCAGTTGCGATCCATTACCCCTCAATGGAGCTTATCGGTGGTCCTAACTGCCCTCACGGGAAAACCCTTTGAGCCTTTGGCCACCGTTAACCTACGTTTAATGACTCTGAAAACGGCATTCCTTGTTGCCATCACATCGGCAAGGCGAGCTTCGGAACTGGCCGCACTGATGCTTCACCCACCTTACACACAATTCTTCCCAGATAAGGTGGTGTTACGTCCGGGACCCTCGTTTGTTCCTAAGGTTTCTTCCCCATTTCATATTAACCAAGATATTGTTCTGCCTACTTTTTTCAAGGAGCCTACGGACTCTCTCTGCTCCAAGTTGCACACCCTAGATGTGAGAAGGGCATTAGCTTTCTATAAGGACAGATCACTTTCATTCCGTAAGTCGGATAAGTTGTTTGTTTGCTACGGAGGCAGGACAAAAGGCCTAGCGGTTTCTCCGCAACGCCTCTCCCATTGGATCGTAGACACTATCGTCTTAGCTTACCAAGTGCTACGGAAAATTCCGCCAGCCGAATTCTCCGCGCATTCCACGAGGGGACAAGCCACATCTGCTGCCCTGTCCCATGGGTCTTCAATCCCGGATATCTGTAGAGCCGCGACGTGGTCGAATGCCTCTACGTTCGTAAAGCACTACAGACTAGATACCAGAGCAGTCAAGGACGCATCCTTTGGGAGAGCTGTCCTTTCCTCTATCTGCCATTGAATTCCAGCGTGCAGACCCTCCTCCGGTAAGTACTGCTGATTACTCGCCCATATGTGTGATGCACAGAGACCACGAAGAAGAAATGCAGGTTGCCTACCTGTAACTGTAGTTCTTCGAGTGGTCATCTGTGCAGTCACACAACCCACCCACCATCCCCTCTCTGCATCGCTTTGTGTGCAGTGTGTTCTTTTTACCGGTATGCTCCAGTTTTTAGTCATACTACCTTGGTTGCGAGGCCAATGCGGTCTCAAGGAACTGAGGTAGGCGGGAACCCGGAGCATGCGCGGTGAGATGGTGGGGGGAGGGGTTCCCGCCAAAAACGCTAGGCTAGCTAGGGAAGTTTCCCGAACGGGGCTCGGCGCCGGCGCGAGCCCATATGTGTGACTGCACAGATGACCACTCGAAGAACTACAGTTACAGGTAGGCAACCTGCATTTATTACACATGACTAAAACTGGATCAGGACCTTAAGCTGTATGACTATTCGTATTAAATGTGTTTCTATAATTTTGAAATAGCTAAGATCTCACTATAAACACACTAATTGATATCTATGCTATACGTACATGGGGTAAAAATCATTCAGTATTCTTTATGAGAATATATTTTAGATCAGATTTGAACTCTCACTGTCTTCTTTGTTTTTGATTTCATTTTGTCCTTTTTTAACAGTGAGTATTTCATCTGTATTTTGCCTTGGACAGGAATTTTTTTATAGGATCAACAAATGATTTTGCTTCCCCATTTCATTACATTTTTTTCTATAACCATTCCTACAAGTATCTACACTCTGTGTTGCAGACTCAGTTACATTATGGCAGTAAGTGACAATGATGCTGTTTGGTATATTTGGAATTTGCTGTAGTTTGTCTTACATTACTGACAGGGTTTTTCCCCTTTATTTTTAAAGTATTATTTTTGTCATTATCATCATTAACTTGGATCCTACTAAAGCAACCGGCAACCACCAAATAGCCTCTATGACTCTTAACCTCTACAGAGGGTTGTTATTTATTATTATTAGATTGGTGGGACCCTCCTAAACAATGTTAGTGGGGGGAGGCGGAGGGGACAGATAAGTTTCCTTCAGTGAACTTTCTGAATAGTTCAATCCTATATACATGTCTACTCAGAAGTAAGTCCTGTTGCGCTCAAAGGGACTTACTCTCAAATAAAGGTGCCTAGGATTGCAGCATAACAGTACAATCCTATACATGTGTGCTCAGAAGTAAGTCCCATTTAGTTAAATGGGACTTATTTCAAGGGAAGTCATTATAGTATTTAACTTATCTTAGAATGCAAGTCGGATTTTGGGCTATTTCTCTCCCCCCCCCCCCCAGCAGAGCCCTGTGCCCCATCCCAAATTATTCAGGAGGGTCCCCCAACCTACCATAGAGGTTTTTGGGCAATACAGGTGGCTGCAGGGAGGACAGGAAGTTTTCTTTCTGTGAACTATCTTAACTTACCTTAAGATCTAAATTGTTGTTGTTGTTGTCATCATCATCATCAGACATAACTATTTGTATTTTTAAATAGTATTTTCCTGCGTAGTGGGTGATCTGCATGTAGTTTAAGTTCTGTTAGCTCATTTAAATAATGATTGAATATATGTGCTGCTGCAGAAAATTCATAATTTATTCAAAATTAGTACAGATGTTTCAAGGAAATGTGTGTAAATAACAGTAGCATGATACCTTTACTTGGACCAATTGAAACATCACAAAATAAACAGGCTTTTTAGTTCATCTAATCTCTTCATCAGGCTGGACACTAAACAGAAAAGAAAAAAATGGGGTGGTGCAGAAAAACAAAACTTGCTAGGAATGGTAAAGAACCCAACTCTGCAATTTCTAATCATTTTAAGATGGAATGGAAGAGGTGTTAAGAGAGGCCGTGTTTGATGCAAAAGATTGTAGGTTGCACCAAAGGCTACAGGAACAGAGAAACATGGCTGCTCTCCCTTTGCAAATATAAATGTCAACATTTGATCAGATCTGTCCCTAGCATTAATTGGAGCACACACAGATCCTTTGTAAACAGCAGAAGTAAAGAAAAAACATGGTAGTCTTCATTTTAGCAAGCTAGGGATTAATTTTATATTATGGGTATACTAGGTAAAATTTAGTAAAAGCCAAATTAGGTAGTGATACCTTGTGATATGCAGTCATGTTGATTCTCTCATAGGCAAAGTCCCATCCTTTATTAATAGAAGACAATCTTCCTCCCGTTCTAGGTCCCTAACATGGATGGTAAAATTTGGTATTCTCCAAGCTGCAAAAATTTCAAGCAGCCATTTTTTATAGTTGCCAGCAATTTTTGTCAGTTTAAGAAAATCCATTTTTTTACAGCAGTGATCAATGCATATACTTTATCAGGTATTTCTTTTATTCTCAATTTCTAACCATATTTTGCATGGTTTTTTTTAAAACTTTTGGTAGCTGGCAAATGCTGACTTTCAACATAAATAATCTTTCTATAGTAAATAATCCTTCTATAGTTGAGAGCCAATATAGTGTAGTGGTTAGAGTGTTGAACTGGGACTTGGAAGATATGAAATCTAGTCTCCAGTCGGCCATGGAGCTCCCTGGGTGACTTTGGGCCAGTCACTGACTCTTATCCTAACCTACTTCACTGGGTAGTTGTGAGGATAAAATGGAGAGGAAGAGGATCATGTACACCACCTTGGACTCCTTAGAGGAAACCTAGGATATAAATATAATAAATAACAAAAATAAATAGTTGCAGAATGTCTAAAAATATTTCCAGTTTCATTCAAGCTGACAAAACAACAACAACATTATTTTACTTCTTCACAGAGCAACCATGAGAAAAATACAAATAATTAAAACGTTAGGTTATTGAGGGAGTACATCTGGAAAATGCTTTGTTCTAAAGCCCCTCCATTTAATTTATGCAATCATCCCAATGTAGTGAGGACGATTCATGTGAAGCTACAGGGTTCTATGCATAGATTACTCACAAGTATGGTCCTTTAAGCCAAAAAGGATAATGTGTAAGGGGAAATAATGCATCCAGGAATGCACAGACCAGCAAATGGACAGTGCTGCTAGTTCTGACAACATCAGTTACCTATTGAAGGAGGTCTGATTTCAGGCACCTTGGTCTTTTTTTCTCCCTCAATAGGTTGTAAGCACATCAGACTTTACTCTGCAAACCATCTGTATGTCAGGGAAGGGAGGGGAATCTAGATATAGGTGCAAGCACTTGAACATTAGGATTGAAACTAAAGTGAGCAACTATTTGTTCCAAAAAAATCATTTGTTTATTTTCTTTCATTTATTTCAGTTTCATACTGCCAAATAGCTGAAGCTCTCTGGGCAGTTCACAAAAATACACACCATAATATGAGTTAATAAAAACGTAATATAAAATCTCTTACATACCAAATTTAAACAATGTAAACAGCTAGAACAGTTGCAATAAGATACTGGACGTGATAGAAACAATTGATATAAATGCCCCATCATATGTCATCAAATGAGTTTTAACCTGGCGACAAAAAGATGACTGTTGGCACCAAGCAGACCTCAGTGGGGAGAGCATCCCATAATTACAAATAATGGTAATAATTTCAAACAGTACTTCAATAATTAAGATGGCAGTATTCTGCCTCTTGATGTTGCAAGCCTTACATCATCTTTAAAATATATGTACTACTTTTTAATTGTGGATATTTAGCAGCAGCAACAAGCACTCACAATCTCTTAAATTACAATCCTATGAAACACTTATCTGGGAGTGAGCTCCATGAAATGCAGTGGGGCTTACTTCTGAGTATACATATATAGGATTGTACTATAAATCTTGCAGTAATAAGCTGGAGGACTTAAACAATATTTAGATCCTATTTCCTGTTAGTTATTGCACAGAAAGGTAGGGGTGGTGTTTTCTTGCGTTAGGACCAGATATTGTATTGAAAACAATAAAATTATATGTTGTTCTTTACAGAAGATATTATGATAAACAGTGAAATTTCCTCACCAAGTGAACGTGGAGTATGAATGGGGTCCTAAAAAATGGGATCCTGATCTATTCCCTTATTTGCCCCCTGTATGATTTTTCTTTCCCATCTTCTTCAGATGCTTCTCTTGTTATTATTTCTTGTTTCCTCTATAAAAGTATTCCAAATACCATTTAATATTCAGTATTTTTTTTGAAAAAGTCAGTCCACTGTCTTATTAAAGCAGAAAAATACACCCTCTGCTTCTTTCTTTAAAAAAATTTTTGAATGTTGCAAAACTGTAAGGTATATGTAATATTAAAAGTATGTTTAAATAATTGGAGTTGGGAATTTCATTATCAGCAAATATTCTGGTAAGGAATTAATTTCAACCTGAAAACATGATAGATAAATCTTTTCTTTGTTCCACATATGTCTTTTTTTAAATAAGCTTGGCCCTTTTGACAACATTTGTTTAAAGTAATTTAATAGCACACTTACTTAAAATTGCTTTACTACATTTCCCTTACTGTGAATTAATTAAGTGGTTGGTTCTTATGTCTTTCTTCCCATAATCCTTTGTCACAGGTCCTAGTGCCACCAATCTTATAATAGGTTCCATCGCTGGTGCCATCCTGGTAGCAGCTATTGTCCTTGGGGGGACAGGATGGGGCTTTAAGTAAGCAATGCCGCATGTCTTCTCTTCAGTGGCTATGGCATATCTCTCTTCTGCTTACATCACTAAATTTTGAGTTCCTGCTACAAGATCTCTGGTAATGTTTCACTTAAATTAATCCATATTTAGTGAAAGGCCAAAATGTACTTTTAAACAATCTCAAAGATGTCACTAGGGTGCAAAGTTGTTTTAAAAAAAAAACTAGGAAAATGAGCCGTAATAGGTTCAGTGAATCTGGACCAAAGGGCTAATTTATAATGGGACAAGTACCATCTAATAGCTCATAGCAGTGCTAATATAAACACCTCATAGGAAATCTGTGTTATGGATTATATAGGTAAATTCTGGGGGAAAAAAGCATAACAATTTGAACAAGATTGATTACTAGGAACCCTTTTCTTAGAACTGGGGTATAATAATCTGCATATGCAAATTGTATGAACTGACACCTTGACACGGGATCTATGTAGGTGGCTGAAGCAATTTGCAATGATCGTGCAAATTGTGGCAGCCATGTCTACAGTCCGTGTGTGGAGATGTTGGTTCATTTGACTGCTGCCTGTATGCAAGTCTGCTGGCAGCCTGCTGCCCTCTGTATTTCCAGAGGTAATTGTGGAGTGGCACTGGCTGTTTGAATATACCTTTAGAACAAAAGTAGAAAATACGGAGAATGTGTGGCTGATGGCTTTTCCTCCCCCCCACAAGTAATGTACGGTATAACACAACACATGACATGACCTTAGCTGTTGCTTGCAGGGGCAGGGAAACTTTCAATGCAGTGAAGCCATGTCACACATTTTGGCTTGCCGGAAGGGAGGACAGAGTTGCTGTGTTTGCAATTGCTATATGAGCTCCATATTGCTAGTATTGCTATTATGGACTGTGTGTTACATACAAACGCAGGTAACTGAGCCCCAACACCATTTTTGAAAACGAAAAGCAATTCAGGAGAGAGAACTTTAGAGGGAAGAAGCTTCCCCCCTTTTTTGGGGGGGAGTGGGTCTTTAAACCTCTGGCAAACTTTTTGTTATGAAAAACTGCATCATATTTAACTTTAACTTGAATTGCTTACAGTATATTAAAACTTCTCAAAGCATCTTAATGTTAGCTTTGTTTAATAAACTTAGATGGCTCTTAAGAAAACTCTGAGAAGAAGAACTTAAGAGAGAAATATTTTTTACTGATTGCAGACATTTTACATGCACAAACAACACATTTATCAGGCAGCGAATAACATGTACCGGGTCTTAAACTTCCACAATCTCGATGCCCTAGTAAATACAACCTTTCAGAGGTGAAGTTGTAGGGGCAAGACATATTTGGAGAAGAAAATAGTAGATGGAGAGGGAGTTAGGTATCCTCCTCTACTGCTCCTTTTCTAACTGCAGTGATTATCTGGGAAGGGGGAAAGCAAGCACCTGGTGCTCCTTTCTACCTTCTATCCTTCCTGCTTGCTTGGTGATCAGTACTACTTCTGTATACCATAGATCATACTGTGGTTGTGGGGAGGCTCTGTGAAAGCAGCAGGTACACTGTTCTTTGGATTGGGACCAGTATGTTTAAATTGATGGGTATGATGTATGGACATTCTTCCTTTTAGGTCCTTCAAAACATTCAAGCAGAGGCATTAGTTGTGTGAGAAACACCACTAAATTAACCAGCAAAACGTTATCTATTCTGAACCATCTGTGAATCATTAAAGACTATTCACAAATGTTCTGATGTCCACAAGTTCCTGTATCATTTGCCATAAATAATAAACTTAGCTATTATCGATTGTGTATTCTGTTTAGCATACTGCTTATTATATGCTGAATTATAAAATAAATACAGGTCTTATGACTAGTACAGCTTCCATATCTTCTGAAAATATAAAGCTCATTTGAAACTAGAATTTCATTGATCAAGTGTTTCTGTTCAGATCCTTACCTCTTAATGAAGCAAAGTACATGCGTATGCGCATGAATAATTGTGTTAATCCTCAGCGTGTGCTGGTGCATGCTGGGTACCATTTCCCTAATTACTTGCTTGTCGTGTTGCCTGAACCCAGGCAGCATGGCTTGTTGGAGGGAAAATACCCCTCAGATCTGTGGACTGTTATAGGAGGATTATTTATTTATTCATTTATTGCCTTTCTATACTGCACAATAGCCAAATCTTTCTGGGTGGTTCACAAAAGTTAAAACCATCAAATACAATTCAAAGCATAAAACAAACAACAGTATAAAAACACAATATAAAAGTACAATATAAAAGCACAACCAGGATAAAACTGAGCAGCAATGCACATGCTGGGGATTAAAACAACACATTATTATTATTATTATTATTATTATTATTATTATTCCTCCGCCTTTTTCCCAATACTGGGACTCAAGGCGGCTTGTTTTATATAAGCCACAATGGCTTGTTTTGATTGTGCGAACTGGGCCTTTTTGTCTGCGTTGAGACTCCATAGTGTAAATGGTAAATTCTTTCCCTGATATGTTGTGTCTGGAAAATTGACACAAACCCAGTATCAATGAAATATGCAAAAGTGGTTCAAATTCTGATGTCACGCACATATATCCCCATTGAAATAAATAGTGAGCTTATCAATCAGTGGGTCAGATCTAGGCATGGCATCTGGGCTGGCAGAAGTGGACTCTTCCTCCTTGCCTCCTCCTCATGGCAGCCCTTCCAGCCTTCTGAAAATACTACACAGAGGGCTGGGGGACCCTGCTGAATAGGGTGAGCAGTGGTGCAACACCTTCCCTGAGCAGAGCACTTCCATTGATGGAAGGCAGATCCTGATTTCAACCCAATAAAACATACAGATTTTTTTTAAATTAAACTTCATGTCCTAGTTTCAGAATACTTCAGCATTTTTTCAGTGCCATCCTAAGTATGGTTGAAACAAAGCTTGTCTAGAACCTTGGATGAGACTAAGCTTGTTTTTTTTTAATGGGTAAGACGATGTTTCATTATTTTGATGCTTTTAAAAATTATCCACATACACATTGGCTTGGATCCAGACTTTGCCTTCCATGAACAGAAGGCTGCCTTCCGTCTGCAGAAGGCTTTTGATCTAGCAGGATAAGGGGGGATGATGATATTTGTGGATTCTCCCCTCTGCAGCCCTCTATGCCTTCTCCAGACCTGCTCTGGAGCAATGGAGGATCCTCCAGAACAGTGTGGTAGGTGGTAGGTGAAAACCCCCCCCCTTCTTACCAGCTGGAGCATTCTGAGTGGAAGAAACTCTGAATCCAACCAATTTTAATCATTTCCCTGTGACTTATATTGCATACTAATAGATTAACTTTGCATCCTTTGTGTCATTTTAATGTACTTTATATGCTATAAAGTGATTTGCATAGATACACGTTCAAAGTAAACATCCCAATGATTCTCTTGTTTTAAAAGAAAAGGTATTTTATTCTGTAGCAGAACCTCAAATATGATGGCCTCGCCTAGCTCACAGCTTGAAGTGCATGTTTCTTTGGGGTAAAACCGAATAAGATTTTTCACTGTATGGAAGAGGCCTAGCCCAGGTAGGCCATCTCATAGATTGTTGCTTTATTTAGTGTGTATGAGGCTTAATAGAGAGGCTATAATGTTTATGATGTCTGGTAGGATTCAAAGAAAAGTTGGTCAAATCAAAAACAGAAGGGTGCACTTCTATCTCAAAAGATTTCAAATGCTTATTGAACTCAATTTCGGAGGCGTATCCAAAACAGCAGGGTAATATTAAAATGATATTATACATTTCGGTTAAGAATATGGTTTAACTTTAAAGAAATAATAATGAAGTGAGGGGCTTCAAATCTAATGTGTAATGGTCCTAGGAAGCACTTCTAATGAAACTTTTAAATATTTCAGCTGGGCACCAGAATATTCCCCTTTTTTAATAGCTTTACTTAGACTTGGATCTAGTCTCATGTGAGCAGAAGGCCACTCATGCTATAGGTCTTTCTATCCCCCTTGTCCCCACTGCAGTCCCTGTGCTCTCTGTAAAGCTGCTCTTGAGGGTCAGAGACCCATCCAAACAGGTTGGGATAGGACACAGGTGCCTGTAATGGGAGGGGAAATTTGTGTAAATTAGGTGGAGGTTATGGTGCACAGAAGCTTGCAGTGTTGAAGAGGGGCGCAGGAAATCCTCGTGTAAGCAGCCTTCCAATCGCAGAAATCTGGATCCAAACCATTATGTTTTGAAAGGGTTTGGATTTTAAAATCATAGTGTTTGGTTGAAATTCTCTTTAGTACAACAGATGCTTGTATGATGATTTTTTGAACTATTTTCAAACCTATGGAAAATTTCATTTACATGACCTTTCTAGTTTCTACGTAACATTTCTAGACAACCGCAATGAAGTTGCTAGATTTCTGTGTGTTCTGATCTGTCTCAAGAAAAGTAATATGGATATTGATTTTGACAGATCTTCGCTGACAACTGCATTCATGATTGTCCAAAGTGTTTCATCAGAACCAGTCCCATAATGGAGAATAACATAATGTTGATGCTATTGTATAAGCCTTCCCTACACTTGGTTGAAATCCATCGGATTCCTCCCCCCCCCCTTCTTTGCAACCCAGGTTGTATATGCCCATAAGCAAATTGAAATACGTATGCATGACTTTCCAAATCCTTTTACTTTTAAAAATATATAATATACAGTATAGTTTATTGGAGAGAATTATATTGATCTGTGCATAATGAAAATATGTACAGTATTCTTTTCAGCAATTCCTTTTTTGCATTGTACAGTGGCAGACGTTGTAAAGCAAGTGTTTTACATTACTTTAGTGCTTGTGTTACGGCAAGAGAGAAATTAAGCAGTTCAATCCTGATCCCTTTAAGGGCGAAAAAATAGCTGAACATTGTGTTTTTCCAAGACTGTTTCCGTCTCTGCACTTCTGGGCAATATCTTTATTAGGACCAACCAAAATGCCACAAAAGTGTGCAAACTTTAGGGTTCTTCTTTGTAGTCTCTGTGCTTCACACAAATGGGCTCTGCACTTGCGCGGAGCACCTTTGGGAAACTTCTAGAGCTAGAGGCGGTTTAGGCGGGAACCCCTCCTCTGCTGTCAACCACGCATGTCCTAATGGTTCCCATCTCCCCTCAGTCTGTCTTCGACCGCCATTCTGGCAGCATCATGAGGGAAGTTTCTGGCTAGTTAGAAAAATCCTCTTGTGAGGTGTTCTCCTTTTTTCTTCTCTTTCTTTCTTTCTTTCATTCATTTTATTGGTTCTTTCTATCTTTAACTTTTGTGTATTATTAGTTTCGCGATCTTCAGATCGCCCAATAGGGCATCTGGCCCTCCAGGCGCCATTTAGGAAATGTTCGCGTTGCGGCAGAAAATTGCCACCATCTGACGGACACAGTTTGTGTTTGCTGCGTTTAGTTCAATCATGTCCTCACTGTCAGGCGTTCTCTAAACATACAAGGAGACATCAGTTGGATAGGCTAAAGGCTATCTTTTGGCATGAAGCCCTGGAAGCGGTTGGAGAAAAGGAGTCTGCGATGGCTAGCACTTCGGCTATATCTCAGGCAGTAGTTGCGGAGAAAGTTCACCTCCGCGCCCTGTTGATCCTCCAAAGATACCACTCACACCGGGCCGTTCGCTAACTTTGTCTGTGGCAAAAAAAAACGAATGAAAAAGGCAAAAAAGGCAAAGTCTGGAGTGGCGTCAAAGAATGAGCCCAAAAAGAAAAAGAGGAAATTGGCAGGGAAAAAGACAAATACTTCTGAAGGACCATCGCCTGGTGGAGAGATCTCACATCAAGGAGACTCCTGAGATCCAAGCTTAACACCGCTTGATGCGGAGAGGCCCGTTTCGGCTTCTGTCGATGCCAATTCATTAGGACGTCGACACTGACAAGAATCTGAGAATCAGTGTCGAGCACATTTGACACCGACATCAATACTGCCGGTGCTGCCTTTGATGTTGTCGCGGATTCGGAGCATACCCACTAGGGTGGATCCTACTCAAGTTTTGTCAGTTGTTTTTCATGCTCTTTCAGTTAAGCTTTTTGAGCCGATGGCGACAGTGAATCTCCATTCACTATCCTGGAAGGTGGCATTTTTGGTGGCCATAACGTCAGCTAGGAGAGCAAGTGAGTTAAGTGTGCTCAGAGTTGACGCTCCATACCTTTTGTTCCATAAGGACAAAGTAGTACTCAGACCGGATTTGACAATTTTACCCGACATAGTTACAGAATTTCATAAATGAAGACATTGTTCTGCCGGTGTTCTTTTCATCTCCATTGACACTGTTGGAGACAACTCTCCATGCTCTTGACATTAGAAGAGCACTGGCATTTTACAAAGCAAGGACTGAAACTTTTCGTAAATCCCTTAGACTTTTTGTTTGCTACAGGGGAAGGCTTAAGGGGATGCCTCTATTCCCCCAAATGTTCTCGTTGTGGGTGGTTAAAATCATCCAGTTAACTTATCAGCTTACAGGCTTGCAGCTCTCCGAACCGATAAGGGGGCACTCTACCAGAGCCCTGGCAACATCAGTTGCATTTGACAAGGGAAGTGCACTTCTGGATCTCTGCAAAGCTGCGACCTCGTCTAACCCATCTACTTTCATTTGTCATTATCGACTCGATGTAAGTAAGGGCTAGAGCTGATGTAGCATTTGGGCAATCTGTGCTGTCATCCATCTTAACCTAGGCACCAACCCACCATGGGTAAGGAAGCTTGCTAATTGCCCATTTGTGTGAAGCACAGAGACCACGAAGAAGAAAGACAGGTTGCTTACCTGTAACTGTAGTTCTTCGAGTGGTCATCTGTGCATTCACACACACCAGTCTCCTCTCTGGTGTTAAGAAGTATTTTTTTCTATGATATTGGAGATGGATCCCTGAGGTATCGAGATTGTTTTTGCAGTCTCAGAGATACTAAGGGGAGGTGGGAACCATTAGGACACGCATGGTTGATGGTGGGGGAGGGGTTTCCTCCTAAAACGCCTCTCTCTAGTTATAGAAGTTTCCCGAAGGGCTCCGCGCAGGCACAGAGCCCATTTGTGTGAATGGATAGATGACCACTCAAAGAACTATGGTTACAGGTAAGCAGCCTGTCTTTCTCTAGAACTCTTAATCAGACTTGATAAATAGATATTACAAAAAAATGGGATGGAGGAATAAAGAGAAAAGTACAAAAATTAGGCCAGATGTAGCCATGAGGTCTGCAGTATAGCTAGACCCAGTCTTAAAATGGAGATTTGCAGACAATGAATTAGTCACTAGTAGTTGTTGCAGGTATCGTATTACACCTAGCAATATATTTTGGGACAGAGAAGGAATGGCTCATCTCCAGTCTGAAAACAAAAGGTAATTCAACTCTGACTTTTCACATGTGCAGAACACAGTGCCTGTATGCTCACAGTTCCTGAGTTAGCATAGGGCAGAAGTACAGAGAAACAAGACAGTCATTACATTAGTAAAACCAGAGATTACTTTTAAGTGGTGCACTGGATAAAAAAGTCAATTGATGCCAAATTGTGACTATTACCTAATGGTTGGAGGGAATAGAGTCTGTGGAAAGTCCCTCTTTGGGTGGAAGAAAATCATCATCTTCTGGTGGTAGATTCTACCGTGGATGACTAAATATGGGTTGGTTGGTTTTATACCTCTGCACTGTAATACACAGTACAGAACCTAGCCCCCTCTCTATATCGGAGATGGTCAATTTTTCCTCCAGACCATTGTACAGAATGTGGGAGAGTATTTTGCTTCACACTGTTGAACTCATGAGGCTATACTTAGCAGTAAGGACTTCATGGTTATAGAACACAGGCACGCACAAACATACAAAATCGAAATACATATATACAAAATACAATATGTACAAAATCTGAATAAGAAGTGTAACTTGGAAGAGCAATGTATTTCTTGCAGCTTGAAAACATTTACTTTTCATTTATGAGCAAAATCATGAGCACACTTCTTACCACAGTTTGATTCATATTTGGTAATCGGGTTTGAGCACTTGATATTCCTTAAGGATTCAGAGCCAGACCTGGCCTTTGAGTTGCCAGCTGGCCGCTTCATCCATACATCATCCATAAATGGTCACTGTACTCCTAATGACTTCTGCTACTTTGTAAACTTGATGGTTCGCAAATCTCCCTTTTAACCCCTCCCTTTCTGTCCAATATTTTATTTGTGTCTCACAAGCTCTGTCCATCCAGATGGATTGTAGCATCTCATGTATAACAGCTGTCCAGACTGCCCAGTTCAGATGCGGTACTGCTGAGTTGGCGAACTCATGGTTTGATGACTGGGAACCGTCTGACAAGCTCCTCCTTCCTTCTTCCCTGGTTAGCATCAGGAGAGAAATTAAGCGGGTCAGTCCTCACCCCCATAACAGTGTAGCATTATCTCTTCACTCACTTCGCGATAGTTATCACTAACAAGGAAATGCTTCGGCATAGTTAACAGGGAAGGAAAAATGGGAATTTGTATAGGCAGTGGGAGGCGGAGGTAGCTTGGTACTCCCAGGGTTGTATCTATTGGTGTAATTCTACTGGCACAAATGACGTTGTGGTAGCACAAGGGTGGGGAACCTCTTTCAGCCTGAAGGCTGAATTCCATTTCAAAGAAGCTCTTAGCTCACATTCCAGGGGTGGTTGAAGGCAAAGTAGGATGGAGGAAAAAGGGATGGGACTAAAAATAGCAAAATATTTTGCTTAAAGCTCTTACTACCTAAGGAGAGGTATTTCAACCTTTTAGAATGGGGAAGAACTGAACAAAAGCCAGAAGCCACCCAACAATCAATAGTTGGGGGGGGGGGGGTAGCCATCTGGGAATCGGAGAGGAGGGGCAGATCTGTCCCCAAGAGGGCTGAATTAGGCTGGCCTGAGGTTCCCCTCCTCAGCACTAGTGGAAACCAAGTTCTGAACTATGCGCAAGGGGAGGATCCAGCTAAAGTTCCACTTGCACAATTGGTTGCACTACCTCTAGCATATCTGAGGTTTACAAAGTGCTCTGCTAATGCTTGTGCAACAGGAAAAAGCAGTGTAGCTCCACTAGTGCAGCCAAAAAAAACCAAACATACTTTATTGTGTCTTAGCAAATTGCCATTATGCACACTTACAAAGGAGGGGGGAAAACACTCTATACAATTAAAACTCTGCTAGTAAACCAATAAGAGCTGGATCATTTTCCATACAATCTTTAAACTTTGTGGCACGTATTTGTAGAGCATTGACAAGGAATTTAGAAGTTCTAAAGGATACATACTTCTCAACATCAGACAATAAGAAACAAACCTTAACAGTTTTTTCCACAGACAGTATGTTGGATTTAGGCGTAAATCACCAAACGCTTAATTTAATGATCCTACCATTGTTCAGACTGAATAGTTCCTCTAACATTACAGAGTGCCAAAGAGCACAGTTCTTATAATCTTTCCCCCCATCTTTTTATCTGTTCCATTTTTCTTTCTACTGAAATATTTCCTTGTATTGAAGGAAGAGTAGCTAAGAGGTCAGCTTTTATCTAGATCATTGTAACCTATTCCTTACCATCTTCTCTGCTCAGTGGATTCAGCATGCCCCTGCTGAACTCCCTTTTCCTTCCTGTTGATAGGATGTCATTCTGACTTGGTACAGTGGTCATTGTTGTTACTCTCTAAATCCCTGCTTCTTGTCTATACTTTCAAAATGCAAAGTTTTAATGTTCCCTTTCCCTTTCATTCCTTTTGAATCTGCCTATTTTGCATCTGATGGCCAATGGAACAATGTTTTGAATGGAAACTGGCAGTTGGAGCATGCCCTAGTGCAACTTTCACCAACCTAGTTTCCTCCCGGTGTTTTGGAGTTCAGCTCTCATCAGCCCCAGCCAGAATGGCCAATGGCCAGGAATCCTGGGAATTATACTCCAAAACATCTGGAGGGCCCCAGGTTGGGAAAGGCCAATCTAGTGCATGATGTGATATGTCCTGGGTACCACTGTACCATAAAATATCTGCTTGCCTACCTACCCTCTATTCAATTGCCTTAGTCTTCTTCCACTACCATCCCTCTGCCATGCCAATCCGTACATCTGGGTGAGTCTGTCTCTTCATTTATTAGGTACATCTATTAGCAGCAGCTGCTCAGAGAGCTGTATTCAGACTTTGGCGTTATGAGAATAAGTAGGGAAGGGCATTGATCTTACGTACTTTGTCTTCTCTTTCCCCTCTACAAGGGGAGGAAATTTGATGCTTCCATTCCCAGTTTCCATCAAATCATACTTTGCTGTTTTGTCTGACCCTAGCCAACAATGGTCCAAGCAAACCATACTTTTCCTGTGAACCAGGATCAAACTGTGGTTTGAAACCAGTCTTTATTTTCAGGCAAACTATGTTTTGCTTAAACCATGGTTTGCTGCATTTAGGAAAAAAACTAGTTTGCTGTAAACAAGGAATAGAAGCATCAAATCTCCTCCTCTTATACGGGGTATGTGGAGGAGGAAATGCACAAGACCAATGGCTCCTGCATGCCTGTTTTCATAATGCCAGTTTTCTGTGCAGCTGCTGAAGAGCTAGTGATAGCAAAGTGGTCTTTTGGATCCACACTCTAAAATGGTGGTTCTAAAATGGTAGTTCAAGTTTCAATCATATGCTCAGTATTTCAGGTCACTTTGTGTTTGCAGTGATTTTCATAATGTAAATAAGTCATACAATTTCAAACAAAGGAAGCTCACAAGCTCTGTTTCGTAGTTTGGCAGGTGTGATAGAAGTCATACGTCTCTCTTCTAACATGCACAGCAAGTACTGCTGTCTAATGACAGGGTAGAACAGAAGGATGCCATGCCCCAATCCTGTCCCCTTCATGCAATAATTAAAGAATTCAGTATTTTGAGAGGGGGGAGCAGAGATGCAGCCTTCATATTCCCCAACTCATTTAATTTTGTACAAGACCAGTTGTACATTGTTTAGAAGGAGACTAAATAAAATGAATTATAGTTGGCTATCTTTACGAAGCAGCCAGGAATAATTGCTTTGACAGCAAGGACACCAACATGAAGCTAACGTGAAGTAACCTCGTGTTAATATTATATCCTTTTTGTTATTATTTCTTGGAGGGAAAACATATGGTTCACCTTTATTACCAGGCCAGTAGTTGGTTTAGGCTGCAATCCTATGCACTTCCTTGGGAGGAAACCCCTTTGAATCAAATGAGATTTACTTCCAAGTAGACATGCCTAGGGTTGCCCTATAAATATAAATATCAAAGCTGATTAAAACCTAAAGTAGGAATAGCAGCATAGACTGGTGTTTCCTGCATGGGCTGTTTCTAACTGTTTAGAACTAGCAAGTTAAAGGTGGTCACTTTTTTAATTGAGTGATCTTCACACAACAAATTCTTACTGCACAGTGGTGGTGCTTTCCGCCTGATTTTGGGGACAGAAAAGAAAGTCATGATATGGTTAATCTTTACATTTTTTTGAGATTGTCAAATATATTTTGTGTTATGTGAGCCAAAACACATGGCTTGTCCATCACTTTTCAAAAGTACTGTTCTGTGGCTGTTGAGCTACTTTTACTGTATTAGCAATGCGGTTAATTGCATAATCTGAAAACAATGGAATGCGAGTTTGAAATGAATACAGTATATAATTTTTTTAAATAGGCTATGGCGTTGATTTCAAGCTCTCCGTGCATCATGAATTGAGTGGTATGAAAACATAGCGAAGACATTTTGTTCAAATCTTGCTCTTTGTTAATAATAATAAATACCAGCCATGTTAGTCTGTTTTAACAAAAATAAAAAAGAGTGATTTTAAAGACCAATAGATTCATTGTGGCTTATGCTTTTGTAGACAAAATTTATGATTTGAAGACAAGATTTTCAATTATATATCCATGAGTACAGAGAGAAAAAATAGTTGACAATAAAGGTGGCAGGTCTGCAGAGTCTAAATGTATACAGTGACCTATTCACAACAGCAGCAGTTGGTGATAATTATTGTCTTGCAATTTATGTTGGTGTTTTGAGGTTAAAAAAGACAAGAAAAAAAGGAAACATTGATCTCATTGGGATAGAAATTTCACATCTACCATTACTGCATAAGCAGTAGTGAGATTACTGTGTTATACCGGAATAATTCTGTCCGTGTGATAAGTGATACATATTTCAGAGTATTTTTCTTGTACAAAAAGTCATGAAAATGGTTGTTACAATACAGTTCTCAAAACACTGATTCATAACTGCATGTTTAAGTTAGTTACGTAGCACCAAAGTAAAGGCTGATGATACTGTCTTTTTGCAATCATTTACAACTTACCACATTTACAAGGAAAAAAAGTGTTGTTTTTAAAAATCTATTCACTGCAGCAACCGTTGCAGGAGCGTGCAGTGGAGAACACCAAAAATTTTTATGTTCCATAATGTTAGGGACCCTGTGAAATCCTGTTCTCTGTTTTTACTGCATGATAATTTGGTGGCGGTAGCGGTGCACCTGCCCAGTGTTAAGACTAAATGCATGAACCCCTTGCTTGATGCCACACATAAAGCCAGATTATGGGGAGGTTGCATCCAGTTTCTGTGTTGCCTTGCAATGTCTTGCTGTTTATTTATGTAGGATATTGATATGACAGGAGAATGGACATTTATACAAAACGCTTCTTGTTTGCTAATAACAGCAGCAAAATTGCAAATGGCGCAACTAACACATGCTGGTGTCCATTCTTCTTCAAGAGCAGTTCCTCAGCATCTGCTGTACGGAGATTGAAAGTACTCTGTGCCATATTGTAGTAAAGGCTGACACCAAGGGCACACATTGTTTTATATTAAAATCAAACTATATTGGCTTCACTATAGCTAAAGGGAATAGCAACTGGTTGGGTGTGGCCGCAAAAATATTCTCTATACATTATCATTAATATTACACAAAGGGGATGTAGATTTAATATAAGCAGTTTCATGCGCTATAGAACCATTAGAATTACTATCAGGACTGAGCTTTAAGACCTCTCTTAATATGAAATGATTAATTGGTTTATTTTAAGTCTACGTTTTGAGTGTCGTAGTGTGAGCCCTTACTACAGTGGGATGATAATAACATGACTTTGTTTTCAATTATGCTTAACTAATGTATTTTGTGTTTCCCCATCTCACTCTTTTGTCTCTTCTTTAACTGGAAGAAATGTCAAAAAGAGAAGATACGATCCAAGTCAATCAGGTATCTAAGGAACTCACTGGAGGAACTTTTCTGTGCATTACTGGATTTCTGAATATGGTGGCTTTTTGTAGTAGCTGTACAGAAACTACATCACTGCAGAAGATTTACTACAACCTGCAAGCTGAGATATTTATGAAAGGGCTGAAGGAAAACTGTCCTTTTTGGAGATCAAGTTCAAGAACTCCCTCCGCTCATTTCTCTTTTTTTAGGGTGTTAGAGACAAGACAGATGTAACCAATGAACTATTTTGGCCTAACTTTTTTTAAAAAAAACAAAGAACAGAGTAAACAAACCAAGTGCAATAAGAGAACTGTTTCAAAATATTAAAATAGGTAAAGAGTTTCTTAATTGATAACTTCAGTTCGCATGACCTTTTAATATTACTGACAGACTCCAGTGGCATGATAAGCTAACTTCTGAAATGGTAAACTGCATGGCATATATACAGCAAATGAGCTAGCAAGCTGACCCCAAGCAAAGTCTGCATACCAAGAAAACAATAAAAGCAAAACACAGAAAAACTGATTCTGGGTTCTTATAAAATCATGTTTCACCCGTGCGACACACACTACTCTCTGAGCTCTATAACTCCCTTCCATATTCCTCATTAATCTTCTTTTCATTTGGGGGCAAACCTCTTTAGGGTATGGCAGGACATGCTGTGTTGTATAATTTTAGATATGAAAATAAGGTATTTTTGTCATTATTCATACTTCATCATAACACTTTCTGATGTAACACATTTTCTTAGAGGTTTTGTTCTGTGTGTAATTTTATCTTGTGTTTTAACCCTTCTTTAAAAAAATCTCTCCTCTTTAAGGTGTCTTAAATTTTATTTTAGCATGTTATATAGTGGGGGTTCTGGGCTTGCTCTAAAAAGGCATATCGCATGCAGACACTGAGTTCCAGCAGAAAACGGACGTGCTTTTAAAATTTGTATGCTTGAAACCAAAAAATACCCCACAACCCCATCCAAAACCTATTAATATGTGTAAATGCATATGTATGCAATGAGTTCTTTCCAAATGCATTATTTGCTGTCATGCAGATATTTTGTATATATTGTAAGAAGTTGACACCCTCTCAAATTAATCACAGAAGTGCCAAGCTTATAACTTTTTAATTTTACCATCCATTTTCCTTTCTCTATTTCACATTGTATGAAAGGAAAAGAAGCCTAATTAAGCCTTAAATACCCATAAAAATACTGAGAGCTTTTAATAGTTTAAGGCTTTCCCGTGGATTGTTTTATAGTCCCCCAGCACCCCTCATCCCAAATCCACCTTTCTGTTTCTGACAAGTTTGTAAAAATGATCCAAATATCCATGTATCTCTGAGTTTATTTGTGTAGTGTGTATCTTTCAAAGCACAGCCTTGAATGTTACTTCCTTAGACTACTTGTGGTTACTGTCATGGCTCAGTTCTGTTTGACAAAGTAAGAACAAAACTCGTTATTTATATTTCTTCATGCTTAAGCACAAGAGTGGATTTAATTATACATTTGTTCCGTCCTCCTTATCCTTCTCGAGCAACTGAGCACTGCAGTACTTAGTCATTTACACCAGACCTCAGCCTGATGTAAATGTCAATACAAGGAGCAGCCATGGTAATTCCCATTATTATTATTATTATTATTATTATTATTATTATTATTATTTATTACACTTATATACCGCCCCATAGCCGAAGCTCTCTGGGCGGTTTACAAAAATTAGCATACCAGAATGAGGTGTATTGTGAATAAAACATGTCTGTCTAAGTGCACTCTGGCAAGATGGCTGGTATTAGCTTTATGCTGATGCCCAAATCAACATCCCACTTGGTGCTGCTGCTGCATGGCACTTACAGGTTTTCCATGCCTGGTGGGAAATATTGCCAATGATAGGTCATTCTGAATTAAACCAAACGTTTTCAAGATTCCTATTGCATCAGATAAATAGGATCAGAAAGTGCAGCGAAAGCTCCAAATGTTTGGTCTATTGCTTGTTAATTTCAATGGAAGACTACTTTTGGGTTACATTGGACTTTTGATTTGTACTCCAAAGAGCCACATAATTAAAAGCTTTTGATCTGGCCACAATTTTTTTGGTGTATACTAGGATAATTCAGCTGACACTGTAGAAATTACCTTCAATGTATATTGTTGTAAATATGTTACCAGTTTAAGATTATTTTTCATTGCATAATTCACAACTAGCTTAAAAATAAAGCAGGCCATGATACTTTTAAAATATTGGATCCTATTTAGATTTGATTGTAGAAGTTAAGTTATTAAAATATCAATAATTTGAGATACCTTTCTTTTTTCATGCTATATTTATAGTAGTATAATCAGTAGTAATCCTATAATATTTTGAAGGCATGACACAGCTGTTTAGCTGATAGCTGTTTTCACATTATCGACATAATTGAATAAAAGTTGCTATCCATCATGAGTAAAAGTTGCAATGGGAAATCTGTGTTACTGGAATATACATCATTGATATTTAGTGTTCAAAATATTATAAAAAGGCAATCCTGATTTTGCAACATCTTGCAGGAAATGTATTTTCCTTTCCTCCTTGGCCTGAATCCAAAATGGGACCCAAGTCTCTGAAAGAAAAATGTATGTGCTTGACGTGCTCTTTTGCAGATCCTCTCACTTACAATGTGATATTGCCCAGCAGATGATTTTGCTTAATACCACTTCGCTTTTGAGTATATTTGGAATAATGATATCTAAATAGGTGCTAAGGTCTCCTTTTTGGTTATGTTCTGGGAGCAATGTGGTAACCACAGTAGACAATACCATTCAATATGGTTACAAAAATCAGATTATTGTATTTTAAAAAATAATAATCTTGAAGTAATTCACAAAACATTGTAAATGTGCGATGTGATGTTTTTAATCAGACCACACTGGTCCCCAATTATGTACATATGGTAAGAGTTGGTGTAACTTTTTGTTACATCATCAGTTTCATAAGAAATATAATTTCTTGTCTAAATTTCTCCTCTATTATTCTGTTATGTTTAGGTGTGTTTAAAATACACAAACTTTATGTATAGAATGTAAATGACCACGCAACCACATAGCTCACAGAAGTGGATTATAATATTTTGTGTGATACTAAAGTTATGTAATCAAACTTGTTAGGGTGGATACTTATTTTATAAGTCTTCATTTACCACATTTTGTAGAGAACATACACTGCTTATTTTTTTTACCACAATCAGTGTCATTTTAAGGGTTAGAGTTATAGAATAAATTTTAACTTCCCATTTAGCCATTATACCTTTGTTCCATTAAAAAGGATTAATCTTGACAGGCAAATGTATGGAAATTTTATATAGCTTATGTTGATATGCTGCATGATCCCACTGAACTGAGCAAATTCTCTACTAAGGAGAAAGCTCCACTACGCAAATTAACAAAAATATATTCTAGATGCATGTTAAAATAAATTACATAGAACTGGAGTTTTACAACATTTTCTTTACTATGCAATGATAGGTATTGCACAAACTTAAAATTCAAAGACATATGTCTGAGGAACTTTACAAAATAATACTTGAATTTATTTTTGATCTAAAAAGCTATCAGTCATTTTATATTCATTGTTGCTTTCACAATCTTCCTTTAAAATTGTTTGTAATTATTTTTTAAAGTGCACAATATGACATAAACTTGTTTTTGTTTGAAATTAATAACTCATTCATACCTTGTTGGCTGCTGTCGAATGGAAATTCAGTTGTCATTGTTCTGCATCTTAGTAAATGAGTATTAAAGACTTCATGAACATGGAAAGTTGCAACTTCTATATTTATCTTTTCTTATGTTGTCATTAATTCAATTCCTATGTTGCACATTCAATCAGTGTTGCAGTAAACAATAATGTTGGTTAGTTTTTATCCGAACAACTGGAGACAACCCTTAATCAAAGCAAAATTTATATTCACTCATACAAGAGTAGGTCTCTGATTAGTAAAACTGTAGTGTTCAATATATTTATATGTGCCTAGTCAAAAGTCATATATGACAATGCGACTCCATCAACCTGGCATGAAGGGGTCATTTCACACATTACAGTAAAGATGGGTAACTGCATTTCTCCTGTGGATCAGTTCTGTTTTTCCATTTTTATGTCTGTGGAGCATATTTACATGTCTAAAAACACATGGCATCTGGCAAGCCATTAGCAAAGGTTCCCAGAAAACAGTTTTGTAGTACAATCCTTTACATGTCTAAAGTTCCATTAAGTTCAATGAGACTTAGTCCCAAGAAAGTGTAATAATAATAATAATATATTTCTTACCCACCTCTCCCTCTGGATCGAGGCGGGGAACAACATCAAATATAAAATTCATAAAACTGATTAAAAGCACATAAAACTAATACATTATTAAAATACCAATAAAACTCTTAAAATTCAACTGGGTAGGCCTGCCGGACTAGATCGGTCTTTATGGCTTTCTTTATGGATTGCAGCCTAAATGTGTATATTTGAAAGACAGAAATCCCATTCAAAAATGCTTCTGAAGATATGGTCAACCTGCAGTGGTAAAACAAGCAGTCTGATTTAATGGATCAGAAATTTAGTCAACATAATTGCACTCAAGGATTGCTCCATTGGCTCAGCATCAGATCAGCACTTTATACTGATGCAACAGTCTTATGTTAACAATACTGGTAGCACTTATCATTATCAAATACAGTACAAGGCTTCTTTGTGACATAAATGGATAGAGAGGGATGATGGTGGTGGTAAGGATGGGATAGGAACCAGCCTGGGTTGGTGCCTGGAGCTAAAAAGCCTAATAATCACTATGGTATCTGCTGTGTTGTTATGCCCGGTTGCATTTCCTCAGGAAAGACATCCCACGCCTCTGGATGCCACTATAACTGCACTGCTGCAAGCTGTTGATTACACCTTCCCAGCAATTAGCTTATATGATTGGCATGCCTGATTTACTGCCTTATCACACCGTAATTTTTTTGTATAATCCATTTGCTTTTTGAACCTGTTACCCTTTCCTGTATGAATAAAACTAGGAAAAGGAATCAATCCAGAAAATATATCCCGATGGTTTGTATGAGCTTGCTGTGTGAGTTGTCAAGATGAAAGTGTGCTCTCTCGCTCTATGTATGTGAGTGAGTGGGTGGAGGGGACAACACAGTCTGAAAGGCATCCTAAACATATTCACTTGGAATTGTCAAGTTGATTTCAGTAAGGTTTGCTTTTAATGTACTTGAGATTGCAAACTAAGGAAGATTCCCTGTTGGAACTTGTAGGAAGGCATGTCCACAAACATCCCCTTAGCAAAACTTGGGGACGGGGGGCACTGTCACAAAGCCTTATTAAAGTGTGTGGAAGCTGTTGGCACAAAAACATACTTGTAAATTATGATCATCCTGTCTTTGCTTCCAACAATATCTAAAAGATGTGCAACCAGTGAAGATGTACAACCTCAAGGGCTAGTTGCAGCAAATCATTGTGCACAGGGACCCTGCACACAGCATCCTTGTGCAATTCACAAAGTGGAAGGCTCTCTGCACACGCAGATTGCAGCTGGAGATACTTCCAGGAAGCCAAGCGGTCACACAGATAGAGTAGGCTGTTGTATCTCTCTTTAGTACTGAAACTTCCAAGCCATTGGATACTGTTAGGCTGGGGGAGTCCCATCCAGATCCTGAGTATTTTAGTTTTGTGCCCTCTGAACTGTCAACTTTGAGGCCCAAAGCCAAACTGGCAAATCAGTGACTGGGATTGGTGGTGGCAGTCCACAGCACTGTCTTCCACGAACTGCAAAGACGTGGGAGGCTTGCCCTTTAAGGCATCTAACCACCTGAACACGCAAGAGAGATTTACCCCTGCCAAAGACTTTCGACTCATCCTCTGCCCAGATGGTGTCCTGTAGCTGGAGTGAGGAGCTGTTGAATAGCTGAACTACAGAAATCTGGTTTTCTCTTCGTGTCAGCACTGAGTGTGATCTCTGATGTGGAATACAACCCCCAGTAGTTATGGATCGATGGACTGTAATTGCTGTGACTGTCAGTGCTTCTGAGTTGGACTCTAGTTTCACAGGCCCCCTCCACAAGGATGCGCTTTTGCGCCCGGTTCGGCGATTATGCGCATTATCGCGGAGGCGCTTTTACTCCTAATCCCTCTGCACGGGAGGCGCCGAGAGGCGGCGAAGCGCATTAATTCATGTCCAAAAAGCGCTTTACAAGAAGTTAATGCGCATAATCGCTTGTTCACACGGCGAAAATGCACTTTAACGGCCGGAGCAAAATAAAAGTCGCTATTTAACGCGCATTCGAAAATGCGCATTATCGGGGAGATAATGCGCCTGTACGCCCGTTTTGCGCTCCGCTGGTGTGGAGGTAAAATTTATAATGAGCCTTCAAGGCTCATTAAACGTCTCGTGTGGAGGAGGCCACAGTTCCAGCCTGGGGCACACCAATAGGGCAGCATGAGCACAATAGAGTTTTCGTTGCCTTCAACTATGTCCATAGCAGCATGAGACCATATGCCTCTTGCATTCATGCACTTTCACAGTGTGCTTGATCCCAGCTGAGTCCTTAATAAAGAGGAAACTTACTTGCATATTTTATGTAACTTCTGCTGTGCCAGCACAATGCTGATGAGCATTGTAGGGTGGAACATGGGAGTTGCAAGTGGATTTAAAGCGCGCTTCTCTTTTAAGTATGCCTGGAAGGACAACTTATTGCAGATGTGATCAAGCAGTTTGTATAAAGCTGGGGTGCCTGCCTCACCTGCATAAGCATTTCTGCTGGGTTGCAAAAACCTAGGTTGTGGAATGGCAGGCAACATGCTATTAAAGATTCACCAGTCTTGTCCATCTGGCCACACAAGAGCAAACCCATTTCAGCTGCCACATGGTAGAACTTTGCCAGCATTCTAGCACATGTGAGCAAGCTCAAAGTCACGCACTTAGGTAACACTGCCAGAATCAGATGTGTGCATGCAATGCGTCTAGTCAGAGAAGTCACAGACCAAAATTTGACATTTATAACATCATAAAGGTAAATAACAACAACGAGACTTAAGGACTAACAAGTGTATTATGGCAAAAGCTTCTGTGAGCCTAGAATCAGCTGCACAATGTGCAAACTAATACATGCCTTATAAAGGCACACTTTCAGTCATGTTCTGAGCACTGCCTCAAATGGGTTGATAAAATGCAATCATGCAAATATAACATTGGAAGCATCCATAACCCACATTGATAGCTTGCAGCACAATCCTATGCATTTCTACTGGGACGTAAGCCACACAGAGTTCAATTGGACCTACTTCCAGGTGATTGTGTCTACGTTTGCAGCCTGAGTTGGTACGTACAGTTGAAAGAAAGAAGCTGGGAAGGAGCTTGTGCTTCCTTCACAAAATGAGGGACTAGCGCATCTCCCCTATGAGGGAAGGTTACAACAGCTGGGACTGTTTAACTTTGGGGAGAAGGAGTCTAAGGGGAGATATGATAGAGGTGTACGAAATGATGCATGGTGGGGAGAATGTGGGAAAGGAGACATTTTTCTCCCTCTCCCATAATTCTAGAACCTGGGCTCATCCCATGAAGCTGATTGGTGGAAGATTCAGGACAGATAAAAGGAAGGACTTCACAGCACGTAGTTAAATTATAGAATTTACTTCCGCAAGATGTTGGGATGGCCACGAATTTGGATGACTTTAAAAGGGGATTGGATGAATTCCTGGAGGAGACAGCTACCAATGACTACTAGTCTTGATGGCTAAATGCAATCTCCAGTATTGGAGACAGTAAGCCTGTATACGCTAGTTGCTGGGGAACATGGGTGGGAGGGTGGTGTTGGACCATGTCCTGCTTGTGGGCCCCTGGCTGACAGCTGGTTGGCTACTGTGAACAGATTGCTAGACTAGATGGACCCTTGGTCTGATCCAACAGGGCTCTTCATATGTTCTTATATTCTTATGAGGTTTGCCACCCACATTAAAGCATGTGGGTCAAATAACCATCCAGAGAGCTTTGGCTATTGAACAATATAGAAATGTAATAAAATAAACAAACAAATAAATAATAGTTTATGTTCCTCCCTTCCTATGAAGGATTTAACCTTTGTGCCAGCTACTTTCATTCCCCCCCCCCCCCAGCAAGAATTTCCTTTGGAATCCATTGAAATAGGGTGAATTATATCCTTCATGGAGAAGCATTGGGAAAGATGCTCTTTTATTACCTAAAAGAAGAATGGGGAAAAGCAGTAAAGAAATAAAGGCCATAATAACTTTATTGCCTTATCAGACATCCTAAGTGAGTGCCCTAGTGATAATGCCCTGCCCCCTTCATTTGTGAAGTATGGCTTTTTCCAGAATGCAAATGATACCTTCAAAGGCTCCTGAATGCTATTAAAATTAATTGTAAAGTCTCTTGTGGCATTAGTCTGAATGGTTGAATTCAGGAAATGTGCCTGCAGGCCACAGGGACATAATTGCTGCTGCCTTCATAATTTTCAGGGTTCTTCTGAGGATGCAGCCAGGGAGGTGCTACATCATGTAACTATTGAACATCTGGAAAGGACATGGAGACAGAATTAACTGGTTTTGCAGAGAGCTCTGTGGTGAGGCAAAGCTGGTGCTTCCTTTATGTATTTTGTTCCCAATGTTACTTCACCCTTATACCATTCCAGATGTCTCAGGAGCACCCCAGGGTATCTCCCCTTGGGGTTAAAAGGTTAGAAGGATCTCACCTGAGGTGAGATCCAAAGATGTTCTTCAGCTGATGGAACTGCTTCCATTCATGGAATTGGGACAGTGGTGATTCCCCTTCCCCACTGCAGCCCCTTGTGCACCTTCAAAATCTACTCCAGAAGGTTGTGGGACCCACCAAGTCGATTTTGGGGAGTGTGAGTGGCTGCAGAGGGGGAAAGAGAGAGGAAGAAAGTCCTGTCGCATGAGTGGACTTCCACTTGCTTCTGCCCCTGGTTAGGATGCTGCTAGAAGTCCCATTGAAATCAGTATGGATTCACCATCGTTTAGCCCTTCCCATTGCTTTCAGTACAGCTTAGTTTCGACTTACTCTTATGGAATTGTGCCCCTTTGTGTGACACAGAATGTCCAACTTTTTTGCCATTCTTTTGTCAGGGCAATAAATGTTGGAAATTATGTAAAAGTCAGCCAAAGTAAGCTTCAGAAGGGACTATACGATCTAAGCAAGGGTAGATGGATGATTGGTGCTGGGCTGTCCATTTGGTGAGCACTAGATGACAGGGATAATAAGCATAATCCAGATGCCACAGGAGCAGCCCAGGGCATCTCCACCCCCTAAGAGTTAAAAGGTGAGAAGGATCTTCTTGAACACCATTTCTGTGTCACCTGAAAACAGGCATGCTTTGCTTACAGAAGACAACTCTGAGAGGACGTTGGTTTAAGGCACATTCTGTCACAACTCTCATCCATTCATACCAGCCTTCCCCAAGCCACAGTACTCCAAATGTGTTGGATTACAACTCCCATCACATGGGGATGATGGGAGTTGTAATCTTACACACCTGGAGGGCACCAACTTGTGGAAGGCTGGTTTATGCCAGTTGCACAACAGGGCATCTATTAAATAACCCAGCCAATTATTTAAAAGCTCAGTGATTTCAGTGGGAGAGGAGCAAAGTGCTCGTTTAAGGCTACGGTCCTATATTTTGTTTGTTTGTTTATTTGTTTGTTTATTTGTTTATTTGTTTGTTTATTTGTTTCATTACATTTCAATATCGCTCAAGAGCCTTGGCGGTTCACAACAATTAAAATAATAAAGTACAGCATAAAGTATACAATTTGGAAATATACTCTAGGGCAGGAGTGTTCAGGGTCAGGGCCAAATCCAGCCCGCCTAAAATCCCAGTCTGACCCTCAGGGCTTCCCCAGTCAGCCACTCCCCCTTCCTTACATCACCAGGGGCTACCTGCCCCCCCACACTCTCCCCCCCCCAAAGGGTCCAAATGGCTCTCCTGAGGGTTCGTTACTTGCAATAAGAGCTCTACGCTCAAATACGCAGGTATTTTTTTGTTTGTTTCAGCCCCATCCACCACTGGGCTGTGAGGCCCAAGAGCTTCTCCAAAATGGGGTTCACCCCTTGCGCTGAAAGAGTTTTGGCAACTCTCCTCTAGGGCGAGGCAGCCCTGTATCCTCCAGATGTTTGGACTACAATTCCAATAAGCGCCAGCCAGCATCTAGAGGGCATTGGGTGGCCTATCCTATCCTTGCAATACTTACTTACCTGGGAGTAAATCCCATTGAACTCCACGGGGTTTACGTGGACATATATCGGATTGCACTGTTAACCTCTCCCATTGGTTCCATTTGACTGGGTTGGGTCCTAAGTCAATGATTTCAAAAGAAGCTTCTGCCCGAAGCGATGCCGTCTGCGCTGCAGGCGGAAGTTCCCCGATTGCCGAGACCGCTTCTTTCAACGTCCTGGCCATCCCGCCGCCACAGGATGGGGCACCGTGGTGACCCCCGAGAAAATGCCCGGTGGGGGGCGGCGCTCCGCGGTTCCAGCAGGTCTTTGCCCTATCTCGGAGTGGCATCCGGAGCAAAAGTTCTCTTGAAGTGCTTGCGAAAGGGACCACAGCCCGCAGGAGGGCCTGGAAATCATCTCCCCCGGGGACTGGACCCGAAAGGCGGAGGGTGGGGGTCGACACAGAGCTTTTACGCAAGACCCAGCCAAGCCACCCACTCCCATGTCTCTATAAAGGAGAAAAGGTGATGGGGACGGAGTTCAGCGTAACCTTCGGATTCTCCGGTCGGAGGAGTCAAGGCAGAGGCAGCGCCTGGGTTCGACTGACTTCCTCGTTGGATCCAGGGAGGTAAGGGGTGCTCTCCCTCTCTCTCCCTGTCCCTCTCTCCTCCCTCCCTCTCTCTATCCCTCTCCTCTCTGTCTCTCTCTCTCTCTCTCTCTCTCTCCCCCTCTCCCTGTCCCTGTCTCCCTCTCCCTCTCTGTCTCTCTCTCTCTCTCTCTCCCCCTCTCCCTGTCCCTGTCTCCCTCTCCCTCTCTGTCTCTCTCTCTCCTTCTCTCCCTCCCTCCCTCTCTGTCTCTCCCTGCCCCTCCCTCTCCCTCCCTCTCTGTCTCTCCCTGCCCCTCCCTCTCCCTCCCTCTCTGTCTCTCCCTCCCTCCCTCCCTCCCTCCCTCTCCCTCTCTCTCTCTCTCCCTCCCTTCCTCTCCCCCCCCCCCTCTCAGCACTGCTGATGCTGCCAGCGCAGGGAAGCGGAGGGCGGGGCGGGGACAAGAGCGCGGGCCCAGCTTCAGCACCAAGGAGAGCTCCTCGGAGCCCACTGGCGCTGGCAGGCAGCAGGCAGCTGCGGAGTCGCGTGGCGCTGCCCTTGCCGGAGTTTGCGGCTCTTTCAGCAGCCGCAGAGTCTGCGCGCCTTTTCCAAGTGTGCGGGACCTACTCCGGGGGCCAGCGGAAAGAGGGCCACGTTCTAGCTCCAAACAAAAATGCGAAGCAACTCCCTGAAAGCCCTAGAACGCAACAGATCCGTTCGCCTCTAAGGCAAGAGCTAGGCAGCACCGTACCCTCCAGGGGATTTTGGCCTACAGCCCCCATAGCCCCCCGGTGCAGATTTCCCCTTTCTTTGCTGCACTTTAAAAACTGAGCTGTCTTGGAGACAGAAATATTACATGATTTTATTCATTCATTCATTATGTATTTATTGCATCCATATCCTGCCTTTTCCTCCAAGAAGCTCAATGCAGCATGCATGCTTCTCTCCTTTGCTTTCATCCTCACGACAATTCTGTGAGGTAGGGTAGGTTGAGAGAGTGTGACGGGGCCCAAGACCCCCCCCCCCCGTGATACTTAGCATCATGGCTGAGTGGGGATCTGAGTGTGGGTCAGCGCTCTATCCACTACACATTAGCTAACATGTTGCAGCGTATTCCTCTTCCTAGCAAGAGCACTGCTGTCCAGGGTTCCAGCCAAACTTTCCCTCCAAGGAGGATATTCTACCCTGGCCCCTTCATCTTTCGTTTGCAACTTTCACTCCACATTTCATAGCTAATGAGCATGCTTGATCCTCTTTGGGCTGCTGTTGCTTTTTGCCCCTTTAGGGTTTCCCCCACCCTTTCTTTTCTGTATTTGTTTTAAAATTTCTCCTGCAAACCTCAGGGTTCACCACAGTATGCTGATACTTTCATCTTATCAGTGGTCCTATTGTGACTACAGTTTTAGTGGCACTCACCACCAGAGTTTGCTATTAGAAGCTGTGATGGAGAATGACCCATCTTTGGCTAGTTCTTTAGCAAGTGCAAGGCATACATCCATGCTCCACTTCTACAGAGCAACTTCAATATCAAAGACAAAAGGAAGCTCTGGAGGAGGAAGGGACGGTAATGAAAGACTTGCTATACCTACAATACAGACAATAATTCATATAATAGAGATTAACAATGTTAATGCATGCAGTTCCTTAAAGAATGACACATATGTGAAATAGTAGAAAGGAGCATCTACCTTTAAGCATCTATCTTACATTTAGAAACGGGTCAAACGTGACTTCCTAGTTATATAAATATGAGTTGAGATTTCTGATGCTCCAAAAGAGGAATTCAAGAGTACTGATCTGGCAATAGGAATTTATATTTCTTTATTCCATCCCTTTCTCCCCAGTGACGTGCCTGTTAACATTTAGAAATAAGGAAGATTGTAAACTCATGTTTTGCTGATTCCCTCTCCCTCTGCAACCCCCCCCCCCACACACACACACACTCAGGTCCCCACACCGAATGCCTGCTCTGGAGGGCTGGGAACCCTTGAGAAAGTGTGTGTGTGTGTGTGTGTGGGGGTAGTTTGGCTGGCAATGGGAGGGGCTGCAGAAGGAGGGAATTGGCAAAAATGGCCAGCAGGCGTGTTCTGTGGGGAATTTAACTCATGGATGCAGCTGCAGCTAGAGTAAAAACTCCAGATCTAAGCCCATATTTCTTAACTATTATAATAGGAAACTGGCCAGAATAAAAACAGACAAACAAACAAACAAACAACACCCTGCCTGCTTCTCACACTAATTTCAGAGAAAACAAGGTAAGCCAGCTTTCCCAATGAAATCAATGTGAAACAAACTGTGCTGTACTTCAGCTGTATTGAGCCCAAAATCATTACGTTAAGGAAGGGTTTTTGTGTGTATTTATATAATGTTAGTTAATTTTACTTTTATTTTAAATCTCATGCTAGTCTGTAAATAGTATTGTTTGTTAAATCAATCAAATATGAAGGAAAAGGAAAAAACCCTCTGTATGGCACACATCACCATACTTTTCACAATTACAAATAAATATATCATATATATATATATATATATATATATATAGTGTTTCTTGTGTCAGCCCAAATAACATAGGAAGTTGCCTTAGACCAAGTCAGACCACTAGTTTAATTTGGCTCAGTATTTTCTACACTGACTTAAAGCAATTGTTTGGGGTTTCGGGCAGTGGTCTTTCTCAGCCTGTCCTGGAGATGCCGGGGGTGGACCCGGGACCTTCTGCATGCAAAGCAAGCGCTCTACCACTGAGCTAACACCCTTACCTGTGAGGGGTGGGGAATTGTTATACTATTTTTGCTCTTGACAGGTTCCAGAGAGGCGATGGATTCTGGTATCCCAAGAAAGATTCATTGCACCATGAAATTGACCTGCACTCTTTTCATCACGGGCTTACTTTATGTGACTCCTGTCTTCTGCTACAGCCAGATCCATCCCCTGGCTCTCGGCCAAGCTGATCCCCAGTGCTGGGAATCCTCATCCGCCATCTTGCTGGAGATGAGGAAGCCACATGTTTCTGACTCCATCAGTGGCTTTTGGGACTTTATGATCTTCCTCAAGTCATCGGAGAACTTGAAGCATGGGCCCCTCTTCTGGGACTTGGCACAATTCTTCTGGGATATCTACATAGACTGTGTACTTTCCAGAACCCACGGCCTAGGGAAAAGGCAGCTGGCTGAAGCCCAACAACGGATTGCAGCATTTCCATCTTGGATCTTGAGTAAGCAAGACTTACTATGTATATCCGCTAGTGCAGCAGAAATGTAGCAGTGATGTATCCAATATGTATCAAACATCTCAAGGCAGGATCTAGCAAAACTTTGTTGTGGATAAGGACGTTTTCTGACCATGCCTTTAGCTGCCAGGCAGCTAAATTCAATTGAAAACAACAGGAGTTAAATCCAAGTAAACCTGGGGTGAGATCCAAGGATGTTCATCCGCTGATGGAACTGCTTCCATTTGTGGAAGTGGGATGGTGGTGATTCCCCCTCCCCCCTGCAACCACCAGTGTGCCTTCAAAATCTACTCCAGAAGGTTGTGGGACCTCCAAAGTAGTTTTTGGGGAGCATGGGTGGCTGCAGAGAGAAGGAGACAGGATGAAAGTCCTGTCACATGAGTGGACTTCTACTTGCTTCTGCCCATGGTTAGAATGGTACTGAAAGTCCCATTGAAATCAGTTTGGCTTCATCATAGTTTAGCCCTTTCCATTACTTTCATTGCAGCTTAATTTTGGCTTACTCTTATGGAATCGTGCCCCTTTGTGTGATACACAGAATGCCCAAACTATTGTGCCATTCTTTCGTCAGGACTACAAATGCTGTAAAAGCCAACCAAAGCAAGCATCAGAAGGGACCACGTGATCTAAGCATGGATAGATGAATGATGGTTCCTGGGCTATCCATTTAATGGACAGATAGAGAGAACAGGCATCATCCCACTGGGAATCTCCCCTGAGCAAGCCCTGTCAGAATGAATGGGAGTTGGGCCTTTGCTTCTTTTAGCTGCTTCAACAGAACATTTGTGAAGGTTGTTCCAGTGTGTTGCACTTATTATATTTTATTGGACTGAATAGTGATTCATTCTGCAAGCTTTCAAGCCATATATAATGCTTGGTTAGATGGTTTAGACTTCAATTTGTGGGTTCAGATCCTGGACTGAGGGAAATTATAATTAGTGTTAACCATGGTTCGTACTGGTACCAACAATGTGCATAACTACAGTTAACAGGGAAGGTTGAGTTTGCTCCAGGAGACAAAGTGCTGAAGTAAGAGAGTGCACAGTCCCAAGACTGGCTCCCAATGTGACAATCATGGTTAGCAGGGAACCAGAATTACATCTGCACCATCCCACAGCCTCAGATCTCCAGCTGTAAAATGGGAATAACAGCAGCCAGGCACGGTGGGGTTTGTACAAACAAGAATGGTAAGGGAATGGTGTTAATGTGAATCATAGACTCAGAATACTATAAATTTAAATGCTATTAAAAAAAAAATCACAAACTCAGCAGGTGTTCTAGTTCGGCTATCTCCTAAACAAAAATGGAAGAAACCAGATAATCTAAATGTTATCTATATTGTTTCACTACAAAGCCAGTCTGTGTTAATCTAACATGATCATTCTCTTCCATGCTTAACCAGCAAAAGCAAAAAAATCAATTGGCAAAACATCACAGAGGGGAAAAAATAAAAGTAGAAATAAACTGCACAATATTCTATATGAACTGCACAACAGTTTTGATTGTGTGTGAAATATTCATTTTGACAGAAGGGTAATTGAGAGCTAAGGTAGGCTGACCAGATAAAATCCAGGTCAGGGCTCAACTTTAACAGTTGTAGAGAAAAGGGAATTTCAGCCAGTGTCATTTGTATGCAATTAGTTCCTGGTGATATTCTCTCTTCATCACAACTGTTAAAGTTGCAAGCACTATACTAGAGTGACCATATACAAAAGAAGGCAGGGCCCCTGCAACTTTAACTGTTGTGATGAAGAGGAAATTTCACCAGGCACTAATTGCATACAAATGACACTGGCTGAAATTCCCTTTTCTCTACAACTGTTAAAGTTAAATGAGCTCTGACCTGGATTTTATCTAGTCACCCTAAACTAAGGATATGAAATCATTCAGGGCCACACAGGAAAACTGCGGAGAATACAATCTAGACTATAACCTAGGTCGGTCAAGGAGTGCTAATTTAATCAAAAGATAACTTATAACAGGGCCCCAATTCATTTCCCAGCTATTTTTCATTTCATGCTTGCTTAGATTTAATCTGTAGCCCTGTTTTTTCCCTTGCTCAGTTAACAGATTCATTAATAGCTAGTAGCCTTTGTGATAATTTGAATATTGTGTATGTCACAAAAGCAAATGCCCAAGGGAGCGTATGTGGGGTCTTTCATCCCATATTCATTTAGGGTGCAAATCACTTAACTTAGATTAATTCCACTTATCATCTGTCCACCCACTGTTGTTCCATTCAAAGGTACAATGATGTTTGTATCTTCTTAATTAAGCTTAAGTACTGTGTTTCATCACTTATTCCTGTTAAACAGTTGATTACGTGGCCAGCGTCATCAGTCCCTACTGTCGCTTCTCTGCCCCCGCTCCTGTCCCCCATGACTTCCTCTTTCTTCCCAGAGAAGAAAGAGGAAGTAAACAAAGACCACGTGGCCCATTCAGGGGCCGTTTTTTCTCGTGCAGCTTTTCCTGCACACAGCGAGAAACGGTGGCACATTCTGCTTCCCCCCAAAAAAGATGGATTAAAAGGGGTCCATTTTGTGACAGAAAAAATGCAAGAAGGAGCAGGAGGCGAGTTGGAGGCGGACGTCATCTAAAGGATGTGCAAAAATACATGAATGGGCAGTAGCGAGCGTGCGCTAAAACGCTCCCATGATGAACCCCTTGAAGTATGTCTCCTGACAAATGAATTAGCTCTCCTGAGGATCTATCATCTCAAATGGAGACTATTTTGAAAGCACAGGAAACAACATTGATCATGTAAGGAAAAATAAAATGTCCAAGTGCACCAGAAATATATTTTCATGTTGTTTTCCCTCCAACATCTAGGCATCTTTTCACAAATTCAGGTGGCACCTGTACGGAAGAAGAAAGAATTGAATGAAGATTTAAGGAACACCCATGTTTACAAGAGTGAATCTGCTTTGCTCGGAAGAATTACTGGACACATAAGAATGAAGAAACAAGTCTAGAGTTGTATAGTTGATGTCTCCCACCCCCCTTTAAAAAAAAAAATCAAAACTATTATCTTTTGAGTTTTCCTTTTAATTGTATTTACAGTTGTTTCCCATAGAAAAAGAATGCCTGTACAACAGTGCCCTCCTGATGTTTTGGACTACAAGTCCCATCATTCCTGACCATTGACCATGCTGATGGAAGTTGTGGTCCAAAACAGCTAGTGGGCATCAGGCTGCTTACCTCTTTAAACAACGCACACCCACCAAGCAAAAATTGTGAATTTACATCCTATTAAAATTAGTGGGAGGTGAGTTATTTTCATTCTTTCCTGTGGTACTTAATTGCAACTCACTGTTGCTGAATTGTGTCTTTTGTTCATTTTCAACTTGGAGGGCTGGTCTCCAATAGTGATGGGTTGTGCTTGGTTTTTTTAAAAATTATAATTCCGAAACCCAGGACCTCTGTTTCTTTAATCAACTTCATGATTTATAAACAGCTGGCCAACTTATTGGTTCTGCATGTGTACCTCCCACAGGATGAGTAGCAATGGAGAAGCTCTGGAAATGAAGCTCTGGAAAAGAAGACCCTCTGTTCCCTCAGGTGCTAGCTGGCACAATTAAAAGCATGCCTTCGGACCCTTCTCCTAAATTGAAACTGACAGACATGCAACCCATAGAGGTCAACAAGATTTTCCTTGTTTTGCTGGCATTCATGGGGCTGGGGCTCTCGCCTCAGAGAAACCACTGGCTCTTGCTACTGTTGGATAAGCGATGTTCATTTTATAGCTGGAATCAGCTTCTGCTGCATAAATTAGGACCTTTCCTGGAACTGTGTCTGTTCTTAATTACACACACACACACACACACACACACACACACACACACACACAGAGTGTTCCTTGTGTCGCATCTTGTGGTTTTACACTGAATATATAGATTCAAAAGAAACCCTACGACAGGGAACCTCTTTCAGCCCGAAGGCTGAATTCCATTTTGGAGAACTTCCAGCAGTGGGTGGGGCCAAAGGCCAAAAGGCCTTAGGAGAGACAGTTCACCCTTTAGAATGGGCTTTAGAACTGACTGATCTTTATGGCGTCAAATAACTCTTTGGTGTTTTGAAATATTCATTTGTTCTTTGAAGTCTGCAGTGCGCCGAACTGAAGGCTGGCCCCCCCAGCCCTTGAGCCGGCACCAACGGATGTCCCAGTTGAGTCAATATGGGGCTGATCTAATTCTAGACCGAGAGGCTAAGGGCACGTTGACATGAGACCTAACTGCTGCTTCAGGTTTCTAGAGGGTGCCTTCATGGTACAGCTTTGCCACTGCTGCTGCAGGGTGGGGGCAGGAAATCCCCACGGCAGAGGGGAGCACGGGCTTTCCGGGCAGTGCCAGTGGCCACTGAGGTCATGTAGCCCATCCCGTGCATGCTGCCCGGCCCTCCCACGCATCCTCTCGACCTATCAGCAGGCTTGATACGCCCCCCAGCTTTGAGGCACCGCGAGGTCACCACCAACAGATGGTGTGAAGAAGGTGGTGACCACACAGTTTCGCCAGAAAACCCCATGGTGGCTGCAACTTGGCAGCTGCCTTGTCTAAACGACTCAACGCCACTTCACAGCCACCACGGGGGTATGCAGGGTGTATAGACAGCCACCTGAATGAAAACTGATCCAATCAAAGTAATTTGTCACTCTCTGCAATGAGTCAGATAGTTTAGCCTTTTAATTCCATCAAGATTTAAAAGAACAATGGGGGAAGGCTGGGGATAGCTTGCATCACTGCTTCCCCAATCCCCTCCCTGCCCCAGAACCGTCCCCTTTCTGTCCTCTCTGAGGTTGTGTTTGCGAACTCAGAGAGACAACTGGTGTGGTTCTCTCTACACCAGCTGCGAGGGGCAGGGGGAGGGGATGGGGAGCTCGAACTCCAGGGTCTGAGGTTGGAGTGGTGTCTCCAGTCTCAGATCCAGGAATCTGAACTACCCCATGGCTTCCCAGACCATTGCCTACGGGCCCATAAGATCACTCTCCCAATCTGTGTGACATTCTGAGTGAATTTATTTAGGATGTACATGCAAGTATTTTCACCATTCAGAAGTCCAGTTCAGAAATCTAAAACAAGCAAAGAAACCCAGGAACATCAGTCATCGACAGACAGGCCAATTATTCCTAGTTTGAAACATATTCACTGTATTTGCTAAATATATGGCCTAATGTCTCTCAATGAAATAAATGAGATGATGAAAAAGTGCCTAACTTTGACTGGATCGAGCGGACAGGTATAGTGAATGCTTGCAACAGGAGGCAGAAGCATTTACAAAGTTGGTAATGTCAACCTATGATGGATTCATGCTGCTGTGATGAAAAGATCAGAATAGAAAAACAGAGGAACTATTGCATGCATGGCCGGCCCTACTGTGAAGCGGTAGGAAAAGGGTGAAGCAGGTGACGGAGGACGGGAAGAGAGGCTCTCTCCCCCTCCACAGAGTCTGCCGCTGCTTGGTCCTGCTGGCCGCCTGCATGGCCATCTAGGCAGGCAGCTGGCAGGACCAAGGAACAGCCGCCGCCCACTCACCCCCCCCCTTCACTATGCACTGCCTCGCTGTGCTCCTCCCCCCCATGCCCTGCCATGCCTCCTGACCCTGCCGGGTGTTTTCCCTAGCATGGGCCCCCAATGCCCTGCCTGTAAGGTCTTTCTGCCTTCAGGAGCTGCGCGGCACCTGTGCGTCCGACAAGGTGTTATGAGAAATCCCGGAGTGGGGGAGGCGTCACGTGACAGATCCTGCTTCAGGTGGTGACCTGCCTTGGGCCAGGCCTGCATGGGAAGGATTTATCTACCGCATTACAGACTATAAATCTGCCAGCCAATGCTAAAGCCGTTTCTCAACTGTCTTTGAGAGTGCAGCATGGTTACCTTCTTTACTTTGGACCATCAGGCAGTAGGGAAGAAGCAGTACCACCCCCCTCGCATTTCCAAGTTGGCCAGGTGACATGGCTGATGAGATCAGAGAAAGACTTATAAACATGCTCGGCTGTGGAGAGCAATCCCTCCTTGAGAATCGAAGGCTGACCTGAAAAAAAAAGAGAGGAAAAGATCAACATACCTTTGAGCCAAACAAAACAAAGCAAAACAACCCTGGGCTTGTCTTGTTATGGAAAGCAAAGCATTTTCAATTGCACAAGAAAGCATTCTCAAGCTAGCCGGTGATTTCAAAATTATTCTGTGTACTTCTTACACATCAACAAACCCAAGAAGGCTTTAAGCATATTCAACTTGTTCCATGCACTGTAGCTAAAACACCACACCTGTCCTCCACTTCACATTCATGGCCTTAGGGATGCTACCCTCTGGATAAGTGATTTCTGCTGATCAAGGGCTCTGAGTGGGAACACCAAGTTGCCAGCAATGGGTGTCAGGGCCGGCCCTTCCATGAAGCAGGGTCAAGGCTCTGCCTCAGGTGGCTGACTCCAAAGGGCTGCGGATTCTGCTCCCAGGAGGACTGTGCACTCCGCCAGTGCTCCAGGGAGCCATGCTGGTAGGGTGACCAGATAAAATCCAGGTCAGGGCTCATGTAACTTTAACAGTTGTAGAGAAAAGGGAATTTCAGCCAGTGTCATTTGTATCCAATTAGTTCCTGGTGAAATTCCCTCTTCATCACAACTGTTAAAGGTGCAGGGGCCCTGCCTTCTTTTGTATTTGGTCACTCTAGTATAGTGCCTGCAACTTTAACTGTTGTGATGAAGAGGGAATCTCACCAGGAACTCATTGCATACAAATGACACCGGCTGAAATTCCCTTTTCTCTACAACTGTTAAAGTTACATGAGCCCTGACCTGGATTTTATCTGGTCAGCCTACATGCTGGCCACTCCCCTGCTGTGGCAAGAGTGGCTGGCAGAGCTCTCTCAAGCACCACCCACCTGATGCCTCACATTGAGAAACCCTCAGAGCAAGGCGCTGGGCGAGTAGGCTCTCCGGGAAGCCCTACCAGCCCCTCAAAGGCGAGCAGAGAGCTACAGTCCAAACGAAGGAGCAGAGCGCCTGGCTCAAAGGCCTCATTCTGAGAGGTCCTTCTTTCTCCAGGGCCATCTCTCTGCCAAGGCCTTGCTCTGAGAAAGGGCTTCTCACAGTGAAAGGAGGGGGAGGAGAGCACCACCGCTGCCGTTGTTGGGGAGGGGGAGAGGGAGGAGAAAGAGGAGGGTGGCGCTAACGATGACCAGCATCAACCATCCCTGTTGAGAAAGGAGGAGGAGGAGCGCTGGGTGAGGCCGCCATCATAACCAGGGAGGGAGGGGAGGGGGGAAGGGAGGAGCAGGCTAGTGGTTGGGTACCGCAGTCACCACCATCATTGGCAGGGAAATGCAGGTTGTTTACCTGTAACTGTAGTTCTTCGAGTGGTTATCTGTGCAGTCACACACTATGGGCTCGCGCCGGCGCCGAGCCTCTTTCCGGAAACTTCTAAAGCCTAGACTTTTTGGCGGGAACCCCTCCCCCCACCGCCCTATCGCGCATGCTCGGGTTCCCGCCTACCTCAGTTCATTGAGACCGAACTTGCCTCACAAACTGAATAGACAATTTATAACAAAAGAAAGCTAAAGTTGCATGCGAGCGACAAACTCTTTGACCAGTGCGTTAGGCGAGGTCTAGAGGGGACGGTGGGTGGGTTGTGTGACTGCACAGATGACCACTCGAAGAACTACAGTTACAGGTAAGCAACCTGCATTTCTTCTTCGTGGTCTCTGTGCATCACACACTATGGGCGAATAACAAGCAATCACTTACCGGAGGAGGGTAGACTTCGCCACGCCTTATTGGAGGATTGAGGATAACACAGCGCGCCCGAAGGAAGCGTCGTCTCTGGCTCTGACGTCCAATTTATAATGCGTTATGAACGTAGAAACACTGGACCATGTAGCAGCCTTGCAGAGCTCAGGTATTGAGATACTTCTGTCCAGTGCCATGGAGGTCGCAAGGGCGCGAGTGGAGTGAGCCTTGAGAAAACTTGGCGGTTCTTTATGCATTATCTGATAAGCCAAAGTAATTAATTGCACTATCCATTTTGCAAATCTCTGGGTAGAAACGGCTTGGCCTTTTGCTTTCCCTCCATAACAAATGAAGAGGCGGTCTGATTTGCGAAAAAACCTGGATCTGTCCTTATAGAACGCCAGGGCCCTTCTGACGTCTAGGGAATGAAGTCTGGTGTCAAGAGGATCCGCAGATGCTTGAAAAAATGTTGGTAGGACGATGTTCTGATTCATGTGAAATGTAGTCATGACCTTCGGCCGGAACGACGGACCTGGCCAAAGTACCACCTTATCCTTGAAGAATTGTGTGTACGGTGGATCTATCATAAGCGAGCACAGTTCAGAGCTCCTTCGTGCTGAAGTAATGGCCACCAAAAATGCGACCTTGAGGGTCAATAATCGCATATCGATTGTGGCAAGGGGTTTGAAAGGCTTGGAAGTCAAAGCTGTAAGCACCACCGAGAGGCTCCATTGTGGGATCAAGGGCCAAATAGGTGGGTGCAGGTTATGAAGCCCTTTAAGGAAACATTTGGACAGCGGGTGTGCGAAGACGGAAAAAATTTGAATGAGGTCGTATCTTGCAGAAATCGCGGCCAAATAGACTTTTACAGATGATCATTGTAGGCCTCTCTCATGAAGTGAATTTAAAAAGAGCAGAATGTCCGAGATTCCGCATGATTGAGGGTTCAACCCCTTTGGTGGTGGCAAATTGTGACAATTTTTCCCATTTCCTATTGTAGGAGATCCTTGTACTTGGTTTTCTGGCTTCCTGTAGGGTAACCTTTACAGGAGATGGGAGGTCCAATCCCTGCCAATGGGCCGGATTCGCCACGCTGTGAGTTTTAATTTGTGTATGTCTGGGTGGAGAGTCAGGCCGTCGTTCATCGAGATTAGGTCTGGGCGCAGAGGCAGGTTGTAATATTCCCCCTTGGATAGGTGGAGGAGAGGGGAGAACCATGGTTGACGAGGTCACCATGGAGTAATGAGGATGGCATTTGTTTGGTGTCTCCTTAGAGTTGTGATGACTTTTGTGATGAGTGGAAATGGTGGGAATTCGTAGGCTAGTCCCTTTCGCCATGGAGTATTGAAAGTGTTGGGTGTCGGGTGCTTCGTAGACAATTCACAGGGCTGGCCCTGTGAATTGTGGACTGAAGACTTGGCAATTTGTCATGAGAAAATGTATCTCTGCTTCTCTGTTATGTGCTTATCTCAAATGGTAGGCCGAAGGCCTTGAAAGTTCTCTGGGAATTAAACTATGTTTTGCAAAGGTGGGGGCTATCTTCCTCACACTGTGGCGTCATCAGAAGAGGTTGAACCGTGCTGCCCTGTTGGCACGTGAGTTTAGATTACAGGCCTGAAGCCCTGTCTATCAAAGTAGCTTAGAATTGCCCAGCCTCCACACTATATTACTTTTGTCCTGAGAGTAATTCCTTTGCTAGGAATTATCTCGTCAAACCTCTTGCTGCTTGTGTGCTACTCTGCTGTTGTGAGTTTCTATCTGATTTAGAATTGTATGAGGCAGTCTGTACATGTTCTGTTGCTGTTTAGACTTGGAACTTCTACGAACTATGCCATGAAAAGTGCACTGTGGCTTTTCATAGATTTGGACTTGTGATTACTGTTCTAGATTCGTGTTCTATAGCCTGCTGTCTCCCTCCATGGAGCCAAAGTTACGGGCAGAGGGAGGCAGAGGCTGATTGTTGCTGTTCTACAATTCTGTGTGTTTGGGACCTGTGAGAGGACCTTCCTCAGAGCTAAAGCTACGTGAATTGGGAAGGCTCCCTAGGTCGAAGAGGTTCAGTTCCTGACGTCTTGGCTTTGGTGATCTGCTCAGCGTTCCCTGACAGGCTGAGTCTGATTTAGTTCAAGATAGTCTTACCTTCTGTCTGGAGGCTTTCCGTGAGTGTCCCTATGTTCCAGAGGATTCCAGTGCAGTGTGGCCGCTCCTGCCCTCTAAGGACTAGGGTTAATCTCTAAATGTCTACCCCTGAGTGAGTGCTGTTCGCATTAAGCCATTCTACCTGAAAGCTGTGTGGTCCATATTCAGCTTCAAGGGTGTGATTGCAGAAATGAAACCGTCATGCTTTGAATTCCGTGTGATTTACAATAAAAGAAATCCCACTGTTTTTGTTGTGTATCAGTGTGCCTAAAGTTGTGAGCAGAAGCTTAGAGAGTTAGCCAGAGTCACGACAGAAAGCATCCTCCAGGGACCTCCAGGCGTTGTCCACTGACGCGAACAGATCTATGTCCAGCGTTCCCCATTTGGAGAATAGGTGAAGGAGAGCGGTGCGGCACAGGGCCCACTCGTGGAACTCTTGAAAATGCCAACTGAGGGAGTCTGCCTGGATATTGTCTGTGCCCGCGATGTGGATAGCGGAGAGACGTATCCGATGTTGCAGTGCCCACTTGATGATTTCCAGGGTGTAACGTAGAAGTCGCGGTGAACGCGTACCCTCTTCTTTGTTGATGTACCAGACAACCGTCGTGTTGTCTGATACTATTCGTATGTGGTGTCCCCGTAAGTACTCTGTGAAAGCATATAGGGCTTTCTGCACTGCTATAAGCTCCAATAGGTTGATATGGTACCTCTGCTCGTGGCGGGACCATTCGCCCTGCATTGTCAGGTTGTTGCAATGAGCCCCCCATCCGAGTAGGGAGGCGTCGGTGGTCAACGTTCGACTCGGTCCCTGGCTCACGAAGGGGAGTCCGTGTCGGAGATTCTTCGAGAAGGTCCACCATCTGAGAGATGGGTGTAAAGAGTGCAGAACGATTAAGCGTATCCAGTTGGGTTGTGTGGTCGGATCGTAATGAGCAATGAGAAATTGTTGTAAGGGCCGCATGCGTAGTCTTGCCCATTGAACAGTGTAAACTGACAAAGCCATCAGGCCTAACAGCCTTTGCAGTGTTATTACTTTTACACTTTTTGCGGCGATGACGGTATGAGCGAGCTGCTGAATTCTCAGAGCTCTCTCTTCTGGGAGGAACACTCTCCCTGCATTGGAGTCCAAGAGAACCCCAATGAACAGTAGTGTTTGCAAGGGTTTGAATTTCGACTTCTTGTGGTTTATAACAAGGCCCAGATCTTTTAAGAGGCTTGCTGTGGCAGCCACATCCCTTTCCGCCTGAAGACAGGAGGTAGACACTATCAGCCAGTCGTCCAGATAGGGGTAAATCTCCACCCCCTGCGAGCAAAGGAACGCGCAGACTGGTGCCATACATTTCGTGAACACCCTGCGTGCTGTTTTTAGCCCAAAGGGAAGAACGGCAAATTGGTATGCGGACCGGCCTATCATGAACCTGAGGAAACGTTGGTGGGATTGGAGGATGGGGACATGGAAATAAGCATCTTTGAGATCGATGAGTGTGAACCAGCTGTTGTGCTTGATCAAAGGTAGAATGGTGGCCAACGTGACCATCCGGAACTTTTTGGTCACTATGAAATCGTTGAGGTTTCTCAGGTCCATGATAGGGCGGAGACCCCCGTCTCGCTTCGGGACTGTGAAGTACTGGGAATAGAACCTGTTGGAGATGTTTTGTGTTGAGACGGGTAAAATGGCTCCTTTTTGCAGCAGTGTTGTCACTTCCTGGTGTAGGGCTGCCGACAGTTTTATGCATCGTATAGTGCCCATCGGCGGTTGGGAGAAGAATTCTATCTGGTAGCCGGTTTGTATGATGTTGAGCACCCAGGTGTCTGATGTTATTCTGGCCCAGGTGTGGTAAAAAGGCCGTAGGCGGTGGCTGAAGTTTGTGATCGGAAGGGGAGAAGCCGGGCGAGAGTCAAACCCGCTGTTTTTGGGAGGACTCCTGTCTCCCGCGTTGTTGGCGAGCACGTCCTTGTTGGTAAGGCTTTCTCTGTTGGAAGACAGGCAACGAGGCTGATTGTTGGAATCTCGCCTGTCTTGGCTGGAACTGTCTGGGCTGGTACGGGTGTTGGCGGCCCCATCTCCTCTGTCGGTAATTGGCAGGAGTGGTGGGAGTGTAGAAACCCATCTTCTTCGCTTTCGCTTTTTGAATCGTGTCCATGGTGGAGTCAGTGGACGTATTGAATAAGCCTTCCCCGTCGAAGGGCAGGTCTTCGATCCTGGATTTCGACTCGGGGGGCAGGTTAGAGGAGCGCAACCAAGCATGCCTGCGCAGGGCAACTGCTGCAACCATTGCCTTGGAGAGACAGTCAACCTGGTGGCGAGCCGTTGTCAGCTCCTGCTTGGCGAGCGCAATAGCCTCTTGTTGGAACACCTGCGCCGCTGCTCTGATGTCGTCCGGGAAGTGGGAATGTAGGGACCCCACTTTTTCCCATAAGAAGAGATGGTATCGAGCCATCATTGCTTGATAAGTAGACACCTTGATTCCTAGGTCTGTAGAGGAATAGACTCTGCGACTGAAGGTGTCTAACTTCCTACCTTCTTTGTCGATCGGAGCAGAGTGAGATTTAGATGATCGTCCTTGGGCGGATTCCACGATCACTGAATTCAGCTTAGGGTGTGACATCAAGAACCCCGCATCCTTCTCTTGCAGCTTATAGAGGGAATCCAGACGTCTGGAGACCGGTCCGAGAGTGGCAGGATTTTGCCATGACTCTTGCGTTGTGTGGAGCAGCGTGGGGATCAGCGGTATGGCAATAGAGGATGACGAGTCCGCATACATTATGTCATATATGTTATCGATGCATTGTGGCACTGGTTGTTGCGGTTCCACACTCAGGGATTGAGCCATTGTGAGCAACAGTTCCTGGAAGGAAGCCACCTCTACAGTCGGCGAAGCCCTCTTATCCGTCCCCACTGCTTCCTCTGGTGAAGGAGCTGAAGGGGGGGTAGGCACTGATGACAACGAATTGGAGGCATAATCGTCTATCGAGGTGGGCGATGTTGGGGCCCTGACTTTGAACGCCGGCAACGGATCCGGAGTCAGGTCCGGTACCATGACTTCCCGCGGGGCAATTGACACCGTGGCTGAAGGTGGTTGGGCGGCAGCGGAGGAGCAAAGACTTCCTCTGGTAGAAGCTTCCTACCCGTGTAGGGATCAAAAGCAAAGCGGAGCGTTGCGGAGTCGTGAATCAGAGAATGGGAGGCGGTGGAATGTTCCGAGAATCGGTCCCAGTGTCGTGGCGGCGGCGGTGAGCACGACCGGTAACGAAGCTCCGAGCTTGTGCCCAGGTACACTGGGGTTGTGGCTCTCGAAGGTCGCAGGGAGAGTGGGTCGAAGATGGAGTCTCCCGGAGCCGACGCCGGCGGCGACATGGACAGGTGCAAGGTGGAGACGGTAGGTGAACGAAACTGGGCGCCTTCGGTCGAGGCCGATCGATGTGTCCTTGACGGCTTTGTGCTGCACGGTACCGATGTCGAAGTCGAGCGGTTTTCTTTCCCGTGCTCTGCTCGGCACGGTACCGAAAGAGGAAGCTTTCTCGGTACCAAGGTCGACGTCGAGCGCTTAGCGGGTTCAGCGAACAAGCTCGTTGTCGGTTGCCAGTGGCGTACGACCTGAGGGAGAGGCAATGATACCGATGCCGATGGAGATGGCATCGGGAGGGCCATCGGTACCGGGGAGTGCGTCGGTACCGATGCCGGTTTTGTCGATCGCGACGTTGAGGAGGCTGAAGGTTTCCTCAGGTGATCTTTCTTCAATTTTCCCGACTTAGAGGAACTAGATTTCTCTTTGTCCTTGCGGGAGCCCTCATTTAGGGACTTAGACAAAGTCTTTTTTGACTTTTTCGCCTTCACGCCGTCGCCGGTTTGAGAAGGCGTGGCTTTCATGGGGACACCTGATCTATCCCCTGTAGTGGAGCCCTCGGCGTCGGTTGCCGCCTGCGGTCGTTTCGGGGCGTCTACCGTTTCTAGGGCCTTTTTCCAAAGCAGCGCCCTGAGCTTATTATCTCGGTTCTTCCTCGTCTGCCTCGAGAAATTCATGCAATGCATGCAGGAATCAACGATATGGGTCTCCCCAAGGCAAAGGAGGCAACGAGAATGGCCGTCAGACAAAGTGAGCTTTGCTTTGCATGAGGCACAATTTTTAAACAGTGCCGTCTGTGCCATTATTTACGGGGCAAAATGCCCGAAAAGAAAGAAATGTAAAGGCAGAGAAAGCAGTCGACAGGCCGAAAGATAGTAAAGTTTTTTTTTTTTTTTTTTGGAACAGAAGTGGAAGAGAAAAGGGGGAGAAGAGAAAGAAGGAAAGGAAGGAAAATTTAGAAACAAGAAAGTCTAAGCTATACAATACGAACAGTGTTCTCACAGAAGTCTCCCGCGAGGCAAGCTGCATGGCGGTTGAAAAAGAACTGAGGTAGGCGGGAACCCAAGCATGCGCGATAGGGCGGTGGGGGGAGGGGTTCCCGCCAAAAGGTCTAGGCTTTAGAAGTTTCCGGAAAGAGGCTCAGCACCGGCGCGAGCCCATAGTGTGTGATGCACAGAGACCATGAAGAAGAAGAAGAGGGCTGGCCAGCTATCCTTGCCATTGCCAGGGGGACAGGTAGGGAAGAGAGGGCAGTCCCCGGGGAGGAGGGGGGGCAGGCCCTGCTGCTGTAATTGCCACCCAGGAGGGGGAGAGAAGAGAGGGCGGGGGTGGAGGCGACATCAGGTCTCCACAGCACGGGCCTGTCCCCGTTCATGTGTTGCATTTGCTACTTTTCATTAATGGATGAATAGGGCTACAGACAGTGCATATTATTCCAAGATTCAGGCCGTAATCCTATATACCAGCCTTACCCTACCTGGTGCCCTCCAGATGTTTTGGACTACAATTCCCACCTGCCCCAGCCAACATGGCCAATGATCAGGGGCAATGGGAGTTGTAATCCAAAACATCTGGAGGTTGAAGAAGGCTGCTATATACACTTGCTGGCTAGTAATCCTAATTGATCTGACTTTTGAATAGGTAGGCATAGGAAGTAAGCAATTCCGTCTTCCCACACAGAAGCTGAGGCTTTGAGTGCTCCGACTGCAAAGAGTTTTTTCTCCAGAAGCCCCCAGACTCCCTTCAAAAGTGTATGCGATGGTCAATCTCAGCGCAATGCGGACTAATTACATAGCTGATGTAAAGACGGAGTAATGAAATCAGAATCAATTTGACTGTAGCTAGAAATATGCTTGTTCACAGATATAATCCGAAGTATTTGCTCAAAGGGGGAAAGGGCGCTGATACTGTACCCTCGGAGGATTAGGGTGATTGCTGTGCTTGAACTTCCCAATGCCCTCATCATCTTGATTTATTCTTATAAACAAAAGGGTTGGAAAAAGTTAACCGAAATTAATTTACACATTGGTGCATACCAGCAGCAGTCTTAGCGAGTTTTTTTTTTAAGTGCATTGATATATTATATTTAAAGTATGAATCAAACACTTAAACAGCACTAGGCCTTGTACAACAGTTAGAAACTTGATAATAAAACAATAAAAAGCACAATAAATCTCTGAAATCCTGCACAGGTCAAAAGCCCAATTTGACACACATACTAATATAGCAGAATACAAAGTTAAAACACAAAGCACCAGGAACTAAGGCCATCCTTCAGGGACTAAACAAATACTTAAAATATCTATAATAATTAAAATATACTCATAAGAACAAAGATAAGGAACGAGGGCCATTTTTTGCACATAAGAGCATCCACTGACGTTAACGTATGCTGTACACCACTGCAAAATTGAAGCATCTCTAAAGTGACATCTCTATTTAATAACAAACTTGATCAGCGAAATATATTCAAATATATGATGATGAGTCTATAAACCAGCAGGTGCTGTGATTACACTCTCAAAAATAGGACTTATGGGAAAGGTAATGAGTGCTACAGCTCTCTGTGACATCAGAAAGATTGTGAACTCTACGGATACCTTTTGAGAAATAATTTGGGCACCAGGGAAAGAGCTGACATGTGCATCTTTTACATTGATTGGGTGGGATGAGTAAACTGGCACCTTTTGGAAAGGAGTCCACAGTGCCCCAAGGCAGATATCAAAAGGTGAAATATAATGGCAGCAAACAGCTCAATCGTGATGAGTGGCATTTAATGAATACTTCAAAGGCTACAACAATAGGGCACAAGTTAAAAGAGACATCCTCAAAGAACATCCAAGAATGCAAATGTGCATAGCATTGCCACATTGGACATGAAATGAAGGACATCCTTCTAGATCAGTGGTCTTCATCTGGTGGGTCATGAGCCAAAAGTGGCGCACAAGGTCAGTCTAGATGGTTTGCGGCGAAACTATTGCCACCATGTTGGGCATAGAGCAAATTGTGAAAGTGGGTCCCATGCTGCAGGTTGGGAGTCCAAGGTGGATCTCGGGTCTGGACCAGTTGAAGAGCACTGTTCTAGATCACTCGTTGCGACAGATTTCTTTGGAATGAGGAGTTTAAGGCAGAGCATCCAGGCCAGCACAAAGTTCTCCTATGGAATCCCCAGTGGAATGAACTGGAATACGTACAGGCATTTCAATGGGGTTTCCCCAGGAGAACTTTCTGGTGGGTTGTACTTACTTGGGGCTTTATCACACCTACAATTCCCCCCCCCCCCGGGTTGCTTCTGCGGCTTCCCCCTCTGTTTCATGTTCAAGTCTAGCATTTTGAATCACACGTGGTCGGTATTGCGGCGATACCTTAGCTTGGCCTGCTGAACTTTGCCTGTTTCGGACTTTGCCCGTTGAGGGATAAATCGAAACAGAAACTAAAACCTGTGACCTGGGGGTAAGAGAACAGCAGGAGGGGAATGACATCATGCAAACCCAGCACTGAAGCAGTGGAGCAAAGCCGTGGGTGGGCTTAAAACCACCCGTGTGATAACGACCCAAGAAACATACTTTACCGAAACTGATGCAAGGACTCCGAAGTAAACTGGCCCATGTTAACTGGCCTTCTAAGGGACTACAGCAGTGGTGCAGAACTGGCCCTGCCCACTTCCCCTGGCCCCACCCTCTTCCCACTGACTGCTGATCATTTGGTAGTCCCTGGCATTTGCTTGTTTTCCCCCATTATGGAAGGTTGAAGTGGCTCTCCTGAGACTTAGCTATGAGCACCAAGAGCTTTAAGATGAAACATCCTGGCATTTTTTGGGTATTTTGGTCCCACCCCTTAGCCTTTGGTTCCACACACCACTGGAAGGCAGCTCCCAAGAGCTTCTCCAAAATGGAATCCGTCCTGCCAGCTGAAAGAGGTTCAACACCTGTGGACTACAGGCTCTGCTTTGATACCTCCCTGATTCAATTTTTGGGAGCATCTCTTGACTCCTTTTGCAGGGGTTGAAGCAACAGAGTCTGAGCAAGCTGTTACCAACGTCTTCCGCAAGTGAGGGGGCCTGGCTGTGATCACTCAGGGGGCAGTAAAGAACCTACCTTTCATTATTACTACGTGCATCTCAGACCTGAGTAACACTGGCATAGAAAACAGGTCCCAAGGCTGAGCCACATATCAACTCAAGGAATTCTTACCTGGCCGCACTTGGAAAGACAGTGCATCCTTTAATCTCATCATTAGCTGCTGCAGTTCTTCCTCCTCCTCTTCCATCTGCCTCTCACTAGGTAGTGCCTCTGTTGCAGTGAGGCAAGGCGGGATGGTGAGCTTAATGCCATTGCTGAGATGGTTCCTGTTGGTTTCAGGCTTTGGCTCTCCAGTTGGATTTGTTAGAGGAACAATTCTCCCGGAGGGGGTTACATCACGTGCAACTTCAAGGCTGGACTTTTGGAGCCATTCTGACCTCTGTGTGATCTCTGGTGATCCTGGCTTCCCACTGAGATGGCCAGCCTGTGGCTCAAAAGGCCCCTTCCTTTCAACACAAGCGGAGGGCAGATCCAAAGACGTGTACTTTGAATACTTCATGTGGCTGGGCTTTAATGGAAGGTAACCTGATCCATTCTGAAGGTTCCTTTCCTTCGAGGGCTTCTTCCCAGCTATAGGGATATTCTAAGCATGTTGTAAAAGAAAGATGAGCTACCACTGATTGGAGATAACAGCGGGAATTCCTCTCCCTGCCAGCCTTCCCAAGCCCCCACTAGCCTACAGGGGCAAGGGTTTGGGGAGGGAAGGAGGCTGCAGAGGGAGCCCAGGTATTCCTCAGGCCAGATAGGGAACCTCCACAGGTTGGATTAGTCCCGTGGGCTGGAGTGTTCCCATCCCTGGGCTAAAAGGATGATCTCAAAAGCATGTGCTCATGAACTCCAAATGAGAAGAGCTCCCTGCAGCTCCCCCACCCCATGCAAAGGCTTCTAGCTATGTTCCTCTAATGTTCATATTCCTCTAACGTTTACATTCATCTAATCATTTGAGGGTGTGCTGGTCAGGATTGCTCCGTGATGGAAGGGGAGCAGGAGTTTAATTTCCCCCTCCTTATTAACAGTCCAAAAGGAAATCCTGCCCTTTCATAGCTACGATTTGCACTGGGAGGGAAGTTTCTCTTGGCGAGGGACAAAAAGGTGTTCTGGCAGTGTTCCCATCTGAAGTCGGTTCTTGCCTTGTGTAGTTTGAAGCAACCCTGGGTGAATTTTCTCTAGACAGCCAAAGGCCCTGTTGACCCATCCTTGCATACCTGAATTTCCAGCCTCATTTCCTTAACCTCCATCCTGATGTTCTCCTGGCTCGCTATGAGTTCATGGAGCTTTGCTTCTAGTGTATGGTTTCTGTCTTCTTGAGCAGAATGGAAGAGCTGCATTTTGCTTTTCCATTTGTTCAACTGTTTCTTCAAGTACCTGCAGGACAATAAAGTGGCATAGCAGCGTTACCAAATGAAAGGATATATATACGAAAGGGAGCTATCACAAACACTGACCTGGCTCTAACGAGGCCAGACCACAGTGTGTGTGTTGTATCCCAGCTGAGGTGAGAACACTGTTCCAAAGAACCAGACTTCACGATAGTCATTGAGGCTACCATATCTTGAGACTGCACTGTTGGCATGTGCTATCCCTGGGGACGCTAACCCTGCCCTAGAGCAACCCCTATCAACCTGGTGCCCTCCAGATGTTTTGGACTACAACTCTCAGCATTCCTGACCATTGGTCATGTTGGCTGGGGCAGATGGGGGGTGAAGTCCAGCTGGGTGGGGGTGGCTCTAGTTCAGGGGTGCAGAACTTCTTTCAGCCTGTGGGCCAAATTCCATTTTGGAGAAGCTCTTGGGGGCTGCATTCCTGGGGTGGGCGGGGCCAAAGGCAAAAGGGGCAAAGCCAAAATACCCCCCAAAATACCATCATATTGTAGCTTGAAGCACTGATTGTGAAAGGGCCAGAGAGCTTTGGCTACTGGGCGCTATAGAAATGCAATATATAAACAAATACTGACAATTATGAAGCCTCGGGGGAGGCTTTTCAACCTTTCAGGATGGGGAGAAAAAACTGCACAATAGCTGGGGAGCCACCAAGCAATCAGTGGTTGGGGGGAAAGGGGGTGGATTTGGCCCCCGTGTCTGAGGTTCAGCACCCCTGCACGAGATGTGGTTAGACTCCAGCTCCCATCAACCACAGCCGGCCCAGTCAATGGTCAGTGATGATGGGAGTTGTAGTACATCAACAACCGGAAGGGCACAGGTTCCCCCTCCTTCTCCTTTGTCTTGTAGCAAGGCAGGTTGATATAGGGTCACTTTCCCTGAAACTTTCCTTTCTACAGAGAGTCACCGGTGGGCTGTTTTCTCTTGTCTCACAGCTCCTGTCTTTACCCTTGTGATTGCAATCAAATTGCCACCCCCAAGCCTGAGTGGAAGAGTGAGAGATTCCCTGCATACCAGCTCTTCGAGGCAAGCCAGATGCATGTGTCACCCACTTCTCTAATCTAGCAGCTGAACTTGATTGCTAAGTGCAGCCACCACCACCCCGCGCCCCCCCTCGGCCTCCATGCCACTTTCTCCCCTGCAAAGTGAGGCACAGGTGCAGAGATAAACACCCCCTAACGCTGGAAAAGTAAACCACCGATGGGGCGACCTTTTTTCCTACCCTTCAGGATTATGTCCTCTCCTGTCTCTGGATTCTACACCTTTCACACGTCGCCACAGCAATCAAGGCCCTGGACCACGGCTACCCACCTCCTCTGATTGTGAAGAGCCTGGATGGATTCCTGTGCTTTAGCCAATTCCACCTTCAGGGAAGCAAGTGCCTGTGGTGGGGGGGGGGGGAGAAAAGGGAGAGGGGAAGTGCCCGCCTTTCCACCGCCACGAAGAGAGCGGGCAGACAACAGAAGAGGCTAAATGCTGCATGTTTTTAGGATGTTTTAGGATGTTTTAATGCAGTTTTAATAATATTTGTCATGTTTTAATTAGTTTTATGTATTTTATCATGTTGTTGTTCCCTGCCTCGATCCAGACGGAGAGGCGGGTAAGAAATAAATCATTATTATTATTATTATTATTATTATTATTATTATTATTATTTTCTCTCTACCGTACTCAAAATGCATAAATGGACAGAGCAGGACTGGGCGGGCCACTGTCTGGCATGATTAGACAGCCAGAAATGGCCATGATGAGTGCCTGCACTTCAAGGTGAACCACTGCACCACTGCACCAGATTGGCTTCGCCCCCATTTGCAGCCGAGAAGGGTGCAGAATCTCTTGCCAGCAACACCGGGCTGGTGTTAAGAGGAACACTACGATTCAGCCCTAATTACCAGATGGGGTGCTTTTTCTTGACCTTGTGAACTGCCGCTGTTCTCCATCTGCTGTGCTTGGGATACTTTGGCATCGAAGGGACTGCGCTGCTGTAGGCCTAAAGTAGGCAGCGAGGGGAACAGATGAGGCGATGCAGGCTGTCCTAAAGCGATGGGCTCAAAAGAGCAGGGACTGCAAGGAGGAGGCAGAAGGGATTAGTCTATATCCTGAACAACTTCTTTCTATCCCTCCTCCATATGATCAAGTAAGGGTGCCTCTACAAGAGGCATTTAAAGCTCTTTCAAGGCGCATTAAAAAAATTACCTCTACAAGAACGGAGCGCAAATTGGGCATAGAGGCGCGTTATCTCCCCGATTATGCGCATTATCGAATGCGCGTTAAATTGCGAGTTTATTTTGTTCCGTCCGTTAAAGCGCATTTTGACTGCGTGAATAAGCGCTTATGCGCATTAACTACTTGTAAAGCGCATTTTGGACATCTGTTAATGCGCTTCGCCGCCTCTCGTGCAGAGGTATTAGGCGTAAATGCGCTTCTGCGATTATGCGCATAATCGCCTAACCAGGCACAAAAGCGAATCCTTGTAGAGGGGACCTAAGATCAAATATATAACGATCAGGATCCACAGAATTGCAGTTCTGCATGCCCAACAGACGTTTGGGCTTGTGTTTCTTGAAAAGCAACCCCACCCAATGTTGCATAGCAACCCTCTTTTGAAACTGATAGGAGTTTCCTATGCAGTCTGTAATGTCAATTCTAGGGTACTGTCAAGATGACAGTACTTTAGCAGGAGAGAATGTAACCTCTATGAACTGGCTGGTTTAGAGCTTTCTGCATGAGGTATTTATTGTGTGGTGAGGTATTTATTCCTTACTCATGGTTTGTTTATGGTTTCTTTAGATGATGTCATTTTCTTTAGATGATGTCATGATCCTCCAGTTCCACTTCTGTTTTTTAAGAACACTTTCCCGGGTTCTTTTAGCGCGGGGAAAAATAGGGTATTATTTCCAAAAGTAAATAATTACTTGTGTATTTGTGCTATTCTGCTATCGTACTGCACCACCTAGCAGAAAAACGTAGCAGAAAAACAGGAATGGAAAAGCTTTGGATAAAGCTCTTAGTCCTTTAGGGGTAGTCCTCACTCAGGAGAAAGCTAGGAGGAAAAGAGTCAGCTAGTTCTTCTGGGGAGCTGAATGCTGGAGAACAGATTAATAATTATGAGCTCTTAAGACCTTGTATTGTTATTGTAGGGTTAAGACCTTGAACCTACAATTTACGAAGTTGTCCTGTGGTTGTCCTGTGATTTGGAGTTAAAGTATCTAGAGAAGAGTAACAGAAGGGACCACCATCTTATGGAACCAGAGGAACATTGAGATTGGTTAGCTGCAAAATTGCAAACAAGAATTCAGTATTTCTATTTGGACTTGGGTGTGTGTGTGATGCGTTGTATTTATTTGTATAGGGGCAATTGCTATATGGTATTGTACAACTGTGACTCTAATTAAAGACATTTTTGTTCAGTTTATATCTTTGCAATTTTTATTCTAACTAAGCCCCATAGAACCCTCATAGGCAGGAGCTATACACACACAGAAGCAGGCACCTAAATAGCTCTTTTGAAGCCTGCCAAAGGCCACAATTTAAGTCTGGATGAAAACTGGTGGTCAGGAAAGCTGGAAGGCGACTTCAGACATCGATTAGTTTTCAAGGTTCATATCGGTGCAATCACACTACGGGGGGAAGGAAGGATGCCTTGTACAGAACCTGAATGCAGCGTTAATACTCAAGGCCAGTCCAAGATGTTTTGGTGCCAGAAGCAAAGGAGAAGATGGAACCTCCCACCCATTCCACATACAGAAACTAAGCGGACTAGCAGTTGAATCGTGCTTCAACAGGCATCGCATCCTCCATCATGTGAGAGGCAGTAGTCTAGTTCAAGACTAGGCTAACCCAGGTGTAGCCCTGTCCTCCAACAGAGGGAAATGCCCAGGGGCTCAGTAGAAACAACCAGGGCACCACTACTGTTGCTGCTCCCTAGCATCTGCCTCCTGAGGTGGTCATCTCATTCTACATAATGGTAGGGCCAGTTCCGGGAATACTTCAGCTTCACTTAAACTCCATTTCCAATGAAGAATGAAATGGAACAAAGAGCAACATTAAAATTCGTGCTGAACCGCTGCAGATGGGAGGATTTCACTCCTGATGAGCCTGAATATTTGTTTTATTAATGGCCCAGTTCAGCTCATAAACATCATTGTCAATCCACGGTTGAGCATAGGAGAGGGTCAAATGAAGGGCAAGCATTCGGAGATGCTTAAGTAGCTCATTATGAAATTATAGATCATTAGTCTGGAAGCAAAATATTTGAAGCCAAGCTGCAGGCTAATTATGCTGTGTTGGCAAGTTATTGGTCATATGTTGTTATTTTTATTGTAATTGTATGGTTACACAATTGTTTTTATTGTATTTATTATTGTACAACACCTCAGGAAATCTATTGTATTCTGAAGAGAGTCGGCAGCCTCCAAACTTGGAGGCTGCAGAGTATCCAATGCAGGGTGGCTGGAGCGTGGAGGTGGTCTTTGCCTTCGCTCTCCAGCTGCCCTGCATTTCTGCTAGATGGGCAATTTCACCTGTCTAGCAGTGGCACTTCAGAGGGGGAGGGAAGAAGCCTTCGGCAGCCATAGGAAATGTCGTCTGGCCAGTGCTCCAGTCTCCTCTTCTCCTCATACCCGGGATCCCCCTTTTCCTCATCTCTGCGTTCCATTTCTGAGCACGGAGATGTAGCACGTAGCACAGTTTCTGGGCTTCTCTAAACTAGGATGACCATATGGAAAGGAGGACAGGGCTCCTGTATTTTTAACAGTTGTATAGAAAAGGGAATTTCCCCAGGAGCCATTTGTATGCATGCAGCACCTGGTGAAATTCCCTCTTCATCACAACAGTTAAAGCTGCAGGAGCCCTGCCCTCTTGACCAGATACAAAAGGGTATCCCCTCCTCTGCTCCAATCGGGGCCTTAAAGGGGAAAGCGTGTCATTCCTGGACATTATAGAACATTATAGAAAATCCCCCGACACCCAGGATAGAGCAAAAACCTGGACAAATCTGCAGAAATCCACCCATATGGTCACCGTGTAATAGATACTAGTACTTTGAGGGTTTGGGGCATTTGGGCCTTACCCCTTTATCCTTTGGCCTTGCCCACCACTGGAATGTGTCCCCTGAGAGCTTTCCCAAAATTAAATTCCGCTCTTGGGCTGAATGGGGTTGAACACACCTGCTTTAGAGATGTGCAAGCACTCGTGATAAAGGCAGCTTTGAAGCAAAAATACACTCACAGTGCTTGACTGTGGGTAGAAAGGTCTGTATCTCCCACCACTGCCAAGGCCTTTCTTCTCAGAGCTTCCTTCCTTTTGCAACGCCCTTGCAGCAAATTGTTTCGGACAGTGCGGAAAAATAGCTTTGTGTTGTCCTTTGCTGACACCTGCCCAAATGACACAATCGTGGAGAAAGGAGGTGGATACTAAGAAGCCCCGATCAACAAAAGGTAAGGCATCAGTAGTGGGTGACGCAATGGCGCTATTGTCTCTCTTTTCTCTCCACAAGAAAATAGAAAAGCAACATACTTGATGACAGAAGCTGAATCCAGACAAAATTGATGTAATGGTGGTTGGCAGTACCTATGGGTTTGGGAAAGGGCTAGAGAAAATATGTAAGTGGCTATCAAACTTCTTCTAATGAAAGGTGCCAAGTCTTGTTGCAATTTGAGCTTGGGCTATCTTCATCATGAGACGTTAAGAACTTATTTGTAACATGGTTCTACTGTTGTAGGATGATTGTTGTGTCTTCAGGCCTTGGGCTGGTAAACCTGATACAAACTACCGAGCTCCTGTATAAGACTGAGAGCTTGTATTAAGTTCCCTCCTCAAACGTAATTAGACAAACAGGCAAACATTTTGTTCATTCATTCATTTATTATATGATTTTCTAGTTAGAAAAGTGTTTGCTCTGCCTCTGGAATATTTAAAGGGTACGATCCTATGCAGAGTTACCTGGGAACAAGCCCCATTGAATGCAGTGGAAGTTAATTCTGAGTAAAAATGCTGAGCATAACATTATAAGATATTTGGGGAGGGGGGGTCTTTGCCTTGTACTTTTGGACAACCAGACATTCCTTTGCCGCAGGGAGTGTGCAATAAATGTGTCTATTATTACTTGGCAGCAATTGCAACACAAAACGAGAACCTGGGCGAACCACACAATAAAGGGCTTTTAAGAAAAAAGTATTTAATTACCATAAATGAAGCTACCACTAGATGCCACCATAATAAAGGAGTGTGGGGTTTATAGTTGTTCTTGATCGCTGCCCTTCCACCAAATCACTTGAGAAATATAAATATACTGGTTCCTGCATCACATAGAAGCTTTGCACGGGGCTGCGCATCCTAATTTTGCACCAAAAGTGGCAAATCCAACGAGTTAAGTGGGTCTCAAATAAGTATTGCGATGCAAATGCATATCTGCTGCACACGTGGAAACTTCTGCACATCAACCTCCCTTGCTGGATTGGGAACTAGGTGGAAGTGCCATTGGTTTTCATGGAAAATATATTAACAGTGCAATCCTAGCCGAGTCTATTCAGAAATAAGTCCCATTAAGTTCTATAAGTATGTAAGCCTATAAGTACGTAAGTATGCTTAAGTCACAACCTTAAAGAGTTACTCAGGCTAAAGAATTACTCAAGATCCATTCCTGCTGCTTTTAGAACAGCTCCTACCACAATTTAATGAAACAGATATTGGACACAGAATAAAATAATAATGGAATACATGGTTAAAATATAATCCCTCCATTTCTAAAGAAATTACCTTCCCTTTACGTAAAGAAATTGAACATGCCAGCGTGCACAACTGAATCTGCCTGGTTTGAAAGGGCAAACTCACAACAGGCTCAGCAAACAAGCGGACAAATCCATTACTTACTGGCACACATTGTTCCATCACAGGGTGAGACCTCTTGTGGGGTTTCCTGTGTTGTCCAGTGAAGAAACAGACTTGGCAAAGGTCAAAGTTCAGGCACTTCAGACAACGATACCTGGCCAGAAATGTTTTTTAAGAAAAAGAACCCCAATAAAGTTCAAATTCATCAGTGGGAACTTTACAGAAATGGCTATGCTCATTCATTGAACATCCAGAATAAATAATAACGAACACCAAAGGAGGTTTTTATAGATGTACACATTACACGGCACTAGCTACCTATCAGGTACCAAGCCCTGTTCAAGGTTCTGTTGTTGACATACAAAGTCCTAAATAACTTGGGACCAGAATGCCTAGCAGCCCCTTTCTCCTATAATACCCCCAGCCGACCTCTAAGAACTTCAGAGGAAGCCTTGTTGGCCATTCTGCAATCGACAGAATGTCAACACATAACATCTTAGAAGCGGGGTCTTCTCAGTTGTGGGGCCCACCCTGTGCTGTTCAGCAAACCGAAAATGTAGTGTGCTTTAAATGCCTCCTGAAGATGTACTTGTGTATGTAATCTTCCTCTGCCTTGTAACTAATAATGCTGTTGCTCCATTTTATTTTATTTTTATCTTATCTTTGTTGTTGTACATTGAATGTTTTAGTGTAATATTGTAATATATATGTGTGTACTTTCAACTGTGAATTTTAATTTTTTTTGTATGTAAACCACAGAGATTTTATTATATTTAGCAGCCTGCAAGTACTACCAATAAATATATATCCAAGGAAGTGAAGGCATTTCCGCCTGCTCTAATTCAGAACTAGAGTCGTTGGGACAATTAAGTTGCTGGACCTGAGAATGGCACTGGCTAAATTAAATGTTTGTAAACCCATGACTAAAAAAAATTGTACTTAACCAAATAGTACCTCAGTTCAAATCCCAACTCACTCAGGGATTCACGGAGACATAAGAGTTTGTAGAGAGGAAGATGTACTTTTGTAAGAGTTGTGTGGAGTGGGACTGATCTGTGAACACACACACACACACACACACACACACACACACATTTTTGTCTCCTTGGGCAAGTTCAAGTGGGGGGGACTTTTCTGCAGGCTTTTGGAGTGATTCAACGTGAATGAGGAAAAGCCAACCGTGCCTCTTATATTGCCAACACAATTGCCCCTCAGTTCTTGGAACAACTGTGCAATGGTGGGTTTTTATGTTTATGAGGTGTTTGTTTGTTTTGGTAAGCAGAAAGTACAAATGTATGTGCGCTATTTTTGTTTGTTTGTTTGTTTAAAAGGGAGACCTACAACCAGGTTGAGGGCTCAACTTGCATTTCACTTGCTGAATGACTGCAATGCATGTTGGGAAGCACAATATGGCACTGTTCAGACGACACACTAAGCCACGGTGGTTAAGCATTTTGAACAAAACATTACGGCTTAGTAAGTCATGTGAAACATGACGTAGTGATCAAAAATAAATAAATGTGTTTGTGAGAAGTAACTGATGCAGTGAGTGTTGTCATAGTGGAACAACAACTATTTGTGGCATTATAAGAACAGTGCCTGAGGGCTCCATCACATTTAGGGTTATGGCACTCTCGTATTCCGGCCTTTCCGCTTTTGGTGCTGTGGACTCGCAAAACATCGTCCCTGTCCTGCACTATTCTCGCTTTTTTCCTCCGTTCTCGTGGCTTATTTTGCACATGGGAAAGTCCGTTTCATCTTGGAAGCGTGCAGTGAAAACCCAAATGTAAACCAGCAAATCCACTTCTGTGTTTGGGGGTGTGTCTTGAAGGCCGTTTTCAGTGACGAAAGAATAGGGCGTACTTTTAATTGGCCAGGGCAGTTTTACAACTTACTTCCTCCTTTTCATCTTTGGAACTCCCCCCCCCCCTTTTTTTTGGCTTCCTTCCGTGTTTTGCTGAACCCATGTGCTGCTGAAATTGCAGAACTTCACCCTGGTGCCTATCCACCTTAACCTTTCAAACCACTCTGATCCGTCCCCATACATCCATGTCTGTCGCTTCCATCACCCCTCCAGGTGCCTTAGAAATCTTCCTAGTGGTTCTCTTCCGTTTTGTGCAATTATTCTTCCTCCTATATTGTCCTATATTATCCTATATTATATTATCCTGTATTATATTATACTATAGGGCTGGAGAAAACATTTTCTGGTGCTAGTGAATTTCCTGTTCTAGTTCCTTTTACTGCCTGAAATCTTCTTCAGCAAAGCAGTTTAATACAAAATCAAGCCCACAGGATGTTTCCAAGGAGACAGGATTTGCAAGACAAAAGGCTATCCTTTCCAGTGAGTCATGACTAGAAAGAACTCAGGAGCGATCTTTCTATCTGACAGGAAGAGACCGTAATATAACTTTGAAGAAAAATGGAACGGGGGGGGGGGGGGGGGTCCGAATGTAGTATGACTTGGATGTAAACACAGTTGAAGACAATGGGACTTACTTAGGAGTGAGGGAACCAGCCATCTCTATTTTATGAACTGGAGATGCTCAGCTTCGCATGATCAAAGGAAAGGAAAAGTGCTCCTTCACAAATGCAAAGAGGTGGAAGAGCGCACTGGTGAACTGTCAGCAAAAGGTTTAAAGAGCAGGGAAATTTAAAAATTCTTTAAAAATCAAGGGATGGACCAATCTGATTCAGACTTGGCATGCCAAAAGCTCTCCTAGAGACCTATCACCATGCCAGGTTTCATCTCTTTATCTATATAAATGACGCAGATGTAAGCATTTTGGTTAATTTGCATTTTAAAAATTCCTAAAAATCAAGGCATGGACCTATCTGATTCAAACAGCGGAAAGCTCTACTTAAGAGCTCTCAAGATCCCAAGTTTGATCTCTTTCGCTTTCAGAATTACACAGATGTAAGCATTTTTGCACATCCTAACAGGAGCTCCAATGAGCGAGGGGGGAAGGCTGCCACGTCCATCACAATGTCCATCAACGACAAGAACCAATGAACTGGAGGGGGAAGGAGAAGGGGCGGACAGGGTTGGGCAGGTGCAATAGCAGCGGGAGAGCAAAAACAGAGTTCACCGGTATAGCTATGATAGTGAAGGGGAGGAGCGCTTGCAGCGCTTCTGAAATGGAGGCAAAAAAACCGGGGAGGGGGAATTGGTGTGATGGAGCCCTTAGTCTTTGAGCAAACAGCCTTTATCCCTTTCCGTTTGCCCTTAAAGAATAGTCGACTGATTAATAGAATTAATGTGGCAAATAAGAATGTGAGTTTCTGCCATCTCATGAGCTAATCTTGCCTCCCACAGTTGTCTCTGCTTCTCAAAAGCCTAATTTCGAGTCCTTCAATAACTTCCTGCTACAGGGGAAGGCAAGATGAATTGTAGCAATTACAGAGGAAGAATCTTTCAGGCAGCCTCCCTCATGAGCACACAATAAAAGACTCATGTAGGAAGGTTCTAGGGGTGCCTCTAGACAGGCACTTTCCCCCGCAGTAGCTTCGGAGTGGCGGCAGGTGGATCACATGACGCTGCTGCCACTCTGAAGCTATCTAGGGGCAAAGCCCCAAAGCTCCGCTCTAAAAAAGTCGGGCATGTACCCTGACTTTTTTTAGCTTGGAGCTAGGCGACGACGGCATTTGCCCTCTGTCGCTCTTGCTCCGGAGCTTCTGGGAGGTGTGCCACAATCTATGGCGACCACTGATTGGTCGCCACAGGCTGGGCAGGGAAGGGGATGGACCAGCGAGCCCTAAGCTCGCTGCACCACCTCCGCGCCTCCGTAGTCCTCCCCAACCCCATTTTAAAAAGTAAAAAAAATTTAAACTTACGATTAAAGAGGGGGGGGCCATGCTCCCAGCCGTCCCTACAGCTGCCGCTGATGCTCTGCTGGGCAGGCGTGGGCGTGGCAGCAGTGGTGGGAAAGCCCGCCGTGGCACTCCTTCCGCTGTAGATGGGCGGAAGGAGCACCAATGCGGGGGGTGCTGCCTGCCGCTGCTGCTGCGTGGCAACACCATGAAGGTGAGGGCTTGGTTGGCGAAGGCTACATTAGGGTATACTCTCTTGGACATAAAGTTTGACTTCAACCAAGACGGTACTCAGTGGTATCCTCTGTGAATGCACAACGATACCATGTTATTGCTTCCTAGCCATCTCTTACACACCTATGGTTTGCAGGCTTACCCGCCCCCTTCCCCCAGGTGTGTGTGCAGGGCTCATGTAACTTTAACAGTTGCAGAGAAGAGGGAATTTCAGCCGGCGTCATTTGTTTGCAATTAGTTCCTGGTGAAATCCCCTCTTCATTACAACAGATAAGCTGCTGGGGCCCTGCTTTCTTTTGAATCTGGTCACTCTAGTATAGTGCCTGCAACTTTAATTGTTGTGATGAAGAAGGGATTTCACCAGGTACGAATTGCATACAAATGACGCCGGCTGAAATTCCCTTTTCTCTGCAACTGTTAAAGTTACATGAGCCCTGTCCTCCTTTTCAGATGGTCAGCCTAGCCTTAGACCATATGTATATGGAAACAGAGATTCCACGTTAGCAAGCGTAACTGGTCCATGATATTGAGCATGGTCTCCATACGTTACTGAAAGACAAAGAAAGGCAACGTGACAAGGCAACACACCTGAGTCCAGTGATCGGAAAGCTCTTACAAACTTTGCACTTGACCTGGTGTGTGACCATTTCTGTTGCCAACAATCGATAGCAGGTGGGGAGCCAGAGGAGGAGGGCGGGTTCAGACTGGAGCCAAGCCAGGAATCTCTCTTCACCAACTGCCGAGTTCAGAACCTGGAAGGTAATTTCAGTTTAAACAGGGCCTTTTGGCCTCAATTCCAACATGTAATGCCAAGTCTGGCTCTTCATTAGGATTGATTACAGTAGTAGAGAGTAACCCACTAGTTGCCTATGAGCTTGTGTTTAAATCGTCTCTCTAGCTGCAAAATCCTTAGGCCTGGGCTGAATTCCATTTCGGAGAGGTGCTCAGAGGCTGAGTTCGGATGACATGTTAGGCAACAGAGGGGGGGAAGAGGCTATGGACGGTACGTCATTTTTGAAGTGCCCAACACACGACACAATAAACAGCACAACTGACGGCTGCCAATTCCCCCCTCCGTTGTCTAAAGTGTCATCCAAACTAGGCCAGAGTCTGCATTCCAGTGGTGGGTGGGGGCGAAGGCAAAGGGGCGGGGCCAAAAATACAAAAAATAAATATCAGCCTATCGTAGCTTGAAGCTCTTACTGCCAGTGACTAATCCAGTCTCCTGAGGCATTTCAATCTTTTAGAATGGTGGGAAATGGCAAAAAAGACAGGAAACCACCCAACATTTTGTGGTTGGGGAAAGGGACGGGACCAGGGGCAAGGGGGGCAGGGGAAGAGGGTGTGGCCATGTGGAGAACCTCAGAGGACCAGAATGGGATCTCAAGTGGGCCAGATTTGGCGCATGGGCCTGAAGTTCCCCATCCCTGCTCTAGGACATGATGGTTTTTGAACTAATCTCTATTATTGTGGCACCGTTTAAGAAAAATACATGGGAACGCTTTTACCTTGACCCTGCAAAGGGAGACCTGCACATGCAGTCAATACAGAATATGTATTCAAACATCCTTCTGGAAATTAATGAATGTACAGTAGCCCCAAATACATCTCCAATTGGGGCTACTAGTCGCATGCCATAAAGGAAGCCTACAGCTGGATGGGGGCCTTTTTATTTCACCATTTGCAGGTGAATGAGTCCTTCATGTTTGCTTGATGCTTGCCTACCTGGCTGGCTGGCAAAAAATATTTTTTTCAGAATGGAAAATAGCCAGGATGGACTTATCCATAGCTTATCATTATTGTGATGCTGAAGAACTCCATTATTTGTGTGTTTTGTGGAAATCACATGAGGAGACGTTTAAGCTTTGGAGTCCAGTAAAATAGGATTAGAAAACAGGAAGGCAGATTCTATTATTATTCTTGAGATAAGTCTGTGTTCCACAATGCTGTTAGAGGATGGGAGCCTCTGCAGAGGGGTGACACTCTCAGATTTGATTTCAGACAGCATGAGAGAGTTAAGATCACTCCTCTCCTTTCACATGTTTGGAGCCAGATCATTTAGTTTACAATGTGAGCATTTGTAAAGCAGCCCATGTTTCACTTTTGAACTTACTTCTGCTTTTCTTTCTTCTTGTTTAAGCTATTGAGCTGGGTGTGCAATTGGGTGTATTTACTGTATCAAGTTTTCAAGGAAGATGGCCTGAGGTTGCAATCCTAGAACCACATACCTGGGAGAAAGCCCCACTGAACTCAGTTGGACTTACTTCTGAGTACACAAGGACAGGACTTGATATTTGCACTTGGTGGTGTCACGGTAGAAAGCATCCAGAAGACAACGCTATACCCTCAAAGTCTTTGCACTGATAGCAGTCTCCAAGCTTCATAGGCTGAGAACTTAACTAGATTGGCAAAATGGTCCCTTAGAGTACAGGAAATTACTCTGCTTGGTGACAAAGGAGAACAAAGACTGCTTGGGATTAATCCAATCTTCCCCAACTGTGAGATGTTTTGGAATACAAATCCCATCAGCCTCAGCCAGCATGGCCAATGGTCAGGGACAATGAGAATTATAGTCTAAAACATCTGGAGGGCACCAAGTTGTGGAAAGCTGGATTAAGCTATATAGAAACCTCTGTCATGGACTCCTCTCCCTTTTCAGAACTGCATTTTCTGCCAATAAAGGCAGTCTGTTAAGTATAATTCAAGTTCAGTTCTCTCTTGTATTCTCCTGAGAGCTTTTCTACATGGGTGATTTGTCACGTGCTCATAACTGGCTACTCATGGAAGTTTGCGGATCCTTTACATGATGCTGTCAACCTCCAGGACATCTCTTGCTCTTTCCCTGTAAACTCGTTTTTTAAACAAAATTGAGATAATGCAGTATTTAATTTCTGTGGGTTTTCCCCAGTGTGCAAAGATGACGTAGCACCACTAAATGGTGCTGTTTCATTTAATAGAATGGCATTGCCCAGAGAGGAAGTTTTCAATTTAAAATCATGTGACTGACGCCTAAAGAAGTCCATAGTGAATGCAGAAAGAACTGAGAAAAAGAAAGCCTGGTAAGGATGCAGGTTTTTTTCATTAATGTAGAGATGCCCTGACTTACCCCACTGAAACAACTGCATGTTGCAATTTCCACATTAGAAAGACTGCGGCTTTCTCCCACAACTATCAGGATCTGCAGCGGAAGGAAAAATGCACCATTACCATAACCCCTCGACAAAAGATGGATGCAATCACGATGCTTAGTTAAAGGCAACAGGAAAAGGTTAAATATGGGTAAACATCAAAATGTGTGTGCATGCCAGGGGAATAGAGGAATGGCTGTCTCAACAGAACCTGTGAGGCTCCTCCCATCCTGCCTGTCCTGGAACCTGGAATGCTTCCAAATGGCGGGCTCTTGGAAGCCCTGATGTTTGTCCTATCTTAACATTGTTTCTTCCTTCCTATATCTGACCCCTCTGTCATCTACACATCTCATTTTTCTATCTCACTTCAGTTTCTGAATAGGATCAACAGGAAACAAAACAACAACAGTTTGGAAATCACCTTGGTAAATACAATGAATGAGCTCATTTTAAACACCCTGAAAATGACTTAAGAAAATGACAAGGAAAACACACCCACCCTGTTGCCTCAAATTTACACGGCTCGACTTTTAGAAAAACCCCAATGGCCTTCCAGGTAAAACTTGAATCCCTCTAGTTGCAACCCTGTCCACCACTGTTATATGAGTGTAGTTTACAATACCAGAAGAGCAACATTCTTCGAATGGGAGAAGGGGAAAGGCTGATCGCCTCTAAATTGAAAATTCTGCATTTTTTAATTTGTCACGTCGCTACCTGCAAATCAACTACACATTTGCCAAGTTTCATCTTCCTAGCTTGACTGGAAGATGGTTAGAATGCAGACATTCCTACATCCATCATAACTACCGTATTTCTTCGATTCTAAGACGCCATCGATTGTAAGACGCACCTTAATGTCAGTACCACCAACAGGGAAAAAGCTTTGATTCTAAGTGTGGGGAAATCGCCATCGATTCTAAGACGCACCCCATTTTTAGAGACGTTTATATGGGGGGAAAAGTGAGTCTTAGAATCGAAGAAATAGGGTAAGTAAAACACAGCTATTAATATTAACTGGATGAGAAAGACACAGGGTGCTTCCAGATGAGGATTTTATTGTGTTATTGGCCTGCATCAATGACATAATTTCATGGCAGTTCCAAATGTAAAGGGCATTTCTTCATGAGACTTTTATCCTGCACCTTTACCGAGACTTCTACTCCCAGACTCTTTGCCAGATTAAGAACTTTTGCCTGTTGTTCTATATGTTTCATTACACAGCCACTAGATGATGCTGTGATATAGCAGAATTGTGCAATTACACAGGACTCTCATTCTGCCATTTCTAAATAACATCAGACTTTCCTCATTAGCAAACAAATGAGATAGTTGCAAAGAATGAGAGAGGCTCTGGAGGATAACAATGTCACAAACTACCATAAGTGAGCAATCATGAGTGCAGAATAAAAGGCTCCTGTAGAACGATCCTAAGTCTCCCACTCGTAACCTTCCCATGTTTTTTTCACTGCTTCTTCCACCTCTTTACTTACTGCAGAAAATCTGTTAAGGAAGAAAAGACAGAATAGCTGCACAATGCCTTCTGACTGTTAGTGCTAGGAACCCTCTATCTGAGAACACCCCAGAGATAGAAAGAGAGAGAGAGAGAGCAGATCGGAACAGATAGATAAAAAGATGTGCATACTAAGAGAAAGGAAGCTATAATGTACTCAATACAACACATTCATGTTTTCTTTTACACACGTTAGCTTAATATTTAATATTTCAAATAGAAAAGTGCCACATTAATACATGTTGGACTCCTTAGATGCCAGTGGGTGGGAGTGAGGACTTTCACTGAAGAAAGAACAGCAAGATTGGAATCCAGCCCCTATTTATACAAACAGATTTCTCCAGCCAGTCATAGGCCTGATGACTTAATCCATGACTCCTTACTAGGTGAGTATTAGTATTATATCCAGTTATTAGTGTTATATACAGTTTTCCCAAAACAATGAGCTGGTACGCTTTGGAGGAGGCAATTTCCATCTGGCCCCACATTGCCTAGCAGCTGAATTACCTGGAGTAAGTCAGTGAGCAGATTCCTCACCCCATTCCGTGTAATGTGAATACTGCGGCTGGAACCCCTTCTTGCACAGGTTGCGTAAAGCTGAAAGAATGCTGGCAACATCAGAAAACACCAGTCAAAATCCCAGCAAAGTCAAGGAAGTTATTTTCCAACTTGTATTCTTCAAGACCTGTTGTTGAGGCTGTGCAGTCCTGGACCGGTGCCTAGACTCAGTAATGAGCTGGATGAGGGCCAATAAACTGAAGCTGAATCCTGGCAAGACGGAAGCCCTGTGGGTAAGTGGTTCCCAAGTCCAGGAGATAGGCTCATTGCCTGTTCTGGATGGGGTTGCACGCCCTCTGAAAGATCAGGTTCGTAGTTTGGGGGTACTCTTAGATCCATACCTGTCGCTAGAGGCTCAAGTAGCCACAGTGGCTCAGAGTGCCTTTTACCAGCTTTGCCTGGTTCGCCAGCTACGGACTCTCCTGGAGAGAGACAGCTTGGTGATGGTGGTACAGGCATGATTACTGCAATGTGCTCTATGTGGGGCTGCCCTTAAAGCTGCTCCGGGAGCTGTGGCTACTGCAGAAGGCTGCAGCTCGGCTGTTGTCTGGAGCTGCCCCTTTCCAGCATGCAAATCCTTTGCTGAGGGAACTTCACTGGCTGCCTATTTGCTACCGGGCCAGATTTAAGATTCTTGTACTAGTGTACAAAGCCCTAAACAACTTGGGACCGGGATACCTGAGAGAGTGCCTTCTCCCCTATCAACTTGCCTGGTCACTGAGGTCATCCAAGGGCACGCTCATGGTGGTTCCACATAGACCTATCTTCTGACTGGAGTCCACCAGAGGAAGAGCCTTCAGTGTGGTGCCCCCCTTCTATGGAATTCCCTGCCTCTGGAGGTCAGACAGGTGCCAACTTTGTATTCCTTCCATTGCCTCCTGAAAACTTCGTTGTTCCAGGAAGCCTTTCCTTAATGACCAGCCACGGTCTATTTTGCACTTTGTTTCTTTTAAAAATCTCTTTTAATGTGTGTTTATTCTATTTTATTCTATTTTATTTGGTCCACTGCTCTGAAATTCTGAATGGGGAGCAGTATATAAATATTGTAAATAAATAAATAAATAAATAAATTTGGAATATGATGAATTACGGCAGTGTATGTAAAATTCTGATATATTTGGGGCCAGAATATGTTGGATTTGGACTGGAAAGACCTATGTTCAAATCTCCATTCAGCCATGAAGCTCTCTGGATCACCTGGGAGAACATTCTACAATCAGGGAGCCACCACCAAAAAGGCCCTTTGTTTGGTTGCCATCCTCCAAACTTCTCTCGCAGGAGGTACTCCAAGGTTGATTGTAGTGTTCACAGAGACATTCCATCAGGTATTCTGGACCCAAACCATGTAGGGCTTTGGAACCTGCAGGTTTTGTAACTAAAGTTGTCTGCAGAGGAATAATGGAAGTGTCCAGCACCTTGGTGACCCACAGGAACATTTGGACTGTTGGTCCTTGGAGACCCAGAGGAACATTTGGCTTGCAAACTTTGACTGCAAAGTTTGCAAGCAAGAGTTAAACATTCCTCTTTGGACTAACAGGGTCTTTTGGTTGCATAGCTCTTACATTAATAGATGACTTGTTCATTCAGCCCTATCTGTCGACAATGGCTACATTGTTTTATGTATAAATGTGGTTCTAACTAAAGGAAGTTTTTCCAGTTCAAATCCTTGCAAGTTCTGTTCCAATAAAGCCCTTAAGACCCTCACAGGCAGAGGTTACACTTGGCAAGACGTGACTTGTTTATTGTGCAAAAAAAGCTATCTCTTTGTCAGCGTTCTGGGCCTAACCTCTTGGGCAGAATGCAGAAACACAGTGTCCCTCTTACCTCTATATTTGGTAAGCAGGTTTTCTCCAGAGAGAGCAATTAGAGCAGCCGCAGCTGATCGAGGCCGGATAAAACCCACTCCGTTTCTACAAGGCAAGAAAAATGACATGTCCTGGATGCAAGAGCAAGGTCAACAGCTGCTACATGGGCAACATTACGACAGTGTCATCCTGTTATATTTCTTTATCTGACAAAGGAATATAGGTGCTGGGGCTGTCCAAGAGGGAAGAATACCAGACGACAGCAAATCAATATATTAAAAAAAAAACCAAATGTTTGTATCTCTACTAGACTAGCTCTCCAGTCTCTTGGGCAGGGGGAGACGTAATGCCACCAAGTCCAAGCTAAAGAGAAAGAGGAAGTCCAAGTCTGGTTTAAATAAGAAGGGAGAGCCCCAGAGGGTTCTTGAAGTGGCTCATCGACAATGAGCACCTGGACTGAGCGGGCACACAGCGAGGCTGAGTGAGCAGAGCACACAGATCACCTGGTCATAGTCTTCCTTGTAATGGCGAGATGCATTGCATTTCTATTTAAGTTACTGTAATTATTTCGAAATGTGCATCTATACATGGACATTAGCATGTTGACATTTTATGCAAATTGGTGTCCTTTTTTGGTGTGTGTGTGTGTGTGTGTGTGATGCATTTCCTCTTTTTTAGCAATGCGCAAATGGCCACCTTACTGACATGGTACAGCCCAAACACCACAGTGAGAACTAGGCCCATTTCTTTCAGGTAGATGTATGTGCAGAATATACTATTATTGACTGTGCTACCTTGGTGGCATTACAGACCTTCAAATAGAGGAGTGCCCTCTGACAGCTCTTCATACAGAGGATTGTCCTCTGTACAGTAGGACACATAGCTCCACTACCTGATGTCAGGCTTTAGGTAGGAGGCGCATGTTTAGGCTGCCCATCTGAAAAGGAGAACAGGGCTCATGTAGCTTTAACAGTTGTAGAGAAAAGGGAATTTCAGCCGGTGTCATTTGTACGCAATTAGTCCCTGGTGAAAAACCCTCTTCATCACAACAGTTAAAGTTGCAGGCACTATACTAGAGTGACCAGATACAACAGAAGGCAGGGCCCCTGCAACTTTAACTGTTGTGATGAAGAGGGAATTTCACCAGGAAATGCAGGTTGCTTACCTGTAACTGTAGTTCTTCGAGTGGTCATCTGTGCATTCACACATATGGGCTCGCGCCGACGCCGAGCCTGCTTTCGGGAAACTTAGCTAGCTTAGACTTTTGGCGGGAACCCCTCCCCCCACCATCCTACCGCGCATGCTCAGGGCTCCCGCCTCTCCTTCTCCTCAGTTCTCTGAGACCGCTTGGCCTCTTAACTAAGGCACAATTATGTCATTAAACAATGAGCATGGCGAACCAATTGACATTCACAACAGCGATGCCAAGAGGGGACGGTGGGTGGGTTGTGTGAATGCACAGATGACCACTCGAAGAACTACAGTTACAGGTAAGCAACCTGCATTTCTTCTTCGTGGTCTCTGTGCATCACACATATGGGCGAATAACAAGCAGAGACTTACCGGAGGTGGGTAGGCATGCTGACTGGTTACTGGCAAATCGAGGAAAGGACCGCTCTCCCAAACGAGGAGTCCTGTCTGGCTCTAACATCGAGGCGGTAATGCTTTACAAAAGTAGAAGCATTAGTCCACGTGGCTGCTTTGCAAAGGTCAGCGATCGTAGCGCCATGGAGCAGCGCCGACGAAGTTGCCTGTGCCCTAGTAGAATGCGCCGTTGTTTTAAAAGGGGGGTCTTTATCAACCATCCTGTAAGCCAGGACAATGGTCTCCACAACCCATTTGGAGATGCGTTGCGGGGATACCGCCAACCCCTTTGTCGCACCTCCATAACAGATGAACAACCTTCGAGACTTTCGAAAAGATTCAGTTCTCGACTTATAGAAAGCCAAAGCTCTTCTAACGTCCAATGCGTGCAATCTAGTAGACAAAGCGTCTGACGACGAACTAAAGAACGTGGGTAAAACAATGTCTTGACTCACATGGAATGAGGAGGAAACTTTAGGGATGAACATGGGGTCCAAACGAAGTACAACTTTTTCTTTAAAAAACTGTAAGTAGGGCGGATCTATCAGCAGTGCTGCTAACTCCGAAACACGTCGAGCAGACGTGATGGCAACTAAAAATATTGTCTTAAAAGTCAATAAACGAATATCAATTGTTGCCAATGGTTCAAAGGGCTTGGCAGTAAGGGCTGTGAGCACAACAGAAAGACTCCATTGTGGTATTACAGGACGAGCCGAAGGAAACAAGTTTCGCAAGCCCTTTAGGAAGGCTCTTGCCATTGGGTGAGTAAAAACAGAGACGCCATTAATCAAATCGTGGTTTGCTGAAATTGCTGCCAAATATACTTTGATGGACGCCGGTTTCAGGCCCTGGTCATGCAGAGAATATAGAAATGAAAGAATGTGAGGCATATCAGCTGTGTTAGAATTAAAACCGTTAAGAGTGGCATACCGTTGAAACCGTGTCCATTTGGTGTGATAGGACAGTCTAGTTGATGGCCTACGTGATGCCTCCAAAATAGACTTTAGTCGCTCTGGAAGATCGAGAACTCTCCACGACGACGGATTCTCCAAGCCGTCAGATGCAGTGATTGGACATCTGGATGAAGAATCCTGCCATTCTGTCGAGACAGAAGGTCGTGAAGGCAAGGTAGGTGCCATATCTCCTGTTTCGCCAGTCTGAGTAGCGACGTGTACCAAGGTTGTCTTGGCCACGACGGGGCTATCAGTATAGCGTCTGAATTGTTGCGTCGTAGAGTAGCCACTGCCTTGGCTAGTAGTGGGAATGGTGGGAAAAGGTAGAGAAGGCCTTTCGACCAGTCCCATTGAAACGCGTCCCCCTTCGAGGCGCGTCCTATGCCTGCTCTGGAGCAATACGCTGGGCAAACCGCATTGGCAGACGTTGCGAAAAGATCTATTGTGGGTGTGCCCCAACGAACAAAAAGCTGATTCAGAATGGGAGAGGCGAGTTCCCACTCGTGCGTGTCTGCAAAAGAGCGACTTAGAACATCCGCCTTGGTGTTCTGCTTTCCTGCAATGTGCAACGCTGACAGAAGTATTTCGTGGGAGATGGCCCACTCTAGAATGTCCATCACCAGCCGCAATAAGCGGCGTGACCGGGTGCCTCCTTCCTTGTTCAAATACCACACTACGGTGGTATTGTCTGTTAGAATACGGACATGATGTCCTTGTAGGCGAGGTAGGAATGCGGATAATGCCTTCTTTACCGCCAGAAGTTCCAACATATTGATGTGCAGGCGAGTCTCTGAATGAGACCACCTTCCTTGCGTTAGCAGGTCGTCGAGGTGTGCGCCCCATCCGTCCAGAGATGCGTCCGTTGTCACCGTACGAGATGGCCCCCGTGGTAGAAACGGCATCCCCTGGAAGAGGTTGCTCGAAACCGACCACCATAGGAGGGATTGTCTGACCCGCGATGGAACGGTAAGTATGAGTTGGTGTGGGTTTTGTAGAGTTGAGTAATGGCTGAGTAGGAACTGCTGGAGGGGGCGCATTCGAAGGCGCGCCCAACGTACGACGAACACTGTTGCCGCCATTAAGCCTAGCAACCGTAGAATCGCAAATGCCGAAGCTCGAGGATGAGTGTGCAAATGCAATGCCCGTTTCCGCAAGTCGGCTATCCTGTCTGCGGGAAGGAAAGCCCTTCCCTTGGTAGAGTCGAGGGTGACTCCTATAAACTGCAGTCTTTGTGATGGTTGAGTGATGGATTTTCCGTAATTTATCTGCAGCCCAAGCGACGACAGAAGATAGATTACCTCTTTGACGTCGGCAAGCGCCTGGCTTCTGGACGCCGAAACGATCAGCCAGTCGTCCAGGTAGGGATATAAGTCGATGTTGTGCGACCGTAGATGCGCGCACACTGCCGACATGCACTTTGTGAATACTCTTGGCGCTGACTTTAGCCCGAAGGGGAGAACGGAAAACTGGTACGCCTGACGCCCAATGACAAAGCGAAGATAGCGTCGATGGGTTGGATGAATGGCTATGTGAAAATAGGCGTCCTTTAAGTCTATTAGTGTGAACCAGTCTCCTTCCTTCAGCATTGGTAGAACCGATGCTACGGTAACCATGCGAAACTTCTTGGGTAGTATGAATTTGTTTAGCTGCCTGAGATCCATAATAGGACGAAGTCCCCCGTCCCTCTTTGGCACCGTAAAATAACGGGAGTAAAATCCCGCGTGTAGGTGACATCGCTGAACTCTTGTGATTGCTGCCTTTTGCAGAAGGTTGGTAGTCTCCTGCGTTAAAGTCAGCGAGGGAGGCGTAATTCTTATGGTGCCCAGTGGAGGAGAGACTTCGAATTCTATTTTGTAACCTTCTGCTACGATGTCCAATACCCAAGCATCCGATGTTATTGACGCCCAGGTTTGCAGAAAAGGTTGTAATTTGTTGGCGATGTGAGTGCTGAGAGGCAACGCCAAGTCAAAGACGACGCTTGCCCTGTGGTGGTTGCTTACTACGTTGCTGGTATCTTTGCGTCGACTTTCTGGGTTGATAGGGCTGCGTTGAGGCAGGTTGGAACCGTTGCGTTTTATCCTGCTGCGATCGCGATTGGTATGGGACTGGCCTATACCATTTTCTAGGCCGGTAGGACTGCTGAGGCTGCTGAAATCCCATTTTTTTAGCCGTCATACGGGCTTTGTGCAACGTATCCATTGTCGTGTCCGTATTAGTATGAAAAAGGCCCTCCCCATCAAAGGGAAGGTCCTCTATTCTGTTTTTAGTTTCCTGTGGTAGAGATGCAGATCTTAACCACGCATGGCGACGTAAAGCGACTGCACCTACCATGGCCTTAGAAACACAGTCAGTGAGGTGTCGTGCCGTGGTCAACTCCTGCTTGGACAAACGTATGGCTTCCGCCTGGAAGACCCTGGCGAGTTCCCTTTGATCGTCGGGGAGGTAATCGGTGAGAGACGAGATCTTTTCCCAAAGAAAAAGCTGATAACGCGCCATCAGCGCCATATAGTTTGTCACCTTTACGCCTAACGATGTCGAAGCATAAATTCTACGACCGTAGGAATCGAGTTTTCGTCCCTCTTTATCCGTGGGTGCAGAATGTACTTTCCCAGATCTGCCCTGTGCGGCCTCCACCACCACCGAATTCGGCTTTGGGTGCTGAAAAAGAAAAGGCGCCTGTGCTTCTCTGACCTTATAGATCGCATCAAGGCGCTTGGAAGTGGGACCCAATGTAGCTGGATGCTCCCAAGACTGCTTGAGGGTCTTCAAAAGAGCTTTGACCATTGGTAATGTCAACTGTTGGGTCGGCTCAGCATGCATAACATCATAAATGCCGTCATCGGAGTCTTCAGCCGCCTGCTGGCACTCTATGTTTAAAGATTGGGCCAGCCTCTGCATTTGCTCAGTGAAACTTCCCATTTCCATAGTTGGTGATGCCCGATCCTCGGACCCTACAGTATCCAAAGGTGATGGCTCCGATGGACGGGGTGACGGAACAGATGATGTGTCCGACCGGTAGTCATCAGATGATCGTGAAGGCTCTCGGTGTCGCGTAGACCTGGGCGGTGTCCGGTGTATAGGACGAACAGCTGTCGATGGCGAAGGTCCTCGATGTCGAGTGGTGGTGTGACTCAAAGAGGAGGTCCTACGTGGAGGAACCGGTGGCGGCGTGTTCTCTCCATGGAGTCGACGGCCAGTGTACGGGTCGAATCGATACCGACCACGCTCGGAGCGGTGGACGCGGTCTGAGTCAACCTCCCAGTCCCTTGAAGGTGACCTCGATCGAGATCGAGTCCTCGACTGCGAGGAACGAGTTCGACGCTGACGGCCTTGCTGACGGCTCGACGTCGAATGTCTCGCCGCTACCGTGAGTTCGGTGTCCGATGGAATCAGGATCGGCATTGGTTGTGGAGACGGCAGTGAGTGAGGCGACAGATGTTGTTGCTGTGGGTGCGCTCTCGGAGTGGAAGGCGTACGCAACAGAGAAGAGACAGAAGGTGCCCGTTGCCTCGAAGGGGTCGGTGAGACCTCCTGTTGCTGCGAAGCCTGCGATGTCGAAGCAATCGATCCCGAGCGATGCGTCGATGCCGAAGGCTGTATCGGCACCGAAGAGGACTTATGCACCATTGCAACCACCTTCATCGATGTCGACGATGGCATCGAAGAAGGTCTTGATTTTTTCGACGGCGGCGGCTGTATGGCCGACTTCGTCGACGTCGAGGATTTCTTTTGTTTGGGCTTCTTTGCCTTTTTCGCCGGTGGCGGGGAAGAGGCAATTGAAAACCCCGTTACCGATGCCGGAGCTGCTGCCCGCAATAAAGGGGAGCCCGGAGATGCTGGGCTTGAGAGGTCTCTACTCTCCCCAGAAGTCGTTTTCTTCGACATGGCTGGGCGCGGTTGATCGACGGCCGACAACGCCTTTGTCCACAACAGACTACGGAGACGGTCTGCCCTATTTCTTCGAGTCTGCTTTGAAAACCGCATACAATGGCTGCAGGAATCAACGACGTGTGCCTCACCAAGGCAGATAAGGCAGAGCGAATGCCCGTCGGTGAGGGCGATCTTAGCCCTGCACCGCGAGCAACGCCGAAATAATGCGGTTTGTGCCATAAGATGGCAAACCGCCTAATGAGCCTCAAAAACTTAAGCTCAATAACGTTTATTTAACAATAAAAATAATTTTTTTTTTTTTTTTTTTTTTTAAACACTAATGCTATACTAACTAACAACTAATCTTAGTAAGAAAACAGCCTAAGCTAACTATATATCTCTTCTTTCTCTCAAAAACAGGTACAACGTACCAGAGAAGTCTCCCGCGAGGCTACTGCGAAGCGGTCGAAGAAGAACTGAGGAGAAGGAGAGGCGGGAGCCCTGAGCATGCGCGGTAGGATGGTGGGGGGAGGGGTTCCCGCCAAAAGTCTAAGCTAGCTAAGTTTCCCGAAAGCAGGCTCGGCGTCGGCGCGAGCCCATATGTGTGATGCACAGAGACCACGAAGAAGAACTAATTGTATACAAATGACACTGGCTGAAATTCCCTTTGCTCTACAACTGTTAAAGTTATATGAGCCCTGACCTCTTTTTCATATGGTCAGCCTAAATAAAGGGAAAGATTTGCTCTTTTATTTTTAAAAATAGTTTTAGCCTTTTAAGAATACAGCAACATTTTTGAATATCACCGGTAAACTATGATCATGCTCTACTGGTCCTAGACAATAAGAAGAAGAAAAGGATTGGCTTAGGTAATGTGTTTTGAGATAGATAGTGACAAACTGCAGAAGGGCTACCAGGACAAAGAAAGAGTCAGGAAGGCAAAACTATTTGTACAAAGTTTCCAAAAGGATTTGTAGAGCCGAGGATGCTGAGCCCATTGCTCCACCTAGAATCTATTGTTTCTGGACGTATATTACATAGTTATATAATTCCTTTTTAACAGTTTGGACAGTAGTCACATTACTAATTTAGGATTCATTTGTTGGCTTGTTTATTTGATTTTTAACCAGCTGTTTAGGATCCTTACCAGCACAAGGCAGTTTACAACATAAGAAGAGATGTGCTGGATCAGACCAAAGGTTCACACTCCTGCCCATGTTCCCCAGCAATTGGTGTATATAGGCTTACTGCCTCTAATAACTGAGGTATCATTATATGTAAAGACTCCAAACACCCTAATCATATCACAGATAATAATATTCCAAAATTCCAAATTATTAAATAGTATTCAAACAGCATTAAAATGACATTAAAAGATAGCAGCAGCAAATTATTTTTTAAACTAAAACTATTTTTTCTTGTTCCCGAAATTAATCCCTCCCCGCCCCCCCCAATAGATTAATGAGGGCAATCTGAAGGAATATGATATCAGATACAGATATTATCTGAGGGGGTCCTAGAGAAAGAAAATGTTGCAAAGGACCAAATTAAAGATCATTATGGCACATAAAACCACAGATATGCAAAAGTGAGAATAAAATGGAATTGAAGCAGCACAAGGAAACTCTTTTTTGACCTTTAATTCAGATTGAAGCCACAGCCTCAAACATATGTCATGTTCGAAATCGGTTGCTGGTGTCATTGTTTTGAGAGAACTGTGGTTATGTGTACACTCTGCTTAAATGTAGAATAACATTCTGCACCAAGGAAATCCAAATTCTGCACCCAAAAGGCTCAGTTCTGCTACCTGCATGAATCATGACAATTAAGCACAATTACCTAAAGTTGCCTATTTTGTGCGACTTATTGTGCTTTCATTCATCACGTGGAAGGGATATGCCACACATTTGCAATCACACACCTGATAGCTAGACAAATCCAGCTCAGCCCCTACTCTCTCTCTCCTGGCTTCTAAAGATTTCACCAAGCATTGTCCACACATGCTGAAGCTGATCTGGCCGTCATAAGAGTTAGGAACTTTGTTTCTTAGGGGGCAATTCTATGAACATTTAGAACGAAAGAAAGCCCTACAACTCCCAGCATTCCCCAGCCAGCATGCACAGGATTGCACCCTTAATGATTTAAACATTGTGTTTCAGGTTGCTAAATTTTGTGTCCAATACCGGAACATGCAATTGCAGAATACACATGATGACAACAACAACAGACACTCACTGGCTTTGCAGTGTTATTCTCTTAGCAAAATGGCACTCCTCTAGATGGACACTTTCCGTCGAGTTGGCTTCACACTGGCGGCAGTTGGGTTACGTGACGCTGCCGCCAGCGTGAAGCCATCTAGGGGCAAAGGCCCTTTGCTCCGCTCTAAAAAAAGTCGGGCATTTACCCCAACTTTGTTTTAGATCTGAGCGGGCTGGGTAGGGAAGGGGTTGGAGCAGCGAGCCATAAGCTCACTGCACCGCCTCCACAGTCCTCCCACACATTTAAAATTTTTTTTTAAAAAAATAACAACTTACCTTCAAGTAGGGGGCCTGCTGCCCCAGCCGTCCGTCCAGCTGCTGCTAGGCAGGCGCGGGTGTGGCGGCGGCGACAGGAAAAGCCGCCGTGGCGCTCCTTACGTGAAGACTGGCGAAAGGAGCGTCAATGCACGGCACAGCACCTGCCGCCGCCACTGCGCGCCAGAAGAGGTGCCGTCAAGCTGAGGCCTCAGAGAAGATGTTCTAAATCAGCAAAACATGAGGCTCCAGTTGTCTTGTTTTCCTCACCTGTTGTATGCGGCAGTCAAGAGACTCAACGTGAGTTCAGGGGCCTTTGGCTCTACCTGCCCCGGCTTCTCTAATCTGGCTCTGTTAAAAAGTTCCTTTAGCAGCTGCGAGAGCTGCTTGACTGTGAGCGGGTCCTGCTTCTCATCCCGGCACTGGTGGCTTGGCAGAATGTGTTGAATCAAGGAGGCATCGACCAAACCAACTGAAAAATAAAGCAACAAATTCATTCCAAAGCCACATCAGCTGAACTCTAAAAGAACAAAGGGCATTTAAAAAAAACCACAAACCTTCAGCTTTCCACACTCAGTGCCTGCTTCAAAGGCCTCCCCCAACGTAATCCAGATTTTGTAACCCAAACCATTCCTGGAAAATCCCAACAGTTCTGATAGTCTTTTTACCATTGGATCTAAGATTCTCAACAATGACCTCTATCACTTCGGCGTTTCAAGAGCTCCACCAACTGCAGGTGGCTGCTACGGTGCGTTACAAGGGTTTATGAACTACATATAGAGCCCTGCACTGCTTGGGCCCTGGTTACTTGAGTGCTCGCCTTGCTCCTGTGTCCCACCATTGGCAGACCCGCTCTCAGGGGCAGGGCGCCCTGATAGTCCCCCGCTACAATTTGGAATGTGCGGGGGCCAGGGCTTTTTCAGTGGTCGGCCCCTGATTACAGAACAATTTGCCACTGGAGATTAGATAGGCTCCCACCGTCAATTGTTTTAAACGCCTCTGCAAGGGGTAATTATTTTCACAAGAGTTTGGGGGAGGGGGTGGTTTAAATTTTAATGTGGGTTGAGGGTTCTTAATCAAAATTGTTTTATGTACTATTGTAAAGCGCTACGATGCCAGAAATGGCGAGGTGGTGCTATAATAATGTTTTTAAATTAAAAAATAAATTCAATAATGACTTTAACATAAAAAGAGCCATGCTGGATTAGACCAAGGGACCCATTTATTTTTTATTTTTCTTGTAATATAATCTTTTATTTCATTTTCATCCCCTGACAATTCCAAACTTACATAATACTTTATCATCACAAAAAATTTAATTGTCATAACCCCACTCTCCGCCCTCCCCCAGCTTGGTTTCCTTCTGCTCGTATCATGAGTTCCATAATTCTTCATATGCTTCAGGTATAATCTTTTTGTTTTCTTCTTTCTTCATATATTCTATGTACGCTTTTCAATCCACCTTAAAAATGTCCCTTTTCTTTTTCCTTTCATAAGTTTTTAGTTTCTGCGCCAACTTTTCATTTACTGCAATCTTCCATACATTTTTTCCCCACATCTTTATTGTCAACATTTTTGCTGTTTCCATTTAGCAGCAATCAACAGCCAAGGGGCCATTGAGTCCAACATTCTGTTCACACAGTGGCCAACCAGCTGCCCACGATAAACCCACAAGCAAGACAATGATGCAATAACCCACTCTCACATGTGTTCCCCAGCAACTGGCATACATGGGCATACTGCCTTGGACACTGGAAGTAGCGTATAGCCTTGTCGCCATTGATAGCGTTATCCTCTATGAATTTGTCTAACCCCCTTTTAAAGCCATACAAATTGATGGCCATTGCTACATCTTGGCGTAGCAACTTCCATAGTTTAAGTATCCATGTTGTCGATTGTCAGGTGCTTCATGAACAATTCACCAGGCTGGCCTAGTGAATTGTGAGTTGAAAGCTTGGCAATTGTTGTGAGAAAGTCTGCCTCTGTTCTGTGCTTATCTGTGGCTGCTAGCCGAGGCCTTGAGTTCCTTGAGAACAAATGTATGTTTAGAAAAGGTGGGGGCTATCTTGCAAGCTGTCTCTCACATGGTGTCGTCATCAAGAGGAGGTTGAACTGTGCTGCCCTGTTGGCACATGAGTTTGGGTTACAGGCCTGAAGTCCTGTCTGTCAAGGTAGCTTGGAATTAGCCAGCCTCCGCCTTATATAGAGGAACGAGCAAAGGGGACGCGCTTTGCTAGGAATCATCTGTTCTACGGTTACCATCTGGTTCTATGCTTGCCAAGAAACTCGTGTTTGGGATTCTATCTGGTTTGGAGATGTTGGATGCACTCTGTACATGTTCTGTTGCTATTTGGACTTGGAATTTCTAAGAACTGTGCCATGAAAAGTGCTCTGAGGCTTTTCATAGATTTGGACTTGCAGATTACTGTTCTGGATTCGTGTTCTATGGCCTGAGTGATAGCCTTCCCTGCATGGAGCCAAAGTACGAGCACAGGGAAGCTCCGTGGCTGATCGTTGCTGTTCTGGAATTTGTGTGTGTGTGTGTGACCTGTGAGAGAGCCTCCTCTCAGGGCCTTTGTTACAGGCAGAGGGGTTTCCTAGGTCGAAGAGGTTCGTGCCCTGACATCTTGCTTACGTGATCAGCTCAGTGTTCCTGGCAGGCTGAGTCTGGTTTGGTACAAGATGAATCTGTGTTCTGTCAGACTTCATGCACCTCTGTGCTTGAGTTTCTCCTTGAGTTTTGCTCGTGTTACTGATGAGTCAGTGTGTGTGGCCGCTGCTGACTGTTTGCATGGGACAGGGGCCAACTCTAAATGTCTCCCCCTGAGTGATTGCTGTTTGCATTAAGCTGTTGTACCTGAAAGCTATCTGGTCCACCTTCAGCTTCAAGTGTGTGTATGCAGAAATGAAACCGTTATGTTTGAATTCCATGTGATTTCACAATAAAAGAGGTCTCACCATTTTGGAGTGTGTCAGTTTGCCTAAAGTTCGTGAGCAGAAGCCTGGGGTGGGCTTGGGTCACAACACATGGGAAGAAGTGCTTCTTTTATCTGTCCTGAATTCCAGACCAATCTGCTGGATTTGATTCAAGTATAATGAAAAATATCCTGAAGTGTACAGACCTGTTTCCTCTTTCCTGACTTTTGGTAGGTTCTGCTACATGATCTTTACACTGATAGTTGGATCATGGTGGGATAAATCAGACATCAACATTATTCTCCACCCATCCCCTGCCCCACAAACTTCCTTAGTACAAAAGTTCCCTCCACGCACAGCAAAACTTGCCCTGGCCACCTAAACGGTTCCCTCTTATTGAAGATTTTACTTGTAAAACAGGACAGTGTGTGTGTGTGTGTGTGTGTGCGGGCACGCGCATGCAGGTTTATCCTTATAGGAATACTGGCATATTATGATTTGGAGGCCCCTCTAAGTGGCGCTATGGCAAAGGGGAACAAAGGGGAACAAGGCAACCATTCTGGTGGTGGTGGTGGATGATGACAGTTTTGGTCCATAATTTCAAACCATGCTGCCTTTTCCCTGCACAAAGAGCACAGGGTGGGGCAGAGAAGAGGAGGAGGAGGAAGAGGAGGAGGAGGAGGAGAAAAAGTGGCTGGAAAGCACAGGTGCCAACGTCATCTAAAGCATCCATCATCCTAACAGCACCACTGTCAAACGGCATTTTCCGAGTGTGCCTGACCCTGCAGAGATCTGCCCAGCCTGGGCAATTGTAGGCAGTGAGGCCAGGACAAGAGGAAGAACAGGCACATTGGCTGCTCGCATATGAAATAGAGAGCCAAAGGCCTTCCTCATCTGTTGCTTCCTCCAAGCTGGCCAAGGCCCCTTACCTTGGTTTGAATGAGCAGCACTTGTCTGAATCTGGAGCAACGGGAAGTGTGGTGCTGTTTTGGGGCTTGTTGATAATGGGAGGGGAGGAAGAGTGAGGATTTTCTCAGAAATAAATCCCACCATGTTTGATGCGGGCTACTCCCTAGTAATTGCTGGCTAAGAGCATGCATTATTATAGTCTACAATACATCCCCACATTCTCCCTTGCCAGTGTGTCATGTTCAGTCAGCAATGAATCAGTGAATGCTTAAGGTGCCACTCAGCACTTTGCTGGTACCAAGCACCGCCCCTGCTTGTCCCCCTCTAACAGCCTGGCCTGGGGTGCCACCTCCTGCCTCCCCGATAAGCCCCTCTATTCAAATCTATTTTATTTCCTAGCACTGGCGATTCCTAAAAGAGCTGATGCGTTCAACGGTCTTCAAGTCTTTCAGTGTGTTTCTGTAAGAAACCTTTTCAAACTTGGGCTTAATCTACACCAAGCAGGATGTTGCACTATGGAAGCGGTGGTCGTTGGTTGGCTGGGAGTGCTGTGCTGCTGGCTGAGCCTGAGGAAGTGTTTGTTTGCCCCACTCATCTCCACAGGTATTTCAGCCTTCAGGCTGCTGAAGGCGCGAGCCTGTGGGCGCGAGCCGAAGGGCGAGAGAAAAAGGGCTCTCGGCCTGAGGCTCTCAGCCGTGGAACCAAACCTGCAGCCATCAATGAAGAGCACAAGAGAGGAGAGCCACCTACACCTACACCCCACCCTTCCTTCCAGCTATCCACAATGTGCAGGGGAGTGGCAATTTCTGTTGTGCTGGGCAAAGGGAGATATGGCGTTGGCAGGGCGATGTGCCGTTACAGGGGAAGGAGAGATAGTTATCTAACACCTATCTTACATTCCGATTGCTCTGCCATCCCGGGGAACTTGGAGAATGAACCAGGCCACCCACAGAACCTCTCCTTGCTCCTATGTAATGCCAGGTCAGTTAAAAATAAAACACATGTCATCCATGACCTTCTTTTGGATGAGGAGGCTGACCTGGCATGCTTCACTGAGACCTGGTTGGGAGATGATAGTGGACCGACATGGGCGCAGGCCCTCCCAGCTGGGTACTGTGTTAGTGAGCAGGTGAGGGAAAGTGGGCGGGGGGGCGGAGTAGCTGTGGTCTACAGGGATAATCTTAACCTGACCAGACTTCCTGTTCGTGAACTGAATTACATCGAGTGTGTGTACCTGAGTCTGAAGACCAGGGATAGACTAGGGATTCTGTTGGTGTACCGGCCACCCCGCTGCCTATCAGACTCCCTGGCTGAGCTCGCGGAACTGGTCTCGGAGCTGGTGTTGGATTCACCCAGGCTTTTGGTCCTGGGCGATTTCAACATCCCATTCGAGACTGGTTTGTCAGGTGGAGCTCGGGAGTTCGTGGCATCCATGACAACCATGGGCCTATCCCAATTGGTCTCTGGACCCACACATTCAGCGGGTCATACCCTCGATGATGTTTTCAGTTCCGAACAGACAGATCTGTGGGCGGAGGTAACGAATACCTCCGTGTTGTCATGAACAGACCATTTTCTGGTTAGGGTTAGTATCACGGCTACCACCCACCCCTGGGGGGGGGGGGTGGACCTATTAAGATGGTCCGCCCTCGAAGGCTGATGGATCCTGCTGGATTCCAGAAAGCCTTGGAGGGTTTTATGGCTGGTATCGTCGACGATCCTGTAGAAGCCCTGGTTGATAGATGGAATCGAGACCTAACTAGGGCTATCGACACGATCGCCCCCAAACGTCCTCTCCGACCCGCTTCTAACAGGGCGCCCTGGTATACGGAAGACCTCAGGGAGTTGAAGCGGAAAGGACGACTGGAGCGCCGATGGCGGAAAACTCGACTTCTATCCGACAAGACACGGCATAGAGAACATCTTCGTTCCTATGGGGTGGCAATACGTGCAGCGAAGAAAGCTTTCTTTTCTGCGCGCATTGCGTCTGCGAATTCGCGTCCAGCGGAACTGTTCAGGGTGGTGAGGGGTCTAACCCGGGCACCTTCCCCCCTGAATCTGACTTTAGAGCCTTCGGCGGTTCGCTGCGATGCCTTTAATGATCATTTCGCAGGTAAAATCTCTCGGATAAGAGCCGACTTAGATGCCGTCGTTATAGCAGAGGCTGACGATGGAGTGTCCAGTGACTCCGCGAGTAGAATTATACTGGATCGGTTTCAGTTGGTGAGTACCGAGGACGTGGACAAGCTGCTTGGACGAGTGAGGGGGACGACTTGCCCTCTCGATCCCTGTCCTTCATGGCTGGTCGTCCAGGGAGGAGATGTGGTTAGATCGCAATTACAATATATTATTAATGCATCTCTCAGGGAGGGGAGTTTTCCATCATGTTTAAAAGAAGCGGTGGTACGGCCGCTTCTAAAGAAGCCCTCCCTGGATCCCCTGGACTTTAATAACTACAGACCGGTATCAAACCTTCCATTCTTGGGCAAGGTGATCGAGAGGGCAGTTGCCTTTCAACTCCAGGTAGTCTTGGATGACACTGATTTTCTAGACCCATTTCAAACTGGCTTCAGGGCGGGATACGGAGTTGAGACTGCTATGGTCGCCTTAGCGGATGATCTACGCCTGGGTATTGACAGGGGGAGTGTGTCCCTGTTGGTACTTTTGGACCTCTCAGCGGCATTCGATACCATCGACCATGGTATCCTTCTGGAACGCCTGAGGGGATTGGGAATCGGGGGCACTGTGCTTCAGTGGTTCCGGTCCTACCTCTCGGGCAGGTTCCAGATGGTGATGCTTGGGGATAGCTGCTCTGCAAGGAAGGAGCTGCTGTGTGGCGTTCCGCAAGGTGCCATCCTTTCCCCAATGCTGTTTAACATTTATATGAAACCGTTGGGAGAGATCATCCGGAGGCATGGGGCGGGGTGCTATCAGTATGCTGATGACACCCAAATATATTTCTCTATGCCTTCGACAACATCGTCAGCTAAGGATAGTGTGTCTCCTCTGAATGAATGCTTGGAGGCGGTAATGGGCTGGATGAGGAAAAACAAACTGAAGCTGAATCCAGACAAGACGCAGGTGCTTGCTGTCAAAGGCCGCAACCTGGGTTTGGAGGTGTGTCAACCGGTTCTGGATGGGGTTACACTCCCCCTGAAAGACTGTGTTTGCAGCTTGGGGCTGCTCCTGGATCCATCGCTCCAAATGACAGCCCAGATAGATGCGACGGCCAGGAGTGCCTACTATCAGCTTCGGCTGATACGCCAGCTGCGCCCCTTCCTAGAGTTGGAAGACCTAAAGATGGTAGTGCACGCGCTGGTAACTTCGAGGCTTGACTTCTGCAATGCGCTGTACATAGGGCTACCTTTGTGCCTAGTCCGGAAACTTCAACTAGTTCAAAATATGGCAGCCAGGTTGGTCACCGGTACATCTAGGAGTGACCATATTACGCCAGCTTTAAAATCGCTCCACTGGCTGCCAATTAGTTTCCGGGCGAAGTATAAAGTGTTGGTCATTACCTTTAAAGCCCTACATGGTTTGGGTCCAGGTTACCTGCGGGATCGCCTTCTCCCGTACAATCCGCCCCACACGCTCAGGTCCTCTGGGAAGAACTTACTGTGGTCGGCCAAGACTAGGCTGACAACTGTTACCCAGAGGACCTTCTCTTCTGCCGCTCCCAGACTGTGGAATGACCTGCCGGAGGAGACTCGTCAACTTAACAGTCTTTTAGAATTTAAGAAAGCTATAAAGACTGTTCTCTTCCGGCAGGCATATCCAGTGTAATTTTTAGACTGTTTTTAGGATGTTTTAGGATGTTTTAATGCTGTTTTAATAATATTTGTCATGTTTTAATTAGTTTTATGTATTTTATCATGTTGTTGTTCCCCGCCTCGATCTAGACGGAGAGGCGGGTAAGAAATAAATTGTTGTTGTTATTATTATTATTATTATTATTATTATTATTATTATTATTATATAAAAGCCAGGAGCCACACTACTGCTTTATAGTAGTATAGAAGTGCACTGACAACTGTTGGGGCCCATTGACACGTACCCATATACCGCTATATCCTACTTAGTGTGGCTCCTGCCTTTTATATACCACTTTCATACCACTTTCATAGTGCAATATCCTGCTTGGTGTACATCTGGCCCAGGTCAAACTGATCCAGATGAAAACATAATGTTCTTAGCTCTGAAAAATCTCTGAGCCACTCCTGTGCAGAGGTGAATGTAATGTCTAACTCGGCTCCTTTCAAAGGGTTCAGAAAGTGGCCCGATCCTGACTGTTGCACTACTCACGTTGACATAGACTTTGCACAACACGGAGCTTCAAGGCTGTTCTGTAGACAGAATTCTGAATTGCATTCAGAGCCTCTGTGAAGAAAATGCACAAATTCCATAATCACATTCTTTGTTCCTTTATTTTGTTTTTATTTAAAAGGCCAGCTTAGGGTGACCATATGTCCTACGTTACAGAAGACAATCCTCTATCTGAAACCATCCTCTCTATTTGAAGGGCTTCCCAGTCCAAGTCTGGTTTAAAAATAACGTACCCCAAGAAAGGAGAGCTGGGGCCTTGACGCTGCCCATCAACAGTGGGCTGCGGACTGAGCCGCTATACAATTCACCTCGGCACAGTCTTCCTTACTGAGGTTAGATGTATTGCATTTCTTTTTAAAGTACAGTAATTATTTCTAAATTTCCACCACTCTCTATAGAGTAGCAAATGAACATTTTATACAAATGTACATTTTGTCCTCTGTTTTGGTGACAACTTCAAGTTACAGTTGAAAAGAAGCAACTGCATTTCATACTTACCTTGTTGATCCAGGTCCATCTTGGAGGCAGGAAGAAAAGCAGATTCCCTGAAACAAAACGAACTGCGGTAGAACATCACAGCTTCCAAGCCGTAGCAGCAGCCAAAGCAAAACACTCAACTGGTACAACTCACAACTCACATTACATACTGTAATAAGGAACAATACAGGATTTATTTATTACGTATCATATTTAGACCCATTCTTTTGATAAAGCATTACCAAGAAGGCTTACAAGGAATAACTTCATCTTTGAGTTTAAACTTACATCCTTCAAATGCTGTATACCTGGTGGGTTTTAGATCCTCATGTAGAGCTCAGGCATCAATGAATTGCAGCACAGAAGAAGGGTGCTCGCAGGAAAGATCATGCTTTTACATACAAAATAAACAAAGGTAATATCAAATGCTATCTCCTGCATTCATTTTCTTTCACTGGCACTCTGCTGCAACTGTATACACTACCTTGCCTTAAGTGAAGGCCTTACCTCGCATCCAGTTAGCTACCGGAAGTCTCCAGGGGCCTCAAGGCAGTCAAAGCTGTCTACTTTCATTGTAGGAGGGTGTCCCAGGAAAAAACGTTTCACTTTGAAATAGTTGGTCTCCTCTGCTGCTTTACAGACAGACACATGCTAAAGTGCCCAGCTTCATGCCAGCTGCTATCCCCTCCCAACAACAACAATTCAAGGGCAATCAATTAATAATAAATATTCTGAATAATTGAAAACAGGCAGCTCCTTTGATCTTTTGTTTCCAAAGGTCATTTCACACAGGTTCACCTTCTGCCTCTCTAGAATATGAGACCGGAACATCTCCTGATTGCTGAGAAACAAGATGCTACTATGGAGACGGAGAAGCCAGAGGGAAGGAATTATCGTTAATATAGGAAGACGAACATTATATGGCAATGAGCTGCCATGTTTACTACAAATTTTCAGCACCTCAGAACAGTGTGGTTGTCTCATAAAATATCTTAATTCTTGCTGGTGCCTTGGGGATTTGGTGCTTTGTAACTACAGTTTTGGGGATTTCACACAATTAAATATAAAACAGAATATTTAATATTCGCGGTGCTTTAACGTGTAGTAGGTTTTCTAATGAGAATGTGAGATTTATGGGGGCAACAGTGAATGCTCCCTTACCAGATGGGGAGACAAAAGCCTGCCAGGTCTGATGGCCCAATATCTGCATAGCAATTAATCAGGGTAATGGAATTAATCCCCTGGGATTAATTCCATTACCCTCCACTCCAGGGGAACAATTGTCATGGTTGGAAAGAGAAGCGTTATGGTGCTTCTAGCGCTACCAATCAAAAGGCATTGAGAGCCAGTACGGTGTAGTGGTTAGAAGGTTGGACTTGGGGCTGGGGAAACCTGGGTTCAAGTTGCCACTCGGCCATGGAAGCTCATTGGGTGACTTTGGGCCAGTCACTGGTTCGCAGCCTAAGCTCCCTCACAGGGTTGTGGAGAGAATAAAACAGAGAGCAGAGAGGATCACGAGTTGTGCTGGTGGAAATTAGCTTCCAAATTATGCGCGAGAGAATCCAACTAAAGTTATATTTGTGGAAGCTGTTGCCCAAGCATAATGTGCAGGCACTTGTGCAACAGGAAGGTTTGGGGGAGCTCTGCTAGCACTATACATGCGCACACGCACACACACATATTAGTGGGACCTACAACAAAATGTTGCATTGTCTCCCTGCCTTCCTCCAGGCTACTACAAGGTCCATATAAGGTCCACACATTTCAAAAATTGTCAGTAGTTATTCCATTAGGGAAAAAAAAATCCAAAACCATACTATTACAATACCTTTATTAGGACTAACAAAACTGTGACAAGAGCACTAAGCAAGGTTTTGAGTTGTCCAGCACTCTTTTTCAGGCTGACCATTAAGCAAAGCAAGAACAAAGGGGGGTAAAGCAGGAACAAAGGAGGAAGCAGGGATAGGAAATGACCTTTAGGATGACCTTTCACTGCACAAAATCAGTCTAAACTGGTTTCATTCAAATACTTCATCTCAAATGGATAAGGCTGGCCATGCCACAAGCGTTTAGTGTTCAAGTAAAAGACAAACATGCTTACATTTTGACATAGCGACATTCTTCATTACGTAAAGAATTAGTGATTTTTTCGTGCACCCAATCTATTGTTGTTGAGTCATAGAAGCTACCATATCCAGGAATACTCTCAGCTATAGCTGAAGGCATCAGTAACAAATTACAAATTGTATTCATTATTGCTCAAATTGACCTCTGTTTAAAACAGTTCAGGAGCTGCAAAATAAAAATAAATACATAAATAAATATATATTAGTTTCGAGTTGTTCTCAATTTCCTTTTCCAAACGGAACAGTCTAAGACACTCAAGGAATACCCTAATAAATGGCTATCCAAGATATTAATTCTTTTTGCATTTACCAGGGTACAAAATCTGCATATATATATATATATATATATATATATAATTTCTTGCCCCCATGGTATTTTATTACCTCATGGCTATGTTTATGTGGTCATGACTGTAAAACAGCATTTTGTGAAGTCAAAACCGATGTTAGTCTTTTTGCAAATATGTATTATTTCATAGTCTATAAAATTACATTTGCATCATTCCAGGGAATGAATGAACTTCTGGGCATTTGACTAATGGAGCCTGGTTTACTTGGCCTTCACCTGAAACACGTAAAGATCCACGTCATTCATGACATAGCTAAAGTAATGTCTTACCGTGAATGACATCCTGACAATGTTAATGGAAGTCAGAAACCAGAACAGATTTGAGAAAAAGATATATACCAACAAATGTAAGCTGTAAACTGAAAATCAATTTGACCAATATTGACAACTATATTCATTGTTCGCATGATGGGCTCCATCACACCTATTTTTCCCCATGGTTTGCCCCCACATTTTTTTACCTCTGCTTTATAAGCGCTGCAAGCGCTCCTCCCTTTCACAATTGTAGCTATACCGGTGAACTCTCTTTTCACTTGTTTGCTCTCCGGTTGCTATTGCGCCCGCCCCACCTCGCCCCACCCTTTCTTCTTCCCCCTCCAGTTCATTGGTTCTTGCCATTGATGTACATTGACATCGACGTGGCAGAATTACTTCTGAATAAACATGTATAGAACAGACTTTTAATAGTGTGGTCACTCAGAAGCCTTTTTGTAAAGTCTAAAACAGCGAACTGGAAAGGAGTGCTCTGCAACCCTATGCTTACTTCTGAGGACTTACTTCTGTTTACTCAGAAGTAAGTCTCTCTCTGTTCAATGGGGTTTACTCAAAGGTAAGCATGCATCGGATTTTAGTATGACTTGGATGTAAATGCAGTTGAAATCAATGGGATTTACTCTTGAGTAAGGGAACCAGCAGATCTCTATTTTATGAACTGGAGATGCACAGCTTCGCATGATCAAAGGAAAGGAAAATTGATCCTTCACAAATGCAAACAGGTGGAAGATCACACTGGTGGACTATCAGGAAAAGGGTTTAAAGGGGAAAAAATTAAAATAAATCCTAAAAAATCAAGGGATGAACCGATCTGATTCAAACTTGGCATGCCGAAAGCTCTACTTAAGAGCTCTCAAGCTCCCAAGCTTCACCTCTGTATGTTTTAAAATAAGGGCGCTGCAGGCACGGAGGGTGGGGTTGGAGCAGTAAAAAGTCCATTCATTGGAATGTTTGACACAGTGTGCTGGAGGAGGAGAACCGCCCCGCCCTCCCCTTTCGTCAGCAAGACTCCATTCAAAGCACACGCCCCCAACAAAGGAAAAAATGAGGGAACAGCACTGAACGGAGGCTTAAGGGCGCATTAAAGTTGCTCGGGGGAAATAATCCAGACTTTCCCCACACCAAAACAATATGCAAAACAGAGGAAAAGAGGCGAAATGGGTGCAGGACAGGGATGGCGTCATGTGAGTCTCATGCTGCAAAACCAGATACCAGGCATGGCGAGAGTGTGTTAAAGCGCTGGTGTGACGGAGTTCTTATGTCTTTTTGTGTTATATGGTTGGGTCTTTTCCCTTCTTACTTGGGAAGGCAATGCAGTTGCTATTACCAACACCCCAAAGAGAAAAGGGAGGGGGGAGAAAGTGATTTTCATTAAGCTTTCTGGCCTACCATCTGTAGGTTCTTCATCATTTTCTTCGATGGATTCTTCAAAGTTTGCTTCTTCCATACTCCTTGACTCATTGGGAGAACCTTCAGTCTCTGTGAACAGTTAATTTTACATATTCATACACAAGTTGCTCTTTTATTTTAACCTATTTGTATATTTGAACTTCTCTTTTCCCCAGGAGTTTTAAGAGAAGCACGTGGGAGGTCCATTTGGGCTCTCCGTCATTAATGTTGACCAGTATTCATGTTTCGGAATGTGCTTCAGAATGAGAAGGGGTGGGGAACTGCCTGTGTGCTCCAGTGAGGAGAACGTTGGGCTTTGGGTGGAGAAAATGTGAATGCAGACCTCAGATTGAGTATAGATATGTTGGATGGCCTTAAACAAAGTCATATTTCCTCCCTGACCCAGTTCCACATCTGTAACACTAGCTTACGTTTAAGTACTCCAGGTTAACTGAGGTCAATGGGTATGATCAAGAGAATCTCTTTAGTGTCTGCAAATGCTTGTGTGAATGCAGTAGTGCTTATGACCTTTTCTGGTTGCTTCTGATGCTGCATTACAAGCCACTTTTAACCCCCCCCTTCAAATCTAACTGCAAAATTGCCTTATCAAGCAGCAGGCAGGGATGCTACTAGGAAAACAGTCAGAAGCTGTGGATTGTTCTAGGGTCATCCAAGGGTTCTTTACCCCTCAAATCACCAATGACGCACAAGTTTGCATGAGACAACAACCTTCAGTGCCCTCCCCCATCAAGGCTTACATATTCAAAATGGTGGCTGGTGTGTGTCTCGGAACCCCCCGGCTTAGTTCACACGATGTTTGTAATTTGGGAATTGCAAACTGAGGGGTAACTTGCACAAATAATATCAGAATTACAACATTCGTATCTCCTCCCAACACCTAAAATATCATGCTTTCGGTGGGATCAATTTGCACAATCCGCTGCTTTTTCGTCAAATAGAGATCTCTATCCTCACACCAGCCATTGGGGGGGGGGGGGGCAGGGAGCACATGTGGGAGAATAATTTTGAGCTGGAAAGTACAAGTGGGGAAAGTCTTATGTTGGCCCCCTCTACAAGAATTTGGTTTGGCACCTGGTTGTCCGATTATGCGCATCTTCTCACAAGCACTTTTATGCCTAAATCCTATAAATGACATGCAGTGAGGCGCATAACCGGCAGTATGAAACGCGCTTTAAAGTGGTGGAAATGCGGAGAATCGCTTGTTTACATGGTCATAATGCACTTTAACTGCCGCGGAGAATAACGCGCATTCAATAATGCGCATAATCGGACAGATAAAGCGCCTCAACCCCCAATTTGTGTTCCACTCTTGTAGAGGTTATTTTTTTTGAAAGAGCTTTAAATTGCTCTTGTAGAGGCACCCATTGCCTCTCTCCATCTACCCTTTTTTTTTTTTGCCCTGCAGTACACCCAGGCTAGTTTTGGCTTTTAAAACCCATGGAGGGGAGAAATCCCCCCCCCCCCGGGTGGTTCTATGAGATTTACCTTCAGCCATTTGATCTTCACTTTCCAAAGCGACTCTTTGTCCACTTGATGAAACTAAAGGAAAAGAAATGAAAGATCAGACCAATTCTGTCAACGTTTGCAATGAACACAGCAGTTCAAAGGTTCAGAAGTTAAAATGCCAGCACTGGCACAGGAACAGCCACTAGTGTGGCCGTGCCTGGTCTTTCCCCTGGCCTTTGTACAGCATGCAGCCCTGGAGCCCACAACAATCCCTTCCACGGGTTTCTCAGAGCCATTGCAGTCTCCCTAGAGTCCATCTGCTAGCAAAATTGTAAGGGGATTTTAAGTATAGGCAGTGGCATGAGCTCTCTGCCCTATTGCCAAACGTAAGATGCCACTTTCTGTAGCGGTAGAAATCACTGGGAAACGTCTCAAATTCTTTAGTAGGTCTTGCGATACTGTCGCTTTCACTAGAACCGGTTCCTATTCTGAGAAGTCTTTACTTGGGCTCCACAGTCAGTTACAGAAAGTGCTGGCAGGTCCTGAACGTGAGAGAGGATTCAAAACTTGTTTTCCCATTTTTCAATACGACCCACTCTCTCATCTCAGGATCCTATCACCTCATCCCCCCTGCAAGTGTAAACCAGGCTGGTTGTTACGCACATTAACCATTTAACTCGCCTTATCACTGATACGGACTTTGGATGCAACGGCAAAAAATTAATGGTTGCATATATTTGGATATATTTTCGTACAGTCGTATATTTTAATTTTTAGTATGGTTTTAGAATGTCAACAATGTTTTATAGTGACATTTTACTTGCAGCCCCCGAGGAAGGAAATAACTTTTTGAAATGTGTCTGCCTTATGAAAGCATTTTCAGGCACCTGATAATATCTTCTTGTGGTTTGACATTGCTAAATGAAGAGTTTATTGCTTTGATCTCTCTGTCTTTATACCATAACCGACAGAAGACACTGTGAGCTCATTTGGAAAAGAAATCGGTGTGGGCTTGTTGATTTTGAATTGTCATTGCATTTTTTTCCTGTGTATGGAACTAGAAATTTGTAATATTCTGCAGAAAACCTAATTTGCGGCGGGGGGGAGGCACATCATGTATTCGTTATCAAATTGTTACTACTTTAATGTCTACCATTCATCTGAGCAAGAAAAAGTCTATTTAAAATAAAGTTCAATATTGTGATACCACATCTTCTCAATTCCAGAGTGCAATTGCTGCTGTTTGTATTTTTCTACCCTGAAAAATAAATCAGGTTAATGTTTTTTTCCAGTAAAACTATGCACTTAAAATATTTCTTTGCTCCTACCATCAAGGACTTGATCTTCTTCCATTGAAGAAATTTGTGTTACATGAATTTCTGTAAGAAAAAAAGACCAGGTACGACCATTTAACTATACTATTTTTATTAGTATGAAGAACCATTAAACATACATGGATTGAGATGAAGTAAAATGTGGTAACAACTGGGTCATTATATCTTGGTTTTTAGGTTTAGAAGAAGCCTATTGGGAAAGAAAAGCAAGAAATAATCTCAAGAAAGACTTGAGTCTGTTAACTCCAGGAATATAGTCCAGGGGCAGTATCCAATGCTACCGCTGCACTCCCGCTCAATGTGGTGTGCAAGTGGGACCCACCGCTCATGCAACGGGAAGTAGTGGTTCGAAAAGCAACCCTGGAAGCATGTGGGAATGCTTGCTTCCATATTGGGACAGGTCAGCAGAGCTTCCTTCTGCATGCTCTGCTGACCTGCCCCATATTGGAATATAAGCGTTTCTGCTTGTTCCTGGCTGCTCCTCGAACTGCTAGTTCTTGTTATGTGGAACAGATTGGATACTGCCCAAGTACTGTAACAGTTCTTCAGTATTGCTTGATTTTAAGGCTGCAATCCTATAACCACTTACTTCAGAGTAGATATGTATAGGATTGCATTTTAAATCAGGTCTTCAGCACTTCATGTCTTGCACTATAGTTTGCCTGGTGCTTGAAAAATGTGATGAACTTCTTATTTTGAGGGGCCTAGAACTGTAGAATTGGTAAACAATGAAAAACAATGCCTGGGATTCAAAGAACTGCTTAGACTAGGGTGTCTATATATATGGAAAGCAGGCCAAGGCTTCTGTATCTTTAACAGTTGTATAGAAAAGGTAATTTCAGCCAATGTCATTTGTATGCATGCAGCACCTGGTGAAATTCCCTCTTCATCACAACAGTTAAAGCTGCAGGAGCCCTGCCCTCTTTTGTAGAGTGACCGGATACAAAAGAGGGCAGGGCTCCTGCAGCTTTAACTGTTATGATGAAGAGGGGATTTCACCAGGGGCTGCATGCATACAAATGAGACTGGCTGAAATTCCCTTTTCTATGCAACGGTTAAAGATACAGGAGCCAAGTCTTCCTTTCCATGTGGTCACCCCAGCTGAGACAATATTTTCGGCTAGCTCAGTGAAATTTTGACTCCCCCAACACCGGTCTGAAGAGCCGTATCACAACTTATATTTGAAACTCTCCTCAGTTTCAAAAGCAATTTGCCATGTGGTATGTGTGTGTGGGGGGGAGCTGTTGTTTTCAAGAAAAACAAATGTAAACCATTTGGGCGCACTGAATTAGTTTCACTGTTAACATAAGAACATAAGAAGAGCCCTGCTGGATCAGACCAAAGGTCCATCTAGTCCAGCATTCTGTTCACACAGTGGCCAAACAGCTGTTGACCAGGAATCCACAAGCAGGACATGAGTGCAAGAGCACCCTCCCACCCAGTTCCCCAGCTCACTGCCTCTGATACTGGATTCTGGCCCAGTTAACGCTCCTGTATTTTGAGATGAAACAATCTTTTACCATTTTTGAGATTACCAGTCACTGAATTATAGTAGATTCCAAGAGTCTAATAATGGATGGGATGATTAAACTTTATTCAACTGCGGCTAAACCCCAGACATGCTCACTGCACAACTTTTGTTCCGTTTAAAAACCTATTTCCTGAGAATGTATGACCTTAAATTTGGTCTTCAGATTCAATCTGAATAGAAAACACTCTTACTCTACCGCTGATGTTTACCTCGTCTCTGTGGATACATTTCTGCTACTTCACCCAATGCAACTTGCTTTTCCTGCATGAAAAAAGAATATTTAGCACAGAACAGCTCTATCTAGTTCATACAGCTATTACACACACCTTAAAAGTGTATTCTGATTTTTTTTAAAAAAATTTCAGATAAACAGAACTAATAATACCTTTTTCCTGAACATATATGTCTCCTTCTCTTGTTTAATATTCATGCATTGCTCCCAAACTTTTACTGGGGCTGTCTATATGCGGGGAAAGCTATATATGATGCAAGAGCAACTTTGCAGCCACCATGGGGGTTCTCATGAAGCTGCGCATTGAAAAAATGGGACTTACCCTGACTTTTTCAATGGGAGTGACATCGTTCTGGGGCAAGTCCCTGGTAGAAGGCGACCGGCGATTGGTTGCCTTCTACCAGGAAGAGAGCGGGGACGGCTCTGGTACCCAGATGGCCACTGGAAACCCCATGCTCCCTCCTTGGTGTCGGGTAATCCCAATGTCGGGTAATCCCAACGTCACCGCAGGGGAGTAGAACTGCGGGTTTCTGAGCGAGGTGACACCAACTTGGCACTGTGAAATGTGGTATTTATCTGCTGATACCACAAGTGTTAGGGATTGAGCCATGAAAATAACCAAGCCTTTCAAAACTTTATAGCGTGTTTCAATTTTTTTTTTCCATTTCAATATTCTGAATATGGCAAACTGAAAGACATGAACAATTTAGTAGAAGTCTCAACCATAGGACTATGCCCTCCTGGAGTTCTTAAGTTTCCTAAAAGTTGTCATCCTAAGTACACTACAACTTCTACTGAAATTGAAGAGAATGGACGAATTTAGGCATTATGCTTCTGCTGGTTTTTGTGCTGGTGAAAATCTCCAAACGTGCAACCCACAGAGCTCACCCACAGGGAACTTTATCTTTAGGGTGCAATCTTATGCATGTTTAGACAGAAAAAAGTCCTACAATTCCCAGCATGCCCTAACCAGTGTAAATGGGAGTTGTAGGACTTTTTTCTGTCTAAACATGCATAAGATTGTGCCCTTATCATGCATTTTGGAACTTTCTAGGAGAACTGTGAGTTACTGCTTCAAACATTACACATTTGTACCATCTATACAGATATGGGAATTTATTATTTTGTGTCCTGTATGCAGTAACCTCCCTAACTGTGAACTAGCCAATTAAATGGGTAAAATCTTGCAAGTTTTAAGCATGAGCTCCTTAACTATAACTTAACTGTACAATTTCATTGTAAATTACTTGGAAGGGCTGTGTTGATCTCAAATAGGGCCTTCATAGTAGGAATGGGAAAGAAACTTATTCAGTTCATATTTTAATGTGAATGTACACAATTTTGCACTTTTGAACCCCTATATAAATTAAAATTCAGTTGTCCTTCAAAATTTGCACTTATTTGGATTTTAAAATGGAGTTTTCCAATTAAAAAATACATACGAAAATTCATATATTAGAAAAAATAATGTTATACTAGGAAAACTGTTTTCAAACACACACACAGCAAAATGCATACAAAAACGTATATATTAAGGGAACTACAAAAAAGCTTATGAATTTTCATGCAACTTAAAAAAAAAATCTCAATGATCAAGACATACAGAATTTAAGATTAGAAAAGGAAAAACTTAGAGAAATCAAAATTAATAGATTTGCCCATTCCTACTCCACACCTGGAGTAAAAATGATGTGCAAGGGGTCTCTTGTTTGGAATGTCTCCAGAATTATAACGAATAATCCTAGAAGCAATATTATAGGGCATGAAAGCATATGATGTTACCCGAATCAGATCACAGGCTAGAATCTGAAGATATTCTTGAGTTTTCTCATTAATTTCTATTTCTGTAAAAACCTTCCAGCTGCCATTCTCAAACCATACAGGCATAGAGTAGACAATCCCTTCAGGAAGCCCAAACTGACCTACGGAACAGAAACAGTTCCTCCAAAATGTGTTCCATTCACAAATAATATACTTGCTTTTATCATTAAAACTAGGAATGACATGAATACGGAGCACATCCCACCATTCTGCCTTTGGAACTTCCAGAGGCTTTTATGAATTTTCCAGGGATGGGGGCAGTTCCAGGTGATAATGTCCTTCTCCCATAACCCTCCCATGTTTTCCCACTGAAAAAAATCCATTAGGAAAGACACAGAATTGTGGCACAATGCCTTCTTATTGCTAACGCAAGACATACATTCCAACATGTCCTACTTAGAACAGATCCATTTAAGTTAGTCATGACTAACTGAAGTCCCATTCATTTCAATGAGTCTAAGTAGGACTTAAGTTGGGTTTTACCCCATGAGCCCTCCTCTTGAAGCACCCTTGTCTGGATTAAGAAATGAAGCAGAAAATATCCCCTCTCTAGGAATTAATTTAGAGCTGAATGGAAAAGTGTGGAACATGTGGAGGCATCCATGTCTGAAAGACACGTGGAGGAAAGGCATAAAGGTGAACTATTGCAACTACCAATGACCAGGAGCAAGGATTTGCCATAGTCAAAGCTCCTGACTTGGGTTCTTTGTCATGTCACAAGTACATTTATATAGTCTGGAAGGTATTACAATATTTTTCAGGTTACTTAAAGAGGTATTAGGAATTTAGATACAAATCATGCAATGAATCTCACTGCAATCTTGGATCTGCCACACCTTTATATTTTTTAAAAAACAAAAGTATAAAAAGTGACAGAGAAACTTACAGCTAGAACTTTCAGAGCTTACAGATATATTTCTGGATGTATCTCTTCATGCCATAGCACAATGTGGTATTTACTAAATAATCCTGTTAACGTCACCTCAAGGTCAAATTCAGACATTTAGTTCAATCCAGGGGAACATAAGCCCCACCCTGCGTCAGATGCTGGGCTATATTCAGCATCATGTGAGTGGACATCTACTTGCGTAATGCAACTTCTCCCTGCTTTCCTCCCTGCTTCACCCTCCTGTGCCCTCCAAATCTGCTCTGGAGGATCCCTCAGTCCTCTGGAGCAGATTTAGGGGCACCGGGGGGGGGCAGGAAATCCATTCTGCCAGCAGTATCCATTCCACTGGCAGATGGACAGCTTTGGAAACAACCCCCGAGCTCCTACACAAATAGGGGCTCATTCCATTTGGGTCAATGTCTGGGACTGTCAGAGACTGACTGGATTCACATGACACGACAACCCATAATGAGTTGCTGTCTGAAACAACCCACAGTGGGTTGTCATGTTGCCCACAGTGGGTTGTCATGTTGTCCAAATCTAAACCACTTCTGGCAGGGTGGCTTATTTTTGTGGCAAGGTGGCTTATTTTTGCGGAACAGTTACTGTCACAGTGACTGTGAATGGGAACTGTGAAAAGGGAATGGACCCTAGATCTCTTTTAAAAGAACATGCTGGAGACTCAAGCAAATGTGGAATGGAAACAGCACCCCCCACACACAAATGTTCGTTCAACACTTAAAACTCTGGGTATCACCTTGCTAAGGGCCATCTGGTCCCCTTTTCCTGACCTGTCATCTGTCAACAATTGTTAAAGCAGCATATATGCAGCCTTTTCTTGTCAATTACCTTGTATATTTCAAACTGTAGTCCCTTACCTTTGACAGCTGAAACATACAAAGCAATAGACAAGGCAAGGCTAAATATATATTTTTGCCAGTCCCAAGTGCTCACTTGCACAACTGTGAAAAACCAACAAAAACAAAACATTTGTTAATGACACTCCTGTTTGTTCAAATGTTGGGGCACCCCCCCCAACAAAACAAAAATGGGGAACAAAAATTGGGTCATGCCATTGCCAGACGGAGGGCTGAGAGGGAAAGAGGGAGGGAACAATCCACCATAAGCCCAACTGTCTGCAATATAATTCTACTGACGTGACGATTCTACATGACTAATCTATTGTTTCACATCCAGATTTTGGAATTCTTTCATTTCATCAATTTCATTTGATTGTGTGATTTTTGACATGGCTGATGTATGCAGCATCTAGATATCCCCCTTTTTCATTGTATTGCCTTCCTTGTGGTTTCTCTATGTTCTTCTACTGGAAAAAGGGGATAAGATAATATATTGAAGGCTGTAAATTGGCTTAATGTCCTACTGTCCTAAAAACAAAACAAAACAAAACAAAAAAACCCACCAAAAAAAACCTTTCATAAATGTGGCTTTTCTTCTGTATTCCCATTCAGAATGTTAAGGGCATAATCCAGCCAAAGTAAAGTACCTTTAAGTCCAATTGATTTCAATGAAAGTTAAGTAGAAATTTAATGCTACTACTAAAATCAATGGAAATTAAAAGGTGTTTAATTTGTCTGGATCATCTCTTAAAGATCTTAATTGGGACTGAAAAATACAAATCTTTTCCATGGCCTCTAATGTATATGGATCAGAAAGACAGAGAAGCATTTCATTACTTGACTAAAGGACAACGTTTACCTTCACTGATTATGCCCAGAGAGACCATCTCTCCTGGTGGCGAGTCCTGGTACCAATATCGCAGCAGATTACCAATGACATGTGCAGGCGCCATGCCTAAACTATGTGTCCCCCAAGAACTCAGTAAACTCAGCGCAACCACAAATTCAGTACGCATCCATTCACTGTCGGTGAAAAAGGAGAGAGTTTCTTATATGCAAATAAAGAAAACTACAGGAAGCAATTGATTCCTATAAACATTTTCCAAACTATTTTTTTTAAACAAAGACTTTTTCCATGAGGTTCAAGTCTCAGATTCTCAGCCTAATATGCCACCACGATCTCTTCAGTAAGATTTGCAATGGAATAGGTGGGACAAAATGTCCCTCAAATTTTGCACCCTTCCACCTACTGGAACTAAAAAAATGTCCCTCAGGCAGGCTGCCCCCCCCCCCCCCCGGGAAATTCCTTCTTTAATCTGCTACTGAATTGGGACATGGGGCAGCCACATCTTCTCCCACCCATTTTCCCTCTAAGTTCTGTGTTCTGCTGCTCTCCTCCATCTACTGCAAGGAGCAGCAGGACACCAGGCATATGCCATAATACTTGTGGAAAATATTATGGAATATAGGAGAAGAGAATGGACTGGAGAGGGGGTGACTGCCTTGTTTTCTAATTCAGTAGCAGATCTGAATGTAAAAGTGAGCCAGTGTGGAGTAGCGGTTGGAGTGTTAGACTGGAAGTTGGGCGATCTAGGTTCTAGTGCCCACTTGGCCATGAAAGCTCACTGGGTGGCTTTGGGCCAATCACAGACTCTCCACCCAACCTACCTCACAGAGTTGTTGTTGGGAGGATAAAATGGAAAGGTGGAGGGTTATGTATGCCACCTTGGGTTTCTTGGAGGAAAAAAGGCGGGATATAAATGCAATACATAAATAAATAAATAAATTCCCCCAGGTTGGAAAGTGGTAACCATGTGTGGGAGACATTGGTCAAGAATACTTAAAAACAAAACCGCAACTTTCAACTTCAGATGTATTTCAGGACAAAATCTTTCTTTTGTATTAAAACTTGTATTGGTCTGTGACCATAATAAACAACTCATTCATTCTTAGTAACCAGAACTTACAAACAGTTTTGATGGAAATATGTGTTTCAAAACTCCCATGTGAACTGACTTCAAAAAAGCATTGGAAGCAACCCATTTATTTAGCATTTTCATCTTGATAACTTTAAAGCAAACTACCACATTTTAGGTAATGATGCTGTTTCCTTAAGAACATAAGAAGAGCCCTGCTGGATCACACCAAGAGTCCATCTAGTCCAGCACTCTGTTCACAGTGGCCAAGCAGTTGGTGACCAGGAACCCACAAGCAGGACACGGGTGCGACAGAATCCTCCTGCCCATGTATATAGACTTACTGGTGTATAGTCTAACTGATCTAACTGATGTATACAGGCTTACTGTCCCTGACCCCCTCTAGATGGATTCTGTTTGACGCCTGGTTAGCCGATTATGCGCATAATCGCTGAAGCACTTTATCGTAAATGCTTGTACACAAGAGGTAATTGAGCGCACAACTGGTGGCCTTACCGGTTATTTGAAATGCGCTTTACAAGTAGTTAATGCAGAGAATCGCTTGTTCACATAGGCAAAATGCGCTTTAATGGCCGGAGCAAAATAAAACTCGCTAGTTAATGCGCATTCGATAATGCGCATAATCGGAGAGATAAAGCGCCTCAACTCCCGATTTATGCTCCGCTCTTGTAGAGGTAAAATTTTTAATGAGACTTCAAAGAGCTTTAAACGTCTTGTGTAGAGGCAGCCTCTGATACAGGAGGCAGCACATAGCCATGAGGACTAGCAACGTTTCACATGGGTTCACATGAAGGAAGCTTTAATTCGTAGCAGAGCTCTCACTCTTGCTGGAAGGAAGGATGCTTTAAATTTGAAAACCCCTTGCACGCCTTGTCTGCTCTTCACTTTAGGTGCTCTATTTGTTTTTTAAACAGCTGGTGTTCCAATGCAATTTTAAAAACAAATAGAGAGGAAACCTTGCTATATTAAAGCCGGCCACAAAATCCTGATTGAATTAAATTTGTCCTTAAGATTTAGCCCTGAAAAGACTCACGAGTCTACTTCTTAATACAATACTACATGAATATTTATAATTCCATTTGGCAAGCCATTCAGCTACATGCTCTTGTTGGTTCAGAATTTTTCACACACCCAACATAGTGCCAAAATGCATTTTTAAGCAGACTTTAAGATAGCAAAATGTAGGCTGACCAGATAAAATCCAGGTCAGGGCTCATGTAACTTTAACAGTTGTAGAGAAAAGGGAATTTCAGCCGGTGTCATTTGTATGCAATTAGTTCCTGGTGATATTCCCTCTTCATCACAACAGTTAAAGGTGCATGCACTATAGCAGAGTGACCATATACAAAAGAAGGCAAGGCCCCTGCAACTTTAACTGTTGTGATGAAGAGGGAATTTCACCAGAAACTAATTGCATACAAATGACACTGGCTGAAATTCCCTTTGCTCTACAACTGTTAAAGTTACATGAGCTCTGACCTGGATTTTATCTGGTCACCCTACAAAATGCAAACATTGGCAAAGATACTGTGGGACAGGCAATGTACTTCACTAGATTCATAAGGTACAAACACATTACAATTTCTTTGTGTTTCTATAGTGCTTCAGGAACTACATAAAAGCAAATAGATGTAACTGTGAGTATCTCAAAAAATACCGATCAAACAGCACGTCCAACAAACGGCGGAAAAAGCTTGGTGGGCCCCAGATGGCGCTGTCATATCTATAGAGTTCTGTCTTACTCAGATCAACAAACCTACTTCCACTGACGTTACCCCAGACAATGAGATTTTTTATTCCTGTTGAAGATAACAAAAGAAAGATGAATGAACAAACTGGTAAGAACATAAGAACTCCGCTGGATCAGACCAGAGGTTCATCTACGTCAGCATTCTGTTTCCCAGAGTGGTCAAGCAGAGACTTCTGGGAAGCCCATGAGTAGGACACGAAGGCAATAAGCCTCCACTGCATATTGCCTGTAAACCTGGGGTTCCATATAGCCAGCGTGTTTCATAGCCATGAACAAAGACAACCTTTTACATGGAATGCTCCTGTCCCCTAATTGCCCCTTTCCCCCAAAGCAATGCTTGCTCAGGATTCCTTTCCGCCATGCACAATGGTAGGGAACCGTTGCTTTGCTGAGAGGTGGCATCCCCTATAGCAGGGACACAGATCTCCCACCCAATTAACGGGAGGTATCTAATATCAATTTAATGGATAGTTTGTTAGCAAATCAAAATGAGATTGTAAAGAGGTGGCAACGTTTCAAAGTAGAAATCTTCAATGGAACCTCACACATGAGCTTTGGATAAATCCCACTGTCTTGGACTATAGCATTCTCCAAACTACCAGGTTATGGACCACATAACAGGCTATAGCGAAGCAACTACTTGCTTAGTTAGAATAGCTAACATTCTGTCTTGAATTGGAGAAACAATGTTTTATGTATCAGGAGTTAACTGCCTTTTCTAACCCATGACTATTTTTAGGAGACGTATGTTTTCTGCTACGTTCCACCATGAAACAAGGAACACTTCTGCTGTTTATAAGCAACTGCTATTGGCTTCAGCCCAGGCTTAAAAACAAGTATGATAAAGTCACATGAACACTGTGGTATTAGCAGTTTTAGTGGCAGGGGTTTGGGGACTAAGGTCTTGCATGTCGTATTCAACAGTCTTGTATCACACAGTTAATGACACTCTGCTCTTTTGGGGAGGATTATTGGATACATGTTCATAATCCCAAACTAAGTTTAGCCCACCAAAATTCTGCTTCAGAAGTCCAAATGTTCAGATGTACCCACTCCTTCATTGGATTCCATAGTGGTTACATCTGTCATAAATAGTTTGCTCTTTGCTGGTGATCTCACATTTATGATTCAGTTTCTAGGAGACATTGGTCTTTCAGTTGTGGTGAAGCTCCTCATCCATTCCTAGATTTTCCCCCTAATTTATTGGGGCCAATGGTATGGTGGCAGAATATGAGCTTTGCCCTCAGAATATGAAAGTTTCAGTCCCTAGTGCTTTCATTTAAAAGGATTGCCGATTGCAGGTGATGGGAAAGAGCTCAGAGAGCTGCGGCCTGCTGGAGTAGACTAGATGGAGCCATGGGCTGACTCAGTAAAAGAAGAGGTCCTATGTTCATTTCAAACATAGCACCCATCCTTATCTGAGAAGATGAGAATTCATCCCATGCAAATTTGGAAAGCTATATGGGCAACCCATTTTTAATATATATACGAAGTACATCATTCTTTAGAAATATGTACTCAGTAAGTATAGACTAGGATACTTCCAGGCACACGGCTCCTAACACTAACAATCAAAAGGTATTGTGCAGCTATCCATTTTTCCAGCCTTAGCAGGAAAAAAATAGGTTTACAAATGGAAGACAGCAGCATCTGGCTCTGCCCTGTAAGATTCCAAGCTTGAGGCAAGGTAACTGCACAACAAAAGCTTAGTCTGCAAGTACTCTGGATCTGGGACAAATCTCTGAAGAATTTTGCATCTGAATTGGCTGCTAGTTTTTTGAGAACCTTCAGACCCCAGCCAGATTTTATCTGAATCAGCTGAAGGGCTGTAAGGAATACTCTATCACAGTCCATAGGTTTCCCTGATGTGTTGTGCCTTGATATATCTGGTAGAAGCCTACAGGTGCCAGGGTGGACCTATGGCATCACTGGTTGGCAAAAACGCCCAAAGACCATTGTGGAGACTGTGGTTTGTGTAACGCTGATCAGGTTTTCCTCATCATCCCCTCTTCCACTCAGAAGCCACCTGTTCAGAGTGATGAGGTGAACCCAACTGTACTACACAAATTGCAGCCTATATGTGGATTTTCAGTTTAAACCCAATGTTCCTCAGTCAAAGCCTGAACTTCATCCAGCGATAGTATAGTATTCAGTGTTGGAATGGGGATGTGTAGTCTGGAATATTTGTAACCTCGAGGAATTTTGCAGGGTTTTATATGTACTTTGGTTAGATTTTTATTTCTCATCTGTGTTTTTTTAAGTGTGGTTTTAAACATAATTTGCCCAGAGCCAGGATAATATAAACATCCAAAAAAGCTTAATGAATAGTAATCAGCCCACACTTGTCTGCTGTTTACCTGCTGAATGCATTTTCATTTTTCTTGCCAACAAGGCCTTGGCTTCAGTTTCCAAGAATGTGGCCAGAGTGACAATATTTCGAGGGTTAATGGATGGAGCATGTGTCATGAGCATTAGTGCTTTCAGGTTGGCAAAGGTTTTCCCCATCACAATAATTTTGACATCGCTTTTGGCATTCTTCTCTATCAGAGGACCATATATTTCACATTGATTGGTCACTTGTCGGATGCAGTCTTCAATTGTTGGGATCGTCTCCTGTAGGATATCATCCAGCAAAATGATGACATCAGCGTCTAGAAAAGCCTCGTTCAGCTCAGTGTGCAAGGAGACACTACGAAGGACAGGGGATGCCAAGTCTTGAGTCTCCATAACGATACCCTCAAGAATTTCTTTGCAGGTCTTCCTGTCAAGCAGATGGAGGCTGACCTCAGTTTCCATCCCAAATATTTTCCCATTGGTTAACAAAGGGATCAGATGATAGCAGACATGTCCAGATGCTCTGATTAAGAAAAGGGTGATAAGGAAATTTGTTAATATCGAACAAAAAATCCTTTTTATTTCATAGGTTTTCATGGTCCCCAATAATAAAATGTTAGTGATTACATTATAGGAAATGAACACTAATACCATCCCATGATCTCAGATAGCAGGGTTGTAGCATGAGGTTAGATAGGCTGCAAGACAGCCTTTTGTCTCGATGCCTCAGAGGTAGCATCATCCTCCCATTTTTTAAAAAATTAGCTGTTATCTTGCCCATAGAAGAAGACAGGCTTTTATATATATGGAGAAGGATGGGCCCCTTTTCCAGAGCTGATTTTAAACTCCTTAAAAAACAAGTTTACATGTAGGATAAATAGTCCAGCACACGGGTTGGCCAACTTCCAGGCAAAGTAAGAGAAACAGACTCCAGTTTCCAATTCAATATATTTACAAAAGAACTAAGCACTGAGAGGTTGAGAAATGGTCCGTTGCTTTAAAAAGAAAATGAAACCTCAGACTAGCTCGCTAGCACTCACTTAGGCTGCCTCTACAAGAGGCATTTAAAGCTCTTTCAAGGCGCATTAAAAAATTTACCTCTACAAGAACGGAGTGCAAATCGGGCGTAGAGCCGCGTTTTCTCTCCAATTATGCGCATTATCGAATGCGCATTAAATAGCGAGTTTTATTTTGCTCCGGCCGTTAAAGCGCATTTTGACTATGTGAACAAGCGATTCTCCGCATGTCAACAGTTTAAATCGCGTTTCAGTCGTCCAGTAATGCGCTTCGCCGCCTCTCGTACAGAGGTATTAGGCGTAAATGCGCTTCTGCGAATATGCACATAATCGCCTAACCAGGCGTAATGGCGAATTCTTGTAGATGAGGCCTTATTGGGATTCTAAGAGTCACTCACCGCAACAGCTTACACTAGGCTGATGTTGCCTCTTTACTTTCCGCAAAGACAAAGGAAAAGCTCAAAGACCCAAAGTATTTTCTAAAGCACTTCTTAAGTACATAAGAAGAGCCCTGCTGGATCAGGCCCTGGGTCCATGTAGTCCAGCATTCTGTTCACACAGTGGGCCAGCCAGCTGCTGCTCATGGGAAACTCACAAGCAAGACATGAGTGAAACAGCAACCTCCTGCTCACATTCCCCAGCAACTGGTTTACACAGGCATACTGCCCCTGATACTGGAGGGAGCACATAGCCATCTGGACTAGCAGCCATTGCTAGCTTTATCCTCCAGGAATTTGTCCAATCTCCTTAAGCCTATCTACACTACGGCTTTAAAACGGTTTATAACAGTTTTAAACCGGTTAATATTAACCGGTTATAAACCGTTTTAAAGCCATAGTGTAGATAGGCTCTATCACTACATTGTGTTGTAGTGAATTTCATAGTTTAACTAGGCGCTGCGTGAAGATGTCCTTCCTTTTATTTGTCCTGAATCTTCCACCAATCAACTTCATGGGATGACCCCGGGTTCTAGTATTATGGGAGAGGAGGGAAAAAGTCTCTCTATCCACTTTCTCAACACCATGCATACCTTTGTCTCCCCTTACTTGCCTTTTTTTCTAAACAAAATAATCCCAGCTGTTGTAACCTTTCTTCATGGGGGAGCTGCTCCAGCCTCTTGATTTTTCACCCCAACATGTATTACTTTGCACTTGTTTACACTGAACCGCATTTGTTACCTCACTAACATAAGTTGAGTTACTGGGGAGGTAATAATAATAATAATAATAATAATAATAAATTTATTTCTAAGGTCCCCTCTACAAGGATTCGCTTTTGCGCCTGGTTAGGCGATTATGCGCATAATCACTGAAGCGCATTTACGCCTAATACCTCTGCACGAGAGGCGGCGAAAGGCGGCGAAGCGCATTAACGGATGATCAAAATGTGCTTTACAAGTAGTTAATGCGCATAAGCGCTTGTTCACATAGTCAAAATGCGCTTTAACGGCCGGAGCAAAATAAAACTCGCTGTTTAACGCGCATTCGATAATGCGCATAATCGGAGAGATAACGCACCTCTACGCCCGATTTGAACTCCGTTCTTGTAGAGGTAAAAATTTTAAAGCGCCTTGAAAGAGCTTTAAACCTCTCTTGTAGAGGCAGCCTAACCCACCTCTCCGTTTGGATCGAGGCGGGGAACAACAGTAAATATAAAACACAATAAAATACATAAAACTGATTAAAAACATGGTAAAGCTGGAGAGTCAGCCTGGAGTGCATAGAAATGTAATTCTGGGTGCTAGGCTGGCCATGTTGTTCGTTCAAAATTATGTCTAGAAAGATATGGTGGGAGAAGGTTTAGTTCATCACACCACTCTGTAATGAAAATGCTGGATAAGCTGTCCAATTCCATCTCCTCATTAAGTAGGTCAAAATTAACAATGGAAAGAAATCACAGTAGTAGAGATGAAGAAAGAGATGAGAGGAGGAGGAGGAAAAAGAGATGCTAGTAGCCAGAATGGATAGGAGAAATAGGGCAGCGGGAGAGGGAGGACAGTCGGGAGAATGGGAGTGGGGGATAAGCAGACTTTAGTTGCTGAGAGTAGTAGTCACTTCTCCTACTGTAGGTCAGAGTGAGGTTTATCGCATGCCTCCAAGGGTTCTTTCCACATTTTCCCAAAACCATCTTGGCTGCCTCATTGCTCATATGCAAGGATGGGGATCTTTGCATCGCAAGCACAGGTGTGCGCAAGGGGTGTGCTGGGTGTGCCCAGGCACACACTAATGTCTCAAGCAACAAGAGCAAATTGAGAGAGCCATTGAGTAGGGATACAGAGGGGGATCCAGAAGCTGTGGGAATGGTCCTCCAGCTGCACTGCAGCAGGAATAAAAAGGAATTATTCTGCTGGGAGCCTCTCTGCTGGGAGCGTCTCTGCTGGGAGCAGTGCTTCAGAGAGGCCTGAAAGAGGGCTCCTGAAGGCTAATATCATCTTGTAAGCCCAACAATGCTGGGGCTTGAGGAGAGTCTCCTCATTCCCCACCCCCTCACCTGCAATGGCCCTCCCGCGGTCAGCAAGTCAGGAGCAGGGCATCAGTATCTACAGTACTTAATAAATAAATGAATGATTGCGTACTAAATAGATGTTTGCCTTAAAAAAAATATCCCTGGGTGCACACCCTAATGAAATGAGCTGTGTATGCCTATGATCACAGGCAAACAGTGCATTAATTCATGCACCAGATTCAGCAATTGTTCCATTTTGCATGACAGTTGTATTATGTAAGGAAAAATGGATTAGACTGAAGTTCTTGAGACTCCGTTGCAGTTCCTTTTCATCTTCTCACCTGTTGATCCAAATGTGCAAAGGGTTGATAAGGCTTTTAAGTTCTTCCTCCTCTGTATCAATTTCTATGTGAGTCTGCAAATTTTCCTTAGCTATCAGGAGCATCTCTGCAGTCATCATGTCTGATGTGAAGTTATAGTATTGCTGAAGATTAAAATAAGTCATCAGCAAACATCCAAACATGGCTCATACACACTTATCACCACTTACCAAAAAATCTGGAGAGCAACAAATATTTTATTTTAAAAATATGGAAGAAGAACAAAGGATAGAATTGGATGAGCCCTCAGCAAAGGCTATGTTGTTAGCTGCTTTGAGTACATGATCTATGTTGTTAGCTGCTTTGAGTACATTAGTAGAAAAGCAGGGTAGAAATAATAAATTACCATCACCATCTAGGTCAGTGGCAGGCAGAATTCAAGCTTGTGTTCGCAGGCAGTCTAGTAGTGGAGCCTGAGACACAGTTTGTTCCAGAATTCTGTGAACTTGTGTACTGCCACTTTAAAGGTTCAGTGTAGAGACAAGCCTCTAGGGCTTGCATCTCTAGCTGGAAGAGATCAAAGTATGGCTCAATTCAGACTACGCGTTTCTCCACGGTGGGAACATGTTGTCTGGTGGGAAAACTCCACGCAGAATATCTGCACTGTGCAGAGGAATGTTCTGGTATAACCATTGCGTTGTGTAGAGGGCTCAGTGGAGTTTTCCATTGCGTTGAGTTGACTTTTCCCACTGGCTCCAGGGTTCACTGGCAAGAGCGGTGAAAGGAGGGAGTGCCGCTCTAGGAGAGCCACTGGGATTTATTTATTTTTTTGCAGCAATGGTTGATAGGATACCATTGGGAAGACTGGGAGAGGAGAGAGGGTGGAGGAACTGTAAATCAAATGACACGATGGATTTTACTCAACTCCGTGGTAGCCCACAGTCTCACAAAGGTGGAGTTAGAACATGTTGTGTGGGAAGTACCACCTAAAAACTCAACCGTTGAGTGGAGTTTTCACACTGCGTTGACTAATGTGTTGTCTGAACTGAGCAGATGTCTCCTACTCAGGTCAAAATTAAGTAATATAACCTAAACAACCACACCAAAGCTTGAGTGCCTCGCAATTAGATTAAGGCACATTAATTAGCAAATAGGCCTAAATACACAACAGGCAAAGAGTTACATACCTCCAAAATACTGCATGACTCTTGATAAGTGTGATGGTTGTGCAAACATTCCCAAAGGGTGCAGAATCAAGGGGAAAGTCTGTCTTGATTAGATTTAGCCCATCTTGAATAAAATTGGTTAGAGGAATCTGCTCTATTGAGACTATTGCCTGCTCTGGACCCACCTCCTTTTATCTGTTTTGTCTAAAGAATGGTCCCTACATGGACTGAGTGAGATACTCCTTCGTGTTATCCCTGTTTGAAAAAAATATTATCAAAATGCAGGACTTCAGTGTCCAGTGTTCCTGGCCTGATCAAAGATTCTGGTACCATATGCTTCTGTTGCATGGCAATTCCCACGTTCCTGGCTATGTCTGTTGACTCCTGCTCCCTTTCCTGAATTCACACTGAAATCACTTTAAGTCATGGAACCTGGGTTTCTGCCAGAAAGCCTCGTCAACTTTTCCCCCACAGCACCCAGTTCTAGCTGCCTAAGTCTGCACTTCTGACAAAGTGGTGACCTGCATACAGGTTTTTTCAAGCTCCTTCTTCCACAGCAACTGCAGGAATTTCGCCACATCTGGGCTCCATTTTCAAGACAATCCAGTGGAATCCTAGGAGAGGCATCTTTAAATTTTGCTGTATTTTCTGGAGATCCTTTCCCTACAAATTGTATCCTGTTAAGGTTGCAGGGGCCCTGCCTTCTTTTGTATATGGTCACTCTAGTATAGTGCCTGTACCTTTAACTGTTGTGATGAAGAGGGGATTTCACCAGGAACTAATTGCATACAAACGACACTGGCTGAAATTCCCTTTTCTCTACAACTGTTAAAGTTACATGAGCCCTGACCTGGATTTTATCTGGTCAGCCTACCTCTACCTCTTTGACCCGCTTTCCTATCATGTATTTGTGTGAATGTGTGTGTGAATGGAAATCCGTTCCATTTTTTAAACCAGCTTTAGGTTGGGAGCTCGGTCACTTTAGTGCAGCCTTTCCCAGGTAACCCAGTAGAAAGGATTGCAGCCAGGCTCCCATTCTGTGGTCCACCTTGTTGCCTCTTCATGCCTGTGGCGATTGCCAAAATCCTCTGGCACAGGGGTGCAGAATCTCAGGCCTGGGGATTAAATATGGCCCTCTGGGATTCCCCAGTTAGCCCCGCCCTCTTCCCCTGCCCACACTCCCTTTCCCTAATCATTGGGTAGCTTTCTGGCTTTTGTGCAGCTTTCTCCGCATTCTAAAAGTTTGAAATGCCTTTCCTAAAGTTTAATTCCTGCCAGTAAGAGCTTTCAGCTAAAATATGTAGGCATTTTTGTAATTTGGCCCCACCCTTTTTGCCTCTGGCCCTGTCCATCGCTGGAATGTGGCCTCAAGAGCTTCTCCAAAATGGAATTCAGACCTTGGGTTGAAAGAGGTTCAATGCCCCTGCCCTAGAGTATTTTGGCAACACACAACATAATCTGGAGCCTTATGAGCCCAGAACTGAAACAGGAAACAGGGATAAGCAGGATGTGCCATAGAAGGCACTGGAAATTGATGGGGGTATTCTGAATTTAGCTGCCCCAAACACTAGATTCTCCCTTTTTGCCATGGTGATTTGGCACAAGGACTAGCTGCTGCACACTGCAAACCATTGTGAGCCCTTTTTCTCTCTGGGCAATCTCCCTCTCCCTTGCCTCTTTCCTTCCCTTTCTATCTTTCAGACAGTTGGAGGAGCCCAATTTTCCTAGCCCCAATTTAAGCAGCTCCCTTGGAACCATGGTCCAGCCTTTCAGATCTGTGGCTTAACCTTTTATTCTTATGTAACAAATAAACCACCACCATTTGAATAGATGTGTGTGTCTGTGTCCTTGGGACAAATCTTCTGAGACATGCTACTGCTGAGATTTTAAAAACCCTTATACACATGTATTTTGCAACATGCATACACTTTACACATGTCTGGAGAGCACACTCATCAACACTTGTCAGATCTAGTACTAGAACCACCAAGATCCATCAAGTAGATCCAAAGACATGCTTAGGTTAAAAGAAGAGGGTGCCTCTGAGTACAGCCTGAGCCTATGCCTAGGAATTTGTTTTCAGTAGCAGAACCGAACTGAGCTCACAGTGCTTTCACACAAAAGTCCACTCCTGGTTAACCTTCATCTCAGCAGCCTAATTTATATAATAAAAGTCATTTTGTTGTTGCTATCGTTAAACAATTGGTAGTCAGAAAGCCATGCTGTTCTATTGCAAATCACTCAGGGATCTACTAGTCGATCCCAATCTACCTGCCTCCCTTTGCAGTGCCAGGATTCTTTAAATTTAAATTAACCACCATCTGCCTTCATGGCGCAGAGTTGGAACCGTGTTCTTCCTAAACTCTGCAGTTTCGCTTCTGCGGGGTGGCGTCGGGTAATTTCCATGCCAGGACAGAGCATGGGGTACCCGGTGGTCACGTGAGTACTGGAGCCCCCCCTCTTCCTGGCTTCCAGGGACCAATCACCAGTCACCATTCTTCTGGACCCCCCCCCCCCCCCCCGGACGGACTACAGAGTGAGGTCAGATAGCAGAAGAGCCAATGAAAAAGTCAGGGTAAGTCCCCAACTTTTTAACAGCGCAGCTTCACAGAAAAGCCCCACAGTGGCTGCGAATCTGCAACTGCATCATATAGCTGACAGACCCCAGTGCTCTTGCACAGTGCTGACCTAGACATACCCTACCTCTGCCTTGCGATGCCTGCTAAAAAGGGCTGGTTGGGGTGGGTTGCTTCCCCTAGAGCTGGCCTAATGAATGCAGTGCTGATTCTCGACCACCATGGGGCTTGGGACACATATAGACAGCCCCCCAGTCTCAATGATTCTGCAATTCCTACAGTTAGGAATAATTTCCTGACCATCCAATTAAGCTCACTATTCTTGTTGAACTTACTGCTTATTGTACTTTTCCAGTGGCCTCAGTAACACCTGTTCCGCCTCTTTATAGCAGCATGATATTTCACATTTTCCAAACCATTAAGGTCTTTCAATGTGATTCTAATAGTTATGCTCAGAAATACCTCCAATATTTTGATGGGGGAGAAGGATAAACAAACTCAGAATATAGGCTAAATGTGAAGACAAAATAATACTGATACAAATAATAGGGAAGAAAGAAGAAACAGTCAGAAAATTCAGAAGGTAAACATTTTACCTGGGCATGTTCTAGGAAATCATTGAATCCTCCCAGAAGAAGGCCCTTTCCTCCACGATCCAACAGTTCCCTCCAAATAATTGGGGAGCGTGTGTGTTTCCATTCATTTTTTTCACAGATCTCCTGCAGCCACATCTAGAAGCCAAAGCCCAAAAGGAAGCATGACATGTAATGTTAATGTGTATTAAATTCAAAAAAGCTTTCAAGACAATGTTGAAACTAATGCTTGTTTCCCAAAATGATTCAACCAAATACATTCCCTTCATATTTGACAAGAGGCTCATTATTTAGTATTTAAATATCTATATATGCATACAGAAGGTAACATGAGAGAGGGTGGTACAGTGTAAGTGGACCTTAAAATGTTGCAAAACTCACACAACTAATTTAGAGAGAAGGGTCTGTCCTTGCGAAAGGGGAATCAGTAACTGTTCTGCCAAAAGTGGCCCTTCCAAGAAATTCCTGACATGTGTGGCTGATAACTTTCTCCTACAGAAAGTGGAGGAAGGAACTTGAGGATTGGCTATCCTTGATTTGATAATGATCAATAGGGATGACTTAGTGGATAAAATGGCAGTTTCGGGAACTTTGGGGGAAAGCGACCACATCCTACTTGAGTTCTTGATTTTAAAGGAAGCAAAAGTTGAGTGTAGCCATACGCGTACTCTGGATTCTAGGAAAGCTGATTTTACTAAACTCAGAACTATGATAAGTAAGGTCCCATGGCAAGTGACCCTAATGAGAAAAGGAGTCCAAGATGGGTGGGAGTTTTTTAAAAAAGAACATTTTAAAGGCTCAATTACAAACAATCCCAACAAGGAAAAAATATAGAAGACAACAGAATAAACCAATGTGACTCCACAAAAAGCTTAGAGATGACCTGAAAACAAGAAAGGACACATATAGGAAGTGGAAGGAAGGTCAGGCTACAAAAGAAGAGTATATTCAGGTAGCACAGAAGTGCAGGCATGGCAAAAGGAAGGCTAAAGCTGAGAATAAGCTGAGACTAGGGAGGAATGCTAAAAGCCACAAAGCTTTCTTCAGGCATGTGCATAGTAAAAGACAGAGGAAAGAAATGGTGGTTCAACTACTCAACGAGGATGCCAAATTGATAACAGATGACAAAGAAAAGTCCGAAGTGCTCAATTCCTACTTTGGCTCAGTCCTTTAACAAAAGCGGGTCTATGACCCCCCCCCCCCCCCCGGCAAAAGTAAAGTATGAGCTGAAGGGGCACGACTGCACCTTGAGATTGATAAACAAATGGTCAAGGAACACCTAATTTCTTTGAATGAGTTCAAATCTCCATGATGAACTGCATCCTAGAGTAATAAAGGAGCTGGCAGAAGAACTCTCAAAACCACTGTCTATTATCTTTGCGAAATCATGGAAGTTGGATGAAGTGCCAGATGACTGGAGGAGGGCTAATGTTGTCCCTATCTTCAAAAAGGGCCAAAAGGAGGAACCTGGGAACTACCGACCAGTTAGTCTGACATCAATCCCTGGGAATTTTTTTAGAGCAGATTATAAAGAAGTTAACCTTGAAAACAATGCAGTGATTACTAGAAGCTAGCATGGATTTGTCAAGAACAAATCCTGCCAGACTAATCTGATCTCATTCTTTGATTGGGTAACCTCCCTTGTGGACTATGGGAATGCTGTGGACATAATATATTTTGACTTCAGCAAAGCCTTTGACAAAGTACCACATGACATTCTAATTAGCAAGCTAACTAAAAGTGGGCTAGATGGAACAACTATTAGGTGGATCCACAGTTGGTTACAGAATCGGACTCAAAGTGTGCTTATCAATGGTACTTTCTTAAACTGGGGAGAGGTAACGAGTGGGGTATCACAGGGCTCAGTCCTGAGCCCAGTGCTCTTCAACATCTGTCAGGTATGTTTTAAGGTAGATTCCAGCATTGAGCAGTGGGTTGGACTCAATGGCCTTATAGGTCCCTTCCAATTCTACTATTCTTTGATTCTATGATACCCCTTTCTTTGAACTTTCAGTTCAGTGGCAATGCTAATTAGGACACATATTATTACATCCTTTATACTCTAATTGTAAGCAGGTGCATTAGAAATGAAAGCTGCAGTAACGAAAAAGAAAAGAGAAAATTGTGTGGTTGAATATGTGAGTGAGACATTGGCTGGGTTCGGATGACGTGATAAGCAACGGTTGATTAATTAGGCAATTGTCCATTGTGTTGCTTATCATGTCCGTCTGGCAGGAAGTGGGCAACTGACGGTGTGCTATTTTCTCAAATTAAGCAACAGAGAAAAACAATGGGCTGCTCCGTTGCTTATCCGGAGACCCGTTGCTTATTGTGTCGTGCGGTGGGCTCCGTTGCTTAATTTCACATGTTGAGTGCGCTATTTCAGAAGCCCATAGAGTCCCTGGCAAGAGTGGCCGAAAGCGCCCCGGCCACTCCTCTACAGCCAGCAGAACTTGCAATGGCTGATGCAATGGCTGATGCAATGGCCGTTGCTCCGCAAGGGCGGAGCAACGGCCAGCTGGAAGGACGATGGGAATTTCAGCTGCTCGATGGGGGGTGGGGCAACATGTCGCCTGGGGAGTACTGGTAGCATAACATACTTGAGTTGCCTATTCCCCCCTCTGTTACCTAAAGTGTCATCCGAACGTGGCTAATGTGGCTGAGTAACTAATAGTACAATGTGTGCCTTTTAGCAGAAAAAAAAGTCTTGACTCGTTTCTGAGAGATTGATAAATAACTTAAATTCTGCTACAGCTCACTGGAGCGTGAAGTGGATGTGGAGAAGACCCACACCCCTTTCAGCAAAGCATCAGTAAGAACTTAAATATACAACTGCACCACTAGCAGATAGATTTTCAAACACTGCCTGCTAAGCCACTAATCAGCGGCTCCTAGATCTGATCTCCCCATACTTACCCGGGTTGAATTATAATTCTTTCTAATGAAAGAAAACAAAAGAAATACAAATAATCCCAAACAGGATCAACACAGGTGCTGCGTCCACATTCACTGTATGTCAGTGCTAGTCCATCTATTTCATAATGATTCAGGGAGGGGTTGTGTGCTAGAAAAATAAAAGGCCATTGCTGATTCGCCCACACTTCATTGACTCCCCCCCATATCTGATATTTGTACTAAAATAATGATAAACATAATCAAATTCAGTGGTCAGGATCTGAAGGACTAAGCACATAGTACAGAGGCTTTCCCTACAAGTCTGCCTCTTGTGGCAGCTGAAAAGATGCTTCTGAAGATTGTGGAGAATCCCCTTTGGGAATCCCTGTATTAGTGAACCAGACTGAAATCTTTTACCTCCCAGTTGTCAGGATGTTGAGTAATCTTGTGTATCCTGAAGTTAGGCAAATTTTTCTGCAGATAGTCAGCTAGGAGTTCTGCCTTAGCATAGTAGGGGCAATCTGCCTTACCTGGAAATTAAATAGTTGATGAAAACTGTACATATCAAAACTTGTGATATCAAAGGAATGTATTTGACATTTTATTTAAAAATGCTTAGTGCAAAGGTGATAATCAAGAGAGAATAACAATGCCATTAAGTAACAGAACACTCAGAATTTTCTTCCATAAGATGTAGTGATGACGATTTAGACGGCATTAAAAGGCAAATTTGTGAAGTATGGCTTTTATCACGCCATCCATCGCCCTGTCTCATTCATGGACTTTTATGGGGGTCCGATGAAGTTAATGCTTTTTATTGGAGCAGATGCCACTGTTGCCCTGTGGAAGTCATTAGCACAGGATGATCTCTACTGCCCTAACAATTCCATGCATGGATGAACAGCTAAGGGGACATCAAGGCCTTCTGCGGTGGCACTGTCTCCATCAGGAAGACCTGCTTTTGATAAAGCGTAAAAGAAAATGTAGGTATTTTTGTATGTTGGAGAAATTCAGAAGTACATCTTAATGTTGTATTGTTTGTGTTTTATCTTTGTTTGAAAACAATTTTAAAAAAATTAATCAGAGGAAGACCTGCTGAAAATTTTATTTTTTTTCCTTTTCCTTCCCCATCTCCCATTTATTTGTGTGTGGTGACTTTTTTTAGATGGTAAGCCTGTGGGCAGGATCTGTCTTATTTTACAATTGTAAGCCACTCTGGGAGACTTTGGGTGTACGTGTGAAGGTGTGTGAGGGTGTGTGAGGGTGTGAGGAAGGGCACACATATACTCTAAATAAATAAAACAAACGGAAGCATCTGTTTTTATTTCTACCAGAAGGGCCGTTGGTAGAAAACACACACACACAAATGAAACCTGAAATCGTTTCTCCCTTTCCCCCTCTTCAAAATCGAGATACTTCGCGAGGGAAAGGCACTCTGCGCAGGCTCAGAGACACTGAAAAAAACACAAAACAGATACCAGAAGCCAGGCCAGCCTCGCGAACAAAGTAAGCGTTGGCAGGTGCGTGAGAGACCCCTGAACGGACCCTCACCTCACCTGCGAGCACGAACTTGGCCATGGAAAGAAGCCCGGGCGGCCAGTGCCGTCTTCTCGCGTCGGAGGAGCGGCCGAGGGGACGTTGCTAGGCAACCGGGCGCACGCTGCCAAACGGAGGAAAGAAAAGAACGACGAAGGCGGCCCATGAATTATTTTGTCCGCTGCAAGCACCCGTACTTGAGTGAGGCGCTTCCGCTGGGTAGGTCACGTGCCAGTTTCGTAATGGCGGCGGCCGAGTGAGCGTAACGCACGGAGAGTAGCCGGCGGGTGAGCTGGGCGCAGGGAGCAAAGAGCGTGCGCGCCTGGGGGGAGGGGGGCTTGAAGAAACGGCGCGAGGCCAGATGGTTTCCATAGCAACAGAGGCTCCCTTGCCCCTTCGCCGCCTTCCTCTCAGAGATGTTGCGCGGGTTGGGGGGGGGGAGTAGCGGCTTAGGTCAATGGGGTTTTTGTGCAGCTCGCCTTACGAGACGTCGTCCAGCAGCCTTTCCCACCCTGATGGCCGCCGGTATATTGGAAATCAGCCCCAACTAGCGTTTGCAGTGGTCAGGGATGCTGGGAGTTGTAGTTCAACACATCTGGAGGGCACCAGGTTGGGGAAGGCCGGCTTATTGTGTCTGACAGGGGGATCCCGCATCCAGTCTAGAACAGCGGTCAGCCACGAGTTTTGGGGCATTTGATAAGCAAGGCCCGATGTACTACGCAGCGCTCCCTTTGTTGTGTGTCTCCCCATCCGCACAACGCCCCCCCCCCTTATTTCGAGCTACACCGCCTCTGAAAATGCATCCCTAGCTTGTAGCCTCAGTGGAGGCTCCAATGTCAGTGGGGCTGTGAATCTGCTCTGGGTTTCACTCCAACCTCAAGAGGAGCTATTCAAGTTGCTGAATGTATTCTGGGTTCAACACCTTGGATATAGGTCCTTTAGAGTTCTGACTGAAACTCGGAGCAGATTCACGGTTGGAGCGGCCAGTCCTCACTGAGTAGGCAGCTTCCAGACAAGAGTGCTCCTAGTGCTACTAATTAGAAGGCATTATGCCGCTTTACCGCCTTTTTCTCTTTAACCAATTTTCTGCAGTGAGAGGGAAAACAAGGGGGGCATTTGTCAGGGCACGCAGGAGGGTTATGAGTAAAAGATAATGTCTAAACACCCCATAAAATTCTGTGAATGAGGCATGGCAATGGAGCAATAAAAAACCTCATCTGGAAGCACCCGTAGTCATTGCAGATCCACACGGCTGTTCAGAGCTGGTAATATGGTGTGTACTCCCCCCCCCCCCCATTTCAAACTGCTCTTTAAGTATTTTTTAATCAGTGGTACTAATTCAGTGCTAAATACATATATGAACTAGAACAATTTATAAAAAAAAAGGTAATGGGAAGCACTTTTATTCAAGATGTAAGACATCACTTCTTCACATTAAGAATTTCGCGATGGACGGCTTCTGCGCTGTCTCGGTGGTCTGCTTACGCTACAGAAGCAGTAGTGTAAGTTAGGGGGGACCTCCTTGTCAGAGTGCCCCCTCAAAATCATGGGCCTCGGGCCAATTGGCCCCAGTGGCCCCCCCTCTGCATGGCCCTACAGATCTAGCCTCCATATATTTGACGAATCCTCTTTTAAAACCATCCAAGTCGATGACTATAACTTCATCTTGTGGCAGGGAATTGTGAAAGTTAAATCAGAGTTGCCTGAAGGATTTCTATTTTTCTGTTTCTACTGCCAAGTCAGTTTCATCAGATGACCCCAAGTCCTATGAGAGAGGAAGAAAAAACTGTCTCCTGTTGTTGTGACCTTCTCAGTTGGTCCTTTAAATGTGCATATTTGCAGGAGGAGTGAGAGAGCGAGGCAGTAGTTCGAAGAAGTGTCAGCCTGCATTCTTACTGTAAAGTTAAGCTATTGGAGCACGTGGTTTTAAAAATGCCCATTCAATGAGCAGTAATGTAACAAACAAGAAACTATCTCATCTCATTCTCTCCATCCCATTCCATTTTGCACCAAGTAGTTGGCTAAAATGTAACTGGAGCTTCTTTATCTAATTTGTGAGATCTGGGTTCCATCTTCCTGCCAGTTTTCCTTTCTCCAATGGTTATATCAATACTACGATTAGGGCATCACTCCATGTTGGGAAATAGATTTAACCTGTTAATAATTGATTGTGCTACATAGAATGTTTCTTAGAATAGTCTGTTTTAGTTATTCTATGTTACGGGTGTATTTGTACATTTGAACGTAAAATTTCAAGTATATAATGTTAATGAAATTACCATTTTAAATTCACTGAACAGATAATCTACGTGACCCTGTTCCGGCCTGCTTATTTATCCTGCAAGAGTTTCTTCTGAAATCGTTTTCTTTGAACACCTCATTGTAAAGTGCTAAACAGCAAAATGAATAGGAAATTGGATTGTTTTATAAGGACAATGAGATGGTTGCAAGCATGTCATTATGCACAGAGTCCTTTTTCTAGAACTACAATGCGAATGTTTGCATTGGGAACAAATGGACATACAAGTGCTGTAGAAAGTAGTTACCTGAGGCAATTCCTACAGTATGTTTCTCCGCGCTGGCTTCAGTCACCTATTCGGTTTTTTTCTGAAGATACTCTCACTATTAATGTAGAGGGTGCCAATGCAAATGAACAGAAAACTACTAATGCCCTATTGGAGTGTGTGCAGGTCCATGAACCATTGCCTATTAAACCCACCCAACCTCCATCTGGTTTCTCAGCTTCCCCAAAAGAAGTCAGAAGTGCCACCGAAGAAATGGATGAAAGGAGCACAGCCCAACAGTTCTTTGATGACCTTCGAAAATGTGTATCTCCCTGTGATGTACTAGACCTTGTTGCAAAATATCCAGTCTCTCTGAAATATATCGGTAACTGTCTTGCCACTATGTGGACACTCACTAAAAAAACATCAGAAGACCGGAAACATTATGAGAGACAGCTGATGTTTGAGCACCCTCAATTTAGCCCGCTCTGTCAGTGTCTGATGAACGAGGCCAAGTATATGTGGCGTGATGACTTGGCGTATAGCATGCTTGCTGTGGTGAAACTAGGAGTCCCACAGAACACCCGGGTGGTCCAGACCTTGCTTAGGGTTTGCCAGGTAAGCTGCAGAATGTTTTACTGTTTATATTATAGTTAAAGAGTGAAGCTCATGGAACATCAGAACCCTAACAAAGCCAAAATGATGATTAAGTAATACTTGGCATTTAGTCATCAATAATCAGCATTTATATAGTGCTTTCAGTGTTCAAGTACTTCACAGACATTATCATGTCTTCCTTAACCCTGTAAGATAGGTTGGTTTTATTGTCCCCATATTGCAGATGGTGATTTGACGTTGAGAAAGTGGCTTGCCGCTTAGGTTGCAGTCTTATATATCAGTTTCCCCTGACCTGGTGCCCTGCAGATGTGTTGGACTGCAACTCTTAGCTTTCACAACTGGTTGGGGAAGGCTACTGTACACATTTACCTGGGAGTAAGTGCCATTGAGCTTGGTAAGATGTCTGCTTAGGCATGTATAGGATTGCACTGTTCATGGCGAGATTTGAACCAGGATCTTACTGTTGGGTAGCTCAATGTCTTCACTAGTGGGCTACACCATTGTTTACTCAGGAAGCCCTTTTATGCCTTTTTTTTAAAAAAAAAAACACCTCTGTTTGCTGACTGGCATTTATAATCCTTTTAGCTGTGCTGTTTTTTAAAATTATAATTGCTATGTTTGCTGTGTTCATTTATTTCTTTGTGGGGGTGGGGGTCAGCTGCCTTGTAAGAAGACTTTCTAAAGCGCAGGATATAAACCTATAAAATAAAAAGAAGTAATAAATAAAGGTAATCATGTATAGTGTGAAGCAGGATAAACGTGTTAGCACATCCGTATGTGCACAGGCATTGAAATCTAGAAGGTTTTTTTTAGTCAAGGTGGCAACTAGAGGCCTTTGAGCAAGAACCTGACAGTTTTTGCAGCTGGCATGTGTGGTTACCAGCAGCCTAGTTACACAACACGTTTGTACATATAACAAGCCATGACAATCATTCTGGGAATTCTCCCCAGAATCATATTCTTTGTTAAGGAATCATATGTCCTAATCAGGGGGGAAAGCTTTGGGCCTATCCTTATGATCCATTTATATTGCAACAAATGTACAGTTGTTCTATTTGCTGTGCAGGCTCCAGATGTCTTCTCACACGTTAACACATCTTTTGGGGGGGAGGGATTGCCTTCTTCCTGTGCCCACCTTCCTCTTTTTATAAATGTATTCACAAAGCCATTCCTAGACTTTGACTGTAGCCTCACCTTTACTCCTCTATCCTTTGCCCATTTTCTGTCTCTTTGGCTACTTTGTCAAATTTGTTCCTATCCTCTCCCTTATCTTGGTCTTATCTACATTGTCTCACACAATTTGTAAGCATCTCCCATGAATTTTAACAAGCTAGAAGGTTATAATAACTACCCTGTATCATGTTTAGTATTAGAGCATAAGCTTCCTAGGATGAGGCTATGTTACTTTTGTGCCTGGTCCAGCCCTTGGCATGCTGTAGGTGCTTCATACATTTATTAACAGTACTGGCCGGGCCTACGCTTATGAAGGTTTTTCAAAAAGAGCTGTGTTTAAGTGCTCAAATCTTGCAATATGAGGGAAGAAAAAGCATCCAAGAAGAGAAGAGGGTTGAATGTTTTGGGGTTGAATGTTAGTCATGACTAAAGGTCCATTAGTTTCAATGGGTCAACTCTATGGCCCTGTTCAGAAGACACCTTAAACCACAGCTTTAACCATGGTAAAAAAGCTGCGGTTTAAGGTATCTTCTGAACAGGCCCTATGGCTGAATTTGTCTCCACCCATCTGTCTCTTTCATTCTTGATTCCCATTGATTCTTTTATTTATGGGCTAAAGGCATATTCTGGTTTAAAGGAGCAGAGTGGAATATTTTCCCAATCCCTGTCACCAATTTTGGCAACGTACGCAAGCCAGAATGTTCAGCATGGCTGAATGGCATGACCGACAGAAGAGATGTGCAGCCTTGGCACCCCTAATAACCCATTAGAGTTGTCTTCTCCCTGGACAGCAGTGATGGACATTTCCATACAGTGCCCTTAATAATGATTCCTCTTTCACCTGTCTTTCTGATTTAAAGCCAGGGGACACGAAAGCCCTACGCACGATCTCCGTAGCACACAGCCCTATGTTACGTAAGGCTGTGCTATGGGCAACTTGCCATGAGGCTCTTGTTTATTTCCTGTCTAACATTAAAGAACGAATACCTCTTTGAGGCTAGGTGGGAAAATGAGAGAGCCATGTATACAATTGGCATAGTTCTGTATAAATTGTGGGATAATGGTGTGACACTATATGTTGTGGCTCTCTCCCCATAGTGGTAGGAATTTGTTTAGTCACTTGCAGTCAATTTTATTTTTATAGCCCTGGTGCATACAGTATTGCTGAAGTATGTTGTTAACCGGGGGTAGGCAGAAAGTAGATCTCCAGATGTTTTGGACTTCAACTTTCAGCATTCATGAACATCTGCATGCTGGCAGGGGCTTCTGGGAGTTGAAGTCCAAAATATCTGGAGATCTACCTTCTGTCCACCTCTCTGTTAAGTTCTTAATGCACATATTGCATTAATATGTGCATTAATGCAATATGTGCATTAATGCACACATATTGCATTAATTTCTGCCACATTTCTCTTCTGAAGAAACAAAGATAAACCTGGGTAATCTACTGCAACCAAAATAAGTACATTGTTAATTTCGCATAAGAGAATCAGTGTAAAGCTTGATTTGAAAACGCATTTGCTGAAGCATAAATAACTGTGTTTGAGATATATGATTGCACTGCACATCTGAATATTTGTGTCTTTCACTTAAGCATGAAAGACTGCTGAAAACTGGCTAACAAGCTTCCTAACCTGCTGAATTTTCTTTTGTTTTGAATAGGAACGTCTCAATGAATTTGATGACCGATGTCTCTCAGTTGTTGCAGCCACTTTGCAAGTAATGGAAAAATGCAAGAACGTGGAAGCTCTTCAAGCTGGATTGCAGTAAGAAAACGACAACAGCAAAAGAAAGGGACCTTGATTCCTCATAGGTGTTACGTTTGTATGCTGGTCCACACTTAGAATTGACATATTGCAGTACTGCAATATATAAACTAAGCGGGAGTGGTGGGTCGGTTGTGGTGTCAGGTTGTTAAAGGGATCGACAGTAATGTATCAGAAATAAGGATCAGTGGCCTCACTTGGATGCAGTGCTCAGTTCAGTGCTATGTGAACATGCGTTGGCCTCATGTACTCCCCCCTTCTCTTCTGGCTCCATGAAGACGAGATCACAAGTTTTCCCTACCATTTTTATCTTAATTGCAGTTTATCATTACATCCAAACCTGGGGAAACTGAGATTAGTCTTTAACTATGTTTTTTCTGAAACAAGTCAGCTTCAAACTACAGTTTATGAGGCTGGCTTTTTTCAGTAAACCACAGTTAAGATTAATATTCAGTTATAAACCATAGTATAGTGTTACATTTGAACAAGGCCAGTGCTTCAGAAGAATGAGATTGCTTAGCACTCTAAATTTAAATGGGTTTATTTATTTATTTTAGCACTTATATCCCGCCCTTTAGCCAAACAAGGCTCTCAAGGCGGCTTACAAAAGTATTTCTTAGGACAGTCCCTGCCCACAGACTTACAATCTAAAAAAACCTGACACAAAAGGAAAGGGGATTGGGAGGGAGGAGGGGGATATTTGTGAGATATTTGGGAATTAAGGAGATTTAACATTTGTATAAAATTGGTTCAGAAAATGAAACAGAGTGTACTGAATAATTCTTTGCACATTTTTAGGAATACACCTCAATGAGCCCAAATTGGGAACCCAACGCAACTTACAATTAAAATTTTAAAACAATAAAAATGCACAGAGTTGCCAAATTCAATATATCATGGCTCAAAATGATGTCTAGGATACAAATGAATATTTTGCTGGTATAAACAATTTAATGATACGTCTTCCAATTGCATGAGATAATAAATGGCAGAAATGTATGTTAAAACTTACCTGGAGTGAGTATAGCAAGCAGGGCTTCGGCCCAAGCATTCTTCATTGGAAGTTCTCCCATTAAACTCAGTGGATCTTAACAACTCTTAATATTAATTGCTTCTTGAATATATGCCTATTCCACATTCTTTTTTCAAACTGATTGAATCCCTTGCTTTTCTTGTTAGGTTACTGGTGGAGCAGCGAGTCTCAAAAATCTCAGATATTTTTATCTTGCAAACCATGATGAAGTGTATTGGGAAGGATGCACCACTCACTCTTAAGACAAAGCTGGAGGTAAAAAATGGGAATTATTCATTCACCACTGTATCTAATTATAGGAATATGTATAGTAGTCATTCTATGTCTGGAAGCTTATCCTAGAATTGTCCCCATATCATGGGTAGGAAACCTTTTGGGCCTGTGGGCGTATTTGGCAATTTGAGAAAGTGTCCTGGGCACCACCACAAAATGGCTGCCATGGGAGACATGGCTGGTCACAAAGGACAAGTAAACTGCCCTAAAGACCTGAGTTGAAGGAAGAGGTGGGGTCTCATTCTCAACCAATTAAACAGCTCCCTTGAACCAACAGCTTTTAGTGCCAACAGAAGCCATTTTATTGCAGAAGGCAAACTCTTTTTCTCTCTTCCACTCTTTGGTCCAGCAACTCAATCCCTGCTATCTTTTTCTCTCTCACTCCAGATCACCTCACTTTGTTTTGAAATTATCCTAGGTGGTGGTAAGAACACGTGTCAGTTAAAAAAAGAGTGTTAGGACGGGTGCCAAGAAATGTATTTGGGGGCTCACTGGGCCCCGTGGGCCCTATTTTGTCTATCTTTGTCATATGCGATGAATGCGCACATAAAAGCCCTACGTTACTTCAGACAATGGAAGGAAAGGATTCCATTGTTTTGAGGTTTTCAATGTGGTCTTATTTAATATAGTTAATTATTTCATATTAGTGATTGCAGCTGCACACTAGAAGTAACTATTGCCCTAAATTCTGTGTTCCTTTGTTAAGCACTTTGATAGAAGGCAAGTTGTGTTGACTGTTTCCATGTTGAAAGAAAAGGGGAAAGTGAGAATACGTGTTCAACTATTGATATCTGTTCTAATAATTAATAAATGAATAAATAAATAAATAAACCAGATGAAAATTGGAGTAGCTGCATATTGTCTTAGAATCTCACCTCACTCTCAATAGTTTCTTGTTAGTAGATACCCATAGAAAGGGTAATTGGGGGGAAACAAATCTTGCCCCTCCTTGTGACAGTGGACAATGATCTCATCAACCTTGTCATGGATTTCCGTCCAATTTAAATCTGTTTAATTTCAGAAGAAGATTTTGAGTCAGATGGACCAATTTACTCAACCAAATGCTCATCACATGTTCAGTGTGCTAGCTGAAATGAATCACCGCTCTATTCCAATCCTGAATTCCTGTAGTAACAAACTAATAGGTAAGTTAAATTTGAAGGAGGATAATAGTTTAGTGAGATCGAATGTAGAGCACAGCCATTAGGTAAGGAATAGAAAAAGAAGACAAACAAGAATAATGTTCAGGTAAGGAAAACTGTTATCTTTGCGTGTAGTCTTATTAAAAACAGTTTTAGCTATAGATTGGCTGACTAGTGTATATGTTCTGGACAGCTGTTGAGAATGTTGGTCCAAAAAGATACTGGCCGGGATTCAAAGAATGGTGCAACATGTTCTGTGAGCCAAAGTGGGGTTTAGATTAATATTTTTAACATTCCCTACTACTACATTGCAAACAGATTTTGTAACTAAGGGACAGGTTCAAAAACCAGTTCAAAGGGGAAAAAAATCTCAAAGAAGTGCTATTCCCATGTGTAACCCTAAACAGCTGTTTGGTTCTGCGAATCATGTTTTACCTCTGTGTCCTGCTGTGATGTGATATGACATGTTTTCGACAACTTAAATGCACACATGCCTTTACTCTTAGTGGTCTTATCAACACGTTTGCTGTATTTTTTGTTTTCTTTTTGTGTGAATTAGAGAACATCCAGGGAATTCCATTTTGGCGGCTGCTGGGTGTTTTGAGATCGTGCAAAGACCTCATGTACCACAACACTGCACTTTATTCTGCAATCGCAGATTATGCAGCATCAACCTTCTGTAGGTGGGACACAAAGCAGGTAAAATCTGAGATGACAATATTCACTCGTGTCAGTGGGATGAGGTCCAGTATGGGGCTGGCTTCTAGTTATCTTGTAAAATTGCCTTTGTGTGAGCAATAATTTCTAATTATCAGTTGCTGTCGGGGCTCCTTTCTGATATTTCGTGTAACTGCAACTTTGGAGGCCGAGCTACAGGCCTCAGTCCAGTCTGTCTGCTGAAGTCCAGCTAAACCAGTGATCTGTGATAAGCTCTCGCATCCTATGGAATTCTGCTAGACTTTAGCTCATGAATTGGACTGCGGTAGATTTGTATATTTTTGCTACAGGAGTGCAAGTGGTGGTGCCATTCCTTTGTCTTATATTGTAACTTTGGTTACTACAGGTTTGCAAAAAGCTTGAAAAGGTTGAATCCTGACTGAATGCTTTTTGTTTAGTTAGCCGCTCACCCAGGATGAGTAGCTCCTTCTGAGCAAATTCGATGACAATCCCCTCCCTTTTTTTTTCCAAAAACACTTCAGAACAATAGTTCATGAGAATTTTTGACAACTGTACTACAGCATTACAATGATCAGAGAAGGGGTTTCTTTCAATTTGGTTGTTCATTTAAACCAGCCTTCCCCAGCCTGGTGCCAGGTGTATTGGACTGCATCTCCCAGCATCCCCAGGAAGCATGACCAGTGGTTAGGGATTATGGGAATTGTAGTCTAGCAGATTGGGAGAGAAGCAAGTTGGGGAAAGTTGATTTAACAGGTCAAACAATTTATATTAAGGCTATAAGAAGCTCAGAAATGTAGGAATCCGTTTCTCTCATGCAACTCTAATAGTGTGAATATTAAGAATATTAAGGTTATATTTGTATTTAGGATTATTGAAAACGATGCTTGGCTTTACTACATCTGAAAATTAACCATATTCAGATAAATGTAAAGTCTAGGATTTAAACACCTCCTAGAAGTATCCAGTAAGATGTTTATGGTTGAATTTCATAAACAATCAACAAAGTTGCTTGCTAGGGCCATTGTTCAAACTACCTTGTGATGTGAAGATCAGGTAGACTAGTTCTTGTGAGCTAGTAATTTTGGGGGAGGTTTGTTTCTTGAATTAATTTATAGAAACATTTGTACCTTGCAAGTCAGCCTCAATAGGGCCCCAGGGCAGCTCATAGACATAAAATAAATGTGAATAAAATAAATGTGAATAAAATGTGTAAAACAACAAAGAGAGCATTACTAGAATCAGTAAAACATAATTAAACAGTGGGGCAGGAATCATCACAGACGAAATGTCTGGTGAAATAGACATCTTCACTATTTATCTAAACGCCGAAATAGATGGATCATTTGGGTCTCTTGAAGGATTAAATTCCACAGTCTGTAATTCCAGTCTGGTTGTCACAACCATAAAGATCCTATCCCATGTCCCTGACCCTGCCAGTCAAACTTCAGATGATGGTGGGATGTAAAGCATAGTGTGGACTGGCTCATGTGGGAGAAGTACCCTGTTCCCAAACTGTTTAGGGCTTTAACCAACACCTTGAATTCGGTCTAGAACCAAGTTGGTAGCCAGTTTTGACTGGGGTAATATGTTCTCAACGATAAACCCAAATGCCATACTTGGTGTCGCATTTTGCACCAGCTTGTTTTAAGGGCAACCTCATGTGAACGCATGGCAAAAGTCTAATTTAACTTGTGCTTACTGGCAAGGCTGCTGTAGTGTGGTGTTTAAAATTATTTGCATAGTACCACCAGCGTCCAGAGTACTTTTCAAAGTGCAACAGAACAGATCTCCACTGAGGAGTTCACAGCCGAGGAAGGAGTGGGAAATGGAGACAATGGTAAACAGGAAATGAATTTGCATTTATTTCAATTCCACATATTTAGGCTCCTCTTAAAACACTTGTCTCGATAGTGCAGATTTGTAGATTTCTCATTTTGATTTCAGGTAATCCTATTTGTTTCGGCCTTTGAGAATCTTGGCTTTCGACCAGTCGATCTGATGGATAAACTTGCTGCGAAAGTGATATCTTATCCTGAATCCTTGAATATGAAGGATCTTATTTATATGCTACGATCCTATTGTCATCTCAATCACATCCCCGAAGGCCAAAATCAAGAGTAAGTGCTGGCTTGGGGAATTTATTGTTCTGTTACATGGCAGTTTCAGAGAAATTTAGCCATCTGTAAGTAGCATCACAATTTGCCACACAATTACCCTATGGAATTCCTCAGTGGTGGTGGGCACCATCAGGATGGCTTAGCCAGAGATTCCCACCCTCAGACCACTTGGAAATTGCTGAGAGTCTCCACATACCACTTAATAAGTATATTTCATATTTTAAAAACCTTTTTCTTCAGTGCCTCATCAAAAAGAGCACTATATTATGAAAATCACAGACCTTAGGCCAGGTCCTTGAAAAGAGTTTCTTGAACTGATCATTTTAAGGGAAAATTTAGTAGACCAGTGTCGTCCTGTGAAAATTCTGTACCCCAGGGCAGAGCTTTGTCAGGCTGTTCAATAAACTGGCCCTGGCCCAGATGGGTTCTACCTTATCAGAAAAAAATCATCAAGTTCAGGGCTACGTACAGATATTCTCAACTGTTGTGCAAACTTTCTGCAGAATATCTGATTAAATTATTTGTGTGTAACAGTATCTCTCTTTCCACATTTTTTTAAAGGTTCCTTGAGGTTCTAAATAGTGTTTTGAATAAGTACCTCCCCAGGATCTCTAATGTGAGTTTGCTAAAGGCTGTATATTCATTCTGCATTTTGGGTTATCTTCCCCAGCCTTCACTTAATCAACTACTGCAAGATGAAATCCTCCATGATCTGGTAACATCAGGTCAGAAACTTGTTTTGACTCATATTCTTATTCAAGTCAAAGTTGAGGCCATACCATTTCAGGATGTGTTTAATTATGTTCTTTATGTATGCAAGGTTAATACTGTGTAAGACTTTTGTAAATTGGGTCTGCAATAAAAAAGTGCATAAATAAAAAAAGTGCATAAATTACTTTATCTTTTCATAGTATTGCCAACAAAGTATTAGTCATATTGCTTTTGCTCTTGTTAATTCATCATTACTGTTATAGATGTATTCCAGAAGAACTAAATTTTAGCATTCATTTGATAACAACGTTGCTCTTTCCTTTCTTTCATCAGATGAGCAAAATATAGAGCAAAATGAAATGATGTTGCGTACTGTAAATGCTTGTCTGCAGCTTGATGGAAATTCCTCCATTAAGTCAGCATCCTTACCAGTAGAGAAACTGCCTTCGGCCGCTGCTTTTGATCTTCCTGATGTTCAGGAGGTGCTGCTTATGCTTTTGGGAGATGGAAGACTGTTTCGACCAAATGTACAGGTGGCTCATGGCTACAATGTAGGTATGGGATGTCACGCTATTATTATTTAGTGCCTTTAATAATAGTTTAATGCAGAAGACCTGAGATGGTTGAAGTGAGAAAGGAAGAGCTAGAAGTACACAGGAGGCACTTGGCTTGAGCAGAAGCTTATCAGTTGCAATATTTAAGAGTGTTATTGCAGTGAATAAAACTAGCTTCTCTGCAAAGTATTCTCTAAGGAAGCCATTCAGGAGGTGGAGAACCTGTTAAAATTGTGGTATACCCTTCCTAAAAGTTGAGCCATTTCCCACTTAACACAATTTGCGGTCTTTCCTTCTTATTTGATAAATACGTCGTTTAATGTATTGCAAGTGCAGTCTTGTCTTGTCTGAATTGGTTTCAGTCAGTTTCTATCATCAGTATGGAGGGTGTTCAGGGTTATAAGAAATCACATGCAAACATGGCCTATACCTGCCTTAATGTGAAACCCAGAACATTTTCTCATTAAAGTATCATTCCAGAAGGCGACTAAAATCTTAGGGCCCTTGATGATTTAGTTGTTTTTTACATTTCGTCCTGCCTTTTTTCCTCAAAGGAAGGAACCCAAGGTGGTGTACACAATCCTCTCCATTTTATCCTCACAACAACAATCCTGTGAGGTAGGTTGGGCTGAGAGTCTGTGACTGGCCCAAAGTCACCCAGTGAGCTTCCACGGCTGAGTGGGAATTAGAACCTGGATCTCCTGAGTCCCAGTCCAATATTCTAGCCACTACACCACACTGGATTAAAATAAAATCCGATGAAAATTTTCTACCACATTACTGTCACATTTCAAAACATACTTTTTTGATAGCAGGGCTTTTGATTAGCAGGGCTTAAATATGTAAATCAACAAGGAAAAAGGCCAATTCAAGTAACTGATTTAAATCAAGTTTCCCGTTGGTGCTGCTTCATTCATTTCCTAAACAGTGGAATGAATCTAGCAACTAAACCATGTTAATTTGCAATTACATAGTTGTACTGTTTCATCTTTACAACCAGGCCTTGTGTGTATTTGTGACACTGCATACGCTTTGCATGCTTTCCTCTTTTCTTTTCTTTTTTTACCTATAGAGGAGAGTTTAAAATATTCCTATATAGATCCTGTGTAATGACCAGCGGTCATGGCACTTTGTGAGGTCAAGGAAGGGACCATCAGAAGCTTGACCGTGTTTTCTTCTCTTCTTTTCAGAGTTGCTCCTTTATGCTCTGCTCTGCCTTGACCTTATCACACTGCCACAAAGTAACAAACAAAAAATGAAATGTCTGTGAATGCTAGCTAGAAGTGAGATATGACAGTTACATCCGTTCGTCACATCTGCAGAAAAGCCCTCCTTTAACTCTACATGCTCATATTCAGATTATTTAATATTAAATTGTTCTTCAAGAGAAATATACTGCTTACAATTTTTTTAATTATGATTACATTTATTTATATCCTGCCTTTTCCCCAATAATGGGATCCAAGGTAGCTTACAAATTGAAACATGTACAGTTAAAACAAATAGCGATATACAAAAATTAAAAATGTAATTAAACATAGTACAATTTTAAAATATTTAAAACATTTTAAAACATTTTAAATACGCATAATTAAAAAATCCATTTTTTTTAAAGAGAAATCTGTTTTTATTTTAAAAATGAACCATTAGTTTTTATACACATTGCTTCCCTTATTGATAGCATTCAGCCACTCACGTCCACATAAGCTTACTGCTTTGCCATGCCTCTGAATTTGTTGCTTTGTATGAAATCCCATGTTGGAATTGCTTTCTCCAATTCCATTTGGTAAGATCCCCACCCCCCGGATCATTTGTGATAAAGTGCTATTACAAATATGCCCTCCATAAATCTATGTCACAAAATCAGATACCTCTCCCCCACCACTACAGTATCCCTGAGCACTACACTGGAACACACAAGCGCATTGTCCCATGGTTCTGCTCCCAGTTTGTGATTCAAGCTGGCTTTGTATAGCCTTCAGCTCCCTAAGCCATGGCTACATCCAACGAAGAGAATGAGGTGCTTAAGCTCGATGAGTTCTGTGTCCAGTGTTTATTTTCTAGGAAGAATTATGCTGAATCTTGAGTTTGCCTGGAAACAGCACCCTGTGATTTGGGAGTTCTTGCCCATCTCCATATCCCTGTCATTTGGAGGTTCTTTCTATTTGCTCAGTGGAGAGAGAAATGCACTCAGAGCATTTTGAGAAGCATGTTTATCCTTTCATGCATTCCTGAGTTATGCATTGGGAACAGATGCCAGGATTGAGCTCTGGCGTAGTGGGCTAAAATGCACCTAAGTCTGTGCTGGATTGTGTCTTATATATCCACAGTTCCATTTCTTCCACTTTCAGCCTACCTCTTTCAGCCCATCAGACTGCCCCGAAAGTTGTAGTTCCCTTTATTGGTGTCTACAAAAATGTAAAGCTTTGGTAACTTTTATTTGGCATAACTTTTCTTGAAATATTATTATTCTTGCGCTTCCTCTTTACTGTATTCCTGAATAAAATGTTGCCTTGTAACAATTTGGTTCCTAAGAACTTCATTGTTTGCCTCTTTTTCTTCAGATTTTGAAATTTTAATAGATGCAAACAGAAGGATAGTGGTGTCAAACACTGAAGCAAATCAATTAGCAGATGATTCTAAAATCCAAAGGTACCTTTCTCTTAAGTATAAGGGTTTTTTTTAAAAAAAAATGCTGTTTGGCCTTTTTTCCAGCTGTACCTATTTAGCTTTCTTCATCTACAAAGACACTAAGAACTAATTTATTTGCTGAGTGGTCTATATATTTGAGTGAAGCAGTCAGTTAGATTCTGCTGAAAATATCATTTCAGTAAATGGAGATCTATACAAGATTCTTTGCCTTAGTTTGGGTTACTTGTATTGCAAAAGCATTAACTAGATCACACTTATAAATAGCTACTCATTCACCTGGTTGCCTGTGGCTAGTAAGAATTACATATAGTGAACCAGAATGTTTACCATTAGTAATGGGGTAATTACAGAAGAGTTGTTGCTATTATTGTTGATTCGTGTGGCAGAGAAGCTACACTGGTCTTACTTCGGCATGTTTGTTATAAGGTCAGATGAAATGGTCACCGTGTGGCTTTTCTTTATGATTTTATTTTTCCTGTTGTTATAAAGGCGCTTTAATACTTTATATGTGTGCTTGATGGTTTGTTTCTGTTTCCAAACACAATTCAAAGTGCTGCCCTTACCTTTTTGTGCCAGCTGGTGCATTAATATCATCCTTGGAGCCCTCCTGTGGGTCTCCCTGCCCTCGAAAGATGGGTGGGGACTGCTGAGAGGGCCTTTTCAGTCTTAGAAGCACTTAGAAGCTTTTGGAAGGGTCTCTTGGAACCCAGTCTTCTGTAATTTTGATGCCACGAGAAGCTGCTATTATCCCGGGCCTTTGTCAACAGTGGTTAGATTTCATTTTAAATCTGCTGCTAGGGTGACTTTTTCTTTTTAATCTGCTGTTTATGTCTTATTGCCTGAATTGCGTTTTCTATTCCTACCTGTTCCTAAACGTATTTATACTTAAGGGTGGGATGTATTTTTTAAAAAACAAATATTTGTGTCAAGACCAGGGATAGGCAGCTTTTGGCAATTTGAGAAGTTTCCTTGGGCACCACCACAAAATGGCTGTTCATTATGAGATAAGATGCCGTGAAATTTTCTTGCTTGGGTGGATTTTTTTTTTTTTTGGTAAAGAAAAATGGAAATAGAGAGCAATTAAAATTAGGCAGGAACCAAAATTCCCCCACTTGCCCCAATTGCAAAGAAGCTGAAGCTATTTGCTGTGAGCTGCTTCTTCTTGTTTTCCCTGCCTCCAGCTCTTCCGCACACGACAGCTTTTGTGGGAATGGAGGGGGAGCACACAAGCCTTGACCCCTACAATCCTATTTGGAGGGTCTCTGAAGTATCTTGCTGCTCTGGATTAGTGAAGAGCTTTTTTTTTTTTCTTCAAAACTAAGCATCATTTAAATGTCGTTTGAAACTGATCACATGTATTTAAGTGGGAAGGAGACGAAAAGGGAGGGAAGTAAAAACACACAGCACTGCTATTTTACAGAAATAGACCTGTGTATGGAAAGAATTGTATGCCTTGTTTGCAAAAGAGCAAGTGAGCAGCCTTCAGGATTGTGATCCTACTTTCAGTCAACAGTAGGCTGACCATCTGAAAAGGAGGACAGGGCTCCTGTAACTTTAACAGTTGTAGAGAAAAGGGAATTTCAGCCAGTGTTATTTGTATGCAATTAGTTCCTGATGAAATTCCCTCTTCATCACAACTGTTAAAGTTGCAGGGGCCCTGCCTTCTTTTGTATATGGTCACTCTAGTATAGTGCCTGCAACTTTAACTGTTGTGATGAAGAGGGAATTTCACCAGGAACTAATTGCATACAAATGACACTGGCTGAAATTCCCTTTTCTCTACAACTGTTAAAGTTACAGGAGCCCTGTCCTCCTTTTCAGATGGTCAGCCTAGTCAACAGTGAGCCGAAACTTACTTCAGATGTGTGCAAATTAATTGTATTACTATTGCTGCTGGTTACAGGATAGCTGTGCTGTGTGTGCCTGGGTCTGCCTTTTGTGTTGATTCAAGCCATCCCCGAGGCAGGCTGGCAATGAGGATGAGACACCTACATCTTCTGGGCTATCATGTGATCCTGGTAAGATAAACCATACTGATATTGTTGTATCAGAGTACCCTGTGATATATAATTTTACGAACAGGAAATCTGGCCTCTGTTCATCATAATAGCTTTGAGTGTCTTGTTGGGAAATAAACTTGAAATATATTAATGATATTATTAACAATAACAACCTAGCAAAAAGTACCACTCTGTATCTGGATATAAGAGCTAACTTATTTGAAGTGTCTGAATTCTTATATTCAGAGTCTTTGATAAATTTTATAAGGCAGCTAACTATTTATATTGCTTTGGAATATAGCTTGAATGTATTAACCCTTAAATTTTGGGAACACAGCAATACAATTTTCAAAGAGGTAGCCATGGTCGTCCGTTGCGGTAAGAGCAACGAAACCTTGTGACCCCTTGCAGACTAACACATTTATTATGGCAGGGGTTAGCAGCATGTGGTTTGTGGGCTGCTGCTGCATGTGGCCCCCAGGAGGATTTTGCCAGCCCCACTGTCTCCGTGTCTCCGTGAAGAAGCTGCTTGGCGGGTCGTGGGGCATGTAATTCTGCTGGGAACAAGGTGTGCTCTCCCTGTGCATCTTGCATCCCTGGGGATGGATCTGCGAGGCCACTTCCATTTTTGGTTGGGGGGGGAGTCTGGGTTTCCATTCCAATACAGCCCCCCCCGATCCTCCCACTTGCCCACCCCTGTGTTTTGGCATTAGCTGTTGTGGATTGGAGTCCGCTTCATCAGATACATGAAGTATTATCCTAAATTGACAGGTATATTCACATGTGGCTAGAATCTATCTATCTATCTATCTATCTATCTATCTATCTATCTATCTATCTATCTCAGTGTGTTTAGAGAGAAATGCAATGCAAAAAATGCAGACTGATAATTATATTAAACCTTATTATATGCAAAGTAATTACTATGACCGTTCGCAAAAGCAGTGTGGATAACACAACCACCCTGGCATTGGTAAGCTAATTAACACATGAAGTGGGATTAAAAGCCCATTATCTTAATGCAGGCTGCAGGTGAAAGAATTGAACTTTTTTATCAGTATGAAATTGCTGGGTTACAACTTAACTCTCCCTTCCAAGTTCCTCTGTTCAAGAATGGCCTCTTTAAGGTCAGCGATAGAGTGTTCTCGGGGACACAGATGTTCTCCCATCGGCTGGAATATTGCCATTTCTGGTGTCAGAGCTGTGTCCATTTACTGGTCTTTTCTTTTCTACTCATCTTTAGGCTCAAAACTAACATTCTTTTCTGCTTTTTCTCCCCTATTGAGGTTAACTACCAGAAATTCCAAAAACTGAAGAAAGAAGAGGCATTTGATTTCTTGAAGGGTGAAATATTTTCAGCAGCTGCTCATTCAGATTCAGATTACAGATAGCTATTTAATTTTCGCTGCAGTCCTATACTCCTTTACTGGGCCTAAGCCCTGTTGAACCTCTGAGTAGACATGTATAAGTTTGCATTGCTAATGAACCACATTTCAGCTTTTTTGTATTTTAAGAAAATGTGTCTGAATATGATCCCTCAATTGTCTTTCCTTCTTTGATGGGCTTAAAATTCTGTCTGTCGACTACATTTGTTTTAGAACTGTGGAAGAATGCACAGTTGCGGCTATGGCAGTATTTATTGTAACAGTTTGGAGGCCAGCTGATCCGGCAGAGAACATTATATGTGTGTTTGAAATAAACAAAAGAGGTCTATGATTTATCTCTATTCCCAGTAAGAACTTGAGTACGTTATTATTTATTGGTTAGCATGAGAATGTAAGGAACTGTTCATCTAGTCCAGGGATAGGCAGTGTGGTGCCTGTGAGCAGGGCCGACGAGAGGGTGGTGGTGGTGGTGGGAAAGCTGGTACAAATTACATGAGCCCGGCGGTCTAGAAGGGCCCCCGGGGCCCCACTATGTTGCATATGTTTTTTATCCTTCTCAGAAGTATCATTATTTGTCAATTGTTTTTGACATCCATTGTAAAATCGGTGAATTTCAAAGAAAATAATAACGGCATACAAAATCCTGTCAGTTATCGGCCAATATAGACTCTAATCAACCAAAGAACTACCAATTACATATTAAGGGCAGGATTTAATTGCATTTTAATGTAATTCTTAACAAAATATATATTTCATGTTCAGTGCACACACAATTCTGAATAACGGCTTGTGAACTTGTGCCGCGAACAACTTGTGCATTTCCGAGTATATATATAAATCAAAACTGCAAGAAAATTTTCTTTCACCAACAAACCTTTTGAATAAACTAAGACAATTCAGATTTGAAATTCTTTTTTCCAAATGTCGTCGTTGCTTTAAGGTTGTTCTGCACGATACCAGTAACAGCGGCTCAAGCAGAACACTCATTCAGTTGACTTTCTAGAATAAAAGACGGGCTATGGTCTGCAATGGCCCAAAACTGATTGGCAGATTTAGGTTTACTGTCAGTTGAAGCTGAATTAGTGAGAAAATGCAATTTTTCTGAAGTTACTGATTTATTTGCAAATCACAAAGCTCATAAAGCTCCACTGATATAAATATGATACAGTAAATTTCACAAAATGCAACTTTCCTGAATCAATTGTTTTAAAAATGTAGCTTTTTATGAATAAAGTTGCAATTTGGGAATTTTGGGTACAATTTTATTTTATTATGATAAAGTATTTATTTATTTTTAGTTATTCTTTAATTACAGATGGTTAAATGGCCTACATGCTTTTTTGTAGCAAAACAAAAGGCTTTTTTGCAGTGGGTGCATGCAGGGTTGCTTGTCATTGTAAAGAGCTGCTCATGGAAGGCCATAGAAACCACCAGGGGGACAACTAAGTGGGAAGGAGCTGTTTCTTTTCAGTCTAACAGATCCCTGCATGCATCCTTCCTGCCCACCCACAATGTGTTCCCCAAAAACGCTGGAACAGGCATCGAAACCTTAGGACCTCTCCGAGAGAAAATGCGTGCACTCCTCCTTTTGCTTTTCTCAATTCTACTTGCGTTGATAGTTTCTTGATCTTATAACATTACAGGGATCATCCTTGCTGGAGGGCCCAGTTTTTCCCCCCCCACCGGGGCCCAAATCTGCTCTCGGTGGCCCTGCCTGTGGGTACCAATGTGCCCCTAGACACCTTCCTTTGTGCCCACCAAGACACCCAATTTTGATTCAAAAATTCTTTTGTGTTTTCTGGGATCGCTTCAAAGTGAAGTGGAGCCTCAGGCTCCTGCCATCTTAATCTCCCATGAATACCTGTGGGCTGGTTACTCACCCTGGGTTTGCGCCCAGAACGGTTTCTCAAATTTCCAACTGTTTTCTTACCCTTCTCTAGCCTCCCTTTTTTATATATATTTGATAACATTTGAAGTGATCCTATGGAAGGAAGTCGTCAACATTTGTAAAAAGAAGAGGTCCAGTTCAAGCCTGACTAGAACTTTACAGCTTCTGCCCTTGAAGCCCTTCCTCCTATTTCCAGAAATGTGATCAGGAGTGATGATGATCACATCTTAGTAATGTGTAGGCACTCGGCATATGCTCAGAATCACTGGTTTTATTAATACTTTGTCTCAGCAATTCAACTATGGAATTAAACGCAGTGTCCCTTGTCTCAGATTAAGTCCTGGAGTGTATACAAGCGGGGTCCAAAATGGGATATCCAGGCAACATTCCCCTCTTCACCACCTGTGTGTGTGTGTGAGAGAGAGAGAATACACACACGCATATATATATGCGCGCACGGACACCTGGGTGTTGTTTCCCGGTGCTGCAGTCCCAGACCACCATGGAGTATATGTGAATTTCACAACCACTTAGATGAAGCCAAATGTACGGATATCTCCCACCTAATGACCACCCTGCTGAGAGGACAGTAATACTTATGTTGGAAAGTCTTATTCTAGCCTGGGTCCCAAATCGAGAGAAACCTTAGAGGGCCCCACTCCTTTTCCCGGCCACAGATTGTTTTGTGGTTTCCTGGCTTTTGCTCAGTTTCTCCCCATTCTAAAATGTTAAAATGCGTCTCCTAAGGCTCAGCTACTGGCAGTGAGAGTTTTAAGCTACAATATTCTGGTGTTTTTGTCTCCACCTCTTCTACCTTTGACTCCGCCCACCACTGGAATGCACCCCCTGAGAGCTTCTCTGAAACTGAAGTTGGCCCTCACACTGAAAGAGATTCCCCGCCCCTGTCTTACACCATCAATCCTCCCCACGTGTTTTCGGAGTGCAAACAGATTCATGTTCCTCACCGATGGGATCATCGATATGTGGCTCCTACCATACTGCATATGAAATGAGCCTTTGTTGAAAGTGATTCCATGAAAGGTTCCAAATGGAAAGTTACATGGTTAGCCCATTCTGATGCAACCCTTCCATCTATAATCTTAAGAGTGGGGCCAATTCCAGTGTTGTGTTGCTTCCGAAGTTGACCCCCTGGTTCTTTGTCATGAGTACATTTGCTGAATTCGACGGTGGACTGAAAATAGTCTGCCTCTTGTGCTATATTATTTGCTTGTCACTCACATCCATTATGAAAGATTTTAGAAGCTAATAAAACGATTTTATTTTGTCATAGAGCAAGCACAAGTATTCCCACCCCCTCTGAAATGTTTCCTTTCATTCTGATCCCCTCATGTCTTCTGTTGCTGCTATGTTTGATGTGTCTGCATGATGTAATGGACAATGCTCAGTTTAATTTCTTTCTCCTTTCCCCGTGCTTGTGAAGCCTGCCCCATAATCTCTTCCAGTGAGCACGAGGATATGGAAGAGGCTGCATCTGATGATGATTTCCTAGCCAATTATTTCTGTCTTAGGGGACAAAAGAAATATTACTTTGGCGTGATCGTATGCTGTAGGTACTCCTCAGCCCATTGAAATAGATTGCCTTCAATATACCTAAATCTGTACAGACTTGCAGCCTCACATGCCAGTGTGAGGCAACATTCCTAAGCTTTCAAGTTCTTTTCATCCATTCTTTATGTGTGTATAAAGAGTATATGTGTGTACAGCAGTACATTGCACTGGCATACTCTGCGCTTGATCTGTGCCTGATCATCATTACATCCCCATGGGTACAACTGTATGCATGAAGCACACTCTGCCCATTTGAGAACCCTAGAAAAAAAACCACTCCGTTCATGAAATGTCACAGAAGTTGGTAGAGTGGAATCTGCTCTCTAGTACCATGACTATGTTTTCCAACAAGCTCCATGGTTTGTTTTGTACTTTGCAGGACATGGATCACTGGACCAATTCAAGCACATGCAGAGTTTCTTTTCTGCGTGTGATTCTTTCCATGTATAAAATGCAGGAACTAAATGCCAAAATAAATACCGAAACCTCAGTGTGAAGGTGAAAACAAAGTTTATTGTGGCACTTTAAACATGAACAAATTTATAATGGCTTTCATGGGCTAGATAAGAGTCCCCTTCAACAGATAATTCACGAGTTTATGCCATAACGAATTTGTTAGCCTTTAAAGTGTGGCAAGGTTTCATTTCATCAGACTGGCAGCTCTTCTGGGACGTGTGAAGGAGGCTGTCCAGAGAGATGGCCCACAAGCACAGTAATTGAGTAAATGGCTGAAACTGCATCCTTTTGAAGATTGGTTCGTGTTGACGTATCTCCATGTGATCCTCTGTGGGAGGTCTTACATTTAGCTTTCTCGAAAGTTCATTTACTCTGAAAACTGAAAAGTAAGTAAACAGCATTGCTTAAATGGAGTAGATATTTGGGAATGCACAAATATTTTTTTCTTCTAGCTCTTCAGAAAAACTTGGTCTTGCAGACATCAATAGACAAGTTTATACAGGCTGCATAGTCCTTTTTAAATACTCAGGCAGATGCACTAAGGGCTCCATCACACCAGCAATTTACTGCACTCTCGCCATGCCTGGTGTGTGGATTTGCAGCACGGTACTCACATGATGCTGTGCCTGTCCTGCTGACACCCCGCCTCTTCCTCAGCCTTTCCTAGAACGTTAAAAGTCTGGATTATTTTCCCTAAACGCATTAACTGCACCCTATGCCTCTGTGTAGTTTTAAAGGAACGGGGGCTTGAATGGATTGCATCAGGTCCTGGCAGGGAAAAGCGATCTCTCCCAGCAGCCAGCTCTAAGCCTCAATATAAAACCCAAACCTTGCATCCCAGGCTCAAAAGCGTTTTTTAAAACCACGCAATGCCTGAATCTGTGCAGAGACAGGATTGTACTCCCTCGATGCCCCCAAAGAACCAGACGAAAGGGTTGTTCCATTTTTGACCGGCAGAAAGGCAGTCTGGTTGAAGTACTTATCTGCCAGGACCTGACTGGAGGGGGAAAGAGAAGGGGAGGGGTGGAGTGGGGCAAACGAGCAAAGAACCGTAGGAGCGAAAGAGCAGATATTCATGTAAAAGGGATCATTAGCTTGACACATTTCTGCCTCAGAGTTAAAAAAAACGTGGAGGCAAACTGGGGGTGGGGGAATTAAGTGTGATGGAGGTCTAAGACGAGCTACGTCTACTATGTTAAAGCATGTCAACACATTCAACTGGCCTAGGGGTGGTGCTACTGCTTCACCTCACAGTCTCTACTGAGAGAGAGCTCTGCATTGCTTTTTCCTTTGTGAATTAGGCTTTTGATTTAGCTGAAGCTTTGTAGCCAGCGATAAAAGGACTAACTGTCAAATAGCACATTTTTTTTTATTGCTGTTTTAACCTTCAGGGAGATAAATTCTACATTGAAAGTAGCATATGTTCATGGAGAAAGTGTTGTAGTAAGGGTTAATCTAGGACCAGTTTTATTTGCAGTTAAAGCCATTCTTCTGTAGTCAGAAGGAGATTTGAGGTGTGAAAAGATGTTGGCAGAAGGTAAAAGGCTGATTTTCACATAGCTTGTAAGCTGTTTGGGTTGTGAATTAGTCCTGTCTCTGAAGAAGCTCCCAAATCTCTTGTGGAAATGAGTAACATATGCTAGTAGCTCCCAGGCCGACCCATGAACTGGAGCATTCCCGAAACAGCTGTACTGTTGGCATGTCTCTTTGGGAGCTAGTTGTATGCAGTGTTGGTTCAGACACAACATTTTTCAAGAGGTCTGATGCCATCTGGAGCAAGTGTAGTCCAGTGGTTAAAAGGCTTAGCCATGAAGCCAGAAAGAGGTTGGCTCAAATCTCACCTTTTCAACAAACCCAGTAGAAAGCCTTAGGCCTGGGATGAGCCACTTGTGGCCTTCCAGATGCTTTGGCTTGCAACTCCCATCAGCTCTAGTCAGGATAGCCAAGGGTGATGGATCATGGGCATTGTAGGCCAAAACAACTGGAGGGCCATGTGATGCTCTCTCCTGTCCTACAGTGTTGCGTAAAGTGTCTTGAACTCTCTCAAGGCTGCCGTCCTAAACACATTAGGGAATAAACCCCATTGAACTCAGTTATGCATCGCACTACATTTTATTATTTCCAGCATTTCAGTTCTGCTTCTCAGATCCCATTCCATAAGTTGTATCCTGCTGGTGGAACGAAGGGTCTATCTACATCCAGCCCTCTTGTTTTTAAGATTCTCTTCGGCTCTTAATTCTGCCAGGGCAGAGGGGATGTTTTAAAGGGTGTATTATTATTATTATTATTATTATTATTATTATTAATTTTAATTGTAAGACACCTCACAAGGTTGAAAGGTGACTCATAGATTTATAAATAAATAAAACATAAATTAAAAAATATTTCTCCTGAGGTCTGAGGTGAAGCAAAAAGGAGAAAGGGTTAGCCTTCCTATGTCGCATGAGACAGTCAGCATCTTGAATCGATGATGCACAGAGAACATTAACATTGTGCCACATATAATGGGGTATGCGCATCAGCCTGTAGATGTGCCAGTCCTTCAATAACCTTTTGGGGTTTTGTCCATGGGTTTCACAATGGAACAATGGTGGATGCTGTTCCCAAGGTAACCAATGGTATCTATGGGGAGCTTTGAAACAGGTATAAGTGTGGAAATGGGAGCAGTGACTGCAAAAATGAATATGCTTCCTTCTTTTCAACCATTGAGTAATCAGGTAGACTTGAGTATGCATTTCTGTATATCTGTGAAGCCTGTTGCTTAAACCTAATGTGGTTGCCCTGCCAAGAATTTTTTTAAAAATAATCAGGAATCTGAATGCAATAGTGTAGTTCTGTCACCACTGAATTCTGATCTTAAAATTATGCAGGGTACAACACTAAACAAGTAAATGGCATTAGCTCAGATGCTATATTCTTGCTGGATTGGATCTAGAGCAGAAGAAATTCTGACAAGAAGTAGTGGGACTATACTCTACAATCCCTTGCGCTTGCAAGCATCTTAAGACCATGTGACGAGCTTGTGCGAATGGAAGCACACCTCTGGGTTTCAGTTTTCTCCTTGCCTGAAGGTCTTCTGCTATGCTGGAAAAAAGCCCTTTTGCACACAGAAGTCCCCTGCAACGTGGTTAAAGGGTACATCCAGATGTACCCACATTCTCACCATGTATCAATTGTGTACGTGCACGGCACGTGCATTCATGCTACACTGCCTGTAATCTCACAAGCAAAATATACATGTTTGGGACCCAAACAATTAGCATTCATGTGATATATTAACCTTTCTCCAGAAAACTATATATACAAGAATATATATATTATTGTATTCTAGTGTACTAGGGTCTGTGTCCCAATATTTTGGTCTTTTTGTGCCAAAACATCTTTATTTTTGTGCTATTTGAGCTCTTTTTGTGAACGAAACACACGCATGCAAGAACAACATACTATAGCTGTAAGACAGGGTGATGTAGTATGGCTGGAAACAAAAATTAGCATCTTCAAAAACAGTTGTAGCCTTCAGTTACAGTCTGTCATTAATACCAACAGGCCAAATCGGTTGAGATTTTGTGAAAATCTGCTTCTGGGGGATTCACAAATGGTGCATCTCCAGCAGGTTTTGAAAATACCTTTCATAGGCTGACCATATGAAAAGGAGGACAGGGCTCATGTAACTTTAACAGTTGTAGAGAAAAGGGAATTTCAGCCAGTGTCATTTGTATGCAATTAGTTCCTGGTAAAATTCCCTCTTCATCACAACTGTTAAAGTTGCAGGGGCCCTGCCTTCTTTTGTACATGGTCACTCTGGTATAGTGCCTGCAACTTTAACTTTTCACCAGGAACTAATTGCATACAAATGACACTGGCTGAAATTCCCTTTTCTCTACAACAGTTAAAGTTACATGAGCCCTGTCCTCCTTTTCATATGGGCAGTCTACCTTTCAGACTGAGTTTAATGTGATTTAGTTCCTTATAGCTGTTCCTTTTCTATCCTTTTTGTGATGAGAAAACTACAGTTCTGTGATAAACAGCATGCTTTTCTTTGCCTGTTCTAGTCCTGTTCCGTTAGCAAAGATTCCTGTGCCGCTCAAAATTGTATGAAGAAATTTCCACATAACCTAAAGAAACCTCGTTACCATAGCAGCCAGCCATGCGCTGAGTCTGTTCTGCTGCAAAATGGACACTCTGAGGAGATGAAAAGTATACCTTTGCTTGCCAGCTTCACGCTTTATAAATGACTCCTTCAGACAAGCAGATACTGAATACTGTGTTACAAGCCTCTGATAGTGCTTTACTTGCCAAGGCCTCTATATTCTACTTTATAACTAGGTTTCATTGAGATGCCAAGGCCCAGATGTTCAGCTCCTGTCAACAGGCCTCACTCTTTTCAAGACACCTATGCCAGCAATGCCTTTACTAGAGGATAACAGCAATGCTTCCCTCAGGTCCACAGTTCTTAAATGGTGAAATCTTGAGTCTTGTGAGAATTAATCAGCACTCACATCTTCACTGCTAATTTATAGATAACCAGCAAGATCAGGTTTGTCCTACTCTATATTTAGGGATGGGCTTGTAGTTATTTTACTCAAACCCTGAGATTCACCAATTGGAGCCAGGTACAAAAGACTCTGAGCCTAGTCTGACCATATGAAAAGGAGGACAAGGCTCCTGTAACTTTAACAGTTGTAGAGAAAAGGGAATTTCAGCCAGTGTCATTTGTATGCAATATAGTGCACTATATTGGAGTGACCATATACAAAAGAAGGCAGGGCGCCTGCAACTTTAACTGTTGTGAATTTCACCAGGAACTAATTGCATACAAATGACACTGGCTGAAATTGCCTTGTCTCTACAACTGTTAAAGTTACAGGAGCCCTGTCCTCCTTTTCATATGGTCAGCCTATCTGAGCCTATCTACACTACTGCTTTAAAATGGTTTATCACAGTTTTAAACCGGTTTAAAGCAGTAGTGTAGATAGGCTCATAGACTCAGAGTTGAAGAAGTTGTTCAGAATATCGGAAATGCATGGAGCTCTCATCCTTCCACACAACAATCTACTCCTGGTTTACCCTAAGGGGTTCTCCAACATGGGCACCAATATTTCTGAGGACAGCTCTCTTGGCTCCTCTTAGGGTTTTTTAATTTATTTTTTTAAATTGGCGGCTGGCATACAGCAAAGCAAAGCATTCTCCTCCAGTGCCATCGTAATTTTAGTTGAAAAGAGTAGGTTTGTGTTTTGGAGGTCATCCCCCCATCTCTGCTTTGTTCAGCAGAGATACAAAGGCAGGTTAATTGGGCAGGTTGATTTCCTTTCTAAAAATGACTGTGACTGGCCATGCCCCCTATGGCAGCCATTTTATGACTAGGCAAGCCCCTATGGTAGCCATTTTGTGAGAGCACCCACAACACTCAACATTCCAAATGTGCCTACTGACACAAAAATCTTGAAGCTTTACTTATTTCAGCAGTATACTTTAGGGTGAGAAGGAGTCATTTTGTTGTTGCTATTGTTAAAACAATTGGAAGTCAGACAACCTTAGTGACCTATTGCAAATCCCCCCAAGATCTACCAATAGATCCAGATCTAACTTCTGCCCGTCCATGTTAGGAGCTTGAAGACTTCAAAAATACTAAAACATAGAAAGAATATAATGTCAGTAGGTGTTCTCAAAGTATGTCCAAGTGAGGATCCAACCCATTATGTTGGCATCTCCAGTTAGGGCAGGAAAAATTCCTGCCTGAAAACCTGGAGAGCTGCTGCCAATCAGTGTCGACAATACTGGGCTAGATGGGCCAATGGGCTGACTCAGTATAAGGCCGCTTCCTACGTTCCTATGCTTATCTGATTTTTTGTAGAATTTAGGATTTTGTTTTCGTTGTAGTCTCTGGCAAATTGGGGCTACCCATGGGGTTTATGGGTCCTGGGGCAAGTGTGATTTTGGGGACCTTGCTGCTGTCCCCTTCAAATGCCTATGCATGTATGGGATTCCGGATGGCAATAAGGCAGGGACCAATGGTACGGCCACATGTTTTGGAGTGGGGACCTTGCTTTGCAGGAGCCCAGGGAAAATTGCCCTACTTGCCTCTCCACTCCCTGGCAGCCCCGTGGCCAGTAGCCAAGGGGCCTGGACAGGACACAAACCATCCACAAACAAAGTATGCATATGTGAGATTTGAGAGTTAAAATAAATACTTTGCGAAATCTAACGTCACAAACAGATAATTTACATTGAGAATGAATATTCCCCCTGGCTTTGTGCTCATATTCTAGAGTTTTCAACTGTTGTCATTTATACTGTGCTTAAATAGTTAATATGCTGTTTTATTGCTTGCAATAAAAAACCTATAAAAACTTAAGTGGCTGGTTATCTCCCAGTGCATTGCGGTAATCTTTTTCAGACTAGTAGAGAATAATAATGGGTTATTCCTTCTCTCTTACGGATATGCTGATAGTAATAAAATCCCATCTATATACAAAGTTTCATGATGTTATTACAAGTAAAGCATTAGTAATAAATGAGTAAAGCATTTGGCAATACATGTATTAACAGAAGCTTCCAAAGGCGTATTTGAATAGCTCTCTGGGCTTTATGCATTTCTCTTGCTGCAGGCTGAAGTCCTATTACCCACTTACCTGGGAGAAAGCCCTGGTGAACACGATGGAGATTACTTCTGAGTAGACATTTATAGGATTGCACTGTTAGTGCTTGAATGCTTCCCTGTCTTTATTTACTCATCTCACCAGTGGAAGTAAGGAAGACTAGCATTTGCATGGTACTAAAAGGAAGCAAAGACACAAGATGGCCTCCTGTTCAACCCTTAAAGTACTCCCGTATTCATTCCCACTGAGAAGTTCAAAGCCTATTGAAGAGGTCAAACTCTGCATCAAAAGCATGCTGATTCTGCAGTAAAGATTCTGTCAACAAAAGACAATTTATGGATCATTTTGCATACATGTTCTGCTTCATTCTGTACGTATTCGTCGTTTTGCACAATTTACACATTGTGTATTGGAATGAATGCATCGAAGGCAGTAGAGTAGATGCATGTACTGCAGGGGTAGACCCTGCACTACCATCCTTGCTCATCCTTGCCCATGCTGACTTGGGCTGATGGGAGCTGGAGTCCAAAAATACCTGAAAGGCCACAGGTACCTCACCCCTGCTGCAGTGGATTTAAAAACATTACAAAAAGCTACCAGGACTGTGTGTACTCTGCCTTTAAGAAATGAAATAAAACACCTCTGCCAAGGTAACCCAAATTCTACAACAATGACAGGTAGATTCTGTTATCCTGATGCTATTTAAGACCCCCAGCAAAGTCCTGCCAGTAAACTATTACCATGCAATGATACTGTCCAGGAGTCAAAATGATCCCTAATGCAGGGATGGGCTGCAATGTGCTACCCTGGGGGGAGTTTTGTGGCCCCCACTGGGTCCCTGCCCCCATTGTAGCTTCTCCCTGGATTCCAAGTGATTCTACTGGGAATGTAGCCATGTGGTCACTTCTGGTTGTGACAGTGGTGGGGGAGTGATATTGCCCCTGCAAGATTTGTGAGTGTGTGCCCCCCTAAGGCACTGGTACAGATCCTTGAGCCTATGGGCCAAATCCTGGGGGTCCTCCTCCGAAGTTCTCCAGGCGGACTTGCCCCCTTCCCCCGGTCCTTCCCCCCACCCTGCAATGATTGAGTGCTTTCTGAGCTTTTATGCCATCCTTTCCCCATTATGAAAGGCTGAAATGCTTCTCCTAAGGATTAATTACTGGCAATAGGAGCTCTAAGCTAAATATGCTAGTGGTTTTGGTCCACTCACCACTGGAATGCAGCTCCTGAGGGCCTTCTCTGAAATGGAATTTGGTCCTTGGACAGAAAAGGCTGATGCATCTCTGCACTGGGGCCTGCTGGGTAATGAGGCAGGGCTGGAATCCCTGCTTTACCCTAAATAGAGCCATCTCCCATCTCTGCCATGGTGTGGATAAAACCTGATTCTGCCAAAGGGCCGGAAAACTCCCCCATCTAGATGGCAGTCACAGTTAAGGATTCATTTGGAGAAAGGCTGAAATGGTAAGAAGGAGACATCAGTTTCAGGTCTTGACTGCGCAATCCTGTGCAAGTCCCACTCAGTTCACTGGAGTTTACTGCCAGGTAAGTGGGTATAAATTTGCATCCTCAATCCTTTTAATCCTGCCCAACATCCCTCTTTTAGGAGATGGAATTATAGGGTGTGTGTGTGTGGGGGGGGAGTTTACAGTCATTAGAGTTAGCATAACGTATCTCAAAGATGGCCAACTTGATCAGACCTGAAATGTGTCATAAACTGGAAGACTGCATCTAATTTGCATGTTTTAATTAACATAATTAACAGTTTGCATAACATTTGCTTGAACACCAAGGGTGCTGTCAAATGCCAAATGTGGTTCCTCCACATGTAGTTTATTATTATGTGCCTTAGAGGGTCTTTCAGTTTCCGGGTTTTAAATACATAGATCCAGGCAATGTCTTGGCAATCTGTCCCCACACCAGCTGAGTTTGCCAGTTGGTTGAGTTAGCCCAGCTCCCAGGCATATCTCATACCAAACACTCATAAGCATAAACCAACCCCTCAGAATCATGCTGCAAGTTTAGAAATTGAAAAGTTTGAAATTAAAACAAATAAAAAACAAAACTCCTCTAGATATTTTTTTTAAAGCCTTTTAATTCTAAAGCTATTAGGCATTGCTGCTTCTGAACAAATCTTAGGGCTTTTCTACATGAGGCGTTTAACCCGCACCTTTATCAAGACTTCTGCTTCCCTATTCTGTGAGCCTTTTTATACAAGGCTTTTATTGTGTGTTCGTGATTCCTCACTTGCAGTAGTTTGTAGGTCCTTTACATGACATCGTCATCCTCTAGGGTCTTTCCTGTGTTTTGAAACCATTTTAACTTGTTCTTTTCTTAATGAGGAAAATCTGGAATATTTCAGAATAGCAGCATGACACCTGATGTATTTCTGCAATTCCGCTGTACAACAGTGCCACCTAATGGTTGTGTAATGGAACATATAGAACAGCAGCGAAAGAAAAACGCTGGGAAAAAGCATGTGTAAAGGTGCTGATCTTGATCCCACAATGGTTTTTTCTATATAAGGCTATAAGGCTTATAACCTGCATGTTTCCCAAGGCTTCTGCTTTTGGATTCTTTGCCGGATTAGCCACTCATCAAGATTTCAGGTTTTTCCTCTGAAAAATAAAGGCTAGCAATAGGGTTGGGTTTTACAATGCAAGCAAATGTTATCTAAATTCGAAGAACCCATAGATCACAAATGAACTTACATTATTCTGTTGTCCTTCCTTTTTGTGGAAATAACACCATTCCAACACCACGATGTAGTACAATCATGGTTGAAGGAAAGAAATGTCTTTGGGGGAATTAAAGTACTAATAATCTAGGAACAGTATTGGGTAACTCATGAAATTGTGATCTCTTTCCTTTCCTCGTCTTGATAAAACACACAAATTGCTTGGGTAAAATCAGCAAGGCTATCTAGGCTTTAACAAATGATTTGATTCTCTGTTACCTTGCCTGAAAAATCAATTAAAATTGATTTGGACGGAAACACCCGTGTTGAATAAAAAGTACTTAATTCCCCACCCCCCTCTATTTAGCAATCAAATCTGGGGGGGGGGCATACTGGAGTAACCAATTCAAATGCAGCTCTGCTGTGGAGATGATCCACCGAGACTTCTCCTGCGGATGTGGGGACCTGGCTGGGTACAAACAGCGATTTTTGTATGTCTAGCCCACTGCCAGAAGCCTACCCCATAATTGTAAACTGAACCCATAATCGTAAAGGAGCAGGCGATCTCTAATTTCAGTGTCCTGTTAAAATGAAACAAAACATTATGCGTCCGCATTGGCTACTGTAAAAGGTTTATCAGTCAATAAGTGCTGGCCATCTGGCAGCCATCTGACTCGCAGGCATTTCTTTCCTTTAGCATAATTAAGATGTAATGTCAATTGGGAAGGCAGAGACATTATACAGGATATTGTCTCCAGTCAATGAGGAAAGCAAACTGGAGCATTTATGGAAAGTGAAATTGATGTATTTATATGCAGGCAGCGAAACATTTATCCTATGTCTACAAGGCTCTCTTGCGCTGACACATCAGCTGTTATACCAGCCCGTTAGCAATGCAAGCGTAATCATTTTTGCTTAATGGAGAAGGCGGCAACAAAGAGAAGTTTCCCCCGCTTGCCAATAAACGACCCCAATGATGGTTGAGGCGGCTGTTTTTTCCCCTTCAATCAATTAGTAGCAGCCATCACATTTTTGAAAACGAAGAATTCTAGGGTATGTGTGTTCTGCTTAACAACTGCAGATCTGGGGGAAATTCCAACATGAATGCTACTTAGAGGAGACCTATTGAAATAAATGGAATTGGGTTTAGGCATGACTAACTTAAGTCCCATTCATTTCAGTGGGTCTACTCTAAGTAGGGCATATGTTGGATGAAATATCCATTGCCAGTCCATATCTTAATGGGTGTGCTTTTCACAGGACGGGGACCCTCTTCACATGAGGCTTTTGTCGTGCACTCATGGTCAGTTACTGACCGACATTTGTGAGTCCTTTTCATGACACATGCAACCTCTGGTGTCTCTTCTGTCATTTCCAAGCTTTAGTCCACTGTTTGTTTTTTTCACTTCCAGAAGATGTAGTAATATTTCTGGAATCAAACAATATTGCAGCGCCATGTATTGGCTGTATAAATGAAACATATGGAACTTGCCCAACAAGCAAACGCCCCCCCTCAAAAGGTGGGGGGAAGTGCACGTATTGTGCCGATAGTAATCCCACAAAGACTCCGGAAGTAGCAGCCTTGGCAAGGGTGCAGGATTTTTGCTTTAGTGTTGAGAAGCCCTAGGTTTCACCATACAGTCATGCTTTGAGGATGGGGGGGGGGGGTCACTAGGAACACACAGGTGCTATAGCACTAGCATCACCCCATCTCAATGGCAGTGTGCAAACAGTGGTGCAGATGTTATCCACATTATCAGACCCACCTCTCCTCCATGATTAAGGCTACAATCTTACATTCATTTCCCTAGAGTTATGTCTCAATAAACTCAATGGTGCTCGTGATGTATAGGATCACACTGTGGGTCATCCAGATGTTAGTGGAGTGATATGTGACCCAGCTGTCAGTCCACACCCCTCTTGAAACATATCACTCAAGGACTCACATCAGTTGTGTAAAAGTGTTGGGTGGAGGTAAACAGCAGGCTATATAGACTGATTTTTTTTGTAAGAGTTGTCAATAAATGTTTGTATCATCTCTACCTATATAGCAGAAAATATGTGTGTGCAATGTATGTCTGGAAATGTTTACCCACTTCCAGATGAGTTAGAAACTTGATATTTGGCGTGCTGATAGGTCTGGCTGTGCAATGTACCAGAAAAATCTAAAAACACAGAATCTTGGGTTTTAAGTATTTTTAAAGAATTTAATAAAAACCAAGGCTTATGCCAACTCCCAGCATGCCTTGGGCAGGAGGCCAGACTGGTGGCTGCTGTTTGCCTTTCACAAACCAGATTCCTAATGTCAGTCTCAAGCAATCAACCCAATTCCACATAAAAGGAAACAACCCACATAAATGGGCTGTGTCCATTTGCAGTGCCTCCTCCTGCACTCTGCATGGTTTTAAAATCATAACTAGATACAACAGTGTGACTTTGAGGGGCCAAACATGCTCAAAGGCACCCTATCCTGATATTGGTTTTCTCAGAATCTGGGGGAAGTGCATGTGTGGTCTCTTAGGAGGGAGGAAGGAGGAAAGGGAGGTACTCTGTGCATGCCCAGAAAGAGGCCTGATAAAGGGGAGAAGTATATGGCTGGCCTTGGCCCTTCAGTACAGGCTTCTGATTGAGCACTTCGTGGGTGCGAAGCACAGACTGAGGCAGTTCCAGCTAGGGCTGTAACCGGATCTGGATCCTGAATCTGGAGTGGATAGGGCTGATCCGGCCTGATCTGGGCCTGATCCGGACCGGATTGGATCAGGGCTTTCCCGCTTGTGCCGGGTGATGACGTCACCCTGCGCGAGTGGGAAAGCAGCCAGCTGACATCGAGGAGGCAGGACGACCAGAGGATGACGCAGAGGAGGCTGCAGGTAAGCAGGGTGCTTGGGGGGAGGGACGGGGTGGGGAGAGCAGGAGGGAGGGCTCTGCACGGACCCGGAGTGGATCTGGGTCCAGATCGAATGGGGGGTCCATGCACAGCCCTAGTCCCAGCAAGATTTAGCCAGAGCTGGGCATGTCCACTGACAGCCGCTTACCTTCCCTCCTCTCTGATGCTACTCTTCAGTGCTGTATCGAGGAACAGCATTGGCAACAAGAGGAGGAAGTGCCTCTCAGAGGACACAAACACCTGCGGGCTGCCAAAGGCATGCTGGGAGGTGTAGTACTGGCATGTAGAGTGGCTGACTTAAAATAAAGTATGGGTTAGCAAACCAGGTCACTATCTCTCAATCCTAACCCAGCTCCCGCTTCCCTGACCTCGCACTAACTGTCTTTGTTCTCCTTCTACCTGACTTTCTCCAACTGCCACTAACCCCACAAACCCACCATTCCATTCTAGCCTCAGCTTATGCTTATGACTCCCAGCATGCTTTGGGTAATTACATTTTTAAAACTAAACTAAAAGTTAACTTACAGGCCTAGCACTGGCTTACTACTTTAAGATGATTACCTTGTAGACAAATATCTTAGGGGGCCCGAGCAACTCTGGGTGTATATATATATATATATATATATATATATATTCATTCTAGGCCACAAGATATTTATTTGGGTGTTAGTCTCATTGAACTCAATGGGACTGACTTCTGAGTGAAAATGCAGGAGACTGGGCTGTTACCCTAGATCACCTTCCTCATTTTAGCAATGTGAGAACTCAAGCCCCTTTTGATTGACTGGGAGTGCCAAGCAGAAAAGAATGCTTCCCGTTGCCCTTCCCTTGTACATGACAGGAGATGAAGCGCATCAAGTGGAAATCACACAAATTAGATAGGCTAATGTCGTGGATCTTATAGCATAATTTGGCCATCAGATTTGCATAATATCCATATTAGTGCCGGCATTTGGGGTGGCGTGTGCACGGCTTAGATACGTCAACTGTGTGTAAGTGGCAAATACAACAGTTCGGGTGAAGGAAAAGACCAGAATTTGAGCAAGAATAACCCATTTTGTAGAATGGTTCGTTCTGAATTTGCAGAGTACTTTGCAAACGCACAGACAATGAATGGCAGAAAATAAAGGGTTATAGGACAGGAAAAAGTTCTGTTAATAAGTGACTTCATTTTCTGCCTTTATGAGCTAGTTGTTGCTTGTTTTTCAGTGCCAAATTAACAATAATTAACAAGAAACATAGCTATAAACAGTGTACGCTGGTGGTTCTAATATCAATGTGACAGTCAGTCCGCCTCAGGGTTTCAGTCAGAACCCTAAAGGAGCTCTCCAAGGTGCTGAACCCAAATGCCAAAATAGGTTCGGCAGTTTGGAGAGCTCCTTTAGAGTACTGATAGTTTCAGACCGAAACTCAAGAGTGGATTTACAGTTCCACTAACTTCGGAGCCAGCAGCCGCCACTGGATACAGAATAGACTTTTTATTCTCTGGGCTAATATTATTTTCTTCCAGATTGTTTTTAGGGAAGCTAACTATCCTTCCCAAACTTGGTGCCCTGCAGATATATTGGAATATATATTTTTACCACCCCAGCCAGCATGGGTAATCCATCCCTCCAAGGAACAAGGGTCAATAGATTTTGCTTCACCAAGCTTCTGTGTTGTATGATCAAATTTATTGGGGCTGCCTCTTGTAATATCCTTTGTCTGGGCCAAATGAGATACGACAATCAACATATGGCTGCTACATAACATGGCAGTCATGGATCTAGCCCCTCCTTTGTCTATCCTTGTCCTCAGATGACATCATGGCATTTTGCATTTCTCTACTCCTGCTAGGAATATCCAATGATGTGGGAAAATGGGCAAAGAAATGCAGACTATTATGATGTCAAGGCATGGATACGGTCTGCTATAGGTTATAGAGAAGGAAGGGAGGGAGGAGCTACCTTTGTAGCATCATCTCTTGTCTGACCCTGTTCACAAGCAGAGAGCCTATGAATTTCTCCTAAACAATGACCACATGTGTTGCTTTGCTACAGAGGCCCCATATGCATGGCAAAACTAAGTCTTCCCCAATCTGGCACCCTCCAGATGTGTTGGACTACACCTCCCAGCATTCCTGACCATTGGCCGGGCTGGCTGAGGTTGATGGCAGTTGATGTCACCAGCATTTGGAGGTCACCAAATGGTTAATTCTTCTAGAAACAATCTGGAAAATAATAATATTAGCCCAGGGAATGGGGAACCTATTCTGTGGGCTTCTCTAAATGAGGATTTTATGGTGCATTCATGATTGGTCACTCATGGAAGTTTGAAGAATCTTTACACAACATCATCAATCTCCAGGGCCTCTCCTGTGCTTTATAACCTTTATCCCAGCTTTTTCTTAATGGGGAAAATGTGGCAATAAATTTAACCATGCTTTGAAGTGCTCCAATGGCTGGTGAATTTCCAGAATCCTGCTATATCATGGTGCCATCTAGTAGCTATATAATTAAACATATAGACTTGCAGGAAGGAAATACCCAAAAAGCACATGTAAACATGTGTAAGGGAGCTGATCTTAATCCCTCAAAGAATCTGGAAGAAACTATCCAAGGTGCTGTACCCAATCTCCCAAATAGCCCCTTTAGAATTCTGGCTAGTTCTGACTGAAACCCAGAATGGATTCACAGCCCCACTGAAAACAGAGCGATCAGTTTTTACTTGGTGGGGCTATCATACTTCTGTCTGAAAGATGGTACTAAGAACTCTACCAGTAGTACATCCCTGGTGTTAATCAGAGACAGTGATGTCGTATACACTACCCTAGTGGAAAAATTAACTGAGGAAGTACATAACACCCATGATGTAGTGGTTAGTTGAGAGGCAAAGTAGCAGAGTGGCTAAGCAATGAAGGAGGTAAGTTCTGAGTTTGAATATCGCCTCTGCCATGGACTCCAATGGTGGCCTTAGGCAAGCCTCTTGCGTGTAGATGGAGCCATTTTAGCTACATAAGGATCTACAACTGGAGTGGAAAACTTGTGTCTCTCTGGATGTTGTTGGATACCATCAGCCCTAGTCAGAATGTCAATGGACAAGGATGATGGGAGTTCATTTCAACAACATCTGAAAGGTGACAGGTTCCCCAGCCCTGATCTCTAGCCACCAACTGGTGACTGCTTCGGATCACCACCACAGTGCTCAATCATCTACTTAGTGCCCAGACAAATGAATTATACTGGTGGTTTATGCCACCACGTTACAATGACGGCAAGGAAAAGTCATGCCATATGAGGAGGTCCTGACTATATGATTAAATTCCCTTCTTGTGTTATGGAAAATGTACACATGCAAATGTGCAGAATGACTTTGTGCTTCGTCTGTTGAGTAACCTCTTCCATAATCCTGCAGTATTTAATTTACCCGTCTCCAAAATGGCAATTGGAAAAGGTTTATCAGTGAATCAGGACTAGCCATCTGGCAGCCATCTGACTGGCTGGCATGGTTTTCTTTGGGTGGTCATTAAAATGTAATGCCAGCGGGGACAGACAGCCATTATCCATCTCGCTTCTTTCTCTTCTGATAGGAAAAAGCGCAAGGCCATGGAGGAGGCGTTGGTGGGAAATAAACTTCCAAATACAGCAGATCATTCCAAATACAGTGTATTTGGAATGATTTCCAGCATGGAAGAGAACATTATCCTACGTCTACAAGACACTCTTCTCTTGCACTGGCACAACATTGTTCTACACAGAATGACCGTTTCCTGCTGGGAGGCAGAAGGCAGCTCTGTCAAGGGAAATGGACTCCCTTTGTCATTCCAGCTAATCTGTAAGGCTGTAAGGATACTTCATCATATTGGATAGCCCTTAATGCTGAATGTTAGTGGGACGGAGCTACACGGTCTCTGGATCTGCCCAGATGCTGCTGCTACTATTGTAGACGTGTCGGTGGAAGTGAAGCTGATGCTGCTGACAGCTTCGTGGGATGAACTGCAGGAGACGCTTGTGATGAAACCATCCATGACAGAATCTTTGCATTCCTGACTTGGGAAAGAGCTTTTCCGGGGACCCTGGAAAGATGGGTTATGGAGAGAAGGGCACCAACATTTAGAGATATGCCCTCACATGGGACACTGCATGGCAGTATTCAGGACACAGTAATTTGATGGCATGCCCTGAACCTGCCTTCCCCAACTTGGTGCCTTCCAGATGATTTGGACCTCAATGCCCATCAGCCACAGCCAGTGTGACCAGTGGTCAGGAATGCTGACATTTGCTGCCCAAAGCACCTGGAGGGCACCCAGTCGGGGAAGGCTGTATTAGAGAACGCCTTAAAATGGCCGGACTGTCTGCTTAGCCACTCTTCAGGTCAAGTTTGTCCTCACGCCTTCTCTGCCTCTCTATGGCAGGATCCACACTTGTGCTTTATAATGGTTTATAATGGTATTGACAACTGTTGGGGCCCATGACACATTCCATGTACCGTTTTCAAACTGTTTTCAAAGTGTTAGATCCTGCTTGGTGTAGATCTGGCCTATTATAGCTCCAGTTTTGGTGGGCTGAGGGCATCGCATGCTAGTTTGGGGTCAGCCTCTTTCCCCCTCATCCAGTACTCCATGGATGAGCCCAGTTTCCTGCAGGGAGAGGTGCATTTCATGCCATTGGGGAGGGGGCGCACTAGGATGCATTGGATCTCTGCCTGAATTGCCAGATGTGACAGGACCTGCGTCCATTATATGAAGTGTGCTGAGGGAACGCCATGGATATTGTAAGACAAACAGACATGAGGATATTTGGAGAAAGTACATGAGCTGAATGAAAAGAAACACACCTTTAAGAGCAAGAGGCTGGGCATGGATGAAAGGCCAAACCCAGTATAACGCCACTTCAGAGTAACAATGCCCAGGGCTGCTCAGTTGCAAAGGTCATTGTGACAGACTCTCCCCTGTGACACATGACACAGCCGGTTCAGGGGCCAGATGGCAGAAATACTTTCACCTGACCAGTGAAAGTTTTTTGTTGTTCCCCAGAACTGAGAGAGCAAGAGAAAAAATGAGACTGTAAGTAGAATTTCTTCAGAGATTACATGCAGGACAGGTTAAAATACTTCAGTAGAACCTGGAGGGCAGTGGGAGGGGGGACATCACCACGACTCCAGCCGTTGGCACGTGGAACGAAACACCTCGGAATAAGAAATGGGCTGAAACCCAGTTGAGGCACACAGATCAGGAGGAGCTGGCAAGTCCCGTTTCTCACCTTCTCCTCACTCTCTTCTAGGCTGTCAAAGTTGAAGAAAGCTTTTCATTGCAAGAGGAGAGCCAAGGTGCATCCAGGCGAAGAAGAAAGCAGCCCAAAAAGTGGAGCAGCTGTGGAGGCGGCCAAGTCTGGTCTCAGGTGCTGGCGCTTCGGGCCTTGCTGCAGAGGAAGCAAAATATGGCCCATGACAGAGGAGGAGGGACGGGAGGCACCAGCACAGCATCCCAAGAAGAGATGGTTTTCTCTCTGCAGAGGGAAAAATGCCATCGCGGTGGAAGAACGCCCCAAGGAGGAATCCCCTCTCGGATGTGCCATTGTAGGTGAGGAGATGCCCAGGTCTTTGTTGGGATAGATAGGCAAGGAGCGATCCTCACCATGGGGGCTGGCAGCTGTCTGGGGCAATCTAGCCAGTGCTGGCTCCAGGGTTCGGGGATGGGGGAAATGGGCCCCTCCCTCGGTGAGTCTTGCTCATTATGTCTCCATGGTCTCTGTGTCTCCTCCCCTGACAGAGTCAAGATCCTCCAATCAAGTGGAGCTCGTCCCCTCTTCGTCTACCCTGGACATCAGCTGCGGGGAGGTTTCGTCCTCTATATATAGTGCAGATGTCTCCAGTACAGATGAGGAGGGTAAGAAACAAAGGAACCCTTCAGCACAGAGGGTCCTTCCCTTCCCTCACAGGTTTCAAACAACCTGCAGGTTTGGAAACAGCAGGAGTTCCCGCCTCTTTGGGGAGCTCGATTGCCGGCCCCAAGCCAGTCACCCCCTCCTCCCAACCATTTCTGTCCTCCTGTCATTAACCCCCCCCCCCTTCTCCTTTCTTCCTTACAGGGGATGATCTTCTGCTGGAGGATCTTGACTATTATAACATCTAAGACATCTTGGCACATCCTTCTTTCTTTCTGTCCTTTTCTTTCTCTTCTCTTCTCTTCCGTTCTCTCTTTCTCTTTTGTTCTTTCTTTTCCACTCTCTCTTTTTTCCTCCTTGGGGCTCGTTTTCCACCGCAATGGACTTTTTCCCTCTGCAGAGGAAGGACCATTTCCTTTTGGGAAGCTGTGATGGTGCGTCCTGAACCTCCTCCTCCGGCATGGGCCATATGTTGCTTCCTCTCCAGCAGGGCCTGAAATGCCAGCACCTGCGACCAGCACTTGAATCGGCTCCACCAGCTCCGCCTTGCTTGCTGCTTCCTTCTTCTCCTGGGTTCACTTTGGCTTTCCTCTTGCAATGAAAAAACTTCTGCAGCTTTCACAGCATTTAACACTATGGGGAGAAGATGAGAAATGGGGCTTGCCAGGCCCTCCTGATCTGCCTGCCTAGACTGAGTTTAGACCTTTTCATTTCAAGGCTTTATATAGACTCATTTATTGTCATCATTATCCATCATAGTTATTATTACCACTTATTATTATTATTACCACTTATTATTATTATTATTATTAATTAAATATTAGATGTTAAATCTTGTTTGGCTGTCTTTCATCCTTGCTGATGCGTGGGGAGGAGTCAATGGACTTGACCCAACTTAGATTTTTAAAATATCAACGTACACAAAATACACACACAATAGACCAGTAAAAAAACACCCTTCATAATAAACTGTGTGGTGTATCAGCATTGCCAATTGGGTTCATGAGCTTTTCATTAGTAACGGAGTCATTTATTTCAGGAGTCTTCATAAATCCATTTCAAAAACAATTATTGATTAATTTAAATATATTTGACTCTCTTAAGTCTGCTTATTACATCTGCTGGAAGTTGGGAACTGTGAGGTGCCTGGAGACTTGAATCAAAGGGTCTGACAGCTGGAACCAGGTACCTTCAGCTCAGCACCATGGCGATCACTCTCGCCGATTGGTCAGATGTTTGCTGCTCTGCATTGCCACCCAGTTAATGGCAAGTGTTGGGTACCGCAGCTCATCAGCCCAGCCAAAACAGGTGATCCAGGGAGCCAATAGGAGCCTGGCTGGCCGATTGTTGCCTCAGCTGAGGTAGCTATTCTACAGTCTAGAGCAGTGATGGGCAACCTTTTGAGCTTGGTGTGTCAACCTTCGCCAAAAAACTGAGCATAACTCGGGTGGTGTGTCACTTTGAGGAAAAAACATTATTTCGCGATATTTATAGTTTAAATAACATAAATGTATAATTGTTATATATAATTGTATTTAATAAACCAAAAACGAATTATTTAACTTACCTGCTTAGTGACTTCTTTGTTCATCCGTCAGTCGGTTTCTTTTGTTGGTCTTGATATTATTTAGCTTGTGTGGGGTGCCGTGAACTAAGATAAGTGAGGGGGAGGGGGAATTCTTTAACGAACCTGCCTATTAGTGACTTTTTTGTTGCTGAATTTCATTGGCTAAATCTTCAATTGAAGGTTGGTATTTTGTACACTTCAGGCCCAAGCAAGCGCTACTAACTTCATCTGTCAATCTGTTTCTTTTGTTGGTTTTGATATTATTTAACGCTGAGAATAAGGCCTCACAAAAGTATGTAGAGGGAAAAATTGTGAGTAAAGCCATTGCTATATTTTTCAGGGTGCTAAAAGTGTCTGGTAGTCGGTATCCTACGTCTACAAGACACTCTTCTCTTGCACTGGCACAACATTGTTCTACACAGAATGACCGTTTCCTGCTGGGAGGCAGAAGGCAGCTCTGTCAAGGGAAATGGACTCCCTTTGTCATTCCAGCTAATCTGTAAGGCTGGTATATTGCAAGGAACAAGGATACTTCATCATATTGGATAGCCCTTAATGCTGAATGTTAGTGGGATGGAGCTACACGGTCTCTGGATCTGCCCAGATGCTGCTGCTACTATTGTAGACGTGTCGGTGGAAGTGAAGCTGATGCTGCTGACAGCTTCGTGGGATGAACTGCAGGAGACGCTTGTGATGAAACCATCCATGACAGAATCTTTGCATTCCTGACTTGGGAAAGAGCTTTTCCGGGGACCCTGGAAAGATGGGTTATGGAGAGAAGGGCACCAACATTTAGAGATATGCCCTCACATGGGACACTGCATGGCAGTATTCAGGACACAGTAATTTGATGGCATGCCCTGAACCTGCCTTCCCCAACTTGGTGCCTTCCAGATGATTTGGACCTCAATGCCCATCAGCCACAGCCAGTGTGACCAGTGGTCAGGAATGCTGACATTTGCTGCCCAAAGCACCTGGAGGGCACCCAGTCGGGGAAGGCTGTATTAGAGAACGCCTTAAAATGGCCGGACTGTCTGCTTAGCCACTCTTCAGGTCAAGTTTGTCCTCACGCCTTCTCTGCCTCTCTATGGCAGGATCCACACTTGTGCTTTATAATGGTTTATAATGGTATTGACAACTGTTGGGGCCCATGACACATTCCATGTACCGTTTTCAAACTGTTTTCAAAGTGTTAGATCCTGCTTGGTGTAGATCTGGCCTATTATAGCTCCAGTTTTGGTGGGCTGAGGGCATCGCATGCTAGTTTGGGGTCAGCCTCTTTCCCCCTCATCCAGTACTCCATGGATGAGCCCAGTTTCCTGCAGGGAGAGGTGCATTTCATGCCATTGGGGAGGGGGCGCACTAGGATGCATTGGATCTCTGCCTGAATTGCCAGATGTGACAGGACCTGCGTCCATTATATGAAGTGTGCTGAGGGAACGCCATGGATATTGTAAGACAAACAGACATGAGGATATTTGGAGAAAGTACATGAGCTGAATGAAAAGAAACACACCTTTAAGAGCAAGAGGCTGGGCATGGATGAAAGGCCAAACCCAGTATAACGCCACTTCAGAGTAACAATGCCCAGGGCTGCTCAGTTGCAAAGGTCATTGTGACAGACTCTCCCCTGTGACACATGACACAGCCGGTTCAGGGGCCAGATGGCAGAAATACTTTCACCTGACCAGTGAAAGTTTTTTGTTGTTCCCCAGAACTGAGAGAGCAAGAGAAAAAATGAGACTGTAAGTAGAATTTCTTCAGAGATTACATGCAGGACAGGTTAAAATACTTCAGTAGAACCTGGAGGGCAGTGGGAGGGGGGACATCACCACGACTCCAGCCGTTGGCACGTGGAACGAAACACCTCGGAATAAGAAATGGGCTGAAACCCAGTTGAGGCACACAGATCAGGAGGAGCTGGCAAGTCCCGTTTCTCACCTTCTCCTCACTCTCTTCTAGGCTGTCAAAGTTGAAGAAAGCTTTTCATTGCAAGAGGAGAGCCAAGGTGCATCCAGGCGAAGAAGAAAGCAGCCCAAAAAGTGGAGCAGCTGTGGAGGCGGCCAAGTCTGGTCTCAGGTGCTGGCGCTTCGGGCCTTGCTGCAGAGGAAGCAAAATATGGCCCATGACAGAGGAGGAGGGACGGGAGGCACCAGCACAGCATCCCAAGAAGAGATGGTTTTCTCTCTGCAGAGGGAAAAATGCCATCGCGGTGGAAGAACGCCCCAAGGAGGAATCCCCTCTCGGATGTGCCATTGTAGGTGAGGAGATGCCCAGGTCTTTGTTGGGATAGATAGGCAAGGAGCGATCCTCACCATGGGGGCTGGCAGCTGTCTGGGGCAATCTAGCCAGTGCTGGCTCCAGGGTTCGGGGATGGGGGAAATGGGCCCCTCCCTCGGTGAGTCTTGCTCATTATGTCTCCATGGTCTCTGTGTCTCCTCCCCTGACAGAGTCAAGATCCTCCAATCAAGTGGAGCTCGTCCCCTCTTCGTCTACCCTGGACATCAGCTGCGGGGAGGTTTCCTCCTCTATATATAGTGCAGATGTCTCCAGTACAGATGAAGAGGGTAAGAAACAAAGGAACCCTTCAGCACAGAGGGTCCTTCCCTTCCCTCACAGGTTTCAAACAACCTGCAGGTTTGGAAACAGCAGGAGTTCCCGCCTCTTTGGGGAGCTCGATTGCCGGCCCCAAGCCAGTCACCCCCTCCTCCCAACCATTTCTGTCCTCCTGTCATTAACCCCCCCCCTTCTCCTTTCTTCCTTACAGGGGATGATCTTCTGCTGGAGGATCTTGACTATTATAACATCTAAGACATCTTGGCACATCCTTCTTTCTTTCTGTCCTTTTCTTTCTCTTCTCTTCCGTTCTCTCTTTCTCTTTTGTTCTTTCTTTTCCACTCTCTCTTTTTTCCTCCTTGGGGCTCGTTTTCCACCGCAATGGACTTTTTCCCTCTGCAGAGGAAGGACCATTTCCTTTTGGGAAGCTGTGATGGTGCGTCCTGAACCTCCTCCTCCGGCATGGGCCATATGTTGCTTCCTCTCCAGCAGGGCCTGAAATGCCAGCACCTGCGACCAGCACTTGAATCGGCTCCACCAGCTCCGCCTTGCTTGCTGCTTCCTTCTTCTCCTGGGTTCACTTTGGCTTTCCTCTTGCAATGAAAAAACTTCTGCAGCTTTCACAGCATTTAACACTATGGGGAGAAGATGAGAAATGGGGCTTGCCAGGCCCTCCTGATCTGCCTGCCTAGACTGAGTTTAGACCTTTTCATTTCAAGGCTTTATATAGACTCATTTATTGTCATCATTATCCATCATAGTTATTATTACCAATTATTATTATTATTACCACTTATTATTATTATTATTATTATTATTATCAATAATCATTATTATTATTTATTAAATATTAGATGTTAAATCTTGTTTGGCTGTCTTTCATCCTTGCTGATGCGTGGGGAGGAGTCAATGGACTTGACCCAACTTAGATTTTTAAAATATCAACGTACACAAAATACACACACAATAGACCAGTAAAAAAACACCCTTCATAATAAACTGTGTGGTGTATCAGCATTGCCAATTGGGTTCATGAGCTTTTCATTAGTAACGGAGTCATTTATTTCAGGAGTCTTCATAAATCCATTTCAAAAACAATTATTGATTAATTTAAATATATTTGACTCTCTTAAGTCTGCTTAGTACATCTGCTGGAAGTTGGGAACTGTGAGGTGCCTGGAGACTTGAATCAAAGGGTCTGACAGCTGGAACCAGGTACCTTCAGCTCAGCACCATGGCGATCACTCTCGCCGATTGGTCAGATGTTTGCTGCTCTGCATTGCCACCCAGTTAATGGCAAGTGTTGGGTACCGCAGCTCATCAGCCCAGCCAAAACAGGTGATCCAGGGAGCCAATAGGAGCCTGGCTGGCCGATTGTTGCCTCAGCTGAGGTAGCTATTCTACAGTCTAGAGCAGTGATGGGCAACCTTTTGAGCTTGGTGTGTCAACCTTCGCCAAAAAACTGAGCATAACTCGGGTGGTGTGTCACTTTGAGGAAAAAACATTATTTCGCGATATTTATAGTTTAAATAACATAAATGTATAATTGTTATATATAATTGTATTTAATAAACCAAAAACGAATTATTTAACTTACCTGCTTAGTGACTTCTTTGTTCATCCGTCAGTCGGTTTCTTTTGTTGGTCTTGATATTATTTAGCTTGTGTGGGGTGCCGTGAACTAAGATAAGTGAGGGGGAGGGGGAATTCTTTAACGAACCTGCCTATTAGTGACTTTTTTGTTGCTGAATTTCATTGGCTAAATCTTCAATTGAAGGTTGGTATTTTGTACACTTCAGGCCCAAGCAAGCGCTACTAACTTCATCTGTCAATCTGTTTCTTTTGTTGGTTTTGATATTATTTAACGCTGAGAATAAGGCCTCACAAAAGTATGTAGAGGGAAAAATTGTGAGTAAAGCCATTGCTATATTTTTCAGGGTGCTAAAAGTGTCTGGTAGTCGGTATCCTACGTCTACAAGACACTCTTCTCTTGCACTGGCACAACATTGTTCTACACAGAATGACCGTTTCCTGCTGGGAGGCAGAAGGCAGCTCTGTCAAGGGAAATGGACTCCCTTTGTCATTCCAGCTAATCTGTAAGGCTGGTATATTGCAAGGAACAAGGATACTTCATCATATTGGATAGCCCTTAATGCTGAATGTTAGTGGGACGGAGCTACACGGTCTCTGGATCTGCCCAGATGCTGCTGCTACTATTGTAGACGTGTCGGTGGAAGTGAAGCTGATGCTGCTGACAGCTTCGTGGGATGAACTGCAGGAGACGCTTGTGATGAAACCATCCATGACAGAATCTTTGCATTCCTGACTTGGGAAAGAGCTTTTCCGGGGACCCTGGAAAGATGGGTTATGGAGAGAAGGGCACCAACATTTAGAGATATGCCCTCACATGGGACACTGCATGGCAGTATTCAGGACACAGTAATTTGATGGCATGCCCTGAACCTGCCTTCCCCAACTTGGTGCCTTCCAGATGATTTGGACCTCAATGCCCATCAGCCACAGCCAGTGTGACCAGTGGTCAGGAATGCTGACATTTGCTGCCCAAAGCACCTGGAGGGCACCCAGTCGGGGAAGGCTGTATTAGAGAACGCCTTAAAATGGCCGGACTGTCTGCTTAGCCACTCTTCAGGTCAAGTTTGTCCTCACGCCTTCTCTGCCTCTCTATGGCAGGATCCACACTTGTGCTTTATAATGGTTTATAATGGTATTGACAACTGTTGGGGCCCATGACACATTCCATGTACCGTTTTCAAACTGTTTTCAAAGTGTTAGATCCTGCTTGGTGTAGATCTGGCCTATTATAGCTCCAGTTTTGGTGGGCTGAGGGCATCGCATGCTAGTTTGGGGTCAGCCTCTTTCCCCCTCATCCAGTACTCCATGGATGAGCCCAGTTTCCTGCAGGGAGAGGTGCATTTCATGCCATTGGGGAGGGGGCGCACTAGGATGCATTGGATCTCTGCCTGAATTGCCAGATGTGACAGGACCTGCGTCCATTATATGAAGTGTGCTGAGGGAACGCCATGGATATTGTAAGACAAACAGACATGAGGATATTTGGAGAAAGTACATGAGCTGAATGAAAAGAAACACACCTTTAAGAGCAAGAGGCTGGGCATGGATGAAAGGCCAAACCCAGTATAACGCCACTTCAGAGTAACAATGCCCAGGGCTGCTCAGTTGCAAAGGTCATTGTGACAGACTCTCCCCTGTGACACATGACACAGCCGGTTCAGGGGCCAGATGGCAGAAATACTTTCACCTGACCAGTGAAAGTTTTTTGTTGTTCCCCAGAACTGAGAGAGCAAGAGAAAAAATGAGACTGTAAGTAGAATTTCTTCAGAGATTACATGCAGGACAGGTTAAAATACTTCAGTAGAACCTGGAGGGCAGTGGGAGGGGGGACATCACCACGACTCCAGCCGTTGGCACGTGGAACGAAACACCTCGGAATAAGAAATGGGCTGAAACCCAGTTGAGGCACACAGATCAGGAGGAGCTGGCAAGTCCCGTTTCTCACCTTCTCCTCACTCTCTTCTAGGCTGTCAAAGTTGAAGAAAGCTTTTCATTGCAAGAGGAGAGCCAAGGTGCATCCAGGCGAAGAAGAAAGCAGCCCAAAAAGTGGAGCAGCTGTGGAGGCGGCCAAGTCTGGTCTCAGGTGCTGGCGCTTCGGGCCTTGCTGCAGAGGAAGCAAAATATGGCCCATGACAGAGGAGGAGGGACGGGAGGCACCAGCACAGCATCCCAAGAAGAGATGGTTTTCTCTCTGCAGAGGGAAAAATGCCATCGCGGTGGAAGAACGCCCCAAGGAGGAATCCCCTCTCGGATGTGCCATTGTAGGTGAGGAGATGCCCAGGTCTTTGTTGGGATAGATAGGCAAGGAGCGATCCTCACCATGGGGGCTGGCAGCTGTCTGGGGCAATCTAGCCAGTGCTGGCTCCAGGGTTCGGGGATGGGGGAAATGGGCCCCTCCCTCGGTGAGTCTTGCTCATTATGTCTCCATGGTCTCTGTGTCTCCTCCCCTGACAGAGTCAAGATCCTCCAATCAAGTGGAGCTCGTCCCCTCTTCGTCTACCCTGGACATCAGCTGCGGGGAGGTTTCGTCCTCTATATATAGTGCAGATGTCTCCAGTACAGATGAAGAGGGTAAGAAACAAAGGAACCCTTCAGCACAGAGGGTCCTTCCCTTCCCTCACAGGTTTCAAACAACCTGCAGGTTTGGAAACAGCAGGAGTTCCCGCCTCTTTGGGGAGCTCGATTGCCGGCCCCAAGCCAGTCACCCCCTCCTCCCAACCATTTCTGTCCTCCTGTCATTAACCCCCCCCTTCTCCTTTCTTCCTTACAGGGGATGATCTTCTGCTGGAGGATCTTGACTATTATAACATCTAAGACATCTTGGCACATCCTTCTTTCTTTCTGTCCTTTTCTTTCTCTTCTCTTCCGTTCTCTCTTTCTCTTTTGTTCTTTCTTTTCCACTCTCTCTTTTTTCCTCCTTGGGGCTCGTTTTCCACCGCAATGGACTTTTTCCCTCTGCAGAGGAAGGACCATTTCCTTTTGGGAAGCTGTGATGGTGCGTCCTGAACCTCCTCCTCCGGCATGGGCCATATGTTGCTTCCTCTCCAGCAGGGCCTGAAATGCCAGCACCTGCGACCAGCACTTGAATCGGCTCCACCAGCTCCGCCTTGCTTGCTGCTTCCTTCTTCTCCTGGGTTCACTTTGGCTTTCCTCTTGCAATGAAAAAACTTCTGCAGCTTTCACAGCATTTAACACTATGGGGAGAAGATGAGAAATGGGGCTTGCCAGGCCCTCCTGATCTGCCTGCCTAGACTGAGTTTAGACCTTTTCATTTCAAGGCTTTATATAGACTCATTTATTGTCATCATTATCCATCATAGTTATTATTACCACTTATTATTATTATTACCACTTATTATTATTATTATTATTAATTAAATATTAGATGTTAAATCTTGTTTGGCTGTCTTTCATCCTTGCTGATGCGTGGGGAGGAGTCAATGGACTTGACCCAACTTAGATTTTTAAAATATCAACGTACACAAAATACACACACAATAGACCAGTAAAAAAACACCCTTCATAATAAACTGTGTGGTGTATCAGCATTGCCAATTGGGTTCATGAGCTTTTCATTAGTAACGGAGTCATTTATTTCAGGAGTCTTCATAAATCCATTTCAAAAACAATTATTGATTAATTTAAATATATTTGACTCTCTTAAGTCTGCTTATTACATCTGCTGGAAGTTGGGAACTGTGAGGTGCCTGGAGACTTGAATCAAAGGGTCTGACAGCTGGAACCAGGTACCTTCAGCTCAGCACCATGGCGATCACTCTCGCCGATTGGTCAGATGTTTGCTGCTCTGCATTGCCACCCAGTTAATGGCAAGTGTTGGGTACCGCAGCTCATCAGCCCAGCCAAAACAGGTGATCCAGGGAGCCAATAGGAGCCTGGCTGGCCGATTGTTGCCTCAGCTGAGGTAGCTATTCTACAGTCTAGAGCAGTGATGGGCAACCTTTTGAGCTTGGTGTGTCAACCTTCGCCAAAAAACTGAGCATAACTCGGGTGGTGTGTCACTTTGAGGAAAAAACATTATTTCGCGATATTTATAGTTTAAATAACATAAATGTATAATTGTTATATATAATTGTATTTAATAAACCAAAAACGAATTATTTAACTTACCTGCTTAGTGACTTCTTTGTTCATCCGTCAGTCGGTTTCTTTTGTTGGTCTTGATATTATTTAGCTTGTGTGGGGTGCCGTGAACTAAGATAAGTGAGGGGGAGGGGGAATTCTTTAACGAACCTGCCTATTAGTGACTTTTTTGTTGCTGAATTTCATTGGCTAAATCTTCAATTGAAGGTTGGTATTTTGTACACTTCAGGCCCAAGCAAGCGCTACTAACTTCATCTGTCAATCTGTTTCTTTTGTTGGTTTTGATATTATTTAACGCTGAGAATAAGGCCTCACAAAAGTATGTAGAGGGAAAAATTGTGAGTAAAGCCATTGCTATATTTTTCAGGGTGCTAAAAGTGTCTGGTAGTCGGTATCCTACGTCTACAAGACACTCTTCTCTTGCACTGGCACAACATTGTTCTACACAGAATGACCGTTTCCTGCTGGGAGGCAGAAGGCAGCTCTGTCAAGGGAAATGGACTCCCTTTGTCATTCCAGCTAATCTGTAAGGCTGGTATATTGCAAGGAACAAGGATACTTCATCATATTGGATAGCCCTTAATGCTGAATGTTAGTGGGATGGAGCTACACGGTCTCTGGATCTGCCCAGATGCTGCTGCTACTATTGTAGACGTGTCGGTGGAAGTGAAGCTGATGCTGCTGACAGCTTCGTGGGATGAACTGCAGGAGACGCTTGTGATGAAACCATCCATGACAGAATCTTTGCATTCCTGACTTGGGAAAGAGCTTTTCCGGGGACCCTGGAAAGATGGGTTATGGAGAGAAGGGCACCAACATTTAGAGATATGCCCTCACATGGGACACTGCATGGCAGTATTCAGGACACAGTAATTTGATGGCATGCCCTGAACCTGCCTTCCCCAACTTGGTGCCTTCCAGATGATTTGGACCTCAATGCCCATCAGCCACAGCCAGTGTGACCAGTGGTCAGGAATGCTGACATTTGCTGCCCAAAGCACCTGGAGGGCACCCAGTCGGGGAAGGCTGTATTAGAGAACGCCTTAAAATGGCCGGACTGTCTGCTTAGCCACTCTTCAGGTCAAGTTTGTCCTCACGCCTTCTCTGCCTCTCTATGGCAGGATCCACACTTGTGCTTTATAATGGTTTATAATGGTATTGACAACTGTTGGGGCCCATGACACATTCCATGTACCGTTTTCAAACTGTTTTCAAAGTGTTAGATCCTGCTTGGTGTAGATCTGGCCTATTATAGCTCCAGTTTTGGTGGGCTGAGGGCATCGCATGCTAGTTTGGGGTCAGCCTCTTTCCCCCTCATCCAGTACTCCATGGATGAGCCCAGTTTCCTGCAGGGAGAGGTGCATTTCATGCCATTGGGGAGGGGGCGCACTAGGATGCATTGGATCTCTGCCTGAATTGCCAGATGTGACAGGACCTGCGTCCATTATATGAAGTGTGCTGAGGGAACGCCATGGATATTGTAAGACAAACAGACATGAGGATATTTGGAGAAAGTACATGAGCTGAATGAAAAGAAACACACCTTTAAGAGCAAGAGGCTGGGCATGGATGAAAGGCCAAACCCAGTATAACGCCACTTCAGAGTAACAATGCCCAGGGCTGCTCAGTTGCAAAGGTCATTGTGACAGACTCTCCCCTGTGACACATGACACAGCCGGTTCAGGGGCCAGATGGCAGAAATACTTTCACCTGACCAGTGAAAGTTTTTTGTTGTTCCCCAGAACTGAGAGAGCAAGAGAAAAAATGAGACTGTAAGTAGAATTTCTTCAGAGATTACATGCAGGACAGGTTAAAATACTTCAGTAGAACCTGGAGGGCAGTGGGAGGGGGGACATCACCACGACTCCAGCCGTTGGCACGTGGAACGAAACACCTCGGAATAAGAAATGGGCTGAAACCCAGTTGAGGCACACAGATCAGGAGGAGCTGGCAAGTCCCGTTTCTCACCTTCTCCTCACTCTCTTCTAGGCTGTCAAAGTTGAAGAAAGCTTTTCATTGCAAGAGGAGAGCCAAGGTGCATCCAGGCGAAGAAGAAAGCAGCCCAAAAAGTGGAGCAGCTGTGGAGGCGGCCAAGTCTGGTCTCAGGTGCTGGCGCTTCGGGCCTTGCTGCAGAGGAAGCAAAATATGGCCCATGACAGAGGAGGAGGGACGGGAGGCACCAGCACAGCATCCCAAGAAGAGATGGTTTTCTCTCTGCAGAGGGAAAAATGCCATCGCGGTGGAAGAACGCCCCAAGGAGGAATCCCCTCTCGGATGTGCCATTGTAGGTGAGGAGATGCCCAGGTCTTTGTTGGGATAGATAGGCAAGGAGCGATCCTCACCATGGGGGCTGGCAGCTGTCTGGGGCAATCTAGCCAGTGCTGGCTCCAGGGTTCGGGGATGGGGGAAATGGGCCCCTCCCTCGGTGAGTCTTGCTCATTATGTCTCCATGGTCTCTGTGTCTCCTCCCCTGACAGAGTCAAGATCCTCCAATCAAGTGGAGCTCGTCCCCTCTTCGTCTACCCTGGACATCAGCTGCGGGGAGGTTTCCTCCTCTATATATAGTGCAGATGTCTCCAGTACAGATGAAGAGGGTAAGAAACAAAGGAACCCTTCAGCACAGAGGGTCCTTCCCTTCCCTCACAGGTTTCAAACAACCTGCAGGTTTGGAAACAGCAGGAGTTCCCGCCTCTTTGGGGAGCTCGATTGCCGGCCCCAAGCCAGTCACCCCCTCCTCCCAACCATTTCTGTCCTCCTGTCATTAACCCCCCCCCCCCTTCTCCTTTCTTCCTTACAGGGGATGATCTTCTGCTGGAGGATCTTGACTATTATAACATCTAAGACATCTTGGCACATCCTTCTTTCTTTCTGTCCTTTTCTTTCTCTTCTCTTCCGTTCTCTCTTTCTCTTTTGTTCTTTCTTTTCCACTCTCTCTTTTTTCCTCCTTGGGGCTCGTTTTCCACCGCAATGGACTTTTTCCCTCTGCAGAGGAAGGACCATTTCCTTTTGGGAAGCTGTGATGGTGCGTCCTGAACCTCCTCCTCCGGCATGGGCCATATGTTGCTTCCTCTCCAGCAGGGCCTGAAATGCCAGCACCTGCGACCAGCACTTGAATCGGCTCCACCAGCTCCGCCTTGCTTGCTGCTTCCTTCTTCTCCTGGGTTCACTTTGGCTTTCCTCTTGCAATGAAAAAACTTCTGCAGCTTTCACAGCATTTAACACTATGGGGAGAAGATGAGAAATGGGGCTTGCCAGGCCCTCCTGATCTGCCTGCCTAGACTGAGTTTAGACCTTTTCATTTCAAGGCTTTATATAGACTCATTTATTGTCATCATTATCCATCATAGTTATTATTACCACTTATTATTATTATTACCACTTATTATTATTATTATTATTAATTAAATATTAGATGTTAAATCTTGTTTGGCTGTCTTTCATCCTTGCTGATGCGTGGGGAGGAGTCAATGGACTTGACCCAACTTAGATTTTTAAAATATCAACGTACACAAAATACACACACAATAGACCAGTAAAAAAACACCCTTCATAATAAACTGTGTGGTGTATCAGCATTGCCAATTGGGTTCATGAGCTTTTCATTAGTAACGGAGTCATTTATTTCAGGAGTCTTCATAAATCCATTTCAAAAACAATTATTGATTAATTTAAATATATTTGACTCTCTTAAGTCTGCTTATTACATCTGCTGGAAGTTGGGAACTGTGAGGTGCCTGGAGACTTGAATCAAAGGGTCTGACAGCTGGAACCAGGTACCTTCAGCTCAGCACCATGGCGATCACTCTCGCCGATTGGTCAGATCTTTGCTGCTCTGCATTGCCACCCAGTTAATGGCAAGTGTTGGGTACCGCAGCTCATCAGCCCAGCCAAAACAGGTGATCCAGGGAGCCAATAGGAGCCTGGCTGGCCGATTGTTGCCTCAGCTGAGGTAGCTATTCTACAGTCTAGAGCAGTGATGGGCAACCTTTTGAGCTTGGTGTGTCAACCTTCGCCAAAAAACTGAGCATAACTCGGGTGGTGTGTCACTTTGAGGAAAAAACATTATTTCGCGATATTTATAGTTTAAATAACATAAATGTATAATTGTTATATATAATTGTATTTAATAAACCAAAAACGAATTATTTAACTTACCTGCTTAGTGACTTCTTTGTTCATCCGTCAGTCGGTTTCTTTTGTTGGTCTTGATATTATTTAGCTTGTGTGGGGTGCCGTGAACTAAGATAAGTGAGGGGGAGGGGGAATTCTTTAACGAACCTGCCTATTAGTGACTTTTTTGTTGCTGAATTTCATTGGCTAAATCTTCAATTGAAGGTTGGTATTTTGTACACTTCAGGCCCAAGCAAGCGCTACTAACTTCATCTGTCAATCTGTTTCTTTTGTTGGTTTTGATATTATTTAACGCTGAGAATAAGGCCTCACAAAAGTATGTAGAGGGAAAAATTGTGAGTAAAGCCATTGCTATATTTTTCAGGGTGCTAAAAGTGTCTGGTAGTCGGTATCCTACGTCTACAAGACACTCTTCTCTTGCACTGGCACAACATTGTTCTACACAGAATGACCGTTTCCTGCTGGGAGGCAGAAGGCAGCTCTGTCAAGGGAAATGGACTCCCTTTGTCATTCCAGCTAATCTGTAAGGCTGGTATATTGCAAGGAACAAGGATACTTCATCATATTGGATAGCCCTTAATGCTGAATGTTAGTGGGACGGAGCTACACGGTCTCTGGATCTGCCCAGATGCTGCTGCTACTATTGTAGACGTGTCGGTGGAAGTGAAGCTGATGCTGCTGACAGCTTCGTGGGATGAACTGCAGGAGACGCTTGTGATGAAACCATCCATGACAGAATCTTTGCATTCCTGACTTGGGAAAGAGCTTTTCCGGGGACCCTGGAAAGATGGGTTATGGAGAGAAGGGCACCAACATTTAGAGATATGCCCTCACATGGGACACTGCATGGCAGTATTCAGGACACAGTAATTTGATGGCATGCCCTGAACCTGCCTTCCCCAACTTGGTGCCTTCCAGATGATTTGGACCTCAATGCCCATCAGCCACAGCCAGTGTGACCAGTGGTCAGGAATGCTGACATTTGCTGCCCAAAGCACCTGGAGGGCACCCAGTCGGGGAAGGCTGTATTAGAGAACGCCTTAAAATGGCCGGACTGTCTGCTTAGCCACTCTTCAGGTCAAGTTTGTCCTCACGCCTTCTCTGCCTCTCTATGGCAGGATCCACACTTGTGCTTTATAATGGTTTATAATGGTATTGACAACTGTTGGGGCCCATGACACATTCCATGTACCGTTTTCAAACTGTTTTCAAAGTGTTAGATCCTGCTTGGTGTAGATCTGGCCTATTATAGCTCCAGTTTTGGTGGGCTGAGGGCATCGCATGCTAGTTTGGGGTCAGCCTCTTTCCCCCTCATCCAGTACTCCATGGATGAGCCCAGTTTCCTGCAGGGAGAGGTGCATTTCATGCCATTGGGGAGGGGGCGCACTAGGATGCATTGGATCTCTGCCTGAATTGCCAGATGTGACAGGACCTGCGTCCATTATATGAAGTGTGCTGAGGGAACGCCATGGATATTGTAAGACAAACAGACATGAGGATATTTGGAGAAAGTACATGAGCTGAATGAAAAGAAACACACCTTTAAGAGCAAGAGGCTGGGCATGGATGAAAGGCCAAACCCAGTATAACGCCACTTCAGAGTAACAATGCCCAGGGCTGCTCAGTTGCAAAGGTCATTGTGACAGACTCTCCCCTGTGACACATGACACAGCCGGTTCAGGGGCCAGATGGCAGAAATACTTTCACCTGACCAGTGAAAGTTTTTTGTTGTTCCCCAGAACTGAGAGAGCAAGAGAAAAAATGAGACTGTAAGTAGAATTTCTTCAGAGATTACATGCAGGACAGGTTAAAATACTTCAGTAGAACCTGGAGGGCAGTGGGAGGGGGGACATCACCACGACTCCAGCCGTTGGCACGTGGAACGAAACACCTCGGAATAAGAAATGGGCTGAAACCCAGTTGAGGCACACAGATCAGGAGGAGCTGGCAAGTCCCGTTTCTCACCTTCTCCTCACTCTCTTCTAGGCTGTCAAAGTTGAAGAAAGCTTTTCATTGCAAGAGGAGAGCCAAGGTGCATCCAGGCGAAGAAGAAAGCAGCCCAAAAAGTGGAGCAGCTGTGGAGGCGGCCAAGTCTGGTCTCAGGTGCTGGCGCTTCGGGCCTTGCTGCAGAGGAAGCAAAATATGGCCCATGACAGAGGAGGAGGGACGGGAGGCACCAGCACAGCATCCCAAGAAGAGATGGTTTTCTCTCTGCAGAGGGAAAAATGCCATCGCGGTGGAAGAACGCCCCAAGGAGGAATCCCCTCTCGGATGTGCCATTGTAGGTGAGGAGATGCCCAGGTCTTTGTTGGGATAGATAGGCAAGGAGCGATCCTCACCATGGGGGCTGGCAGCTGTCTGGGGCAATCTAGCCAGTGCTGGCTCCAGGGTTCGGGGATGGGGGAAATGGGCCCCTCCCTCGGTGAGTCTTGCTCATTATGTCTCCATGGTCTCTGTGTCTCCTCCCCTGACAGAGTCAAGATCCTCCAATCAAGTGGAGCTCGTCCCCTCTTCGTCTACCCTGGACATCAGCTGCGGGGAGGTTTCCTCCTCTATATATAGTGCAGATGTCTCCAGTACAGATGAAGAGGGTAAGAAACAAAGGAACCCTTCAGCACAGAGGGTCCTTCCCTTCCCTCACAGGTTTCAAACAACCTGCAGGTTTGGAAACAGCAGGAGTTCCCGCCTCTTTGGGGAGCTCGATTGCCGGCCCCAAGCCAGTCACCCCCTCCTCCCAACCATTTCTGTCCTCCTGTCATTAACCCCCCCCCCTTCTCCTTTCTTCCTTACAGGGGATGATCTTCTGCTGGAGGATCTTGACTATTATAACATCTAAGACATCTTGGCACATCCTTCTTTCTTTCTGTCCTTTTCTTTCTCTTCTCTTCCGTTCTCTCTTTCTCTTTTGTTCTTTCTTTTCCACTCTCTCTTTTTTCCTCCTTGGGGCTCGTTTTCCACCGCAATGGACTTTTTCCCTCTGCAGAGGAAGGACCATTTCCTTTTGGGAAGCTGTGATGGTGCGTCCTGAACCTCCTCCTCCGGCATGGGCCATATGTTGCTTCCTCTCCAGCAGGGCCTGAAATGCCAGCACCTGCGACCAGCACTTGAATCGGCTCCACCAGCTCCGCCTTGCTTGCTGCTTCCTTCTTCTCCTGGGTTCACTTTGGCTTTCCTCTTGCAATGAAAAAACTTCTGCAGCTTTCACAGCATTTAACACTATGGGGAGAAGATGAGAAATGGGGCTTGCCAGGCCCTCCTGATCTGCCTGCCTAGACTGAGTTTAGACCTTTTCATTTCAAGGCTTTATATAGACTCATTTATTGTCATCATTATCCATCATAGTTATTATTACCACTTATTATTATTATTACCACTTATTATTATTATTATTATTAATTAAATATTAGATGTTAAATCTTGTTTGGCTGTCTTTCATCCTTGCTGATGCGTGGGGAGGAGTCAATGGACTTGACCCAACTTAGATTTTTAAAATATCAACGTACACAAAATACACACACAATAGACCAGTAAAAAAACACCCTTCATAATAAACTGTGTGGTGTATCAGCATTGCCAATTGGGTTCATGAGCTTTTCATTAGTAACGGAGTCATTTATTTCAGGAGTCTTCATAAATCCATTTCAAAAACAATTATTGATTAATTTAAATATATTTGACTCTCTTAAGTCTGCTTAGTACATCTGCTGGAAGTTGGGAACTGTGAGGTGCCTGGAGACTTGAATCAAAGGGTCTGACAGCTGGAACCAGGTACCTTCAGCTCAGCACCATGGCGATCACTCTCGCCGATTGGTCAGATCTTTGCTGCTCTGCATTGCCACCCAGTTAATGGCAAGTGTTGGGTACCGCAGCTCATCAGCCCAGCCAAAACAGGTGATCCAGGGAGCCAATAGGAGCCTGGCTGGCCGATTGTTGCCTCAGCTGAGGTAGCTATTCTACAGTCTAGAGCAGTGATGGGCAACCTTTTGAGCTTGGTGTGTCAACCTTCGCCAAAAAACTGAGCATAACTTGGGTGGTGTGTCACTTTGAGGAAAAAACATTATTTCGCGATATTTATAGTTTAAATAACATAAATGTATAATTGTTATATATAATTGTATTTAATAAACCAAAAACGAATTATTTAACTTACCTGCTTAGTGACTTCTTTGTTCATCCGTCAGTCGGTTTCTTTTGTTGGTCTTGATATTATTTAGCTTGTGTGGGGTGCCGTGAACTAAGATAAGTGAGGGGGAGGGGGAATTCTTTAACGAACCTGCCTATTAGTGACTTTTTTGTTGCTGAATTTCATTGGCTAAATCTTCAATTGAAGGTTGGTATTTTGTACACTTCAGGCCCAAGCAAGCGCTACTAACTTCATCTGTCAATCTGTTTCTTTTGTTGGTTTTGATATTATTTAACGCTGAGAATAAGGCCTCACAAAAGTATGTAGAGGGAAAAATTGTGAGTAAAGCCATTGCTATATTTTTCAGGGTGCTAAAAGTGTCTGGTAGTCGGTATCCTACGTCTACAAGACACTCTTCTCTTGCACTGGCACAACATTGTTCTACACAGAATGACCGTTTCCTGCTGGGAGGCAGAAGGCAGCTCTGTCAAGGGAAATGGACTCCCTTTGTCATTCCAGCTAATCTGTAAGGCTGGTATATTGCAAGGAACAAGGATACTTCATCATATTGGATAGCCCTTAATGCTGAATGTTAGTGGGACGGAGCTACACGGTCTCTGGATCTGCCCAGATGCTGCTGCTACTATTGTAGACGTGTCGGTGGAAGTGAAGCTGATGCTGCTGACAGCTTCGTGGGATGAACTGCAGGAGACGCTTGTGATGAAACCATCCATGACAGAATCTTTGCATTCCTGACTTGGGAAAGAGCTTTTCCGGGGACCCTGGAAAGATGGGTTATGGAGAGAAGGGCACCAACATTTAGAGATATGCCCTCACATGGGACACTGCATGGCAGTATTCAGGACACAGTAATTTGATGGCATGCCCTGAACCTGCCTTCCCCAACTTGGTGCCTTCCAGATGATTTGGACCTCAATGCCCATCAGCCACAGCCAGTGTGACCAGTGGTCAGGAATGCTGACATTTGCTGCCCAAAGCACCTGGAGGGCACCCAGTCGGGGAAGGCTGTATTAGAGAACGCCTTAAAATGGCCGGACTGTCTGCTTAGCCACTCTTCAGGTCAAGTTTGTCCTCACGCCTTCTCTGCCTCTCTATGGCAGGATCCACACTTGTGCTTTATAATGGTTTATAATGGTATTGACAACTGTTGGGGCCCATGACACATTCCATGTACCGTTTTCAAACTGTTTTCAAAGTGTTAGATCCTGCTTGGTGTAGATCTGGCCTATTATAGCTCCAGTTTTGGTGGGCTGAGGGCATCGCATGCTAGTTTGGGGTCAGCCTCTTTCCCCCTCATCCAGTACTCCATGGATGAGCCCAGTTTCCTGCAGGGAGAGGTGCATTTCATGCCATTGGGGAGGGGGCGCACTAGGATGCATTGGATCTCTGCCTGAATTGCCAGATGTGACAGGACCTGCGTCCATTATATGAAGTGTGCTGAGGGAACGCCATGGATATTGTAAGACAAACAGACATGAGGATATTTGGAGAAAGTACATGAGCTGAATGAAAAGAAACACACCTTTAAGAGCAAGAGGCTGGGCATGGATGAAAGGCCAAACCCAGTATAACGCCACTTCAGAGTAACAATGCCCAGGGCTGCTCAGTTGCAAAGGTCATTGTGACAGACTCTCCCCTGTGACACATGACACAGCCGGTTCAGGGGCCAGATGGCAGAAATACTTTCACCTGACCAGTGAAAGTTTTTTGTTGTTCCCCAGAACTGAGAGAGCAAGAGAAAAAATGAGACTGTAAGTAGAATTTCTTCAGAGATTACATGCAGGACAGGTTAAAATACTTCAGTAGAACCTGGAGGGCAGTGGGAGGGGGGACATCACCACGACTCCAGCCGTTGGCACGTGGAACGAAACACCTCGGAATAAGAAATGGGCTGAAACCCAGTTGAGGCACACAGATCAGGAGGAGCTGGCAAGTCCCATTTCTCACCTTCTCCTCACTCTCTTCTAGGCTGTCAAAGTTGAAGAAAGCTTTTCATTGCAAGAGGAGAGCCAAGGTGCATCCAGGCGAAGAAGAAAGCAGCCCAAAAAGTGGAGCAGCTGTGGAGGCGGCCAAGTCTGGTCTCAGGTGCTGGCGCTTCGGGCCTTGCTGCAGAGGAAGCAAAATATGGCCCATGACAGAGGAGGAGGGACGGGAGGCACCAGCACAGCATCCCAAGAAGAGATGGTTTTCTCTCTGCAGAGGGAAAAATGCCATCGCGGTGGAAGAACGCCCCAAGGAGGAATCTCCTCTCGGATGTGCCATTGTAGGTGAGGAGATGCCCAGGTCTTTGTTGGGATAGATAGGCAAGGAGCGATCCTCACCATGGGGGCTGGCAGCTGTCTGGGGCAATCTAGCCAGTGCTGGCTCCAGGGTTCGGGGATGGGGGAAATGGGCCCCTCCCTCGGTGAGTCTTGCTCATTATGTCTCCATGGTCTCTGTGTCTCCTCCCCTGACAGAGTCAAGATCCTCCAATCAAGTGGAGCTCGTCCCCTCTTCGTCTACCCTGGACATCAGCTGCGGGGAGGTTTCCTCCTCTATATATAGTGCAGATGTCTCCAGTACAGATGAAGAGGGTAAGAAACAAAGGAACCCTTCAGCACAGAGGGTCCTTCCCTTCCCTCACAGGTTTCAAACAACCTGCAGGTTTGGAAACAGCAGGAGTTCCTGCCTCTTTGGGGAGCTCGATTGCCGGCCCCAAGCCAGTCACCCCCTCCTCCCAACCATTTCTGTCCTCCTGTCATTAACCCCCCCCCTTCTCCTTTCTTCCTTACAGGGGATGATCTTCTGCTGGAGGATCTTGACTATTATAACATCTAAGACATCTTGGCACATCCTTCTTTCTTTCTGTCCTTTTCTTTCTCTTCTCTTCTCTTCCGTTCTCTCTTTCTCTTTTGTTCTTTCTTTTCCACTCTCTCTTTTTTCCTCCTTGGGGCTCGTTTTCCACCGCAATGGACTTTTTCCCTCTGCAGAGGAAGGACCATTTCCTTTTGGGAAGCTGTGATGGTGCGTCCTGAACCTCCTCCTCCGGCATGGGCCATATGTTGCTTCCTCTCCAGCAGGGCCTGAAATGCCAGCACCTGCGACCAGCACTTGAATCGGCTCCACCAGCTCCGCCTTGCTTGCTGCTTCCTTCTTCTCCTGGGTTCACTTTGGCTTTCCTCTTGCAATGAAAAAACTTCTGCAGCTTTCACAGCATTTAACACTATGGGGAGAAGATGAGAAATGGGGCTTGCCAGGCCCTCCTGATCTGCCTGCCTAGACTGAGTTTAGACCTTTTCATTTCAAGGCTTTATATAGACTCATTTATTGTCATCATTATCCATCATAGTTATTATTACCAATTATTATTATTATTACCACTTATTATTATTATTATTATTATTATCAATAATCATTATTATTATTTATTAAATATTAGATGTTAAATCTTGTTTGGCTGTCTTTCATCCTTGCTGATGCATGGGGAGGAGTCAATGGACTTGACCCAACTTAGATTTTTAAAATATCAACGTACACAAAATACACACACAATAGACCAGTAAAAAAACACCCTTCATAATAAACTGTGTGGTGTATCAGCATTGCCAATTGGATTCATGAGCTTTTCATTAGTAACGGAGTCATTTATTTCAGGAGTCTTCATAAATCCATTTCAAAAACAATTATTGATTAATTTAAATATATTTGACTCTCTTAAGTCTGCTTAGTACATCTGCTGGAAGTTGGGAACTGTGAGGTGCCTGGAGACTTGAATCAAAGGGTCTGACAGCTGGAACCAGGTACCTTCAGCTCAGCACCATGGCGATCACTCTCGCCGATTGGTCAGATCTTTGCTGCTCTGCATTGCCATCCAGTTAATGGCAAGTGTTGGGTACCGCAGCTCATCAGCCCAGCCAAAACAGGTGATCCAGGGAGCCAATAGGAGCCTGGCTGGCCGATTGTTGCCTCAGCTGAGGTAGCTATTCTACAGTCTAGAGCAGTGATGGGCAACCTTTTGAGCTTGGTGTGTCAACCTTCGCCAAAAAACTGAGCATAACTCGGGTGGTGTGTCACTTTGAGGAAAAAACATTATTTCGCGATATTTATAGTTTAAATAACATAAATATATAATTGTTATATATAATTGTATTTAATAAACCAAAAACGAATTATTTAACTTACCTGCTTAGTGACTTCTTTGTTCATCCGTCAGTCGGTTTCTTTTGTTGGTCTTGATATTATTTAGCTTGTGTGGGGTGCCGTGAACTAAGATAAGTGAGGGGGAGGGGGAATTCTTTAACGAACCTGCCTATTAGTGACTTTTTTGTTGCTGAATTTCATTGGCTAAATCTTCAATTGAAGGTTGGTATTTTGTACACTTCAGGCCCAAGCAAGCGCTACTAACTTCATCTGTCAATCTGTTTCTTTTGTTGGTTTTGATATTATTTAACGCTGAGAATAAGGCCTCACAAAAGTATGTAGAGGGAAAAATTGTGAGTAAAGCCATTGCTATATTTTTCAGGGTGCTAAAAGTGTCTGGTAGTCGGTTCCAGGCACTCCAAATTTCCTGTTCGTAGTGGCACTCCTCTTGATTCTCCAAGCGGCACCTTTCCAGATTCTCAAGCTTTGACCTCAAGTCGACAAACACCTGAGCCCAGATACCGTCTTGAAATTCTGCAAGTTGCATCTCCAAATCATCAATTTGCATCCATTGGAAACCATTTAATTCCAAACTACTGTAGACTACTACATCAGGATACTTAATTATTTTCATGGTCTGTTCTAGACTTCTAAATTGACTAAATCTATCACTAAACTGGTCAAGTAACGAGTCTAAAACATGCTCGTACTTCATATGCAAGAGTTCCATTTCATTTTGTACAGCTGCACTGGCCTTCTCAAAATACTTTGTTACTCGAGGAAAATACTTATAAGTTTTAGTTTCTACATCTCGCTTGAAAATTTTAACTTTACTTTCAAAAGCTTTTATGTATCCAAACATAACGTCAATACTTTTGCCAAAACCTTGTAACTTTAAGTTCAGTTCATTAATATGAACAGAGAGATCTGTAAAAAACATCAGGGTGTTGACCCACTTATCATCATTAAGCTGAGGAAAGTTTCCCAGATCCTTATCGTCAAGAAATACCTTAATTTCTTCAAAGCACTCCACAAAGCGCTCAAGAACTTTGCCTCGGCTCAGCCATCTTACATTATTGTACATCAGCAGTCCACTGTAGGTGGAATCAACCTCCAGTAAAAGTGCCGAAAATTCTCGCTTGTGAAGGGGACGAGCAGCTATTAAATTAACTATTTTTGTAACAACTGACATTAAGTCGTTTAAGTCGGTGAATCCTGCCTTGGCACATAAAGCCTCCTGATGGATAATACAATGAAAAGGCACAATCGGATGTCCAATAGCTTCTGTAAACAATTTGACAAATCCGACTTTTCCCCCCACCATATTTGGTGCCCCATCTGTCGTCACTGACACAACTTTAGAGATATCAATGCTTAGGTCACAAAATGTTTGTATAACAACCTTACATATTTCGCTTCCTGATGTACTTGTTGGCACTGATACTAACTTTATCAACTCTTCTCTCATTGTGAGACCATCAGAATATCGACCAATAATGGCCAACTGAGCATGTGATGTGACATCAGTAGTTTCATCAAGAGAGATCGAAAAATATTTACACTTCCTTATGTCTCTCTTTAATTGATGTTGTACGTTTGTGTTTAGTCTCATTATTCGGTCTTTTATTATATTTCTACTGAGTGGTAACTCAGATATTCTCTTAATAATTGCATCTTTATTCTGCATATCGTGAAATAGAACTGGTGCACATCTTAGGAGAGTTTCTTTAATAAATTCTCCCTCACTGAGCGCTTTTCCATGCTGAGCTATAGAGTGAGCAATGCTCAAATTTGCAGATGTTAAATTTGTAGAGCCTTTCATAAATTTAAGGATGGAATTAGATTGGCTCTTATAAAGGTGTAGCTGCCTGGAAATGTATTCCTTCCTTTCATCCTCACTTTTTTCCAAGAGCTGGGAATTATTAGTTTCAAAATGTCTATTTATATTCCACATTCTGCTTACTACCGTTTCAGTACATAGAACGCAAAATGATCTGCCATTTTTTTCTATAAAGCCATACATCTCGGTCCATGTCTCTTGAAAGGGTCGGCCACTGCTACTACCACTTCCTTTACTTAACCTTCGTTTTTTATTTTTTGGGTTCTCCATCAGGGGGGCAGTGACAGAATTATAGATAGCTTGTTAGGCCTGCAGGCAATTAGGGGTTAACTAGCCTAACCACAAAATGGTGCATGTAACTGTCTTTTAGGAAAGGGCAGGGGTAATAAGCAGAAATAGGGGTTAATAAGGATGCACAACAGTAATAGTGGTGAAATGGAGTCTGCACTATGGAGCAAGATGGTGTTCCTTATGTGAATTAAAATGGCTGCCGCTATTTCTAATGGCGGGAAACGGCACCCATAGCACGCCACAGGCCCTTGCCTCTCCCAGCCTCCCCCTCACTTATCTCAGTAATGATGGATTAGAAATCCATGACACCCCAGAACAGTAGATAATGGTTGCTGTGGTTAACTGTTATTTGGTTACTGGTAATGGCAGGGCCCCCAGAGATGCGTCCCCCGCTGCGTTCCGCTGCTCCCTGCTCTGCCGGCGGAAGTGAGGGCAAAGATCCCGGCTTAACCGGAAGTCCCAGAACTAGACGCTCTGTGCCGGACTTCTGTTGTTTTGGCCTACAGACCTCTAGCACAGAGTGTCTAATAGGGGAGGATGAAACATTTGCGACTCTAGTCGCAAATGTTTCATCCTCAGGAGCAGCAAATGTTTCATCCTTGGCTACTCGAGGATGAAACATCCTTCTCGGCATGCGGCCGCCTCAGCGGCCGCGTGTCATCAAAAATGGCTACGCGTGTCATAGGTTCGCCATCACTGGTCTAGAGACTCTTCTGCCTTGTTTTGCCTTGCTTCAATTCTCTTTCCTTGGACTGCCACCTTTGTAGCCAGATCATCTGCTTGGACTTGACCATATAGCTGCCTCTGGGGCCTTTGTTGACTTTTCTGGATATTGATTTCTGCCTGACCTGGATGACATACTCACCTCTGGTCCTTCCTGCTGATTGCTTGCAACCCTGACTCTGCAGGGCCCAGATAGGTCCAAAGATGACATCCAGAATTCTCCATGACTAGAACATTTTACTTATTGAAGTTCGTGATCCAGGCTTTCTGTTGCCTCTTGGACAGCTCCCCTTCAGGATGCCATCCACTGATGGCCAGCACTGAACTTCTCTGCATTCTCACATCCTGCATCCACCAATAAGGGGTGGCTGGTGCCCATTGGAGCTGGTGGGACATGGATAGGGTGACCATATGGAAAGGAGGACAGGGTTCCTGTATCTTTCACTGTTGTCTAGAAAAGGGAATTCCAGCAGGTGTCATTTGTATGCATGCAACACCTGGTGAAATTCCCTCTCCATCACAACAGTTAAAGCTGCAGGAGCCCTGCCCTCTTTTGTATCTGGTTACGCTAGTATAGCTCCTGCAGCTTTAACTGTTGTGATGAAGAGGGAATTTCACCAGGTGCTGCATGCATACAAATGACACCTGCTGAAATTCCCTTTTCTCTACAACTGTTAAAGACACAGGAGCCCTGTCCTTCTTTCCATATGGTCACCCTAGAATAAAAGAAAGGGCTGGCCTGAGACTGACAAGATTGTAATGTCGCCTAATTGACCTAGTTATTTTTCATGCTGTGCCTTAATATGAGTTTCTTCTCCTGTCTTAAAAATTAGGTGTTGGGAACATTTAGGTCAAATTAGGTGTATGCTGCCTGTGCATCCACTAAAACTGAAGAAGTGGCAATTTGTATCAAATCTAACATTCTTTTTGAAGCAAGCAACCAAAAGAAAGATGTAGAAGGGAGATATATAAGAAGATAACACTGATTAACTTATATGCACCTGATCAGTAGCAAAGTTTACTCTTTCATTAGCTTTTTGAGGTAATCTTAGAGATTGTTGAAGGTGAAGTGATTTTCGGAGGTGATTTCAAGAGAGTAGTAAATGCTTCTCAAGACAGAGGCCACGTCTGTACCAGCCGTTTATCTCGGAATAGCAAAGTGGTTCCTACTGGGCCACATGACACACAGCCGATTCCTCTGTGATGTCAGGTCGACTCCTCAGTTACTCAGGAATTTCGCTGACTGCTTTTGTCAAGTTTTTTCCAGCTCTCTTGTTACAATCCTGAAGTCCGCAACTGGTGTGCCCCATCCTTTGCGAAGTTGTTGCTGTTCGGCGCGGGTTCCTGGCTCAGTGAACAGCCAACCCGCTGTCAGGGGCGTGTCCAGCAGTTTTGGAGGTGTGCGGGAGTGGACCCATCCGCCACTTTTGGCGCGTGTTTTGATTGATTATCGGCATGTTTTGGCACCGACCGTGTGTATCGCCTATTCTCTGGACCTCCTATGCACCCCATGTGTAGCTATGATTTTGCGTTTGTGCACACCCCTCCTGATTCATAAAGAAAGCCCTGTAACCGCATCATCTGCCTATCCTTGCCCACTTCTCCCGATCCACACGTGGAAGCACCATTATGGGGCACACGTCCTCCCACAATGGCACTCCTATCATTGCAGGAAATTTCCCTCACGTGTGCCCCCGTGAGCGGTGATCACAGAAGCAGGGAACCATCGCAATCATCCCTCCTGCATTGCGAAAGGACTGTAGGTGTAGCTTAGCTCAGAAGAAACAAGTTGAAGGAATCTACCAATACCCTCCATCTAGCTTTTTTTTTTAAAGGAATACACTCCTTAGACTTGATAGGCAAATGGTGTTTTAATTTTAGGGTGACCATAGGAAAAGGAGGACAGGGCTCCTGTATCTTTGACAGTTGCATAGAAAAGAGAATTTCAGCAGGTGTCATTTGTTTTCATGCAGCACCTGGTGAAATCCCCTCTTCATCACAACAGTTAAAGCTGCAGGAGCCCTGCCCTCCTTTGTATCTGGTCACTCTAGTTTTAAACCCCCCACTATTTATATTTTCTCCCCTCTTCTGTTCCAAATTAAAGTTATTCTAGAATCGATATGTTTTTTGTTTCAGGAATGGGATGACTACCTAAGTACAGTACTAAATAAATAAAGTACAATTTGCGAGAGGCTTTCGAGAGACACAGTATTTCCATGCTCCCTTTATCAGTCCCACTTCATCTTAAGTTGGAGAACTGGTCCCTTATTGGGGCTAGCCCCATTACTTCCTTTTCACCAGATCCCTCATTTTTGAGAAGTTTCCTTTTTTGAAGTAAAATGTTTGTTTCCTTGACAATTTTACACACACACACACACACACACACACACCTCCCCCTGATAGCACTGTGATCATTGTTTGAGCTTGAGACAGCATGAAAATAGCCATAACTCTGTTCTTAAACGGGTAATGGGTTTTGTTTTGTTGAAATCATTGAGTTTGCCATTTGTGTAAAATATCTCTTAAACGTGTACAATGCCATTCCCACGGCCACCAGATGCCGCTGTCTCATAATAAGAGAGAAACAGCTAAGAAAGGGGTTTCCTGAGCATTAAACAGCTCCCTAAATTGCATGGAAAATAAAACCCTGGATAAGATGCTGTCTCCGCATGTTTCTTACTAGATTTGAAGTAGCCATCGCCACCGCATGGAAACTGAACTGAGAATTGACATTTGGCCGCTCGGGGAGAGAGTGTGCTGCCCGCCCAGTGCAAAATATGCTCCAGGGATTTTGCCATCGTGTTCCTTCATTTAGATGAAATGGGAAGTTATTTGAAGCAGGACAAAGGAGGCTAAATCTGTAGTGTTGCAAGAGATGTCAGCTGCATGAAGAGACTTTCAACCTGTCATTGACGGGGGAGTGGAGCTGATTGAACAAAGCAATGCAGCTTTCAGAAAGAGCCACCATTTAAGATTCCCCAGAATGTGAAGGACATTCTTGCTGTCACTGCATTCTGTCGTTGTGGACATCATCTCTCTGTCACTACAGTTCCCAGTATCTGACAGTGATGCCTTGCACACATCCTGTATAGTAAAGAGACCCTGGGGAGGAAGCAATCTCCTGATTACTCAAGCACTCTGGCAACGTGGGTGCTGAGAAACCAAGGTTTCATATTCAGCGTCCATGAACAAGCTGAGGCTAAGGACGCCAAAGGGGTAAAGCTGCAGGGTTTGTCTTGCTTTGATAACATTTTGTTTTGTGGAAGTCTATGTATTTCGGCTCAGTGTCATCTTTAACAGAACCCCAATGTGTATTGACAAAGGCTTCCAGTCAGGCCTGTATTAAGCATCAGCCACTGGGTCAACCACAGTTTAAAAGAAGCACAGTGTGGCTGAATTCGGACGACACAATAAGCAACTGGGTGGGGGGAAACAATCGTCAGTTGTATTGACTACCGTGTCGTCCGAATGCTGCCATAGTCAACTCAGCGCTGATCCTAATCCACACCACAGTTGATTATTTATTACCATGTTGTGTGGGGAGTACCCCCTAGATGAACAACTGTAAAGTTGATTATTACCCCACCATTGACTATCGTGTTGTCCAAATTCAGCCTGTGTGTGTGTGTTGCAATGGGGGTGGGGGTGGGGACAGGGAAAGCCAAGGGATTTGAAGAAGTTTGGGTCGTCTCTGGGATCCCTTTTCACAGCTTTTGTCTTCCTGGCATATTCTTGATGGTCCTCAGATTTATTCCGATTTTGGTTAAACAAGGGCTGATCTACGCAAGAAGCTTTTTTCCTGACATTGTTAACGCTTGGCTCACCGGTATGGCACAAAACACTCCCTGATCCGTTCCTCTCCTGCTTTTTCAGCCCTTATATTCTGGAATTTCTGAGACCATTTTTATATTTTCCCCAATCTTGCAGTTCACTTGTGGACTATGTGCTGTGTCCGCACACTATTGTTGCGGTTTCATTCCTTGTCCTGGTAGGAGCGGCTTCACTTGCAGGATTTCAGTGACAGCCAATCCCTTGGTGGGGGCAGGACAGGTAGTGTGCAGCTCTGCAGGGAAAGTAGTGGGCTTGTCTGCCATTTGCCACCCTCTTCAGCAGTGGATCGAATCCACTGATGAAATTTGGTTGTTGTTTTTTTGTGGCGTGATGGTGGTCAGTTCTTCCCGTGCACCTCCACATCTGCAAAGAATGGGATTTGAGTGCAGGAATCCCCTACGTACACATCCTCGGCCTTTTTGGCTGAGCAGCTGCTTAAATACACCTCAGATAATAAATAACTATGCTTCTGCTTACAACGCTCATTTTGCCTCACCACTGGTTATAGGGCTGATGGAAGTTGTAGGCTGAAACATCTGGAAGGGCCACATGTTGCCCACCCCTGTTATAGAAGTATGAATAGGCTGACCATATGAAAAGGAGGACAGGGCTCATGTAACTAACAGTTGTTGAGAAAAGGGAATTACAGCCGGCAATTTTGTATGCAATTAGTTCCTGGTGAAATTCCCTCTTCATCACAACAGTTAAAGTTGCAGGCACTATGCTAGAGTGACCATATACAAAAGAAGGCAGGCCGCCTGCAACTTTAACTGTTGTGATGAAGAGGGAATTTCACCAGGAACTAATTGCATACAAATGACACTGGCTGAAATTCCTTTTTCTCTACCACTGTTAAGGTTACATGAGCCCTGTCCTCCTTTTCATATGGTCAGCCTAGGTAAACCCTCAGTTCCAAAGGTAAGAAGCCCTTAACTAGTTACTAAAGAATCCTGCGCGGAACTTGGTTCAGAAACTTCTACAGCTGAGGCAAACGTTTTTGGCGGGAACCCCTCCCCCACTGTCTATTGACTCCGTGTTCCCGACTTTCTCCTCAGTTCCAAGAGACCAACTTGCTGACCCCATAACTAGGAGAGAATAGGTATTCCACATGTACTGCTCTTTCTACAACTGCAACTTAAACATAAATCCATCAAGCCATAGCTCATTTCTTGTTTTGTGAAACTGGGGGCCTTCTTCCTGGCACACTGGGTAAAAAAGCAGGAGAGGCACAACGTTTCAGCACAGATGGCAAGCTAGTCCCCCAAGAGACATCCTTTGCAAGAGCATTAGGCTCAAGGGAAGTCTGAGGACTATGAACTCTTGAACTTGCAATGTAGGTGTCTTGCGGTGCAGTTCCATCTTTGGCTCCTCCTGCATCCAATGCCATGACTGTTTTCTTTGGGGGTCTTTGGCTCAGGCAGGCTGAGTGGGGAGTTCAACTTACACATGACTTCATGTAGTGGCTCCTGGCCTTCAGGAATTGAGAGAACTCCCAATTATACCTTTGGCATACAGTATGGGTGTATTTATTAGTGGATTTGAAGGGGTTTGGATGAACCTCCTGGGCTTGGTGTAAAAACAAGCACAACACCATATTCCATATTCCCTTTAATTTCAGAACAAAAATGACAACAACCCCCCCTCCCAACTACTTGCAAAGTATGCATATTTATGATCCCAAGACTAAGGCCTGGTTCACACATATTTCTAAATTGGTGGCAGGGAATGTGTGGCCTTCCATATGTTGTTGGACTACAACTCCCATCTGCCCTAGCCAGCACAGCCAATGATGGGGGTATGACACTCCCCATCCCTGCTCTAAACCATAGCTTAGTATTACGTGCTAAAAACCTTTCTGCCTCTAGCATGGCCATGAGGAGATCAGAAACTTTCAAGTCTGTTTTCAACTACCCATGTTTTTCCCCCATTATATCTGAACTGGGAGTTAATGAACTAGCATTAGTGTTAACCAGGGCTGCCCAGGGTGTGGGTGTGGATATATATATATATATATATATACACATATATATATGGGCCAGCTCCTGTGGGTACTATTGGTCTCTGCCCTGGCCTTGCCAGATTGTTCACCACAGCCCCACACATGCATGAGTTCTTGTAGGGGGCAGTGGGGGCAGGTCATCCAGTATCACAACTTCCCCAGGCTTCTGGTTTCTGTTCAGATTGTATAAACCTTTCATAACTTCCCTAGGCTCCATAAACTCACTGCGGAGCCTTGTGTTATCTATGGTTTATTGAAACAAACTGGGATCATTAACTATGATCTGAAGTTTGGCTTATTTCAATAAACCATCGTGAACACTAACCACAGTTGGTCCAGGTTTGGACCAAGCAAGAAACCACAGTTAGTTGAAAATGCAGACGAAAGCTTCTGAACTCCTCCTCATGGCTGCACTGGAGGATTGTGGAGGGAGTGCATGGATCTGAGGCTCGTAACACTAAATGGTGGTTTAGTGTTATCTGCAAACACAGCCTACGCCTGCAATCCTATGCATACTCCCTTACCTGGGATTAAGCCTCATTGCATTCAGTAGGACTCACTTCTGAGTAGACATGCATAGGCTTTCACTGTGAGGGAGACAGTGATGCAACAAATGACATGTTATGGATTATGATTTTGTAAGAAAAAGAAAATACGTGGCTTTTTATTTTTAGTTTAAAGGGCTCATACACTGTCGATATCCTTTATAGTATGGATAATGGTGTTCAAAAACCAGGGACAAGTTGCACTTCTTTGCTTTCCCAACTTTACTTTGACCTTATTGGAAAGTAAAGTGGAAAAAAATATTAGAAATAAACAGGAAGGAAAAGACCTGGTGCTTAATCTTTGGACTGGAGATGGGGAATGATGACCAGGCTCATGCCTGACTAGATACAACAGCCTCTGACCTGGAAGTCCTTCCCTCGGTTCTCTCTAATAAGTTATAAAATATGCTCTGCATGGTTATTCCTGTTTCATATATTCCAGGGCTAAGCCTTGACATTGTACACATGCTGGGGTCAAGTCCAGCAGAAATTAAGTCCCTGAAAAATCAGATAATTTAGCAAAATGTTTAAAAAGAAGCAAAACGTTGTGTTCAGACGAGGGCAACGAGGCTGATTAGGGGTCTGGAAATAAAGCCCTATGAAGAGAGATTGAAAGAACTAGGCGTGTTTAGACTGGAGAAGAGAAGACTGAGAGGAGAGACGATAGCACTCTTCAAATACTTGAAAGGTTGTCATACAGAGGACGGCCAGGATCTCTTCTCGATCATCCCAGAATGCAGGACATGGAATAATGGGCTCAAGCTACAGGAAGCCAGATTCTGGCTGGACATCAGGAAAAACTTCCTGACTGTTAGAGCAGTACAACAATGGAACCAATGACCTAGGGAGGCAGTGGGCTCTCCCACATTAGAGGCATTCAAGAGGCAGCTGGACAACCATCTGTCAAGAATGCTTTAAGGTAGATTCCTGCATTGAGCAGGGGGTTGGACTCGATGGACTTATAGGCCCCCTTCCAACTCTACTATTCTATGATTCTATGATTCTATGATCCTGAAATCATTTAAAAAGACGTTTGTGTGTATCATCCCACAAACTTCAATACAGATGAAAAGCCTCAGTTCCTAGTACCTAGGCTTAACTTTTGTGGAACAGATTAAAGAAAAGAATTCCCCTTTCAGAAATACAAATTATTTTGTCTCCCAGTGAATTCTCATCAGGAATAATATGGGCTCAAACCTTTCCTTTTAAGTTTACTTTCTTTGATTTTTAGCCCTATGCACCCTGTCACCACTTTGTCAGGCAACAAGATGCTCCAAAGGGTGGAAGAGAGCAATCCTATCCCCCCTAGAAAGCATCTGGGGAGTCCTAGGATTGTCCTGTTCCTGGAATCTGAGATCAGAACCAAGGCTCCAACCTCAGAGCCCAGAAACTGCACTCCCCTCCCCCTCCCCCTTGGTTCTCTCCATACTTTGTCTCTGTGCTTGGAAATAAAGCATGGAGCCAAGGCAAAGTGGGGGAGGGGGGGGAGAATGCGGAAACTGCTCTACATAACTTCCTATTCAGGTTCCTTCCTTCCCCCTCCCCCCTCTCCCAAGTTGTGGCTAAATGGGTGAAATTGCCCATCTAGCCCAAAATGCCAGGCCACTGGAGCAGCACAGAGCAGTGGATCCCCTTCATGCGCAAGCTGCCTTGCATACGATAGTCAGTAGCCTCCGAGTTCAGAGGCTGGTGACTATCTGGATAAGATTGCACCAGTATTCCCTTTGGATGAGAGAGCATTGGAGACTTTGCGCATCATCACGTGGGAAAATCGTGTTTCCTGACCATCGCTTCTCTGCCCACATGTTTGTCCCTCATTCCTTCCTCTTTCAAAAGAGGAAGTAAACAACGTGCATGTGGGCCATTCAGCAGGTCGTTTTGATCGCGCTGTTCCTCCTGCAAAAGGACCCATGGCTCTTCTTGTGTTCTTATGTTCTTATTATGGTACTCTTTTAAATTGGACTTGGACAGCCCTTTAATCAAAGGACTCCTTCCAATAGAGGACTGTTCTCTCTAAAATAGGATACATGGACACTTAATATTACTATGGCTATCAATCCAGTATGTCCTTGGTAACTCAGGATCCTAAAAGTGTATAATACACTGTTATTACTTGATAAGGCATATTACTACTCAATAATATTTATTCTCTGCCCCCTCTCTGGTGTATGCTCATTTTTATTGTTAGTAAAGAGTGCACTTTCCACTGATAATATATAGCCTTCATCAGCTGGTGTCCTCCAAATGTTTGGACTTCAACTCCCATCAGCCCCAGCCAATGGTAAGGAATCCTGGGAGTTATTGTCCATAACATCTGGAGGGCTCCAGGTTGGGGGATGCTGGTGGACACGTAAAGGAAAGTTGCTATTATAAATAAAACTAAAACAGTGATGCAGCAACCCAAAATAGGGAGTGTTTCAAAAACAGCAAATAGGTCGGTCAGGCAACTTGAATTATTCCTGGAACCAGCAGAGACCTGAAGGCTCTGTGTGGTGTGCTCTCAGTGATCCATTCCCATCAGTAAGTGGGTCATTGCTAACTATTTACTTTTTAATTTAAATTTGACCATTTCAAGCATATCTCAACCCCTGGACAATTGGGAATTAATCAGTAAGGGCAAGGGGAGTTGTTACGGGTTAATGGCTCTTTCGGGTAGCTAGCAGTCAAATCACTTTAAATCTAATCTGAACACGGTGGTTTAAGGATTGTCTGAATGCAAAACCCATTTTAATCCTATGAATCCCATGCCTTATTGAGTAGTAACAGAGTATTATTCATTTTTGGTGACCCTGAGCTAGCAAGGACATGCTGGGCTGACAGCCAAAGTAATACAAGCTCAATAATGATAATCTATTCTTAAAGTTAACGTGATGGCTATTTCACAGTGGCTTTTGCTGATTGGAGGAAGGTTAGATCTTCCAGCATCAGTAACTGCTTGAGTTAGCACTTGCTTGACTGTATGGGAAATGTTATAAAATAAAGCACACGTCTTAAAGAGGAAATGTCATGAGGTATAACATGGCAAAGAAGCTGGACAACATGGCGTCCACTTCAAGGGAAAGGACAGAGGAACAACCAGAAACAGTTTGCGTTTGCTAAAATAAGGCAGTAACTGTCCTGGAGCTCAAGGCATATATGGAGGATGCTGCATCAGATGTGAAACGCACAGCAATGTTGATTCCAACACAGGGGGCACAATTCAATACAGAATTCAAATATGCAGGCTCAGGCCTATTGAAATCAAAGGACCCATGATGACCCACAGTGTTTAGTGGCTTGATGAATGTTTAGGCCTTAATTGTTTGAGCACCATAGCAAAATGGTGCCTGCCACAAGTTCCTGCCTGTCTGGTGTCCTCCAGTTTCAGTGAAAGAAATACTCCACTGCTGATCCCCAAGGAGCAGGTTTTAAAGGAACAGAACACAATATGTGACAGGGATTTGTGGTGCAAAACTGATGGTGGACCATAATTTTAAGAGTGTTAAAGGTGGAATGAGAGAGGCATCATGGCTGAATGGTTGTGTGTATTTATTTATTTATGTACACTCACCCCACTAGTCATTGCCCAAGATCCTCAGGGACTCCCCCCCCCCCCACAATTTGCAGAAGGATGCTCCAAAGGCAGTCACTGGGGCAGCCGAAAATATTTTGCTGCCTGAGACGAGGGACAAGCTGGCACCCCCTCCATTTCATGTTAAAACTGACTAGACTGGTAGATTTAATCTTTGTTCGACACTGGAAGTAGGACAACATCCTCGACCTGCAGGCAGCAGGTCAACTTAGGGGGTGCAGGGCAGACTGCATTGCCAACAGCGTTCTTCTCCAGCATCTTGCTGCCGGCTCCCATCATTTGCCACCTGAGGCATCCACCTCACTCTGCCTAATGGTAGGGCCAGCCCGGGACACAGGGCGGGTAAAGCTTTAAAACCCCAGCAGGCATGTCAGGAGGAGGATGCTCGTGGAACATCCATTGAGGACCAGCTTCACTGCGTATGGGCTTTCTCTCAGAGCACAGCAAAGCCATTTCCCACTTCACCTGCCCTGTGTCCTCTCCCACTGGGGAGGGGATGGAGGGCAGGTGAAAGTGCCACTCCCCCATCCCCTTCTTACTAAGTGGTGCAAGGGGAATCCCCTTCTCAGCTCCCCACCTTCTCACAAAGCCCTTAGTAGCATTGGGGAGGGGAATAGGGGGGAGGGCCCACAGAGGAAGCCCAAACCTCTGCGACCAGGTGGGCAGCCTCTGCAGGCCAGATTAGCCCCACGGCTGGAGTCTGTCCTTCTCTGCTATGGAATTTACAAAGCTGGTGTTTCCCAGAGCCTCTTGTGGATTGCACACTCGGCTAGAAACTGCATACAGAACTAAAGCAATAAGAGGAATCTACAGCTGTGAAAACAGACAAGAGCCTCCAGCCCAATGACTGTAAAGGGAAAGGCAGAGTCCTTTATTCTGAGCGGTTTCAGTCATTTTGGAAGAAGTCTGTTGGGTCTGCCTGCTGCATCCCTTGACAAAGATCTTATATCAAAACACACCGGGGCGGAGGGGAGAGGACTGCCTTATCTTTGCTCCTGAAAGCAGACCAGAATTTAGCCAAGCAGGAAATACTGGCATGAAGACATTTAATATTGATGAGACAAACTTTGGAGCTGCTGGGCCAAATCGCTATTTATTCTTCTGGGGGTGAAAATTTGGTCCACTGATAGTTTGCTATATTGATTCTTCCCTTGATTAGAGCAGCCCAGATTATTCTATTAATTTTTTTAAAAAAATCATTTGTGTCTATGGATCACCAGGGGACACAAATCCACTGGGGGAGGGAAGGAAGGGGTGGTCATGGACTATACTTCTCTCCAATAACATCCTTCCTTATTGTTTTTGGGAGCAGTATCGTAAGAATTTTATAGGAGGGATATCTACTGTATAATGAGGTTCAATGGAGTTGAAAGATAAAGTTCATTAGCTTCACATTTAAGACAATTAGAGCAGAGAAGGCCATCAGCGAAGTGCTCAGTTTGCCATTCACTCGGTGTTTGTGCAAAGCGAACAGCTTGGATTGTCTAACCACCTTTAATGGCTCCCTTTAAAAAAAAAAAAAAAAAAGCCCTCCTGCTTAGACGCAACCGCCGCGGATGGTCAGCTTTGGAGAAGGGAGACGGATGGCACCCTCCGGTGGAGCGTCAGCAAGCCAGAATGACTTCCACCGTGACCTTTGCCGTGAGGATGCATCAAAAGGGGTCGGAGCTGAAGAGGAAAGGTTCCAGGTACCATAGAGACCAACCGGTTGCTAAGGATGCGAACAGCACTCTGATTGCAGCCCGAGTTAATTGCAGTGTCCTCATTCTGATTCTCGGGGGAAGACCTGTTTGTGACTCATCCAGGAGGAAAGGGGGGAGAGGAGGATCTTTTAAAAATCCACCCGAAGCTGGTACAAAGGCCAGCAAATGCAACATTTATTGGTCGGTCTTGATGGTTTTTACGCTGCATATCACCTTTAACCAATCTCCGCTATTATTCGTTATCCCATTTCCCCATACAAACACCTACCCGCTTGCCAGTATTTCATCTTGGTTCCTGCCTCTTCTTTCTGGATAGTTGAGAATCCTTCCCCCACCCCAACAGCCTTTCAGTTTGGCTATTAAGGTGAACATGGCTCAGGGAAATGAACTGAAATGTCTAGGAAGAAGAAAAATGGCCCCGTGAAGGTGGAAGGGGCAGGGGGGGAGGGGTAGCCCAAGGTAATAGAGATTGATCACTCCACCTATCCACAGCCTCAAATAAAACCGATGGAACTTAACATGTTACGTTACAGTGAAAAGAGCCAAGCATGGTTTCCAAAGATCATAGGGAGTAATTATTTATTTCTGCATTTCTAAGTCATTTTACCAGTCCTGTATGTGGATGAGAATATATTTATTATCCTAGTCCCTGCTGTCATATGATCTATTAATATCACACTGTATGAAATAGATGAGAGTGCAGAGATAATCTGGTGTTTGAAATTTGTTTTAAGTTGGCTTTTTTATTTTATTTTAAGGAGCTCTTTTTAGAAAATGGTTCCACAGTCCATAGGCAGTTTCAATACACATTTATGTTCTCTGCTAGCCTCTACATTTTTAAGATGGAAAATGAACTATCCAAAAGATGCAACGATATGGGCCTATGAGAGAGGTCACATTTATTGAATCTCCCTCTTCCATTAAAGGGCCATGTTTAACAAGTAGCTGGAGAAACAAAATGACTATACTGCAGAACAGGATGAAGAGAGAAGGCTGCCACATTTCCAAAGTCATTGATCCAGAGAAAGGCTACAATGGGGGAAGGGCTATACCACAGTGTCACCTAGAGATTATGTAGTGGAAAAGCAGGTGAGGAAACACTCTTTGTGTAGTGGTCAGATCTCAAATCTGTGACAAAACTGAAAGGAGATATAATGGATTAATAGCCTCATATAGAAAGCCTCTTAGGGTGCGTCTACAAGAGCGATTTAAGGCTCTTTCAAGGCACTTTACAAATTTTACCTCTACAAGAGCAGAGCGCAAATCGGGGGTCAAGGTGCTTTTTATCTCCGATTATTCACATTTTTGAATGCGCATTAAATAGTGAGTTTTAATTTGCCGCAGGAATTAAAGCGCCTTATGGTCATGTAAACATGCGATTCTCCGCATGTCAACAACTTTAAAGCGCGTTTCATATAGCCCGTAATGCGCTTCACCGCCTCTCGTGAATTGGTATTAGGAGTAAATGCGCTTCTCCGTATATGTGCATAATCGGGCAACCGGGTGTCAAACCGAAATCTTGTAGAGGGGGTCTAAAATAGAAAACACTGATGTCCTCAAAGTGCCTGCACATCCATTTCCATCTTAGAATAAATGAGGAAATCAATCATCATATAATAAAAGCATTATATACTTCAGCCTTCCTCATCCTGGTGCCTTCCAGCTGTGTTGGTCTGCTGGGAGTTGCAGTCCGACACAGCTGGAGGGCACCAGGATGGGGAAAACTAATATACATTGAAGTGATCCATTTGACAGTATTATGTATCAAGGAGCCATCCATCAATGGATGCTGCAAATAAATGACAGCATTTGTAAGTTTAGACAAGCTGGAGGTATTCACAGGCATTATTATTTTTACCATGTGTCCTCACGTGTGTATGAACTCATCCACATGTAACTGACTGACATGTGTAAGGATATATTCAACCAAAAGCCATGGTGCACTGGGGCAGGAATTGGGGTACCCAGGTGGGGGAATAGTAACAGAAACAAGAATAATCAAATACGTGATTTATCGCAGAAATATAAAGGGCACGTATATGTATAGGTAAGCTGACCATATGAAAAGGAGGACAGGGCTCCTGTAACTTTAACAATTGTAGAGAAACAGTTGTAGTGTCATTTGTATGCAATTAGTTCCTGGTGAAATTCCCTCTTCATCACAACAGTTAAAGGTGCAGGCACTATACTAGAGTGGCCATATGCAAAAGAAGGCAGGGCTCTTGCAACTTTAACTGTTGTGATGGAGAGGGAATTTCACCAGGAACTAATTGCATACAAATGACACTGGCTGAAATTCCCTTTTCTCTACAACTGTTAAAGTTACATGAGCCCTGTCCTCCTTTTCATATGGTCAGCCTATGTATAGGACTGGCAGCTATTTGTGTAATTCTATAGAACAGCCTTTCCGCAACCTGGTGACCTGCAGCTGTGTTTGACTGCATCTCCCATCATTCCCAGCCAGCATGACCAATGGGAAAGGTTGTTCTATGGAGAGGGTTGTGGACAGAAGGAGAAGACCCAGAGAGAGATGGGGCAATATGATTGTGTTTTGGAAGAATGTGGAAGGAAACACTTATACCTAATAAGGAGACAGGAGGACAGCTGGAGCAAGGTAGATACCTGTGGGGCCTAATTGGGTTGCAGATAAGAATCAGAATGCAAATAGCCTGGCCTGAAGGCACATGGGTAGCTTGCTGAAAGTTAGTAAGCAGAAAAAGAGAGAAGCAAGATCAGTATCAAAGGTAGGCATGGTGGGGCACTTCAGCAGGGGCTCCGGGTACCTCTAGACGGAGAGTTTCCGTCAACATATCTTCGCACTGGCGGCAGTTGCGTTACATGACGCAGCTGCCAATACGAAGACATGTAGGGGCAAAGGCCCTTTGCCGTGAACTAAAAAAGTGAGCCATTAAACGCGACTTTTTTAGTTAGTGGCAGTCCTCCCCCCCATTTAAAGTTGTAAAAAAAAAAAAAAACCAATGTGCCTCCGCTGTCCTCCCCCCATTTTGCAAAAAAAAAAAAATTATAAACATTTACCTGGGAGTAGGGGAGCTGAGGCTCCCAGTCCCCCCTCCAGCAGCCGCTGCGCCGCCGAATACTCGGTGGCGTGTGGGCGGCAACAAAAGAAAAGGCGCCATCGTGCCCTGTACATCAGGACTGCCGTAAAGGGCGTAAATGCGGCACATGACGCCGGGGAGGTGTCAAGGCGTGGCGCCCCCAGCATCGTGACGAGGGGATCCCACTGACATGAGCCCCCTGGACTTACTCCTTGCCTTCATTGCAACCTGCTTGTTCACCTGTCTCTCCCTCTGGCCCAGACAACCTTGGTGGCGAGAAGGAGGAGAAGCAGTAGATGCCGCTGCCTGCTTGCTGATTGGCTCTTTGCCTGTCAAGTAAGCAAGAGGCATCA